>JAWPNB010000010.1:47209166-48683333 GCA_033996785.1 Trichosanthes truncata
GAGACTAAGTGAGTGACCTATATGTCTATAGTCTTTTTATCTTAGGTAGTTTTGGCTCAATAATTTCATAAGTTTTGGAGTATTTGATCCCTATGTCTAGGGTAAAGAATTGGCTTATATCTAAGCTCTTGTCTCTGTCACTTGTGAAAAATCCGCTTATCACTAACCTCGTCAGTATTAGATCTAAGCTTGAGTTGCTACCCTAGTTGATCAATCTAGGATCTCAACAGAATTTTATTCAACACAAGCAAACAATTGAGAAGTAGGCTTGGTCTTTGTTGCAATTTTGGCTACAATTACTTCTTAAGAAATTCACATCCTTGAACCCCTTAAGAATTTTAGCTCATATTAAAAGTAAAAATCCCACAATAAACTCTAGAAATTAATTCCATACTAGAAGAATAAATTAAAATGCTAATTGCAACCAAAAACTAAAGGAATTATTTAGAACTTTTCCATACTAATCAGAATTGAAATATGAAGTACTTAGAGCAATAGAAAGTAAACACAAGCCTGGACAACTCATGACGAAAAAAGAAAAGCAAAGAAAAAGCTCCTGGAAGCAATACCCGTGAAGAAAAAAATTCCTGAAAATTTCTCTCAATTGTTTCAACAATCTCAACTCAATTCTAATGCTTAATATAGTAAGGAACAAAAAGCATGAAAAATTACAACCCAAATGAACTAAAACAGAATTTAAATTCACCTAAACTAAGAACCAACCAGAAAATAGAAAACTTGAACAAAAACCCATTTTTCTTCTTTAGATTTCAATCGATTCGACTCCCAATATTTTTAGGAAAGAATGAATCATCACAACCCAAAATTTTATTTGGATTTGATTGGAAAAAAAAAACTAAAAAAAAAAACAGCATCAAACTTGTAACAACCCTTCGGTGGAAAACAGAGAAGAAAAACTGGAAAAAACAGAGGAAGAAAAGCTGGAAAAAACATAGGAAACTTTGAAATAAAACCCACGAAAAACTCTACTAAAATTCGCCCTAAAAATTGCCACCGTTCTCCACTCATCTTCTCTCCTTTTGTAGGCCTTCATTAGGGTTGAATAATGCTCAAAATTCGTGCTCAAAATTTCCCAAATCGTGTAGCAAGTGAATAATTTCATATGTGGGTCGAATGCATTTTTTTTTATTTTTTGAATTTTTTCCGCTGCTCCAGAATTGCAATTTCATCTTGCAATTTCGATTATGCAATTTTCACAATTCTTTTTTTTTTTTTGCTGCTCCAGAATTGCAACTTCATCTTATAATTTCGGTTATACAATTTCCACAATTCCTGCACAAAAGAAACTCTTTTTAGTTTATTTTTCTCTTTTCCTCATTCTTTTTTTCACATGCACTTCTCACAAGTTATTAATGTTTTCCAAGCATTTTACCAAAATTCTCCTATGATTTCTAAAGCAAAGCAAGCATATTTTAAGCTTATGAGCATTAAATAAGCCTTAATTTTAAGGCTTATCAATCATGTTCACACGAGATTTCAAAATAGAAATTTAATACGTGTAAATGAACATGAATTTGTATGGATTTGTGTAATGGAGTACAAACTCTAATTTGTTCCTCTACGATTGACCTTCCCGCTAATTGATTTTGTTGGATTGACCCTTGACTTGTTGATTGTTGGATCAACCATTGGCTTGTTGATCTGCTTGGATCGACCTTTAGCTTGTTGATCGGCTTAGAGGATCGGCCTTTGGCTTGTTGATCCTTGAAGAATTTGTCGAAGTCTTGAAGTTTTCTGCTCTTCAAAGAGTGTTTAGGACCCAAGGAATTCAGGATTCAAGGAGCTTCTAGAGTCTTATGAGCTTTGTTTCTTAATTCTCTCTAAACTTTTCTTCTAAGGTCTTCCACTTCTAACCCCTTCAAATGGAGAAGGAAGCTCTCTACTTATAGAGTTCCTCAGGATCCCAAATGGGTTTGATCCTGATTATTGGACTAGGCTTTGTTAGCCTTGGGCCTAAACTTTTTAAACTGAGCCTAGTTGACTTTGGGACTGGCCCTTTGAATTGGGCCTGGTTGACTCCCTTTGGGGCTGGACATTACTGATTGGGGACTTTTATAACCCAATTGCATATTTGGATTTTCCATAATTTAATTTAGGGATTCTTGCAAATTTAATTAATCTCTAATTAAATATAATTCTGTCATCAATGTTGGGTAATGACGTGGCAATCTCTAGTTGGTCGAAATTTCTATTCAAACATATCATAATCAGATTTAATTTCGAATTTAAACCACAATAATGAGATAATTTAAATTTTATTTAACTACATAATCAAATCCCCTACTTGATCATAATCCGATTTAATTTCGAATTCAAATAACGATAATGAGATAATTTAATTTAAAATAAAATTATGATAAATTTTTTTTAATGAATTTGATCTATGTGATTTGGAAAAAGTTAGAAACTCATCTTTTGTTTTGAGTAAAGCAGAAAATACTAAACAAGAAAACAAAACAAAATCAGGAACAATTCCCGACATCCAGTGAAATTTGGTCATGGACCCACGGTGGCCCTTCTTCAATCCAAACTTCAGTGAACCTTTCTCTTCTAGCATGGTTTGTTAGAATGTGAGCTACTTTGTTAGCCCTCCGTAGTATAAAAGCAATACTTTCAATGGTTAGAATTTCATGTTTGATAAAAACGTCATAAATAATTGCTACTAACAAATTGAGTGAGAGACAAAATAGGGTTTAGGTTTTTCAAGCTTTAAATAACATCTAAAAAAGATTGAAAATTGAAATAATAGGCAAGAGTTTTTTTTTTCTTATATAAGAATTCTAATTTATTTTTATTTAATTAGTTTTTAAAATAATAATTTGATTAAATCAGGTATGAAACTAAACATTTTTTTATTATTATTTCATATTTGTAAATCTATAATCTATAATCTATAATATATTAAAAAGCAAGAGTTTCTAAAAAACATTTTTAGACTAAAATATCCTTTTAAATTTTAGTTAATTACATTAATCAAATCATCTTAATCCGATTTGATAATTTGAATCAAAATAAATATCTGATTTAATTTCAAATTGATGAATTTGAATCAATAGTCTTAATTTGATAAGCAATTTGATTCAAAATCAAATCAAATTTGATTCTATAAATTGTATCTAATTATCATACACAATTCTTATACTCAATTCTTCAGCTACGTTTTTTTTCATTTAGTTCTTATAGTTTTTTTTTTTTTGAACTGGAGTTCTTCTTTAGGTACATTTTCTTCATTTAGTTCTTATAATTCTTTTTTTTTTCTTTTATGAAACTTGAGTTCTTCTTCAGGTACGTTTTTTTTCATTTAGTTCTTATAGTTCTTTATTTTATTTTATTTTTTTGAAATTGAAGTTCTTATATTTCTTTCTTTCTTTTTCTTTTTCTTTTTCTTTTTAAATTGGACTTCTTCTTTAGGTACGTTTTTTTTTTCATTTAGTTCTTATAGTTTTTTTTTTTTGAAACTGAAGTTTTTATATTTCTGTTTTTTTTTTTAAAACGGGAGTTCTTATAGTTCTTATTAATTCTTATTTAGTTCTTATAGTTTTTTTTTTATTTTTTGAAATTGAAGTTCTTATATATATATATATATATATATATATATATATATATATATATATATATATATATATTTAAATTGGAGTTCTTATAGTGTTTATTAGTTCTTATTTCGTTCTTATAGTTTTTTTTTTTTGATTTTTTGAAACTGAAGTTCTTATATTTCTTTTTTTTTTTTTTTTTTGGAAATTGGAGTTCTTATAGTTCTTATTAGCTCTTATATACGCACAATTATAATTCTTATGCTATTAAGTTGCAATAGCCCAAAAATATGAATCGGCTGGCTGGATATGCTAATTCTGTTTTTTTTTTTTTTTTTGTTACAATTACGTCTTTGTATATATATACACAATTCTTCACGTATTCAAATTATTCTAAATTCTTTTGCAGCCAATTATCTTTTTTTTATATGAGATTTTAATTTTTAGTAATAACTATTTTTTTCAAGTCTAAAAGTAGTCATCTCTAATTTTTCAGTGGATCACGTATCTTTCATTTTTTTATTCGATTTTTTTTCTAGAACTCTGTCTCTTTTTCAAATTAAGTTTTTGGCATGATTTTTGGACATCATATTGCTACATTTTTTTTCTCTTTATTTTTTTCCAACCTTTTCCGATTTTTTTTTATAGAATTCTATCTCTTTTTCAAATTAATTTTTTGGCTTTAAAAAAAATCAAGTACCTCAAATTAATTACATATGTGTATCCAATTATTTTAGTTTAAATTTTTTAAAAATATATCTATAATATAGTAATAATATTATTAGTAATATCTATAATCTATAATTCTATAATATATTAAAAAACAGGGGTTTCTGAAAAACATTTCTAGAGCACAATACCCTTTTAAATTTTAGTTAATTAGTTAGTTACATTAATCAAATCATCCAAATTCGATTTGATAATTTGACTCAAAATTAGTTAATTACATTCATAAAATTATCCAAATTTGATTTGATAATTTGATTCAAAATGAATATATGTTTTAATTTCAAATCGGATTACTTTAATCATATCATCCTAATCCTATTCAAATCATCATAATATGATTTGATATTTTGATTCAAAATAAATATTTTATTTAATTTCAAATTGATTTGTTATTGATTAATTTGAATCAATATCTATAATGTATATCTATAATATAATAAAAAACAATAGTTTAAGAAAAACATTTTTAGACCAAAACAAGAGTTTTGGAAAAACATTTTTAGACCAAAATATTTCTTTAAATTTTACTTAATTACATCAATCAAATCATCATAATCCTATTTAATTTCAAATTTGATTAAAATAGATTTTGAATTAATTTGTTTTCTTTCATGCTTTTTTTATTCAAAATTCAAAAATAATTTGAATTAATTGTTATTCTTAATTTGATATTTGATAGCATATCTAATTGGATTGAATTAGTTATTTTTTCTTTCACATTTTTTTTATTAAAAAGTAATGTGAATCAATTCTTACTCATTTAATTGGACATCTAATTAGAATTTGAATTAATTTTTTTCTTTCACGTTTTTTTATTCAAAATTAAAAAATAATTTGAATTAATTGTTATTCTTAATTTGATAGTTGATAGCATATCTAATTGGATTGAATTAGTCATTTTTTCTTTCACGTTTTTTTTATTAAAAAATAATTTGAATCAATTCCTACTCATTAGATAGGATATCTAATTTGATTGAATTATTTATTTTTTCTTCACATCTTTTTATTAAAAAATAATTTGAATCAATTCCTATCCTACTCTTTTAATGAGATATCTAATTTAATTGAATTAACTCTTTTTTCTTTCACGTTTTTCTATTCAAAATTCGAAAAGAATTTGAATTAATTTTTATTCTTAATTTGATAAGATATCTAATTTGATTTAAAATCAAATCAAATTAGAATTAGAATCTAAATTTCTTCTATAAATTTCACATGTCCTCCAATTTTTTTTTTCCTGATATCTAAAATAGCCACCTCCTCTAATTTTTTATCATGTTATGTTGTTGATGTTCTTTTTTCCATATCTAAGATCCATCTCCTCCAAATTTTGATGAGGTATCTCTCACACTCTCATCAGGTATCTTTCTTTTTTTTTTTTTTATAAATTTAAATTAGCTCATGTTTTTTTTCGTTTTCTTTCATATTTTTTTACACAAAATTATGAAAGTTGATACAACTCATGTTGTATTGTTGATGCTTCTTTTTTCCATATCTAAAATATCCATCTCATCCAATTTTTAATAAGGTATCTCTTTCTTTCTTTCACTTTTTTAATTTAAATTTCATCAACCCGTGTTTCTTCTTTTACATATTCTTTTACTCATTGTTTTAATTTATTCATTTCTAAATTATTATTTTGAGTTTTGAATTAGGGGTTAGTTTATTTTTGTGTTTGATTTTTGAAATATTACTTTTGATTTTAAAATTTTAGCAATAATGTAAACCCGTCGAAGAGGACGGAAACCATAGATAGAGGCGACGAGAATCATATTTTCACTCTTCACATTATTAAATAACTAGTCAATTAAATAATAAATAATTTGTTAACACTTCACTATTGCTCAACATTTAACTCTTCAAAAATTAGGTTGGTTGGTTCTATGCATGTGGCGTGAGAATTTTGATAAAAAAGACGATGATATGAAAATACTAAACTAAAAAATGTTCCCAAAGTGAGCTTAACTCAATAAAAATTGACATATACCCTCGATCAAAAGGTCAGATGTTTGAATCTCACTCACTCCTAAATATTGTGTTGAACTAAAAAAAACTAAAAATTGTTGCATTGTCTAAATTACAATAATACAAAAACAATAACTATTTATTTGATAAATTAATTATTAATGTAATTTCAACATCATGATTATTTTTTAACTATAAAAGGTAGGTGCATTGCACCAGAGTATTTACTATTTATTTGATAAATTAATTATTAATGTAATTTCAACATCATGATTATTTTTTAACTATAAAAGGTAGGTGCATTGCACCAGAGTATTTACTAGTATATTATAAAGGGGCCGTTTGGGCCATGGGTTTGGGTTGGGATGGGTTTGGGTTCCAAACCCAAAACCATGTTTGGCACAAGGTGTTTCAAAACCCTTGGTTTTGAAACACAACCCCATGGGTTACAACAGTGCAACCCCATGGGGTTTGTGCCATGTTTTCCTCTTCCATTTGCCGTTTTCCATTTCCGACGACCACTCCGACAACAACTCAGGCGACCACTCCGATGACAACTCCGACGACCACTCCGACAACAACTCCGGCGACCACTCCGACAACTACTCCGGAGACCACTTCTATGACAACTCCGGCGACCACTCCGACAACAACTTCGGCGACCACTCCGATGACAACTCCGGCGATAACTCCGGCGACCGCTCCGATGACAATTCCAGCGACCACATATGCGACCCGGCCACCGCTAACGATTACCTCCGACGACCACTGCGATGAGAACTCTAGAGACCAGTTCCATTTACCATTCTCCATTTCTAGCGACTACTTTGACAACAACTCTGATGACAACTCCGGTGACCACCCAACAACCACCGATAACAATAACTCTGACGACTACAACGGTGACCTGACCACCGCCGACGATTACCTCAGACAACCACTGCGATGAGAACTCGAGAGACCAGTCTGACGATTACCCCTGTGACTCGACCAGCCCAACAACTAGACACCCAGATAACCCAACCACTCAAACAACCCGACTTGCCCGAACCACCGACAACAACCACTTCAATGACCCGATCACCCGACAACCATAGTTGACGATCACCTTGAAAACCTGACCACCTAACAACCACCGTAGACAACCACCTAGTGACCACTTCGATGACCTGACCACCCTGATGACTACTTCGGCGATTACCCCGACGACCTGATAACCCAACCACCCAAAACCACTGTTGACGACCACCTGGTGACCACCCTAGCGACTCCAACAACCCAACCACTGCCACAACCACCCAGCGACCACTCCGGCGACATGACCACCCTGATGACCACTCCAGCGACCCAACAACTACTGCTGAAAACCACCCAACGACCATTCCGGCGACCTGACCACCGTGCAATCACCACTGGCGACCACTTCGGCATACCCAAACACCCCATCAATCCAACCACCCCAACGCCCACTCCAACAATCACCCTAGCGACCCAACCACCTAGTCAATATTTTAAAAGGGCCAACGTGGACGAGCTATGTGCAAAACTAAAGGCGATCCCAAGGATGACAAGGCAAGACTGAATGGTTGTTGCAAAGACTATTCTCTCGGATAGTATGATGTTGAACTCCTTCTTTACATTCACCTCAGATTGGAAGTATGATTACTACATGAAAATTTTAGGGAAAGCACCTAGAACCTGACTCTCTTTTCATCACTTTCATCTACCACTCTTATGACTTACATTTGTGTTTGGACAACTACTTTTACTTTCTTGTCATTTCATCTGGATGTGTGTTATGATATTTTTAGAACTAGATCTTAGTTCTAATTTTTGGTTTTACTTTACCATTGGCAACACCATTCTTACATTGCACCTATTAATTATCTAATGCTACGCATAATCTTCAATTTTATGTCATCATGAGTGGAGTGAATGAGATAGCATATAGTTATACAAACTACACATAGTATAATTCAAATTGAACTATAGTTGTAACAATTGCTCTACATAATTGGTTAAATAGTTGGTATGTAACACACCAAAAAAATTATGAAGTTAAAAAAATGGAGTAGGAAAAAAAAACAGTGTAAGATTTTTTTTTAAAATAATAAACAGTTTGAAAAATTATAAAAAAAAAAAAAACAAACTAAACAAACCCAACCCAACCCAACCCTGCACCCCAAACACAGGTTTCAGCAAACCAACCCAACACAACCCTGCACCCCAAACACAGGAATCAGAAACCCCAGGGTTTCTGATTCCAGCCAAGAAACCCCAGGGTTCCAGAACCCCAGGGTTTCTGATTCCAAACCAGCGCGCCAAACAGCCCCAAATAGATTTAAATCACTTACCACAAATATTTATAAGAGGAAAAAACTTGGAAGTCTGGTGCTGCCCAATTCTAACCACAGAAATGGTTGTAAAATGGACAGTACCAAATTTGGGTGCAGTCCAAGCTGCACCCAAGTTGTGCTCTTTATAAGATTTCTTTTATAGAAAAATTCTATAAAAATTTAATGGGCACAACTTGAGTGCAGCTTGGGCTGCACCAGTGTGGTGCTGCTCACCTTACAACTATCGAATTTTCAAAAAAAAAAAAAAAAAGATTTGTGTCGTTGTAAAGTGGACAGCACCATATTTGGGTGCAGCCTGCAGCCTAGGCTGCACCCAAGTTTTTTCTAAATTTAGGCTGCACCCAAGTTTTTTCCAAATTTAATTGTGCAAGTAAACAACTGAGTTTTTATGTTAAAAAGTTGAAATATATATATATTTTAAAATTTTACGCACGGCGAAACTCAGACTTGGGACTAATTCGGGGGGAGGCCAATAGGCCAAGAGCAATTTTACGTGCATGATGAACTTAATATAATAACTATGTATTTTAGAATGATTTGATAAAATCTTTATAAATAATTCCTGCAGTAGACGCTATTTTTTAGAATTTTATCAAATTAGACAAATTTTAACATATAAAATCATAGGAACTAAATTTTAACTTCCTCAAAATCATATGAACTAAATTTGTAATTTAACTTATATATGTATATACACACGTGCAAGGCACGTGGTAATAAATTAGTGGACTAAAATTGGACGTTTAAAAGTAGATAACCCAAAATGGAACAAAATCTAAAATACATGGACCAAAATGATATTTTAACCAAATATTTATTTTAATGATTAAATTATAAATTACTTTGAAGTTTGTATCTATTTGGTCTTGAACTTTCAAAATTATAAATTTAATCCCTGAACTTTTGAACTTTTTAAAATTTACGGATCTATTAGACACAAAATTAAAATTTTAAGGTTATAGTAGACATAAAATTTAAATTTATATCTAATAGAACAATTATTTTTTAAAAAATTTAGATTTTCTAAATATCTATTAACACAAAATTGAAAGTTTAAGAATTTATTAGATACAAAATTAAAAGTGTAGGGTCCTATTAAACATTTTAAAAGTTCAAGTCTAAATAGAAACAAACTTCAAAGTTTAGAACGATCTTATAATTTAACATATTTTAATTTTTTTTCATGTATCTAACAGTCTAAAATTATCCGTTAAAAAGTTGATTCTTCGTCCAGTAAATTCTTTGGTGTTGTACCTATCTCTAAATTTGGGGAGAAATTGAATGAATGGACTGTTTTTCACCAAATTTAACTTCATTTTTAAACATAAAATATCAATTTTTAAGCTGAACTTGGAAGGTTAGTCAATTCTTATGATAAAAGTGGGTCAAAATATATTTTAGATTTGGATAAGCGTTCCAATTTTCATTTTAATCTTTTTTCGAAGAATCATTAGAAAGAATAATTTTATGTGTCTAGTATTTTTAGATTTGGATAAGCGTTTCCATTTTTATTTTTATTTTTCTTTGGAAGAATCTTTAAAAAGAATAATTTTATCTCTCTTGGTATTGAACTGATGAAAAAAAGAGAACACTATGCCGAAACTTTTACTGGAATAAGTGGAATTACTCGTCTACTTTTTTAGATTCGTTGAATAACTCATAATATGCTTTGACTGTTTTAGTCAAATTTATTGAAATTAGTGAATTTGTTTTAAAGAGAATTTTACGTTACTTGTTGAAATTAATGGGTAAAGCCACGTGCGATAGGTTAGATTTCGAGTTCCAAATAAATATTCTAAAATATTTTGGGTCTTATATAAATAATTCCTTCTCTAAAACACTAGTTTTTATAGCATTTTGATGTATTTTATTTTATATTTTAGATGTAGTTTTATCTTTTTGTCCTTATTTATTAATTGTGACAAATACTACCAAGTTAGACTCAGTTTGTTTCACTGATTTTGAGATAAGTTTTGACAATGGTATAAAAAATAAATAGTTGTTTCATTTGTTTTTACTTTTTAAAACACAAGTAATTATTACCCATGGATAAGAATAACCCTTGAACCATGAGATTTTAATATCCATGTAGGAGATAAGTTTTTTTTACTTGAAACTATTTTCTTTGAAAAATGGAGAAGAGAGAAGAGAGAGAAAAATAATAACTAAACTCTCAAATATTAATTATCATCCATATCCAAACACATGCATTAGTTATTTTTATCCATGGATAATAATTACTTAGGTTTTTAACTCATAGGTTTTTAACTCCTAGGTTTTTAACTCCATATTTTAATGAGCTATAAATATTTTACCAAACTACCAAAACATTTCATTAACACGATTTTATTCTTCACAAGATAACTAAAATTGAGAAAACGAAGCCAAAAATTAAAGATTCTAAAATCCAAAAAATTTTGGTCAAAATACAACAATTTTTCAAAAAATAATCCAAGTATCACTCAAAATAGTTTGAATTCTAGTTAGAAACATCATTTTTCGACTGAAAAAACTTAAATTCTGACTAGCATTTTAAAAAACTTGAATTTCGGTTGGAAAAACATAAATTTTTTTGTCAAATACCCAAATTTCAATCTAAAATTGATGTTTTTGGTCGAAAATTGATAAATATCGACTGAACATTAACTTCCCGGCTGGAAAAGAAGAAATCCGACTGGGAAATGGGCCGAGAAACGATGAATCCCGGGCGAAAATTTGTGATTCCGGACCGGATTCTTGCGTAACTGAAATGTTACGTGTTTTTTTTTCATTAGAATTTTTGGAATAATTTATTATTATTATTATTTTTTTACAATTATTTAGGCATATGTTTATGAAGTTTTATAAAATATATATTGTTTTCTTTCAAATTTCAGCATGAATAAATTTTTTTCCCATTATGTATTTTAATTTTAATTTTAAAGAAGCATAAATATGCACAAAAACATAAAGTACTTTCAGAATATCAAACTATATGCCTACGTATCTGTATTAAAATTATTAGAGTATAAAAACATAAAGTGTTTTTTTCCTTTTGTAAAAAATGGTGAAAACGTGTTAATAAAATGTTTTAGTAGTTAACTGGTTGATAAAACATTTATAAACCATTAATTTGGTAATAGTTGCCACAATTAATGAATAATGGCCAAAAAAAAGTAAAACTACATTTAAAATATAAAATAAAATAAATCAAAAGTGCTATAGAAACTAGTTTTTTTTTTTGGAGAGGGAGTTATTTATGTATGACAAAAAATATTTTGGGTTATTCTCAACAATTATCCGTTCTAAATGTATTTGATATTTTGTTAAATCATTAATTTTAAAAAAAGTAATGAATAAAGTAGATTTTTATATACAATTTAAGGAATAAAATAAAACATCCAGAAGGTGAAGAATAATTTTTTTTTTTAAACGAAGGTGAAAAATAAATGAAGTGTTTGAACGTATAGAGACCATAATAAAATAGGTATGAAAACCTCTTTTTTTTTTTTTTAAGAAAATTACATTTTCCTAAATAAAAGTTCCTTAATTTTACTACTTTTTTATAATATATTTGATAAATAAAAAATTTAAGGTTAAATTATAAATTTAGTTCTTATAATTTGCATTTAATTTCCTCATATGATTTTTGAAAGATTGAATTTAGTTTCAATTTAGTAGGATAATATACATAATATTCTTATGCATTTATTCCAATATAATTTTTTTTTTGGATTTTTCTAAATCTTCCTTATAAGATAAGTTTGTTGTTTAGATTGTTTTGGGAATAATAATGTATATTTAAATATTGTAACCAGCCCCACAAAGATTCCATTTAAAAAATATATATATTATGATAGTTGGACAACCATTCGATCTCCAAAACTTATGCTTGTTTAGACTTTTTTTTTTTCCCTTTTTTTTTATTTTTATTTTTTTTTATTTTCAACAACATTTTGGTAAGGAAATTGGAAGTTCTGACCTCTTGGTCGATGGTACATGCAAATAACCGCTGAGCTAAGTTCACTTTGACTTGTTTAGACTTTAGTTGTTTCATAATCCACGTTTAGAAAATATTTTAAAACTCCAAGGTTAAAAACCTAAAACTAAGGTCAGTTTGATAACTATTTAGGCTCCGTTGACCATTTGATTTTTAAAAGTTAAGTCTATAAATACTATTTTCACATATGAGTTCTTTGTTTTCTTATCTACTTTTACATATGTTTTAAAAAACCAAGCCAAGTTTTGAAAACTAAAAAAAGTAGTTTTCAAAAAGTAGTTTTTGTTTTTGGAATTTAGCTAAGAACTCATATATTTTTTTAAGATATATGAAAATTATTGTAGAGAAGATGAAGACCACTGTAGAGAAATAGTGAGAAAACAAGCACAATTTTCAAAAATCAAATGGTTATCAAACGGGACCTTAATTTTTTATTTTTAGTTTCTGAAAATTAAGCTTATAAATACTATTTCTATAAGTTTATTTGTTTTGTTATCTACTTTCTACCAATGTTTTAAAAAATCAAGCCAATTTTTTTAAAACTAAAAAAAATAGTTTTCAAAAACTTGTTTTTGTTTTTGGAATACGACTATGAATTCAAATGTTTACTTAAAAAATATGAAAACTATTGTAGAGAAATCATGACAACTTCCTCCCTAATGAAAAATATGCAAAAAGAAAGAGATGATGTATGTATTTATGCCCGTTTTCTTCAACTTTGTTACCTAAGCGACGTAGGACAACTTCCTCTCCAATGAAAAATTTGCAAAATGAGGAGAATGATGTATGTATTTATACCTATTTTCTTCAACTTTGGTACTCAAGCGATGTGGGACAACTACCTCCCCAATCTCCCTATTATGTGTTTTTTTCTCTCCCTCATTCCCTTTTATGCAACTTATCTCTCTTTCTCTCACTCTTTTTTTTTTTGTCTCTTTTTTTTTTTTTTTCAAAATTTTCCCTTCATCTTTCAAGTCTCTCACTCTTTGTAATTTTATTTTATTTTATTAGTATCTTTGAGTTAAATTATATAATTTATTATTTTTAGATAAATTATATAATATTTTTCCCCATGTCATAATCACCCTCTATTTTATAACTTCTTATTTATTTCTCTCTTTTTATTAAGTACTATCAAATTATTTAAGTATTTATCAATTTTTTTGCTACTTTTTGTTGCTATTATTAACTGATGTATTTATTTGTATTTGACATATCTATTATATTTATCAATTAATCGATCAGTTCTTAACCATTTATTTGATTCATTACTATTTATTCTTATATTAATGTGTTTTTTTCACTCCAAGCTATTGATACGTGTACTTGAAAAGGAATAGTTTATAACTCAAACAAAGTCATCATTAAAAATTCATTAAAAAATTTATAACATTTCTATAAGTTTTGGCCATATGACATCTGTGATTTTTCTTGAAATATTTGTCGATATATCTAACATCAACATCAATAGTTTTAATATTAGTTGTGACTAAATTAAAAAATTTTAGGTTTATATTTTATGATGTTAATAAATTATGCATATATCTGTGTATTTGCATCTCTAACTTCATTAACAAAACTACTTATTTTTTAATATTCATCCACTCTCATATTTTCTCAAGTAATAGCACCAATATTCAAAGTAAGGGGTACGAGGATATCTGCCAACTGTATCATGTGTGTTGCTTAATAGGTTTATATTTTATGATGTCAATAATTACATGTATGCCAATATGATGACATTTAAAATCGTTGATAAAATGCTATAGAACTAAATAAACTTTCATACTACAATTTTATAAAATAATTAAAAACCTTTATGTTAGAATCTTATAGAAAATATGGTAAAACAAAACATACTAAAAAAAATCGATAAAAAACCTTTGATGTATACAGAGTTTGAAAGAAAACATGAAGACTAAATAAAAAAAAAATTAAAATCCATGCAGATGCAAAAGCAACACACATGATACAGTTGACAGATATTCACATCCCTTACTTTGTATATTGTTACTATTACTTGAGAAAATATGAATCGATGAATATTAAACAATACTTAATAAGTAGTCCTGTTAATGATGTTAGAGATGCAAATATACAGATAACATGATTCATGACATCATAAAATACAAACAACCTAAAACTTGTTAACTTAGTCACAACTAATACTCAAAATATTGATGTTCATGTCAGATATATTAACAAATATTTCAAGAAAAATCATGGAGGTCATATGGAAAAGTATAGAAATTTTGTAAATTTCTTAATGAAATTTCAATAATGACTTGTTTAAGTTATAAAGTATCCTTTTAAGTACACGTATCAATAACTTGGAGTAAAAAAAAAAATTAATATAAGAATAAATAGTAATGAATCAGATATATGGTTAAGAACTAGATTGATAATTGATAAATATAATAAATACGTCAAATTCAAATAAATACATCAGTTAATAATAGCAACAAAAAGTAGCAAAAAAATAGATAAATAGTTAAATAATTTGATATTATTTAATAAAAAGAGAGAAATAAATAAGAAATTATAAAATAGAGGGTGATTATGTCATGGGCGAAAAATATTATATAATTTATCTAAAAATAATAAATTATATAATTTAACTCAAAGATACTAATAAAATAAAATAAAATTACAAAGAGTGAGAGACTTGAAAGATGAAGGGAAAAAATTGAAAAAAAAAAAAAAAGAGACAAAAAAAAAAAGGAGTGGGAGAAAGAGAGATAGGTTGCATAAAAGGGAATGAGGGAGAGAAAAAAACACATAATAGGGAGATTGGGGAGGTAGTTGTCCCACATCGCTTAAGTACCAAAGTTGAAGAAAACGGGTTATAAATATATACATCATTCTCATTTTTTTTTGCATCGTTTCCAAATAGGCTTCCTAATCTAGGTCATTCTTCTATTCTTTTTTTTTTTTTTTTACCTACTTTTCTATGGACTTTTATAAAATTAGGTTTTAACTTTTAACTGCTCAAAGAAGACGTACACAATAATATGAGAAATTGTCTGAAATAGCCACTTTTGAAATGCCATTTAAGACTCTTAGAAAAATGATGTAGATGGATCATTTTATATAATTTATTTTTTTCTATATTTTCTTGTGTCTGATTTTTCATTCTCCATATCAATTAATGACATTAAATATTGTCTATTTCCATTTTTAAGTGAAAATATTGTTGGTTTCAAATATGGTATAGATCGAGTGGATCATTAATTATAATTTGAATATTCAATTTCTTGATTTTTTTAAATATTTTATTTAACTCATATGATAAGGTTTTATTTATTTATTATTATTATATTTAAGAACCTTATCATTCTGATTTAATTATTGTTGGAATAGAAGACAAAATTATTTATTTAATTAGGGATTAATTAAATTTGCAAGCTTCTCTAAATTAAATTATGGCAAATCTAAATATGCAATTGGGTTATATAAAATTTGAGTCAATTTTAGACAAAGTCTAAATAGGAGGCCCTAATCTAGCAAAGTCATAGCCCAAAAGGCTAGGCTTAAAGTCACTCAGGCTCAATCCAAAGGAGTTTAAGCCTAAGGCCAACTAAACCCAGTCTAATAGCTAGGCCCAAGCTCACTTGGAGCTCTGAGAAACTCTATAAATAGAGAGTTTCTCCCTCCATTTGAAGGGATTAGAAATTAAACTCTCTAGAGAATTCAGAGACAATTCTTGAGGTGCTTAGATGCCAAACACTCTCTGAAGTTATTAGATGCTGAACACACACCTTGAAGACTAAAGACTCTTCAAGACTTGAATACCCTAAAGATTGATTGGAGCTTCAACCTTGAGAATAAGTTGCAAAGCCCTTGAGACAAATCTATATTCGAGAACAAACTGCAAAGCCCTCAAGACAAATCTAGAACAAGCTGCGAAGCCCTAAAGACAAGTCTACATTTGAGAACAAGTTGCGAAGCCCTCGAGACAAGTCTATGTCTGAGAACAAGCTGCAAAGCTCTTAAACAAATTACACTTGAGAGAGAAAGAATCAGAGGATAAACATTAGAGATTGTACTTCACTAAACTCAAATTAATACAAATTAAATTCATTTACACATGTTTCATTTCTTTCTATTTTGAAATTACGTGTGAATAATTATATTTCTATTTCTTTAACATTTTAAAATTATTTCCTGCCCACATGTTTTTTTTTTAAATGTTTTCATCTCTATCATATTATTTTTCATTTTTACACACTACCATTGATGGATGTCCTATTGTTGTGTATTTTTTATCTACAGTATAATTGACAATTTTTTTAACTCTGAATAATGTATTTGAGATTAAAGATTGAAGAATATAAAAATATAGTTGAAACACCATGGATTGATCTAGTGGTTAGGAAGAGCCATGTAAATAATAAAGAGATATTGCATTTTTGTACTTGCTCCAAACCTACACAAAAATAACAAATTAGTGTAATTTCCAATCTCTTTTCAACTTCTTTCTTTTTTTTCATTACTCCAAGAAGCTTTTATGAATTTAACAAATAAACACCATTTTTAGCTTGCTCGTCATACAACATAACACACAAAAATGACAAGAACAACCTAGTTTATGGTCAAATAATCCTCATAAATAAGAATTATCACACCCCTAAACTTGAGTTATTGCTTGTCCTCAAGCAATTGCAAAACAAATATAGAGACATAAACACAAGCCATAGTAGATTCTAAGAATAATTCTCTTAAAAAACACGCCTCTCAGGGGAAGTCTCATGCTCATAATACTTTAACTTTACTCGAATGCTTCCACTACATGCAATTTTCATGCCTTCCTTGTCTAAACAAAATATTTTCCTGTCACAACCTCACCTTGGATTCATACTACCTATTACCTTTAGTCAAGTTTCACTTAGTTGCTAAACAAGGTAACTTTACACGCTTTTCTCAACTAACAATGTCCCCCCCCCCCCCCCCCCCCCCAAATTTTTTTTTTTATTTTTTTATTTTTTTCACTGCTAGGATGCATACTTCTTTTTTTTTTTCTTTTTTTTTTCAAGCGAGGACCTTTTTGTCATTTGTGCCTTTGTTCTAACTTACTAATGCTTTTTGGTGAAAGTATCTAGCTACGAGCACTTATCACATCAAGGCTATTTTCACATACTTACTTTTTAAGTTAACCTTTCATGCAAAGGAAATCATCGGTGTTATTACTGCCCCTGGTTACTTAGTTAACTCTAGAAGGAGGAGTATCCATTTCCTTTTTCTTTTTTCTTTTTATTTTTTAATCCTAGCAGTTGTTACAACAACATACTATTACAACAACATACTATTACAACAGTAGTATTACATATATTACATAAATCATCCTCCCCCCCCCCCCCCCCCCCCCCCCCAAAACTTAAACGGGTCAATGTCCCCATTGACCAAGGATAGCACAAGGGGTGAAAAGGGATGATTTGCAAAACATATAAGCTAGACTTTCCTAAGGGGATTTAGTGTACAAACTTAGGTGAGTTAAGACTTGGGTGTTTTATAAAGATAAGGAATCATTAAGTTGTTTGTTTGAGAACATCTACATAATATTTTCTAAGTATTTAGTGAACTGAAAATACTCCAAATTTCATCATTAAGGGTATACAACAAGAACAAAATTCAAAGAAATCAGATAAGAAATGTGTTTGTCAATTTGAACAAGTCAAAAGCATTCACAATTTTTTTTTTATTCAAAGCAAATAGCTAAAGAAATCATAAAAGAACCTAACTAAACCTTAAACCAAATGGAACAAAAAAAAAAAAAAACAAATGATGGAAAGATAAGTCAGAAAGAAACTCCCCTATGCAAAGAAAAATTTGTTGTTGCTGCCATTACTTTCTTCAGGGGTCTTGGAGTTTTGAAGAAGAATTGTTGGGAAGTCCGGAAAAGCGGTCATTTGCCTTTGGATAGCATGGAAAGTTATTGTTTCATTTTTTCTTTGACGTACTCCCAATATGCCCCTAATTGGTCGAGTTTCTTGAATTTGCAATTGGAACTTGCTTTTGCAATTGTGATTGCAAGACTTTTTTTTTCCACTTGAAACTAAAAAGTAGAGCATCAAAACATTCACACAATTTCTCCTAAGCCATAGTTAACTTTTTAAAATTTCCAATTTCAAACTTAAAGTTGATTTATCAAACTCCCAGTGAATCCCTAAGTAAAGGTGTTCCCTTAGCGTCAACTTAAATACCTCAGCCTTGACGGGATTCTCCTTAGACAGAGACTCTCTAAATCAAGTTTCTTCATTCTGATTGGAATTCCATAAATTGAAAATTTCTCTCTTTTTATTTTTTAAAAATTTTTTGTTTTAAAAAAATGAACAAAAAGATAAACTTATCCTATTCCAGTAGGGAGATCGCAACCATATTCCTTCATTTTACACCTAGGTCTTGATGATGGACGAGATTTCAGTCTTGGTTGAGGTGCTTTAATCACAACGGGTCTTGCCTACTCGAGAGATTTACATGTGCCTTTGAAAGTAGAAATTGTAGTTGCAACTTGTGTCACATATTGAAAATTGTCATCCTTCATGCTCTCCTTTTTGCATTCTTCTTCATTTAGCGTTTCCTGCAAGCTGCAATAACTAAAAGCAAGACATTCTAGTATCGGGAGCACTTTGGATGTCATTTGCTGTGAAATTGCAACTGCATAGCTCATTACAACTTCCTTAGGTAGTTCATTCACTTCTTGAGGTGGTTCTTCTTTAATTTCTTCTCTCCCTTCTGGCTCCTTAGTATTTTCAAGTGTTGGAGCGCTTTTTTCTTTTACTGGGAGTTTGAGATCCTCATATTCGAATTTACTTGGTGTCATCGCCTTGCATTCTTCTTTTTCTTCTTGTTTGAAAGTCTTTGTATTGTTGAGCAAAATTCCTTGGGACTTGTTATGCAAATCATTTGCAATTTGTTCCATCTAGATCTCCAAATTTTGTAAAGATTTGGCTTGCCTTTGCATCACAACATTGCTCTTTGCCATGTATTCCCTCACGAGTTCTTCAATGCTAGGCTCTTTTGGAATCATCTTCTCTTGTTGGAAACACTGGTGTTGATGTTGATTTTGAAAACTGAGTAGAAATCCATAACATAAAGAATCAGGATTATAAGGACAATTTTCCAATAAATGGCTTCTTTTACAATAAATACAAGAAATAGGAGGGATAGGGTTAGTAGGAGCTATGAAATTTCTCATCATCAAAGTTTCCATCATGTGGCTTAATGATGAAGGTTGTGCGTTCAATGTTGCAATGATGTCTACTTCCATCTTGTTGATTATCTCAAGCAATTCAATCCTAAGTTGTGTCTTTCCCCTCTTGCAATTTGTCTCCCTCAACCTGCAAAACAATGTAAACAAGAATTAGGCTTTCTCTTAGAAAGAGGATAATTGCAATTGCAATCTGATTGCAATCTGTGCTAAAAAAATTGAATTGAATTTGTTAATAAAGTCGTTCCCCGATAATGGTGCGAAAAACTTGATCGAACTGAAACATGGGAGCATAGAGAAAATATTTTAAAATTAAAACAGCTCCAGTCCAGTGCAAGTGTACACTGTCGATGCAAGTAATATAAATCTGGAAGTGCTTAAGAGTATCGATCCCATAAGGAACAGATACAACAAAATTCAAAAGATAGCAAAAATTGTTCTCAAATTGCAACCTGGGTAACCAAGGTTATAAAAATATATGAGGTTGGTTTGTTAACGAAAAATGGGTGAAAAATCAATGAGTGAAAGTAAGGGATTTCAAGTGGTTCAAGCACCTTTTAGAAAAATACTATAAAAAATGCAATTGCAATCGTAGCTAACATGTGAAAACTAAGTAAACCGAATTAGTCTCCTATTCAATTTTGATTCAAAATTTGTAGGATGCTAAGTAATTAAACCTATATGTCTATGACTAATCTAACTTAGATATTTTCGCACACAACTCTAGCGGTTTTGGAGTCTCGCGCTATGTCTAGGGTCGATGTTTAGGACTTATTTCTAAGCCTTTTTCTCCATTGCTTTTGTAACATCCGCCTTTCCTTAACTCTTTCAGTATTAAGTTCAAGCTTGACAAGCAACACTAGTTGGCCGACTAGGTTTACCCAAATTTAAACTCAACAAAAACAAACTAAGTTCACATGCTAGCTAGATTGGTTATGCTTTAGAGCTTTTACATTTTTCCTTAGGACTTTCACCAACTTGAACCTCTAAAGAGAATTTAGCTCATTATGATGGGGATGAAAAACAGTAGATTAAAGTGTAGAAAATCCATAACAAGCTTAGATAAAGAGAAATTGATAGATCAACTAAATTATGTGATAAAACTAAAATAAATCTTATTGAATTAACTTGTAAGACTAACTTGTCAAAGGAATTAACAATACAACTTGAGTTCAAAAGCTAGAATGAAAAGAAATATAGAATAGTAACTTAAAGCTAAAATTACAGCCATTAAACTAAACAAAACAGAGGAAAAAAAAAAAAAACTGAAGTTGATGCTAACAAAGTACTTGAAATACAGTGCAATAAAGCTCCATTCTCACCCCTTTCATCAATCGAACTCGATCCCACTTCTTTCAAAGGGAATCAAATCTTTACAATATGAGATTTTCGTCTAGATTGGATTGATTTTTGGGGCTTGAAGCTGCTGGAAAAAAAGAAGAAAAAAGCAGAAAAGAGAAAGAAAATAACAGAACAATGGACTGGGCATGAAGAAAAACCCATTCACGTTTTTGCTTTGTTATTCTCGTTTTTATAGGCATCGAGGGCTAGGGTTTCCATATTTTCTCTTCTACAACCTTGGATCAACGTGTGCGCATGAGTTTGGGCTGAAAAATCTCCTAAATATTGTAAAAATCTCTATGAATCTCGTGATTTCCATGATTTTCACAATTTCTAGATTTTCCAGAAAATGCAATTGCATTTCAAAAGTGGAATGCAATTGCATTTTTCCCTTTGTTCACCATGTTGTTTTCCCACGGAAATACAATTGTATTTCAAAAGTGGAATGTAATTGCATTTTCATACTTGCTCCAAACTTACAACAACAAACTTGTTTTCTCAAAGAAATGCAATTGCATTTCCAAAATGGAATACAATTGCATTTTTGTACTTGTTCCAAACCCACACAAAAATAACAAATTAGTGTAATTTCCAATATCTTTTCAACTTCTTCCTTTGTTTTTCATTACTCTAACGAGCTTTTATGAATTTAACAAATAAACACCATTTTTAGCTTGCTTGTCATACAACAAAACACACAAAAATGATAAGAACAACCTAGTTTAGGGTCAAATAATCATGATAAATGAGAATTATCACATGTTCACCATCACATTTAATATTTCATTACGTCTAATGGTCAAATGAGATCAATGACCATTTATAACCATTTTTCAAACTTCTTTGTTAAATTGACTCTGGTCATTATTCCAGCTGAAAATTTGTTGTTGATGTAGAGGTCTAGCTGGAGTCTTATTTTACTCAACCCACGTGATGTCGTTGCACATTTCCAGCTCAGCTAGTTATAGAAGAATCAAGAATGAGTATATTTGATACACTATGATTGATGTAGTGGTAAGAGAGTGAGGGGTGGGAGTGAGCTTCTTCTTCGTCTCCTCATTTCTTCAAATTCTTCTTCTAGGTTGATTTAGCTTTACAACATTCGTTCGAGAATTGGAGGAATAATGTTTCTCTAGGACCTCCTGAAGGGAATAATCACATTAAACCCATAGTAGAAGCATAGGAATCGTATTTGATTTATTTAGAATTAAATATAAAATTAAGTTTAAGCAAACACACCTTAAGATTATATGAAGATATTTTCGGCGGGTCTTTAATCTTCTTGCTCCAACTCCAACGAGGTTGAAACTGAAGGAATGAACGTTTCACTCCGCAGCGGAAGTATTGGATCGTCTTTGATTTTATTTAAAATTAAACAAAAAAAATATAAGATTAAGCAAACTTACTTAGAGTAAATATGAAGATATTTCTGACAGATCTTTATCTCCTCCCCAAAGTCTTCACGGCTATGACTCGAACATAGGACTAAGGCTTGTGGGAGCCTCTTGAAAGAAAATCCACAAAGAATTGGAGAGGAAAAGGTCTAGAAAGAATTATCTAATTCTCTATTGAGAATATGTGTGTTATATCTAATTGCTCAACCCAATGGTCCTTTTTATAGAGACCAAGGACAAATATTTTCCATAATTAAAATATTATATTTTAATAGTAATATATTAAAATATATCTTATACTTATTTGAATCTCATTCAAATTTCATACGATATTAATTTATTTGAATCTTATTTAAATTTTATAAATATATTTTCTTTAATGTATCTAATATACATTAATTATTTTAATATTTAATGTATCAAATACAATAAATACATGTTTCTCTTTTATATTTAATATATAATATATTAAATATTAATTTGAACATTTCAACTTTTTCTATCAACTAAATTGATATTTTAGTGTTACTATGAGCTAGCAAGGAGACTTTATGAACCTACAGATTATAAGCTCCAATGATACAAAATTAATTAATTATTTTCATTCTTTAACTATAAGTCACTCCACTATAGACCTGAAGTTGCACTCTTATGCACTGTAGGACAAGTTGTGTCCATGTATATAACCATTACATGCAAGTCGATCATTCACGTTGTTCGTAATTACAACTGGGTCAAAAATCCATTTTACCCCTATAATTACATCTTGCACCTTAAGTATCACCGATCCTTTAATGAACAATTTGTTTATGATCTAATCATAAACTAAGTCCCTCTCGAGCATGTGAGAAGGTCCCCTATTGTTCAAGTCCCGAAATCAACACTTAAGGGAACTACTCATCTACTTACCCTATATGGGAACGAGTGAATTCTATCTTGTGAGATTATGTTTCCAGCTCCCTATTTGGTCAAGTCTCCAAAATGGTAGACATATTGAATTGGCTACAAAAGTCACTCTCACCCATGCAAATTAAAGGACAAGCCCTCACAGGCAGGAGTTCATAACTCACTCAGGATTAAGATCGAGTCGCATATGATCATCCTGATGAAATATTAATCTTCTCAATTAATGGATTTATAAAGAAAGATTAAATATTTCGTGGTCCAGTCTTATACAAACTCATTGTATAAGATGCCCCCACTCACATGTCTCCACATGAATGATTTGGATCAAATCATTTGTAACTATTATAAAGGGAGTCATATCAATAGTGTTAGCTAAATAAGGCACCAATCTTATCAATTTACTATGACCCTTTAGGTTATTTCTTGAACATGATCATCTCGTATGTCAACTACATACTATTCAAAATTACACTAATAACCTTGAATTTTTCACATAATGGATAATATTATATTGCAAATAAAATAATCAAAATTATTATTAATTATTAAATAAATCACTAATTACGGCTTTAAGGCATAAATCCCAACACCTCTCACATTTCTTTGGAAGTAGAATGCCCAACAACATAAGCAAGGGCCTTGGATGAAATTGTAGCATTGATGAGCGTCATTAGAGTGTGATCCTTTGAAATCCAGCCGTCATACTTTGGATTCGATAAAGAACCATCGATAAACCCAAAAAGCTTGTGAGCTCGAAGAATGGAGGTCAGTTGTGAATGAATGAACTTTTCATCCCACAGCGGAAGCATTGGATCGTCTTTGATTTATTTAGAATTAAACACAAAATATACAAGGTTAAACAAAAACTTACATTGAAATAAACATGGAGATTCTTCTGGCGGGTCTTTATCTCCTCCACAAAATCTTCATTGCTATGACTCTAACAAAAGATCAAGGCTTGTGGGAGCCTCTTGAAAGAAAATCCTCAATGGATTAAAGAGGAAGAGGTTTAGAGAGAATTCTCTAATTCTCTCTATTTAGGAGATGTGTGTTATTCAGAATGCACAATGGCTCACCCCTAGGGTCCTATTTATAGTGGTCTAGGGAAGATAATAAAATAATATATTTTAATATCTAATATATTAAAATATATTTATCTAAACAATTTGAATCATATTCAAACCTTTTAAAATTCTCCTATGACATTTATTTCCTAATTTGAATCCAATTCAAATTTAATAAATATCTTTTCTTTAATGTATCTAATATACATTAATTATTTTCATATTTAATGTATTAAATACAATAAATATATTTTCCTCTTTTATATTTAATATATCTAATATATTAAATATTAATTTGAACACTTCAAATGAAATATTAATTTGAACATTTCAAATTTCTCTTTCAACTAAATTGATCTTTTAGTGTTACTGTGAGCTAGCAAGGGGACCTTATGGACCTACAGATTATAAGCTCCAATGATACAAAATCAATTAATTAAACTCTTTAATTAATTAATTTTCATTCATTAACTATAGGTCACTCCACTATAGACCTAGAGTTGCACTCTTATGCACTGTAGGACAAGTTGTGTCCATAGATATAATCACTACATGCAAGTCGATCCTTCACAAGTTGTTCGTAATTACAGCTGGGTCAAAAGTCCGTTTTACCCCTATAATTACATCTTGCACCTTAAGTACCACTGATCCTCTAATGAGCAATCTGTTTATAATCTAATTATAAACTAAGTCCCTCTCGGGCCAGTGAGAGGGTGGGGCCCCATTGTTCAAGTCCCGAAATCAGCACTTAAGGGAACTACTCATCTACTTACCCTATATGGGAAGGAGTGAATTTCATCTTGTGAGATTATGTTCCCAGCTCCCTATTTGGTCAAGTCCCCAAAATGGTAGGCATATTGAATCGGCTACAAAAGCCACTCTCACCCATGCAAATCAAAGGACAAGCCCTCACAGGCAGGAGTTCATAACTCACTCAGGATTAAGATCGAGTCGCATATGATCATCCTGATGAAATATTAATCTTCTCAATTAACGGATTTATAAAGAGAGATTAAATATTTCGTGGTCCAGTCTTATACAAACTCATTGTATAAGATACCCCCACTCACATGTCTCCACATGAATGATTTGGATCAAATCATTTGTAACTATTACAAAGTGGGCCGTATCAATAGTGTTACCAGGATAAGGCACCCAACCTTATCCATATACTATGACCCTTTAGGTTATTTCTTGAACTTGATCCTCTCGTATGTCAACCACATACTGTTCAAGATTACACTAATAACCTTGGATTTTTCATATAATGGATAATATTATATTGCAAATAAAATAATCAAAATTATTATTTATTATTAAATAAATTATTAATTACGAGGCTTTAGGGCATAAATCCCAACAAGTTGAAACTTTCATAAAATAAAATTGAATAATTGAGACAGATGGAAACCAAGTTACAGATGTTGGAAAGAATTAAGATCTTTTTTAGCAGTATTAACAATGGAATCCATGGAAGAATTACGTAGCAAAACGCGCAAGTCAAAGAGTAGAGAAAAAAAAGACACGTAAGAGGACATGTGGAAGGATCAAGAGTCAACAAAGGCTCGATACCATGACAAATTTAGAAGTATGAAAGTGAGTATTATTGATCTTTCACACTTTCTGAATACAATACTTGGCTATTTATAGAAAGTTAAGTTCCCATAACAACTTCTAACCGAACTAACCAATAATAATAATAATAATAATTGGATATAACAGAAAACAACTTCTCAATACATTACTTAATTGATGGATGTTTAGCTCCATGTGATCTTTGATCGTGTAACTTGTTTTTCAACAAAGTAATAGAAGCTTCATCTCGCCTTGTATAGTGGATGTAGACCTTACGGTCGAACCACTATAAATTTGTGTGTTGTTCTTCTCCTTTTACCTTTCTTTTACTTCTATGATTATGGATGATATTAATTAATTGTTTGGTTTAAGTTAGTTTGCTGTCTAAGTCCACCATGAGCAATGGCAAATCTACACTAGGCTTGAGCCCCCCTCAACTTTAACAATTTTGTATGTTAGTATTATATATCTCACTTATAAAAAAAATGCATGTGGCGTAGTGGCACGAAGATTTAGCCTTTCCTGCACCAGTCCTTGATTCAAATTCTCTATTAGGAGCGCATTCAATTATTATTATTTTTTATTTTGATTGTTTTTTAATGGGCCAAGACATTTTAAAAATTTTTTTTTTATTGTTTTTTAATGGATCAGGGCGAGTTCCAAGTAGGGATGTCCACGAGGCGGGGCGGGGACGGGGATGGGGACCCCCATTTTAATCTCCATTCCATGAAATTCTCCATTAAATTTTGCAGGGATTGGGGCAAGGATTCTTCGTTTAGTTTTTTTTTTCTTTTTTTTTAATCTCAATTGGATCAAATAATTCTTTTGATAAATTTTCAAATTGTTAACTATATAATTTAAATATGCAAAATTATCTAAATCATGAACAATAAAACTTTAGATGTATATATATAAAATAAAATAAAATAATAGAAAAATAAACGGGATGGAGAACGGGAAATGGGGACTGGGAATATTCCCCATCCCCGTCTCCATTTAGCTCGCGGGGAATTTTCCCCCCTCCCTCTCCTATCCCCACCTAAATGGGGGTCCCTGCGAGAAAAATAGACATATCTTAGTTCTAGGGCGTCTTTTTTTTTTTTTTTTTTTTTTTTTTTTTTTTTAAATTTTAAATTTTTGTTTTTGACATGTATGGTTGTTTTTAATGTAATATTTATTTTTGTTCATATACATTGTGTATAAAAGGTTAATGTTTTATTAATTTAAAAATATATAACAATTTATATTTTTTAATCTAAAAGAAATCATTTAAATTTTTATTTTTTATACATTTGAATGGTAAGCTACGTCACCTTTAAATAATTCTATCTACACATTTACAAATATATAATATAATATTTGTTTTGTTTTATTTTATTCTTTCAATTTAATTAATTTTTCTTGATATCAAATATAAATGAGAAAGGAATAACAATATTTTTAAATTTAGTGAATTATTTTTAAGAAATTAATTCCATAAAAAATATAATTTTTATGAAACAAAATATTATACTTAATATTTCAAAATTTATTGTCTTTCTTGTATATTTCTATATAAAATGCTAAAAAACACTTTTAGTTCTTCAACTTTCATGGAAATAACAATTTAGTCTCTGAATTTTAGTTTGTAATGATTTAATTCTTGTACTTTTAATTTTGTAACAATTTAGTGTTTGAAATTTAGTATGTAACAATCTAGGTCTCTATCATGAAAAATATTGTTATGATTTAAATGGAATTTCTTACATATGTAGATCGATAAACTGATTAGAAACCAAATGTGTTTATAAACAACAAAGTCTAAGTCGTTACATGTAACAAAAATTGACATTTAATTTTGATCAATTTTTTCAAAATATACCAAGCCTCCCTGATATAAACTTATGGATCCACCACTGATCATGAGATGTTATTTAATCAACATTCTTGACCATAGTTTTTTTTAAAATTTTAAAATTTAAATCTTTGTGATCATAAATATCAAATTCAAACTTCATTAAAGAAAAATGTAATTTACTTGAAAAAAGAAAAGGGGGAAAAAAAACTTCGTAGGTGAGACGTGAGAAAGAGGTAACAAAAAGAATGTCTAAATTTAACCCTTTCAACTTAAAAAATGTCTAAACAAGTTTTAATTTGCAAATATGACTAAAACCGTTTTTAACTAATATTATACTAATTGCATTAGGAAGAAAATACCTCTGCTGGATATTTATGAGTTTATTCTACCTAAAAGAGTGGCTAACAAAAAGCGACATATTACGGAGAGAAAATTACAACTAAAACACTATTGATTCCAAAAAAAGGCTACAAAAAGGGAGTGTTGTTAGTTTAATTCAAATAAAAATCTATAAGGAAGACTATAAAAAAGGAGTGCATCAAGGAAGAGAAATCCTTTCAATTAGAACAATTTCACAACCATGAATTTAATTTATCACTTCTAATCAACTAGAATTGAACTAGAACACTTGAATAGAATAAAAGACAACTATAATTGATAAATTACACATATGAGAGAGAAACTTTGATGAAAATGATGGACTCTCTAGATTATATAACTTAATGTATATACTAGAACATACATCATAATAAATGTATAGAAATATGTGTAAATACCCACTCAACGTGAATTTAATCTAACACTTCCAATCAACATGAATCGAACTAGAACACTAAAATAGAATAGAAGAGAACTAAAATGGATAAATTACACATACGAGAGAGGATCGGAGATGAAAATAATGAACTTTCTCGACCATCTAACTTAATGTATATATTGGAACATACATCTCTGTTTTTTTTACATAATAAATGAGTAGAAATATGCATAAATACACCCACTGTGCAAGAATAAATGAAAAAAAAAAAAATTAATCCCCACTCACATGCATTATAAGAGAAGGTAAATAGGTATAATTATTCATCTGATGCCATTAATGCTCCACCTAAAACTCCGTCTCATTTCTCCAACTTAATGTATATATTGGGATATACATCTCTATTTTTTTAACGTAATAAATGAGTAGAAATATGTGTAAATACCCACCCAACGTGCAAGAATAAACAGAAAAAATTAATCCCCACACACATGAGCCATTAGAGAAGGTAAATAGGTATAACTATTCACCTGAGTACGCTATTAATGCTCCACCTAAAACTTCCTTCACCTTTCTCCTTGAAGAACGAATTTGAATACCTAAAAGAATCGCATGCACTAAAACCGTTAGCCCTACTATCAATTCAATGTAATTCTTCCTTCCATTGATTCCCCTTTGTTACATTGACGATTGACGGTGAGGTAAGTATCCAAACTCGTTCTTATGTATTCTAGTTTCCTCAGTGGTCCCATGGTGTAAAAGGTACAAGGTCATTGTCCCTCTCTAAGTCTTGTATTCTTCAACCAAGATTCTTCCCGTTCATTCACCATAAGGGAACTGAAAGGTGCGTTTCTCTGATTACATTCTCCGTTTGTTTTTCCATTTTTATGAATTCACCTAAACAAAAAGCATATGATTAGATATGTATATATAAATTATTCACTTTTTTTTTTCCATTTTTAGAACCCAATCCCATAAATTTGGGGATTTTTTTTAAAGGCCTTTCTAAATGTCCCTCCATACAAATTGTAGTGGAGATTTTTTTAAAAAAATATTGTGGTTGAATTGACCTAAATGTAGATAATGCTATATACTGGGGGTAAAATGAGGATGGTTTTTTATTCTCACTCTTTCCTGAAAAATTGAAAGTCATAATCCCAAATATGAAACATTTTTATCTTTTTTTTTTTTTTTTTTTATTATAGGTATTTATTTGTAGACATTATTTACAATTTCCCTAATAAAAATGGACAATAAATTAGCAAACAAAAGATATGGTGTTTCCAATTGGGACGGCCCATAATCCATTTTCTAATTTGGAGAATTGGAATCAAACTTGAGGATTTCTCATGAGAAAATTTTACTATTTTGTGTTCATTTTTAAAACAATGGTTAAATTACAAATTTAGTTTCTAAACTTCAGTTTGTGTCTATTTAGTTACTAAATTTTCAAAATTACAAATTTAGTTCTTAAACTTTCAAAATTTTTAAAATTCATGGATATACGAGACACAAAATTGAAACTTTAGAGTTCTATGAGACTTAAAATTTAAATTTATATCAATAGATCAATTAATTTTTAAAAATTTTATATTTGTCATGGACCTTAGACACAAAATTGAAAGTTTAGGGACCAAATAGACACGAACCTCAAAGTTCGAGACAAAACTTGTAATTTATCCTAGAATAAAACATAGATATACTAAAATTATATATATTTCGATTAATTGTGAAAAAACTAGTGTTCATATTATTTACCTATTTGAAGAATATCCTAAACAAAAATTCATTTAAATTATTGTAAATTTTTTAGTTGGTCTGATTGGAGCTATCCTAGACCCTATTTTAAACAAAAATCCCCCCCCCCCCCCCCCCTTGTCAATTCTTTGAAAACTTTTGCCATCCCTATTTGCTAATGCTTGTCATCTTCTTTAATTTTTTATTCCTTTTTGCTCTTTCTTTTTATTATTTTCTTCATTTTCTTTCTTTTTGTTTTTTTCCTCTTTCCATTGTGTTGTTGCCAAATTTTGGACAGGAGAAATCTCACTTGACCTTCACGTGACAATGACAGTGAATTTGTATTCTTGGGGGAAGAACGAGGCCTGCAAGATAAGAAAAACCTGGACATCGGTGTGTTGTACGCCACACAGGCTTCGATGCTTAAGTCGGTGAGGATTTTTAGAGAGAATTTGGTAGTTATAGGAAAGTGTTGTAGGCTGGAATGAACTTACTTTGCTCTCCTCTTTAGAGAGAGCTTAAATACCTTCATTCCTAGGGTTTTTCGTGGGTTTCCGTCTTCGAATGGGGAAAGGAAAGATCGAACTGGGCTGGACCGAGGGTACACATGCCATGAGGGACCGAGGCAAGGCCCAAAATTGGGCCTTGCCGGTCTGGTCGGCCTTGGCCGGGCCAACCATGGGCTTGGGCCAAAGCCCAAGCCTATTTTTTCTCTCTCTCATTTTGGGCCGGTCCTCTATCGGTTTCAGTCCATTTTGACTTTGTATTGGGCTTCCTTCCTTGTTTGGCCCTTCGTTGCGGCCCTTTAGCCAGCATGTTCTTGTTTGTCCTATTTCACCCATAACATTAGCCCCCACTCCCTAGTTAGGATTCGAGATCAGGAGCGTGTGGAGTAATGCATGGAGCCTGACTTGGGAGTAGCATATTAAGTTTTGGAGTCATTGTTAACATTTCGAGGTCTACCTCGAACTTCTCTAGTTATTGATGTCCATCCTTGTGAGGATATTCAGCCTCCTAGAGTGTCGGTTTCTCCATTTTTCAGTAGGAATTTTAGGGTTCCATAATGCTTATTTTGGGTATTGGTTTCTCCATTTTCCTAAAGAAAATTTAGGGTTCTGTGAAGCTTATTTTGCATCTCAGATCATTTCTAGGATTGTCGTCTAACCCTGTAGATTGATCTCTTCCTGGTGGGTAAGATTCTCCTTTGGATGTGTGTTCGTCCACATCCTAGAGAAAATTTAGGGCTCCAAGGTTCTCCCTAAAATGTCGTCCAACCCCGTAGGGATCATTTTGATCCCACATAAATTTGAGGATGCCCTCAAATTTAAGTGGGATTGCCATCAAACCCCCGTAGGGACTATTCTAGACTTGCCGACCTCCCGTAGGAGAAAAATTTGGCCATCTAGTAGTTGTGTAGCTTCATGACCTCATGCTGGAGGAAAATTTTGGCTATTCAGCAGCCTCGTAACTTCTCGTTTTTCGTAAGCGTTTTCTAAACAAATGTAGCTTCATTTTAAGCTGATATTGTGAGAGGAGAATCGGAAATAAGAAATGGAGTGAGAATCGGGGGCATGACTAGTCGGCCTCAGCCAAGGACTCCTTGGCGCTTCTGCTAGGCACGTGCTTGCATCTCCTTGCGCTCCAGTACGTTTTGCCGTGTACAAATTCTCCTTGACCTTACCATCATTTTCTTCATTTTTTCTGGGAGTCAGCTTGTCATGGTTTTTCCCTCGTTAGTCAAGAGAATTTAATTTGAATCGATTTTACTCCACTCCTTCTTCTGGAAGGTTGGATTTAACCTCAAATTCTTCCTTAATTTCTATGCTGGAAAGAGCTCAGTGTCGGCCACCCTAGTCGGCCTCGGCCCCTCTGTTTTAGCTTCTGCTACATGTGTTTTCTATAACTCACGATTTTGTTGTTTCTATTTTTCAAATATGCCTCCACGGTTTGCTTCCTTTAAGAAAGATCCATTCATCTTCCCAAAATTAGATGATTTTGCAACTGAAGTGATTTTGCCAACTTACTCGGCCTCGGCCTATGAGCTCGACTTGGGCTTATGAGCTCGGCCTCGGCTTATCTAGGATTTCTGGCTTTTCTTTCTCGTTCTGTGTAGCTTCTATTTTTATTCAACAGAGAGACATATTTCCTTTTGTTGCTTCTGCCTTTTGTATAATAGAGAGACATATCTCCTATGTAGCTTCTCATTTGATGAGAAAATCTTATTATGCTAAGTCCATGCTTTATTCACAAAGTTCATGATAGTTTCGAGGAAGAATGAAATAATATTTTATTCATGTTAATCAATATCGAGAAACATAACAGTAGTAATTATAGAAAAGTAATCATAGATCTTTAGGCGTTCTGCATTCCAATGATGGGAAATAATCTTTCATTTATAATCAATTAGAGTGTATGTGCCAGGTCTGACAATTCTAGTCATTTGGTATGGTCTTTCCCATGTTGGACCTAGTGCACCTGTTGATCGGTCTTTGGTGTTTTACATGACTCTTCTTAGTACAAGATCTCCTTCTTTGAAGCTTCGTCTTCTCACTGTTGCATTGTAATATCTTGCAATTCTATTCTTGTATTCTGCTGCTCAAAGATGAGCTTTTCCCATGTGCTATTCTAATAGGCCTAAGCATAGTCTCATTGACTTCTCATTCTGTTGAGGGTCAAATTCCTCTACTCTTGGTGAGAGTAAACCAATCTCCACAAGAATGACTGCCTCTACCCCATAAGTAAGTGAGAAAGGAGTCTCACTTGTGGTAGATCTTGCAGTTGTTTTGTATGCCCATAGTACATTAGGCAACTCCTCTGCCCATGCTTCTTTCATATTTTCTAACTTTGTCTTGAGATTTAACTTGATAATCTTGTTCACTGCTTCCACTTGCTCATTGGCTTGTGGATGTACTGGAGATGAACATCGATGATTGATGTTAAGATCTGAACAAAATTTCTGAACAAAATTTTCTGAAGGCTGCGTTATCGAATTGTTTTCCGTTGTCTGAAATAATGACATTAGGAATTCCAAAACGACATACTATGTTTCTCCATACAAAGTTAGTTATCTTCTTTTCTGTTATTGTTGTTAACGCTTCTACTTCAGCCCATTTTGTGAAGTAATCAACTACCACCACTGCAAACTTAGTTTGTCCTTTTCCTTAAGGAAGAGGTCCAATAAGGTCTATTCTCCATTGCGCAAAAGGCTAGGGACTTACTATATTTTTTAGTGGTTTAAGTGGTTGTCTTGGTACTGGAGCAAATCTTTGGCATTAGCCACATGATCTTGTAAAGCTTCGAGCATCTTGGAGCATCGTTGGCCAACAATATCCTTGTCTTACAATCTTATGACATAAGGATCTTCCTCCAAAATGGTTGCCACATATTCCTTCATGGATTTCTTTCATCACATATTCTGCCTCAGTAGGTGTGAGACACCTTAGTAGCGGCATTGAATAACCTCTCTTATAGAGCTTACCTTTTCTGAGTAGGTAATGGGCTGATCGCCTTTGTACCCTTTTGGCTTCTACTCTTTTTGAGGGAAATTTTCCTCTTTTAAGTATTCTAATATGAGATCTATCCAGGAAAGGTATTTCCCAGCCGCGACCTTGGCCTCAGCCACCATGTCCTCGGCCTCGGCCAATTGTCCACGGCTCGAGTTGGCTCGTCCCTAGTTTTGGCCTCTTCTTCTATGGAAACCATTGCATCAGTTTCAGTATCTCTTCTCTACTTATGGTTGGCTCAAATAGGATTTCTACTGGAACTGATTTACTTAGTTCAGTTTCATAGGCGGCTGCTAATCAAGCTAAAGAATCAGGATTGGCGTTTTGTGATCTTGGAATTAGCATAAACTCATGTTTGGGGAATGAGGTAAGCAGTTCCTTGACCTTTGACAAATACTTTGCTACAATACTTTGCTATTCTCTGCTCTTTAGCTTGATATTCTTCAGTTACTTGTTTCACTATCAATTGAGAATCACTCAGGACTAAGAGATTAGAGATCCCTACTTCCCTAGCGACTTTTAATCATGCTACGAGTAATTCATATTCTGCCTCATTATTTGAGGTTCTAAAGTTGAATCTAAGAGCATATTCATACCTTTCTCCTTCGGGAGATTCAAGTAGAATTTCTGCTCCACATCCTTTGATGTTGGAGGACCCATCAACGAAGAGTTTCCAAGGCATATCATCCACATACATCTCCATATTCTTCCCCAGCAATGGGGCAAACATTTGATTTACCATTCTTTGGTAGGTTGCTCCTGCATTTTTTAGGCCAAGTGACATGACTTTGTAATAGTAAAGCCCTCTGTCAGTAATGAAAAAGGTCTTTTCTTGATCAGGTCCATACATCTTGATTTGATTGTATCCAAAGTAGGCATCCATGAAGCTTAATAACTCATGGCCTACATTTGCATCCACTAACTGATCTATCATAGGCAAATGGTAACTGTCCTTAGGACAGGCCTTATTTAGGTCAGTGAAATCGATACACATTCGCCATTTGCCATTAGACTTTTTTTATTAAAACCACATTGGATAACCATTGAGGATAATGGACTTCCCTAATGAAATTGGCTTTTAGTAAATCATCTACCTGGCTGGCTATGATCTCGTTTCGTTCTTGATTGAATGTGTGTCGCTTCTATTTTACAGGCTTGAAATCTCTGTCCATGTTTAGTCGATGTACCTTGACGTCGGGATCTATCCCTGGCATATCCTCATGAGACTAGGCGAATAAATCTGCGTTGCTCCTAAGGAAACTGATCAATTTTTCTTTGTGCTCAGCCTCTAGCTTTGTTCCAATGTTTATTGGTCTGTCCTCTGATGTGAGTGGGACAGATTCTAGCTCCTTGACCGGTTTCTCTCTCTGGTCGGCCTCAGTATCCTAGGGAGCGAGGAGCTGGTCAGCCGCCTTCTTTTTTGCTTCTTCTTGTGATCCTTCAGGCCTGCGTTGCCATGTAGCTTGAACGATCTGGTCGGCTTCGACCTTCAGATGTTGGTCGGCTCTGGCCATTTTGTGGTTGGCCTCAGCCAACAAGCACATGTCAGCTTCTTCATGCAATCCTTTTGATTCATGCTGCCATGTGGCTTGAACGATCTGGTCGGCCTCGACCTTTTTCTAGTCAACCTCGGCCTCAGTGTGAGGTCGATGAGGCCTGTTCCTTTGCATTCGTTGCAGGCGATGGTCTTGACCGGAATTGTCTTCTTTCTTGTTCCAGTGCTTTCTTTCCAGCATTTCACTCATCTTTTCGGAGGATTGAACTCAAACAAGGTTTTCCAAGCAAGCGTTGTCATTTTCCACAGACGACACCAACTGTTGTTTCCAAATTTTGGACAGGAGAAATCTCATCTGACCTCCACGTGAAACGACGGTGAATTTGTATTCTTCGGGGAAGAACATGGCCTGAAAGACAAGAAAAACCTGGACATCAGTGTGGTGTAGGCCACACAGGCTTCAATGATTAAGTTAGTGAGGGTTTTTAGAGAGAATTTGGTAGTTCTAGGAGAGTGTTGTAGGTTGGAATGAACTTACTTTGCTATTCCCTTCAGATAGAGCTTAAATACCTTCATTCTTAGGGTTTTCGCGGGTTTCCGTCTTCGAATGGGGAAAGGAAAGATCGAACTAGGCTGGACCGAGGGTTCACGGGCCATGAGGGACAGAGGAAAGGCCCAAAATTGGGCCTTGCCGATCTGGTCGCCCTCGGCCTGCCCGACCATGGGCTTGGCCGAAGCCCAAGCCCGTTTCGTCTCCCTTTCATTTTGAGCAGTCCTCTATCAGTTTCGGTCCATTTTGACTTTGTATTGGGCTTCCTTCCTCGTTTGGCCCTTCGTTGCGGCCCTTTAGCCAACCCGTTCTTGTTAGTCCAATTTCACCCATAACACATTAGTTATTTATTTTTATTTTAACGTTCCCTCTCTCTCTTGAAATTGATAGGCTTTAGAAAATCAAAAAATATATGATAAATACAAATACCCAAGTGGGCTATTTGTTTCAGCTAATGGTGCATGGGTTAGCTTTTTTTTAATTAAAAAAATTTCATCTCTTATCCCTTCTTTTTTTCTCTTTAAGCTTTCCTTTTTTAATTATTTATTATAATAATAATTATTCTAAGTTTATATTTTTAAATACTCTCTCTTCTTTTTTTAACTACTATTTCTCTTATTATTCTTATTATTATGTCTAAATTATAGAAAATACTCCTAAACTATGAGTTTGTTTCAATAATATCTTTAAACTTTAAAAAGTTTCAAAAATACCCTTGAACTTTAAAAAACGCTAAAAAATTCCCTCACCGTTAAGTTTTGGATGGAATCCGTTAAAGTTTCGTTTTAATAATACCCTTGAACTTTAAAAACTTTCAAAAATACCCCCAACATTAAAAAATACCCTTACCGTTAAGTTTTGGATGGAAAACATTAAAGTATCATTTCATTTATACCTTTGACATTTAATTGTGCTCGTAAAGTTTTTCCATTGTCTTCCTGACTGATTATGTGCATGTCAATCTTTGTTGTTTAATTAATTGAATCGTTGGTCTGATTGGTGAAATCAACTCTCTAAGATATCTCTCTCCTGATTGTTCTCTATATTTTTGATAGCATGCATAAGTGTGCTATTTTTAGGCTTAGTTTTTGGCTAGTTTTTCTATGATTTCGTATGCTTTCATGTATTTCTATGTTTATTTCTCAAAACTGAGCATTTGGAGCAAAACCAGAGAACTGTGAGATAATTGGACAAATTTGAGCAACTTAAGGCTATATTTGAAGATTTAAGTGTTGAAAAAGAAGGACAAGGCAATTAGACCAGAGAGTATAGCGTTGCAATGCCAAAGAAGAAGCCTTTCGACCTTGAAGACCCGAGGGCATAGTGTTGCAACGCTGGTCGAAGAAGATTTTTTCCTTTTTAAAAAAAATACTATAGACAGCGTTGCAACGCTGACGCTGTCTCGACTCTATAAAAAGGAAGTTTTGCTATTCAACAAGGGGAGCCATTTTGAAAGACCAAAAATCCTAAACTCGATTCAAGCACTGTCTAAGGACATAGAGGAGACCTTTGGAGAGCTGAGAAGGAGATTCAAAGCTCGAGATCGTGGACATCACGTCGGAGACGAGTGTTGGCACGCAACCTAAGTTTCTTCTCTATTTCTTTTACTTTTGTCTTGAATTTAGGAGTTTGGGGGCTGTACTTATGTTGTAACTATGTGTTTAGACCCTTGCTTGGTTGTAGTTGTTGAACATTTGGTTGATTTTTAGTTTAATTTATATATTGACGTCTTTTATGCATTTCTTTATATTGTCTTAACCTTTGGCCATGGTTTTGCTTGTTTAACTAAATTTAGCTTGAGAGAGTAAGTCTAGTTATAGAACATTAGATGCATGACTAGATTTAATTTATTGCACGAGAGTGAGTAGATTAATTCTAGAAGTCTTAAGAGAATAACTTAGTGCCATGTTTAGTAATGAAAATAGACCGAGAGGTTGATTTATTGCTAGGCATGAGTTCAATTGACCTCGAGAGAGGATATTGATTATTTAGAAATTCTTGGCTTAAGATTGTTAGTATAAAATCAAATTATTAATCAATTCAAGTTGGGCTTAAGGTAATCAATCATGCACGTTTCTCAAAATTGGACTCCAAAGCATGTACATAGTAGTTTAGATTTTATTTTTCTTTTGATCACTTCAAAGTTTGTTTCTCTAAATAAAATTAGGCATAATTAACTGTGGTACTTAATTACTCTAAGAACTCTAATCCCTGTGGATGATGGCCACTATTATTGCAAAATATTTAGAGGTTCGATTTTATAAATTTAATCTTGATAGGGCCTTCAACAAGCCCTCTGTCAATTTTATTTTATGTTTTTATTTTGTTTTGATCTTATTTATCTTTCTATTCCTTTCTCTAAGTAAAATTGAGTGACTATATTCATAGTAACTTTTGATGCACAAATTCGGGCAAAGGAAACTCACCTGATTTGCACTTGAAGCTAATAGTAAATTTGTATTTTAAGGGAGCGAGGTGGCCTGCAAAACAAAGAAAATCTGCACACCGGTATGGTGCTTGCCACAACCACTTCGATGCTTAAGTCAGAGAGGAAATAAGTGTAGCAAGCTATTAGAGATGGAAGACTGAGAATCAGTTACCTCCAATGGAGTTATTATGTCGTATTTATATGAGGGTTGGCCTAAGATCTCTTCCCTTTTCTGAATAGGATTAGGTCAGAGATAGAAAGTGGGCCTTCGGGATGACTCGGACTACGGACAAGGAGGGCACATGTCACGCACACGTGGACCCAGTCGGCCTGGCTCGACTCGACCCGGTATGGGTCAGCTTGGCTCGATTTAGGCCTTTTGTCCTTTTTCTTCATTTTTCTAAGCCCAATATCTCCCTGGGCCTCGGGTTTGACTCGGTTTGGCTTGTTTGTCTTCTATTCTCTTGGTTTGATCTGGTCACATCAATAATGAGTTACACACCATTACCAAACTCTAGTTAGGATATGGAATAGAGATTGCATAGTGAACATTATTCCCTCCAAAAGTATCTACGAGTCAATTTTGAAATTATAGAAGAGTAGTAAAGTTAGTTTACAACACTTCAATATTTAGGATTATTAAGCATACATGCTGAAACAAATCCAAAAAGGTTGTATATCTTCAAAGATAAGCCTACTGTAGGCCACCCCTAAGGAGTACAAAATAGTATTTTATCTAGTCCTAAAACAAATAAGGTATTTGTATGATAAATATCATTTTTATAAGGAATGTTAAATAAAAGACTACAAACCTTTAATAAGGTGAGATAGTGTTAGTAAATTGGTTCCAAGTGAAGCCACTAAATAGTTAACAAAAGTTGTTAACAATTTAATTACATTTGAAAGTCAAATGGATCATAATCATGAATTGGATAAGCCTCATCGTAGTGAGAGAGTTATGAGATGACTCAATATTGTGCAAAAACTCACTACGCAAGCATACACAATCGTAGGTAGTAAATGGTAAACAAAGTCGATCCCACGAGGATTAAAGTAAGTAAAGTTGTTGAAATTAAGCACAAACTTACCAATGCAAAACTAAACTAAAAATGCAACTAAACCTACAAATGGACTAAAAATGAGCACAAAAGTGGCTAATAAACTAGAAGGGACTTAAAAAGGCAGAAACTAACTTTAAACAAAGAATTTAGAGGTTAAATAGGTACTTAAATGATAAAAACAGGGGGCTGAAATTTAAGAAGGCAATGCTGTTTTTTTCCAGTTGATGTCAGCAATGCTATAGCATTAGACACCACAATGTTATACAGAAGAGAATTTTCACATACAACCGACCCGAAAACTTCTCGAACTCGATTTTCTTATCTTTAACACTGAGTTGAGCATATGTCTATGAAAACCCAATGCCAAAGAACACTAATGAGACCCAAATTCCCTAAATTCACAAGTTTAGAATGTACATCTATACCCTACAATTTCCACCCCTTAAGGAGAAATCACTTGCTTCATTTATGCTAATCCACCAATTCTTAACCCTTTCAGTATTAAAAACTAGTTTATGCCTTACCTAACGTGATCAAACTTAAATAAGAACTTGCAATAAACACCACAAATGGAAGTATAATTTCAATAAAGTGCATTGAGTCAATAGAGTTCAAACAACCACATCCATCCTTAAATTCCAGCCCTAAAATACTTAGCCCATGACTTCAAAACTGAAAATAAACTAGAAGAATTCAGAAATCATCAACATCTTGAGAGTAAATTAAGAGTTAAACAAAAAATGGCTACAAAAGAATGCTAAGCTAGCTAAAAGCTTACGAAAAAATTAGGGCATTACAAAAATCAACAACTAGAAGGTAAAACTAGATAGAGAATGAGGAAGAAAGACAAAAAGATGGTGAAGGTTCTTATTCTTCTAGAAATCTGGTTGAAAATCGCAGCTCTTCCTCTTCTATCATCTATTTTTTGGGTTTTTTTCCTTTTTCGACTTCTTCCTCATTTTTACGAACGCTTCCCCCTTTTCTTTTCCTCTAAGGGCTGATATGGCTCTCTCCTTCCATGTGGCAGCTGATTACTGGTCTGTTTTTTAGTAAATGTTGACTTCGAAGTTGATGTAAGCTCTAAATTTTCCGTAAAATTCTACATCCCAATGTGGTTTGCGAAGCTGTAGCATTGCGGCCCACATTAGAAATGTTGTTTGCAATGTTGTAGCATTGGTAACAACATTTCAGCTTCCAGCCCATAAGATTAGTCCACATACCCAAGATAAACCTGTACAATTGATAGAAAATTCACCAAGAGTAAAGGAAGAATGAATGATTTTTCAAAACACTCCATTCCTTAATAAAGCAACCAAATGAAAGCCCAAAACTACAATGGAATTCAAATAATTCGAGTCTTAGCGAGGTCTAAGACTAAAATTGTGATAATTTACTCCTATTTCATGGGATTATCACTAAACCTCTATAAGGACTTAATTGAAGCCCAAATTATCATGTTAGATGACAAAATTGAAGGCTTATTTCCTTCAAAGTGAGACTAATGACAAATGATTAAACCTAATAGGAGAAAGTAGACTGCGAATAAAAACTTTCTCACTTATTGCCATACTAGAGTCTATAAGTATAATTTAATTCATTGTTGCATATGGGATATGAAAATGAATGTTTAGAATTCTTTTATGAAAAGAAATCTTAGATAATGCATCTACATAAATCAATCAAAGAGGTTTATTTTCAAAGATCAAAAGAATAAAGGTTTGCAAAATAATAAAGGTTCATTTATGAAATGAATTTTACCATTAGATCTTTGAATATAAAGTTTGATAAAAGTATCAAAATCTATGACTTTGGATAAATATTAATGAAGCTTGTATAGACAAGAAAATCATTAATTGCTTAGTGGATTTTTCTCATGTTTTATATTGATAATATTTTGCTCATTATGAATGATGTAAGATGTCTATCTAACATAAAAAGTTGACTAAGTAACCAATTCCAAATGAGTGATTTGGAATGACTCGGTATATTTTACATGTCCAAAATGGAGATTTTAATGACAAAATGTTAACTTTGTCTCAAACATCTTATATTGACAAAATTGTTGTCAAATATTTGATATTTATGTCTAAAGAAGAGTATCCTAAAACAACCTCAAATGTTGAGAGCTTATGATTAATTATCTACTCTAGGTAGAAAACAATTAATGCATAAATGAGACTGAACATTTAATATACAATTGGTTAGCATATATCAGTTAAACGAATGGTATGACCATTGAGTTCAAAATTAAAAACTTTCTCGAATTATCTATGGATAATGAGAAATTTTTTTGTATGGAGTTAAAGATTTGATGTTTACAAGATACCCTAGTGAGAGGAATAATCTAATCAAACCCAAGCGGAAGTGTAGAAATCGGTTTGAGTTTATTTAGAATTAAATAATAATATTATGGTTAAGCATAACATACCTTGAAAATATGGAGATTATTCTGGCGGATCTTTATTTCTTCCACAAAGTCTTCCTAGCTATGACTCGAACATATGACCAAGTCTTGTGGGAGTCTCTTGAAAGAAAATCCACAAGGAATTAAAGAGGAAAAGGTCTAGAGAGAATTCTCTAATTCTCTCTATTGAGGAGATGTGTGTTGTTTTTAATGGCTCAACCCAAGGGTACTATTTATAGAGACCAAGGGAAAATATTTGCCATAATTAAAATATTATATTTTAATATCTAATATATTAAATATATCTTATATTTATTTGAATCTCATTCAAATCTCCTACGATATTTATTTATTTGAATCTTATTCAAACTCTATAAATATCTTTTATTTAATATATCAAATATACATTAATTATTTTAATATTTAATGTATCAAATACAATAAATATATTTTCCTCTTTTATATTTATTATATCTAATATATTAAATATTAATTTAAACACTTCAAATTAAATATTAAATTTAAACATTTCAAATTTTAATATTTAATGTATAAAATACAATAAATATATTTTCCTCTTTTATATTTAATATATCTAATATATTAAATATTAATTTGAACACTTCAAATTAATATTAATTTGAACATTTCAAAATTTTCTTTCAACTAAATTAATCTTTTAGTGTTACTGTGAGCTAGTAATGAGACCTTATGGACCTACAGATTATAAGCTCCAATGATACAAAATTAATTAATTAAACTCTTTAATTAATTAATTTTCATTCATTAACTATAGGTCACTCCACTATAGATCTAGAGTTGCACTCTTATACACTGTAGGACAAGTTGTGTCCATAGATATAGTCATTACATGCAAGTCGATCCTTCATGAGTTGTCTGTAATTACAGCTGGGTCAAAAGTCCGTTTTACCCCTATAATTACATCTTGCACCTTAAGTACCACTAATTTTCTAATGAACAATCTGTTTATAATCTAATTATAAATTAAGTCCCTCTCGGGCTAATGAGAAGGTGGGGCCCCATTGTTCAAGTCCCGAAATCAACACTTAAGGTTACTCATCTACTTACCCTATATGGGAAGGAGTGAATTCCATCTTGTGAGATTATGTTCCCAGCTCCCTATTTGGTCAAGTCCCCAAAATGGTAGACATATTGAATCGGCTATAAAAGCCATTCTCACCCATGCAAATCAAAGGACAAGCCCTCACAGACAGGAGTTCATAACTCACTCAAGATTAAGATCGAGTCGCATATGATCATCCTGATGAAATATTAATCTTCTTAATTAACGGATTTATAAAGAGAGATTAAATATTTCGTGGTCCACTCGTATACAAACTCAATGTATAAGATACCCTCACTCGCATGTCTCCACATGAATGATTTGGATCAAATCATTTGTAACTATTACAAAGTGGGTCGTATCAATAGTGTTACCAGGATAAGACACTCAACCTTATCCATATACTATGACTCTTTAGGTTATTTCTTGAACACGATCTTCCTGTATGTCAACCACATACTGTTCAAGATTACACTAATAACCTTAGATTTTTCATATAATGGATAATATTATATTGCAAATAAAATAATCAAAATTATTATTAATGATTAAATAATTAATTAATTACGAGGCTTTAAGGCATAAATCCCAACACCTGGTTCTTACAAAGATTTAGGAAATCTATGTAAAGATAAAATTTACCCTAAGTGGTGGAGTATGGTATACGAGTTAAATCATTTTGCTTGTAAAGCAACAAAAGGATTTGTATGACTCAAATAATCCTTTGAAAATCTACAAGGTGTTTAGATAAAATTTAGTCTATCCTCTTTATTATGATACTAGTGGTGCAAAGATTAATATTAAGGAAATTAGAAAACATCAATGTATAGGGAATCATATCAAGAGAGAGAAAGAATCATGGTAGTGACCAATATGGCTTTTAACGGCAGCCATTTAGATCTATATAAAGAGATTCTCCAAGCTAAAGTATTTGAGTGTCACCTAGAATGTCTAGGATTACAAGACATGCCTTATCTTTGCTAGGGCAAGTGAGAGAGCTTGTTGGGTATAGAATATGCCCTAGGATACATGTTTTGTCGACTTTAGTGCAAGTGGGAGATTGTTGGGATTTATGCTCTAAAGCCTCGTAATAAATAATTTATTTAATAATTAATAATATTTTTTACTACTTTATTTGCAATATAATATTATCAATTATATGAAAAATCCAAAGTTATTATTGTAATCTTGAACAATATGTGGTTGACGTACGGGAGGATCATATTCAAGAAATAACCTAAAGGGTCATAGTATATGGATAAAGTTGGGTGTCTTATCCTGGTAATACTATTGATACGACCCACTTTGTAATAGTTATAAATGATTTGATCCAAATTGTTCATGTGGAGACATGTGAGTGGGAGTATCTTATACAATGAGTTTGTATAAGACTGGACCACAAAATATTTAATCTCTTTTTATAAATTCTTTAATTAAGAAGATTAATATTTTATCATGATGATCATATGTGACTCGATCTTAATCCTGAGTGAGTTATGAACTCGATCATATGCCTGTGAGGGCTTGTCCTTTGATTTTCATAGGTGAAAGTGGTTTTTGTAGCCGATTCAATATGCCTATCATTTTGGAGACTTGACCAAATAGGAAGCTGGGAACATAATCTCACAAGATGAAATTCACTACTTCCCATATAGGGTAAGTAGATGAGTAGTTCCCTTAAGTGCTGATTTCAGGACTTCAACAATGGGGTCCCACCCTCTCACTGGCTCGAGAGGGACTTAGTTTATGGTTGGATCATAAACAAATTGTTGAATAGAGGATCATTGGTACTTAAGGTGCAAGATGTAATTATAGGGGTAAAATAGACTTTTGATCTAGCTGTAATTATAAATAACTCGTGAAGGATCGACTTGTATGTAGTGATTATATTCATGGACACAACTTATCCTACAGTGCATAAGAGTGCAACTCTAGATCTATGGAGTGACCCTAGAGTTAATGAATGAAAATTAATTAATTAAAGAGTTTAATTAATTAATTTTATATTATTGGAGCTTATAATCTATAGGTCCATAAGGTCCCCTTGCTAGCCCATAATAACACTAAAAGATCAATTTAGTTGAAAGAAAAATTTGAAATGTTCAAATTAATATTTAATATATTAGATATATTAAACATAAAAGAGAAAATTATATTTATTGTATTTGATACATTAAATATTAAAATTTGAAATGTTCAAATTAATATTTAATTTGAAATGTTCAAATTAATATTTAATTTGAAATGTTCAAATTAATATTTAATTTGAAATGTTCAAATTAATATTTAATTTGAAATGTTCAAATTAATATTTAATTTGAAATGTTCAAATTAATATTTAATTTGAAATGTTCAAATTAATATTTAATTTGAAATGTTCAAATTAATATTTAATTTGAAATGTTCAAATTAATATTTAATTTGAAATGTTCAAATTAATATTTAATTTGAATTGTTCAAATTAATATTTAATTTGAATTGTTCAAATTAATATTTAATATATTAGATATATTAAAGATAAAAGAGTAAAATATATTTATTGTATTTGATACATTAAATATTAAAATAATTAATGTATATTAGATACATTAAATAAAAGATATTTATAAAATTTGAATAAGATTCAAATAAACAAATATCATAGGAGATTTGAATGAGATTCAAATAAGTATAAGATATATTTTAATATATTAGATATTAAAATATAATATTTTAATTATGACAAATATTTGCTCTTGGTCTCTATAAATAAGACCCTTGGATTGAGCCAATAGACAAAACACACATCTCCTCTATAGAGAATTAGAGAATTCTCTCTAAACATTTTCCTCTCCAATCCCTTGTGGATTTTCTTTCAAAAGGCTTTCACAAGTCTTGGTCTTGTGTTCGAGTCATATCCAAGACCCGCCAGAAATATCTCCATATTTACTCCAAGTAAGTTTGCTTAATCTTCTTTTTTAGTTTAATTTTAAATAAAATCAAAGACGATCCAATGCTTCTACTGCGAAGTGAAACGTTCATTCCTTTAGGGTCTGATCTAAGTTGGCACACATCGAATTCCTTTTTTGGGTGGGGCCGACTAGAGGTCAGCTCGGCCTTTTGTTTTTTTTTTACTTGGCTCTGCCATGTGGCTTGAGGTCGGTCATGTGGCCTCGGCTCGATCGGGTGGCCTTGGATCGGCTAGCCCCCAGTTCGTTGCTTCTTGCTTTTCTAAAATTGTTTTATGGATCAATATTTATTTTTTGTTTAATAGGGAAGCATATCCCCTATTGCTTGTTGCTCTAATCAGCTTCGAAGCGAGTAATCCTCATTTTTTTTTATAGTTTATCATTATCTTTATCAATTGTTCTGCATTTAAAGTATAATTTTTCATGAACATGATATTCTTCATGATATCAAAAGTCTAATGAAAATACTTTAAGTGATTTAATGCAGATGCTATGCTGATTTAACTTAATAAAACATTTTCACAATTACAATTTCACATGTGTGGAATTAATGTATGTTAGGAATTTCATAAATGAGTCTGCTTTCAACTAACTTATTATATCAAATAAGCAATTGTATGACCTCTAGAATTCCACATCAAAATTTTTTTCTTCTAATACTTCATGACAATCCTAGTTCATTCATGATGTTCTATTCGTATTCATTATCTCACTAAGTCATACAAGGTTTTATCTTGAAAAATACAGAGCATGACATGCTAATTAGTGAATTCTAGAATAGAGTATAAGGAAATGCCATTGTAAAGAAGACAAAAAATAAACAGCTAATTTCATGATGATTGTATCATGTAGCTTTTAAATTTCTAATGTAGTATTTAGAAAGTTTTCGAGTTCGAAATAAACTTATTTGGGATTTTGCAGTTTTGTAGAGATCTTTGATGTGAAGGCTTTGAAATTTGCATGGATTGATGTATATCTTATGGATTAATATCAAGCAAAATGGTGAGCCATCTTGGCCTTGCCTCGGCCATCTTGTCCTCGGGTCGGCTTCAGTGGCCCCAGCTCGGCCACGGTGGCTTCAACCATTTCTCAATGCTAAATTTGACTGTTTTGCAACTAGTAAAGATAACCCAAATGTTTTCCCTGAGGATCATTCTAAGACTCTAGGAACTAGTGGTGGTGATAAAATGGAGACCCAAGATGAACATTGATCTCTCCTCTTTATCTCATTTGTGTGCCCCAAGCTATTGTTGTTTCAAATTTTCTGAATCTTTTATGTTTCAGACTTGAGACCTGTTGGATGTCTTTTCCCCGCCTGACGATGAGTGAGCTCTAACCTTGTTTGTGCCATTATTGAAATTTCTGATCTAGCTGAAATGCCTATATCTTACTTGACTTCTTTTACCTTAGCTCGGCCAATAGGGCTCAGCTTGGCCACGGTGGGCTCGACTTGGTTATCATTATTTTTAGTTTGACCAGTCTTGACATGATTCATCTAGTCATCGAATGATCTTCTGAATTAATACTGAGAAAAATGATGAGTCAATCTTGGCCTCGACCCCGACTCGGGTCGGCCTAGAATTCCCTTGTTGAATAAGACTCCAATCAGATTTTCTCTCATTGGAAACCTTTATATTTTTTTTGATACACTTAGGTCTTCAAAGAAAATATTTGGAATGACATCACCTTGGCTTGGTTCAGCCTTGGCTCGGGTCAGGTCGCCCTCGGTCTTCCAATTGAATATTAAGGTTTGACCTTGACTGTACGACTGCTATGGCCTTCTTGCGGCTTTTCTTGTTCGTTCCTACCTAGAATAAGCTTTTCCTTTGGATTGTGACAATGAGAATATGATTTTCCCAAGTCTCTTTCCATCGGGGCTTTTCCTTTGGCGGGATTGCGAACTTATTTTTCCTGAGGATGATCGAAGATCTGATCTGACTTTTTTTCTCAGCCAAGATGGTTGGGTTGGCCTTGGGTCTTCTCTCATTTGGAAGAGGCCAAGGCGAGCTCATCCTTGATGAACAGAGTATGACGATCTTCTTCTCCAGTGCTTTCGAATTCTTCTGGTCGGCTCTCCCTAATATGAGGTTGAGGTGGACTCTTCCCAATTGCAGATTTGTTATTGTTTGGGAAATGCCTTCCTTCATCTTCCTCAGGTGGCGTTCATGATCCTAAATCTTTTCCTCCATGGCATGGTTCGGATCCATGACCTTCTTGTTCATCCTTGATGTCAGCATGCAAGTTTCTTGGTAAAACCTTCTCATTTCCCACAAACGATGCCAATTGTTGATGCACAAATCCGGGCAAAGGGAACGCATCTGATTTTCACGTGAAGCCAACAGTGAATTTGTATTTTGGGGAGCGAGGTGGCCTGAAAAATAAAGAAAACCTGCACATTGGTGTGGTATTTGCCACAGCCATTTCGATGCTTAAGTCAGAGAGGAAAGAAGTGCAACAAGTTATTAGAGATTGAACACTGAGAATCAGTTACCTCCAATGGAGTTTTGAAGGGAATAATCAAATTAAACCTAAAGAAGTAGCGTTGGAATCGAATTTGATTTGATTTTAGAATTAAATTAAAATAATTTAGGCTAAGCAATACATACCTTTGAGATAATATGGAGAATATTCTGACATATCTTTTTCTCCTTGTATTCCAACTCCAATGAGGTTGAACTCCAATACTTTCACAAAGTCTTCTTTGTTATGACTTGAACAAAGAACCAAATGGGTTTGTGGGAACCTTCTTAAAAATATAGAGAGTGAATGAGAGGAGAATTTCAAGAGTTCTTTTCTCTTATGAAGAATGCACACAAATAGCTCACTCCTAAAGCCCTATTTATAGTGGCCAAGGGAAAATAATTAAATAATATATTTTAATATCTAATTTATTAAAATATATTTATGTAATTAATTTGAATCATATTCAAACCTTTTCAAATTCTCCTACGACATCTATTTCCTTATTTGAATCTAATTCAAATTTAATAAATATCTTTTCTTTAATGTATCTTAATACATTAATAATTTCTTTAATATTTAATTCATCATATACAATAAATATGTTTTTTCTCATTTAATATATCAAATATATTAAATTTTAATTCGAACATTTCAAAATTTCTCTCAACGAAATTGATACCTATTTGTTTATATAAGTTAGCAAGGGGACCTTATGAACCTACAGATTATAAGCTCAAATGATACAAAATCAATTAATTAAACTCTTTAATTAATTAATTTTCATTCATTAACTATAGATCACTCCACTATAGACCTAGAGTTGCACTATTATGCACTGTAGGAAATGTTGTGTCTATGGATATAATCACTATATGCAAGTCGATTTTGTTGGGTTTTGTGTCCTAAAACTCCTGGTTTTGTAAACTGAATGTATATTCTATTTACTATAAAGATGTTATTGAGGTTTATTCAGTAAATGTGTTATTGAATAAAGTGAATTGTATATTCTATAACCCAAATCCAATGAACAAAGAACCCTTGGCTATAGTATGTATACTTGAACGTTATGTATGACATAAAAGTGGATCAAGTTCGAGTAATAGCCAAAATGGGTTATAGTATAAGGATAAGGCTGGGTACCTTATTCTGGGGACACTATGGATGCGGCCCATTTTGTATAGTACTAACGATGTGATCCTGAATCGTTCATGTGGAGACATGCGAGTGGGGGCGTCCTATGCAATGAGTATGCATAAGATCGGACCGCGAAATAGTCACTTAGACTTTATAACTCCGTTTACTGTTTTAACTGACTATATTCATACGATGACCTAGGTAACTCGATCTTAATCCTGAGCGTGCTATGAACTCCTATTTATTCGGGATTATCCTTAGATTTGCATGGGTGAGAGTGGCCCGAGATCGCCGACTCAATAAGCCTCCCATTTTGGGGATAAGACCGGATAGATAGTTGGGAACATAGTCATGCGAGATGGAATTCACTCCTACCTGCTTTAAGGATTAGTAGAGAGGTTGTTCCCTTAAGTGCTGACTCCAGGTCTTGAACAATGGGCCCACCCTCTCATTGGCCCAAGAGGGATTCAGTTTGTTGGTTGGACCACAAACCAATTGTTCATTAGAGGATCAGTAGGACTTAAGGAACAAGAAGTAATTACAGGGGTAAAACGGTTTATTTGACCCAGCTGTAATTACGAACGACCTATGAAGGATCGACTTACTAATCATGGTTATATCGAGTGGATAAAAATATATCTACAGTGAGGAGAGTGCAGCCACTGGGCTTTAGTGGAGTGTCCCGGTGGTTAACGAATGTTGATTAGCTAGGCTAAAGAGTTTGGCCGGTTAATCTTGTATCGTTGGAGCTCATGATCTGTAGGTCCATTAGGTCCCCTTACTAGCTCAGACTAAGCCTTGGAATAATTTGAGAGAAAAGAATTTGAATTGTTCAAATTCGGTTTTAGGAGTAAACGTTAATTATATGCGATGTACTTAACGTACTATAATTTAATTATGAATTAAAACCACAAGGAAGAGAGAGGAACATATTAAAATGTGATTTAAATATTTGTTTGGTTTAATACGTGAATAGGGATTCATGTACAAACGATTGGTCATAAAAGAGAGGGATTGGTCTAATTATTTAATTAATATTTGATATTAAATTAAATAATTAAATTAATTAATTAAATGGTTTAATTAATTAATCAAGTTTTTTAAATTAATTGAAACTTGACTAATCCTATCCAACCAAGTGTTGTCTTCCATAGGAAGCCAAGTGTTGTCTTCCATAGGAAGCCAAATGTTGTCTTCCATAGAAAGTCTAATGAAGTTTGATTAGTGCCTATAAATGGAATGAAACACAAAAAGGATTGAGTGAATTTCTTTGATAGTTTTTTTTTAAAAACAGTCTTGAGCTCTCTTCCATCTCTCTAAAAATTCTCTTAACAAAGGATCCCACAATCCATCCAAAGTGCTGAGAATATTAGGGAAGACTCTAGAGGAGGTCCACAACTGGTTTGTGTTCAAAGAAAGCCCACGGATTAAGAGAATTTTGAGCTACAAAGGTTTGTGTTCTTATTCTCTGTTTTTCCAGTTTTGAGCATGTTTTTTGTTTGATAAAATTGATCAAATTAGAGTGCTTAAGATCCAAAATTGCTTCTGCATTCTTAATATTAACTCCATCAGATTTTTCATGAGTTGTTCGTAATTATAGTTGGGTCAAAAATCCGTTTTACCCTTGTAATTACATCTTGCACCTTAAGTACCACTAATTCTCTAATGAACAATTTGTTTATGATCTAACCATAAACTAAGTCCCTCTTGCGCCAGTGAGAAGGTGAGGCTCCATTGTTCAATTCTTCAGCACTTAAGGAAACTATTCATCTACTTACCCTATAAGGGAAGAAGTAAATTCCATATTGTGAGATTATGTTCCCAGCTCCTTATTTGGTCAAGTCCCCAAAATGGTAGGCATATTGAATCGGCAACAAAAGCCACTCTCACCCATGCAAATCAAAGGACAAGCCCTCACAGGCAGGAGTTCATAACTCACTCAAGATTAAAATTGAGTTGCATATGATCATCACGATGAAATATTAATCTTCTCAATTAACGAATTTATAAAGATAGATTAAATATTTCGTGGTCTAGTCTTACACAAACTCATTGTATAAGATACCCTCACTCACATGTCTCCACATGAATGATTTGGATCAAATCATTTGTAACTATTACAAAGTGGGCAATATCAATAGTGTTATCTGGATAAGGCACCAAACCTTATCCATATATTATGATCATTTAGGTTATTTCTTGAACATGATCCTCCCGTATGTCAACTACATATTGTTCAAGATTACACTAATAACTTTAGATTTTTCATATAATGGATAATATTATATTACAAATAAAATAATCAAAATTATTATTAATTATTGAATAAATCATTAATTACGAGGCTTTATGGCATAAATCCCAACAGTTATAATGTCATATTTATATGAGGGTTAGCCTAAGGTCTCTTCCCTTTTATGAATAGAATTAGGTTAGAGATAGAAAGTGGGCCCTTGAGATGACTTGGACTACGGACAAGGAGGGCGTATGTCACACACACGTGGACCGGGTCGACTCGACTCGACTTGGTTCAGTTCGGCTTGGCTCGATCTGGTCTGGGTAGGCTTGGCCCACTTTGGGCCTTTTGCCCTTTTTCTTCGTTTTCCTAAGCCCAATATCGCCCTAGACTCAGGTTTGACCCAGTTTTGCCTGTTTGTCTTCTATTCTCTTGGTTTGATCTGGTTGTCCAAATTTACCTATAACAGTAATTAAGTGAACTGGAACACTAATCTTGTGGATGATACTCTAACAAATGAACTTCAAATTCGAGTCTTAATCTTGATGCAATGAAAAACAACAAACCTGAAAATGGAAGCGATATGTGGGTCATCGAGAATTTATTTTTCATCCCCATAATTTGACGTCAAATTAAAACACCTGAGTAGCTGATTTTTAAACGAATTTAAGCTAGAAATTGATCCCATAAAGCAAGACGACGACAAATTATACTTCAATTTTGAAGAATTGAATAAATCCCTACTTGAATCCTCCCGTTTAGATTTAAAAATCCATCCCAACAACAATTTAGTTTTTTTTTTTGGTGTCTTTGGAAAGTTAAGAAGGAGGGTTATAGTTATGGATTATTGGTTTTTGGAACTTATTTCGTCAAATTGTTATTACGACCTTTCAAATTCTAATAATTCATTCATTCTCATTAATTTTCATGGTGGAAGAATATAGAGGAAGAAGATGAAATATTTTCCAATAAGAATATTTTTGAAAATTTTTAAAAGGTCAAGGGTATTATTGAAATGAAACTTTAATATTTTTCATCCAAAACTTAACAGTAAGGGTATTTTTAATTTTTTTTTAAAGGTCAAGAATATTTTTGAAACCTTTTAAAGTTCATGGGTATTATTGAAACGAAACTTTAACGATTTCCATCTAAAACTTAACAATAAGGGTATTTAATTTTTAACATTTTTTAAACTTCAAGGATATTTTTGAAACTTTTTAAAGTTTAGGGGTATTATTGAAACAAAACCCATAGTTTAGGGATATTTTCTATAATTTAGCCTTATTTTTGCTAGAATCTTATTCTTATTCATATTCTTATTCATATTATCATGTTTTTGGTTAATTTAATATAACACATTTTCAAAAAAAAATTTATGACTCAACCGATTCAAAACTTTTTAGATTAATTTTTTAAAACTTAAAGGTCTAAAATGTTATTTTTGAAAACTTAAAAGGTCAAATAAAAATTAAACTCAAACTTTAGAAATTAAAAGTGTAATTTGGCCAAAAAAATATATGATTTTCAATAACTGATGTTAAGATAAAAAATATTAGCATATTTTGAACTTACTAATATTGAATAAAAAATGGTATTTAGTTTTAAGCTACCATATTAAAGTAAACAAACTCATTTTCAAATTAGTTAAAGTAACAAATGTATATGATATTGTATTTCGAAACTTAGTAAAGTAAATAATTTTTAATTTTAATTAGTCATATTAAAAAGGTTAAATTACAAATTTGGTCCCTATGGTTTGGAGCAAGTTAGAATTTAGTACCTTATGGGTTTAAAAGTTAGAATTTCATCTTTATGGTTTGATAAAACCTCATAAATAGTCCCTAGGGATTATTTGTGAGGATTTTATCAAACCATAGGGATTAATTCTAACATTTAAAACCATATGGACTAAATTCTAGTTTTTTCAAAAACTATATGGACCAAATTTATAATTTAACATATTAGAAATACTTATTTTATCATCTTTCAACATAAAACTAGTTTTTTCTTTTCTGTTTGTTGAGTCGAACTATACGAGATGAATAATCAAATGCGAACTAATTTTTACATTAGGATCGATCATATAAATCAATGTCTTTATTTTTAACTTTGTTATCTAAAAATAAAATGAATTACAAATTAGATAGATCATTTGTTTATTTAGTTAGTAAAATTAAAATCTCAAATTATGCACAAAAAAAAAAAAAAAAAAACTAATTTTAGTCCAATCTTAATTTCAAAATTGAATTTGAATTGCAAGCTTACTAAAGTAAAATTAGTAAAATAAATAATATTTAATTTCAAATTAGCTATATTAGAAAAATATTTAATTTACAAATTAGTCATATTCAAGCTAAAGAAATATGTATGATATTCAATTTAAACTTAGTCATATAAAAATAAAATATATATATTATTTTTTGACGTAATCATTTTAAAAAACCTACTCAATGCATTTTGCTTTTAAGTTATTACTAAAATGCAAAATGTATTAATAATTTAAATATTTATCTTTACATTTTAATAATTGTGTCTAAATATTTGAATTTGGTTATAATTTAATATTTTGTGACCAGGTTGAAGAAATAGATTAAAAAAAAAAATCAAAATTACAATTTTAGAAGGAAGTTCAAGCTTTACAAAATATTCCATCCTAGAAGCAATATTACAAAGTGGGGATACAATTTGAAACACTCTAGATCAAGAATTGTGAATTTCGAGGCTATTATTTGTAAATAAAGAATTAAATAGGAAAAATGCACGTTTTCTAATTGATTTAGACTTATAGATAAATTTTTTTTTTTAGTACAATAGGGATTGGGGAGATTCGAACCACAAACCTCGTGGTCATTAACACATTCAATATGCCAGTTGAGCTATGCTCTCTTTGGCTTATAGATAATCATTTTTAAAATAGTATCTTCCAATTAGTTAAAGATTCTTTTATTAAAGATAATTCCTTCTTAAAAAGAAAATATCTCTATAAATTGAGAAGAGCCCTTTATGTTCATTTTTAGCCTTGAGATTTTAATAATGATGCTCTGATTTTTTTCATGTTAATTTTTTTTTTTTGTTTTTTTGAGTAATGTTAATTTTTGTTTTCTTCATTGACCAAAAGAAATAGAGTTCAACTTAACCCTCATTCTCTAAATTTTAGTTTGCTACACTTTTCTTCCTCTTTGACTTAAGCATCAGATCTGGTGTGGCAAATGCGACAATAGTGCCTAGCTTTTTCTCTTTTGCAGGTCACATCTTTCCTCTAAATTACAAATTTACAGTTGCGGTCACGTGAAGGTCAGGTGATATTTCTCTTGGCCAGATTTTGGTAACAACAACTCCCATTTTTATACTTTTGTGATGATTTTCTCAAAAAAAAAAAAAAAAAAAAAAGACTTTGTGATGATATTCCTAAAATAAATAATAATGGTTCTTGTTGCCCAATTTTGAACAGGAGAAATCTCACTTGTTCTCCACGTGATAACGATGATGAATTTGTATTCTTGGGGGAAGAATGCGGTCTGCAAAGCAAGAAAAACCTAGACAACGTTGTGGTGTAGGCCACACAGGCTTTGATGATTAGGTCAGAGACGAAGAAAAGTGTAGCAAACTATACTTTAGAGAATGAGGGTTAAGTTGAACTCCCTTTCTTTGAATCATAATGCAATATTTATAGGGTCTTTGACCTAGATTTTCCATATTCCTTTTAAGATAAGGTTTTGAATAGATTTTCCTTTCTATCTAGGAATGAGATTTAAAAAGGTTAATCTTATCTTGTAAGATTCCCTTATAATTTGGATTTGCCTCCTTTAGTCTAATTTCACCCACAACATTAGCCCCCACTCTCTAGTTGGAGTTCATGGTATGGCTTATTGCTTATGAGCCTAAAGTAGGAGATCCAATTTGAGAATATAATCATTTTGACGGTTTTAATATAATGCTCTTGAGAGCTCCAAAGTCTTGCTTCAGATTATCCTTAGGATTTGCAGGCTGAACCCCGTGAGGTTGGACTTAGTCTTCCATAGGTCTAAGATTCTCCTATGAGAAGATGAATATTGATTCTACTGGAGAAAATTTTAGGGCTCTAAAGTCTTGCTTCAGATTATCCTTAGGATTTACAGGTCGAACCCCATGAGGTTGGACTCAATCTTCCATAGTAAGATTCTCATATGGGAAGATGAATATCGATTCCACTGGAGAAAATTTTAGGACTCCAAAGTCTTGCTTTGATATTCGCTCCAACTGTAATTATTCGAAAATCTTCAGCTACCTTAAATTGATTTATTGAAATACTGTGGTAATTTATGATGAATTCTTCCCATAAACATTAATAAACAATGATCCATTAGCTCAAATCCTTTCTTGCTATTGAATTAAATGTCCAACATAAATTTGTTTATCATTGAGCAATCTAATTATAGCATTATCTATAACTTCTTTTGAAATTCAAATGTTTCAAGGTGTTGATGATTGTTGTTATGGGTGAAATTGGACCAACGAGAACGGGCTGAGTGAAAGGCTACTTTAAAGGGCCAAACGAAGAAAAAAAGCGTAATATGAAGTAAAATGGACCAAAACTGAAAGAGAACCAGCCCAGGATGCGAAAGGACTAAGAAACGGACTTGGGCTTGGTCGGCTAGATCGAGGCAGAGGCCGACCAAATGGAAAAGCCCTCCTTTCTGCCTTACCTTGGTCGCTATGGCCCGTGTACCCCTGATCCAGCCCCTTCGGTCCTTTCGTTCTCAATTGAAGATAGAAACCCACGAAAAACCCTAGTGATGAAGGTATTTAAGCTCTCTCTAGAGGGAAGAGCATGGGAAGTTCATTCCATCCTCCAACACTTTCCTAGAACTCCTAATTCTCTAAAAAAGAACCCTCTTTGACTTAAGGATTGGAGCCTGTGTGACCTACACCACACCGATGTCCAGGTTTTTCTTGTCTTGCAGGCCTCGTTCTTCCCCCAAGAATACAAATTCACCGTTGTTTTCATATGGAGGTCAGATGAGATTTCTCCTATCCAAAATTTGGCAACAACAGTTGGCGCCATTTGTGGGGAATGACAACGCTTGCTTAAAAACATTGTGCTTAAGATCAATCATATGAAAGAGATGAGTAGAATGCCGAAAAAGTGGCATTGGAACAAGGATAAAGATGATTCCGATCAGAACCATTGCCTGCAACGAACGAAGAACACACATCCTTGGCCTCATATCGAGGCTGAGGCCGACCAGAAGGAAGCCGAGACCAACCAGATTGTTCAAGCTACATGGCAGCACGTACTAGAAAGATCACGTGAAGAAGTTAACCTATGTTTATTGGCTGAGGCCGACCACAAAAAGGTTAAGGCCGACCATCATTTGAATGCCAAGATTGACCAGATCGTTCAAGCTACATGGTAGTGCGGACCTTAAGGATTACAAGAATAAGTGACAGCCCACCGAGGAACTGGAATCTGTCTCGCTCACATCAGAGGACAAGCGAATAAACATTGGAACGAACCTAAGGGTTGAACAGAAAGAAAAACTAATCAGTTTCCTTAGGAACAACACATATTTATTCTCCTGGTTTCATGAGGATGTACCAATGATAGATCCTGACATCATGGTACATCGAATGAATGTGGATAAAGATTTCGTGAAACAGAAATAATACGCATTCAAGCAAGAGCAGAAATCATAGCCAGCCAAGTAGATGATTTACTAAATGCCAATTTCATTAGGTAAGTCCATTATCCTCAATGGCTATCCAATATGGTTGTAGTAAAAAAGTCTAATGGCAAATGGAAAATGTGTATCGACTTTACTGATTTAAATAAGGTATGTCCTAAGGACAGTTACCCTTTGCCTATGATAGATCAGTTAGCAGATACAATAGCAGACCATAAATTACTAAGCTTCATGGATGCATACTCTAGATTAATCAAATCAAGATGTATAGACCTGATCAAGAAATGACCTTTTTCATTACTGATAGGGGGCTTTACTGTTACAAAGTCATGCCATTTGACCTCAAGAATGCAAGAGCAGGCTACCAAAGAATGGTAAATTGAATGTTTGCCCCATTGCTAGGGAAGAATATGGAGGTGTATGTGGATGATATGCTAGTACAAAGCATTAAAGTACATCAACATGAAATTGACCTCCATGAAGCATTCCAAATACTTTGAAAGTACAAGATGAGATTGAATCTAAGCAAATGTGCTTTTGGAGTAACATCAGGAAAATTCCTCAGATTCATGGTACACCAAAAAGGAATTGAGGTAAATCCTGACAAGATAAAGGCCATCTTAGAGATGTATTTTCCAATCTCAAGTAACTTTAGAGTCTCAATGAGAGAATTGCAGCATTGAATAGGTTTGTTAGTAGAGCTACTGACAGATGTCAACATTTCTTTAAAATTTTGAAGAAAGGTCTTCAATTTGAATGGTTTAAAGAATGTGAACAAGCTTTTCAAGAATCGAAGGCTTATCTAAGTTCAGCGTCCCTCCTAGCCAAACCAATTAAGGGAGATAAATTACTACTTTATGTAATTGCTTCTAACATTGTTGTAAGTTTTGCACTAATCAAAGAAGAGAATGGTCACCAAAGACCAGTCTACTACACCAGTAGAGTAATGGTGGAGGCTGAAACTAGATACCTTCAAGTATAAAAGCTTGCACTTGCCTTAGTTACCTCAGCTAGAAGATTACATCCTTACTTCCAAGCACACAAGGTCACTGTCCTCACAAACTTCCCTCTCAAGCAAGTGTTGCAAAAACCAGAAGCTTTAGAACGCCTCATGAAGTGGGCAGTAGAGCTTAGTGAATACGATATTCACTACAAATCGAGGACATCGATCAAAAGACAAACAGTGATAGATTTCATTGTTGAGCTCACTCCACTACAGGTTGAGGCCTACCATGTAGGAGCCAAGGCAGACCACGTAGGGGTCGAGGCCGACCATGGAGGAGCTGAGGCCAACCACCTTCAATGCGTAATGGAGGTGGAGGAATCTCATCTAGAAGATCTTAACATGCCCTGGAAACTCTTCGTCGATCCATCATCCAACATCAAAGGATGTAGAACAGGAATTATACTTGAATGTCCTAAAGGGGAAATGTATGAATATGCTCTTAGATTCAACTTTAGAACCTCAAATAATGAGGCAGAATACGAAGCACTCGTAGCAGGATTAAAGGTTGCCAGGGGAATAAGGATCTCTAATCTCTTAGTCCTGAATGATTCTCAATTGATAGTGAAATAGGTAACTGAAGAATATCAAACTAAAGAGCAGAGAATGACAAAGTATTTGTCAAAGGTCAAGGAATTGCTTACCTCATTCCCCAAACTTGAGTTCAAGAAAATTCCAAGATTACAAAACACCAATGTTGATTCTTTAGCTCGATTAGCATCCGCTTATGAAACTGAACTGAGTAGAACAGTTCCAGTTGAAATCTTATTGAGCCAACCATATGTAGAGAAGAGATACTGGAAACTGATGCAACGATTTTCAAAAAGGAAAAGGCCAAACCCATAAACAAGCCAGCTGAGGTCGCGGACGAGCTGGCTGATGCCGAGGAAGATTCTTCATGGATGGATCTCATAATGGAATATCTTAAAGAAGAAAAATTACCTTCAAAAACAGCAGAAGCCAAACGAATACAGAGGCGATCAGCTCATTACCTACTCAGAAAAGGTAAACTTTATAAGAGAGGCTATTCAATGCCACTTCTAAAGTGTCTCACACCTATTGAAGCGGAATATGTGATGAAGAAAATCCATGAAGGAATATGTGGCAACCATTATGGAGGAAGATCCTTATGTCATAAGATTGTAAGACAATGATATTATTGGCCAACGATGCTTTAATATGCTTGAAGCTTCACAAGATCATGTGACCAATGCCAACAATTTGCTCGGTACCAAGATGACCACCTGAACCGCTAACAAATATAGTAAGTCTCTGGCCTTTTGCACAATGGGGAATAGAGCTTATTGGACCTCTTCCCCAAGGCAAAGGACAAAATAAGTTTGTTGTGGTGACAATGGATTACTTCACAAAATAGGCTGCAGTAAAAGCATTGACAACAATTACAGAAAAGAAGATAACTAACTTTGTATGAAGAAACTTAGTATATCGTTTTGAAATTCCTAATGTCATTATTTTAGACAATGGAAAACAATTCGATAATGCAGCATTCAGAAAGTTTTGTTCAAATCTCAACATTAATCATCGATGTTCATCTCTAGCACATCCTCAATCCAATGAGCAAGTGGAAGCAGTGAACAAGATTATCAAGTTAAATCTCAAGACAAAGTTAGAAAATATGAAATGAGCATGGACAGAGGAGTTGCCCAACGTTTATGGGAATACAGAACAACTACAAGATCTTCCACAGGTAAAACTACTTTCTCACTTACATATGGGGCAGAGGAAGTCATTCTTGTGGATATTGGTTTACCCTCACCAAGAGTAGAGGAATTTTACCCTCAATAGAATGAAGAGTCAATGAGACTATGTTTAGACCTATTAGAAGAGCCCAAGGAAAAAACTCATCTTCGAGTAGCAGAATACAAGAACAGAATTACAAGATATTACAATGCAATAGTCTTAAGATAAAGCTTCAAAGAATGAGATCTTGTACTAAGAAGAGTCATGCAAAACACCAAAGATCCATCACAAGTGCACTAGGTCCAACATGGGAAGGACCATACCAAATTGTAAGAATTTTCAGACCTGGCATGTACACTTTAATTGATTTAAAGGAAAGATTCTTTCCCATCCTTGGAACGCAGAACACCTAAAGATCTATTATCAATAGTTTTGGAGTCATTGTTGACATTTCGAGGTATGCCTCGAATTCTCTCTAGTTATTGTTATCCATCATTGTGAGGATATTCAGTCTCCTATAGTGTCAGTTTCTTCGTTTTTTAGTAGGAATATTAGGGTTCCATGACGTTTATCTTGCATCTTGGTTTCTCCATTTTCCTATAGGAATTTTAGGGTTCCGTGATGCTTATCTTGCATCTCTGATCATCCCCAGGATTGTCGTCTAACCCCGTAAGTCGGTCTCTTCCTGGTGAGTAAAATTCTCTTCTGGATGTGTGTTCATCCACATCCTGGAGAAAATTTAGGGCTCCAAGGTTCTCCTTAGATCTTCCCAAGATTGTCGTCCAACCCCATAGGGAACATTTCGATCTTTCTTGGGGGCTAAGACTCTCCTCTGGATTCACGATCTGTGCCGTTTTCCTGGAGATAATATGTAAATTTGAGGGCATCCTCAAATTTAAGTGGGATTGCCATCAAATCCCGTAGAGACTATTATGGACTTCCCAACCTCCCATATGAGGGAATTTTGGCCATCTAGTAGCCTTTGTAGCTTCTTACTTGCATACGTGTATTTTTGAATAGGTGGAATCTGGAATGTTCTATCAATTATTCTGCATTCAAAATATAATTTTCATGAGTATGATATTTTCTCATATCATATGAAGATACCCTCTAATTTAAGAGCTAGGAAATTCAATGCAAATGAAATATATTCAATCACTTATGTTGAGGAAATATGGAATTTTATGAACTGGTCTGCTTTTTTAATAACTTGTTATATTGTGCAAGCAATTTCAAGACCTCTAGAATTCCATAAATTTTTCTACAATATTCCATGACACTTTTAATAACTCATGATGTTCAATTCTTCATTTGAGCACAAAAAATGTTATTTTGATGTTATCATGCTAATGACATTCAAATAATTAAAAAAATGTAGAGAGTGCATGAAAATGCTATAAAATAAAATAACTATGACATGCAATGTTTAGTTATTAATCAATAACATGAAACCTAGGCAAACTGGCTATCAAATTTAAATGTGGCATTAAAATATTTTGAGTATGAATAAGACTTATCTGGTATTTTGCAATTTGGTAGAGATCTTGATGTTGTAGCTTTAAAATTTTGCTCCAATTGCAATTGTTCAACAATTTGCCATACAAATCTTCAAATGTAAGTAAGCTTTCTTGGAGATTTTCTCATGTAGAAATCTTCAAGAAGTTAAATCCGTAGCGTTGCTGGATATGTCTCATTAGCAAAATTTCATTATTTGGAAATTTTGTGAAATTGAAGTTCATGCATCCTTATGTAAATAGGCTTTGAATTCGTAAAGCCTAATACAAATCAAGCTCCTTGTGCAAGATGTTCACTCGCAAAATTTTTTTAAGCACCGCCAACTGCCCAATTCTCCACGAACATAAGTAGTGATCTATGCGACTTGCAACCAAATAGCTGTCATTCAAGGAACTCTTTCACTGAAATGCTCATCTCTGGAGGAGAGGAATTGTGTCGCTTGTGGAGGAGAGATTATCGTTTTTTATGGGTTATCGTTGAGACGTCGCCGAAGTAATGCACTTCCATCATGTCGCCGAAATCGAGTTGCTGCTTGGGAGGCATTGCAACGCTGGTTGGATGACGGGATTGGGTAAGAGGGGCGAGCTATTGCTATCCGGAGAGAGATGCCGGAAGATGAATAAGGTCTCTGCTTGTCATCAGAGTTAAGTAGACAAGTCGCACGCTTATGGGTCTGACGAGATAAGCTTCGAGTGTTACACCGTTGCCTTTCTCGATCTCGTCGGAGAGGAAGAAGGAATGTTTTGCTCGTCGTTGCCAGAAAAGACGACGTCACTAGCCAAATGTTCAAGACCTCTTAACCGTGTGGGGTGCGGCTGTTCACGTGTGAGAGAGGAGAGAGAATGAGTCAAGATGTTAGGGTTCTCTTTTTTTGTCCTTTTTTCCTTTTTTTTTTTTTTTTTAAATTCAATTCAAGCTCCCATGTCTTCATTCTTGATCTTTGCACTGGTAGAACACTCTCGTTCCCCACAGACGGCGCCAACTGTTGTTGCCAAAATCTGGCCAGGAGAAATCTCATTTGACATTCACGTGACAGCAACTGTAAATATGTAATTTAAGGGAAAGATGTGACTTTGCAAAAGAGAAAAAGCTAGGCACTGATGTGACATTTGCCACACCAGCTCCGATGCATAAGTTAGCAAGGAGAATTTAGGTTTAACAAACTAGAGTTTAGAGAATTAAGGTTAAGTTGAACTCCCTTTCTTCGAATCATAATGACGTATTTATAGGACCTTTGTTTTCCATATTCCTTTTTAGATAAGGATATAAAAGGTTTTCCCTTCTATTTAGGAATTGGATTTGAAAAGGTTAATCTTATCTTGCAAGATTCCCTGGTAATTCGGGTTTGCCTCTTTAGTCAAATTTCACCCACAACATAACTCATTTGCTTAAACTTTTAAGTTGATTAGTGATTTAACAATAATTTAAGGGCGGGTAAACTATATATCAAAGAATAAAATTTAATTCATTATAATGTCTTAATTTATCTTTCATTTTCTTCTTTTATCTTTTTGTCTTTTCTTTTAACAAATTCTAAAATTCACGTGGGTCATTTGGTATTCGCCTTGTCGTTCTTCTTTCTTAATTCTCCCTTGTTTGTTTCCTTAATAAAAATAAAAATAAAAAACAAAAATAGAGATTCCAGCTCATTAATCATTTTCTTTTTGTTTGTTTCCTCCATTACTTTAAAGAAGATTTTGAAAAGTCTCTTGAAATTATGTTTGGAAAAAGGAAAATATTAAATATAATTGTGTGATTCTTATTTTACAATATGTACTTTATAATTAATGAGTAAAATAATGAAAAAATGGAAGTTTCATTATATTTTGCAGAAGGAAAAAAAAAAAAAAAAGGAGAAGTCATTCTGCTTATCCAAAACTACATACCACAAGAAAAATTTATCTCCACAATTTTACATTAATGGCATACCATGACCCGTAGCCAACATGAGCATAGTTTAGTGATAATTGACAACTAATTTTTTTTTTAAAGTCAAAAGTTCAAGTCTCCATATCTCTTGTACTAAAAAAAACCACAACCCGTAAGATGGAAAAAAAATAAAAATAAAACAACAGAACCACTAAGTTTTGGGTCACGATAACTGGAGAGATGAAATATCACATAGATGCAACTTTTGAAATCCGCTTTCTTAAAAATTTGCCATTTTCTCTAACAAAATTTCAAAAATTCTAATTCTATCATTCCTTATATATTCCTTTTTCTAGATCTATTATAGTATTTTTCTTTCTATTATCAACAAAATTGGGACCCATTTCAACAATTGTTCTTTCTAAACTATTATCATATTAAACAAAATAATTTGCCATTTAAATCATATATAAAATTTTAAAAAATTATCTTATAATAAATTAGATATTAAATATCAATATAAAAATAATTCGAATAACATGCCTATTTTGGTCATTATAACTAAATCACAACAATTTAGTATTGATTTACCAAACACTATAACTTGGGGCCGGCTTGATAACCATTTTGTTTTTAATTTTTTGTTTTTGAAAATTATGTTTGTTTATGTTGGGATTGTTGGGAGTGCAACCAAAGTCCCTCATTGGCTAGATAAGGAGAAGATCATGGATTTATAAGTAAGGAACACTATCTCCATTGGTATGAAGCCTTTTGGGTGAAATTAAAAACAAAGTCATGAGAGCTTATGCCCAAATTGGACAATTCGAGGGTCGTTGTCCTTATTAGGTGGTATAAGAGCCAGGTCCTGAGGGTCGTTGTCCCAATCAAACCTTCACATTTTTTTGTGAGCTTTTCACACCTTCAAAAACGTATTTGAATTCTAAGACTTTTTTTTTTCACAAAAACCAAGTTTTTAAAAGCTATTTTTTTTAGTTTTCAAATTTTTGCTTTGTTTTTTAAAAGGTTTTAAAAAAGTGGGGCATAAAACAAGAAAACTATATGCAGTAGTGTTTATAAGCTTAATTTTAAAAAACATGAAACAAAAAATAAAATGGTTTTCAAATGGAACCTTGCTTTTTCAAATTTAAAATTAAAATTTACCAAACACTAAAGTCCCGTTTGATAACCATTTGATTTTTTAAAATTAAGCTTATAGGCACTCCTACTTGTAGGTTTCATTGTTTTGTTATCTACTTTGTACAAATATTTTCAAAATCCAAGTCTAGTTTTGAAAACAAAAAAATATATAATTTTAAAAAATTTATTTTTGTTTTTGAAATTTTGATAAGAATTCGCATGTTTCCTTATAAAAGATGAAGATCATTGTAAGGACGTTGTGAGAAAATAAGGACAATTTTCAAAAACAAAAAATAAAAATTCAAATAGTTATTAAATGGGACCTAATTTATTTCACGTCACAATTGATTTTTCTAAAATTACAGATACCAACAATTCTTTTAAAAATTACAACAATTTCAAACTAAATCTAAATTTTAGAAATACTCATCTCTTCTCAATTTACGATCTTTTAAAAATGTGGCTTAGACGACTTTGTGACGCTTGTGATTTAATTTGGCTGTTTTTGGTACAATGCCATACATGATAGGTCATAGGGGTGCGTAAATGACAATCATCATTAATATATTTTGTCCAACCAATTTGATCAATACTTAATTGATTAAAATATAATCACCATCCATTCTCTTTTCAAATATTGTGTATTACATATTCTATTTCTGACCAACCATCAAACAGTTCACATTCGAAAGTTTTGATTTTAACTTAGTAGATAAAAAATAATGTAAGTTGGATTTAAAAGATAATTGTTTTTTTAATGGTTTGATGCTATATATACATATCAATATATGTATTCTTTTTTCCTTTTAAACAAACGTAATTTTTTTTAATAAAATGTCAATCTCAACATAGTTCCACTGACATAGACATATATCTTCAACTAAGTAGTCAGAAGTTCGAATCTCTCCATCCCCACATGTTGTTGAACTAAAAAAAAAATTCTTAATAAAATATCCTATAATTTAAGAAAGAGCATTATAACATAAGTGATTGTGAATTGAATAAGTTTTTTTCTTTTTAAATTGAGAGATCAGATGAAAGGATGATAATATAATGTGAAGTGAGGAAGAAAAAGGATCCTCTTATTCGTCCTAGATTAAATAAAAATTATATAAAAGGTTGAAAATTTAAAATTCTTTCCAATTAGCTCCCCATAAATTTTCAGAATTGGAATATCATACCCATAAAAAATTTGTATGTAAGAGAATTCCCACCTTGCCGTGAGTAATAATTTAGAAAATGATTAGAGATCATATCAAGATTCTCCAACCCTTCCCTTTTTCTCATAGTACTTAGAAAAACGAAGAAACCTCACAAAAAAAAAAAAAAGTGGTGAATAATATAGAACAAAATAAAACTGGTCCTATACTCCTATATTGAAAAGTTAAATTATCAAAAAATATCCTTGAACTATAGGGTTGGTTTCAATTATACCCCCAAACTTTGAAAAGTTTTATTTTAACCCTTGAACTTTGATATTTGTTTCAAAAATACCATTAAAGGCTTTTTTTCATTAAATTCATGGTAGAAAAATGATATTTTTGCATTTGTATTGTTGCTTATGTAAACATATTTGAACATATATGTTAAAAAAAATCAAAACATATGCAAATACGTCATTTTTCGACCATGAATTTAATGAAAAAAAGCCTTCAAGGGTATTTTTGAAACAAATATCAAAGTTCAAGGGTTAAAATGAAACTTTTCAAAGTTTGGGGGTATAATTGAAACCAACCCCATAGTTCAGGGGTATTTTTGATACTTTAACCTTGAATTTATAAAGCTAACTATTTAGTTTTTAAATATTAATCGAATAAATACTTTCTCCACCTATGAATTTTCATGTTTTTTTAATCTATTTTTTTTACATATATTTTCAAAAATCAAGTCAATTTTTGAAATCTCAAAAAGTAGTTTTCAAAAATTTGTTTTGTTTTTGGAATTTGGCTAGAAAACCAAATGTTTTCTTAAGAAATATGTAAACCATTGTATAGAGGATGAAAATTATTGTTGAGAAACTGTGGGAAAACAAGTACCATTTTTAAACCAAAAACTAAAAACTAAGGCCCCGTTTTGATAACCATTTGGTTTTTGGTTTTTGATTTTTGAAAATTAAACTTGTTTTCTCTCAATTTCTCTACAATGGTTTTCATCTCCATTAAGGAAGCATTTGAATTCTTAGCCAAATTCTAAAAACAAAAACAAGTTTTTGAAAACTACTTTTTTTAGTTTTCAAAACAAGGCTTGGTTTTTGAAAACATAAGTAAAAATTAGATGACAAAACAAGTAAAATTATAGGTGGGAATAGTATTTATATAATATCTCTACCAACGAAACATGAAAGGAAAAAAAAACACACATCAACAAATTATACCACAAATTTGCAGACGGCCCAGAAACAAAAATGGGCACACTCTCTGCTTTTGCAATTTTATCCATCTCCAATCTCCTCCTCTTCTCTTTCTTTTCCGCCGTCGCGCTAGATATCGGCATCGGCATCGGCATTGGAGGTGGAGGAACTCCTCCGCCCTCGGACTCCCCAGATTGTAACACCAGTCCTCCTCCACCTCCACCTCCACCTCCACCTCCACCTCCACCTCCACCAATTCCACCTCCACCTCCACCGCCGCCAACGATTACTGTACCAGTGATCTCCCCGAAGTCTCCGCCTCCACGTCGGCCAAGGCTGCAGCGGCCAAGTCCTCAAAAGCCTCCTGCGCTGCGATTCGAGAGCAAAAGAATCGAAAATGCCTTCCGTGTGATTCAAAAGTACAAATCCAGAATCGAGATAGACCCATTGAATGTCAAAGCTACATGGAAAGGGCCAAAAGTTTGCACGTACAGAGGATTCAAGTGCGACCGATTTCCCGATATGAAGCAAGAGAGGGCGGTGTCGGGGCTCAGCTTCAACAATTTCAACTTCAGCGGCCGCAGACTTACCCTTGATGGGCTGGTGGACCAGTTGCAGGACATCACATTCTTCCATGCCAATTCCAACTTCTTCTTCTCCAGCGTCCCAAAGCTCATCGCCAGTGTCAGGTTCTTCTATGAGCTCGATCTTAGCAACAACAAATTCGTCGGCGGCTTCCCCGTCGAAGTCCTCGGCGCCCTCAATCTCACGTTCTTGGACCTTCGGTTCAATGACTATAGCGGTTTGGTCCGGCCGGAGTTGTTTGATATGGACATTATCACTGCTATCTTCCTCAACAACAACAAGTTTAACGGCGACATTCCGGCTAACCTCGGCAACACCCCTGCTCGGTATCATCATGTGGCCCCAACTTTTTTTTAACTAATTTCTTTTAGTCTCTATTTTTTTAAAAAATTATTTTCTCTTTTAATTAACAGTTTTCGAACACACTGATGGCTGAAAATTGACACTTGTATGACATGATATTTAGTCTAGAAGGCCACCATTAAATTTTTAAGGGCTAAGAAAGAGAGAGGTGAAAAATAGATTGAAATTTAGAGAGAGTAATTAAGCTAGTTCAAGAGCGGAAAATTTTTATAATTCTTTTTTCCGATATATAAGAAGTGGGTAAACTTCTAAGTTTTTTTTTTTTTTTCCTTTTTTTAAAAAATTGGTCTACTTCTGATTCTAAAATTTTACCAACATAAACATAGGTAACAAGAGTATACCTCAACTGGAATAAAGTATGGGCTTGTAATCAAGAGGTTATAGGTTTGAATTCTCTCACTCCAAAATGTTGTTGAACTAAAAAAAAAATATAGGTAAATTTTTCAACAATCAATTTTAACATTTATCAACTAAAAGGGGATGATTAAAAAATGATAAAATGTGAGGGATTAAATTGAAAAAACACCTAACTATTGGGGATAATTAGCCTTTTTTTTCCTTATGTGATTGAATTGTTTAAATTTGATTTTGGTTGGTAAACGAAAATCAAATTTATTGTATTTTGGTACTTGAACTTCATAATCTATTTTAGATCTTAAACCTTTATTTATTTTTTTTTAAGAAAAACTACTTTGGTTCTTAGACTTTAAAATGTCTATTTGAGTACTAAATTTTTAAAAAGTAACAATTTTGGTCATTGCTTTGTCCACGTAATCTTATATGTGACACATCTACCTTCTTTATCTTATCCAATTAAATATATATACTCAAAGTCATTGTATCCCCATTTTGGTCTTTGAATTCTTAAAGATGATCCTATTATGGTCTCTAATTTTTCAAAATATCTTTTTTGGTTCACTAGTTTTTCAAAGGTCTATTTTAGTTCTTTAAAAAAAAATTAAAAAAAATATTTTGATCCTTTGGATTAACATAGACATTTTGAAAATCCAAAATGAGATTTAACCCTTTTATCTCTACAAATCGACACATAATTATATATATAAAACAATAAACTAATACGTCACTCTCTCTTTTGTTCCAAAAGGTACCTCACATTCACGAGCAACCAATTCACCGGCCCCATCCCAAGAAGCATCGGGACCGGAAAAACAAAGAACACCTTAATCGAAGTCCTCTTCTCCAACAACAAGCTCTCCGGCTGCTTGCCAATGGAGATCGGACTTTTACAGAACGCCATTCTCTTCGACGCAAGCAACAACTCCCTCACTGGCCCAATCCCTTTCTCCTTCGGCTGCTTGGCCAAAATGGAGCTTCTCAACTTCGCCGACAACCACTTATACGGCGCCGTTCCGGAGGTGGTCTGCAAATTGCCCGACCTCCAAAACTTCACCCTTCGCAACAACTACTTCACCCAAGTCGGCCCCGTCTGCCGGAGCTTGATCTGGAGGAAGATTCTCGACGTTTCTGGAAACTGCATTTTGGACCTGCCCAACCAGAGATCGGAGAAGGAATGTAGGGATTTCTTCAGTAAGGGTCAGCATTATTCTTGTTCCAATGAGAAGTTTATGAAGTACATTCCTTGTAAGGCGAATAAGTATTTGTATGAAGAGCCCGCCGTCGGTCCCCATCCGCCGCCGAGGAAGCTGACGGAGATGAGAACTTATGCCGCTCTGGTTCCTCATTGATTTGTTTTTGTCGGTCCTTTTCCGTCATAGTTGTTGTTTCTTCTTCTTTTTTAAATTTTATTATTGTGTTGTACCGAAATTTTATATTATGAAAGAATTGAAAAGAAAAAAAAATGTGTGGTTATTCTTAGTTTAAGGCATGATATATAAGGTTGTAAGTTTTAAGTTTGAATCCTCGTATTTTACTCTTGATGTAATATTTTTATAAATAAAAGGGAAGATATGAAATTTGACCCTAAACTTGTGAAGTTCTATCAATAAATGTTGCAATTTTTACCTTGGTTCAAATTCTGCTAATTCACCCACCAATTTTAACAAAAAAAAATAGTGTAAAAATCTTCATAAACTCATTAATTTCAATAAAATAAAGTTTTGCACAAAAATTAGTTTGATCAATAAACAAATTAACTATTAAATAACTTTACTAAAATTCATAAATTTTAACAAAAAATTTAGCTTTAATGTCGTTTTTCTCTAAAAAAATTTCAATTTCATATATGTTTTATAATTCATTGAACGCATAAGAAAAAACTTTTTTTAACGATATTTGAAATGATAACTTATTAGAGAGTTAAAATTGCAACACTTATCTAAGTTTAAGGTTAAGATTGCAACACTTATCTAAGTTTGAGGTGCAATTTGATAAAATTGAAAGTTTAGGGTTAAAATTGATACAACTTGACAAGTTTAGAGGTCAAAATTGATCTTTTTCCTAAATAAAATTGTTTTTAATTGTACAAGAATAGCTTTTCCTACTATCTGCTACTAAATTTTGATAGGATGAGAGGTGCAATTTTGCGTTCAATAGGTCCCTGAATTTTTAATTTTGTGTCTACTTAATCTATTTGACACTTTTTACAATTCAAAAACCTACTAGACACAAAATTGAAAATTTAGGGGTCTCATTAGACAAAATTTAGTCTTGTATCTAATAGGTGATTAGTTAATAATTTTCTTAAATTTTTTTTGAATATGTTAAGGACTTATTAGATGCAAAACTGTTGGCTTAGGAACTTATTAAACATTTTTAGAGTTTAGAGATCTATTAAAAAATTTTAAAGTTAAGGGGCTTATTAGATACAAATTCAAAGTTCATGAACTTACTAGAAACTTTTTAAAGTTTAGGGATTTTTTTACATAACCGAGAGTAAAACTTGGCTCATTCTTGGGCGTACGTGTACTTGTCCTATGGTGATATGTGTCTACTTTTAATTTCTCTTAACTAAAAATTGAAGATGTGTGTTTATTCAATATATCATCAAAATCTCCGAGGAGAACAAGAAATCGTGGAAGATCTCCCATGCCCCTTCACCATCCCTCCTTAGTCGAAACCCTTGTCAATCATCGAAAACCTTTTGCATCTTGTCAAAGGGTCCCACAATTTTCAACTCAAACTCGACTAAATCACCACCATTGTAGTTTCGATGGTTTCTCTCTCTTCCACACTCCAATATTTTGTCATTGTAGTGCAATAACATGCATGTTATTGCAAAAATTATTCAATGAGGCCACATCTTAATAACTATTGAATGTAGATTAAAAAATATGCATGCTCGTAATAACTATTGCATATAAATTTAAAGTATTTTTACAGTTTTTCTATCATACCTCCAATGATACAAAACTATCAGCCACATTGTAGCTTAAAACATGACACAAGTTTTACTCGTTTATCAAAATTTTAGTGATGGACAGTTATGAGCGTTGAATTTTATAGTAAAATTTTGTGAAAGAAAGTGTTAGTTTGAAACATCAAAAATAAATTGATGTTTCATTTATGTTGTTGTTACTTAACTTGAAATTCAAAAGTTTCAAAATGATTTGAAACATCAAAAATTTGTTGATGTTTCTTTTACAAATTTAACTTACAAGTAAAAGTTAAATTTGTGGGTTATGTTTGAATTTTTACAAGTAACTACACAATTGAGTTACTTTTGATGTATGTTTCATATTATTTATATTAATTTTATTTTTGGAGAGTTACTAAGTTGCTAGCCTATAAATAACAACTTGTTTCTTCATTTGGAGCATCTCATTCCATTTTGGAGTATCTCATTCCAATTGACTGATTATTCTCTCCTGTCTTTCTTCTCTTTAATCTTGAGTCAGGTTGAGAGCAAATACCAAGAGTTCTACCAGATCCGAGTAGTTCAAGGTTGCTGTTCTATTGGAGTTAGTCGTTGTATCATGCTGAGACGATCGTTGTAGCCTGCTTGCAACCCGTGCAGAGCGAATAATTGTCTACAGGACAATGCTTTGTAAGCATGCCTCGACTACTTATTATCTTTTGTTCTTGCGTTGTGAAATTATTGTTACATACAGTGTCTGTACTATTGTTTACACTATAATTTTTTGCTGCAAATTAAGTTGTAATCAAATTTGCTAGTGTTACTCAGTTTTTATACACAGCGAATTATTATTTCCAATAATTTGAAGACAATTATCTGAACTAATGGATGCAAACTCATCCACTAATGGTATTGTTTCTACCATGATGGGATCGACCATCCTCAAAACTCATGCTGAAAAACCAGAGAAAATCAATGGAGAAAACTTCAAAAGATGACAACTAAAGATAATCTTTTATCTCACTACGTTGAACCTTGCTCATATCTTGAAGGAAGAATGCTCAATTAACCCACTAGAAGCTGTCACTCCTGAAACTGAAGCTGCCAAGCAAGCGTGGATGCATTCAAACTTCTTATGTAGCAATTATATACTTAGTGGTCTTGAAGACACCTTGTATAATGTCTATTGCAATGTCTACAATACTTCAAGGTAATTGTGGGAGGTATTAGACAAGAAGTATAAGCTGGAAGATGCTAGTACTAAGAAATTCCTTGTAGGAAAATTATAAGATTATTGATGCCAAATTGGTAGTCAATCAGATGGAAGAAATGCAAATTATCATTAGTGATTTGCAAAGTGAAGGATTGAACATCAGTGAACCGTTCTAAGTTGTTGCTGTGATTGAGAAGTTGCCTCATTCCTTGAAGGACTTCAAATGCTATCTCAAACACAAGCGAAAGGAATTGTCCATGGAGAATCTTGCTGTTAAACTCCGCATAGAAGAGGATAATAGAAAGGGAGACAAAGTTCCACTAGAAGTTGAAGTCAAAGCTCATGTTGTTGAAGCTTCAAGGCGTGAACCCAAGAAACAACAATCCAAGAAGAAAAATGTGAATCTTGGACCAGGAATGACGTCAACAAACGCATTCGCGGAAACTGTTAGGTTTGTGGTAAGAGTTGCCATACGACTGCAACTTATCGACACAAAAAGGTACAAAGCTCAAACCATCAAGCCAATGTTGTGGAAAATGACGATCTAGTTGCTGTTATTTCTGAGGTAAATATGGCTTCTGACACCAAAGGTTGGTGGATTGATACTGGTGCTACTATGCACATTTGTAAGGACAAGTCATTATTCACCTCATATGAGAAGCTAAATGGCATCGATAAGCTATACATGAGGAATGCTTCAACTGCCTCTGTGGAAGGCAAAGGGAATATCCTGTTGAAATGGAGTTCTGGAAAGATACTTGCCCTCAATGATGTGTGGCATGTGCTAAAGATTCGAAAGAATCTTGTGTTAGGAACTCTACTTAATAAAAATGGGTTCAAGCTTGTATTTGAGTCAGATAAATTTATTATGACAAATGAGGGTATGTATGTGGGAAAAAGGTTATCTGAATGATGGTATGTTCAAACTGAATGTATTGGCACAAATGCCCAAAAATAATAATAACAACTCTTCTGCTTATATTGTTAAGTTGTGTGATGTATGACATTCTTGGCTGGGGCATGTCAATTATCATTCTTTACATAGAATGGTAAGTTTATGACTATTGCCTAATTCCAACATTAATAATAGACACAAATGCAAAGTTTGTGTTGAATCAAGTTTGCTAGAAAGTCATTTTCATATGTGAAAAGAAGTAATGAGGTTCTTGATTTAATCCACAGTAGTGATGTATGTGACATAAAAAGTACCCCTACAAGACAGAGTAAGAAGTATTTTGTCACATTTTTTTTTTATGACTGTAGTAAATATTGCTATGTATATTTATTACATAGTAAAGATGAAACCTTAGATTTTTTAAAGCATATAAGGCAGAAGTTGAAAATCAACTTGAGAAGAAAGTAAAGGTGCTTAGATCAGATAGAGGTAGTGAATGTATCCATCATCACTTTATGAATTTTGTGAAATCCATCAAACTACAGCACCTTATACACCATAGAAAAATGGTGTAGTTGAAAGAAAGAACCGAACTTTAAAGGGCATGGTTAATTGCATATTAAAGAGTTCATGTTTACCCCATAATTTGTGGAGAGAGGCTTTGCTTACAACAAATTTTATTCTAAATAGAATTCCACATAAGAAGACGGATAAGTCGCCTTATTAAGTATGGAATAAAAAGTTACCTTCATATAAAATGTTGAAAGTGTGGGGGTATTTGGCAAAGGTACAAGTTCCTTTACCTTTACCAAAAAGGACCAAACTAGGACCTAAGACAATTGATTGTATTTTTATAGGCTATGCAATGCATAGTGGTGCTTATAGATTCCTAGTAATTAAATCAGAAATACCTGATATTAACAATAATACTGTTATGGAATCTATTGGAGATGAATTCTTTGAGGATATATTTCCTTTAAAAGAGGAAAGACACAGAAGTAGTGGTGTCAAAAGGAATTATGAGGCTAGCTCTTCGAAAGGTCAAGATGATTAGAAAACTGAGTCTGAACCTAGAAGAAGCAAAAGAGTTAAGAAAACTACTTCCTTTGGACCTGATTTCATAACTTATAAGAAAACTACTTCCTTTGGACCTGATTTCATAACTTATAAGAAAACTACTTCCTTTGGACCTGATTTCATAACTTATATGATTGAAGGTGAGTCTCAAACTTTTCAAGAAGCTGTGTCATTTCCAAATGTACCTTATTGATAGGAAGCTATCAACAATGAAATAGAATCCATTTTGCAAAATAATACATTGGTATTGGTTGATTTACCTCCTGGAAGTAAACCAATTGGAAGCAAATGGATTTTTAAAAGAAAACTAAAGGCTGATGGCACTATTGATAAATGCAAAGCCCGTTTAGTAGCTAAAGGCTTTTGTCAAAAAAAAGGACTAAATTTCTTTGATACCTATTCTCCAATGACGAGAATTATATCTATAAGGATGTTAATCGCAATAGCAGCTTTATAAAATTTGGAAATACACCAAATGGATGTAAAAAGTGTATTTTTAAATGGAGATTTAGATGAAGAAATATATATGGAACAACCTGAAGGGTTTGTTATAAAGGGACTTGAAGATAAAGTTTGCAAACTGGTTAAGTCTCTTTATGGGTTGAAACAAGCACCCAAACAATGGCATGAAAAGTTTGATCACACTACGTTATCAAATGGATTCAAGATAAATGAGTGTGATAAATGTGTCTATGATAAAACCATAGATCAACATTGTGTCATTATTTGCTTGTATGTGGATGATATGTTGATAATGGGCAGAAATAAAAGTGTCATTGATTCCACTAAAAAAATGTTAAATTCCAACTTTAATTGATATGAATGACCTTGGTTTTGCTGATGTTATACTTAGAATCCATATAACAAGAAATTCAAGTGGATACGTACTTTCTCAACCTCACTATATAGAGAAAGTGTTGAGAAAATTTGATCAATTTGAAAGTAAACCAGCCATTACTCCATTTGATCCAAATTGTAAGTTAAAGAAGAACAATGATGAAGGTGTGTCTTCTCTAGAATACTCTAGAGTTATTGGAAGCTTAATTTCATAATTAATTGTACAAGACCTGATATTGCCTATTCAATAGAAAGGTTAGCAAGATACACCAGCAATCCTGGGCATGATCATTGGAATGCTTTAGTGTTCTAAGGTACTTGAAGTGCATTCTAAACTATGGATTGCATTATACTAGGGATCCACATGTACTAGAAGGATTTACTGATGTTAATTGGATTTCTAATAGCATGAAGACTAAATCAACTAGTGGGTATATATTTACCTTAGGTGGAGCAGCTGTGCCATGGAAATCTTCAAAATAGACGTGTATAGCACGTTCTACCATGGAATCAGAGTTTATAGCTCTTGATAAAGCTAGAGAATAAGCTGGATGACTTAGAAATTTTCTTGAAGATATTCCATTATGGTCAAAGTCTGTAAGAGCAATATGTATTTATTGTGACAGTTTGGCGGCCTCTATAAGGGCCAAAAATAATGTCTACAATGGGAAGTCGCAACATATAAGACATAGACATAATTCGATAAAGCAATTGCTCTCTAATGGAATTATTTCCATTGATTATATGAAATCAAAAGAGAATATTACAGATCCTTTAACGAAAGGATTGTCAATAGAGTAAGTAACATATACATTGAGGAAAATGGGGCTAAAGCCTATGAAATGAATTACCTAATGGTAACCTAACCTAGTTGACTGGAGATCCCAAGATCTAGGTTCAATAGGCAAATTGGTTAGATAATTTATAGTTGACACACTAGAAACTTATAGTTTCTTCCCATTTCTATGATGTTGTAGAGTGTGTGATCTGTTGATGCTAAGGTTATGTTGATATCTTGTTGACAAGAGGAGTAATGATAGAATATGCCTAATCAATATCACCTATGTGAGAGTAGAAGTGTGGTCACTTCTATGAGGACTTTTAAAATGGCTTATGTTCTCTAAAGCTCTCATGAATTCAGGATTTTGTCCAGGACCAAAATGGACACAAACGTATAGAACTCAAAGATACAAGATGAGTTATGTGTGATGTCTGTTGTCTCAATTTACCAATGAAAATGATAGTTCTAAAGCTGGTCTCACCATTTCTTCGGTAAGTTCGATGGATATTCACTAAGGAAGGTTCATGTCCAAAAGACACCTATCATGATGCATAGCTTGTTTGTTTGCTCTCAACGATTTTGTTTTGTTTTTCAAACTTTCTTTCATGTGGGGGATTGTTGGATTTTATAGTAAAATTTTGTGAAAGAAAGTGTTGGTTTGAAACGTCAAAAATGAATTGATGTTTCATTTATGTTGTTGTTACTTGACTTGAAAATTCAAAAGTTTCAAAATGATTTGAAACATCAAAATGTGTTGATGTTTCTTTTACAAATTTAACTTTTTAAGTTAAATTTGTGAGTTATGTTTGAAGTTTTACAAGTAACTACACAATTGAGTTACTTTTGATGCATGTTTCATATTGTTTATATTAATTTTATTTTTGGAGAGTTACAAAGTTGCCAGCCTATAAATAACAACTTGTTTTTTCATTTGGAGTATCTCATTCCATTTTGAAGTATCTCATTCCAATTGAAGAGTTCTTCTCTCCTCTCTTTCTTCTCTTTAATCTTGAGTCAAGTTGAGAGCAAGTATCCAAGAGTTATGCCAGATTCGAATAATTCAAGGTTGATGTTCTATCGAAATTAGTCATTGTATCCTGCTGAGACGATCGCTGTAACCTGCTTGCAACCAGTGTAGAGCGAATAATTGTCTCCAGGACAATGCTTTGTATGCATGTCTCGACTACTTATTATATTTTATTCTTGAGTTTTGAAATTATTGTTATATACAGTGTCTGTACTATTGTTTACACTATAATTATTTGTTGCCAGTTAAATTGTAATCAAATTTACTAGTGTTGCTCAGTTTTTATACATAGCAAATTATTATTTCCAACTAGGAGTATTTTGTATTTTACAATGACTTCTTGTTTTTTGGAAGTCTTATTTCCAATTAGTTTGCTTGTCATTGTCAAAGCGCACCAACGGCGGGCGTCAACATGAATGCACATGGCATCGCTTAATGACAAACTTTGTCACTCTCGCGAGCTTCTTACTATTTGTCTTGCATGGGATTATTGAGCACGTTAATTACTAATTATAGTTTTAATCATCTCAAATCCGATTCAACTTATTAATTATATTAATAAATGTAACAAAAATATCAACTTAATTATTAATTATGTTAATGTATGTCCAATTTATATGAAAGATGTTTCATATAAAGTGTATCAAAACATCATGTTTTTCCAATAAACATATTGGCTTAAAATTTTTGATCTTACATGTGTGCATTTGCCTGGTTCAATATCGACTTTTTTTTCTTTTTTTTAGTTCGAAAAATAAGAGGTGAAGATTCGAATAATCTTCAACCTTTTCCATGGATACGTAATATCTTAACCCAAACGGTGATTCAATAATATATATCCTTTCAATATCTTGTCTAAATGTCTACTCGATAAAAATTAATGTGAAACCTATATAATGTCTTTTTTTGATTCACGTGGTGTGCCCCACAAATTATTAGAGTCAACTTGCTCGTTTCTTTTTGGCATTAGAATCAAACATATGTTAGTTTGAAGTGACATTTGCATATATATATATATATTGCAAATTCTTTAAAATAAAAAATAAAAATATATATAGTTATATTGCCTTCTTCATATAAATTTTGAAAAACTTGTTGTATAAATGTATATATTTATATTTGCACATGGTACAAATATATATTTGTTGTACTAATAAATTTTGGCAAATTGCATGGACTATCATTAAATTCACTTTCAAACTTTTAATTGTAAAAAAATAAATTTTCTATTTACATAATTGTAAAAATTAAGTTTTTTTTGTCAATTTGAGCATAACTCAACTGATTAAAGTATTATAACATAGATCAAAAGATTAGAGATTTGAATCCTAACCTCTACATTGTTTAACTAAAATAATAATAATAATAATGAAATTAAGCTCTTTCATTAAATTAAATCCATTAATTAAGGTCCCGTTTGATAATTATTTGGTTTTTGGTTTTTGGTTTTTGAAAATTAAGCCTATAAATACTACTTCCACCTATGGTTTATCATGTTTTCTTATCTACTTTTTAGATGTATTTTCAAAAACCAAGCCAAGTTTTGAAAACTTAAAAAAGTAGTTTTCAAAAACCTGTTTTTGTTTTTTGAATTTGGCTAAGAATTCAAATGTTTTCTTAAGAAAGATGGAAACAATTGTAGAGAAGATGAAAGCTATTATAGAGAAATAGTGAGAAAACAAGCACAATTTTCAAAAACTAAAAACCAAAAACCAAATGGTTATCAAACGAGGCCTAAATGTTTCATTGGTCATCCATACTCCATTCTTCATCCCCTTCATTTTCACGTTGTTTTTAGAAGTATAGGAATTGCCTCTGCAACAATTAGACAGGAGCTTCTTCTTGAAGGTAGAACCCAATCCAACCAATGGGATTTGAGATTTGATGAATACCATGGAACAATAAAGATGAAGACTAAGTGTTGGGAAGAGTGACCCATATTATATTTTTTTGATTAACATTTTTATCATTTGGTTTGTTATATTTCAAGTAATGTTATTAGGTGTAAATTAGAGAAATATTATTTTTTTAAAAAAAAAATATAAAAAATGGGTACTTTTAAACTTATTTAGAAAAAAATATGTGATGGACTGCGTCTCTTAGAGTTGGAAATGATTAAAAAAAAAAAAATTTTATTTTTTTCTTTTGTGGAATGCTACTTTTTTTTTTAATTTTAATTAATTAATTTATTTATATTTTTTTAACCTATTAAATGATTAACTTTTTTTTATAAATACATACTCATTAACATTTTAAAAAAGTTTGCCTATTTTCAAGTGTTTTTTTTATTAAAAAAAAAAGGCATTAAACGTTTTTTTTTTCGGAAATTGATTTAAATAATTCTATAATTTTACAAATGATATACCTAAATTTTTTGTTTAAGCCATTAAATGTTCTTTACAAAATTTGATTTAAAGAATACTATAATTTTACAAATACTACACTATACATCTTCTAAAAATACATTAAATTTTAAAAAATACATAACTAAATGCATAAATAAATAAATTTTTTCTTGTCTTTTGAAGCTAGTAAATATTTTTTTAAAAAAAAAGATGATTCTAAAACTTCCATAATTTTACCTGGTGTAACTATATATATATATTTTCTTTATTTTTTAATTACAAATTTTGAGACTTAATTTATATTCAATATTTTTGCTTGATTGTTTTGATTTTACTTATTTAATTTTATTTAATTTCGAGCCTAACTTGTAAAAAAAAAATTATACTAACAGCCAAATAGCAACCCAATAAAAATTTATACTAAAAAAAAAAAAGTATAAATTAAGTCTAATTTGGAAATCATTTTTTTACAAGTTAGGTTTTAACTTGTAAAATAATTTTTTTTTTCAAAAGTTAGGCTCAAAATTAAATGAAATAAAATAAGTAAATTCAAATAGTTCAAGCAAAAATATTGAGTATAAATTAAGTCTCAAAATTCGTAATTAAAAATTAAAGAAAAAAATATATAGTTACAACTTGTAAAAGTATGGAAGGTTCAGAATCACCTATTTAAAAATATTTACTAGCTTCAAAAAAAAAGAAAAAAAATGATTTGTTTATGCATTTAATTATATATTTTTTTAAAATTTAATGCATTTTTAGAATATGTATAGTATAGTATTCGTAAAATTATACAAATTCTTTAAATCAAATTTTGTAAAGAACATTTAATGACTTAAACAAAAAATTTAGGTCCCGTTTGATAATCATTTAGTTTTGAAAATTGTGCTTGTTTTCTCATCATTTCTCTACCAATGAGTTTCATCTTTCTTATAAAAGCATTTGAATTTTTATCCAAATTCCAAAAACAAAAATTAGTTTTTGAAATCTACTTTTTTTAGTTTTGAAAAAACATATGTAAAAAATAGATGATAAAACAAGAAAACCTATAGGTGGAAGTAGTATTTATAGGTTTAATTTTCAAAAACCAAAAATAAAAACTCAAGTGGTTATCAAACGGAGTCTTAGGTATATAATTTGTAAAATTATAGAATTATTTAAATCATTTTTTTGCAAAAAAAAAAAAAAGACCTTTAATGCCTTTTTCTTAAAAAAAATGGAAAATAGGCAAACTTTTTTAAAATGTTAATGGGTATTTATAAAAAAAAAAATGGTTAATCATTCAATAGGGTAAAACAATATAAATAAATAAAATTAAGATTAAAAAAAAAACAAGTAGAATGTGTCTCTCATTCCCACAAAAAGACAAAATAAAAAAATAATTTCTTAATTATTAAACGAAATAAAAGTTGGATCGCATTCCAACTCCAATACGTCTCTCCAAGTGATGAAGTCCAATAAAGACAAAAAAATCCACTGCTTTTGCTAAATAAATGTAAAAGTACCCGTTTTTTCTTTAAAAAAAATTACAACAATATATTGCTCTAATTTACCATGTTATTAGGCTTAGTAAATTTATAAGCTTTATCAACATATATCATATGCACAAATTAAATTAAACAAAACATATATCGTATGCATAATTGAATTAAACAATCAAAGCTAGATCAAGTACTAACAAAAACAATTAAGATTTAATTGTGCATACTCTCACAAATTGATGATTTAAAGAAGGAGATAATAAATAAATTGCAATATATATATATATATATATCAATTGAAAAAAATTGATATTTAACAATTGAACTCTACATGCTCATAAAGATTGAAATCTATCAAATAATTAATAAGAATTAGGAAAAAGAATAAGAGCATTTGGATTCTATGAATTGAACTACATATCAAACTCAACATGTAAAATGAGATGAATCATAAACATTCAAAATGAATCAAATCATAGAATTATGAAAATCAAATAGTTAATATACACAATGTATAAAATAATAGATTGTTAATCAAGATCATAATCTTCTAGGGCCCTGACTTTCTCTCCAACGGTTAGAAAATCATGGGCGTTGGGGCAGTCCTCGACGATTGCAACGAGGGATCCATAGCATGATCTTGAGGGAGTTTTTGGAGGTTAGGGTTAGTCGAAGGAAGGAGCAGATGGAGGACGACCAGTTCAGCAAGAAATTGGAGCAACTAAGGCTAGTGGAGCATGATGATGTTCAAACGGTGGAAGTGGATGATAGCGAACTAGAAGAAGCGGACAAGGCGCTCCAAAATGCAATGGTGTGCAAGATACTAACAGAGAAAATCAAATAGTTAATATACACAATGTATAAAATAATGGGTTGTTAATCAAGATCATAATCTTCTAAAGCCCTGACTTTCTCCCCAACTGTTAGAAAATCATGGGTGTAGGGGCAGTCCTCGACGACTGCAACGAGGGATCCATAGCGTGATCTTGAGGGACTTTTTGGAGGTTAGGGTTAGTCGAAGGAAGGAGCATATGGAGGACGACCAGTTCAGCAAGAAATTGGAGCAACTAAGGCTAGTGGAGGATGATGATGTTCAAACAGTGGAAGTGGATGATAGCGAACTAGAAGACACATACAAGGTGCTCCAAAATGCAGTGGTGTGCAAGATACTAACAAAGAAACAAATCATTGGCGACATCTTCAAAACCATAATGCCGCGAATCTAGAATCTAGAAGAGAAAGTTGAAATCGAAGGGGTGGGGAAGAATTTGTTTGTGTGCAACTTCAGAATAAACAAAGATAAAAAGAGGATTGTCAATGGTGGACCATGGAGCTTTGACAAAGGCTTTCTGCTTTTTGCAGACCCAACAAGCAGAACAAAAATAACAGAGATGGAGTTCAGGTATGCTTATTTTTGGGTTCATTTTCATGGAATACCAATGGTTTGCTTCAATAGGAAAATGGCGATAGCGTTGGGTAACTCAATAGGTGTGGTTGAGCAACTGGACCTCAACGAGGCAGGGAGATGTTGGGAAAACGTTACGGGTGAGAGTTAGGATGGATATCAGAAAATCCCTTCAGAGATACACAAATCTAAAGGTTGGATCAATGGAAGATGTCATGAAAGTTCCAATAACATATGAAAAACTACCAGATTTCTGTTTCAAGTGCGGGATACTGGGGCATGTGGTAAAGGAATGTGTAGCAAAATCTGGGGAATACGACAAACAAGATCCTTTCGGTAGCTGGATGAAAGAAACCTTTCACAACAAACACGGGGTCAAAACGGACACAGAAGAGAGACAGGGGAAGAGATAGAGGGTGAAGATGAGGGAGAACAGGGGGGCAGAACAGGATGGGATGAGCAAATAGACGAGCCACAAGAATGAAACATGTACAATGCCACTGGAGGAAGTAAGTCAGAGGGGAGTAAGCCTAGCATGGGGAGGATGGAGGATGAACGGAAGGAAAATACTACTACATTGGTCACCACACCTGACAAATTGCAGGAGGAATGCAAGACAACCAAGGAGGGGGCGAGTGAGAAAAATGAGGGAAATGGACAAGGTCAAATGCAAAGAATAACATCTGGCTCCATAGGGTTGGCAAGTCAAGATGGTTTGACCCAAGAGGGGAAAGGAAAGGGAGTTGAGAGCCCCTACCAGGAGATAGACCTTGTACGCAAAATAGAAGTCAGTGCACAACAATAGAAAACCAATGAAGCAAGCGAGACAACCAAAACTGATGAGGAAAACGAGAATGGGAAAGAAAAGTTAAGGCACTGGAAAAGATGGGCTCGACAGGGCTTAAATGGAACAAAAACAGAAAGGACCATATATGGTCTGATTGGGGAAAAACACAAGCTAGAGGAGATAGAGATTGACGGTCGAAGTAAGAGACAGAAGAGGAAAGAAAGAAACTGCATCCTTATGAGGTCGGCGGAGGCTGGTGACCAGCCTCGTCGGATATTATGAAAATATTATGTTGGAACGTTTGAGGTATGGGGAATCCTCGAATGATCCGAGTAGTGCGTCACGAGGTGCGCACAAAATTCCCCCTCTTAGTGTTTATCTTTGAGTCAAAAGGTGATAATAGGCTGGGTGAGGCTCTCAAGAGAAAGATTGGTTTTGAGAACTGCTTTGTGTCTCGTGTGTGGGCAGGAGCGGAGGCTTGTTGCTTCTGTGGCGAGAGTTAGTGGAAGTAGTCATTAACTCCTTTTCAAGTGGACACATAGATGTCAAATTTAGATGGAAGAAGGGTTGATGGAAGTTCACGGGGATCTATGGAAATCTAGATCCTACAAAAAGAGCCAATGCCTGGAAGTTAATAGAAAGGCTTAATGAGGATAACTCTCTCCCTTGGATAATTGGAGGGATTTCAACGAGATAATGTTTGAAAAGGAAAAAACTGGAACTACCAGCAAAAACCCAAGGCAGATGTTTAGAGATATGATCAATGGTTGTTGTTTAAAGGACTCAGGGTTCATAGGGGATGCCTACACGTGGAGGAAAAGCAAAAAGTCCAGACATACTATCAAAGAAAGGATTGACAGATTCCTTATTAATCAGCAGGTGCGTCGCCTGTCTATGAAGTTGAATGTGGAGCACTGTAACTATCACAGTTCTGACCACCAAGCAATAATTGCCCAGATTGTATGTAGAACGACAAATGTCAGTAGTGCCCGTTGTGGGAAGGCGTTGAAGTTCGAGGAGGCTTGGCTGGAGTTTGATGAATGTAAAGATATGGTTAAGAGGATCTGGCAAAAGGCCTCGGGGGACGAAGCAATAGATATAGTGAAGAGGAATGCAGCTTGCCTTGTAGCGTTGTCAAGATGGAACAAGAATAGGCTTTTTAAGGGGTGTAATAAAGATAACGGAAGCTGAAATCAAGCATCTAGAGTCAGGTGGCGAGGCCAATATTGGGGCTGATCTCTAGGAGGTAGAAAACACCTTAGATTCCCTCTTGGAGGAAGAAGAAATGTATTGGAAAAGTAGGTCTAGAGAAGACTGGCTTCAAAAAGGAGACATAAACACTAAATGGTTCCACTCCAAAGCATCTCAGAGGAGAATAAGGAACAACATTGAGGGGATAACCACCGAAGAGGGTATGTAGGTGGAGAGTTTGGAAGAAATTGGAGATTCAGCAACAAAGCACTTCCGTAAGCTTTTCAACTCATCCAATCTGAGAACGGAGTGGATTGAAGAGATAACTAACAGCACCCCCACTCAGATAGGAGAAATGCAAAATACTATGCTCTCCCAACCTTTTTCCAAGCAAGAGATTGAGGAAGCCCTGAAAAGTATGTGCCCAACAAAAGCCCCCGACCCAAACGGGCTCCATGCGATGTTCTACCAACGATGGTGGGAGATTGTGGGGGAAAAAACGACCAAAGTCTGTTTAAGGTGCCTGAATGATAAGGAAGACTTGAAACCCCTCAACAAGACTTATATAGCTCTCATTCCCAAGGTTCAAAATCCTAAAGTGGTGGTTAAATTCCTCCCTATAAGCCTTTACAATGTAGTCTATAAGATTATTGCTAAAGCTCTAGCTAATCGCCTGAAAAGGGTGCTGGATTTAGTTATCTCTCCTTCTCAAGCAGCGTTTGTGCCTGGCAGACTCATCTCTGACAATGTTATGCTGGGTTTCGAATGTATACACGCTTTAAAAAACAAACGCCAGGGGAAAGAGGGCTACACTGCTTTGAAATTAGATATGAGCAAGGCTTACGATAGAGTGGAATGGAGCTTCTTAAGGGCAATGATGCGACAAATGAGTTTTAATAAAGTTTGGGTGGAAAAAATAATGTTGTGTGTGGAGTCTGTTAGCTTTTCAGTCTTGGTCAATGGCTCCCCCCAACACGAGTTCATCCCCAGTAGAGGCTTAAGATAAGGAGATCCACTATCCTCGTATCTTTTCATTCTTTGTGCTGAGGGCTTTTCAGCCTTGCTAAAAAGGGAAGAGTCTTTATCTCACTTTTCTTGTTTGCGTATTAACAAATTCTGCACGTCGTTAACGCATCTCTTTTTTGCAGATGATAGCTTGATCTTCTTCCGCTCAAAGTAGAAGGACTGCCAGGCGACAAAGAACGTGATTGATGTTTATAAAAGGGAGTCGGGTCAAACAATCAACTATGGGAAGTGTGTCCTTATGACTAGCAGAAATATTACCATGGTGTAGGCAGCCGAGCTTGGCAAGATCATTGGGGTGAAAGTGTCTGATGCTTTAGGGGAGTACTTGGGAATGCCCTCTCAAACAGGGAGGAACAAAGGAAAAATCTTCAAAAAGATTAAAAATCGAGTGTGGAAGGTGCTTCAAAGCTAGAAGGGTGATAAGCCTTAGAATTAAGGCTTATTTAAGTCCCAAGTGCTCAAAATATTCGTGTTTGTCCTAAGATTAATTGAAAATAGTGGAAGATTGCTTGAATTTAAGGTATAATTGAATGTGATAGCATTTGGAATAGATTTCTAAATAAATTGATTCTTTTTGCATAAATTATGGAAATTGCTAAATCAGATTGCAAAATCTGATTTTGCAATTGTTTCTGGAGCAGGGAATGTGAAAATTGCTAAAACCAGATTGCAAAATCTGATTTTGCAATTGTTTCTGGGCAGAGAAGTTATGGAAATACCGGCACGAACGAAAAAACCCATTATGGAAAACCAAATTGCAGCATGATTTGGTGGAATTGGAGCACGAAATTTTGGCAATCTTCAACCTTAATGGAGGCCTATAAAAGGGGAAGAAGAATTGGAGCTAAGCATCGGATTTTTGGGAGCAATTTTAGAGATCAATTTCGTGGGTTTTTGCAACAACAAAGAAACCCATTTATGGAAAATTCAATTTCCGCACAAATTGAGGGATTGGAGCGCGATTTTTGGCAAATTTCAACCCTAGGAAGATCTATAAAAGAGGGAGGAAGAAGCTAGAAGAATCAATTTTTGATGGGGAGGCGAATTTAGAAGCAAATTTTCGTGGGTTTTTCGCACCTCTGTTTTTCGTTTTTCTTCTGTTTTTGGCCAAGAACTCAATTTTAATCTTAGTTTTCTTCAGTTCTGTATTACAGAGAGTTGCTCGAGCTTCTTTGTTCTTCAATTGGTGCACTTTTGATTTACGTTGGAGTTTAATTTCAAGGTTTAGTTGGGTGGGTTTTTTTTTTTAGTTTGTCCTCTGTTTTTTCTGTTTTTTTGCACTTTTAATGTTAAAGATTTCTAAGGGACATGAGGAAGAAGACCATGATTTTACTTAATTGCCCTTGAAATTCTCTTTAATTCCCATTAAGCATCATCTTCTTGAATTCCTAATAGTTGTCAAAAAAAAATATAATCTTACAATTTATTGTTTAATTATTTAATTTACACAATTTCTATTATGAACTTTTTCTCAAAAATTAGTTTTAAGATTTTTATTTTTATTATGAGCTAAGCTTCTTAGGGGGTTCAAGGATGTGAATTCCCTAAGAAGTAAATGAGGCCAAAATTTCAATAAAAACCAAGCCTACATCTCAATTATTTGCTTGTGTTGATTAAAATTCCGTTGAGATCCTAGATTGATCAACTAGGGTATCAACTCAAGCTTAGATCTAATACCGACAGGGTTAGTGAAAAGCGGATTTCACACAAGTGATGGAGAAAAAGAACTTAGACATAAGCCAATTCCTTACCCTAGACATAGGGATTAAGGACTCCAAGACCCATAAAATTGTGAGCCAAATTATCTAAGATAGAGGGACTATAGACATATAGGTCTCTCACTTAGCCTCCTAAAAACCTAAATTCAAGATAAATAAGAGATGCAATTTTGGTTTACAATTGAGTGTGGAGTAGGTTGGAATTGCAATTTTGGCTTGCAATTACAACTTAGGGCAATGACATTCTTGAGCCCCATCTTTATCTAAAATTCCCTTTGCAATTTCATTTTCTAAGTCTTTTTAGTTGTTATTCCAATATTGCCAATTTTAGATTCTGCAATTTTTAGTTATTTCGCTAATTGCCATTTTAGATTCTGCAATTCAATTATGCAATTTTTCTTTATTTCCATTATTGTCATTTCTTGATTCTGCAATTAGATTCTGCAATTTTTCTTTTTATCAACACACCATCCCAACATTATTTTTGCAATTTAGTTTTCCATTTGCAATTTTCCTTACACTTTTGCTTTACAATATTTTTGTTACTCCGTTCCCTGTGGGATTCGATACTTGGTACTCAGATACCATTTTATATTACTTTGATCGCGTGCGCTTGCGTGTTACAGCCGATCAAAGGGCAATCTTTTCTCGGCAAGGGGAAAGGAAATTCTAATTAAGGCAATTGCTCAAGCCATTCCTATCTATTCTATGAGTTGCTTTTGCCTTCCAAAGAGCATTTGTGAAGATATTAACAAGAATGTGCAAGGTTCTAGTGGGGCTCTTCGGAGAACCGAAGAAAAATGCATTGGATGAGATGGACTAGAATGTGTACGCAGAAAGAGGAAGGGGGCTTGGGTTTAGAGACCTAATCTTATTTAATCAAGTCATGCTCGCCAAACAATGTTGGAGATTGATTTAAAACCCTAGTAGTTTGTGGCTAAGATCCTGAAGGGGCGTTACTTTAAAGATGGAAACTTTCTGAAGGCTCTGCTGGGGCGCAACCCATCTTTGGTCTAGAGAAGTATTGTATGGGGCAGGGAGTTTTGCAAAAGGCTATAGATGGAGACTTGGAGAGGGGAGGCATATAGTGATTGGTGAGGACCCTTGGATAGCAAGAGAAGTGCATTATAAACCTGACTGGGTGAGTAACAATTACAAGGGTCGTTATGTCATCTCCCTTAAGGACCAAAATGGCAACTGGGAGCCAGACAAGGTTAGAGACGCTTTTAACAACAAAGATGCTGAGGACGTCCTCAATATGATCCCTGGTAGAAGAGTCTCATTTGACTCCATCATTTGGGGTCCAAACTCAAAAGGGGTCTTCTCTGTGAAGAGTACTTATAGACTGGCGACTCAATTGGGAAGGGCTGACATGCCATCGTGCTCGAGTCAGGATCAAAATCGGGGGTTATGGAAGAACTTATGGTGTAAGAATCTGCTGTCGAAAGCGAAAATTTTGCGTGTGGAGGATCCTTCATGACATAATTCCAACCAGGGCAAACATAACTCAAAAGGAATGGACACTAACCCCTTATGTCTATTTTGCAGGAAAAAGACGGAGACAACCACCCATGTGATCTGGGAGTGCAAATTCATAAAGCAGGTTTGGATTAAGACCTCCCATTTTCTAATTCCCTTGTTTGACATTTGTAGGAGTGGTTGGGTTCCATTGGACTACTAGAAGTGGATGATGGAAAGAGCAAGCGACACTGAGCTTAGGAGATCAATGTTGGTGATGTGGTGTATTTGGGCTTATAGAAATAAGCTCAATTCAAGTGTGGGTGCAACAGATGTTGCTCATTTCAGCAGATGGGTGGAAAATTATTTACAAGAAAAATTCAAGGCGGAAGATTCTCACCTGAGGGAGTGCAGATTAGAGAACTAGTTGAGTCAGAATTGCTGGGAGCCCCACCCCCCCCTGGTCGGACTCTTGGAAAATGAATACGAATGCCTCGTGGAGTCATTCGACGGGCAAAGGTGGAATCGGTTGGATAGTTCGTGACTCTAATGGATCTCCAATTTGTGTCGGTCACAAGAAAATCAGAAACCACTGGCCTATCAAAATGCTTGAAGCTATGGCGATTAAAGAAGGGCTCTTCCATCTTCTATCATTTGGAGACCAACCCTTATCGCCTGTTGTGGTTGATTCTGATACGGCTGATGTCGTAAACATGATTAACAAGGTCTCGATTGACCTATCTGAAATCAACATTATCGCTGATGAAATTGAAGATTTAACCAACTGCTTTTGCCAAGTGGATTTCCAGAAATGCAATAGATCGAAGAACTCAGTGGCGCATCATTTGGCAAGAAAGTCTGCTAATCTTCCCTGTAATTTTGAGCAGAGTTTGGTTTCCTTGTTGGAAAACGATGATGAGGGTGAAGGGATTTTTTGGAATTCTGCTTTCCCCTTGTGGCTAGTTAAGGGCCTTTATGAGGATTGGTGTTGTTTTTAATGTTGTTCTGTTCTCTATTAGCTGCTTTTATCAAAATATAATAAAATAAAATAATAGGTTGTTAATTTACGTTAAAAAAATATATACACAATGTATATATGAGATATTCAATCCATATACACTGTATACATAGAACGTCCATAACACAAATCACGAAAATAAAATGGAGAAACCTACCTTTAGCAAAGAAAATGGTGGAGTCTCAGGCTGATAACGTGTTATCATTTTTTTTTTATTATAAATATCCATTTATTATAAATACATGGTAGATATTCATATTAACATTTTACTCACTCCTCTCTCCAACTTTGGTTTCAAACCTTTTTGGAAATCCAGCTAAGAAAGGAGTAATTTTTTAATTAGGAAAGCAACTGTTAGGATTTGGAGCCAAACAACGCTAAAGGTGTTTGATTAAATTTTTCCCAACCACCTAACGTGTCACTTCCATAATTTATGCCCAGGCCCATCAAGTTTGAAGCTGTCATTTATTTGGTTTGGTTTTTTTTTTTTCTTCTGCTTATATACATATATAAATGTATATTTTTTAGGATCGTATGACAACAATAGAAGGAGAGAGGTGAATAGGGTTGCTTAAAAAATTAAAATGTTAATAAAAAAAAAGTAATTGAAAAACACCCTAAAATATAATAGAAATATTTAACAAATTTCCTAAGGATGCAGTCTACTCACAAAAAATAATTAGCTGACGGAAATTAAAAGAATGGAGAAAAGAAATGACACAAGAGATTTTTCTAGTGGTTCGAAAATCCCTACTCCACTCCATAAGACTCTCTTCTTGGGTATTTTACTTCAACGATTCTTTTACGAGTGAGAATAAAACCAATTGACCACTTTTTTTTACAGGTTCAAGAGTCAACCCTCCAACCGATATTTTTGAAAGTTCAGAATCCAACCTATATCGATCCTTTTAATGGATTCAAAATCAAACCACTGCAAATCCTTTTTCAGGCTCAGGATTAAACTACTCACTCAATCCTAAGATACATTCACACCTTAATACAAATTTCCAATTGAAATTATTGATGAAATTAAAATTTCCACAAAAAAAAAAAAAAAAAAAAAAACTCTCACAAGAGTAAATACACAAATTTGAAGTACTCAAAATTAATCTAATCCTCACAAAGAGATATTTTTCTCACAAAAAAATTGAAAAAGATGAACCTTTTAAGAATTGCCAACAATGGAGAATTTGAGAGAACTTTTCAATAGGTTTAGTTGTGAGGACATTTTGTGTAGAAGAAGGTGACAAGAATGGTTTAATTTTAAATGTGAAGGGGTTTGAAATTCAACCATTAAATTTAGGGTAAAAAGGATGAGGGTGGAAATTGAAAGATGGGATATATGAGTTTAAGAAATTGAGAAAAAAAGTCTCCCAAACCAAAATTAGAGATCCATGTTGGAGAGAAAGGGAAACAAAATGTACATTTTTTTTTAATTTTCTGACGTTGCCATGTGTCGCCACCCTAATCGTCCACGTCTATCACCACGCAGTATATTTCTTTCCAATCTTCTTTTGGCCATAATTTGTATGTTTGATGTCCGATTTAAGTGATTCAAAATGCGATAGAATCGTCTTTCTGAGCTCTAAATTATGGACATTTTAAAAAACTAAAATCATTAGTAATTTAAAAATTTTTTATCATCAAAACATATGGTATGATTGAAGCTTATAAAGCTAACATATTTCTGTGAGCTCAATTTTTTTATAGTGGCCTTTGTCGATTTCTGTTTGAGCAGTTGAAGAGTTTCTTTCAGCATTCTTTTGTATAGCAATGTGTTAATGTGTTCATTTAGAGTGCAATGCAAACTGTATCGGCAACCATTCTTTTTATTGGGATGAAGGTTTATTTCATTGTTTATCCCAAGTCACGCATTGTGGTACTTGGAAGTCAAGTAGCCTTTGTTGGGCTATTTGAGGGTTGATTTGTAGCACGAGTTTGAGGTCTTTTGTAATCTCCATATAGTAGAACTTACAGTTGTAGAAGATTAGATGTAGTCCAGAGTTTGGGGCTGATGACAGGCCTAAGGCCTAGTGCAAGTGCACATTATCACTACTACAAATTTAGAATACACTACACTTTAATTTAGACATTACACCATAGTTTTTTTTTTAAAAAAACCATACTCTAATGTTGTAGAGATTTGTATAACCATGGTCTAAAATAATTATACCCGTTTATAGACCATGGTTAGAAAAAATCATGGTCTAAAGTCCCACTATAGACTACAGTTTTAAATAATTATGGTCTATAAATTACATTTACATCATGGTGAATAAAAACTATGGTCTAAAAACCAACTATAGACTACAATTTAAAATAACTATGGTCCAAAAATTAACTTTACACCTTGAATAAAAAAAAAATCATGGTTTATTGCCCGATTGTTATTTTACATTAGACCATGGTTTTTTAATACCGTGGTCGAAAGTGTACCTTTACACCACGGTGAATAAAAACTATGGTCTAAAAGCCAACTATAAACTACAATTAAAAATAATTGTGGTCTAAAAATTAACTTTACACCTCGAGTAAAAAAAATCATGGTCTATTGTCAGATTATTGTTTTACATTAGACCATGGTTTTTTAGCATTGCGGTCAAAAGTGTACCTTTATACCGCAGTAAATAAAAATAATGTCTAAAAACTAACTATAGACTACAAGTTTAAACAACTGTGGTCTAATAATTAACATAACACCACGGGTAACAAAAACAATGGTTGATTGTTATATTATTATTTTACATTAGACCATGGGGTTTTATGACCGCAGTCGAAAGTGTATCTTTACACCATAGTAAACACCAACAGTGGTCTAAAAACTAACTATAGACTACAATTTAAAACACCATGGTCAAATAATTAACATTACACTAGGAGTAACAAAAACAATGGTTTATTGTCATATTATTGTTTTACATTAGACCATGAGTTTTTAACACCGTAGTCGAAAGTGTATCTTTACACCATAGTAAATAAAAATAGTAGTCTAAAAACTAACTATAGACTATAATTTTAAATAACTGTGGTCTAATAATTAACATTACACCATGGGTAACAAAGACCATGGTCTATATTATTGTTTTACATTAGACAATAATTTTTTATTATTGTGGTTGAAAGGGTAGCTTTACACCATACTTTATTTAAAATGTAGTCAAGAACTTATGTTTACACTAGGCTAGTTAAACTAAATTGTTGTCTTTATTGTCTAATTATCATTTTATGTTATAGTTAGCTAAAATAGTGTCTTTTTAAAACTTTTGGTCGGAATTCAAAAAAAAAAAAATATATATATATATATATATATATATATTGGCCTAGAACGTGTGCCGTATACTTAAGTTGGAAGACAAAATAGTCTTTCTTCAAATTATAATTTTGCACCACCTTTAATAAAAGCTTTGGTCTAAACTAATTAAATCCAATTTTGACTTTTCTAAAAAAAAATTAGTTTTAAATATTAATAGCTTAATTTTAATTTTTAAAATTTGATATTTTAATTCTTTTAATTATTGGCATATGATTCTATTTAATTTAATAAAATAATCGATTTAGAATAATTAAAAAAAATCAATTCATTTAAAATAGTTTAAAAACTAATAAATTTCAATAATTATAATATTAATAAATTTCAATAATGAAATTTTTTTTTGTAATTTAAAAATAGTATAATTCTATAAAAAAAAAATGAGATATTATCTTTTAATTTTAGAAAATAACAATATTAAAAGAAATAAAAAAAACTATCTATTTTTATTTTTTATTTATTCAACTACATTTTAATCTTATTAATTGTTTTTATTAATTTAATAAACTACAATTTATTAAAAAAACCCAATCAATTCAAAGTATTATTGTTTTCAATTTTATAAACTATAATTTTGAAGGAATTATCAATTTTTTTAATGAAAAAATTAAAATAAATTTGTAACATATTTTTAATTTAATAGACTACATGTTTATAAGATTCATAAATTTTAATCATTTCAAAGAATTATAAATTATAAATTTTATAAACATAAATTTAACAAAGAAGTAATATAAAAATACTTTAATGAGCTGCAATTATAAAATAATTAAAAGAACATTTTTTATAATTTATTAAACTGTAATTTAAAAGAATTAAAAAGACATTTTGTAAATTTCTAAAATATAATTTTATATTAAATTTACTTAACTAAAATTTTAAAAGGATTAACTTTCAAAAAAAAGAAATTTTGAAAGAAGGAAAGAATTAAAAGAAAGAGAGAGAGAAAATGTAGCCTACCTTCACTTTGTGCCACACAACGTGGAGAAAGGGTAGTTTCTGCAGAGGGACTTTGAGAGGTTCGATTGGTGCCAATCCGTAGCATCACCGACCAGTTGCTTAGGAGAGATAATCCAGAGGACAGTTTATATGTTTCATTGTTGGAAACTGATGGCATTGATCGCAGAAGAAATTGCCCATCGATTTGTCCTCAAGTATACAGTCTCCCACAAGTGCAGGGCCTTTTGTGACTGATAATCGTGATTTTACAGCATAGAACAACTAAGTTTTCATGGCTCCAAGCATGTGCCACTGTATAGGAGAGGTTTTAGAGATCCTTCTTATGGAGAAAAGGGGAATCACTGTCATTCTTTCAACTCGTTGACCAATCATTGTCGTTCACTCAACTAGCTAACCAACCTCCATCGTCTGCTTCACTGAGCAGACACTACTACTCGTTTTTCTGTGCAGCAGTTGTCGTTCCATGCTGCTGTTGCAAGAGTACGTTTGCAAGTTTGCTAGTTGTTGTTGCATGTTTCCTTTGTTTTCTATATTTTCTTTGTTCATGCTACTTTTATTATGCATTTACTGATTCTTCTGTGGTGCTAGAAAAAATGTAAAATAAAAAAGTGATTAAGAGATTTGTTTATGAGTATTAATTTTGAGTATGTTCCATTGATTTGTGTTGTTTGTGAACATTATCTCGAAACCAAATTACACCAATTGATAATTTATTTATTTAGTTTATGTTGTTTGTGTTTTTTTCTTTTTCTTTTTCAAATTTAAACTAGTTTGGTTCTAGATTATCATGTTTCTTCAAAGTTATTTTAGTTGTTGATGGATAAAAGTAGTTGACATAAATGATGAATAATGTTCACTTGAATTTGATTGATATACTACATAAAAGTAGCAAAAGATCAGGTCTCCTTGTGAGGAATTTGATCCAAGATGCTACTGGATTTGGGTCATATGAGGAAAGAATTACTAAACTCCTTAAAGTTGGAAAGGACAAGAAAGCACTAAAAGTAGCTAAGAGAAAGTTGGGAACTCACAGGAGAGCTAAGTTGAAATGAGGACATGTCCAACGTTCTTGATGAGGTACTATTAGAAGGTTTTCAATTTCCCTCATTATGATTGAATCTAACGTCATTCACTTTTGATTTGATATCATTTATAATACTTCATGTAATTACGTTGCTTCCACATAATTATACTAGTTTCTTTGACTTTTTTTTTTATACAAAGCTTATGGAGGTGGTGAGTACAAAGGATTTCTTCGAACTTCGGACAGTATACAGAACAGAGAAAAAATGATTGTATTGTGTATCTTTTACAAGTTAAATTATCCTACTTTATGTACACATGGAATGAGAAAGTAAAAAGGGAATAAAGACAAACGGGAAAGGAAAAGATTTAGACTGAATCAATCAAAAAGAAATTAGGCTAGGAGATTGATCATCCAAAAAAATGGTAAATCTTCCAATGGTAGGAAAGCGCTTGGTATTGATTGAGTTGTTGAAAACATTAGCTTCAGAAATGGTGACTTAATATTTTGCCATTACCTAAACAAAGGGAAATAGGGTTGCATCCATCTCCGTGTAGCCCATCTTTTCTAGATAGATTTTTTTTTTTTTTTTTTGCTTTGTGTATTTCAAATGGGCTGCATGAGATGGGTGCAGTCCGAGCTGCACCCAAGTATTCCTCTTAAATAAATATGGATGGTGAATTGATTCTAGCATTGAATTTGAATAAATCACCTTGCAAATTGACACAGCTTTGGAGCCTTGGAGCTTTGACAGTAGCTTGGAACCTTGGAGCAGCCATTTGATGTGTGTCTGGTATGGGACTGACATGATTGTTCCTTGTTTAATTGTGAAGCTTCAAATTCCGATAATGTTATAAACATTATTTAGTGGCTTTTTCATCCTTATATTAAATGAATTATGATGGTATTAGTGTAGATACCGTATTTAGACTAGATAATTTTTATTTGGTTAAAATACCATTTTGGTCCCTGTACTTTGAGGCCTGTTCAATTTTAGTCCATGTACTTTCAATTAATCTCAAAAACAGTCCCTACCGTTAATTTTGGGTTAGTCTACCGTTAAAATTGAAAAAAAAATTGTTTCTCTCTCTCTCCCTTCTCTTCTTCTTTCAATTTTCTCAATCCTCCAACTCTCTCTGGTTTTTCCACTCTTCTCCTTCCCCATTTGAGCCATCAAAATCCTCTCCCAAACTTCAAAACTCTCTCAATTTCCAAAACCCCACCATTGAAAGTTTCCTATGTTTTAAGCGCTTCAATTTCCAAAACCCCAAATAGTTTTGTTGAGCACAAATCACTGCTAAGACCGTTTTCACATACTCACTTCTTAAGTTAACCTTTCATGCAGAGAAAATCATGGGTGTCATGACTGCCTCTGGTTACTCAGTTAACCCTAGAAGGAGGAGTATCCACTTTTTTTTTTTTTTTTTTTTGAAATTCCTAGCAGCTGTTACAACGACATACTATTATAACAACATACTGTAACAACAACAGAATATTACAACAACGTACTAGTACAACGACATAATATTACAACGGTAGTATTACAAAATTCACCCCCCCAAACTTAAATGGGTCAATGTCCCCATTGACTAAGAACTAGAAGTACAGGGGTTGAGGTACATAGTTGGGTCACTTAACATGCTAAGCATCAAAGCTAAACTCTCCTAAGTCCATTAGATGGGAAAAACACAAGGGGAGTTTGGGTTCGAATGTTTTATGGAGAAAAAGAATTTATCAAGTTTTATGATCTTGAAAACTTGAAGTTGTGTGTAAAAGCATTTGAAAGTTGAGAAAACTCTAGGTGTCATCATTAATAGCATTTTAACAAAACACCAAAGAAAACAATTTGCAAACTTGTTTTGAAACATTATTTTTATGGCATGCTTGTGCGAGGAATAGATTTTTTTTTTTTTTAATTTTTCAGAATTCATGGTAGCAAATAAACTAAATAAGCATACAAGAACTTAACTAAGCCTCAAACTAAAAACATAACAATTAAGAAAGCTGGAAAGATAGGTTAAAGAGAGACTCCCCTATGCAGAGAAAAATGTGTTGTTGTTGCCATTACTGTCATTGGGGTTGTTGGAAGTCTTTCAAAGAATTCTCCTGAAATTGCAATTGCAATTTTGCTTTCGCAATTGCGACTACAATTTCTTCCTCCCACTCTTTCTTCTTATATTTTCCTGAAACTCAAGAGTAGAGCATCAGAAAGTTCACACAGTTTTTCTCAATGCAAATTTACTTTTTGAAAATTCCAATTTTTGAACTCAAAGTTGATTCATCAAACTCCCAGGTAAATCCCCAGGTAGAGGTGTTCCCTTAGCGGTCAACTTAAGTACCTCAGCCTAGACAGGATTTTCCTTAGACAGAGCTTTTCTGAATTAACTTCTTCATTCATATTGGAATTTCAAAAGTTGAAAGTTTCTCTTAAATTTTTGTTTTTTTGTTTTTTGTTTTTTTGTTTTTTTGTTTTTTTTGTTTTTTTGTTTTTAAAGAAAATGAACGAAAGGATAAAACTTATCCTATTCCAGTGGGGAGACCGCAATTGTGTTCCTTCATTTTGCACCTAGGTCTCGATGTTGGACGAGATTTCATTCGTAGTTGAGGTGCGTTGATCACAACGAGCTTTGATGACTCAAGAGATTTATATGTTTCTTTGGAAGTAAAAATTGTGGGTGTAATCCATGTCGCAAACTGCATGTTGCCATCCTTCATGCTCTCCTTTCTGCATGCTTCTTCATTTAGTGTTTCCTGCAAGCTGCAATAAGCGAAAGCAGGACATTCTACCGTCGGGAGCACTTTGGATGTCAATTGCTGTGAAATTGCGATTTCATAGCTCACTACAATTTTCTTTTGTGGTTCATTCTCTTCTTGAGGTGGTTCTTCTTTGGTCTCTTCTCTCCCTTCTAGCTCCTTAATGTTGTCAAGTGTTGGAGTGCTTTCTACTTCTATTGGGAGTTTAAGGTCTTCATGTTCCAATTCAGTTAGTGTCACCACCTCACATTTTTCTTCTTCTTGTTTTGAAGTCTCTATGTCCTCGAACAAGATTCCTTGGGACCTGTTCTCTAATTCATCTGCAATTTGTTCAATATGGATCTCCAAATTCCGTAGAGATGCAGCTTGACCTTGCATTACAACATCGTTCTTTGCTCTATATTCCCTCCCGAGTTCTTCGATGCTTGGCTCTTTTGGGATCATCTTCCCTTGCTGGAAGCACTGGTACTGATGTTGATTTGTAAACCTGGGTAGAAATCCATAACACAAAGAATCAGGATTATAAGGACAATTATCAAATGAATGACTTCCTTTGCAATAAACACAAGAAATAGAAGAGATAGGGTTAAAATGAGCTATAGGACTTCCCATCATCAAAGTTTCCATCATGTAGCTTAAAGATGAGGCTTGGGTGCTCAATGCTGCAATGATGTCTCTTTCCATCTCGTGGATTTTCTCAAGCAATCAACCCTATGTTGTGTCTTTTTGTAATTTCTCTCCCTCAACAAATGAAATTGAGCTCCTCCTGCAGATAGGATAAATTGTTGCAATCTTTTCTTACAATTTTTGCTAAAACAATTTTTTTTGTTAAACTGTCATTCCCCGGCAACTGCGCCAAAAACTTGATCGGTGGTCACGCAAGCGCACGCGATCGAAGTAATATAAATTGGTATCTAAGTACCAAGTATCGAATCCCACAGGGAACGGAGTAACAAAAATAATGTCAAGCAAGTGTGTAAGGAAAATTGCAAATGGAAAACTAAAATGCAAAAATGATGTTGGGTTGGTGTGTTGGTGAAAAACAAAAATTGCTGAATCTAATTGCAGAATCTAAAATGACAATAATTGAAAGAACATAAATTGTCAAATTGAATTGCAGAATCTAAATTGGCAAGATTGGATAGCAATTTTGATAAACTTAGAAAATGAAATGATAAAGGATGGGGCTCAAGAATGTCATTGCCCTAAGTTGTAATTGCAAGCCAAAATTGCAATTCCAACCTACTTCACACTCAATTGTAAACCAAAATTGCATCTCCTATTTACCTTGAAATTAGGTTTTTTAGGAGGCTAAGTGAGAGACCTATATGTCTATAGCCCCTCTATCTTAGATAATTTTGGCTCACAATTTTATGGGTCTTGGAGTCCTTAATTCCTATGTCTAGGGTAAGGAATGGCTTATGTCTAAGCTCTTTTTCTCCATTACTTGTGTGAAATCCGCTTATCACTAACCCCGTCAGTATTAGATCTAAGCTTGAGTTGATACCCTAGTTGATCAATCTAGGATCTCAACGGAATTTTAATCAACACAAGCAAACAATTGAAATGTAGGCTTGGTTTTCATTGAAATTTTGGCTACATTTACTTCTTAGGGAATTCACATCCTTGAACCCCCTAAGAAGTTTTAGCTCAAATTAAAGATAAAAATCCTAAAACTAATTGAAGAAAAATTCATATTAGAAAGTTGAATAAATTGCTAATTAACACAAAATTCTATTCTAATTAATATTACTTAAATAAACAACTATGGTAATTAACATTGACACAAATCTATGCAATTATTTCAAGGAATTCTAAAACCTTTAAATTAAAAACAGTGGGTCAAGGGCTTTAATAAGAATTTTCAATCTTCTTCCTTATTCCCTTTGATTTTTATAGCTTATAAATACTCCAACAACTCATGGAAACTTGAATAAAATGTAAATGACAGAATAAAAAAAAATCCCAAAAAGTGTAAATAAAAACAGTAAAACAATTAATAAAAACAGAGCAATAAAAACAAATTGAAGACTAGAGATTGTTTAAATAAAAATCCAATTGTAAAAATAACAATTAATAAAAATCCCAAAAAGTGTAAATAAAAACTCAAGAAAAGAATTAATAAAAACAGTAACCAATTGTGAATAAAAAGAAGCAAGAAAACAGAGCAACGTAAATTGAAATAAACCCACCAATCTTACTTGAATTTAAACTCAAACTTAATTCAAAATACATCAAATGAGAATAGAAAAAGTTCAAGCAATGCTTCTGTAATGCAAACTGAAGAAAAATCGAGGTGGAACTTGAATAATTTGGCCAAAAAAAAACAGCAGAAATTCGGAAAACAGAGGGTGCGAAAACCCACGAACATTTGCTTCTAAATTCGCCTCCAAATCCCTTGATTTGTGCGAAAATTGCTCTTCCCATTTATGGGTTTCGTCATTCATGCGGGTGTAATTTTTCCATATATGCTCTGCCCAGGATTGCCAAAACGGATTTAGCAATCTGATTTGGCAATTTCCAAAATTCTTGCTCCAGAAACAATTGCAAAATCAGATTTGGCAATCTGATTTAGCAATTTCCATAATTTCTGCAAAAAGAATCAATTTATTTAGAATTCTATTCCAAATGCTATCACATTAAATTCTTCCTTAAATTCAAGCAATCTTCCACTATTTTCAATTAATCTTAGGACAAACACGAATATTTTGAGCACTTGGGACTTAAATAAGCCTTAATTCTAAGGCTTATCAACCATAACCATGGTTTGTACTATAAACAACAATTACGGTTAGTTGTGGTCTATTAGGTATAGACTATCGCTAACGTCAACCGTGATCTATACAAATAAACTATGGCTAATGTCGGCCATGGTTTATACATATAGACTATGGCTGACATTAGCTATGGTCTATACAATAGACTACGGTTAACTATAACCATGGTCTATAGTATATACTATACTGGAATATACTACGGTCGTAAAATTGTGGTCTAAACCATGAGACCATGGTCATATGACTGTGGTCTATTCCAAATTTTGTAGCAGTGTATCTACCAAGTAATAAACTGGAGAGTACTCTAAGTATTGAATCCCAATGGAACGGTATTTGAAAAAATTATAATTTTCAAACAAATACCTCCTCTAAGCTTGCAACCGTGGTAATAAAATAAAATAAGTGAGGATGCTGTTGGTTTTCACAAGTAGAAAATAAGTAAAAACGAGATGCAAATGGTTGATAAAACACTAATAAAAGAAGGGGGATCTGAAGCTATTTCAAAGAGGATTATGCGCCAACCTATGCACTCACAAATTGCTCGACTAGGCAAGGCTCATTAGCAATTTCTGGCTATTTGTGCCCGTATCTCGCTCTTTCAAGTTCTATACGATTCAATCAGAGATCTGACTGCACCCGTAACCTACCCTTTTCCACACTTAAAACTGTGAGTCAAGTTCGACACCTATTCGGCCTTTTTCTAAGTGCTTTTAGGAGCCTAAGTAGTTAAACACATATGTCTATGGTTAATTGAATTTAGATAGATGACGCAAATAACTTTAATGACTCTAAAGGTTTTGCCCTATGTCTAGGTGCAAAAACCAAGTCCTATTTCTAGGTACTTTTCCTTGATTGCTTTTATAAATTTTCAATATTGAGTCTCACACAAAGTATGCTAACCTAAGTGATCAGTTTAAGCTAACAATAAAACTTAAAGTCAATAAGAGTAAATGGTGCTAAGTGTTGAGCAAGTTTGCTTATGCACAAGGTGGGGCTTACATCCTACTTAGGATATCCACATCTTTCAATCTCTAAGGAGGAACTTAGCTCATGTTAACAAAAGAAACAAACCTTAAAGTATAGAGAATAGAACTTGGGAGAATATAAAAACTAAATTAATTATGTAAATAAGAATGGAATACACTTGAGTTTTAATGAGTACAAAAAAGCAACTAAAAGTGAAGCACAAACATAAATTAAAATTGAAAACAGAAACTGAATGAAGAAAGTAAAACGGTACAAAAGCCTAGCTTGTTCCTCAATCTAACTTGCTCAACCTTTTTTAAGGAGAGACAAGTGTTTACACTTTTCTTCTTTTGAATAGAGTGTTTGATAGAGGTTGAACAACACTAGAAAACTCAGAGTGGCAACTAAAAAGATGAGCGACAACTATCTAAGAATGAAACTTTGTGTAGCGATTAGAAGTTATTGAAATGAGATCTCTAGCTGCGTTTTATAGACCTCTTAGGTCCCGAATTTTTTCCAAGGTCAGTGTGAGAAGTTGTAGCCGACCATAATCCCTTGATTTGAGGAGATTTGCTAGAATATCTTCAGGAATCTATCAAATTTGAGATTTTTGTGGAAGATCTGCCAATTAGGTCCAGTTGCAGTCACATTTTGTTTGGTTTCCAGCTTCAAGTGAATTTTGCCTTCCAACTCCATATGCGGTCGCATCTAAGTCCTTTTTATAGCTTCTGCACAAAAACATTAAAACTTAACAAATTCTTTATAAAATTGACTTCTTTTACACCTACTTACTCACTTTTATAAATTCATGATTACAACACACATGCTTAACTTGTTTTTACTTAAATTCTCTCTATATGATATCATTTCTGATAATAAACACTTACTTTCTAAATAATAAACATGATTTTTTGAGCTAAATAACCCTCATAAATGAGCGTTATCAAAGGCAAACCAGTATAACTTTCAATGATGTTCTCTTTTTCGCTACTCTTTTTATTTTTAGTTTATGACTATTAACTTATTTGGCTGAAACATGTGGAAGGGATAATAGTTGTAGTATTTTGAGTTCCACCTTAATAATGTTTTTGTATCTGTTTCTCCCAATAGCAACTAGTACAACATCGTCAAACAAAATTTCCTTCATTTTCAAATAAAAAATTAATATTCTCGAAATGATGAATTTGGTCACACACAGACTTCTCATCAACCATTTTGAAATCAATCTATTTTCAATAGTATACCTTTTAAAGCTTAGGTCTTTCGTTCATAGTCCTTTTTCTAAATTAGCTTCCTATAATTATGTGGAAGTTTTAGTTGAACATGGCATAAAATATCCTTTTCTTTGAGATCAATGTAAATAGTGGTCTTAGCAGTATTACTTGAGTTAGAGTCACTAGCTTTAGAGATTTCATAGACTTTTCCTTTTCCCTTTTTCATTAGCAAAAATGACAGAATAAAAGCCTAAGATAGTGAGCCAAAATTTTGTCGGTTGTTGTCAACATTTGAAATTTTGTCCAGTAAACTTTTAAGGTTTACATGGATTATAAGAAGCCCTAAGGCTAAGATACTACAAACAGAATTCATAACAACGTCTTCTCTAAGAATGTTAAATATGCCAAAATACAAATGAATAGGAATATTGTAAACATAACATAACATAACAACAAACCCAAAATTATAAAATATTAATGAGTAAAACCAAAGGTTATGTCTTTATTTGGGTTGAGACGCGTTGTCAAATGTTGTGTCTTTGGAGATCGATGTGCTCCCACTTGCATTGAGTTATTCGACACTCCACTTCCATGATAAAATTCCCTTCAAGAGACCTTATATGTCGCTAAGTTCTCTTATGAATCCTCATTGACTCAAATCCACAATAAAAGAATGAAAATTGCTTTCCAGAAGAGGTTTAAGCACAGAAACTCTCTATAAAACTTCCGGTAAAATCTCTCTATATCAAAGAGTTCACAAAACTTTGTTATGAAGATCATGTCAAAACCCAAGAAGTAATATGCAAAACTCATTTCTTCAAATAAAAGGGGGTGATTGAAGACTTATTCTTTTCATTTAATTTTGAAGAGCAATTAAAATATAATAAAAAAAAATCTTTAAATTATATAACAAATCCCGCTCTCCTTCACCCTCTCAATCTCTGCCATTGCTCTTGCTAATCTTGGGGCTCTAATACCAATTTAGTGTAGACTAACCTAGGAAACTACCGAAAGCTAAGATTATGAAATGTTTTTCTAAAATGTGAAAAAGGTTCTTCTCCTTACAAATTGTGCTCATAAATACTGGGTTTTTTTCTCTAGGCACATAGGCTAAAAAAATGCCCACTGTAAAGCTGAATTTAGAATAGGAGGCCCAATATCATGGCCCAAAACTAAATAGTCAAACTACAGAAATTAAAAACATAAACCAAATAATCAACAACAGCAACTCCTATACTAACATCCCATTTGGGATTGCTTTTAAACACCGTAAAAGTGATTGTTAGACAGTTTTGATTGTTTTTTTGTATTTGGTATAGCTCATTGTTTAATAATTTAGATAAAATCACTTTTTGAATCACATTGATTTGTAAAAGTAGTTAAAAGTAGCTTTTAGATTTGGCTTCTGTAAAAATCTAGTGTAATTGACAAATTTTTTAAATTCTTTCTTAATCCTTTTATATCATATGTACAACAAAAGTTTTTTTTAATATTTTTTTTACAATTTATCTCATCTCATCTCATCATTTTTATTTTTAAATTTAATTTGTTGCTTCTAATTTATTTTTCTTACTTCTTTGTAGTTAAACTAAAATTAGATTTTGTTTGAAACAATTTTTTTTTATAATAATTTTTTTCTTCATATTTTTATCATCTTATTTAAAGGTAAACAAAATATAATCTGTAATTTAAATTATATAAAAGTTTACATAATTATCTTATTAAAAATTTGAAGTTAAATATTAATACAAGTTCATGCTTAATTACAATATATGTTTATTTTGATCATTATAACTGTTTCGCAACAACTTAGTAATAATTTACCAAATACTGTAATCTGACTTTTCATTATGAAATTTACCAAACACTGTAATCTGACTTTTCATTATGAAATTTACCAAACACTGTAATATGACTTTCTATGTTTAAATCTGAAATGTACCAAACACTAATTTAGTTCATATGACAGCTAATTTTCTTAAAGGTAAAGTTGACAACAATTATTTCAAAAGCTACAGCAATCCCAAACTAAACCCTAAGTAGCGTTTACTCAAAAGTAATAAAAGAACTAAACCCTAGATCTTGGATCAGAAAATTCTTTGATCATTCCGTCAAATTTTGTGTAAAGTTTGATTATTAAATTTTGTATAAAGTTTGATTTTTGTTGAAATTAGTGAAATTTTGAATGATTTTTATTACTTTTTGTCAAATTTAGCGAATATTGAATATAGGGTAAAATTTGCAATAAATATTTAAGTTTAGAGTTCAATTTAATGAAATACAAAAATTTAGAGTGAAAATTAAAACAACTTGCAAAGTTCAAAGGTAAAAATTTGTAACACCCCCAAATTTTAACTTAACCTAGAGACATTACTAAGCTTACAACCATTATGTCCCAAAAATTTCGATAGCATAACGACGTAACTATAAGATAACCAAAATTTTTCCTAGCACCTGTTGGTCAAAAAGGTAACACTTCTATATCCAGAGTAACCAAACCACGACCTCCAACTCCAAACTCGAGATTCACAAACGAACCAACATACTAAATATGTAAAGTACTAGATCAGTTCATCAGTTTCAAGCAAACACAATCCACAAAAGTAAAGTAACCTAAATGTCTAGTACTAAACTTTAAACATAAATAATACACCTAAGATAAACCAAACTCAAACTTAAACTTTTTAAGAAGGAAGCGATACTCCAATAACTGGCCTGCAATTCAACAAAACCAACTACAAAGGTAATTTAACTAAACAAGATTCGATAAGGACAACTACTAAAGTAATCAAAGAGCTAGCTATGGTCTCTCCCTTCTCGTGTCTCCTCTTTAGCATCATCAGTTCAGTAGAGCTCCTCCTCATCTACAAAATATTTTGGTTTGGGGGGTGGGGGGGAGAGTCAGTACAAAAGTACTCAATAAGTAGCTCACACCTAGTGAGCCACCAAACATCAAACAACAAGCCACATGTTGTACACACGCACCCAAACATGCTTATTCAAAGTAAATTCACCAACATCATACCATGTGATTGGTGTACACGAAAGCGCACGCAATCGAAGTAATATAAAATGGTATGTGTGTACCAAGTATCGAATCCCAAGAGAACGGTGTAACTAAAAAAATATTGTAAAGAAAAGTGTAAGGAAAATTGCAACTAAAAAACTAAAATTGCAAAAACAAGGTTGGGTTTGTGTGTTGAAAAAAGAAATTGCAGAATCAAGAAATTGCAATATTGAAATGACAAGGATTGTAGAATCTAATTGCAGAATCGAGAAATGACAATATTGGATAGAAAACTAAAATTTGAAAAGGATTTTAGATGAAGATGGGGCTCAAGAATGTCATTGCCCTAAATTGTAATTGCAAGCCAAAATTGTAATTCCAACCTACTCCACACTCAATTGTAAACCAAAATTGTTTCTCCTATTCACCTTGAATTTAGGTTTTTAGGAGGCTAAGTGAGTGACTTATATGTCTATAGTCCCTCTATCTTAGATAATTCAGCTCAACAATTTTATGGGCTTTGGAGTCCTTAATCCCTATGTCTAGGGTAAGGATTGACTTATGTCTAAGCTCTTTTCTCCATCACTTGTGCGAAATCCGCTTATCACTAACTCCGTCGGTATTAGATCTAAACTTGAGTTGCTACCCTAGTTAATCAACCTAAGATCTCAACAGAAATTTATTCAACACAAGCAAACAATTGAGATGTAAGTTTGGTTTTTGTGAAATTTTGGCTACAATTACTTCTTAGGGAATTCACATCCTTGAATCCCCTAAGAAGTTTAGCACTTATTAAAAGTAAAAATCCTACAACTATTTTTTGAAGAAAAATTCATATTAGAGAGTTAAATAAATTGCTAATGAAAACTGGAATTAATGGAATTAATGCAAAATTCTATCCTAACAACTTTGCATATCATAATGCCTTGGTAAAAAAAATCAACACAGATCTGGATATTATCTAATTAGGACTTCCCAAATATTCTAAATTGAATGGCAATAGAGACCACAACAAAACAAAACAAAACAAAAAATCAAACTTCCATCTAACATAAACTATATGAACATTCTCAAAAGATCAAAGTTAAATTGTGTAGAAGTAAATTAATACAATACACTGCCACTGAAACTTTCCAACTAACAGAATCGACCCAAATAACAACAAACTTATGGTAAAACAGAAAAGAAAAATGAAAAAACAGAGGAAAGAAAAACTGGAAAACAGAGGAAAAAAAACTAGAGGAAAAACCCATGAAATTCTTCAAAAAAAACGCCCCCAAAATCCCATCTTCTTCACTTGAATCAGATTGGATAAATCAAAGGAGAAGCAGAACTAAAAAAATTTGCAGCTATCTCGGTAAAACAGAAAATGAAAAACTGCAGAAAACAGAGGTAGAAAACTGGAAGAAAACCACGAAAAACAACTCCAAAACGTCTCCAAAAACGAATACATTCTTCAATCATCTTCTCTCCTTTTATAGGTCTTCATTAGGGTTGAATAATGCCCAAATTTCGTGCTCAAAATCCCCCAAATCATGCTGTAATTGAAGATTTTTGGAATTGGTTAAATGCAGATTTTTTTCCTTTTTTGAACTTTTCTACTGCTCCAGAAAAAATTGTAGAATCCCAAAATTGCAATTTTGATTTTGCAATTTCCACATTCCCAAGTCTGTTGCTCCAGATTGCAGAATCACAATTTTACAATTTCCATATTTCCTACAAACAAGATTAATTTATTTAGAACTCTATTCCAAATGCCATCATATTTATTTCTTTCTTAAATTGAAGCAATCTTTCGACTATTTTCAAATGGTCTTAAGTCAAAACAAGAATATTTTAAGCAATTAGGAGTTAAATAAGCCTTAATTCTAAGGCTTATCACCATGTATACATAAACAAGTAAACCATGCATAAAATTCGCTTAACACATGAATTCTCGCATCATGCTATGCTCGCTTTGTTCTTCTCAACACTCATGTTTAGCCCTCACCAAAGCTCTCCAAGACTAACCCTTCGAGAAGCATCGACCCCTGACCATTGTTTCTAGGGCCTCAATACTTCTCTACGAAGCTCGGTGTTTGACCCATGACCAATGTTACCAAGGCCTCGAACTGTGCATCGCCCCCTTGACCATTTGTACCCAAGGTGCACCGATGACTTTAGCAATACATTGGCCCTATCCCAGCCACCCAACACATACTTTTTAGACTCATCACACCGACCCTTGACCATTTGTACCCAAGGCTTGGGTGCTCCTCTTATTCCAATGGTGACAATACCATCCCTCGACCATTTGTACTCGAGGTGCACTGTTACTCACCCTACAATCCTTAGCAAGCTCACAAGGTTCGCTGACCTCTTCACAACCTCACCATATGCATGTTCCCTAAGCATGCTACTGAACCATGTCTCATGCCAAACAAACATGCTCATACATATTTTCAAGCTCAATTAATCAACATGCTAACATCATGTAAACTTCATAAATCCACATATAAACATGCTCATCAAAAGGTACACCAAAGCACAAAATATATATAACGCGCACAAATCAAATAAGAAACATAGAACATGCTGCACACAATCAAACAGATCCACCAAGTAGAAACTACTTACCTAAGGCATTCCTAAAATAATCTAAAAGGCTCCTAAACAAAGAGACAAGCTTTTAGAGGCTAAGCTTAGTTCGAAAATCTTTGAGCAAACGAGGTATACTTACTTAGATTTCAGCCTTAAATGGTAAAGCGAATGCTTCAAAACCCAACTGAACACCTAATCCTTGCCAAGAATAGCGTGGGCAATTATTTGGAGTGTTTAAACTACATTTAAGAGCTTCCGAATGATTAGGTACTATTTTACAGCATTTAATAAAGGATTTTGAAAGGCTAAGACACTCTAAACTTACCAGAACAAGCCTTGCACCTTGCTGGTTGAGTTTGAGAGTGTTCAAATGAGATCAAATTGATTTGAAACTGCAAACAGAAGGCTCTCATGCATCAGAACATAAGCTATAACACCTAAAGTGACTTGCAAAAGGTCTAAAATGTGTTAAAACTTACTGTAAGACTTGGGTAATTGCTGAAAAGTGTTCGATGTGACTCCGAGTTGATTCGAAACTACAAGAAGCGACTATCCAAGGATTAAGATCCAATTACAGCAGTTAGAAAGTATTCGAAGAGATGTCGTCAAGAGACGTCGAAGACGCGATCACAAACCACCGTGGGTGTGGATCAGCTTGGCGTCAAAACGCTACTCGTCAACGCTAGAGAGGGGAATAGATATCACCGGCGATGGAGGCTTGAGTCTGCTGCTCGTTGGAGGAGTCATCGAAGGATCGTTGGCCGGACGAGGAGATGATGTCGCTCGATGTCTCTAGAGTCGAGGTGTTGGTCGAAGAAGACGAATGGCAAGGGAGGGGGCTGTGTGGCTAGCCTTTACGCAAAAGAGGGGAAAATAAGATTTAGACTTAGGGCTTCTTTCCCTTCTTCTTCTTTTTTTTTTTTTAAAAAAAAATCTCCTAAATCCCAAACTTAAAACTCCAAATATCACCCAAAAAGATTTGGGATAAAATCTACCTAAAAGGAAATTAGGTTCCTTTTTGAACTTGGAGAATAAACTAAATTCTTAAATCTTGGAATTAAAGATTTAATTAAAATCTCCTTTTTCAAAATTATAGAAATTTAGTTTTCCAAACTTAAGGAGCTAAACTTGAAATTCTAATTTTTCAAATTAAAATTCTAACCCAAATATTTTAAAATACCCTAATTTATAACGTGAGGCATTATAAAATTAATTTCTTTACAAAGTGTTTTTAACTATAACTGGAAGCACTTTTTTTTTTTCCAAAATTTGCATGATATTTGGATTCATAATAAAGGTGATTTCAAAGATTCTAAAAATATAGAAGATGTGTTTGGAATGCTTTTAACAAAAGTAATTTAAGATGCAGAATAATAAATATGTTAATGTTTCGATACTAACCTACCCTCTTCTTTAGAAGGTTGAAGATTCGCAAGGAGTCCATTTCCAGAAGCATTAGCCCGATTCTAATATGTTTTTTTACTTTAACTTCAACCAATTGTAGAGTAGAAAATTGAAGAATCAATTTTTCAAATGGTAATTAGTGCATTATCCATCAAGCTATACTCGAATTCGTAGAACATTGAATTTTTTGCCAGTAAACATATTTCAGACCTGTTTGGTTTAACTTTTGAAATGTTTAATTTTTTAAAAAAATTCATTTTAATAAAATTTTTAGTGTTTGACAATCACTTAAATGACTTTTTTAAAAATGAGTTTGAGAAATAAGTTATTTTAAATGAAACACTTGAAACCAAATTTTAGAAAAAAGGTTTTTAGGTATCTATCTTGGAATCCCTCTCAACTTTTCATGATATATAAAAATGACCAAATACTGTCACACTACACCTTCACTTCCACCATGGTTGCCGCTACCTGCTGCCGCTGACCATCTCCTGCTGTAGCTCACCGCCGGTGAAACTCCGACGACCACCACCTACCGTTGCTGACATTTCGACAACCACCTCCGCTGTCGGTGACACTCTAGCGACTGTGTGCCACCACCAATGACACACTGGCAACTACCGGCTATCGCCGGCGACTACCGTCAGCTATCACTCCAGTGACCCTCCTCCTGTGGCCGACGACAGATCATAGTGTTTTAAATACAAGTTTGAATTTATTAGTTAATAATATTTAATAGTCGTCTTTTATAGTAATTTGACATTGATATAAACATTTTGATGGTAGAACAAACAAAATAAACTTGTGTATAAAAATACTTTTGAGAAAATGTAACAAAAAACATATGAGTATTTTAATTTTAAACAATTTTTATAAAAAAAAATACATTTTTAAAAAACACTTAAATATCCAAACCAACACTTCTTCCTTTAGAATCACTATTGATAACACTCCTGCTCTTGCAAAATCCTTTATGATCAAATATACTTCTGAATTTTATCGGCATAAATTTACAACTTTATTATCGTGTATTAATTTTATAGAATATTAAAGAGGTGGGAGTTAGCAGATAGAAAGATATGTTAAAGAATAGGGAATTTACAGAGATGAGTAAATGCAAAATTTGGAGATAATAGAAAAGTTAAAGTTAGAAAAAAAAATGTTTAAATCTATGTTTTGGTTCCTACCATTTGTGTGTTAATTTGGTGCATAATTTTTTTAAAAGTTTCAATTTTCACCTTTAATGCATTGTTTTTTTTTTTTTAATTAAGTCTTTATTGTCACAAAATGTTAAAGTTAATTAACAAAATGATGATGTAAAGGCAAAATGCACTTTAATAATTGAGTTAAAAGTGCTCTGTTTAAATTTGATGCAATAGACATAATACTCACTCATAAGGATATGTTCTCAAGGGGGACACTATAAAATTTCCCATTAAATTTTATGGAAATCAAGACAAGGATCTCCATAGAAAATTTACAGAGATTGAGGTTCCTGTGGGGAATTATTCCTCATATAGTTTATTTTTTTAATATCAATTGAATTAAATAATTTGTTTGATAAAATTTCAATTAGATAATTAATTCTTCATTGGAAATCTTCATTTAAATAAATAATTTGCTATAGAAAATTTCCATTTTAAGATAAAATACTTAAATTCTTAAACCTCCTAATAAAAATAAAATAATATTTACTATCAAATTATTAAATTATCCATACATCTCGTTCAAATTTTTAACCCTATAATTCAAACATATTCAATTATCTAGAAAAATGATGTGGAAATTTTTTTCCCCACTTCCTCCCTCGTTTCCCACCAAAATGGAGATTTTCTGTAGAAGAAATGGACATCCATGTACTCGTAAAATTTAAAACTTACTCATTTTGATTCATCTAAATGTTGGTACTAATGATTGTGACACTCATAAAATTACTATTAATAGATTCAAATATAAGATATGAAGAGAAATTCATATGCGAGAGGAGATAAAAAAGTATGTCATAAATTTTGTACCTAACTTTCATATCTCATCATTTGGGATGGCAATGGCAATCGGGCAAGTTAGGGTCAAGGTCAACGATGAACTCCTTGTTCCTACCTCAGAATTTTTTTAAAACCCATCTTCACTCATTTTCCAATTTAAGGAATTGAAGTTTAGAGTTAGAGAAAGTTCCACATGGAAAATTTATTGTTTTGTATTTGTCTTTAAAATAAAACATAATTATATTAACATTATGCAATTTTTTTTTATGAAAAAAAACTACTGTTCTTATTATTTACTTATTTAAAAGTTGCTAATAATTTTATCCGTAATTTAATTTAAAAAGTCAATAAATATATCTATAATTAATTTAAACAGTAGGGGTGGGAAGTCTATTGTTCCCCAATTCTAGAAAACCATTTTTTTCGTTTTTTGATCCCTTTTTAAATAAGAACTTATTCCCTCGTTTCAGGTAAATCTCAAAGCTACAAGAAATTATTAGAGGAGGTCATTCACAATATAGTTAACAATTTTGTATTGTTGAACGTATGAGAGAGAAACTACAAAAGTATTTCAAATTTGTGTCTAATGATGATTATGGAGCATATAGATTTTTGAATCCATATCTAACGGTTACTATGAGACAATTACATTATGGCAATCTCGTCTAATAACTTTTCCAAAAGCACAAGAACTTTTCTCATCTTTACTTGTTCTCATCTTCCTTGAATTCTTTTTTCAACTTTTTCTCTTTTTTCTTTTATTTTTATTTTTCCTCTTTGCATCATTTTTTTTTCTTTTGAAATTAATAGGCTTTAGAAAATCAAGAACTAGATGAAAATATAAATACGCCACATGGGAACTTCCCTGACTTGGAAGCTTCCTGTCCTGTGTGTGTGCTTGACATTGACTCCAACTAAATTGCTAATTAAACATAAACTTTGTTTTAAATGTACACTAAATTAGAAAAACACTATATTAAATTTGATTATTAATGTTCTAATTTATCAAAATTTAAATTACATCATACTTTGAATAAAAAAAATTATATTATACTTGAACTTAAGTTTTATTTTTTGTTGGCCAAAAAAGAAACATAAAATTTATGCACACGAACTTACATGACATACTCATCAGATAAGTTTTAGTAATGTCATTTGGTCATATTGATCTAGCTCATCAATTTTACCACACGATAATACTAATACTCAATTCTACCATATCCCGATCCACCAACTTTAATTTTGGACTTGCTTGAATTTTGAGCCACGTATTTACTTTATGATACCAAGCCACAGTTCTAATACATCACACGTCCATGTTAGGTGTTCATCGCTTTAATACTCACCTAAAACCTTTCACGTTGTAGCGTATTAAATATTGATCTATATAATCAATGAAGTAATTTTCTACCTTTGTTTAGTATCGAATTCTCTTTCCCATGGAAATGGGGATCTCTACAATAGTTGCTTTTGGTTGCCATCTGTTTCAGAATAGTTTTCTCACCTAACATCTTAATGCTGAAAGCTTCAGTTCATGAAAAAGAAAAAAGAAAGAAAAAAAATTAATACTTCTTGATATCTACTCTGCTTTTAATATTTGAACAAGTAATCAATTAAGGTATTATTTTATTTCACGAATAACACATCTTCTTAAATGATGCTAAATTTGACTTGCACAATGAATAAAAATAGTATAGAAAGTTTTCTATAAAACTATGATAGTAGAATTTTTTTTGAATTTAAGGGAAGGATTAATAAAATATGATTTATAAATACCTGAACATAATAACATATTTATACTTATAAATATAAGTATGTGAGACTTAATCAACCTAATTCAAAAAAACACAAACACATACCATTCTCACATTAATTTTGGAGTTCGACTGCTACTGTTGGAATGCCCATAAAAAGAGGGTGGTTTACAATAATAATAATAATAATAAAAAGATAGGTTTATGTACTGTTAAAATTAATTAATTGTACTATTTAAAGCATTTAAAAGTACCCATAAATTTAGGTGTTAATTATAAATGCATTTCTAATTTTATGCTTTAAAAAACTTATTTGAATTTTATAGTAATTTGATTTTTTTTAGAAGAATTTTGACTTTATTTAAATATGATATATTTAAGTGAATAACTTTTAAAGATAAATTTATAAAGTCTGTTGATTTTTTTGGTTTCTCTCAGTTTTGGTTTGGGAGGTCGTTGATTGATTTTCAAAATATCAATTTTCACGTTAATTTTTTTATTTTCTTAAATTGAGATATTTGGTTCACTTCGATTTTGAGAAAAAAAAAAAAGAAAAGAAAGGAAGAAAAAGAAAAATGAATTGACGAACCTACACATTGCCTCAAAGAGCATATTTCTATTCAAGGTTATGTTATAGTTTCTGTCCCAATTAATATGATAGTTATTAAATTTATAATAATATTTTTATGGTTCATGAATAGTTTTCGATAAAATTATAGCAATTCTGATAACTTGAGGTAATTTGTGCATTTTTGCAATATGTCACTAATGTTACTATAACAACATAGTTTAACATTTTCTATCTTAATACTTATGTGTTTTTAACTAACCATTTTCTTTGTTCTCTAATATATTTTTAAGAAAACAAAAAATAAATCTCGACAAAAGTTTTTTTTTTTTTTAAAGACAAAACCGTTTTTCTATTTTCGAAATTTAACAAAAATTCCAAAAGTATTCTTAAAAATGAAAAATTAAACTAAATTAAATTTTTAAGTAAATTTCATTTTTTAAAAGAATTAAAAAAAAAAAAGATGGTTAAGAACTTTGAGTTTCAATCCATTTTTTGTCTTTGTATTTTTAAATGCTCAATTTTAATATATGTACTTTCATGAATCTTAAAATTAGTCCCTACAGTTAGTTTGTTGTCAAAAAAAGTTTTAAAAATTTTAGTCTCTATTAGTTTTTTTTTTTTTTATAAATTTTGGAAACATATTCACATCCTATCTTTTATTGCATAGAAATTATTAGTATTATATAATCAATTTCGATAAAAATTAACTTCAAAGGATAATTTTAAGATTTATTGAAAATACATTGACTAAAATTGGACATTTAAAAGTACATGGACTAAAATATAATGAAACTCAAAGTACATTGACTAAAATAGTATTTTTAACCTTAACTTTTTTTTTAAAAAAATCATAACAAAAATATTATAAATAATTATACAAACAAAAAGAAAACATTTAAATACTTGGGTAAAATACCCTTTAGTCCCTGAATTTTTAAAGGAGGCATTTTAGTTCTTAAAATTTGAAAAATAGGTTCTAAATGGTCATTGATCTTTAGTTGACCGTTAGTTTGACCTAACAAAATATTGATATGTTCTAAATGGTCATTGATCTTTAGTTGACCGTTAGTTTGACCTAACAAAATATTGATATGGCAGTTATCATGCTGATTAATCTTTAATGACATGACAAATTTTGCTAATTAGAATGTTGTAAGACCATATTCTTTCTTTTCCTCCTTTCTCCTCTCTTCTTCTCCCTTCTCCTCCCTTACCTGGCAGTAAACTTCACCACCGCTACCACCTCCACCACCATCCGATGTCTCCATTTGATGCTTGCCACTATTGTCTCGAAGTTCTTTTCTATTTACTTTGATGGCAAGGGCTACATCTAGGGGTGTACAAGTAAACCGATAACCCGACGAACCCGGACTACCCAACCCAAATTGTAAGGGTTGGGTTGGGTTAGATTTTTTTTTGGGTTGGGTTGGGTTATTTTTAGGGAGAACCGAAAATTCGGTTCGGTTCTCGGGTTGACTCATTTTTGGCTCGGTTCAACCCGAACCGAATCGAATTTATTATTATATTTAAAATATATATATATATATAAAATAAAAAAACAGTAAAGAAGCCCTAGTTTCCAGTTGGTGTCGTGCGCCGCTTCTTCACCCGGCTAGGCTAGTTGATCGACAATCCTCTCTCGCACGCAGTTCCCATTTGGTCGCCATTCGCTCGTCTCTCTCGCCGTCGCCGGTCGTCGTTCGCCATTCGCTGGTCTCTCTCGCCGAACGCCGCCGATATGGTCTTTCTCGCAGTTCACCATTCGCAGTTCGCCTTTTATAGCTCGCCATTTGGTCGTCGTTTGCAGATCACTGAAGATATGTTCCATTGGCAGGCAACACTTATGGGCCCTCCAGACAGTCCTTATGCAGGAGGAGTTTTCTTAGTTACTATTCATTTTCCTGCCGATTATCCATTTAAACCTCCCAAGGTTTGGCATCGAATCTTACATATCTTGGTTATTGTCAACATTTTCAATTCACTTGGACTTTGAAAATTTCTATAGCCCATTATTTCTGTTTTCACCTACCAAATCATTTATTACAGTATCTAGTTCTAATTTCATTAATTATTCTAGTAGCTGCAATCTGTGTTTGTTGTCACTGTTTTTAGTTCTTATTTGACAATAACTCAGTGAACTCAGCACTGGATGTTGTTTTCAAAACTTCTTGAGCTAAACAGTTCAGTTTTTGTTTAATTGTATTGATTAAAACTTGAAGTTCATAGCATGTTTCAAGCAGATGTCCCACTTCAAGTTTTGATTTTTTTTTTACTAAAATTCAAAAAAAAAAAAAAAAAAAAGCAACCCGATTACCCAACCCGACCCAACCCGAAAATATATGGGTTGGGTTGGGTTGGGTTGCTATCATATATAGGGTTGAACGGGTTGGGGGATTGACCAACCCGAATTTTCGGGTTGGTCCAAAAAATATCCCTAACCCGACCCAACCAGACCCATGTACACCCCTAGCTACATCCATCTTTGTGCAGCCCCCACCTCAAGCACTAAGTTGAAAATTTTTTGAAATATTAAAAAATAATTTATCACGTGGCAATCTGTAAATGGCTAATTAAATGGGCTAAATAATAATAATAATAATAATAATAATAGTAGGTACATCCCACCCAAATTTCTTTCAAAATAGAAGTAGAAACCATGGAAAGTGGATTGCCTTGGTTGGTATAAGCAATAAATGGCAGTTGTCTGACACTCTGAACCTATTAACTTTTTATATTTCTTACGTAATATCTTATAAACCATAGATCGTCCATGCCATAAATGGATTATAAAAATATATTGTAAAAGGTTAGCTTTAGCTAGCCTATTTATTCAAAGTTTAAATTAAATGAACTTGGAGTATGTTGTAATTGTGCCGTTGGAATTTTGAAATATCTCATTTTAACTCTTAATTTTGAAACTATTATGAAGAAAAATTGTTGAAATTTTTCCATTAAAATTAAATGATAGACGAAAATTGATGTGACAGTTAATATGTAAAAATTAAAATATGCATGTGACATCATTACAATTCAATTTTAACTATATAGAAGTTTAAGATCGTTCTTACAATTTCAACTCAAAAGATATTATGAACATCATTTATAACATCATCTACAAAATTAATTAATTTTTACACATCATCTGTTACATCAATTTACAGGAATGATGTTATAAATAATGCCATATATGTCTTTCAATTTTTATACAATAGTTGTCACGTTAATTTCCATCTTCGTCTTAATTGAAAAACTCTTTAAAAGTTATTTTTGGAACAATCTCGAAGGTTCAAGGGTTAAAAGAATCTTTTTAAATTTTAGGGACATTATTGGAACCTACTACAAAGTTCTAAGAGTATTTTGTATAATTTAATCTATACAAAATTATCCTTGATATTCTTTTAGATAATTATTGATTCATATAATTTTTTTTTTTAAGTTCAACAACATTTGGTGTGAGAAGATTCGAACATTTAACCTCTTAATTGATGATACATGTCAATTATCGCTGAGCTAAGCTCACTTTTAACTTGATTTATATAATGTTAAGATAAAGGGCCATGAAGAAAATTCTAGATTAATTTATTAACTTATTTTCTTTACAAAAAAAGTAATCATCAATGCAATTTTTCTTGTTAAAATATTCAATAACATGAGTAAAATCTTTTTTTTTTTTTTAATTTTCATTTTCACTTTTACTGTATTAAAAAATAATCAACTACAGTTTCCCAATAAAACAATGGTTAAAACTTGTTCACAAAAAAGTATAAGTATAATTAAGTCTTCGTTTGATAACCATTGGAATTTTTAGTTTTGGATTTTTGAAAATTAAGCCCATAAATACCATTTTCACATATAGATTTCCTTGTTTTATTATCTATTTTTTACCTATGTTTTCAAAAATCAAGTTAAAATTTGAAAACTAAAAGAAAAAGTAGTTTTCAAAAAGATGTGTTTTTTTAGCTAAGAATTCATATATTTTCTTAAGAAACATGAAATATATTATAGATAAATGATGAGAAAACACCAGCACAATTTTCAAAAATCAAAAACCAAAGACAGTCCCGTGTGATAACCATTTGGTTTTTGGTTTTTGAAAATTGTACTTATTTTCTCACAATTTCTCTACAATGGTTTCTATCTTTCTTAAGAAAACACTTGAATTCTTAGCTAAATTCTAAAAACAAAAACAAGTTCTTGAAAACTACTTTTTTTTAGTTTTTAAAATTTGGCTTGGTTTTTGAAAACACATCTAAAAAGTAGATAAGAAAACATGGAAAACTATGGGTGGAAGTAGTATTTATAGGTTTAATTTTCAAAACCAAAAACCAAAAACCAAATGGTTATCAAACGGGGCTTAAATGATTATCAGACGATGCCTAAATTATTGTTTTCATAATTTAACTAGACATATACATGTAGATGTGCCTCTCAATTAGCTCTAGATTATGACAGACCACAGTCAATTAAATTCTATAACTACGTACTCGTCGTTGTTAATCATCTCTTTGAGAGACAACTTTATAATGCTTGATCATTTGATCGTTTTCAGTGCAAGATCATGCGGTAGATTATGACAACCATCATTACCGTTTCATCTAACTAACCCATTAACCCACGTGATCAAACTCTAATCATGATCAATAACCTTCTTTGGATATTGTGCACTATCCAATTAGATCAAACTATCAAATAATAATTCATATGCAAAACTTTGACATGATCGATACTTGAATCTAGAAGTAGTGACGTTGTTACTTAAAAACATACCACTTTATGTCATAATAAAGAGTCAACCTAGCTTATAACTATATAGAACTTCAAAATGGACAATAATTGTTTGATTGGAATCTTATGGAATGTTAATACACAACTTACACCATTGAAGACGGTAACTATATATAGATCGAAAATCATTTAAGTTGGATTTTTTTTTCCTTCTTTGAGTTCGGCTTCGATTGGACCACTTAAGTTAGATCTAAGAGATAATAGTTGTTTTAGCGAGTTAGATATTCAATCAGTTTTTTTTTCTTTTGAAAAACATCATTTAAATTTGAGTGTCGGTCGAGAAGAGGGAGCTAATAATGAAAAAAAAAAATTAAAGAACATATATAGTAAACCCTTTTTTTTTTTTTGAAGTCAGCATAGTAAATCCTTTTCTTTACCCCAAATGGTAACTGCCAATTAGAAAATTGAAGTTTTTTTTTTCACCAAAACCGTGAATATACAACAAAATTAAACAATAACTGGTCCTACATTGAATTTATTATTCATAAATTTGACTTTTCAACATAGTTTTTAATGCTAGTACTCTCTTGCTCAGTTCCCTTGGTTTTTTTCTATATAATTTCCATGTCATCTTGTTCCTGTCATCTGAACAAAAATTGTACCACAAATTTGCTTGCCAAAGAGAGGGGAACAATGGCCACAGCCTCTCCTTTTGCCCTTCTATTTATCTCTCATCTCTTTTTCTTCTCTTTCTTCTCCACGGCGGCCGTCGCTCTAGACGATTCGCCGCTCGAAACTGATCCTCAAGTCAAACACACCGACACTTTCTTTTTCCATCAATGGCATACCCCTCCGCCTCCCCCACCCCCTCCCCCGCCTCCTCCACCACCCCCTCCCCCGCCTCCCCCTCCGCCTCCTCCCCCACCTCCGCCTCCACCCCCTCCCCCTCCCCCCCCTCCGCCTTACTGTGCTACACCATCGCCCCCGCCGCCGCCACCTCCTCCGCCACCTCCACCGCCGCCGCCGCCTCCTCCTCCGCCGCCACCGCCATTCAGAAGCCCAAGGATCAAAATTGCGTACAAGGCCATTAAAAATTTCAGACCAAGAATCGAGGAGGACCCAAAGAAAGTCACAAAGACATGGCAAGGGAGAGACGTTTGCAGGTACAAAGGATTCACCTGCAACAAAGTTCCCGATTTCAAAACCGACGCGGTGTCCGGAGTGAGCTTCAACAACTTCGGCTTCGGGGGTTCTAATCTAACTCTCAATGAGTTCATCGACCAGTTGCCGGACATCACTTTCTTCCATGCAAACTCCAACAACTTCACCGGCAGGGTCCCTGAACTCATCTCCGATCTCAGATTCTTCTACGAGCTCGATCTCAGCAACAACAAATTCACCTGCGGGTTTCCGACCCAGGTCCTCACCGCCACCAACCTCACATTCTTGGATATCCGGTTCAACAACTTTTACGGTCCGGTCCCGCCGAAGTTGTTTGATATGGACATTATCTCTGCTATCTTTCTCAACAACAACAAGTTTAACGGTGACATTCCGGCCAACCTCGGCAACACCCCTGCTAGGTATATCGCCGAAACTTCTTGACTCTATTTTTGTTTATGCAACCTTTGTTTGTTTGAATCTCAATCTCATTTGGGTTATAATCTGTTTTCTACAAAATAACTATATTTTGGATCATGAATTTTCAAACTATTTAATTTAGGTTAAATTAAGTCCTACTTTTGAGGTTCGCGTCAATTTAGTTTCTGAATTTTCAAAAGTGCCCCCAACTTTCAATTTTGTATCTACTAGGTCATTCAACTATCAATTTTGTGTCTAAAATGTTCCTAACAAATTCAAAATTTTTAAAAGTTAATTGATCTATTAGATATAAATTTATATTTTATGTCTAATAGAATTCTAAAATTTCAATTTTTTATCTATTAGATTCGTGAATTTTTAAAATTATAAAGTTTAAAAGTTTAGGAACCAAATAGACTAAATTCTAAATAGACTAAAGTTTAAAATTCTAAAGTTTATATTTTATGATTAAATTTATAATTTTAAAAGTTCAGGAACCAAATAGACACAAACTTTAAAGTTTATGGACTAAATTTATAGTGTAACATTAATTTAGTTACAAAAGTTTTTAAACAATAATTATTTTGCTATTTTTAGTTTTCTAAGTTTTTTCCTTTTAAAGTTTTTAATTTTGAAGTTTAGTCTATTTTAGTAGTTAACTTTTAAAATATATATTTTGGTAATTGAATCTTCCAAAGGAAGATATTTTCTAGTGGACTATCACTGTCTAACTACTAAGACGTTGTTGGTTAATAATTTCATTTTAGTTTTTAGTTTCTGAAATATATGCTTTGTTTTCCCACAAATTCTTTAGTATAAATTCTTTAGTATTATTTTTACCTTCTTTAGAGAAACAATTGAATTCTTAGTCAAATTTCAAAACAAAATCAAATTTTTAAAAGCTACTTTTTTTTATTTTTCAAATTTTAACTTGGTTTTTGAAAATGATAACACAAAACAAAAAAATTCTTGAGTAGAAATAATGTTTATAAGCTTAAAATTTTAAAATCTAAAAATCAAAAATCAAATTGTTATCAAAAAACTTAGGGCCTGTTTGGTATGCAATCTGAAAACAGAATTTTGAAAACAAGGGATTCAATGAAAACAGAGTTGTATTTCATGTTTTCAGATATGTGTTTGGTAGCAGATTTAGAAATTGGATTCCAATTTAAACAATTGTTCAAAATGTGTTCTATAATATATTTATAGACCATTAACTAGTTGTAGTTGCAAAACTAAATATTAGATTGAATATAATCCATTATTAATTAATTTATGAACATGATTTTTATTATAAAATTTGTACAATTATTATTTTACAATATCATATAATTTATAATATATTAAATTATACATATTTTAATTTAACAAAAATAAATTGAGTTTATAACATCAAAAACTATATTTATTAAAGTTTTGGTATTTTCTAATGTAATTCTGCATTTTAAATTTTCAAATTCAAAATCTGGATATAATGAAAACATAAAAAAGTTGTTTTCAGAATTTTCACTATTTGGATCACAGAATCCGGAAACAGTTTTCGAAAACAAGTCTGCCAAACGCATATTCACTGAACTCAGTGAATCTGAAAACATAAAACAGAATCTGGATTGCATACCAAACAGGCCCTTAATGATCCGTGGCAAAAAAATTATATATTAATGCCCAATCAAAAAGTATTTTTCTTTCCAACAGGTCTATTTTAGTTCCCAAAACTTTTAAAAAATTGTAACTATTTTGATCCCCAAACGTTCAAAACATCTAATTCAATCTTTTAATTAAAAACAAAAAAACCATTTTTGTTCTTTGTCCTTTTTCTTAACAAATAGACCTGACTAAGATGATAAGTATGATGCATATCTTAGATGCTAAAATAATAGCAACGATCTTAACTAAAATTTCTCCAACTAACTAAATAAAGCATAATACATTTTAAAATTTGGAGAACCAAACTAAACTGATTTAAACTTAAAACTCGAGCTTAACAAAACTTTTCTATGAACTCACAACAATGTAAGAATGAACTGTTATTCATAAAATGATTTAAACCTAAAATTAAAGTTTATAGGTTTTAATCAATTGAACTTATCTTTTCTTTTAAAGGTACCTTACCTTCACGAGTAATGAGTTCACTGGCCCAATCCCGAAAAGCCTCGGGATCGGAAAAACAAAGAACACCCTAATCGAGGTCCTCTTCTCCGACAACAAGCTCTCCGGGTGCTTACCAATGGAAATCGGACTTTTAGAGAACACCATTCTCTTCGACGCAAGCAAAAACTACCTCACCGGCCCAATCCCACAGTCCTTCGGCTGCTTAGCCAAAATGGAGCTTCTCAACTTCGCCGACAACCACTTCTACGGCGCCGTTCCAGAGGTGGTCTGCAAATTGCCCAAGCTCCAAAACTTCACCCTCCGCAACAACTTCTTCACCCAAGTCGGCCCCGTCTGCCGGAGCTTGATCTGGAAGAAGATTCTCGACGTTTCTGGAAACTGCATTTTGGGCCTGCCGTACCAGAGATCGGAGGAGGAATGTACCCATTTCTTCACCAACGTTCAGTACTGTCATGATGAGAAGTCGATGAAGTACATTCCTTGTAAAGGGAATTGGTACTTGCATGAAGATCCCGCCGCCGTACTCCGTCGGCCGGCGAGGAAGGTGACGGAGATGAGAACTTATGCGGCTCTTGCCCCGCATTAAATCTGCATTCAATGTGGTTTGGTCAGGGATGTTTCTTTTTTTCTTCTTTTTCTTTTATTTTATGTGTACTCTGTGTGTGTGTGGTATTAATATTGGGTCTAAAGTGATTGGTCGCTTTCTTTCTGTCGTCTCCAAATTTTATATATTAAGAAGAACTGATAAAATAAAAATTTGAGGTCGATGTTTGTTTGTTAAATGTATGTAATACTAACTATTATTTGTTTAAGGTTTCTTTGTTTTTTCTTTTTTTTTTTTACTTTGGAGATGTAAGATTAAAGTCTTAATGTATAATAGCAAAACCTGAGTGTATATTTAGCTCGAGTTGTTACCCATTAGTATCTCTCCCGTATGAGTGATAAGTTTGAATTCTCGTCTCTTGCCAAAGTAAGCATAGTTCAGCGGTAATTGACATGTACTAATTTTCCTTAAGATCGAATGTTCAAACTCTCATACTCCACATTTGTTGTACTAAAAAAAAAAAAAAAGAATTATCACCTCTTATTTGCATTATATTCAAAATTAATAAAAAAATGAAAAATTATTCAATGAATCATCGTATTTGCAATATATTCAAAAGAATTCTCATATCCCACAATATGGATGCGTTTTAACAACTAGTTGATGTGGATTAAAAAACGTGCATGCTCCCTAATAACTAGTGGATACAAAATCGAAACTTTTGTAATTTCTCTCTCATACATTCAACGATGCAAAACCGTTAGCCACATTGTGGCAACCTCTTCAAATAATTTCTCGTGAAAAACATGTTAATTCTAAACACAACTCAATTTATTAAGTTAATTATAATGCATCTATCTTAAAAGTCAAATATTCAAATTTTCATCCACACATTATTGTTGACTTAAATAACAAAAGAAAAGAAACAGTAAACATATGGAATACAACATTGTCTTCCATTAAATCAATTGTTTTCAATTTCCTATTTGAAGATCACTAGCACCTTTATTTTTCGCATCTTCGAATGAAAACACGCAATAAGTGTCAACGTGCATGCACATGCACGGCTTTGTAATGAGCATTAATCAAATTTGATAACTAACTTCGTCACATACGCTAGTTTATAAGTCTTTCACTTATTGAGTATATTGATTATCTTAACCAACCAAATACATTTTCGTCACAAACTTATCACTAGGATTATAATCTCAATTATTCTAAATATATATTTTTTAAACTAATCAAGATTATTAAGCTTACCTCAACAAGCAAATCTCAACTACTTAATTTATATTGATGAGGAATGTGAGATAATCTATATGAAAATGTCCCATTAGGTGCACTTAAAGATTATGTTTTCCCAACAAAACTTATGCACTTAAAATTTTCAGTCCAATAATGATTTAACAAGATATATAATAAAGAAAGTCCTAAGTCTTAAATTTTCTAGTGTCTATATTTTTTTTTTCCTAAATTAGTATTGACCATTCATTAGTGTTGGTGCTAATTTTAAAGCCTGGTAGTAGGTAGCTGAACATAAATGTAAGCAATGTTTAACAAACAAATCTCATAGTAGATACCAAATATAATGAATGTGGAAGTTGTAAGCAAAAGAAGTTGGTTGGATTGGTTGAAATAAATATACATATATGCACACAGCTGTGTGTGGCAGTAGAGTTCGATATTATTGCTAAACAGAAAAGATTACATGCTGCCTGGGCAATAGGTAGCTATGGTGCAGTCCATTTGTGTACCATTAATTTTTTTTTTTTTTAAATAAAACAAAACAAAAACAACTTTTTTAAATCTTATAGTGCCAAAGTGGGTTGTATCACTACTATCTGCTGTCCAGACAGCAAGTAAGCATTTCTCATTGCTAAATGTCTTGTCCAAACGACTACTAAATTTAATGTAGAAAACACTGCCATGTTACTTAACTATGAGGGGCCCCAGAAATTATGGGAATCATTTTTCTTTTCTTTTCTTTTGTTCGCGCAACAAGAATCTAACATCGTGCTAACGTAATCTTTACTACGTTGTTTTAGATTTTTGTGGAATTACTTTCTAAATGCTTTTTTTTTTTTTTTTGACAATATATGAGATGGAGATTTGAGTCTCTGACCTCTTGATAGAGGATATATGATTTATGCTAGTTGAATTATGTTCATGTTGACGATTTTATGCTAGTTGAGTTATGTTCATGTTGACGATCTTAATGTTTTTTCAATTTGGTCTTTATTGTTTAGAATATTTCATTTAGTCTCTTATATTTTAACATTTTTTACTTATACTTTTACCCTTAGTAAAATCGTTAATTTGTGGCATGAAATCTGGTGATTTTTAGCTAAATCGGTTTTCGATTGAGGAGGTAAGTCTTGAAGGTTTATTCACAAGACAGATTCGTTCTTCAATGTTTACAGAGAATAGAGGTGGTTTAGCTTCTTGAGTGAGTTATAAATGCTGATGCTTGAAATATCTCAATAAAAGTCTAATATAAGCTAATTCTTGTGTTTTTTCCCTCCTTAATTATCTTAACTCTTCCTTACCCTCGATAGTGTGTTTAATTTTGGGCATGATGATCTAAGTCCTGTTTTCTTTACAAATGTTAAGCTTGATTGATGATAAACGTACATGATATGATATATGCTTAGTGCATTTGTATAAATTTAAATGAGGAGTTAGGTTATTTAGAAGAAAAAACTTTGACCAACTTAATTCTTAGAAACTTGAAGGAGGAATTTATAAACTTTCATTTCTTTGGTGGGACTCATTCTTTCTCAAAATTTTTTCTAATTCACTAAGTAACATGTCATTTAACATTCATCAACATTGAGGGTATTGAAAAATGTTAAAACGTTAGAGACTAGAATGAAACTTTTTAAATAATAGGAACAATTAAATTTAACTTTAAAAAAAAATCAAACATAGACTAAAACGTATATATTTTGGTCAACTTGTTATTAACTTTAGAAGTGACATTTGCACATGGTACAAATAATTGGTTAAATTACCATAGGTCGTAACCATGTTACACTCTTCCATACAAAAGAAGAATTGGTTTTATCCATTTTTTGCCTTTTAGGAAATTTTAATGATGAAATAACTTCCCTTTTAATATATGGCTTGGTAGGAGTTCGGGTTTTTTTTAGTATCCTCCACCCTTGTTTTGCCAACATTACTTCATTGAAGCTCTCCAAATCTCGAAATCCAAGCACACCATTAGCCTTTGGTGTCCAAATCTGATTCCACTTAATGAATTTTTATATCGTTGTCATCACCCCTATAAAAAACGTGGCATAAGCCTAATACAACTCATGAATTAAGAATTCTCTCAACAACAAGGTCTACCCAACGTAACATTAATTAGGAGTTGATGAAACCTTTTATAGACCAAGGTATTTGATTCACCAAATACTATTAGAGAATATTCTTAAGTTATTCTTTGCCTTAATTGTATATATTCTGGTTGTATTTTTTCCTTTAATATCAACATCATTGTATATAGAATATACAGTCTTGTAATGTAATGATCAAGTCAAATCAAATACCATTTTTACATCTATACATTACAAGTCAAATCAAATACCATTTTTACATCTCTCTCTTTATTGTTCTCTCTCATGGTATTAGAGCATTAACATAACCAAATTTTACCATTTTTTTCTCACATTTTAGCAAGTTCCATTTTTCTGTTTTCATGGTTGTCGAATCTTCAGCCTTTCTAACATCTTCTCCACTCTTCCTTTTATCTAACAATTATGTGTTGTGGAAATTCCAAGTCTCCTCTATTTTGAAGGCTCATTCCCTCTTTGGGCATATTGATGAATCTCTCCCTAAACCCAGCAAATTCGTTCGTTCATCTACTGATACGGATACAACAGATGTCAGTAATGATTATATTCAATGGGTTTCTCGTGATCAAGCTCTCATAACTTTAATCAATGCAACTTTATCACCCTCTGTTCTTGCACATGTTGTTGGTTCTGCCTCTTCAAGGGATTTATGGTATTCTTTAGAAAAACGATATTCTTCAAACACAAAGTCTAGTATTCTTGATTTACAATCTTCCTTATATACAATCAAGAAGCTATTGTCTTAATCTATTGAACAATATACTTGTCAAATTAAAGAGATTATTGACAAGCTTGCTGCTATGGAGATATTTTGGCAGGTCTTTAATCTTATTGTTCCAACTCCAACAAGGTTGAAACTCCAATTCCTTAAAGCCTACTTGCTATGACTCAAACACAGGATCAAGGCTTGTGGGAGCCTCTTGAAAGAAAAGAAGAGATGATAAGTTTAGAGAGAATTTTACAATTCTCTGTAGAGAAGATGTGTCTCTTATGAAGAATACACACAATGGCTCACCACTAAGGTTTTATTTATAGTGGCCTAGGAAAAATAATTAAATAATATATTTTAATATCTAATATATTAAAATATATTTATCTAACAAATTTGAATCTTATTCAAACCTTTTAAAATTCTCCTATAACATCTATTTCCTAATTTGAATCTAATTGAAATTTAATAAATATATTTTCTTTAATGTATTGTAATACATTAATAATTTTTTTGTTATTTAATGTATTATATATATTAAATACGTTTTTCCTCATTTAATATATCAAATATATTAAATTTTAATTTGAACATTTCAAAATTTTCTCTCAACGAAATTGATCCATATTTGTTCATATGAGCTAACAAGAGGATCTTATGGACCTTCAGATTATAAGCTCCAATGATTCAAAATTAATTAATTAATCAATTTTTATTTATTAACTCTAGGATCACTCCACTATAGACTTGGAATTGCACTCTTATGCATTGTAGGACAAGTTATGTATGTGGATATAACCACTACATGCAATTCGATCATTCACGAGTTGTTCGTAATTACAGCTAAGTCAAAAGTTCGTTTTACTCTTGTAATTACATCTTGCACCTTAAGTATCACTCATCCTCTAATGAACAATTTGTTTATGATTCAACCATAAACTAAGTCCCTCTCGGACCAATGAGAGAATGGGGCACCACTGTTCAAGTCCCAAAATTAGCACTTAAGGGAACTACTCATCTACTTACCCTATATGGGAATGAGTGAATTCCATCTTGTGAAATTATGTTCCTAACTCCTAATTTGGTCAAGTCCCCAAAATGGTAGGCTTATTGAATCGGCTACAAAAGTTACTCTCACCCATGCAAATCAAAGGACAAGCCCTCCAGGCAGGAGTTTATAACTCACTCATGATTAAAATCGAGTCGCATATGATCATCTTGATGAAATATTAATCTTCTCAATTAACGGATTTATAAAGATGGATTAAATATTATGTAGTCCAGTCTTACACAAACTCATTGTATAAGATACTCTCACTCACATATCTCCACATGAACGATTTGGATCAAATCATTTATAACTATTACAAAGTGGGTTGTATCAATAGTGTCACCAGGATAAGGCACCCAACCTTATCCATATACTATGACCCTTTAGGTTATTTCTCGAACATGATCCTCTAGTATGTCAACCACATACTGTTCAAGATTACACTAATAACCTTGAATTTTTTATATAATAGATAATATTATATTACAAATAAAATAATCAAAATTATTATTAATTATTAAATAAATCATTAATTACGAGGCTTTAGGACATAAATCCTAATAATCTCCCACTTGCATTAAAGCAAACGAGACATGTATCTTAGGGCATACTCTATACCCAACACTTTAAATATCCAAAATACAAGCAGTGGTATACTTCCTACCTCATCTCACACTTTTAATCTCTTTAAAATTCTTCATGATCTTGATCTTGCTGCTAATCTTTTATCAGTTCATAAATTCTGCCTAGATAATAATTGTATTTTTATCTTTGATACCGATTGGTTTCTCATCCAGGATAAAGTCTCTGGCAAAATTTTATACACTAGTGAAAGCATCAATGGCCTCTACCCAACTCCAAGTCCATATACCTTATCTCGTTTCGGTCTGCAACCACAAAAACTACAACTTTCTTGCAAAACAAGAGTGTTCTCTATGGCATTATCGATTTGGACATCTTGCTCCTAAAATTTTACACTCTAGTTTATTTCGTCTTGGTCTTTCTTTGTCCTATTTCATTTCTACATGTGAATGCATTAGTTTAAAAGCTAAGATGTTTAAGCTTTCATTTCCTATGTCTCTTTCTACTTTTTTTACACCACTAGAACTTATTCATAGTGATATATGGGGACCTTCCCCTATTATTTCTCTAATGGATATCGTTATTATGTCAACTTTGTTGATGATTTTAGCAAATTCACTTGGCTTTTTCCTCTTACTTATAAATTCGAAGTGAATGCTATTATTCACAAATTTGTACATACCTTTTGTTGAAAATCTTCTCTCTAGAAAATTAAAAAAAAAATTGATCAGATGGCGGTGGTGAATTTTGTAACAATTCCATTCTTTCCTTCTTTAATTCCAAAGGAATTTTACATCAAAAATCATGTCCCTACACACCTGAAAAAAAAAAAGGGATGGTTGAGCGTAAACATCGTCATATTGTTGAAACTCCAATGTCATTGCTTTTTCACTCTTCTGTTCCCCTAGAATTCTGGCCCTATGCCTTTTCTACTGCAGTTTTTCTAATAAATCGAATGTCTTTTTCATCTCTCAACATGTCATCTCCTTTTGAGAAACTTTTTGATTACACTCCTGATTTGCATCATTTGAAAGTTTTTGGGTGTGCATGTTACCCCTTGCTAAAACCTTACACCAAACATAAACTTGAGCCTAAAACCTCTCAACATATTTTTCTTGGATATACTCTTGAATTTAAAGGATATATATGCTATAATCCTATTACAAAAAAAATCATTGTTTCTCGTCATGTCATTTTTCATTAAACAATTTTTTCCTTTGCCAAACCCATCACCCCTATCACTCTTACTTCACCTTTACCTACTGATCCAACCCCTTTACTTACTCTCTTACATATGTCTTCCCAACCTACCCATTCCACACCAACCAACCCCACTCAAATACCCACTGGTGACAATAATTCTTACACTAACTCTCATTGTGAGACTTTGCCTGTTTCAACTTTTGTTCTTGCATATTTGCCCTCTTACAATACGGAACCAACCATTGATCATATTACTGTGAACAATGTTCGAAGTACTATCAATAACCACCCCATGTAAAGGCCTGTCTCTCGAAAGTGTCTAATTGTGTTCCAACTGATCCTACTTCCTACACTGAAGCTTCAAAATATCCAGAATGGTGATCTACCATGTGTGAGGAATTTAACGCTCTTCAAGAACAAGGTACGTGATCCTTAGTACCTCGTATACCTTCAATGAATGTTGTAGGTTGTAAATGGATTTTTAGGACAAAGTATCACATTGATGGTTCCATTGCTCAGTATAAGGCAAGATTAGTTGCCAAGGGATACAATCAGGTTGAAGGATTTGACTTTACTAAAACCTTCAGTCCTGTTGTCAAAAAGCCAACTATCCGTGTTCTATTAGCTTTTGATGCTCAGTATTGGTGGTCATTAACTCAACTAGATGTCAAGAATGCCTTTCTACATGGCCACTTAAAGGAGGAAGTTCATATGTCTAATCCTCCTGGGTTTCTCAACAAATCTTGCCCAACTCATGTCTGCTTACTTCATAAAAGTCTTCATGGTCTTAAACAGGCCCCTCGAGCGTGGTTTGATCGCTTCACATCATATTTATTTACTTTGGGATTTACTATTTCAGTTGCTGATGCATCCTTATTTGTATGATTGGTCGGATCTTCTTCGACATACATGTTGCTCTATGTTGATGATATTATCATCACTGGACCAGATTCCTCCTATCTATCTATCTTAAGAACCAATTAGCAATTGAATTTCAGATATCCGATCTGATAGGAATGAACACTTTATCTCGCAGCAGAATTATTATATCGTCTTTGATTTATTTAGAATTAAACACAAAATTAAGATTAAGCAAACTTACTTGGAGTAAATATGAAGATATTTCAGGCGGGTCTTTATCTCCTCCAAAAAGTCTTCATGGCTATGACTCGAACACAAGACCAAAGCTTGTAGGAGCCTCTTGAAAGAAAATCCATAAAGAATTGGAGAGGAAGAAGTCTAGAGAGAATTCTCTAATTCTCTATTGAGAAAATGTGTGTCGTGTCTAATGGCACAACCCAAATGTCATATTTATAAAGACCAAGGGAAAATCTTTGTCATGATTAAAATATTATATTTTAACATCTAATATATTAAAATATATCTTATACTTATTTGAATCTCATTCAAATCTACTACAATATTTATTTATTTGAATCTTATTCAAATTTTATAAATATCTTTTCTTTAATGTATCTAATATACATTAATTATTTTAATATTTAATGTATCAAATGCAATAAATATATTTTCCTCTTTTATATTTAATATATCTAATATATTAGATATATTTAATATATCTAATATATTAAATATTAATTTGAATATTTCAAATTTTTCTTTCAACTAAATTTATATTTTAGTGTTACTATGAGCTAGCAAGGGGACCTTATGGACCTACAGATTATAAGCTCCAACGATACATAATCAATTAATTAAACTCTTTAATTAATTAATTTTCATTTATTAACTATAGGTCACTCCACTATAGACCTTGAGTTGCACTCTTATGCATTGTAGGACAAGTTGTGTCCATAGATATAATCACTACATGCAAGTCAATCCTTCATGAGTTGTTTGTAATTCGGGTCAAAAGTCCATTTTACCTCTATAATTACATCTTGCACCTTAAGTACCACTAATCCTCTAATGAACAATTTGTTTATGATCCAACCATAAACTAAGTCCCTCTCGGGCCAGTGAGAGAGTGGGTCCCCATTGTTCAAGTCTTGAAATATCATTTAAGGGAACTACTCATCTACTTACCCTATATGGGGAGGAGTGAATTTCATCTTCTGAGATTATGTTCTCAGCTCCCTATTTGGTCAAGTCTCCAAAATGTTAGGCATATTGAATCGGCTACAAAAGCTACTCTCACCCATGTAAATCAAAGGATAAACCCTCACAGACAGGTGTTCATAACTTACTCAGGATTAAGATCGAGTCGCATATGATCATCTTGATAAAATATTAATCTTCTCAATTAACGGATTTATAAAGAGAGATTAAATATTTCGTGGTCTAGTCTTATACAAACTCATTGTATAAGATACTCCCACTCACATGTCTCCACATGAATGATTTGGATAAAATCATTTGTAACTATTACAAAGTGGACCGTATCAATAATGTTACTAGGATAAGACACTCAACTATATCCTTATACTGTGACCCTTTAGGTTATTTCTTGAGCATGATCCTCTCGTATGTCAACCACATATTGTTCAAGATTACACTAATAACCTTGGATTTTTCATATAATGGATAATATTATATTGCAAATAAAATAATCAAATTATTATTAATTATTAAAAAAATCATTAATTACGAAGCTTTAGGGCATAAATCCCAACACGATCTTGGGCCTCTACTTTCTTAGCTTGGAAGTTCATCACTTTTCTAGTGGTATTTTTGTTAATTAAGCTAAGTACCTCACTCATCTACTTCAAACTGCAGGAATGTCCTCCGCTAAGTCATGCTTAACACCTATGTTCACATCTGTCAATCTCTATGTTTATCGACAACTGGTTGGATCACTTCAATATCTCACTTTTACTAGACCAGACATTACCTTTGCAGTAAATCAAGTACGTCAGTTTATGCATCATCCCACAACTGTTCATTTTTCGGCTGTCAAACGTATCTTACGATATCTCTCTAGGTCAAAACATCTTGGAGTCTTGTTCCGACAAGGAGATTTATCTCTCACTGCCTTTTATAATTCTGATTGGGCTGAAGACACTTCTGATCGTCGTTCCACTTCAGGATTCATTGCTTTTCTAAGCCCCAGTTCCAAATCCTGGTCAACCAAAAAGTAACATACAGTCGCACGCTCATCCACAGAAGCTAAATATCGTTCACTAGCAACTACAACTGCGAATCTGTATTTGCTATGACAGCTTCTTTGTGACATCCATATACCCTTATCTGTTACTCCAACATTGTACTGCGATAATGTTTTAGACATCTCTCTTGCAAACAATCCATTTTTTCACGCTCGTACAAAATACATTGAGATCGATTATCACTTCGTTCGTTAGAAGGTTGCTCATAAGGATATCTCAATGAAATTCATATCTTCCAAAGATCAACTGGCTGACTTATTCACAAAACTATTATCCTCTCAGATATTTTTGTCATTCAGGGACAAACTTCTGACCCTCTCTAGTCATTAGTTTGAGGGGGCATATTAGATAGTATTCTTAAGTTATTCTTTGCCTTAATTTATGCCTTAATTGTATATATTCTGCCTGTATCTTTTCCTTTAATATCAACATCATTGTATATAATGTTGAGATTTATGCCCTAAAGCCTCATAATTAATAATTTATTTAATAATTAATAATAATTTTGATTATTTTATTTGCAATATAATATTATTCATTATATGAAAAATCTAAGGCTATTAGTGTAATCTTGAACAGTATGTGGTTGACATACAGGAGGATCATGTTCAAGAAATAACCTAAAGAGTCATAGTATATGGATAAGGTTGGGTGCCTTATCCTAGTAACATTATTGATACAGCCCACTTTGTAATAGTTACAAATGATTTGATCCAAATCGTTCATGTGGAGACATGTGAGTGGGAGTATCTTATACAATAAGTTTGTACAAGACTGGACCACGACATATTTAATATTTCTTTATAAATCTGTTAATTGAAAAGATTAATATTTCATAAGGATGATCATATGTGACTCGATCTTAATCTTGAGTGAGTTATGAAGTCCTGTCTGTGAGGGCTTGTCCTTTGATTTACATGGGTGAGAGTGGCTTTTGTTGCCGATTCAATAAGCAAACCATTTTGGGAACTTGACCAAATAGGGAGCTGGGAACATAATCTTACAAGATAGAATTCACTCATTCCCTTATAGGGTAAGTATATGAGTAGTTTTCTTAAGTGTTGATTTCGGGACTTGAACAATGGGACCCCACCCTCTCACTGGCCCAAGAGGGACTTAGTTTATGGTTGGATCATAAACAAATTGTTGATTAGAGTATCAGTGGTACTTAAGGTGCAAGATGTAATTACAGGGGTAAAATGGACTTTTGACCCAGCTGTAATTACGAACAACTCGTGAAGGATCGACTTGCATGTAGTGATTATATCAATAAACACAACTTGTCCTACAGTGCATAAGAGTACAACTTTAGGTCTATAGTGGAGTGACCCTCGAGTTAACGAATTAAAATTAATTAATTTTGTATCATTTGAGCTTATAATTTGTGGGTTCATAAGGTCCTCTTGCTAGCTCATAGTAACACTAAAAGATCAATTTAGTTGAAAGAAAATTTTGAAATGTTCAAATTAATATTTAATATATTATATATATTAAATATAAAATAGGAAAATATATTTATTGTATTTGATACATTCAAATTTGAAATATTCAAATTTAATATTTAATTTGAAGTGTTCAAATTAATATGTAATATATTAGATATATTAATTATAAAAGAGGAAAATATATTTATTGTATTTGATACATTAAATATTAAAATAATTAATGTATATTTGACATATTAAATAAAAGATATTTATTGAATTTGAATAAGATTCAAATAAATAAATATCGTAAGAGATTTGAATGAGATTCAAATAAATATAAGATATATTTTAATATATTAGATATTAAAATATAATATTTTTAATTATGACAAAGATTTTCCCTTGGTCTCTATAAATAGGACCTTGGGTTGAGTCATTAGACACAACACATATCTCCTTAATAGAGAATTAGAGAATTACCTCTTCCTCTTCAATCCCTTGTGGATTTTCTTTCAAGAGACTCCCACAAGCCTTTGTCATGTGTTCGAGTCATAGCTAGGAAGATTTTGTGGATGAGATAAAGACATGCCAGAAATATCTCCATATTTATCTCAAAAATAAGTTTTCTTAATTAATCTTATTTTTTTTTAGTTTAATTTTAAATAAAATCAAAGATGATCAAATACTTCTGTTGCGGAGTGAAACATTCATTCCTTCATATAAAACGTACAATCTTGTAATGTAATGATCTAGTCAAATCAAATACCATTTTTACATATCTCTCTTTCTTGTTCTCTCTCAAATACAACATTATTGTATACTCTTTCATATGTATATGGCACAACCCAATTTTTTTTTCCAAGTTTGTAATCTAATCTTTGCCTCCAAATATTGAAATAAAAATATTGCAAGTAGTTTTTTCTTATTGTATAATTACTGTATTTTTGTGCATTTTTTTAAGTACTGTTTTTTTATAATTTGTATTATTGTGTTTTTTTATTTAAAATGATTGGGCAAACTTTAATTTGAATTTGGTAAGTTAATGTGTCCTCTATGGTTCAAATTTTATATTAAAAAAAATAGCAAGTTGATTAAATTATTTTTTCATATTTTTTAATTACAATAATTCAAAATGTATTATCTTAATTTTTTTTTTTAAAAGTGATATAATATTTGAGATAAATATTAGATAAAAATATTTAACTCGAAATGAGAGATTCAATCTTTTTTTAGAGTCCATTAAAATTTCAACCACTATAAAATTTATAATTACCCATATAAAAGCTTTTATTTTAATGAATTCTTTTAAAATAATTTTTTTTAACTCTAAAATAAATTTTATTATAGAAAAAACTCTAAAATATACTTATGATTTTTTAAAATAACAAAATAAGATGTATTTTAATTTAAAAGATTAACAATTTTGTGAAATAAAAATTACATAAATTAATTTTAAATATTAATAAAATTATAAATTATATTTATATAATTTTATATTAGTATTTGATCAATTTTTTGTATTTTACATTAAAAAATTATTTTATATTAATTACCAGAAAAAAAAAGATATGCATAATTAGATATATAATAAAAGTGCACTGGAAACAAACTAGTTTCAGAAAGGCATAAAATCATAATGAATGGAGAACGATGCTGGGCTTGGGCCTTGAGTATACTGGACCTTTCTAAATTGGATTTGCTGAATTATTCTATAAAACTGGCCTTTTCTTTACTCCTCCACTTTGGGGAATACTTTATTACCCTTATAAACAATATTTCTTTCCTTTTCCTTTTTTTTTCCTCTCTCTTTTTGTACAACATCATAAAGAGGTAGGGAAATTTAAACCTCTAACTTCTTGGTTGATGTGCGTTAAGCAGTTGAACTATGCTTAAGTTGACCCTTATAAGTAACTTAAGATCGGTTTGGTAGGTAATGTAGATTTTGTTTTATGTTTTCAGATTCACTGAATTTAGTGAATATTCGTTTGGCATATGTGTTTTTTAAAATTATTTTCGAATTATGTGGTCCAGATAGTGAAAATTCTAAAAATAACATTTTTATGTTTTCATTATATTCAGATTTTGAATTTGAAATTTTAAAATGCATAATTATATTAAAAAGATTAAAAAAAACTTTAATAAATATAATATTTTATTTTATAAACTCAATTTATTTTTGTTAAATTAAAATATCTATAATATAATATATTATAAATTATATAATATTATAAAATAATAATTATACAAAATTTATAACAAAAAACATGTTCATAAATTAATTAATAATGGTTTATATTCAACCTAATATTTAGTTTTGCAGCTACAACTAGTTTCATGGTTTATAAATATATTATTAAACACATTTTGAACAACTGTTTAGATTAGAATCCAATTTCTAAATTTGATATCAAACACATATCTGAAAACATGAAATACAACTTTATTTTCATTGAATCCTTTGTTTTCAAAATTCTATTTTCAGATTGCCTACAAAACATACCCTTATATATCAAGAATTTTCCTAGTTTAGAACCTTATGTTCTCTTTAAAATATTACGTCACATGTAGGAATTTAGAAAATTTTATATTTTATCTTTCTAGATTTGAAGATATGCAGAATGTGATATTAATCATCAAATTTAATTTTTATATAAAAAAAAATTATCAAATTTACTTGAAAACAATGCTCATTAACACTCTCTTTAATTTGGTTTTTTATTTGTTCATTTATTGGAGATTAAACCATCCTTTGGAATGGTAATATGTGATGTATTCCATTGAGCTATAATACTATGACTAACCTTTAATTTGGTTGTTTTGTAGGCATAATCTATACATATTTTGAAAATTAAAAATATACATTACGAAATGGCATATGATATCAATAAAAAAAATATTACAGAGAAAGATAAAAATGATCATTTTTTATACGCAGACACACACACCCCAATAGATTCTATAAAATAATCATAGGTTTAATAATTACAAGAATTATCACTATATAATTATCAAATTATCAAAACTAAATAAAATATGAAATTTATCATGAGAAATAAGATAGTTTAAAATAAAGTTCAAAAATTAAAATATAACTTTTAAAAGTGTAACAACCAAAGTTAAGACAGATATAAAAGTTGTTTTAAGAATCAAACCTTTGTTCATAAATCTATTTAGTTTAATCCATGTTTACTTTTAAAAAATATAAAGTGGATGGAGAATGATTCATGGAATGTTAGTTGGCACTTGCAAAAAAATAAATTAAAATGTTAGGTGGTCAAAGTGACATGCTTTTTTTTCTAAATGAGAAGGGAAGGAATAAAGTGAGCTTCTAAAGCTTTTTCTTTTTCTTTTTTTAATCTAAAAGAAGATGAAAGAGAGATAAAAGAAAAAGTTGATATAAGTTAGTATTTAGTGAAAGGGTATTTTTTTAAGGAAAAAAGTGTAAGTTAGTTTTTGAAAAAACATCATTTTGAAGTTAAGTTAAACTATTTATACCCTCAAAACTATTTCCATCTTGCATAAATTATCTATTGTGATAAGTTGTCTTTTTTAAAATAACAATTTTATAAAGTGTTTTTCATTCATTATCTTAAAACTAACATAATTTTGTTCACACTTTTGAAAATACACTATGTTTGAAATAATTTAAAATTTTGCATAAAAAATGACAAAATCCTTGGTAAAGGTTAGATAATATGCAATTAGTGTCATAAAATGTTGTACACGTTTCCTAATTTTTTGGATTCTCATCTCTAAAAGCATGTAATTTTGATAGTTAATTTGTAAGAAAAGAGGTTGTTTGTGTTTTTTATCTAGTTTAATTTTACTTTTAGAATTATCTTAAAATATAATTTTATACACATATTTTAATGCGAGGTTAATTGATTTGTTTATTTATTGATATCAAATTGAGTTCTCGATTTGGTTCTAACTCTTTTAAAAATTACATTGTTGTGTTATTAATTTGATTAATTAATGAGGAGTAACAAAAATACAGTAAACATTATTGAATATACTCTAAAACAAGATATAATGTGAGTTTGAGATAACTTTTAAAGGACTAAGTAATGTTTGTAGTTAATTAAAAATACTTTTTTGATATATTTATAATATTAATTTGGTTAAAAAATTAAAAGCGATTTTAAATATTCTTTAGACATGGAATGTGTTTTGAGAGGGCTTATAGCAAAAGTAATTTAATTATATACACTTCAATCAAAAGATGCATAATACAAATCACCTAATTAATGTTTGGTGTCTATCCTCTTATGCTTCAAGGGACTTAAGGCAAATTTGGAAGTGATTTTGGAAGTATCCAAAATCACTTCAAGTGATTTCCAGTCAATTACTTGAGAGGTGATTTCCAAGTGATTTCCAGTCAATCACTTGAGAGGTGATTCCCAAGTGATTTTTGTCAAGTGATTGTAGATGATTGTTTTTAAAATGACTATTATTTCATATTTTAAAAAAATTAACTTTTTGAGATGGTTAAAAACCGCCATCTATTATAAGAATTCATAAATTTCAATCAAAAAGTATGTTTTTTCAAAATCGTCACTATTGAGATCATTCGTCATTGTTTACATAATGCTAATTTTTTTCTCTCCCTAAAGTTTTTATAATGTCTCTCCTACTTTATTCTCTTTTTAAAATTTTTATTCATTTTTCTCACTTTTTTTTTCTCTCCAATAGTTTTAGCTCTCTCTAATTTTTTTTCATCTCTAAATTTTTTTTTGTTCCTCTCTCTATAATTTATTTTTTACCTCTTGATCTAACTTTTTGTTCTTGAACTTTTTGTCCCTTTTGCTCTTGAACTTTTTGTCCCTCCCTCTTAACTTTTTTCTCCTCATTAAAGTTTTTCTCCCTAAAATTTTGATCATTCTCTCCAAAAATTTTGTATATCTCTTGAATTTTATTTCTCTATCTTCGAGTTTTTGCTCTCTATTTTAAATTTTTCTCTCTCTAAATTTTTTTTCACTCTCTAAAATTTTTATCCCCCCATGTCTCTAACGTTTTTTTCTCTTTGAAAGTTTTCTCTAGCTTAATTTATATCTTTTTTTCTCTTAATTTTTAGTTCTCTTTGTATAACTTTTCTCTACCACCTTCTAATTATTTTTAATCTCAAATGTAATACTCTTTTTAGTAATTTGATGATTCTAAAATCACCTTTGAAAGCAAACATTAATCATTTTTAAAAAAAATACTATTAATTAAATTTAAATCACTTTTACAAGTGTGGAACCAAAAATTAAAATGATTTATAACTAAAACTTTTACAAAACTAATTATAATTGAATCAATTAGCTCAAAACACTTATTCTAAATCACTCCCAAACATGTCATTGATCATTGAAAATCACTTTTAATTATTTAAAAATCACTATTAAAAGTGCAGAACCAAACAATAAAATGATTATATGAAAATCACTTTTAATAAATCAATTATATACAAATCAATTGTACTAAAATTATTATTTTTAAAATCATTCTCCAACATGTCCTTATACTTTTAAGTGATTTCTAATCAAGCACGTGGGTTAAACAGACTCTACAAGTGAAGCTTCAGTGCCTTTCACTTGTTTACTTTATTTTTAAAAAAAAACACTTTTATATTACTCGAGACTTAATAATTTTTAGTAAGATGTGCTTTGGTTCATGGAAAAAGTGTTTCTAGTCATTTCCCAAGCACTCCCTCAACAGTCTAAAGAAGCACATAATTTGAGTTAGTTTGAGATGCCTTTTTTAAAAAATTAAAAAAGAAAAAGAAAAAAATGAAACATTTATTTTGTTAACAATTTTTTAATAAAACTATTAAATGTTTGATCTAAAAGTACTTTACATACTTTTTTACATGTTTTTTGGATGTTCTAAAATTACTTTTGATTATCCAAATTAAAAGTTCGAGAAAATACTTTTAACCATTTAAAATTTTAACCAAACACTACTATATTTTTTTTTAAAAAAAAAAAATAGTTCCTCCTCATTTTAAAAGGTACGTCAGATACATTTTTTTTCCAACAGTTGCTTTATACTTTTTTTTCAAAATAATCATTTCAACTTACTATGTGATTTTCAACTAAAATAATATATATATTTGTAGTTCAACTTATTAGTGCATTATATCACTTCATCCTAAAATCAAATATTCGAATCCTTACTTTTACCTACACTTTGTTGATTAAAAAAACAACAAATTATTCAATAGAGAGCTTATTCACATCATACCACGTCCATGAAATTAGATAACTTTCCAAATTCATATCATCTTCCATTGGGTAAGTATTAACTAAGAAATAAAAGCCATATATAAAATCTTTTAAAGGTAAATTTTAATAATTAAAAAAAAACAAAAAAAAAAAACAGAATTCTACGGCCCATTTAATAACCATTTGATTTTTTGTTTTTGAAAATTGTGCTTGTTTTCTCACAATTTCTCTACAATGGTTTTCATATTCTTTACAATGGTTTCCATCTTTCTTAAGGAAACATTTTGAGTTTCTAGCTAAATTCCAAAAACAAAAACTAGTTTTTGAAAACTAAGGCCCCGTTTGATAACCATTTCAGTTTTCAATTTTTGGTTTTTGGTTTTCAGTTTTCAGTTTTTGGTTTTCTGTTTTTAAAAAACAAAAACTATACATGTTTGATAATTGTTTTTGGTTTCTGTTTTTTAAAAACTAAAAACTAAAAATATGTTTGATAACTGTTTTTTGTTTTTTATTTAAAAAAAAATCAAAAGAACGTATGATAATTGTTTTTAATTTTAAATTTTCTAAAAAATAAAAACCGAACTATTTTGTAATATTTTTTCATCTAATATACTATAATTATAAAATTAATTTTTAAATTGCATGTAATATCAATGTTTTAAAGATATTGATTAGTCATTAATCAAATCAGGAAAAAATAATAAAAATAAACATATCGAAAACTTTCAAAAAAATTGTAAAAACCATACATGTTTGACTCAAATTTTGGAGAACAAATGATTTTGATTTCAAGCTTGCAGCCTTCTTTTAGAACGTGATAAAAATATTGATAGATTGTTTGACATTAGAATCTCTCACACTTAAGTTGTCATTACGTGTCTAAAATATTAATAAAATAATAATTTAATGATACATCAATTCTTGTTAACATCTTGTTTTCACAAAAGAAAGTAATTGAGAAATAAAATTAAAAATATATATAAAAGAGATAAAATATAGACTAAATATAGTATTTATTTGAATAAAATTAAAATTTAATATTTAAAATATTAAGTTTGAACAATACCACCTAATTTAACTCTAAAAAAACAATACCACCTAATTTTAATTTTAAACCACTTAATTGGAAATGCTTTTGTACTAAAAAAATGAAAATGTTTTTTTGGGTGGTTATTAGTATTACTAATAACAACAATTATTATTATTATTATTATTATAATACATATAATAAAGTGGATGAGGTGTTAAAAAAACCTAAAAAAGAAAATGGATCTGCTTTTAAGCCCAACGTGCCTTTTGAGTAGTGTTGTTAGTGTTAACGGGAGGTGGGTTCGTTTTTGAAAACGAAAATCAGTTTTTCAAAACCATATTTTTCTGTTTCCAGTTTTTATGTGTAATTCTAAAAACGTTTTTGAAATTTTAAAAACTAAAAAACAAATCAGTTATCAAACATACCTGTTCTTTAAAAACCAAAAACTAAAAACTAAAAACAGAAAACGAATTGGTTATCAAACGGGGCCTAATTTTTTTAGTTTTCAAAACTTACATCGACAGTGTGCACTTGTACTGAATTGGAGTTTTGTTTTAATTTACAAATATTTTCTTTAAGCCCCACATTTCAGTTCGATCAAGTTTTTGAGTTTTTGGCACCGTTGCCGGGGAACGACTTTACTAACAAAATTCAATTTTTTTAGCACAGATTGCACTTGCAATTATCCTCTTTTTAAGAGAAAAGCCCAATTCTTGTTCACCTTGTTTTGCAGATTGAGGGAGAGCAATTGCAAAAGGAGAAAGGCACAACATAGGATTTGATTGCTTGAGAAAATCAACAAGATGGAATTAGACATCATTGCAACATTGAGCTCACAAGCTTCATCATTAAGCTACATGATGGAGACTTTGATGATGAGAAATTTCATAGCTCCTACTAACTCTATCCCTTCTATTTCTTGTATTTATTATAAAGGAAGTCATTTATTTAAGAATTGTCCGTATAATTCTGATTCTTTATGTTATGGATTTCTACCCAGTTTTGCAAATCAACATGAACACTAGTGTTTCTAACAAGAGAAGATGATTTCAAAAAAGCCTAACATTGAAGAACTCGTGAGGGAATACATGGTAAAGAGCAATGTTGTGATGCAAAGCCAAGCCACATCTTTACAAAATTTGGAGATCCAAGTAGAATAGATTGCAAATGAATTGCATAATAGGTCCCAAGAAATCTTGCTCAACAATACAGAGACTTCAAAACAAGAAGAAAAAGAAGAATGTGAGGCACTGACACCAAGTAAATTCGAATATGAAGATCTCAAATTCCCAATAGAAGCAAGAAGTGCTCCAACACTTGAAAATACTAAGGAGCAAGCAGGGAAAGAACAGATTAAAGAAAAACCACCTCAAGAAGAGAATGAACCACCCAAGAAAGTTGCAGTGAGCTATGCAATTGCAATTTCACAGCAAATGACCTCCAAAGTGCTCTCGATACTAGAATGTCCTGCTTTCACTTATTGCAGCTTGCAGGAAATGCTAAATGAAGAAGAATGCAAAAAAGAGAGCATGAAGGATGACAATTTGCAGTATGCAATCACAATTTATACTTTCAAAGGCACATGCAAATCTCTTGAGCAGGCAAGGAACGTTGTGATCAAAGCACCTCAACTAAGACTGAAATCTCGTCCATCATCGAGACCTAGATGCAAAATGAAGGAACACGGTTGCGGTCTACCTACTGGAATAGGATAAGTTTATCTTTTCGTTCATTTTCTTTTTAGAAAAAAAAAACAAAAAAAAATTAAAAGATAGAAAATTTCAACTTATGAAATTCCAATCAGAATGAAGAAGCTTGATTTAGAGAGTCTCTGTCTAAGGAGAATCCTATCAAGGCTGAGGTATTTAAGTTGACTGCTAAGGAAACACCTCTACTTGGGGATTCACCTGAGAGTTCGATAAATCAACTTTTAAGTTCGAAATTGGAAATTTCAAAAGTTAACTATGGCCTAGGAGAAATTGTGTGAACTTTTTGATGCTCTACTTTTGAGTTTCAAGTGAAAAAAAAAAGTCTTACAATCATAATTGCGAAAGCAAGTTACAATTGCAAACTCAGGAAACTCAACCAAATAAGGCATATTGGGAGTACGTCAAAGAAAATGATGAAGCAATAACTTTCCATGCTATCCAAAGGCAAATGACCACTTTTTCGGACTTCTCAACAATTCTTCTTCAAAACTCCAAGACCCCGGAAGAAAGTAATGACAACAACAACACATTTTTCTCTGCATAGGGGAGCTTCTTTCTGACCTATCTTTCCAGCTTTTGTTTTTTGTTTCTTTTGGTTTAAGATTTAGTTAGGTTCTTTTATGATTTCCTTAGCTATTTGCTTTGAATAAAAAAAATTTAAAAAAAAATAAGAATTGTGAATGCTTTTGACATGTTCAAGTTGACAACACACATTTCTTGTTTGATTTCTTTGAGTTTTGTTCTTGTTGAATGCTTTTAATGATGAAATTTGGAGTATGCTCTATTCATTAAATACTTAGAAAACATTACGTAGATGCTTCCCAGACAAACAACTTAATGATTTCTTGTCTTTATAAACCACCCAAGTCTCAACTCATCTAATTAAGTTTGTACACTGAATCCCCTTATGAGAGTCTAGCTTAGATGTTTTGCAAATCATCCCTTTTCACCCCTTGTGCTGTCCTTGGTCAATGGGGACACTGACCCGTTTAAGTTTTGGAGAGGGGGTGAGTCATGTAATATATGTAATATTATTGTTGTAATACTATTATTGTAATACTATGTTGTTGTAATATTATGTTGTTGTAACAGCTGCAAGGATCACAAAAAAAGAAAAAAAAAAAAGGATACTCCTTCTTTTAGAGTTAACTGAGTAACTAGGGGCAATCATGCACCCATGGTTTTCTTTGCTTGAAAGGTTAACTTAAGAAGTGAGTATGTGAAAATAGCTTTGATGTGATAAGTGCTCGTAGCTAGATACTTCCACCAAAAAGCGTTAGTAAGCTAGAATGAAGGCACAAATGACAAAAAGGTCCCTAGTTGAAAAAAAAAAGAAAAAAAAAAAGAAGTATGCATCCTAGCAGTGAAAAACAAGTTTTTTTGTTTCGGGGGGGGGGGGGGGGGGGGGGGGGGGGGACATTGTTAGTTGAAAAAAACATATAAAGTTAGCTTGTTTAGCAACTAAGTAAACTTGACTAAAGGTAATAGGTAGTATGAATCTAAGGTAAGATTGTGAGATGAAAGTGTTTTGTTTTGACAATGGAGGAATGGAAGTTGCATGTAGTGGAAGCATCCAAGTAAAGTTAAAGTGTTATGAGCATGAGACCTCCCATGAGAGGCGTATTTTTCAAAAGAATTATTCTTAGAATCTACTATGACTTGTGTTTAAATCTTTATATTTATTTTGCAATTGTTTGAGGACAAACAATAACTTAAGTTTGAGGGTGTGATAATTCTCATTTATGAGGATTATTTAGCCTTAAACTAGGTTGTTCTTGTCATTTTTGTGTGTTTTGTGGTATGACGAGCAAGCTAAAAATGGTGTTTATGAGACTAATTCATAAAATCTCGTTGGAGTAATGAAAAAAAATATAAAGGAGTTGAAAAAAGAATGGAATTTAAACTAATTTATTGTTTTTGTGTAGATTTGGAGCAAAAAGGAAAAATGTAATTGCATTCCGAATAGCATTCCTTCGCAAGAGCATGATAGTGAGCAAGCCTAAAAATGCTGATGAAAATGCAATTGCATTTTCTGGAAAAACTGGAAGTTGCGAAAATGATTATATATGAGATTTTTGCACGATTTTGGAATATTCTCATCCCAATTTGATTCCTAGAAGTCAGCCCATGGATTGAAAATGATTATATATGGAAACCCTAGCCCTCAATGCCTATAAAAATGGGGAAAATGAAGCAAAACGTGGCTGGATTTTTGCTGCTCGCCCACAGCAGTTTAGTCACGATTTTCTGTCATTTTCCAGCAGTTTGTTCTTTGTTTTTGCTCTGTAATTTCTTCGTTTGAACCCTCTTAAACGAAAGTTAGGGGAGGTGAAGATCCATTCGCCTTCATTCGCCTTTGAATGTGCAATTGGTTCGATCAAAGCAAAGATTATGCGAGCCCGTAGTTGTTTTTACGTTTTGTTCTTTCTTCTTTTTAGTTACTATTTTTTTGTCTTTTTTCTTTCAAGCTTGTTGGGTTTACTTTAGTGCTATGTTCTTTTGAGTGTTGTTTTCTTCTTTAATAAAAATTCAGTTTGTTCTTTGGAATTATATTTCCACAAGGTTAGAATTTTCGTTAGTTTCGCCACTGTCCTTTGTGACTTGTTGGATTGATTTTATTGAAAGTGTTGTTTATTTTTATCATTTGGTTCTTGTAAGTTCTTGTAAGTTTCAGTTCTTATTTTTTTTAATAGAAATTTCATTTGTTGAATTTTTCATTTAATTTAGTTGATTTCTCAATTTCTCTTTATCTAAGCTTGTTATGGATTTTCTACACTTTAAGTTACTATTTTTCATCCCCATGATAATGAGCTAATTCATTCTTTGAGATTCAAACATGTGAATGCCCTAAAGATAGGAATAAAGGCCTAGTTATGAGAGCAACCTTGCTTCCTCTATAGCTTGTTTACTTTTATTGATTTTAATGCTTATTATTAGTCTAGATTGATCGCCTAGATTAGTATACAAAAATTGAGTCTAATTCTAAAAAGGTTAGATAAAAATTTGGTTTTCTTAAAAGCAATAAAGGAAAATAGCCTAGACATAGAAATTTGTTTTTGACTCTAGACATAGGGCAAAACTTTTAAAACCAAAAGAATTGTGTTCAAAATTAACAAAGTTCGTATTAGCTATAGAAATATCGGTTTAATCGCTTAGTCTTCTAAAGGTACTTCATAGAAGGTCGAATAGGTGTTGAATTCGGTTTACAAAGCTTAAGTGTTGAGTCAAAGGATTGCAATTGCAATTAGGCCGCAATTTCTCTTTAATGGAGAAAAAGCACGTTTGAATCCCTCTTTATCATTTTTATTTCTTCTTTTAAAAAACAACCAAAAAAAAAAAAAAAACCATCCCACTTAGGGGTTGTTTGGCGTGTTGGTTTGGAATCAGAAATCCTAGGGTTTCGATTCCTATGTTTGGGGTGCAGGGTTGTGTTGGGCTGGTTTGGTTTCTGATTCCTGTGTTTGGGGTGAAGGGTTGTGTTGGGCTGATTTTCTGAAACCTGTGTTTGGGGTACAGGGTTGGGTTTGTTTAGACTGTTCTTTTTTTAACAATTTTTTAAGCTTTTTTTTTTTCAAATCCATTTTTTTTACTTGATAATTGTTTGTTGAATTTCATATCAATATTTTAACCAATTATGTGGATCAGTTCTTGCAAGAATAGTTAAATATGAATATGTAGTTTGTACAAGTATAATGATATCTCATTCACTCCATTCATTATGATGTAAAATTAAATAATATTAGTAAGTACATATATTTTAAATAATTAATACTCTATTTCAAAAAAAAAATTAATTTCTAAAATAGAGTTCCTAATTTAGAAATTAAAAAATTAAAAGTCTATTTAATAAATTAGGGAATCTAAAACTTTATTTCACAGAATATTCTGAAACCTATTTTTGGAACTCTATTTTAGAAATTAAAAAATTGGAAGTCTATCTAAGAAATTATGGAATTTAAAACTCTATTTTACAAAGTATTCATAAACCTATTTTTGGAACTCTATTTTAAAAATTAAAATATTTGATGCCTATTTAAGACATTATGGAATTTAAACAAAATTTCGCACCGCATTTTGAAATCTATTTCAAGGATAAATGAGTTATAAAATTTGAATTCTATATTATAAATTAAAATATTTGAAACTCTATTTTGCACAGTATTTTGAAACCTATTTCAAATATAATAGGTTAAAAAATTTGTTTAGTAGCCATTTTTAGTTTTATTTTAACCTTTTAAAAAATTGACTAGGCTGTTGGGTTGCTGGGGTGATCGTTGGAGTGGTCGTTGGGGTGGCTAGGTTGATGGGGTGGTTGGGTTGTCGAGGTGGTCGCGGGTGGTGGTTGCACAATGGTCAAGTCGCTGGAGTAGTCGTTGGGTGGTTGTCGGCAGTAGTTGTCGAGTGGTTGGGTCACTAAATTGACCATCAGGGTGGTTAGGTTGTCGGAATGGTCACTGGATGGTTGTGGTAGTGGTTGGGTCGTTGAGTCGTTGCTAGAGTGGTCATTAGGGTGGTTAAGCCACCATGGTGATCACTAGAGTAGTCACTAGGTGGTCGTCAATGGTGGTTTTAGGTGGTTGGGTTGTCAGGTCGTCAGGGTGATCGTCGAAGTAGTCATTGGGGTGGTCGAGTCATCGGAGTGGTCACTAGGTGGTCGTTGACAGTGGTTGCTAGGTGGTCAGATTTTCGGGGTGGTCATCAAATATGGTTGCCAGGTAGTCGAGTCGTCAGAGTGGTTGTTAGATGGTTGTTGGTGGTAGTTCGGGCAAGTCAGGTCGTCGGGGTGGTTGGATCATCGGGGTGTCGAGTTGTTAGGTGGTCGAGTTGCATGGGTGGTTGTTAGACTAGTCTATAGAGTTCTCATTGCAATGGTCGTCGGAGGTAATCGTGTTAAGTGGTCGCCGAAAATGAATAATGACAAATGGAAAAGGAAAACATGGAACAAACCCCATGGGGTTGCACTGTTGTAACCCATGGGTTTGTGTTTCAAAACCAAGGGTTTTGAACACCTTATACCAAACATGGTTTTGGGTTTGGAACCCAAAACCATGGGCCAAACGCCCCCTTATTGTTTTACATTGGTTACCCACAATTGCAATTTGAAAACGTCTTTGCTTATTCTCTTGAATTTTGTTGTATCCGTTCTATGTGAGATCGATACTCTGAAATACTTCCAATTTTATATTACTTTGCATCGACAGTGTGCACTTGCACTGAATTGGAGTTTTGTTTTAATTTACAAATATTTTCTTTAAGCCTCACGTTTCAGTTCAATCAGGTAAGTAGATAAATAGTTCCCTTAAGTGTTGATTTTGGGACTTGAATAATGGGGCCCCACCCTCTCACTGGCCCGAGAGTGACTTAGTTTATAATTAGATTATAAACAGATTGTTCATTAGAGGATCAATGGTACTTAAGATGCAATATGTAATTATAGGGGTAAAACAAACTTTTGACCCAGCTGTAATTACGAATAACTCTTGAAGGATTGACTTGTATGTAATGATTATATCTATGGACACAACTTGTTCTACAGTGCATAAGAGTGCAACTCTAAGTCTATAGTGGAGTGACCTATAGTTAGTGAATGAAAATTAATTAATTAAAAATTTTAATTAATTGATTTTGTATCATTGGAACTTATAATCTGAAGGTCCATAAGGTCTCATTGCTTGCTAATAGTAATATTAAAAGATCAATTTAGTTGAAAGAAAATTTTGAAATGTTCAAATTAATATTTAATATATTAGATATATGAAATATATAAGAGGAAAATATATTTATTGTGTTTGATACATTAAGTATTAAAATAATTAATGTATATTAGGTACATTAAATAAAATATATTTATAGAATTTGAATAAGATTCAAATAAATAAATATCGTAGGAGATTTGAATGAGATTCAAATAAATATAAGATATATTTTAAGATAATCGATATTAAAATATAATATTTTAATTATGTCAAAGATTTGCTCTTGGTCTCTATAAATATGACCATTGGGTTGAGCCATTAGATACAACACATATCTCCTCAATAGAGAATTAGATAATTCTCTCTAGACCTCTTCCTCTCCAATCCCTTGTGAATTTTCAAGCTCCCACAAGCCTTGGTCATGTGTTCGAGTCATAGCCAGGAAGATTTTATAGAGGAGATAAAGATCCGCCAGAAATATCTCCATATTTACTCAAGTAAGTTAGTTTAATATTTATTTTTAGTTTAATTTTAAATAAAATCAAAGACGATCCAATGTTTCCACTATGGAGTGGAACGTTCATTCCTAACAGATACTCCCACTCGCATGTCTCTACATGAATGATTTGGATCAAATCATTTGTAACTATTACAAAGTGGGTTGTATCAATAGTGTTACCAAGATAAAACACCTAACATTATCCATATACTATGACCCTTTAGGTTATTTCTTGAACATGATCCTCCCGTATGTCAACCACATACTATTCAAGATTACACTAATAACCTTGGATTTTTCATATAATGGATAATATTATATTACAAACATAATAATCAAAATTATTATTAATTATTAAATAAATTATTAATTACGAGACTTTATAGTATAAATCCCAGCACACCCAACATAGTATTGCTCCAAGCCAAACACGCTTAACTTTGGAGTTCCTACGATTGAGCCACCGAAAAAGAAGGTGCACCTTGTTGGTATAGTTAGTAACTACCAATTCTTTTAATGCTTTCTTAACCATATTTGCATATCCTCAAGATCTCTCATTCGGATGTAGTCACGGTTCATTCATGTACCCCTTTTAAACTTGGACATTCATGCCCACCAGCTTTCTCTTTGGTTCGTCCCCAAACCACATCTTAATGGAAGAGGTTCCTCTCTGATACCATATGTAACAGCTTGGGGTGTTACATAATCATTTTATTTTTTATTTTTCTGTTTTTGAAAACTCATGTTTATTTTCTCACAAATTTTTTAAAGCTTTTCACCTTCCTTAAAAAGCACAATTGAATTCTATAAGCCAAATTTCAAAGAGAAATTTAAGTTTCAAAAACGATTTTTTTTTTTTAATTTTCAAATTTTGGCTTAAATGTTTTTAAAGAATGTGTAATAAGTAAGAGTAGTGTTTATAAAGTAAATTTTCAAAAACAAAATAGTTATGAAAAGACCAAAGTGAGCATAACTCAATGATAATTGATATGTACATCATCAACCAAGAGGTCAGAGGTTCAAATCTCCCAACCTAACATACTCTTAAACTTTGGATTATGTGTCAATTATGCCCCTAAGCTTTAAAAAAATGCATTTTTACCCTAAAACTTTCAAATTTATTTTTTAAAAAAATTCTTGGAGAGTTTTTTTTTTTTTCCGTTAAAATATGATAGAAATTGATGCAACAATTGATGTGTAAAAATTGGAAGACATTAATGAGATCATTTATAACATCATTTACATAAATTGAAGTGGTAGGTGGCAAGTGATGTATAATTTAAGAGTTTTTATTTTGACAACATATAGGGTGGAAGATTCAAAACTTTAATCTCTTGATTTAGAGTATAAAGCTATACTCAAGTTGGCTCAAAATTGAGAGAGATTTTTGTATAATTTAAGGTATTTGTATAATTGAAAGTGCATCATTTGAAGGGAGAATTAAGACGCCAAAGAGAACATAACTCAACTGACATAATAAATATGTTAACGACTACGATATTTGTAGTTCGAATTCTCTCCACTCTTGTTGTATCAAAAAAAAAAAATTAAGACGCCGGTCCAGTCCTACGTGAACCGTATTTATTCAAACAAAACGTGAATTCCGTTACGGACTCATTTAATTCTCTCACCGACACTTTTCTCTTTCTCTCTCCTTACCGTACGATTCTTCTATTTCAATTCCCACGTCCAAACACCCACCTCACTAAATAAGCACGTGAGTTCCCCCAACAACCAATAACCTTGTGCCACGCGCACTTGCAAACCAATCAGCGAGCGCGTTTCTTATTCTTCAATTTCGAATCGCGTGAGGAACATTGTAACCCTTTTCTCGTTCGGAATTTTTTTAAAATAGCGTCATATCCCTCGCGGAACTGTTCCCTCTCCATCACCGACTGCAACCGATCCGGAATTTTAGCCCTTTTTCTTTTTTCAACTAAATTACTGTTTTGCCCCTTCTGTTTGATTTTTAATTTAGCCCCCTATATCTGCAGATATGATTCCATGAGTTGCTACAATATAGTTGACAGTTTTATATCGTTACAAGTATAAGAGATATTGCAAAAATATTTTAAATTTATATCAAGTAGTTATTAGGAGCATACAAATTTTTGAATTTACATTCAATCGTTAATAAAAGGTCACCACATTGTGGCGACTTCATTGACTATTTTTTTTAAATGAGTAGGATTAGAACACTCAACTTATAAAAAAATAGGTATAATAATATGAGTATAACTTGTTTTAATTATATATATATAACTTGTTTAAAATAAAGTTATGATAATATATAAAGAGAATGATTTTAGTATGTGGTATGCTTTTTTTTAGCCCCATGAGCTTTTAATTTGATCAATCACCGCCCTAAAGTTTTTTAAGTGTTGCAATGAGCTCCTTGGGTTAAATTTGAGTGACTCCACGTGTGTAGGGGAAGGGCAAAATTGTCATCTGGAAAAAGAAAAAAAAAGTTTTGAAGAAACTTGTAGAGGAAGTTTTTTCTCTGGCAAATGAAGCGATCGGAACCAGCTTGATGGAGAAGTCGGCCTAACCTGCAAGACGATGGAAGTGAGAAGCATGGGCTGACCTGTGATTGCAAACTGCGAGAAAAAGAGTGCTAAAGAAAGTGACTTGAGAGAGAAAGAGTTGAAGAAAAAGTTGTTCTTGACGAAGAAAAAAATCCACAAAGTTTTGAAGAAAAAATTGTTCGGGAAGAAAAAGAAAAACTCACAAAATAGTTCAGATTGGTAGGTCAAATAGACAACAGCTAAATTCAACCCTACCAATATGTTTCGCTTCATGAAATTCTTTACTCTCAATTCGCAGCATCAAAGAACCATTTGAGTATGCAAATTGAAAGAATCGGCGTACCTTTTTGGGGACATTGTAGTCGACCATGAAGAAGTCAAGTTTCTCAACGGCAAGAGCAAGGCCATTTAAACTAGGGTTGTTGATGATTTTAGCGTCGGTGATAGAAGCTCAAAGTTTGGCATCGTCGTCGTTAACAACCAAAGTATCACTTCTTCAAAATCCTTTTTTTTTTCTTTTTCAAATGACAATTTTGCCCTTCCCTACAACGTTGGAGTGACTCAAATTTAACAAAGGGGATGATTGCAACACTTGTCAAACTTTAGGGGTGTGATTGATCAAATTAAAAGTTTAGGAGTTAATTGTAACAAATCCCATAGTTTAGGGGTGGTTTGTGTAATTTTCTCTTTTTTTTTTAATACTTCAAATATGGAATAGAAGATTAAACATTTAACCTCAAGAAAAGTATAGGTGCTTTTATTTATTGACTTATATTTGAAGGATTGACAAAATTTTGAAGAGTTAGAATTTTACATGTGAAGAACAAAGTTTTATTTTCTCACTTTTTGTGTATGAAATCTTACCATTTTGAAGTTTAAGAAGTAGATTAGAGAGAGAAAAAAAAGCTAAAAATATACTATTTAATATAATTTTTTGGCCTATGACAAGCTAGGGTGTCACCTCCACCCTTTTTTAGCTTTCACAGAAGCAAATAACCAAACTTTAGACCGATGTATAATATCTTTATGAGATAAGTCAACTTGAACGAGATTAAGACATATATCATCAATCAAGATTGAACAAAAAATATACCATCAATCAAGATTGAACAAAAAATAGAGAGATGGGGAATCTATCCCGTGAATTCACATCCCATACTAAGAGCAAATTACAGTAATTTTCATTTCTTTTTTGCCCCATGAGAAAAAGAAGGGAAAGAGGGCTCCTTCCATGTTCTTGTACAAGTAAAACAGTAGAAGCAAGCAAGGAATTTCCTTCATATCTGTACATTTTTTCGCTCTTTCTCAGAAACCAAACACATACAACATCAGATTTCGATGTCCTAAAACCTCATAGATCCATCCACCATCATCTAACAGTATAATACTAAACTCCATTACACCGATTATAAAAGCAAAAACTACGAGATTTTACAAAAATATAATCACAACCCCGATCGAAAAACCCCACACAACAATAATCATCAAGAAAAAGTAACCGATGATTACATCACACGGAGGAAATCGACGAACCAGAGGAAGAATTCTTACAGAATTTTGCGCCATTTCCCTGCATTGCTTTCTCCACCACAAAATGCCCCAACGAATCCACCGATTCCACCAAATTTTCCCGGCAAAGAAACTCCTCACTGTAAATCCTCTCAACTTCCCGGCCGATCTCGTGAACGAACACATGGGTTTTGGAATTCGCTTTCCCACATTTGCTTCTGGCCAAAACTCCGGCTGTGAAGATCGCCGACATTCTTCCCGGCGACGCGGCGCTGTACCCACGGGGTCCGTCGACGAGAATCACGTCCCATGAAACTTGGTAAATGTGGTTCGGCAAATCGTTGATGCCAAGTTTGCATTCGGAGAAGAGGAGATTCTGGACGGGTTTGCACTCGTTATCGGCCTGCGATTTGGCCAGAAACAGAAGCTCCTTCATCTGGCTGACTTTGGTCGTGTACTGAACATCGTAGGCTTCGGTTCCGGGGTTCGATTGCTCGAATTTCGAGACCTGGAACTCGTTCTCGTCGAGGAAGACGGTGGCGCCGCCGTGGTTGAGGGCGCGCCAGAGGAGAGACTCATGGGTCAGGCCGAAGATTAAGAAATTACACGCCGGAGAGCAGGGGGAAAGCGCGGCGGCGATGGAGGAGAGCTCGGCGGTGGACATGTGGGGTTTGGTGGAGTTCGTGTCGGCGGCGGCGTAGTGCAGGAGGGCAGCGGAGATGGGATGGGGGAGGGCAGTGGAACCGGAGACGCCGTCGCCGGCGCGGCGGGCGGCGGCGGAGGAGGCGAAGGTGGAGTTGATGAGGGTGAGAGTGAAGGCGAGAGTGAAGAAGGTGAGGAAGGAGAAGAGCCAGCGGCGAGGGGTGAGGGCTGCGACGGCGGCGTTGCCGGCGGTGGGGGCGGCGAGGCCTTGCTTGTGGATGGAGGGGTGGAGGAGGATGAGCTTGGCGTTGGCGGTGGATTTCATGGCGTTGCGTTGGGGATTGAATAGGAAATTAGAATTTTGATTTTTGAACAGAGAAATGGGAAATGGGAAATTGACGAAGAAGAGAAGTTTCGATTTGTTTTTTTAAGGATGAGAGTGAGAGAGAAGACGACAGTGGGGGAATCACGGACTGGAATGGCGCGTGAGGTTGAGGGTACGAATTTGAAGGCAATGGAGTGAATGAAATGATAGATGCTTGGTTTTTTCAAAAATATATTGAATGATGGAATTTAATTTTTCACATGCAAAAAAATTTCTTCTCATTATTATAGTATTTTTTAAAAGAAAAAAAAATCATTTTTATATCTTTACTCTAACTTTTTATTTTATCAAGTTTGAATATTAAATTTGACTAAGCAAAAAAAAATTAATACTTTCTTTTTGACATAAAATTAGAAAATAACCTATTAACCAACTAGAAAATCAACAAATCTAAATATAGCTTAGTAAACAAGACATTAATTATCATTCTAAAGATCAATGGTTCATTTCCTCCTGCCATGCAAATGTTGAACTCAAAAAAAAAAAAGGAAGAAAAAAAAAGAACTACCAAATCACATAGCTAATTTCAGTTTAGTTTAATAGATTAGGGCACCTATTAATCTTCTAGGTTGAACGTTTCATTTCTTACCCTACCATATTTGTTGCAAATAATAATAAATCACACAAACCAAATTATAAATGAGATACAAAAAGGTTCAAATCTAATAGAAATTTAGATACAAAATTAGAAAGATACAAAAATTACTCAAACTTAACAAAAAAAAAATCCAAAGTTAGCTGAAAAAACATTCTAGCCATTCAAGAAAGAATACAATCTTTTGAAAAATAAACACTTAATTAGTTGGAGATATTAATATTATCAGTCAAATATGGAAATGAATAAATAAAAGTTTTCCATTTTCTTTGAAAGGAACATACAAAAGAAACTGCCCAAATCCTCATGAAAATGAATGTTTAAAAACCCATTTGGCATGATGTTGATTCATGAACAATTTTGATATATTTGGCAAAGATGATTGCATTTCTTTCAAATTATAGTAACTGATTTGACAACCAAATAAGTATTAGTTCCACTTTACTTCTTAGATTTCGGAATGTTTTATTTTAATTTATTAATATCCAATACAAAATTATTTTGATTATAATTATTTATTTATTTATGATACATCATTTTATAGAAATTCATCTTTATGCAAGCAACAACTAATTAAATTAAAAAGACAAGTCAATACAAAGTCCTTGTCATCAATTGCTCAATATTTATTTTTTAGGAATTTTAAATCTCTATCTTATAAATTGATAAATGTTCAACACCCATTTTCAATTACCTAACTTGATAGAAAATATAGATTTTAAAATTGCTTTTCTCAGAAAAAAAAATCAATCTGATTTATTTCGTATCGTTGGTTTAATGAAAATACATTTCAGTATTATATTTGAAATGAAATGCAGATAATTCACGCAAAGAACACACGTAAACGTGAGAATATTAACTTACACCTTTATTTCGAATTTCAATGCACAATACAAGTAAACAAATGACACCTTGGAGTAAAAAAATAAAATAAAATAAAATAATAAAAACTTATTGACTCACAACCATGTCTCAATTATATAATAATAATCTTTTTGTACCAAGACGAATAATACTCCAATCCTAAACAGCTCGTTTGAATCATGATTTTTATTATATTATTTTAAAATGTCACAAACGACATATCTTGATTAAAACAACACCTCATTAATGTTAATATTGTACGATTAGATTAATTATTGCTTATGTAAAAAAATAAAATAAAATCAAATCAAGAAGCAGTCCAACTCGTGAATTTGATGAATTTATACCAACGTCATTGCACTAATCCATCTTTCAAATTCAGTTTAGTTCATTGGCCGGCATTTAGAAATGTTACAAGGACGGCTAACTAATAAATATGACTTTTTTTAGGTGAAATTACAAGTTTTGTTGAAAAATAATATGTATTTAAAAAGTATTTAATAAGTTATTAAATGTTCAATTTTGTGTCCATAAATCACTAAACTTTAAAAAATTTCTACTAAATCTTTAAATTTTCAATTTTGTATATGATAGGTTACTGAATTTTCATTTTTTTATAAATTAACGGATCTATTAAAGACAAAATTAAAAGTTTATGATCATATTAGACATAAATTTTAATTTTATATCTAATAGGTTGCTTAATTTTTAAAAGTTTTGAATATGACATAGATCTATTAGACATAAAATTAAAAGTTTAGAGACTTATTAGACATTTTTAAAGTTTAGAAGCTTATTAAACATAAAATTGAAAGTTCATAGACACATTTTTTAAAGTTCAAAGACTTTTAGACACAAACTTAAAAGGTTAGAGTCCAAATTTGTAATTTAACCTTATTTTTAATGTACACTTTTTAGATTATATATTTAAATTTTCAGTCCAATCTTTCATCAAATGAGATGATAAACTCCTTAGCACCATAGTATTTTTTTTATAGGTCTTTGTTTCTAAGGATTTAAAGATATCTAACTTAATTTAAGAAAATATCTATAAAAAGTAAACAAAAATCAAAATCTTTACAAAAACTAATCTAAATTAGTAAATTCTACTATCTAACATAATCCCCACCTTTTTTTTTTTTTTTTTTTTTCATTTTTCTATTCATATAATTGACCGAAATCATATTTTTATTTAAAAAGAAAACGTAAAACGTGGTAGCCAAATAAGGCTAGATTTGTAAATCTTTTTCAAATTACAACAAAACTTTTTTTTTTTTTTTTGGCTGTAAATGGGTCATTTATGATAATTCCTTTTTTTGGTTTTTTTTTTTCCCATAGCATCAGCTCATGTTGAGTGGGTTTACTATGGGACAAGTAATGTGGAATTGATAGGCTTTTAGGATTTATGGATGAGAATGTTCAACCCATGACATTTAAATTGGATGTTTTTTTTTATTTAGTAAATAAAATGTACTTTTTACATCAATATCAATGTTTTATAATATAATTTAGGAAAAATTGCAAAAGCTACCATTTTTTTATATATGCAAAAGTCACCCTCGAACCATAAAGGTGGTTACAATCATACCTTCAACGATAATAAATTATATAAATCACCTCTGAATTATAAGAGAGTGGTTCCAATCCAATCATAAAACTATAATATTGTTACCATCAAGTTCAAATTATTTATATTATTTTTTTGTTTTCTAAACCGATATGACATTTCAAAATTTATATAAAAGAGTTAAAAAAAAAGGGGGATTGAATTGAAACCATTCAATAATCTAAGAGTTAAATTGTAGGAGTCATTATACTATAATTTAGGGATGATTGATGTATTTTGCAATATTTAGGACTTGATTGTAAAATTATTAGTTTAAAGAAGCAATTGATCAAATTGAAAGCTTGGAGGGTTTGATTGTAACCATCTATGTAGTTTTATGATTGGTTTTTGTAAATTTTCTAAAATTTTGTTGACAATAATAACTTTGATGAAATATATATTTTTTTAACTCAACAACATTGAAAGTGAGAGGATTCAAATCTCTGACCACTTGGTCGAGGTTATATGTCAATTACTACTGGGCTATGCTCATTTTGACACTTTAATTAAATAAGTTAATAAATGATGAAATTAAAGTTTTTTATAAAATTAGGACACTATTCACGGATTGAGAAAACAAGACAAACCTAATGAACAAAATTATCTATTTATTCTAACTTTTGAAAAATAGTTAAAATTTAGTGTGCTTTTTAAAAAAAAGTGGAGACAAAAAACGGAATCCACTATGATCAAGATAATTTGTCTCATCTCAACGTCTTTTAAAGTTTATTTATTGAGACATCATCCATTAAAAATTATTTTAAAAAGAAAATTGAAAATTGTGATTATTTTTAAATCAACATTTGTTTTGACAAAAGAGGGCAATAAGCGAAACACAAGCATGAAATTATGGTAGAAGTCAAATGAAACTACCGGAATCGAGGGAGCGGTTTAAGGCGGGAGGGTATTACCGTAAATTCACTTGCAAATATTACTTTTGACTCTGAGATACGGATAGAGGACTCGAAGGAAACTGATGAGATTTGACCTTTACTGTCCTTTTGCCGTATCAGTTTTTATTTTAATTTTTTTTTAATGAAAATCAGTTATTTATTACCCCATTATAAAAAGTTTTAATTTGAATGACTTCAGTCTTTATTCCGATTTGAAAATTTAAATTTGGTTCTTAGTTCTCGAAAATTCATGTATCCAGTGCAAGGTCATTTTAAATTTTCTGATCTCGTTAAATTGCTATATTTTGCTCTATTTGTGGCAGAAAAGATTTAAAAATAAACCCTTTTTATTTTTTTATTTTTTTACTATAGCTATTGAAAAGGTAATTTGACCAAGCTCAACGGAGTTAAATATCTTGAAAACTTAAGGGGCTGTTTGGCACGCTGGTTTGGAATTAGAAATCCTAGGGTTCTGGAACCCTGGGGTTTCTTGGCTGGAATAAGAAAACCCGGGGGTTTCTGATTCCTGTGTTTGGGGTGCAGGGTTGTGTTGGGCTGGTTTGCTGAAACCTGTGTTTGGGGTGCAGGGTTGGGTTGGGCTGGGTTTGTTTAGTTTGTTTTTTTTTTATAATTTTTCAAACTGTTTATTATTTATAAAAAAAATCTTACACTGTTTTTTTTTCCTACTCCATTTTTTTAACTTCATAATTTTTTTGGTGTGTTACATACCAACTATTTAACCATTTATGTAGAGCAATTGTTACAACTATAGTTCAATTTGAATTATACTATGTGTAGTTTGTATAACTATATGCTATCTCATTCACTCCACTCATGATGACATAAAATTGAAGATTATGCGTAGCAACAGATAATTAATAGGTGCAATGTAAGAATGGTGTTGCCAATGGTAAAGTAAAACCAAAAATTAGAACTAAGATCTAGTTCTAAAAATATCATAACACACATTCCAGATGAAATGACAAGAAAGTAGAAGTAGTTGTCCAAACACAAATGTAAGTCGTAAGAGTGGTAGATGAAAGTGATGAAAAGAGAGTCATGTTCTAGATGCTTTCCCCAAAATTTTCACGTAGTAATCATACTTCCAATCTGGGGTGAATGTAAAGAAGGAGTTCAACATCATACTATCCGAGAGAATAGTCTTTGCAACAGCCATTCAGTCTTTCCTTGTCATCCCTGGGATCGCCTTTAGTTTTGCATATAGCTCGTCCATGCTGGCCCTTTTAAAATATTGACTAGGTGGTTGGGTCTCTAGGGTGATTGTTGGAGTGGTCGTTGGGGTGGTTGGATTGATGGTGTTTGGGTATGCCGAGGTGGTCGCCGGTGGTGATTGCACGGTGGTCAGGTCGCCAGAATGGTCGTTGGGTGGTTTTCAGCAGTAGTTGTCGGGTCGCTGGAGTGGTCATCAGGGTGGTCATGTCGCCGGAGTGGTCGCTGAGTGGTTGTGGCAGTGGTTGGGTTGTTGGAGTCGCCAAGGTGGTCACCAGGTGGTCATCAACAGTGGTTTTGGGTGGTTGGGTTATCAGGTCGTCGGGGTAATCGCTGAAGTAGTCATCAGGGTGGTCAGGTCATCGGAGTGGTCACTAGGTGGTTGTCTACGATGGTTGCTAGGTGGTCAGGTTTTCGAGGTGATCGTCAACTATGGTTGTCGGGTGATCGGGTCATTGAAGTGGTTGTTGTCAGTGGTTCGGGCAAGTCGGGTTGTTTGAATGGTTGGGTTATCAGGGTGTCTAGTTGTTGGGTGGTCGAGTCGCAGGGGTAATCGTCGGACTGGTCTCTCGAGTTCTCATCACAGTGGTTGTCTGAGGTAATCGTCAGCGGTGGTCGGGTCACCGTTGTAGTCGTCAGAGTTATTGTTATCGGTGGTTGTTGGGTGGTCGCCGGAGTTGTCATCAGAGTTGTTCTCGAAGTAGTCGCTAGAAATGGAGAATGGTAAATGGAACTGGTCTCTAGAGTTCTCATCGCAGTGGTCGTCGGAGGTAATCGTTAGCGGTGGTCGGGTCGTCGATGTGGTCTCCGGAGTTGTTGTCGGAGTGGTCGCCGGAAATGGAAAACGGCAAATGGAAGAGGAAAACATGGCACAAACCCCATGGGGTTGCACTGTTGTAACCCATGGGGTTGTGTTTTGAAACACCTTGTGCCAAACATGGTTTTGGGTTTGGAACTCAAACCCATCCCAACCCAAACCCATGGGCCAAACGACCCCTAAAAAGAAAGTAAACAGATATAACGAGTAAAAAAGTATAATTTATCCAATAAAAAAGTTTAGAGCAAATTATGTTAAAAAAAAAAAAAAGAAAGAAAGAAAACCATGAAATATAGTGATGTAACCATTGGACCCACAAAATTTTAATTGGAAAAATCAAACTAAACTTCTATAGTTGGTAAAAATTGGATTTGAAAAAGAGAAGAAAAAGAAAAACTATATGAAAGGGTGTTTCTTTGAATGTTAGAGCGTTTTGTTCTTATGTAGGAGCAGAGGTACGTTGGGCCCAAGCTTCATCTCAACTTTTAAATATTAAGGATTAGTATTAAAAATCGCATCCTTCTTTCAAGTATTTACTATAGCCTATTAAAATAAGCTCTTCTTGAATTCCTTCATATTCCTGGTTTGACCTTCTTGTCTGCTTTAAAATGTATCCATTTTTTTTCCTTTTTGTTTTTCCTCATTTTTCGTTTCGCCTTTTCCCTTTTTTTTCGTTTTTCTTTTTTTCTTCCCCCTTTTTTTTGCACGTTTTTCCTTTTTTCATTTCTAGTTTTCTTTTGCTATATTTGTTTTCTCATATTTTTTTTTAGAGAAACACCACTAAATTGGTGTAGTATCATTTTTTCCTCTAAACTCTCAATTTCATCAAATTGGCTATACTTAGACAAGTGTTGTAATTTTTACTAATTCACTCACTAATTTTAACAAAAAGTACTGTAAAAAAATCATTAATTTCAATAGAATCAAGTTTGCACAAAATTAAATTTGATAATGCACAAATTAACCATTGAATAACCTTGTCAAAATTCACAAATTTCAACAAAAATTTAACTCTAATGTCGTTTCTCTTTGAAATCTTACAATTATGTACCATATAAATGTTTTAGAATTCAAATAATGCATGTAAGGATATTTTTTTTAATGATCTTTCAAACAAAAACTTATCAGAAGGTTAAAATTGCGACGCTTTTTTAATTTAGGGTTGAGATTGCCATACTTATTTAAGTTTGGGGTGGAATTTGATGCGATTAAAAGTTTAGGGTAAAAATTTATACAACATGACAAGTTTATGGTCAAAATTGATTTTTTTCTATTTTTTAAATAATTTAAATGTATACGTAATAACAAATATATGATATTATAATTCTTTTTTCAATTTCATTTTTCAATTAAAAATTTCTTTTCTAGAGTCAAATAAAGATGGAACAATAAAATTATTTTTTACTTTTAGTACATTATATTTTAAAATTAATGACATACAAAATTTATAATTCTTATAAAAAAGAAAAAAATCTATTTCATATTCTTATAGAACAATAAATCTAGTTCGATCTATTCTAATAGGCTTTTGAATTAAAAAAGTATGCAATTGATCTTTAAACTTTCAATTTTATATCCAATAGGTTTTGGAGTTTTTAATTTAATGTCTAATAGATTCATAACTTAATAGCTTTTTTTTTTAAAGTTCAAGAATCTATTAGATATAAAATTAAAATTTCAATGACCTATTAGACAGAAAATTGATAGTTCAATAACTTAGTAGAAACTTTTTAAAGTTATGGATTTATCAAACACTACCTTGACAATTTAAAGAACAAATTTATAATTTAGCCTATTTAATATCAAAATATACAAATGATATAAATATATAAATTTAATGACCAAATTTATAATTTAGCCTATTTATTATATCTATATAGTCCTCCTGACATATAGTTATGAATTCGCCATTGTTCTTATAGACCTGTTTTTCATCCATCACTTGCTATAAAAAGTGGGAGTTCAACTAACAAAATTCTTAACAAAGTTAAAAACATGATCCAACTTTTATTACTACGTAAGTTTTAGGATTTAATTTGTGTAATAAAAATGTCAATAGTCCAATTGTAACAACCATTATGATTTAAAGATAATTTGATTAATTCTCTTGAAAAAAATGTAATTTGATTATTTTATCCAAAAATTAAATATCAAAACAAGAATTTAGACTTTCATTTTTTTTCTTTTGTTTTGAGAATAAAACATTATAAATATGGGTGTAAATTCAAACATCCAAGCCTTAAGATACAATCAATTCAAGCATAACTAGTAGATAATGTACTTATTATTATCTCAAAGGTTGATGGTTTAAATCCTCCAACCCTGAAATTGTTGAACTTGAAAAAGAAAAAAAAAAATCCATAAAATACACATACACTAATGTTTGAAATTTAAACAGGATGAGCTTGAAATGCCTTATGAAAAAAGTACTTTTTAAGTGAAACATTTATTTTGTAAACAGATTTTAAAAAACTAATTAAATACTTTCAAGTGAAACATGTATTTTGTAAACATTTTAGTCCTTAAAAATAGGCTAAACCCACTCTAATGACCTGTTTGGGACGTTAAATGAGTTGTAATAATATATAAAGTTAAATAACTTTGTACTCCAAACACAAACTATTATAATTCAGACTAAGCAACTTTGCATTCTAAACACACATTATATAACTCTATAGATTATTATAATTCACACAATGTTCCAAACAACTCCTAATTTAAAATTTAATTAAATAGAATGGGAGGGGACAATTGGACAAAACATTAAGGTAGTTATAATGAAATGACAGTTATTTACTCCGCATTCACCGGCCGCAGCACTGTCCCAATCCAATAGCACATCAAATTTTTCCAAGTCATGTGGTGGTGTGATTCGCATTAAGTCTATTTGATTCTCCCTTTAATTTTTCAAACCCTCACTAATGTCGTCAACTCATTATCAATTTCATTCATTATGACCCCCTTAATCAACATTTTCAATTTTTTTTCTTCTCATTTTCTATTTTTTAACAGATACTTTGTTTATTGATTTTTTTTTCACTTTTTGAAAATACTTATAAAATTTTAATCCGATTCCAAAACTAACAAATAGATTTCAACTTGTTACCCTTTTTAGTTTTTAAAATTTGACTAGTGTAGAACTTAATAAGTAAAATTTATCTATTAGTTGTATGGAATGACCGCCTTCCACAAGGATATAACGCTTCCTTTATCTTAGTAATTTTAAGGAGGGAAAATGAGAATTGTATTATATTTCTCCAAGAAGAAGGTTTTACATACACGTGTGAAGAAGGAAAAATATAATGGATTCCAACTAATTGAATAAAACAAATTAACTCCTAATACTTGGACTCCGCTTGTTTTTGGCCCATTATGATCATATATGCTTAATCATGATTTTGCTACTTATAGTTAACCAAACTTCATATTGGTCAATTTTCAAGTAAAAGTGCACATTTGAAATTTGGTAGACTTTTCCATGAAAATCAGAACTTAGTTGCTTGCGAACACCACACATTCGGTGGGTAAGAGAAATATTGTCAATCATTCTCTACAAAACTAACGTATGCATCAAAGAAAGTTAATGACTCTCATGTCCCATGTTTTGCAACCTCCAAATGCCACAAGTTATGCATCTTCCAATTATATGGCCAACCTTCACCCAAACCTATAAAAACAAACGCCAAGTACTCTTGATCCAAGGTAAGTAATCAAAGCATATACCAAACAAAAATACCCCACCTTGACATTCTCAGTACTTTACTTTTATTTTGCTTTGTATCAATTTTAGTCTTTAAATTTTTATATTTATTTCATACACTAAGGAGCTGTTTGTTTTTAGGGAATCAGGATATCTGGCATCTTCATATCCAGAATCTTAGGTCCCGTTTGATAACGTTCTCGTTTCTTGTTTCTTGTTTTTGTGTCTCGTTTCTTGTTTCTGTTTCTTAAAAACTAAAAACAGAAACATGTTTGATAACTATTTCTGTTTCTTGTTTCTTGTTTCTTATTTTTTGGTAAAAAGAAAATTTAGTGCATATACTATAATAAAACATATAACATGCATTAAAATAAATATAAAACAATTATAAAGAGGATATAGTATTTTATTAAGGCCTAACACCTAATTAATAATAATAAGAAGAAGAAATTTTATCCTTCAAATGTTATTCAAATTTGATTTGCAATGTTATTTCTCACTTCAATCAATTCACCTTGAACGATTTTGACTTACAAGAGTTAGTTCAATTAGACGAATTTGTAAATTGTTTAAGGTCAGACAATCGAACATACCCACATTTCTTTAATTTAATAATAAACTTTATTTTTATTTTTTCTTTAAAAATGCATTAGCCAATAATACACGCAAGTAAAATCAGAAAAAGAGAGAAAATGTATATATTTTTTTACATTTAATGGTAAACATGAAATACATTATTAGTTTATTTATTTAATAAAAAAATAAAATCGTACCAAAAGGAAAAATAATAGAGAATTAAATAGAAAATAATAACTATAAGCTCGTTAATGTAAGTAAAAGAAAATAAGAAAATAAGAGAGAATAAAAACATAAACGAAAAGAGAGAAGTAAAAAGGAAAAAAGAAAAAAAAGATAATGAACTATTAAAAGAAAAAAGATTATGATAAAAGAGAGAGAATGAATAGAAAGAAATAAATCAAAAAATAAAAATAAAAAAGAAGAAAAAAACAAAAAGATTAAAAAGTATTAAAAGAAAAAAAATAGAATGGAAGAGAGAGAAAGAAGAGAGAGAAAGAAGAGAGAGAGGAGAGATGGGTAAAAAGAGAAATAAGAATACATGCATGAAACCTGAAAAAAAAAACAGAAACATAATTTGAGAAACTACTTTTTGAAGTTTCTCAAAATCTGCCTTTTTTTTTTAGAAACAAGAAACATGATGGTTTATCAAACAAGTCTGTTTCTTAAAAAATGAGAAACAGGAAACATGAACGTTATCAAACGAGCCCTTAGATGTCCGAAATTTTAGATGCCCGACATCTTTAGATTACCATGTTTGTTTTTCAGAAAAATTTATAAGGATGTTTGAGAATACTTAGATAGTTATGTTTGTTTTGCATGATTTATGTATGAAAATGTCTTAAGATTATGTGTTATACCAATAATGCCCTTGCTAACCTTTACATAATTTACTTATTAGTTTAATATAATTAAATTGATATCACATGCATTTTGGTGTTTGTTAATTTAATATTATATTTTATATCAATTTATTTTATACTAATATTTATGTATTATTTTGTAGAACAAATTAATTTATATTAGTTTGATATTTTTATAAAATATATAATATTAAATATTAATTCAATTTTAAATATGCTTTATTTTATATCTAAATGTAAAATATAAATATAGCTAACTACATATGATCGTTTATTAGTGCATAAATACATTAATTTATTTTAAATAAAAATAAAAATGTAAAATAAAGAAAATTGATAAGGGGCAAATATGTCATTAGTGGATGCTCTCAGCATGAGAATCTTAAAAACCCATGTTTCAAAAGGGCATCCAAATTTAATCAGATGTCCCCCGAATGGGCATCCTAGGATACCAAGACATCTTAATATGCTAAGGTATCTTACATTCCTACAAATCAAACGAAGTAATCTAGATGCCTATTTCATGGGAATTTTAGATTACCACGAAACAAACGGCCCCTAAAAGTGATAATCTAGGTTTTCATATAAATAATAAATTGAGTTTCACAATATTTTAAATAAATTAAACCAAACATTTTTTTTAGTTCAACAACAATATTTGGGAGTGGGCGAATTTGAACCTTTGATCTCTCGATTGAGGATACATATTAATTATCATTGAGCTATGCTCACTTTAGCTAAACCAAACATTTTTACCGTAAAGATTAAAGTAAAATTTAATAAAAGTTGGAGAATATAACTTAATTTTAAAAAGATGAATTATCAAAATAAAAAAATAGAATTAAATAAAGTTAAGAATCAGAACAAAATGTTCATCTGAAAAAGAAAAAAATGATAAAAGTGGAAAGAACAAAATTATATTTAAACCAAAAAAGAAAAAGAAAAAGAGACCGACACATTTGAAAATTCGCCGCCTACATTAATGAGGAAAGCGTTTTACACATACATACACAAAAAGGAAAATAATTGAGCAATAACATAGTCCAATCATTTCACACTTATTAATTAGTAATTAAGAAATACAGAAATAAATAACTTTAATTATTACATTTTAATTTCCTGTGGGTATATAATAATGATGTGAATAATTATGTTAAGTGTATGCTATAAACAAATAATAATTAAAATAGGATCTTCGTAGCATGTAGTGGCCTTTTTTAGGGATGGATTCGATGTTTCATTTTACTTTAAATGGTGTAGGGAACTCCCCACCTAGCCTCTGTCCCTAATCACTTTTGGCATTTTTTTTTCTAAAGTGGGGAAAATTTTAAATTTTATTGCCCATTTGAACTCATAGTTCGATTTTAATTCGATATAAACTTGAAGTGGTTTTGGCTTAAAATGACAAATCTATGTTTGCTCGGTTGGTTCGTCAAGTTTAAGGTTTGTTAGACAAACCTATGAGTTTGAATAGTACTTGGAATTTATTGAAATTACTTATACTATTTTTCTAAATTCAAGTTGTCTAAACTTGCACTACAAAATTTCCAAATTTAGGCTTTCTAAATCTTCTATTTGAACCCTTAGATTTAACATTTTCAAGATTGAGATGTTGAACCCACACTCCAAACACCCTCAAATTTCAAATTAAAAATGGACACATTTAGTACAGTATAGGATTAAAGAAAAATTCCTTTTTCTTAACACAGAATTGGGAAGAGACAATAAAGTTTTAGATATTTTAGAATATACACATATGGTTTGAAACCTATATTTAGAGAGACATGTCATGTCCAAAGATCGAATCAAGATTTAATGGCTTAAGACCATATTAACGACAAAACCCAAATTGACCCAATTAATTTCAATCGACTCAATTTTCAAAAGTTCCCGCTAAAAACCCACATTTAACACTCAAAATTAAGGACAAAAAGACAAAATAAAATGTGGTTTCAAATTGAGATAAAATTCCACATGTCTCCAAATAAAAGCGAGAGGCAATCAAGGGAAAAGGAAAAGAGCAAAATACATCTAAGTGATTAGACATAGGAAAATTTGTGAAAGCTGCTTCTTTTAATTTGGGGACCATTTGCTTTGCATTTCCCCTTCTTCTTTCATTGGGTTTTATTAGAAACTACTTTTTCCCCCAAACCCAAAGTGCTTTTTTTTTTGGCCTGAATTTGCTCATCATTATGCTCCATGCTTGCTAGACATGAATTGGTTATTCAACTTCATCGGTTTTTCTTTTTTTTTTTTTTAATCATTGTTTATCATAGCATTAATTTAGACCACCGTTTTGTAACCATAGTTTATTGGTGATGTGTTTTTATTCAAATCACAATTAGATTAAATATAATAATGTATAAGCGCTACTCAATTGGTTAAGACATTACATCATCAACTAAAAAGTTTAGGTCTCAAATTTTCACCCTTACATGTTTTAAATAAAAATAATGTTTAAGGATAAAAAAAGTGATTTCTCTCCATTTGTTCTATCTTTATTTATTTTTTAGTAAGAACTTTACGTTTCTCAAGTGATATTCTGTTATTTGTTCATTTATTATGTAAGTAGTGTTAAAGCTACTATAGCTTAGATTATTTTGGTGCATGTGTGACATCTCAAGATTGTGAATAATCCCATAAAATGTTTCTCTTACCCTCTCTCTAAAGTAAGGATTATCTTTAAAACCTTTTAACAAGGAATAGAGATTATTTAGAGAGAGAAAGATATATATATTTTTTATGAAGTCAAATTTGAGGAAAATGTAGGACTTAATTTTTCTTCATTTATATGAGTTTGAGGATATAATTTTTACAATAAAAAAGTTAATGGATGTAATTGTAATATTACACTTTTTTCCGAGGGTAAAAACAATCTAACAAATTTGCACAAATTCAAATTCAAAATTTGAAAATTCCTTTTCATGTTCTATTTCTTTCCTCTCTCTTATTTAAAAAAAAAAAAAAAAAAAAAAAATCCTTTTCACGGTCACGGGCATGATTGAGAAAAGAACATAGAAGATATATATAATGATGCAAAATGGTAGATTTGTAAAATATCTTAAAATAAAAAACAATTTGTAAAAAAAAATTGTACAAAAGATCCACATGCAATCATTTCAGTTTATAAAATGCAAAAGGTCTTGTAAAAATACTTTCTTTAATTTAAAAAAAAAAAAAATCAAACTTTTATCCCTCAATTTGTCAAATTGTATCAAATTTTCACCATATTCTTTCAATCTAAACTTGGACAAATGTTGAAACCTCTAATATCTGTTCAATTTTTGCTAATTCACTTATTAATTTTAACAAAAACCAATATAAAAATTCCATAAACTCACTAATTTCAATAAAATCAAACTTCACGTAAAATCAAGTTCGATCAATGCACAAATTAATCATTAAGTAACTTTGTTAAAATTTACAACTTTTCAACAAAAATTTACCTCTAATATCGTTTTGCTACGAAATTTGATCAATTTTATATTATATATGTTTTACGATTAATTGAACACATATAATAATAAATTTTTCCACAACATTTCAAACAAAAACTTATCAAAGAGTTAAAATTACAATACTTTTTGAAGTTTAAGGTTAAGATTACATTTATCTAAATTTGAAGTGTAATTGGATGAAATTGAAAGTTTAAAATAAAATTGATATAACACGACAAGTTTAGGAGTAAAATTCGATTTTTTTCCAAAAGAAATAAATAAATAAAAGGAAAGGATAAAGAGAAGGTTGATCCCACATCGGAAGAGAAAGGCAATATGTGGTATTATATATAGCCTACTCTGAGGGAAACGGCCACCAGCCGCGGAACGAAGTGATAGGGCCGATTGTTCCTTATTGGATCATAGGGCTCAGGAAAGTCCCCGGGCCAAATTTCTGCAGAGATGCAGGCCTGGAAACGGGTTACCTTCGGAAAGCCCAATGGGCCTTCGCATTGCACCATGCGAGGGGCTGAGACACGTGTGGAGCCTTAGAGTCCCATTGGCCCGAAGTCAATTACTGGCCGACTACACAGATATTCACTTCCCCTTCCGACAAAGGGGGTAACAGAACGGGGCTTACGATTCCGCGGCAAACTTTTTTTCTCTATATAACATAAATTTGATGTCAATTAATTTTTAAACTTTTTAAATTTGATAGACTTATTAGACAATTAATTTTTAAAATTTTTAAATTTGATAGAGACTTATTAGATACATAATTAAAAGTTCATGAACCTATTGACACAAAATTAAAAGTTTAAGAATCTATTAGACACTTTTAAAAGTTTAGGGACTAAATAGACACAAATCTTAAAATTCAAGGACTAAACTTGTAATTGAATATTTTTTTTAAATTACTATTTAATTTTAAAATAATAAAAAAAATCAATTAAAAAGGAAAATATTACATTTTGAATCAAAACTAAGATGTATGACGTCTGAGCGTAAAAAGCCTAAATGCTAATTAGAAACCATTAAAAAGGTTAGTTTTAGTAAAGAGAAGGCAATTGAATAGTACATACTCTCGCCTAGAAAGTTGTAAAAGAGAAAGTATCTAAAGTATGGACTTGAGCATTGGCCGTCGGAGCATACTAGTTGCATCCCTCGAATATCTAGCCTTTGTTTTTTGAGTTGTGTTTTGGTTGACGGGCTTGTTGTCCATCAAGATTGTTGGACTTATTGAGTGTCTTTAATATCCTAATTTAAGGAACATACCAACAATGTATTAGAGCCAAGACTATATAGTTTTGGTTAAAATACTATTTTGGTCAATGTACTTTGAGCTTCATTCTATTTTAGTCCTTGTACTTACAAATGTCCCAATGTGGTCCATGTGCTTTTATTATAGCTTAAAAGTGTTCCCTATAGTTATTTTGAAGTTATTTTTTATTGAAATAAATTAAATAATATTATTAATTTTTATGCAAGAAAAGACACAATGTGAACATATTTTCAAAATTTATAGAAGGAATGTAAATAGAAACTTTTTTTTTATTTAAAGTTAATAATAAACTAATAGTAGAGACCAATTTTAAACTTTATTGAAAGCACAATCACTAAATTTTGACATTTAAAAGTACAAAGACTAAAATGAAATAAAATCCGAAGTAAAAGAATCAAAATGGTATTTTAGCCTATAATTTTCAAATTCTTGTGGAAACCATAGTCTAAGTTAGCTTCAATGGAAGAGAAGGAAAACAAGAAAACTGAGCAACACACACTCTTGTTAAGAAAATCGTGAAATAGAAACTACCTAAATTATGGGTATGTATTAGGACAATTATATTACCTTTATTCTTGCCCAAATGACTGCCATTAATTGTAAATCTTCCAACTGTATTTTTATCTTCTCTTTTTGTAAATTGTCGTTAGGCTGTACATATATAATACCTCTATGGGATGAATTAGATTAATTGAGGAAAATATACCATTGAAAAATCTCTTTCTTTATTAGATTACAGTTGAGTTGGACAACCACAATAATTGCACTAATCCTTATTGTGACAATTTGCATACTTCTCTTTGTGTTACTACAGATTTGCCTTCTCATAGTACAATTGTTGTCAATACTTGAAATAATGTGCCTCATGATGCTTCCACTGGTCCTAATCGAAGTACTGTTAATACTCACCAAATGCAAACAAGTGCTAAGTCTGGGACTTTCAAGCCGAAAGCTTTTCTTTCTACTGTGTTGACAACTGTGCAACCGATCCTTCTTCGTATACAGAGGCTTCAAAATTTTCAGAATGGAGATCTGCCATGTGTGAGGAGTTGAATGCTCTTCAAGAACAAGGTATGTAGACTTCAGTACCTCATTTTTCTTCCAATGTTGTGGGTTGCAAATGGATTTTTAAAACCAAATATCACACTGATGGCTCCATAGCTAGGTATAAAACAAGACTAGTTGTTAAGACTTATTACCAAGTTGAAGGATTTGATTTTGAAGAAACCTTTAGCCTAGTAGTAAAAAAGCCAACAATTCCATAGTATACTTTCTCTTATTGCTCAGTATCAGTGGTTTCTAACTTAATTGGACATCAAAAATACATTTCTTCATGGGCATTTAAAGGAGGAAGTTTATATGTCACAACCTCCTAGTTTTATGGATAAATCCTGTCCATCTCATGTATGCTTGCTTCATTAGAGTTTATAGCCTTGAACATGCCTCTCGAGCTTGGTTTGATCGCTTTACGTCATACTTACTCACATTGAGATTTGTTGCTTTTATTGCTGACTCATCTCTATTATACTTTTAGTTGATTCTTCTTTGACTTGTTTGCTACTTTATGTGGATGATATTATTACCATTGGGCATGACTCCTCTTATATATCTGTCTTAAAGAAGCAAATTGCCTCTAAATTTTGGATTTTGGATTTTGGTGCATTGATAATATACTTTCTTGGCTTGAAGGTTCACTTTTCTTATGCTGGCATTTTAGTTAATCAAGCTAAGTATCCAATTGATCTGCTTTAAACATCAGGGAGGTCATATGCTAAGTCCTGCTTAACTCCTATGTCTATCCCTGTTGCTCTGTATTATGCCTTTGCACCTTTATTCAACTATCCAACTCTTTATTGACAGCTTGTTGGTTCACTACAATATCTCACACATTTATTGAACCAGACATTGCCTTTGCAGTAAATCGAGTAAGTCAATTTATGCATTGCCCTATAGTTGTTCATTTTTTTGCTGTCAAACATACTTATGTTATCTCTGTGGATCTAAGCATCTTGGTGTTATGTTTCGTCGTGGAGACTTATCTCTTACTGCATTTTGTGACTTTGATTGGGTTGGTGATACATCTGATCGTCAATCCACTTCTGGTTTCATTACTTTCCTTGACTCAAATCCTATTTTCTGGTTTGCCAAGAAGCAACCTACCATCTCACGTTCTTCTATAGAGGCTGAATACAAATCACTAGCTATTACCACCGCTAATCTATTGGTTACAACAACTTCTTTGTGATCTTCACAGCCCTTTGAAGACTCCTCCTATATTATGGTGGGATAACATTTCAACAATTTTACTTGCCAATAATTCTGTGTTCCATGCTCGTACGAGCACACATTGAGTTTGACTATTGTTTTGTTCATGAAAAAGTTGTTCGTAATTATATCTCCATTTGCTATATATCTTTCGAGGATCAATTTGCTGATTTACTTATCAAAACATTGTTATCTCATATATTTTTACCCTTCAGGAAAAAACTTTTGACTTCCATCTCATCTTTAGTTTGAGGGAGCATATTAAGACAATTATTTTATATCTTTCATTATTGTCTTTACTCTTGCCCAAATTACTTGTTTGTGCGTTTTCCAACTGCATTTTTGTCTTCTCTTTTTTAAATTGTCATTAGGCTGTACATCCTCTACAGGATGAATAGGATTCATTGAGGAAAATATACCATTGACAAATCTCTTTCTTTATTTGTTTTCATAGGTCGAAATTGGTCACCGTCCCATGCTTGTAGAGTTTCGATCCGTTGTTTCTTGGTTTGTGTTTTGTCTTTTGATTTAATTCACATGAGATTTCTGGAGAAATTTAATTTGTGGAAATGAACTTGAATTTGTATTGATTTATATAGTGGTAGCACATTTTTTAATGTGTGATCCTCTAATTCTTTCTCTAAAATATAAATTCGTCTCAAGGGCTTCACAACTTGTTCTTGAGATTGAATCTTTAATTTCTTGAAGAGTCAATTGATGTCTTGAGATCTTCAATTCTTGAAAGAGATTTTTGATCTTTGAAGTCTTCTGATCTTCAAGTCTTTTTCTCTGAATTCTTTGAATTTTGAATTTTTTGAACCCCCGAAATGAATGATGACTCTTCTATTTATAAAGCTTTCCATAGATATTGTGTGGGCTTGTGCTTAGTTGGTTTTGGACATAACTCTTTGGGCTGGGGCTTTGTCAGCTTTGAGCCTGACTCTTCGGGTTTGGACTTTGGGCCAAATTGTCATTTAATGAGCTTTTTAAGCTTATTTGATCTTAGGCCCAATTGCAATATGACCCGATTTGACATGTTGAGGCTTACTTGATCAAATGGACGTAATGAAAACAAGTGGCATTATTTGAGATTTGCCATTTTTTTTTGTCTTCAAATTTAATTTGAGAGACATGCTAATCTATAATTGATCCCAAATTTAATAATTTGTGATTTTGTCATTAATTTATAAATAATTATGTGACGATTTGTGATTGGCCAAAATTTATATTTTTATAGACTTATTCTTGAAAAAAAAAGTTAATAAAAACTCACGATATAATTTATTTTGAATCATTTTAGAAACTTCAAGGTAAAGTTTTGACACTTAGGGGGCATTTAGTATGCAAGTTTGGAATCTTAAACCTAAGAATGTTAAACCTAAAGGTTAAGATGGGGGTTTAGGTAGGCTAGGTTCAAGAATGTTGTGTTTGGAGTGTAGGTTTAAGAACTCTGAATTAAGAAGTTTGTGTTTGAAGTGTAGGTTTAAGAAGCTTGGACTTGGAATGCATATTTTAAAATATGAGATTTATGAAATGTTTAATTTTATTTAATTAATGGTTAGATTTTAGAATATTTTAAAATTTTCATTTTAATTATTTATTTTTTGTTATTTTAATATAGTTAATTTAAAAATTAATTAATTATTTTTATTGTTCGAATATAACTTAATTCAAAATTAAAATTAAAATTGTTTCTTATATATTTTTTTAAAATTTTAAATTGACTAATTTAATTATATAAAAAATTACTGAATTATAAAAAAAATACATTGAGTAGATTTTTTCTTTAAAAATTGACTATGTCAAAAATACAATGTATATTTTATTTTTATATGACTAGGTTGAAATTGAATATCATACATTTTTTTTTACCTTAAATACGACTCATTTGTAAGTTAAATACTTTTTAATATGGATAATTTAAAATTAAATATTATTTATTTTACTAATTTAATTTAATAAGTTTATTGTAATTCAAATTCAACTCAATTTTCGTTACTTTTCCAAAAAAATTTAAACCAATATTTGTTTCCATCAATTTTGAAATTAAGGTTGGACTAAAATTAGATATATGTGTGTGTGTGTATATACATATTTTGCATAATTTGAGATTTTAATTAATTTACTAACTTAATAAAAAAATGAACTATATAATTTGTTATTCATTTTGTTTCTAGATGACTAAATTAAAAATAAAAAATTTATTAAGAGATGCGGTTCTAATGTAAATTAGTTCCTTTTTTATTATTCTTCTCGTGGAGTTCAACTCAACAAATGAAAAAAAGGACTAATTTTATTATTATTTGCAACAAGTAGAAAAAGAAGAAAATAAATATTTTTTACTAGTTATCAATTATAAATTATTTATTTTACTTAGATTTCGAAATAAAATATCATATACTTTTGTTATATTAACTAATTTAAAACTAAATACTTTTTATTTTATTTTAATATTAGCAAGTTCAAATAAACTAATGTTTTTATCTTAAACTCAATTATTAGAAATTATATATTTTTGGTCAAATTACACTTTCAATCCTAAAGTTTTATTTTAATTTTTATTTATCGCCTGAGATTTCAAAAACAACATTGTAGTCCTTTTAAGTTTAAAAAATGATTCTAATAAATCTTCAAGTTAAATTGACTAACGGAAAAAATCTAAAAGTTACAGAGAACGCATTTAAAGTTATCAAAAGAGCTGTTGGTATAGATGAAGATGAAAAGAAAGATAAGAGACAAATGAAGGAGAAAGAAAGAAAAAAGGAAAAAGATAAAACTAATAATAATAATTAAAAAGCACAAGGGAATAAAAGGAAGAGTGAGAAAGAATAATTATTATTATAATTAAAATTTTAAAATAAAAAAACAGTTAAAAAAAAAAAAAAGAGATAACCCATGAAGTTGAATAGTATATTCAACTTCTTCCTAAACTCTTGGCCAAACAATAGTTGGGCTTAGAAAACCTACTCCACCTTAATCCCAACCCCAAACCAAACAACCCAATCCACCTTGTTCTGCAGGTTAGTCAAGTATGGAATTTGTTGAACAAACCCATGTGTTTTTTAAAATATGATTCTTAAACCTGCACTTCCAAACACATGCAAGGGCAACAAAGAACGAAAGACGAAAGAGAGTGGGGTAATTGTCCTCCTCTTAAATTTAAGATTATATTAAAAACAAAAAAGTTAATTATTTTGTTAAAAAGTACTTTTGGACCACTTTCACAAAAGTAACAATTTAGTTTCTGTACTTTCAAACTTGTAACATTTAGTCCATATAAACTTTATTATGTAATAAGTTAGTTCCTATACTTTAAACTTTGTAACAATTTAATCAATACCATGAAAAATACTATTAGAATTAAGTCTCAATTTTTATTATATAATGACTTAGTATTTGTAGTTTATAATCTCATGATTCTAATAAGTTAATCAATCTACATATGTAATAAATTTTATTAAATTTTAATAACATTTTTCACAATAGGACTAAATTGTTATAAATCACAAATGAAGCTGAAAAATTGACCCCCAACTAGTTGAAACTAACCGAACCGATGTCGGCCAATCAGTTTGAGAGATGACCTAGTCAACGTTGATTTTTCCTTCTACAAAACTGACCAATCGGTCGGGCGGCTTGTCTAATACTAATGCTTTTTCTAAACTTAATCTCTCTCTTTCTCTTTCACGTCCCTTCAATTTTCAAATATTTCATTTTCTCTCCCTCCTGCTTTTTCCATTCACAGATTCAATCTCCTCTCTCTCCCTTCTTTTTCTCACCCTTTTCTTTTTTTCCATTCTACTTCTTTCTCCCTTGAATTTTTTTCTCTAATCTTCTTCTAGTTTTCTCTCTTTCACATATCTCCTTCCACCTCCTCCCTCATTTTCTCTTCTTCTCCATCTTTTCCCTCCTTTTCCTTTCAGTTTTCAGTGTCATCTTAGTTTTTTTTTAGCCACACAATCCACATGCCCCACTCTTTCTTTGGAATCAACAAAATTGACTGACCAAACTAATGGTCGATCGGTCGATTTGTACAATGGTTAGAAAATCATAAGTCTTTGACCGATTGAAACGAACAGGTCAAAGATCAACGTCAGTTTGAGCCTAAAACTGACACCAACTGGTCGATATACACCCCTATGGATTAAATCATTACAAACTTAAGTTTAAGTACTAAATTATTGCTTCTATGGAAGTTCAGGGACCAAAAGCGTTTTTAGTTAAATTACAAATTTGATTCCTATGGTTTTGAGAAAGTTAGAATTTAGTCCCTATGATTTTAAATGTTAGAACTAGTCCATATGGTTTGATAATGAACTATTTATGGAGGTTTTATCAAACCATAAGGACTATTTGTGAGGTTTTATCAAACCATAAGGACGAAATTCTAACTTTTAAAATCACAGAGACTAAATTCTAACTTATTTCAAACTATTCTAATCTAAGGCCCCATTTACTTACTCGCAATCATAATCAAGGAATGAGAATAAAAAATTGTGGAACCCACCCCATTATGATTTTTGGTGTTTACTAGACTCTAGAATGAGAATCAACTGTAGCCCTACTCCAAAATCTATAATCCCATTACGATTTCACATTCTCCAAATAGGTCATGAATCCCATTTCCATTCCTTGATTCCGTGGAACCCACACCATATTTTTTTGTTCACTTTACATTATTTGCCCTTTCTCTCTCCCCTTCCTTCTCCTTTTCTTTATGAATCAGTAATCATTAGATGGACAAAAGAAACTAGGGCTACAAAAAGGATAGATTCCAAAAATCTCCAGAAAAATACCATAAAGTAAAATCTTAGAGCCCAAGTGCAAATCCAAATTTTAACTCTTGGTCATTCCTCTCCTTCTCATGCTTTCTCATTTCTAAAAACAACACAAGCTCCTTTTCCTTATCTTTCATCACCGACGCCCTTAGTCCCCAAACTTGATGTTGTCGCTGCCTTACCAGAGCTTGCATTTTCAATTCCAAAGCCCTTAAACTATGATCCATGTCTAAAACCCCCAAGTTTGGTGCCCAATAAAATTCAAAAATCACAGGTAGCACCGAGAATACTTCAAAGCCAAAAAAAAAACTACATAGTTCATACGCATTTTCAATTCTCCGAATAACACCCAATAAGATTACGAAAACAGCAAATTCGTCAATGGTCTGTTTGAAAGGAATTTTCAAATTTGGAAGTTCTCGCCAAAGATGAAAGACCTTTTGCCAACTCTAATTTAGTATAATTTCACGATGGTTTGCATGAAGGGGATTTAGAATTGGAAATCGGTCTCTCACTCTCGCTCTCGTTCTTGCTCGAGCAAGAGCGAGCGCGATGGTTTTTTTTCTCTTTTCTAGATGGTACATGAAGGGAATTTGGAATTGGAAGCCAATTTTATCGCTTTCGCTCTCGTTCTTGCCCAAGCGAGAGCGCAAGCAATCTTTTTTTTTTTTTTCTCCTGTCTATGATTTTTGGCTTTGTTTTCGCTTTGGTTTGGTATGCTACATGTAATATCATTTTTTAAAAATTAAATAAAAATAAAATAATATTATCTTTTAGTAATAAATTAAATAATATTATCTTATTAAATCAAATTTGTAACTATACATTTTGTTTTTCAACAAAAAAAAAACATAATCTCAATGAAAAATCTCAGTGAAAATATGTTTCTTTTAAAATTATTTAGATCAAGATTACATATTTTGGAAAAAAAAAAAAAGCTACAACCAAATTGAAATTTGAATGAGATGAATGAAATTTAAGACAATTACTATTTTATTTTAAATTTTAATATAGGCATTAAAAATTTCTTTTAAGTATAAAAATAAAAGTGACATTTTAATTCTGGTAGCATATATATTATTTTTAGTTAATGCATTTTATTCTTTAGTTATATTGATTAGAAAATATAAAAAAAATCATTATGTTAATCATACATATTTCATTTCTATTCGAGACAGAAGTAAATACTACCAAATGGGTTTTTGATTACAATTCTAGCTCAATCCCATTACGGATAAGCAAACAATATCAAAAGGAATACAATTTCCATTTCAATTGATTCTAATTACGATTGATTTTCATTACGATTCTAGCTCATTCCCATTATGGATAAGTAAAATTTAATTTTCCCTCTTTAAGTTTTCAAAATTGATACATTATATATATTAGAAGGAAAAATTATGAAAATTTCTTGCTCCATTCCAAACGCAAATTTCTTAAACTCAAAGTTAGAATGGCCCACACCTCGAAGGCTCCAAAAAGACGAAAAACGAACCATTAAACAATTTCTACAACCTAAAGATACCATTAAATTTTTGAAACCTTAAAACTAGACACTTTTCAAATGAGTTTTCCAAAGAACAAAAAGTAAAAGAATATGCGAGGGATCTTGTTGAAGAAGTCGAAAGCGCGTTCGTCACATAAGTGCATCTTGTGACGTAAGTGCTTACATTATTAACTTTCCTCCAAGAAGCAAGTCAGCGCCTGCCTTCATTATTATTTTACGTAATTCCTCCCATCTTTTTGACTTATCATTGCTTCTGGAACAAACTCAAAAAAAAAAAAAAATTCAATCAATCAAATTCATGCTTTTTTTTTTATTCACTTAATTTATCAATTTGAAAAGATTTCAATTATGACGTCTTCAGATTTTGAATTATTTCTATATTTTAATACTTGCCTTAACATTGATTGACTAAAACACCTAGGCTCCAAATTCTTAAATCTTAGATGAGACATTATGATTTGACACTCTATTGATGAACTAGAAATAAGGCACATAACAATAACGTTTTGATAGTGGTTTCGTTTTTATTTTTCTATTTTTGAAAATTATAATTATTTTCTTGACTATGATTTTCACATCTCTTAAATAAACATGTGAATTTCTAGTCAAATCGGACAACCATTTGATTTTTGAAAATTAAGCTTATATACACTATTTTCACCTATTAGTTTCTTTATTTTGTTGTCTACTTTTAACAAATGTTTTCAATTTTGAAAACTAAAAAAAAGTGGTTTTTAAATTTTTGTTTTTGTTTTTAAAATTTGACTAAGAATTTAAGTGTTTCCTTAAGAAAGATGAAAATCATAGTAAATAAGTTGTGATAATTAAATAAACACAATTTTTAAAAACAAAAATTAAAAATTAAATTATTATCAAACGATGCATTTTTTTTTTTAATTTTTAAAATTTGGTTTGGAATTTGAAAGTACTTTTAGAAAGTAGATTAAGGGTATGTTTGGGAGTGATTTTAGAATGCCCAAAATCACTTTTGACATGCCCAAAATCAATTCTCCTTCAAAATTGTGATGTTTGGCAATGATAAGAGTGATTTTAGAAACATCCAAAATCACTTTAAGTGATTCCCGGTCAATCACTTGGGAGGTGATTCCCAAGTGATTTTTTCTTTAAAATGACTATTATTTCATATTTTAAAACAATCTTACTTTTTGTGACGGGTAAAAACCGTCATCTTTTAATTAAATTCATTAATTTCCATAAAAGAGCATGTATTCTCAAAACCGTCACCATTGAGGTCATCCATCATTTTTTAAAAATGTCAATTTTTCTCTCTCTAATTTTTTTTTAATGTCTATCTCTTAGTTTATTCTCTTTTTAACATTTTCGTTCATCTCTCTATAATTTTTGTATCTCTTTAACTTTTTTCTTTCTTATCTTTGACCTCTTGCCATAACTTTTTGCTCTTGAGATTTTTTGTCCCTGACTATGAACTGTTTTTGTTCTCATTAAAGTTTTTCTCCCTAAAATTTTTATCATTCTCTTCAAATTTTTTTGTATATTTCTCTAAATTTATTTCTCTATCTTTCAATTTTTTCGCTCTCTATTAAATTTTCTCTCTCTAAAATTTCTATCACTCCATGTCTTTAACATGTTTTTCTCTCTGAAACTTTAATTTTCTCTAGCTTTATTTTTTTTTCTCTTAATTTTTTTAGTTCTCTCGCTATAATTTTTTTCTACCACCTTCTATTTTTTAAAAAAATTTGAAATGTAATGCTCTTTTTAGTAATTTGATGATTCTAAAATTACCTTTGAAAATAAACATTAATCGTTTTAAAAAATATTTTTAATTAAATTTAAATCATTTTTACAAGAGTGGAACCAAATATTAAAATGATTTATAACAAAAACTTTTACAAAATTAATTATAATTAAATCACTTAGTTTAAAATACTAATTTTAAAGTCACTTTTAATTGTATGAAAATCACTATTAAAAGTGTAGAACCAAACATTAAAATAATTATATGAAAATCACTTTTTATAAATCAATTATAAACAAATCATTTATGCTAAAATCACTATTTCTAAAATCATTCTCAAACATGCCATAACAATACAAAGAAACTGAACATGGGTGGAAGTGGATGTAGTATTATAAGCTTAATTTTAAAAAATAAAAAATAAAAAATAAAATGATTATCAAATTAGACATATATTATTTATTAGTAAATTTTCATCTATTCAAATATATTTAACTGGTTGTCAATTCACGACAATTTATCCATTTTTTTGAATTAAAAAAGTGTGTTACATAACATTTATGTGTCGTTAGTCAAGACATCATTATTGAAACAATTTAAAAGTCATGATTAATTAAATAAACTTGTGACGAAATAGTATCAAAATTTGAAATAAAATATTTATTAGTCAAATTTTTAATTTTTCTTTAAATTGATAGATTAACTTAACGTTGATTTTGACTAACATTCGAGCTATGCACCCACCTAGCTATAACCATGGTATTAAATTTCAATCGACATGTCAACATTTCCATTGATATTTTTACATATCCATGGGTTCGACATTGACATAATTGGAGAATCGATATTTCCACTATACCGTACAAAATTGATAAAATATTAAAAAAATAGCAAGAAAATGTAACTTAAATGTGAATATAATATTGTAACAAGTATTTTAACTCATTTAACAAGTGTAAAATGTTTATTTATTAACTTAATTCTTTTTTGAATTTTTTGTTTTTAAAATTTTTCTTGAAATATCCATCGAAATCGACATTTTATCGATATTTTCATCGACATTTTCATAAAATTGAGACTTCGACATTTTCGTTGACATCGACATTTTAAACCTTAGCTATAACCACTACTCATACCTTTTCTCATCCATGCATTACGGAAACATTTGGATTATGTATTTCTAATTAAATTTTAATCCAACATTGACACATAAAAGTTCCTAATACTTTTTGTTTAATCTTAATTTATTTGACCATCAACATGTTGATTTTAATATATTTTTCCATTGTTAGCAAGACAAGTTACCTTGAGGAGTTAAATTTTTTTTTCCCCTTGTTAGTGTGATAAAAGTGTATTAATTTATATGGAAAGCGTGATGTGTGTACTAAAAAAAAGTGTGATGTGTGATTTATAAATATGTTTTTTTTTTAAATAATAAAAAATCACAAGATATAGAAAGAAATAATTTATTCCAACGCATACTTGGAATTTTCAAGATGTTAAGTAAAAAAAAAACGAAAGTTGTTTTTTTATTATTGCTGTGTTTTTTTTTTTTTTTTTGAAATGATTTTCATGCAAAACTAATAGGCATGATATGCAACAACATTTTGTGGGGAAAAATTCTAGTACTCCTGCAGTATAAATTTTTTTATATACTATTCTCATTTATTACTTGCCACATTAGCATTCTTTTGAAAATTATGTGGGGTCTATAAAAAATTATAAAAAAATTATGTAAAGTCCACTAGTATTAAAACATAGTGTAAACAAAGAGAGTATAGTACTCCTGAAGTACTAGAATTTTTTTCCATTTTGTCTATAATTATTTTTTTTTGTTCCAAGAGTGTTTTATCCTCCCAATCACATGATGTTGCATAACCAAATCTATTAAGAATTTTATAAATATTTTCGAAATGATTAAAAAAATGTCTTGAAATTCAAAATTACTTGCTTAATGATCAAGAATGAATTGAAAATCAATTATGCATGGCAGATTTGGGAACATAGAAGAAGAAAATGTTTGTTGTTGTTGTTGTTTTTTTTTTAATTATTACGAAGAAAATGAATTTAATAGCTTATTTAGTTGGTCTGTCTGTACTATATTTCATAAAAATTGTATTTTTAATTTTTTTAAAACATGAAGCTTATGAAAACTTTTTATTTATATTGCCGTTGCTTTTAATTCTTTTTTTTTTTTTTTTTACTTTTCAAATTGAACTAGGAATTCAAAAGCATTTAAAAAAAAAAAAAAAGAAGTAGACTCATAAAGAAAACGAAAAATTGTTAGTAAATAATGAATAGTTTAATTACAAACAGAAAATTCGAAGTAAAAATGCTTTTAATTTCAATTGAGTTGTTTTCACAAAGCAAATATCAAACAACTTTATATTCCATCAAGAGTCATATCTGATGCTCAATGGTAATTAACATGTATCATCGACCAAGAGGTCAAAGGTTCGAATCCTTTCATCCCAAATGTTGTTGAACTAAAAAAAAACCCATATCTCATAAAGAGGTTAATATCTCGGAGTTAAATATATGTATTTGGATATGTAGGATAATAATTAATGTCTATGTTTATTTTGCAAGTTTTGTTCTTGGGATTTAAATAATATATTTATGAACTAATCAAAATTTTAAAAAAAAAATTGCTACAAAAATTATCAAAAATCTTATTTGAGTAGATTTTTTTATAACTAAATTAAATCAAAATTATACCATTATTATCTATGTTGTATAGAACTAAAAGTACTAGAATTCAATCATGTTTAAAAATTAAAGTTTCAAATATGAATTTTCTACCTAATTTTCCTTAATTCTTCTTTTATCGTTACCATTTGACTTTTATCAATGAGTATTAAATTTATATTAAAACAACTTAAAATCAACATATATTTTTCATTTAATTATCAATGAAAATTTGTAGTTATCTCTTTGTAATTGAGGTAAAAAAAATATAAATCTTATTGTATTTTTAAATTTTAATTAGAGATAATAAACATATCAAACCCATCAAATATTCCATGCCCACTTTTTAACTCTCTCTCACATAATAAAATAATATATATTAAATATTATATAGGTTTGCTTATTGAAAAACCAAAATTATTAGATTTAATAAAAAAAATATTTTAATTAATTAACATATTTATATTATAATTAATTAATTAATTAATTAATTAATTAATGATAAATTAAATCAATTGAAATTAATTTTTACATTAATTAGAAAGTAATTAATGAGTAGTTTCTCTCTCCTAACAAATAATTAAATAAATATAAATTAATTAAAATATCAATAAAATTTTATATTAAATAGTTAAGATAATATAAAATAATAATTATAATTTTATTAAGTCTAAATAACATATTAATATTAATAATTAATTAAAAATAATTAATAATGATTAATTAATATCAATTAACTAATTAATTAGGTTATATTGTTACTGTTCATCTCCAATGTGTAAAAGTTCCACCTATATAGAGGGTATAAAAAGATAAAATTCCCTAGATAATAACATCCTAGGTTTTAAAAAGTGAAAATCAGTAAAACAAACACTGATATTAAATATGTGCATGAAAACCTACGACAAAACCCATAAAACAAATAGGCTCTTATAAGCTAACACATATTATTTAATAAAGTTATTCTCTACCTACAATGGTGTCTATTTAGTTCATAGAAATTTAAAATATTTCTCATATATTTGAAGAACCTTGAATCATGCTTATTTTTATGTCTTATCGTTAACATCGATAAACAATGTTTACATGGCACTCTATTTGATAAGTAGTGAAATTACACAAGCTAATAGTAGTGAAAGTTGATTGGAGTAAATAAACAACATTGATATTTAGTCAAACGTCTGTATAATCAATTATGTAATTGATGCCAACTTGAACATAACCCAATTGATTAAGACATATATCTTCAATCAATAGGTTAGAGGTTCAAATACTTCACTTCACATGTTGTTGAACTAAAAGAATAAAACTATCATCTAATCAATTGATGAACAGTAATAATTGGTTGAGACAAATATCAATTATATTTTTCTCCATTTTGACTCACTCATCAATTTGAAATCTAATTTAAAATTAATTGTATCTCACAATATATATTCCGTTCATAATGTATTCTAGCATTTTAGCTCAACTTTCCGTGCCATCTTCAATCATGAATTTGTAATTTAACTATTATTTAAGTGTTAGATAACAAGTTTAGTCCATAAATTGAAAGTTTGTGACCAATAAGTCTCAGAATTTTAAAAACTATCTAATGAACTTCTAAAACTTTCAATTTTATGTCTAATACATCATTAAACTTCAATTTTGTATTTAATAGAACATTGACTTAATCAACATTTTTTAAAATTCATGGACTTATTAGATACAAAATTGATAGTTTAGAGTTTTATTAGACCTAAAATTCACTTTTATGTCTAATAGATCTATTAAATTTAAAACATAACAAATATGTCAAGGATGTATTACACACAAAATTTAAAATTCAAAGATCTATTACACTAGCACAAAATTAAAAGTTTAAGCAATACACTCCTTAAGGGGTTGTTTGGGGCAAGTAGTAGGAGTTAGTAAGTCTGAGGAGTTAGTAAGTCTAGAGAGTTAGAAAGTCTGTGTTTGGGATACAAACTTGTTTAGTCTGAAGTTAGGAAGTTTGTGTTTGTGGTACAGAGTTGTTTAGTTTGGAGTTCTAAGTAACTTAGAGTTCTAAAGTCTTAGTTGATTTTAACTGTTTTTTAATTTGTACTGTTTTTTTTTATAATTTTTCAAAATTTCATTATCAAGGAATTGTTCACATGAATTCTAAAATTGAGATTTTTTGTTTTTATTAATTTATGTATACTTTACAAATTTCTTTAAAGAAAAAAAAAAAAGAATTTTGACCAAAAATGCCCCATATTCTTTTTTCAATATCTCTCCAATCAATTATTCATTTGCCTTGGATAGTTTTCAAATAAAAGAAAGTCTTACAATAATTCTTTAGATATTACATGTGATTTGGAAAGATTTCAATTCATTAATTTAAGAGAATTCAAATATACTTCAAAATTTTTATGTTTTTATTCTCTCAATTCTAGAAATAATATAGATTTGCTCCCGTCAATCCTAAAATTGAGATTTTACACTGTGTTATTTTATGAATACTTTACAATTTTGATAAAGGCTTGTTTTCGTCAATTTTAAAATTTTAATTTAAGATTTGTTTTCCTAGCTTAATAAAAGTTGTAATATTTTTTTTACATAATTTAAGATTTTATTTTTCTTACTAATCAATGTAATGAATTATCTAAAGTTTGATTAATCTGAAAATAATATATTCTTTGAAGTTTTCAAATAAATAAGTTCAAAATAAAATATCAAATATTTATGCTATTTTAAAATAATTAAGTTCAAAATGAATATATATATTTTAACAACATTCAAAATGAATATCATAAATATACTTTTGTTCAAAATACTATATATTTATTTTATCTATTATAATAATTTTATTTTATTAAGTTTGGAAGAATAAATCGTTTATCTTTTTTACTTTGAATATGATTAATTTGAAAATAAAATTTTTTAATACGTTAATCTTTTTAAATACTAATTTCTTAAATTGTAATATGGGTTAGTTTAAAATATATTTTTCTTATCTTCAAATCATAAAATTATATATACTTTCGAGTTATTAATAAAAAAAAAAGCTTAAAAAATGATAAGATTGTTAGTTGTTATAAGTAATTTTAGTTTAAACTTAAAAAAAAATTGTAGATGATATGTGGAAGAAATGATATAGGGAAATTTTTATCAATTAATAAAATTGTTATGCAATACTCTAATTTACATTAGAATTTCAATTTAAATAATAGTATCATATCTAAAATATTTTTATATAATTTATATTTAAAAAAGTAAAATTATAGAATAAAAAGAAAAATATTTTTGTTAAAAAATTTATTACAACTATAAGATAAAAATAAAAATATTTTTGTTAATAATTATTTATATTTAATTATTAAAGTAATAATGATTAGAAAATTTATATGTAAAATATTTTTTTTTTTGTAAATTAAGAAATAAAAAAAATTATGCAAAAAATAAGTGGAGAGAGAGGAGAGAAGAGAGAGGGAGGCTGGAGTGAGGTGAGGTGAAGAAAATAAGAGATAAGGAAGTTGTCAACCTACGATGAAGAATTAGAGTTGGAGTAGGAGTTAATAAGTTTGTAGAGCCCACAATAGAGAGTTAGAACAAGAGTTAATAAATTTGTGGGGCACATAATTGGAGTTAAAATATAGGAATTAGGTAGAGTTATTAACTCCTACTCCATCCAACTCGTCAATCCAAACACCATCTAAATTATTAAATATATCAATATTGTCCTCAATCCAAACATATCACTTTTTTTTTTAAAACAATCCAAACACCACCTAAATTATTAAATATATCAATCTTGTAATTTAACTTTATTTGATAATCAAACATTTAAAGCCAATTACCATGCGAGACGAAAAAATAACTTTGGAAATGGTGCAACAGAAAATTGATACAACCAATCAAAGCCAAACTTTAAACATTATTAAAAGACACAGAAGAATTCCATTTGTGTTTCGCTTCTATTTCTTACTCATCCACCGTCTTCTCTTTTAAATTCTCCCAAATCTTCTCCCTCATCTTCATCTTCATCTCCATCTTCATCTTCATTCGCATCTTAAAGCTTCCATCTTCTTTAGCTTCAACTCTTTCTCTTTCATTTCTTCCAGATTTATCCGCCATGGGCAGCGATGGCCGACAGCTGCACATCTTCTTGTTCCCATTCATGGCACACGGCCACATAATTCCCATGGTCGACATGGCCAAGCTGTTCGCATCTCGCGGCGTCAAGATCACCATCGTCACAACCCCTCTCAATTCCATCTCCATCTCCAAATCAATTCACAGTTCCAATTCACAGATTGAGCTTCTTGTCCTCAAATTCCCTTCGGCAGAAGCAGGCCTACCAGATGCTTGTGAAAATGCCGACTCCATTCCAAGCCCGGATTTGCTCCCCAACTTCTTCGCAGCTGTGAGCTTGCTTCAAGCCCCTTTCGAGCAAGCTCTGCTTCAGAATCCCCCCGATTGCCTCGTCTCCGACATGTTCTTCCCTTGGACCAACGATGTTGCTGACAAAATTGGGATCCCCAGGCTGATTTTCCATGGCACCAGTTGTTTCTCTCTTTGTTCTTCCGAGTTCATGAGAATTCACGAGCCTTACAGGCATGTTTCGTCCGATACAGAGCCTTTTCTCATTCCTTATCTCCCTGGAGATATTAAGATAACCAGAATGAAACTCCCCACATTCGTTCGCGAGAATGTCGAGAATGAATTTAGCAAATTCTTCACCAAGGTTAAAGAGTCGGAATCGAATTGCTATGGGGTTGTGGTGAACAGTTTTTACGAACTGGAGGCAGAGTATGCAGATTGCTACAGAGACGTCTTGGGAAGAAAGGCCTGGCCAATTGGCCCACTTTCATTATGCAACAATGGAGCTGATGAAAAAACACAGAGAGGAAAAGAATCCGCCATCGACGAGCACGAGTGCTTGAAATGGCTCGATTCCCAGAAACCCAATTCGGTTGTGTATGTCTGTTTTGGAAGTTTGGCCAAATTCAACTCTGCTCAGCTGAAGGAGATTGCAATTGGGCTCGAAGCTTCTGGGAAAATTTTCATATGGGTTGTGAGGAAAGGAAAAGAGGTGGAAAAAGAAGAGGATCAAGATTGGTTACCAGAAGGATTCGAACAGAGAATGGAAGGAAAAGGGCTGATCATAAGAGGATGGGCGCCGCAGGTTTTGATATTGAACCACCCGGCGGTGGGTGGATTTGTAACACACTGCGGCTGGAATTCGACGCTGGAAGGGGTGGCCGCCGGCGTTCCGATGGTGACATGGCCGGTCGGCGCCGAGCAGTTTTACAACGAGAAACTGGTGACAGAGGTGTTGAAAACTGGAGTTGGAGTCGGGGTTCAGAAATGGGTGGCGAGCGTGGGAGATTTCATTAGAAGGGAAGCTGTGGAAAAGGCGATTAGGAGAATAATGGAGGAAGAAGAAGGAGAAGAGCTGAGAAACAGAGCCACGGAATTTGCAGAGAAGGCGAAGATGGCGGTTGAGAAAGACGGATCGTCGTATTCGAATCTGGATGCTTTAATTGAGGAGTTGAAATCTTTGGCGTTTTAGATTCATTTTTCAACTAGTTCTGGTTGGACTTTTTCGGATGGTTGTTTTCCAAGTCTTCCCCCTGATGTTTGGTTCTATAACTTTTTGGGATGTGATATGTTTCATTGTATTTTCTTTTTCTTGTATCCAATTCTTTTAAGGCCGTTTGGTTTTAGGAAGAATTTTAGATGTTCAACATTTTAGATTACTATGTTTGTTTTATAGAAAAATTTATAAGGATGTCTTAAGATTATGTGTTATACTAGTAATGTCTTTGTTAACCTTTACATAATTTATTTATTAGTTTATTATAATTAAATTGATATCACATGCTTTGGTGTTTGTTAATTTAATATTCTATTTGTATATCAATTTATTTTATATTAATATTTGTGTGTTATTTTGTAGAACAAATTAATTTATATTAATTTGATATTTTTATAAAATATTTAATACCAAATATTAATTCAATTTTAAATCAATTTTATTTTATATCTAAATATAAAATATAAATAATTTCAATATATATATATATATATATATATATATATATATATATATATATATATATATATATATATATATATATATATATATATATATATATAGCTAACTACATATGATCGTTTATTAGTGCATAAATACATTAGTTTATTTTAAATAAAAATAAAAATGTAAAATAAAGAAAATTGATAAGGGGCAAATATGTCATTAGCGGATGCCCTCAACATGAGAATCTTAAAAATCCATGTTTCAAAAGGGCATCCAAATTTAATCAGATGCCCCTCTAATGCGCATCCTAGTATACCCAGACATCTTGATATGCTAATGTATCTTACATTCCAACAAAACAAACGAAGTCATCTAGATGTCCATTCCATAGGAATCTTGGATTACCACAAAAAAAATGGCCCCTTAATATATTTGTCATTTTTTTTAATAAAAACCTTTATTTTAAGAAGTGAACTTAGTGCCAATTTGTAGGTTTTAGCCCCACTCTAGAAACGATTTTATTTTGGTTAGAAAATACCCTATATATATAGAAATTGGCAACACTAACAAACAAATTTACCACTTAACTAGCTACAAATAAACATATACATTGACAAAGTAAATTGAATATGACTCTATTGAAGGATCGAATGGAAGGTGAATAGGGCTGTCTACAAAAATTTAATTTTAATTGAAACAAATAAATCTAAAATTAACTACTAATTTTCACTAAAAAAAAACTCCTAATTTACTCTCTAATGGTAATAAATACCTAATTAAATCTAAATACTAAAAGTTCTTATTGAACTAAAATTAACAACTAAGCTAATAATAATTAAACTAAATTAATTATCTAACATCTCCTCCTACATCAGCCATTGGTAACTATTGGCTACCATATGTTCCAATAAGGTACAAGCACTATCCACTGACTTTGATAATAAAGTGCCTCTAGCTGCAACATCTAGTATGGTTTTGGTATTACCATTTAGTCCATTGTAGAACATAAGAATTTACAACCAATTTAGGATACCTATGCTATGGGAAGTTCCCCAAAAGTTCTTTGAAGCGCTCCCAAGCCTCAAACAATTTCACATAGTCCTGTACCTATTGCTTCAAAGTACCAACTTCAGTCCTAAGTTTGGCTGTCGATCTTGGCAAATAGAAAAATTTTGGTACAGAATGTATGGGCCAATTCCTCCCATGTGTTAATGCTCCCAGGTTGTTGAGATTGAAGCCAATCTCTTGCTTTATCCTGCAAAGAAAAGGGAAACAAGCATAAGCGAATAGCATCTGCATAAACATTATTTATCTTAACAGTACCACATATATCTAAAAATGAACTTAAATGAGAGTTGGATCTTCTGTGGGGTATCCTTTGAACGAGCTATCTCGAACCATCTGGATGAGGCCAGTTTTTAGTTCGAAATTATTCACATTGATAGGGCCATAGATTATTCCAGAATGATCAACAAGGAACACAAGCTAGAAATCGTCTCTAATAGATCTTTGGTCCTTCTGGGCTAATTGGATAAGAGATACATAAGGAATTTGTTGGACTTGTGGTGCGGAATGTGTGGGTCTTGAGGTTGTTGGCCAATACAAGGTAACTGCCCCAAAGGTGCTTCTTGTTGGTTATTTGTTGTTTGACCATGGATTCAAAATTTTCCTATTTGTTGTTCGGCCATGGATTCAAAATTTTCCTTCTCCTTTTGATTCTTTTTGCAAGTTTTATCTATCTCAGGACCAAAAGGAACTAGAGCTACTTTCTTATCGTTGCACATACACAACTAATGCCTTAAAAACAAAAATAAGTAGACAAAATAAAATACAAAAAACTCTAAATTAAGACCATGCGAGTTCTCCACGACATTGAGTAAAACTAAATAATTGCCAATATCTGGCAATGGTGCCAAAAACTTATCACACAATGACGCGAGCTTGTCAAGGGCTCGCCAAAGTACAATTTATAAACTGATCCTACGCTACTTGTAGCATTGAGTGGATCGGGTCGATCTCAAGAAACTGAATATCAATTTCTCAAATTAAATTTGCAAAGGAGAAAACAATTAAAAATGGAGTTTTTGTGTTTTTATAAATAAAATAAAACATAAGCAAATAAAAATAAAGATAGATCAAATCTTACCAAAATTCAATTAAAAGGTACAGTTTTATCCAATTGCAAAATTGATCATGGGCATTCAAAACATTTAAACTTAATAATGCAAGTACTTGGTCAACTTATTAGGAAACCCCAAAAAACAACAAATCCCCAAAAGTCATTGACTCTAACAAACGTCAAGTCAATACTAATTACCTAAACAATTGGGCACGAAACCGTTCCATATTATTTAGATAAAAACATTAAGAACTTTGGAAAGACCAAGACAAACCGGTTAAATAAAATAACTTCAAACTAACCAAATTGTTCCTTTAATTCCTAGAATTAAACATGCAAGCTATGCATTTATGGAAAACCATAAAACACACACATGTAATAATCCTAATGCTACGACAGAATTTAATCAAACACGACAATTACAGATCATGCATCATGAATAGCAATCGAGCATATATATATTTTTTGGACAACTTATATATGTATGTATGTATGTATTACGTATTTGAATCTCATTCAAATCTCATAAAATATTCTACAATATATATTTAACCTATTTGAATCACATTTAAATTTCATATATATATTTTTTCCTTTAAGGTATCTAATATATTATTTCTTTTTATATTTAATGTATCAATTACAATAAATATATTTTCATCTTTTATATTTAATATATCCTATATATTAAATATTAATTTGAACATTTCAAATTAAATATTGATTTGAACATTTTAAATTATTTTTTCAACTAAATTGAGCATTTTAGTGTTACTATGAGCTAGTAAGAAGAACTTACAGACCTATAGATTATATGTTCCAATGATACAATATTAATTAATTAAACACTTTAATCAATTATACTCATTAACTCTAGGTCACCCCACTATAGATCTAAAGTTGCACTCTTATGCATTGTAGGACAAGTTATATCTATGGATACAAACTACTATATGTTTGGGTCAAAAGTCTGTTTTACACTTATTGTCATCAATATACTTCAACGCATTGAGCATGTTGAAAGTAACATGTCGATCATTTACACTCATTGTCAGCTCTCCGATCTGACGTCTATTAAGTCCTTCCTTTGCCAAAAACGATCGCCCCAAAATCATTAGAACTTCACTATCAATCTTATAGCATAAAATTATGAAATTGGCACGAAATATAAATTTATCTACTTTCAATAGAACGTCGTATATTTGCCCTTTTGGGTGGCCATTGATCGATTTATTAACTATAGGGTAACAATTGTTGGTTTGGCCTCACCAATCCCTAGTTGCTTAAAAACAGAAAGAAGCATCATATTGATTTTCGCACCTAAGTTGCATAAGGCACTTCCCACATTCCTTCCTCCTATTGAGCATAGAATGGTGAAACTCCCTGGATCTTTAAGTTTCAGAGGCACCTTACTCTTCATTAATGAACTACAACATTCTGTTAGTAACACTGTTTCAAACTCTTGAAGACTTCTTCATCAGAATATTCTTAAGGAATTTGATATAATTGGGCATTTGCTCAAGTGCTTCAACCAAAGGTATGTTGATGTGAATCTACTTGAGAATGCCCAGAAACTTCTTGAACTGCACACATCTTGATTTTTTTTTGCAAATCTTTGGGGGTAGGAAAGTGGAGGTATAATGATTTTAATTTTCTGGTCATTTTCCTGTGAAGCTGCCACATGGCTCACATAAACTTTCTTTTCTGGTTCCCTCTCTTTATTTTTCTTTAATCTCATCTCTTCCTTCTAGCTCCTTAGTGCTTTCAAGTACCAAAGGGTTGCTTAACTTCTCTGAAAGCTTTGGATTTTCATACTCCAGTCCACTTCTAAGGGTCATTGCTTTGCATCATTCCTCTCTCTTCTCACTTAGGATCCTCTCTGTCACTAAGTAATGTTCCACATTCTTCAATTCATTTACAAGTTGTCCAATTTATATCTCCAAATTCTAGAGAAGATGATGCTTGACTCCGAATCACAACATCATTTTTTGTCATGTATTATTTCATTAGTCCTTCAATGCTGGTGGTCTAGGCTAGCACCTGTGGAATCATCTGTTGTTGAGTTCTTTGTTGGGCATACTAATGTTGGGATGGGGACAACAAAACTAGGTAGAAAACCATAAGACTGGGTAGAAAACCTTGCTTCATTTAAGGATTGAAGTTACTCGCACCTTGTTGACTTCATCATGAGAAGACGACATTGAAGATTTTGCAAAGTTATCGATTTGATTTTTTTTTTTAAAGATCTTTGAAGAATGTAATGAAGTTTTATTTTGTTTCATTAAAATAAGAAACACAATTAACATGAAAAACTCCAAAACTGGAGAAAAAATCACAGACAGAAATAAACTCGACTATGTGAAAAATAATTACAATCACACAGAATTCTCTCCCCGACCCCAATTAAATAGAAACACTCTCTCAAAACTTTATATTACTCACTTAACTAGAGTTAGTATACCAGACTTAAAGCATTCGAATTGGGATGGTTTGAAACCAATGCCATAGACTCATTTTATAGTACTTGGGGCCATGACTTTCTTGTACATTTTCGATGTGGGATAACTATTCTACTAATATATTGCAAAAAAAACCCTACACAAATATGGAACAGAGACAAATGGGATTGTTTCTTCACCTTTGAAATTTTGGTTTCAAGATATTATTTTTTTTTCTAATGGAATGATTCGAACCATTTTATAAATTATAATTGATTTTGACATTTGTCCAACACCTATAGTTCAGTGGATGGACCGTCTGTTTCCTAAGCAAAAACTCGTAGGTTTGACCTCTACTTGGCGCGTTCACACATGTTTTTCTACTAAAAATAGATTATGTAATTTTATTATTATTATTATTTTAATTCAATAGATTATGGATTTTTTTTAGTAAGGATTATGGAAATTCTTTTGCCTATGATGTCAAATAGTTCTTAAAAGGAAATATCATCCATGTGTCAATATGAGCATATAGTTTATTAGATAAAGTATCTATTGTTTGGAGTAAGGTTCAATGTCCACCCCACACTTGTTAAAAAAATAAGTGATTTATTTAAAGTAATCATATTAAAATTTAGAGGCAAAAATAATTTTTTTATTAAAGAAAAACAAAAGAATTTAGTGGCAAAAATAAATTAGTAATTATAGTAATTAGTATAGTTAAATTTTCTGGGAGAAATTGCGAAAATCACCTTTGAACTATAAGGGTTATTACGATTATTCATTCAAACTTTTAATTTGATCAATCTCAATCATCCTCCTAAACTTAAGAAATTTTATAATTAAGCCTTTAAATATTTCAAAATACACAAACCACATATAAACTTTAGAGATGGTTACAAACCAAACCCTCGAATTATAATTTTTGCAATTTAACCTAATTTTTAAAACTCTATAAAATTTAAAAATATATAGTTTAAAGGTTTGATCAGAACTGCACTTATAGTTCAAGGGTGGTTCGTGCATTATACAATATTTAAGAGCTTAATTTCAATAAGCTTGTAAGTATAGAGGGAATTGATTAAATTGAAAGTTTGGTGATTATAACCACCCCTATACAATGGTGAATTTTGAAAACTTTCTCTTCTTTCAACATTTCATTTATTATGGTATAAAGCTTCATAATGTTCATTTCATTTATTAAAACCCTAGGACTCGTTTGATAACGTTCTCATTTCCCATTTCACGCTTCTTCTTTTTTGTTTCTTATATTTTAAGAACTAAAAACAGAAACATGTTTGATAACTATTTCTGTTTTTTGTTTTCTTTAAAACAAAATAAATAAATAAATAAATAACATAATGTATTTAATAACTATTTGTTGTTTCTTATTTTTTTTAGTTGAAATAAAATTTACTGCATATAAATTATAATATAATAAAATATATAACATTAAAACAAATAATAAACCATTATAAAGAGTTTATAGTATTTAATACAATTTGAGACCCAAAGCAAAATTATAATAATAACAATAACAATAATAAATTTTATCCTTCAAAATGTTATTTACATTTGATCTCCAATGTCATCTCTCACACCAATTAATTCATCTTAAATGATGTCGACTTACATAAGATAGTTCAATTAAACTAATTTGTAAATTTTCAATAATCATTAATTTATTGCACAACAAGTTATTGATACATATTTTTGTGTGTCGACTTGGAAATGAGACATGTATTTAAGGTTAAACAATAAACCATACCTACATTTCTTTAATTCTTAAACTTTATTTGTATTTTTTTTTTAATTTAAAAATGCATGTGTAACATTAGTTAATCATACACAAATAAAATTTTAAAAAGAGAAAGAAGAAATATTTTTTTTTGGACAAAATACATTTTTGGTCCTAGAAATTTGAGGTAGGTTTTAGTGGTAAATAAGTAATACCTTATTAATTTATTTATTTAATAAAAAAAATTAAAACCTTACCAAAATTGAGGAAAAGTAATAGAGATTTAAATAGAAAATAATAATTAAAGACTGTTAATGAAAAGAATAAAATAAAAAGAAGGAAAGAAGGAAAGGAGAAAGAAAAAATAAGATAAAGAAGTATGAAAAGAAAAAAAAGTTAGGATGGAAGAGAGAGAAAGAGAGAGATTGGAGCAGAAAAGAGGGAGAGGGAGAGATATGGGTTGTGCATGTAAATTGAGGGAAAAAAATAAAAACTGTAATTTCTCAAATTTTGTCCAATTTTTAGAAACGTTTCTTAAAAAATTTTAAAAAAAAACATGAGAGTTTATTGATCATGTCTATTTCTTAAAAAAAAAAATAGAAATGAGATTCAGAAATAAAAAACAGAAATGTTATCAAACGAGCTCTTAACGATTAAATTGACACTAATCTCAAATTTCAAAGTCTAAAAATAATTGTAAATATAGCAAAAGGCAAGTAAATCAATCATTACAGTTAGACAATTTAGTCACTACCATTAGGCATTACTCAAGATATAAATTAACAGATGTTGGTAATTCATAGGTAGGTTAACTAGTAATTACTATTAATCAATAATTGTTATAACTATAATCGATTAATATATCAAGGTTAGTACTCAGTAGTTTAATGGTAAAATTATAATTTAGTTTCTATATTTTATGTTTGTATCTAATAGGTTCATAAACTTAAAAAAATATCCAATAGGTTACTAAACTTTCAATTTAATGTCTAATAGGTCCCACAATTTAAAAAATGTCTAATATGTTCCTAAATTTTCAATTTTGTATCTAATTAGGTTCTTAACATATTTAATTTTTTTAAAAAATTAATGAATCTGTTAGACATAAAATTAAATCTTGGGTCTAATAAGATCATAAACTTTTACTTTCTATCTAATAAGTTGGTGAGTTCTAAAAAATATCGAATAGGTTAATGACCTATTAGACACAAAATCAAAAAATTAAGGAATCTATTAGATACACAAAATTAAAAGTTTATGGACTTATTAAATACTTTTTTAAATTATAGAGATCTTTTAGATACAAAATTAATATTTCAAAGATTTATTAGACTTTTTTAAAAAGTTAAAATATCTTTTAGATACAAATCTAAAAGTGTAAGGCTAAATTGTAATTTAACAAAATTGATATATACTAATAAATGACTATCACATGAAAAGAAAAAGAAATATACGTCGACTTGAACATAACTTAATTGGTTAAGACATATACGAGTGATAATTACAAGTGAGGATAGAAATTAGAAAAATACACGTCTAAAGCCCTCCATTAGAATCACACGTTTTAATGGCACATATTATTTCAAACAAACACCGTGGGCACAGCCACGAGAATCAAGAGCAAACTGAATGAATTTCAAAACGCCAAGGATTTCATTTCCTTAATCACAGCATCCAGATCGGAATATGAAGATCCATCTTCTGCAACGGCTCTCCTCGCCATCTCTGCCAATTCTTTAGCTCTGTTTCTCATCTCCTCTGCTTCTTCCCCCTCCATAACTCTCCTTATTGCCTTCTCCACAGCTTCACTTTTGATAAAATCCCCCTCAATTCTCACCCATTTCTGTACACCAACAGCAACCCCAATTTTCAACACTTCCGTCACCAGCTTCTCGTTGTAAAACTGCTCGGCAGCCACCGGCCAAGTCACCATTGGAATGCCGGCCGCCACCCCTTCCAGCGTAGAATTCCACCCACAGTGTGTCACAAATCCTCCCACCGCCGGATGATCCAATATCAAAATCTGAGGCGCCCATCCTCTTATGATCAACCCTTTTCCTTCCATCCCCTGTTCGAATCCTTCTGGTAACCAAGTCTGATCATCTTCTTCTTCGTCTTCTTTCACAATCCTCACAACCCATATAAAATTTTGCCCAGATGCTTCAAGCCCAATTGCAATCTCCTTCAGCTGAGCAGAGTTGAATTTCGCCATACTTCCAAAACACACATACACAACCGAATTGGGCTTCTTCGAATCGAGCCATTTCAAGCACTCATGCTCGTCAATGGCAGATTCTCTTCCTCTCTGAGCTTTTTCTTGCGTTTCCTTATTGCACAACGAAAGTGGGCCGATATTCCAGGCCTTTCTCCCTAAGACATATCTGTAGCAATCTGCATACTTTGCCTCCAGCTCGTAAAAACTGTTCATAACAACCCCATAAGACTTCGATCCTGACTCATGAGCCCTATTCACAAATTCGCTTAAATCATTCTTGACATTGTCCCGGATAAATTCAGGGAGTTTCAATTTCGTGAAAGTAATCTCCCCGGGGAGATAAGGAATGAGAAAAGGCTCTGTATCGGACGAAACATGGTTGTAAGGCTCGTGACTTCTCATGAACTCCGAAGCACAGAGCGAGAAAAAACTAGTGCCATGGAAATTCAGCCTGGGGATCCCAAATTTTGCAGCCGCATCGTTGGCCCAAGGGAAGAATATATCGGCTACAATGCAGTGGGGGCGGTGTTCCAAAACAGCCTCTTCAAATGGGGTTTGAAGCAAATTCAAAGCAGAGATGAATTTTGGGAGCATGGCAGGGCCGATAATGGAGTCGGCGCTTTCACAACCATCTGGTAGGCCGACTTCTGCAGAGGGGAATTTGAGGATCAGCAGGTGAATTAGTGAAGCAAAAGAGAAGGATTTGGAATTGTGAATTGAATTAGAGATGGAGATGGAATTGAGAGGGGTTGTGACGATGGTGATCTTGACGCCGCGAGATGCAAACAGCTTGGCCATGTCGACCATGGGGATCAAGTGGCCGCGAGCCATGTAAGGGAAGAAGAACATGTGAAGCTGCGGGCCGTCGTTGCCCATTTTACTGCCTAAGAGATTGAAGAAATGAAGAGGCAGAGTTGCAGAAGAAAGATTGATTGAGAAAAATGGAAGAGGAAACTGGAAATATATAGAAGGTTTTATTTGAAAACTACCTTACTTCTAGTTCTGTGTCCCCCTATGATTGTGATTTTTTTCTTCTATCCAAGTTTAGTGTATTTTTTTTTTTAGTACAATAGGGATTAGGGGGATTCGAACCACAGATCTCGTGGTCGTTAACACATTCAATATGCCAGTTGAGCTATGCTCTCTTTGGCCCAAGTTTAGTGTATTTAACTAACTTTGACAAGTGTATCCACTCTTTTTTTTTTATTGAATTCAACAATATTTAGAGATAGAGGATTCGAACATCTAATCTCTTAATCAAGAGTACATATCAATTACTATTGAACTATGCTCACATTGACGTATCCACTAAAAGTTACAACATATCAAACATTCGTATCCAGTAGGTAAATAGTATAAAATTTGCATGGTTAAAGGGTTAAAAATAATATCAATATACTAACATGAGCATAGCTAGCCAATAAAAAATCTATTCTTTTTTTAGAGTTGGAGGTTTAAATTTCCGTTCTTCCTTGTCCTATTAAAAAAAATAATGTCAATATGAATATAATTTACCAATCAAAGATATCTCTACTTTCTCGAAATTGCAGGCTCAAATCTGGACCTATATAGCAAAACTTACCTGCTGCCATGTGGTGCAGCTTACTTAAGCACCACTTTTTTTTTTTGTTGTTTTAAGAAAAAAGTAAAGCAATTTTTTTTTTTCTTATGGACATCAAATAGGCTAGCCGGTAAGTTTTTTTCTTTAATGATTTCATATTAAAATAAAAGAGTTGGAAAGTGGCAGAGAAAGGTCAATTAATATCAGAGAAAAACAGAATGGGTTTTGTCTCTTGGCCACCACGAAATAAGAAAATTTGTATTTTAAGAGATTATTTTTTTATGGAATGATTCAAAGCATCTTAATAAATTATAGAGGTTGTGAACTCAAAAAAATTAAAAAAAAAAACAAATTATGGAGATCGTTTTGTCTTTCATGTCAGGTCTTTTTGTTAAATAAAGATCAAATAAAAAACCAAGTTCTCATCTATAAGATAACAATTACAATTCGCTTTTAGTGTTTATTTTTTAAAATTATAGTTATTTTCTTACCATTTCTTTACTATAGTTTTCTTTTGACTTGGATTTTGAAAGTATTTTTAAAAGATAGATAACAGAATGAAATTCATAAGTAAAAGTACTGTTTATAAGTCTAATTTTCAAAAACCAAAAACCAAATGACTATCTAATAGGCCTAAGCTTCAACCTTTTTTTTTTTTTTTTAGTTCAACATGGAGGTGGAGATTCAAACCTCTAATCTTTTGGTTGAGGGTATATGCCTACACCAGTTGAACTATACTCAAGTTAAAAACTAAGCTTCAACCTCATCCATGTCATTTATTAAAATATCTTAAATCTATCTTTTTCACTAACCCTAATGCTTTAATTTTTATCTTGAATTTTGACTTTGAATAGTGTAACGACAAATTCAAAATTATTTAAATAAATACTGCAATGGGTAGGGTTTAAGTTCTAGAGGCCCACCATCAACGTGTGCCCTCTCATGACACCACATGGGCCAACCATACAAAGAACCCTTGCGAGGCTTTTGGAGGGGACCAAGTTGAGGAGATTCTCAAATGGTAGCAGGCAACCTATCGAGCTCGATACCAACCAAGTTAAGGTGTCCTACATTCCTCCCTTTAATTCATGTTATCATGTTAGGTATGATCTTAATAATAGTATAGAGAGGAAATGTATAAATAGAAGTTGGGACTCATCTCATTAATGAGGTACGCAATACTACCCTAACTCAGCTCGACAACACTTCGATCTACACACTTACTTAAGCATCCGAGCATGTTAAGCACAACACCACACTGGTTCGAGTATATTGTTTACATGTCAGGTCAATTAGGGTAGGTTAGCTCAATCATGTGACCTGTCATTCTCGACTTGGATAGGTCCACTCAGTCATAAGACTCTGCCACCTCATCTTGGACAAGTCAGCTCGACCATATAACTTGCCACCTCAATTTTGAGCTAACGTGGATCTATGGTCAGATCCTTGTATCAATTAATACAATAAAAGCATTGCTTAAAAATATAATTGTAAATATAACAAAATTAGACTAAATAAATTTGTAATTATAATTAATCAATATATAGAGACTACATTAATATATAGGTGGATCATTTATCTTTGAATTAATATCGAGGTTATTTAGTAAGTATTATTTTTTTTTATAGAAAATATGTAACTACACTATTAATCATATATATATATATATATATTTATGGTCAGATCCTTGCATCAACAAATATGTGTGCGCGTGTGTGTTTTTAATGACTATATTTAGATTAACCATTGGTTTATGTTAATCAATGACTATCATTTAAAATAAAATATATTAACTAGTGTCCATATGAATATAGTTCTATTAGGGGTAAATTTGAACAACTAGATCAAACTCAAGAGAAAAAGAAGACTTTTGGGGCAAATACAGGTCAAATTTAAGAACCGAAGATAGAGTTGGATTGAGAAAACCGAAGAGAAGGGCAAGATGGCCCAGGCACCTGACTCGGCCCAAACCGGGCTGAGCAGAACTGGTTCATCCAGTTCTGTCCCTCTTCGCTTATTCACGCACACCCCACACGTTAGATTTCTTCAAGCAATTCATCTCCCTCCTAAAACCTAATCCAATTAGGTTTAGGAAAATGCCCTTCATATAATACCCTGCTATAACTCCAATAGAGGAAACTCATTCTCACTATTCACTCTCGATTAGCTTGCTACACTTTTTCCTCTTAGACTTAAGCATCAGAGTGGTTGTGGCAAGCACCACACCAGTGAGCAGGTTTTTTTTGTTTTGCAGGCCACCTCTTTCCCCTCACAATTACAAATTCACTATTGGCTTCACATGCAAATCAGGTACATTCTCTTTGCATGGATTATTGCATCAATAGTTGGCGCCGTCTGTGGGGAACAATAGGGTTTTTACTAAGAAACTTGCATACCAATATTGAAGATGAACTAGAAGGTCATGGACCCAAACCATGCCATGGAGAAAGAGAATTTCGATCAAAAACATCACCCAAAGAGGACAGAGAATGAGCTTTCCAAACGATGGCAATACAGCCACCGAGGAAGAGCCCTTATCGGCCTCGGCTTAAGAAAAGCCCACCTTGTCCTCAAACTGAGGGAAGCCAATCAAAAGAGTTCGAAGCACTGAATAAGAAGATCATTGTGCTCTGTTCACTAGGGATGAGCTCACCTCAGCCTCTTCCAAAGGAAGGAAGGCCCGAGGTCGATCCGACCGTCTTGGCTTAGAAGCGACACGAGTAAGATGAAATCCTCAATCACCATCAGGAAGAACTCATTCGCGATCCCACCAAAGGAAAATCCCCAATGGAAAAAGATTTGGGCAAACTATATTCTCATTATCAAAATCCAAAGGAAAAGGCAATCCTAGGTAAGATCGAACGAGAGAAGCCGCGAGGAGACCATAACAGTCATACCAATCAAGATTGAGGTCAACCCTAATACTCAATGGGAAGACCGAGACCAACCCAACTCGAGCTGAAGCTGATTTGACCCAAGCCAAGTCGATGCCTACCGGAGTCTAGCCAAGGCTTACCCAAGGTGAGGTCATCCCAGAATTTGAGACTAACTAGAGCAGTCCAACAAAGATAGAGTCAGACAGGGCTGAGGTCGAGGCCACCTTAGCTGAGGCAAAGACAAAATTCTAGCCTTGAACCAATGTATCAAAAAAGGAAAAAGATGGATTCTAATGAAGATCGAGGCCAAGCCGACCCGAGGCCGACCCAACATTTGCTTGATCGAGCATGCCTTGGACAAGGCTAAGTCCGATCTCCCTCAAAACTTATTCCATTAACCTATTACCAGACCATGAAGTTTCCAACACTAGTCAGAATTTAAATAGTCAAAAGGGAACATAAAACATCCAGAGATTTCTATTGCACAGCTCTGAAGGGGAATTTTTTTAGAAACAATATGATGAAGGAAAAGAGAAGCTGGATAGAGCTAGGGTTAAGGTCGAGGCTGACCCCCCTAGGTTGAGGCCGACCCAAAGAAACCTTCACTATGGGCTTAAATTTGTGGAGTGTGATAAAGAAAAAGAAGCAACAAAAAAATGGTCAAGCCGAGCCCACCATGGTCGAGCTGAGCCCAATGTGGCCAAGTCAAGCCTAATTAGCCGAGCCAAAGTAGAAAAGTCAAGTTAGATAGAAGCAATTCAACTAGATTAAAAATTCAAATAATGGCACAAACGAGGTATTTTGCAAAACACATAGCTTCATTTAATTACCGACATAAGTGAAGAGACATGGAGTTTGATTGTGAGACTAAATAAAATTTGATACAAACATAAGAAATACATAGAAACATGAGGAAAAAAAGGCTATGAAACGAGGAAAACAATTAATCATCTTCAAGAGGGGAAGAGCTCACCTCATCCTAAAAAAGGTTTGAGCTCACCTCATCCTCAAATGGGTTAGAGCTCACCTCTTTCTCAAAAGGGTTTGAGCTCACCTCATCCTCAAAAAGGTTTGAGCTCACCTCATCCTCAAATGGGTTTAAACTCACCCCATCCTCAAATAGGTTAGAGCTCATCTCGTCCTCAAAAGGGTTTGAGCTCACCTCATCCTCAAATAGGTTAGAGCTGATGGAGTTAATATTAAGAAAGCGGAAGCAATTTCGGATCTCGAGCACTCAAAGTACATCAATTTAACCAAACAAAAACATGCTCTAAACTGGAAAAAACCAGAAAGTATGAACACATACCTTTGTAGCTCAAATTCTCCAAATTCTTTGCAAATCTTGGATCACCAACAATACTTGGACCACCACTAGAGTCTTCCCTACTATTCTCAGCCCTTGGAATGGATTGTGGGATCCTTTGTTAAGAGAATTTTTAGAGAGAAAAGAAGAGAGCTCAAGATAGTTTTAAAAAAAAACTATCAAAGAAAATTCACCCAATCCTTTTGTGTTTCATCCCATTTATAGGCACTAATGAAACCTCATTAGGCTTCCTATGGAAGACAACATTTGTCTTCCCATGGAAGACAACACTTGTCTTCCCATGGAAGACAACACTTGTCTTCTTTTGGAAGACAACATTTGGTTGGAATTAGTCAAGTTTAAATCAAAATTAATTTAAAAACTTGATTAATTAATTAAACCATTTAATTAATTAATTTAATATCAAATATTAATTAAATAATTAGACCAATCCCTCTCTTTTATGACCAATCGTTTGTACATGAATCCCTATTCACGTATTAAACTGATCAAATATTTAAATCACATTTAAATATATTCCTCTCTCTTTCTTGTGGTTTTAATTCATAATTAAATTATAGTACGTTAAGTATATCGCATATAATTAACGTTTACTCCCAAAACCAAATTTGAACAATTCAAATTCTTTTCTCTCAAATTATTCCAAGGCTTAGTCTGAGCTAGTAAGGGGACCTAATGGACCTACAGATCATGAGCTCCAACGATACGAGATTAACCGGCCAAACTCTTTAGCCTAGCTAATCAACATTCGTTAACCACCGGGACACTCCACTAAAGCCCAGTGGATGCACTCTCCTCACTGTAGATATATTTCTGTCCACTCGATATAACCATGATTAGTAAGTCGATCCTTCACAGGTCGTTCGTAATTACAGCTGGGTCAAATAGACCGTTTTACCCCTGTAATTACTTCTTGTTCCTTAAGTCCCACTGATCCTCTAATGAACAATTTGGTTTGTGGTCCAACCAACAAACCGTATCCCTCTCGGGCCAACGAGAGGGTGGGCCCATTGTTCAAGACCTGGAGTCAGTACTTAAAGGAACAACCTCTCTACTAAACCCTAAAGCGGGTAGGAGTGAATTCCATATCGCATGACTATGTTCCCAACTATCTATCCGGTCTTATCCCCAAAATGGGAGGCTTATTGAGTCGGCGATCTCGGGCCACTCTCACCCATGCAAATCTAAGGATAATCTCGAATAAACAGGAGTTCATAGCACGCTCAGGATTAAAATCGAGTTACCTAGGTCATCGTATGAATATAGTCAGTTAAAACAGTAAACGGAGTTAAAAAGTCTAAGTGACTATTTCGTGGTCCAGTCTTATGCAAACTCATTGCATAGGACGCCCCCACTCGCATGTCTCCACATGAACGATTTAGGATCACATCGTTAGTACTATACAAAGTGGGCCGCGTCCATAGTGTCCCCAGGATAAGGTACCCAGCCTTATTCTTATACTATAGACCATTTTGGCTATTACTCGAACTTGATCCACTTTTATGTCATACATAAAGTTCAAGTATACATACTATAGCCAAGGGTTCTTTGTTCATTGGATTTGGGTTATAGAATACACAATTCACTTTATTCAATAACACATTTACTGAAGAAACCTCAATAACATCTTTATAGTAAAATAGAATATACATTCAGTTTACAAAACCACGAGTTTTAGGACATAAAACCCAACAAGAGCTCACATTATCCTCAAATAGCCTAAAAAAGGTTTACCTCATCCTCAAATAGATTAGAGCTCACCTCATCCTCAAAAGGGTTTAAGCTCACCTCATCTTCAAATAGGTTAGAGCCCACCTCATCCTTAAAAGGGGTTTGAGCTCATCTCATCCTCAAAAGGGTTAGAGCTCACCCCATCCTCAAACAGGTTTGAGCTCACATCATCTTCAAATAAGTTAGAGCTCACCTCATTCTCAAAGGGGTTTGAGCTCATTTCATCCTCGAAAAGGGAAGAACTCACCTCATCCTCAGGCAGAAAAGAGTTCACCTCATCCTCCGAAGGGTAGCTCACATCATCCTCAAATAAGTAAGAGCTCACCTCACCCTCAGGCGGGAAAGAGCTCACCTCATCCCAAGAAAGGAAGACTCTATTACATTCCTAGAATGCAGAACACCTTAAAGTTTATTATCAGTAGTTCAATATTTGGTATCATGATAATGACTTGCTAATTTTGATAGATTTATCTAAGTTAACTAGGCATGAATATTATTTTTCACTCTAGAATAATCAATGAAAATTATTTTGATAATCTATCTGTATTCAAGTTTGTTCCTTTTATTAGTAAGATTCTCCTTGAATATGGGCTTAAAAGGGGATATACCTCCCTATTAAACAAAAATAAAATATTGATCCAGAGAACAATTCGAGAAAAATAGAAGGCAACTCACTGGGGGTTGGCTAAGCCAAAGTCAAGCCGAGGTCGAACAAGGGCCACATGGCCAAGTTGAGGCCACCTAGCTGAGCCAAGGCCACGGAATGAGGCAAACAAAAAAGGAATCTAGTATGTGCCAGCTTATGTCAGACACACGCCAACACGTGCCCCTACTTATCAGCAAGCTGCTGGTTGGGAACTTTCAAGGTATTTTTCCTATTTTTCCCTTGTTTTTATTTATTTATTTATTTATTTATTATTATTATCAATTTTGACAAATGGATCAATTTAAATACCAAAATTTAGAATTAATTCTAGATAAGGCAAATTTTTAGCCAAAATCTAAGAGCCAACTCTAAGATATGGCCAATTATGTCGTGCAATTAAAGCATGAAATACGCAAAACTCTTATGCACTAAGGTACGCCTAACGATGGGTCCCAATTATGAAAAATTCCGCTTAGGTGCGAAGGTCACAAATCTTGAAGGTGGTTAATTGGGTCCTCAAAAAGGGCTTGGTTAATTGGTCCAAGCATGACTTAAAATCCAAGATAAATCTTGTGATGGATAATAATTAAATATGGGGTCAACCCTAGAACTTTTTATGTTATAAATATTGAAAAACCAAAAAATCAGCCCAATAGGCTTGATAGGTCATTTCAAAATTAAATTTGGGCCAATCCCAAAAATTTTATGTTACAAATATTGGAAAGTCAAAAAATTAGCCCAATGGAATTGATAGGTCATTCCAAAATTAAATTTTAGGCCAACCCCAAAATCATTTTGTTATAAATCTTGGAAAGCCAGAAAATCAGCCTAAAAGGGCTTGATAGGTTATTCCAAAACCAAAATTCAAGGAAATACAGGGGACGCCTTGTACTTGGGTTAAATATTATTCGTCGAGGATCAATTTACAAATCAATACTCCCAAATTGAGCTTTGAATGTCCAACCCAAGAATGAGTTGAACCACAAATGCCAACATGGGAGTGGAGGTTAATGTTATGGGTAAATTTGGACAACTGGATCAAACCCAAGAGAAACAGAAGACTTTTGGGCCAAATACGGGTCAAATTCAAGATTCGAGGATAGAGTTGGATTGAGGAAAGCGAAAAGAAGGACAAGATGGCCAAAGCACCCGACTCGACCCAAATCAGGCCAAGGCGACCTGCAGAGATGAACCGGTTCATTTGGTTCGATCTCTCTTCGCTTACTCACGCACACCCTATGCATTAGATTTTCGAGGAACTCATCTCCCTCCTAAAACCTAATCCAATTAGGTTTAGGAAAAGACCCCTCATATAAATACTCTGCTATAACTCCAATAGAGGAGAACTCATTCTCAGTCTTCACTCTCTATTAGCTTGTTACACTTTTTCCTCTCTGACTTAAGCATTGGAGTGGTTGTGGCAAACACCACACCAGTGCACATGTTTTCTTTATTTTGCAGGCCACCTCTTTCCCCTCACAATTACAAATTTATTGTTGGCTTCACGTACAAATCAGGTGCGTTCTCTTCACCTGAATTTGTGCATCAACAAATTCAAATGGTCAAAACATTTCCTTTACGTCTTTAAAGGTTGGATGTTCAAATCTCTCGTGTAGTTAAATTAAAATAAATAAATAATTACTATTATTTAAATTAATCAATGATAAATGGTTGTATTTACAAATATTTTTTTTTTATAAAAAAACTACCATTTTAATTTTCCTTAAATACGTGGTTGAAATTAATTCTTAATTACCTGAGTTTCAATTTGTTGATGTTTTTTAGTTTAATTTGAAAATTTTATTACTAAATTTGAGAGGGTTTTTTTCCATTAATCTTACGACTAAGTTTGAGTGTTTTACAAGTTTTTTTTTTTTTTAACTCGAGTGTTTTACAAGTTCATATTTAGTCAAAAGCTCAAACCTTAAAATTACCATAGAAATTAATATCAAACAATTGCACACAGACTGTTAATTGAAAATACTTATTTATTTGTAAACAATTGCACACAGTGTAATACTTATTTATTTGTTTTTTTTTATTATTATTTGGCTACAAGAGTTTGGGTTCGGGCATGAGAAGATAAGAGAGAAGACGTGTTGACCAACTACATGAATTTTAAATTAATTTTTGTAAATTTAATGTCCAATGTAATGACGTAAGCAATTGCATCACGGCCCACGCGGCTGAAAATTCAAGACTTGGGAACCACGAACGCGCCTTCTCGAAGTTTTTGGTTTTTTATACATACATAATAGATATGCATGTATATTTAATTAATGACATGTTTACTATACCGTAGTAAATTTGAGTGTAATCATTATGAGATTGTAGCATAAACGTAATTGAGATAAAATGGAATGTAATGTAATAGAATTACGACTGATTGTGTTTACTTTACCTATCTCTAAAATTGGAATCAAATAGATATAATTATCATGATGTCATTTTATATTTATAATTAATTAAAGGAGAATTGTAATAGATAGCAAAAAAAATATTAAGATATTTGCAAGTCTAGCAATGGTTTTTGGAATTTGTAAATATAGCAAAAAAAAAAGTAATTTGATTTCTGTTTTTTTCATTGTTCCAATTTTACCCTCATTAATGTATCAACTGGTTTATCAGTAGTATATTTGATATATTTTATATTTAGTATATCAGTAGTATACCTATGTTTTTTATTTCATAATATTTTTTTTATCATGTTATGTATATGTGTATACCCTGCTTATTAGGTACATCAATGTTAAGTATATCAGTGAAAATATATACCTAAAATAAACTATATAACTAGATATCACTAATATACTTTATTTTAAGTATATCCGATATACTTAATATGAATTAATAATATATTATTGATATACTTCATATTAAGAATATCATTTCTTCACTATATATATATATATATATATATATTTATTTATTTATTTATTTATTTATTTATGTATCTGTTTATACACTACTTATTAGGTACATCAATGTTAAGTATATCAGTGAAGATATATACCTAAAATAAACTATATCAGTGATATCATTAGATATCACTGATATACTTCATTTTAGGCATATTTGATGTACGGAATATGAATTAATGATATACTCTTGATATACTTTATATTAGGAATGTTATTTTATTGATATATCTAAATGAAGTATATCAATGTATATCTGACATACTGAAAATAATTTTTTTTTAATACAATGGAGGTTGTGGGGATTCAAACCACAGACCTCTTGGTCTTTAACACATTTGATATGTCAGTTGAGTCATGCTCATTTTGGCTACTAAAAATGAATTACTTATATACTCTTGATATACTTCATATTAAGTACATCTTATACACTAAATATGAATTACTAATATACTATTGATGTATTTTATATTAGGAATGTCATTTTATTGATATACCTAAATAAAGTATATAGGTAGTATATCACTGATATACTTCATTTTAGGTATATCTGATATACTGAATTATGAATTACTTATATACTCTTGATATATTTCATATTAGGTATTTCTAATATACTGTTGGTATATTTCATATTAGAAATGTCATTTGATTGATATACCTAAATAAAATATATCAGTAGTATATTATTGATATATTTCATTTTAGGTATATCATTAGTATATTAACAATATATCACTGTACTCAGGAACAAGCAAAGGGTTATTTTAGACTTTTCGCAAGTTACATTTGGTTGCGCCATTTTTTTTTGCTATATCTGCAAATTGGAAAAAGGAATGACACGCTTGCCATTGAACTTTCTTTTTTAATCATTCTTGCAACTGACCTCTAATTAAAATGCGGAAACTATGCTATCAAAATTAAGATAATCTTCTTCAATTTTATTTACTTATTCAAATTTTCTAAAATGGTTTTTTTTTTTGTAAAGATTAACCCAAAAATAACGTATAAAAAACTGATCGAAAAATCATAACAGGTTTTCGTTCCGCAAATATTTGTATATCGATATCAATCAAAATATGGCATGACCAAAACTCACGCCATAAAAAAATATCTACAAGATCTCACTAAATATCGATATCAATCAAAATATGGTCCGACCAAAACTCACCCATAAAAAAATATCGATTATCGATCTCGATATCGATACCTATTAAAATACGATTTGGCCAAAACCCAATAAAAAAAATGTCTAGCCAAAACTAAATGCATAAAAAAATATCGATTATCGATCTAGATATTGATTAATATCGATATCAATCAAAATATGTCTAGCCAAAATTCACACATTAAAAAAATTGATCCCGATTTCAGTAAAATGCAAGTCTCGCAGCCTACCAAACTCACACATAAAAAAAATATTTTATCCATCTAAAAAATCTCGTATCGATTCAAATATGGCCAAAAATTACAAACAATAACCAACGAATCCCTTTTTTTTGGTGCATTTCATCCAACTAAAAATGTGAGATCATGGACAAAACAATGGTCCAGAAAATGGATACGAACATTTTTAATAAAGCCATAAAAATAATTATGGTTTTATTGCTCTTGATCAACTTGAAGAAATTCCATAAAAGAAAGAGAGAAAAAGGAGAAAGAAAAATTAATCGAGGTTAAGAGAGAGAAAGGGCAAAGCATGGGAAGTAAACCAAAAAGATGGGTGGGTCCCATATGCTATTCAATGGTAATCAGATAACATGCCCTTTTGGATGTAATCAAATTACAGGGATAGAATAAATGGGGTCCACAATTGATTACTATTGCGAAAGACGATAAACACCATCAATCGTTATCATGTGGGACCCATAATATCTAATTGCGTTTGATTCATTACGATTACAAATAGGTAAACGCGCCCTAAATGTTAAAATCTAATTTTAGTTCTTGTACTTTATGTTTCATTCTCTTTTAGTCTTTGTACTTTCAGATGTCTAATTTTAGTCCTTGTACTTTTAATAAAACTTAAAATTAGTCCTTACCGTTAGTTTGAAGATAATTTTTATCGAAGTTGGTTAAATAATAATAATAATTTTTATGTAAGAAAAGACACAATGTAAACATATTTCTCAGATTTATAGAATGAAGATTAATAGAGACTAATATTTTTTTATAAAAGTTAACATGGACCAATTTTAAGCTTTATTAAAAGTATAGGGACTAAATTTTGACATTTGAAAGTACAAGTACTAGAATGAAATGAAACCCAAAGTATAAGGATCAAAATGATATTTTAACCTTAATTAAATTACAATTTAGATTTTTTTTTTTTTTTTTTTTGAAAGGGATTAGTTTCATTTTGTTTTTTATAATTTAAAAAATTGGATTAAGTTCTACCTTGGTCCTTTACTTTTAATTTGTGTTGATTTTGATCTTTGTATTCTTAAAAGTTTCATTTTGATGTCGATAATTTTAGCTTTTGGCCTTTTTATTCTTATATACGTTTAAAATATTTATTTTGATCGGTGATAGTTTTAGTCAATTTGTTTCTTTTATTCAACACAAACACTATATTTAAAAAATTATATAAAATATTATTATAGTTTGTATTCAAAAGTTTTTATGTTGTGTATATAAAATTGGGGCAATTGCATATATGACAATCTAACATAAAATAATAGCAAATCTAGCACAATCCAAAAGTATTTGTAAACATGGCAAAATTTGAAGTCCTATCAGTACCTATCACTAACTGAGGTTTATCAGTGACAGACCTATCAATGACTGTGATAGACCTATCTGTTAGATTTATCAATAACAGAGGTCTATCAATGACTAAAGTCTATCACTGATAGACCTATCACTGACTGAGGTCTATCGGTAATGGGTGACTATCATTGATTGTTTGTATGCACATTTACTATTATGTTTATTACTAATATACCATATCAATAGAATATAAAATGGTATATAAGTGATATTTTACTTTATTTACTATTAGATGATTGTTTGCATGTTCATTTTCGTTTAGGTTTATTATGAATATACCTTATCAATAAAATAAAATACTGTATATTTAACTTTTTTTTTCTATCTACGATTATTTGTATGCTCGTTTGTTATTAGGTCTATCACCAATATATCATATCAATAAAATTCAAAATGGTATATCAGTGGTATTTGAAATTGTTTTCTATCCATGATTATTTGTATGCTCATTTATTATGAGGTCTACATTGATTTATCATATCAATAGATTAAAAAAGATAAATTTTGTGGTATTTACCATTTATTCTCTATAAGTGATTGTTTGCATACTCATTTGTTATTAGGTCTATCGATGATATATGGTATGATTTATATCAATAAATATATATAAAAAAAAAAAAAAAGAAGGTATATTAGTAATATTTTGGATTTGTTATTTATCAATAATTATTTGCATTCTCCTTTACAATTAGGTGTATTGTTAATGACTATATCAATAGAATTAAAAAAAAAATGTATATAAGTAATATTTTACTTAGTTTTCTACTAGTTGTTTGCATGTTTATTTGTTATTAGGTCTATTACAAATATACCTTATCAATAGGGGGGAAATGGTATATAAGTGGCATTTAATTTTCATTTTTAATTTGTAATAATTAACATGCTTATTTGCTATTAATACTATCATTGATATACCATATTAATAGGATTAAAAAGAATATATCAATGATATTTGATTTTTTTTTCTTTCTTTTAGTGATTGTTTGCATGCTCATTTATCTTATCATCGATATACCACATATCGATAGATTAAAAATAGTAAATCAATGATAAATTAATATCAATAACAAAAAAATTAATAACAAATAATAGTAAATTACTAATGACAATGTATCACTAATATACTTTTTCTTTATATCTATTAGCGTTAAATGTGTATCAATGATAAACAACTATCATTGATAGATGACGTAGAAATGATCTATCAATGATAAACATGAAAATGTTCTATCAATGATAGTCATAAAAATAGTTTATCAAACATGTAGAAATGGTTGTTAATAGACATAAAAATAGTCTATTAGTAATAGAAATTATCACTAATAGACATATTAATGGTATATTGACAATAGACATAAAAATTATTTATCAGCAATAGACATAAAAATGATCGATTAGTGATAAATATCTATCAGTGATAGACGTAGAAATTGTCTATCAGTGATAGACATAAAAATAGTCTATCAGTGATAAAATCTATCACTGATAGGCTATCAAAGTAGTATATTAGTGATAGACCGAAAAATTTTAAAAATTATTATATTTACAAATTGTATATTTGTATGACATATTTGTAAATATGATAATCAATTTTGCCACTCATTACAATTATCCTATAAAACTTGTGTTAGGAAGCAAATAGGTATCAAAAATGTCATTTAAGAAAAAATGCATGGATCAAAATAGGCTTTTCAAAATAAGTATCAAAATGGACAATTTAAAAACTACAATGATCAAAATGAACAAACACTAAAAATACAAAAACCAAAAAAAAAACTTTTAAGTATACATAACAAAATAGACAAAAAAAAAATTAATATAGAAACTAAAATAAGATATAAAGATTACAAATTAATTTAATCTCTATATAATTTAGACTCGGTTTGAATGTTGTCTATTATTATTTTAAAAATTCAAACTTGTGGAAACAAAAGTTTGACTTTTATTCTTTCCTCCCAATAAATGGGTTTCAAGTTGAATCAAGATCTTGTTGTAAAATTGAGAGGCGAAACCGGGCACCAAAACTTTACCAAACCATATAATAATAATAATAATATATAATAATAATAATAATGCAATTAAAGGAATATAAAAGGAGTATATATAAATATAATATAAACAAAGAAAGTGGAAATTTATGGAAAATTAAAAACACAAGAAATTAGAGAAAATTGTTATTATTTCTTTACCAAAATGTATCTATTTATAGGCATAAGGGAGAGCATGAAGTGGAACAATTGGACACCAATCAATGGTCTTTGTTGGACACATGGAAGACACTATGGCTATGGATAAAAAGCCACTTGGTATGGAAATAAGGTGGGCATGTGGAAATGGGCATTTATATTTACAATACTCCCCCTTAAATGCCCATTTATATAAAATATGTCTCGTTAAAACCTTACTAGGGAAAAACCCAATGGGAAGAAAAACCCTAGTGAAGGAAAAAGAGTACATATTTTATATAGTTTACTATAATACATTCACTCCCCCTCATGGAGACATCACTTAAAGTCTTTGAGTCGCCGCATTCCAATGCTATATACTAATTTATCGAAGGTTGCAGTTGGTAATGCCTTCGTAAATAAGTCAGCCAGGTTATCTTTCGAACAAATTTGTTGTACAGTGATATCGCCATTTTCTTCAAGATCATGAGTATAGAAGAGCTTTGGTGAGATACGCTTTGTTCTATTTCCTTTGATATATCCTCCCTTGATTTGAGCTATACATGCTGTGTTGTCTTCGTATAACATCGTTGGAAGAGGTTTACTTGAAGACAAGCCACATGTCTCATGAATGTGTTGTGTCATCGATCTTAGCCATACACATTCTCGACTTGCTTCATGAATAGCGAGGATTTCAGCATGATTTGAAGAAGTGGCCGTTATAGTCTGTTTCACTGATCGCCACGATATAGCAGTTCCTCCACATGTGAATAGATAACCTGTCTGAGATCTAGCTTTGTGTGGATCAGATAGATAACCAGAATCTGCATAACCAACTAGATCATACTTTGATTTGTTAGAATAAAATAAACTCATATCAATTGTCCCTCGAAGATATCGGAGTATATGCTTAACTCCGTTCCAATGTCTTTTTGTAGGACATGAACTATATCTAGCTAATAAATTTACTGAAAATGCAATATCTGGTCTTGTGTTATTAGCCAAATACATAAGTGCACCAATTGCACTAAGATATGGTACTTCAGGACCAAGTAGTTCTTCACTGTCATCTCGAGGTCGAAATATATCTTTCTTTATATCCAGTGAACGAACTTCCATTGGAATGTTCAATGGATGTGCTTTATCCATATAGAATCTTTTTAAGATTTTCTCTGTATAAGTTGATTGATGAACAAATATCCCATCTGCTAAATGTTCAATTTGCAAACCAAGGCAAAATTTTGTTTTTCCAAGATCTTTCATCTCGAATTCTTTCTTAAGATATTCTATTGCCTTGGATAACTCTTCAGGAGTTCCAATTATATTTAAGTCATCAACATATACAGTTATAATAGCAAATCTTGACTGAGATTTCTTTATAAAAACGCACGGACATATTGGATTATTTTGGTATCCTTCTTTCAACAGATATTCACTCAGGCGATTATACCACATTCGTCCTGATTGTTTTAATCCATATAATGATCTCTGTAACTTTATTGAATACAATTCCCGAGAACTTGATTCATATGTTTCTGGTATTTTAAATCCTTCCGGGATTTTCATATAAATGTCATTATCGAGAGATCCATATAAATACGCCGTGACTACATCCATTAGATGCATATCAAGCTTTTCATATACAGTCAGACCAATCAAATATCTTAGCGTTATTGCATCCACCACAGGAGAATATGTCTCCTCATAATCAATACCATGCCTTTGCGAGAATCCTTGTGCAACAAGTCTCGCTTTATATCTTGTGACTTCATTCTTTTCATTTCTTTTCCTTACAAATACCCATTTATATCCCACAGGTTTGACGTTTTCCGGTGTTGGGACTACTGGTCCAAAAACCTCACGTTTTGAAAGTGAGTTCAACTCTGCTTGGATTGCTTCTTTCCACTTCGGCCAATCCTTTCTACGTTGACATTCTTTGATAGATTTTGGGTCAAAATCGTCACTTTCATGAATAATATCGTGAGCAACATTATAAGAAAAAATGTTGTCAATAATGATATCATTTCGGTTCCATCTCTTTCCTGTTGTAACATAGTTTATAGAAATTTCATTATTATCCTCAAGCGTTTGATTTTCACCAATACTCTTTTGAGTAGTTGTATTCTGGATTTCTTCTGGAACATCCATACCTTTTATTGAATCATTTTGATTCTCAACTACTTTTCTTTTTCGAGGATTTTTATCTTTAGAACCTATTGGTCTACCACGCTTCTGGCGTGCTCCAGACTCATTATTGACAACTTGTTCCTTTGGGATATCAACTTTTGATGGAGCATTTGCAGCTGGTATATATGATTTAGTCACACTTTTAGTATCTGTGAATGCATCTGGTAGTTGATTTGCTATATTTTGCAAATGAATTATCTTTTGAACTTCAAGTTCACATTGATTTCTACGAGAATCAAAATGAGATAATAACGATGCATTCCATGTAATTTCTTTTTCCAACTTCTTAATTCCTCCCCCTAATGTTGGAAAATTTGTCTCATTAAAATGACAATCAGCAAATCGTGCAGTAAATACATCACCCGTCAGGGGTTCAAGATATTTAATAATTGATGGGGAATCAAAACCAACATATATTCCTAACCACCTTTGAGGACCCATCTTAGTACGTTGTGGTGGAGCACTCGGTACATATACTGCACATCCAAAAATTCTTAGATGGGAAATATTTGGCTGCTGGCCATAAGCTAATTGCATTGGGGAGTATTTATTATAAGCTACTGGCCTAATACGTGCCAGTGATGTAGCATGCAAAATAGCATGACCCCATACCGATGTAGGAAGTTTAGCTCTCATAAGCAATGGTCTTGCAATTAGTTGCAGACGTTTTATAAATGATTCTGCTAGACCATTTTGTGTATGAACGTGAGCTACAGGATGTTCAACACTTATCCCAATTGACATACAATAATTATTAAAAGTTTGGGATGTAAATTCACCAGCATTATCAAGTCGAATGGTCTTAATTGTATTATCAGGAAATTGTGCTTTTAACTTAATTATTTGAGCAAGTAATCTTGCAAATGCAAGATTTCGACTTGATAATAAGCATACATGTGACCATCTGCTGGATGCGTCAATTAATACCATAAAATATCTAAATGGACCACTTGGTGGGTTAATAGGTCCACAAATATCACCTTGAATTCGCTCTAAAAATGCAGGTGATTCAATCCCCACTTTAGCTGGTGATGGTCTAATAATTAATTTCCCTTGAGAACAAGCATCACATGACAACTCATTGGATTGAAGAATCTTCTGGCTCTTTAAAGGATGTCCATGTGAATTCTCAATAATTTTTCTCATCATTATTGACCCTGGATGACCCAATCGATCATGCCAAACACTGAATATTTCTGGATTCATGAACTTCGAGTTCATTATTGCATAACTTTCGATTACTCGTATATGAGTATAGTATAATCCAGAAGAAAAAGCAGGCAGTGTTTCTAATATACGTTTTTCATGTGAAACAATAGATGTTATATAGAGACACTCTATATTATTTTTACAATCAGTTTCAACATGATAATTATTTTCACGTATATCTTTAAAACTTAATAAGTTTCTTTTCGATTTGCTAGAGAACAGAGCATTATTAATTGTAAATCTTGTTCCTCTAGGCAAAATAAAGTTTGCTTTTCCAAAACCTTCAATCAGATTTGTTGAACCTGATATAGTATTGACTTTTGCTTCCAGCATTGTCAATCTAGTAAAATATTTTCTATTTATGAGTATCGTGTGCGTAGTTGCGCAGTCTGCCAGACATAAATCCTCATTGCTCATTTTCGAGTTACTCAACATATTGAAATTGTTCATATTTCTTCATTGAAAAGAAAAGAAAAACGATTACAAAGAGTCTTAAATATATATACAAACAAAACAACAACAAAAACATACTAAACAGTACTTAATTATATATTTTCATACAAATCATCCTCTACTTGTTTGATTGCATCAATTCTCTCTCCAGGAGATTCAAAGTAATCAGCTACATCAAGATGCATCATATTGGAGGGGTCAAACACATCATCTTCTTGAATGGCAAGATTTACCTCCACATTCTTTCCTTTTCCTTTTTCCTTCAGGGAAGCTTGATAGAGATCAACAAGGTGTTTTGACGTACGACAGGTACGTGACCAGTGCCCAGTCATTCCGCACCGGAAACATTTATGTTCATCACCTTTCGAACTTCTATCTTGTGGAGCCTTTCCTTTATGATCATCACTTCATGTGGGTTTCTTAAAATTATAATGCCCACCACGAAAATAGGTATTTCTTCCTCTATCGCGGTCCCGACCTCGACCACGACCACGACCTCGACCACGGTTATTAAAATTCACAGCATTCACTTCAGGGAATGGCGTTGCTCCAGTTGGTCGGAATTCGTGATTTTTCATCAATAACTCGTTATTTTGTTCAGCAACGAGAAGACATGAGATAAGTTCAGAATATTTTGCAAAACCCTTCTCTCGATATTGCTGCTGCAGGAGCATATTCGAGACATGAAAAGTGGAAAATGTCTTCTCTAACATATCAACATTAGTAATCTTTTCTCCGCATAATTTTAATTTTGAACTAATTCTGAAGAGTGCGGAATTATATTCACTTACTGATTTAAAGTCCTGCAACCTCAGGTGCATCCAATCATAACGAGCTTTTGGAAGAATAACTGTTTTTTGATGATCGTACCTTTCTTTCAAACCTTGCCATAGAACGTAGGGATTTTTTATTGTAAGATACTCCATTTTCAATCCCTCGTGAAGATGATGGCGAAGGAAGATCAGGGCTTTTGCTTTTTCTTGATTTGATGCATCATTTCCTTCTTTAATTGTTTCTCCAAGATTCATAGAATCTAAATGGATCTCAGCGTCAAGGACCCATGACAAGTAGTTATTTCCATTAATATCCAGGGCCGCAAATTCTAGCTTTGTAAGGTTTGCCATAATAACACTATAAAAAATAATAATATATTTATATTAGAAATTTAACATAAACCAAATGCGTAAAAATGGCTTACCTATAAGACTTACCTTTAGCGGGAAAAATGACAGAGTCTCGTGCTGATAACGTGTTGTAAAATTGAGAGGCGAAACCGGGCACCAAAACTTTACCAAACCATATAATAATAATAATAATATATAATAATAATAATAATGCAATTAAAGGAATATAAAAGGAGTATATATAAATATAATATAAACAAAGAAAGTGGAAATTTATGGAAAATTAAAAACACAAGAAATTAGAGAAAATTGTTATTATTTCTTTACCAAAATGTATCTATTTATAGGCATAAGGGAGAGCATGAAGTGGAACAATTGGACACCAATCAATGGTCTTTGTTGGACACATGGAAGACACTATGGCTATGGATAAAAAGCCACTTGGTATGGAAATAAGGTGGGCATGTGGAAATGAGCATTTATATTTACAATAGATCTGTCTTTTTCTTTCTTTTTCCTTTTTTTAAGGAAAGTTGAAACTAAATGTTGATGACTCTTCAAAATTATGAAGTCAAATTGATAGAAAATGACATTCATTTAAAACTCTAGAATAGAGTTTAAAAGGACTTGTAGCACAATCTAGCTTTTTTTTTTTTTAGTTCAACACCCAATTTAACTATTGATGCATTTTAAATTTTAATTATGAGGACCGAGTAATATATCGTTGCTACTAAATTTTTTATCATAAGAATTGAGTAATATATCGGTGCTCTTAAAGGAATCTTGGCAAATAACTTCTTCAACCATAATTTTCACACATATATCTATTTTCTCTAATTTATCTACAAATATAGGCCACTCAAGCTACTTAGAGAAAGTGTTAGTTGAGGATTCTTTTTTAATTCATATCTTGTCCTTCTATTAAAATTTAAATTTAAAACCACAGTTTAAAATATGTAATCTAGTGGTTATTCTCTTTTTTTTTTTTTTTTTTATAACAATAATTCTGGTGAGTATTTTGGATCAATATTCTATGTTAGAACAAGAATTAGGAAAAGCAAACTCATTTAAAACTATTTAAGAATCGCATGGAATGTGTCTCTTGATTCAAAATCTATGAAACTCACTCTTTTACAAAAAAAAAAAAAAGGAGCTAAACGATAGATTTAAAATTTTGACAGTAAATTGTTTTGTTTAATATCAACCTTGTAATTGATTTAAACAAACGGTGTTTTGGTATAGTGGCTACGCCTGCACCTTCCTCCTCTAAGGTTGAATCATGTCCAATTTACAGTGCTTTATTTTTTTTTCAGTAAAGTACTGTCAAGTTTTTTTATTATTACAGATTTTTTTTCCAACATTCTTAACAATTTTGAAATTTAAATAAAGTGTTTAAATGAGTAATACTTATTTAAATTTTAAAAAAAAATTAATTGTGATTTTTTTTAAAGTAAAGATGATATAATTTTTTATAATTATTATATCATCTCGTAGTTTTTCCCTATATTCTTAAAAATAAATAAATTTAAATAAGTGTGGCTAATTTAAACATTTTTCCTTTTTTTAAGTAAGGATAAAGATAATATCATTTTTGTAATGGGCCAACTAAAGCCCATAGGCCCCATCGAAACCCAATAATGTCTTATGCCTGTTTGGGCCTGCATTTTTCTTGGTCAACTTGATCCAGTTGTGATGTTGAGGACTGGGGTGCGAGTGTGGAAGAAAGTTGGAGAAAGGGAGAGAGTTTCATTTTTACTTAGTTCCACTCACATTTACATTGTAATTTTAACAAGGTTTTTTCATAAGAAATATCTTGACCTCGATTATGTCATGTTAGTCGATACTTGATTTGATTTATCAAGCTAGGCGACACAACGACATTGAAAAAAATATTGAAAAAAATGGAAAGGACTTCTCTTCTTTTGAGCAGCAGGAATTTCCTGTTACCCACCACTAAGTTTTTGACACGTGTTTACTTTTTAAAAAAAATAAAAAGCCTCTCTTCTTTCTTTCATGCATATCAAAAGTTTAGTGGCATGCAACAAAGTCAATAGGAAAGTATTATTTGTACTTAAATTCATGTCATTATACCATAAGTTAATGTAATTCATGTGTTTTTTAAATCAATGTGGATGAGACAAATATTGAACAACACACTCCTCTAAGTTACTTTTCCTCTCAATTTCATTTTTTTTCTCTCTCAAACATTGAATATAAATTCCAACAAGTCCCTCTTTCCCTACCTAAACTTTCCTCTTATTCTCCCTCAAAACACCTTCAAAAAATGCAAATGTTAGCCACACATTTCATGTACATTAAATGTACCTCTTCATAAATCAAAATCTTCTTCCCTCAACTACCCAATCAACCTAATTCTACAACGACAAGAGACAAAGCAAGTAAAAGAAAATCATAGATCACATCAAGGGAAGGAAATTAAAACAAATATAAACCATAGACGTCTATGTAGAAACCATAGAAGTGCTATATTAAGACTCCACATTAATTGCTCTTCTAAATATAGAAAGAATAGTTTTGGAGCCATTCATCTTGATGAACAAAGGAGAAAAAAAAAATCAAATTCCTTAAAATCATATATATATATATATATTCTTCAACAAAGAGAAATGAATCAACTGAGGCTAAATGAATGATGCTACAAAGGAGAGTCAAAATTGGTATGGGCCTATAAAATTTAGCAAAAGAATATGTAATTCCTATCTATAAAAAAAATACATATGATTGCTCAATCTTCTAAATTAAGCAGCCTTCTCTTCAAAATGTGTCTTTCTCAATCATATTAACTCTTTTGAGTGCGTTTCATCTGCAGGCCAGCTCTAACAATGTCTTCTCTTGTAATGATCCCCACCTTTGAAAAATTAATTAACAGAAACAATTTGGAAAAAGAGATGCCCATTAAGTTTTATATGTTGTAAAAGAAAGTGTTTTTGGAAAGGAAAGAAAATGTGAGAGGCAAAGATATAAGCCTTACCAGCTTGCCCTCACTGTCCACTACTGGTAAACGATGGAGCTTTGTTTCAAGCAACAACCTAGAACAACGGAAACAAAATTATTGTTGGTAAAAACTAAATATATTACTTCTGATTTAATAATGTTTTTACATTGAATTATAAATCAAATCTCTAAACTTTGATGCCTCTATTTTGTTCCTAAAACTTCAAAAAATGTTTCCATTCATATTCGTAAGGTCCCGTTCAATAATCATTTAGGCCTTATTTGATAACCATTTTATTTTTTGTTTTTGGTTTTTGAAAATTGTGCTTAGTTTCTCACAATTTCTCTACTGTAGTTTCCATATTTTTTAATGAAACATTTGAGTTTCTAGTCAAATTCTAAAAACAAAAACAAGTTTTTGAAAATTACTTTTTTTAGTTTTCAAATTTTAGTTTGGTTTTTGAGAACATAGGTAAAAAGTAGATAAGAAAACATGAAAACTCGTACGTGAAAGTAGTATTTATATGCTTAATTTTCAAAAACTAAAAACCAAAAACCAAATAGTTATCAAACGGGGCCTTAGTTTTTGATTTTTAGTTTTTGAAAATTGTGTTTGTTTGTTCCCAATTTCTCTACAATAGTTTTTCTCTTTTCTACAATGGTTTCCAGTTTTTTTAAGAAAAGATTTGAGTTTATAACCAAATTCTAAAAACAAAAACAAGTTTTTTGAAAAATACTTTTTTTTATTTTTCAAAACTTGCTTGATTTTTGAAAACATATGTAAAAAGTAGATAACAAGACATGATATTCATAGGTGAAAGTAGTATTTATAGGCTTAATTTTTAAAAATAAAAAACTATTGTATGGACACGCACCTGGCAGCATTTTCCAAGTTTGTGGCTTCACGAACGACCAACGGAGCAGGTGTCATCAAATCTCCAACAACTTCTCCATTGGTCTTGCTTAACCATTTCTGTATCTCCTTGAAGCTCTGCCCATATTTCAAGTTCAAATCATTTTTCTTATTTTCTTTTCAATATTCATTGTTAAATAATATTTAAAAGTTCAATTGGTAAAATGGCAAGTTGAAAGAAGAATCAAGATTTTGGACTTACTTTCCAGCTGCTGTTGACATCTGGGAATATACTAATCTCACCACCACCTACGCCTATACCAATACAAATGAAAATTTCAAACTTTTTAATCTTTATATTTATTCCATTTCAATTTTTTTTTATCTCTGAATTTTGCATAAAATCTTCTGATTTTACCATTAAATTTCTAAGGAGCTTTAACATATGTTAGTATGGCGTATATTTGTGTTTTAAATCAAATGGTTATTAAACGTTTGGAAGCAAAGGAAAAAAAAAATCAATTTATACCTTTAAACTTGTCAAGTTGTATCAATTTTTACCATAAAATTTTCATTTCATTGAATTGCACTCCAAACTTAAATAAAGTGTTGCAATCTTAACCTTAAACTTTAAGAAATGTTGCAATTTTTGTTTGGACGTTAAAAAATATATTCTCAAATGTGTTCAATGAATTATAAAACATGCGTATGGTATAAATTTTCAAAAAAAAAATCGACATTAGAGATTAATTTTTGTTAAAATTTGTGAGTTTTGACAAAATTATTTAATAATTAATTTGTGCATTGATCAAACTTATTTTTGTGTAAAACTCAATTTTATTGAAATTAGTGATATTATGGATATTTTACATTGATTTTTTTTTTTTTGTTAAAATTATCAAGTGCATTAGCAAGATTTGGATAGTGGATTCATTTTAATGAAATTGAAAGTTTAGAGTAAAATTTGATACAACATGACAATTTTATGGTAAAATTTGAATTTTTCTAAAAAATAAATAAATAAAATTAGACCAAAACTAGACCGAATTTAAAATGTTGCTATTCTTATGCTTTAGAAAATCTACTTTTTTAGTATAATTATTTTTTTTTAAAAAAAAACTTAATTTGAAAAATATATAATTATTTTGCCGACAGTTAATTGAAACAAGTAGACTTTTGTTCATCAAAAGTCACGGCTATATTATTAAAAATTTAAAATTATTTTCAATTTCTTATTTGTCAATCACATTTTCAAAAACGATTTTTAGAAAAGGTTAATTAAAAAAAATAGAAAATATCTTATTATTTTATGGCATTAGTGAAATCCTTATTTCAGAAGGAATTTTCATTTATAAAAATACTACTATATAAATTTTTCATATGAATTTAAAACACCATGGTTGAAATATTGATGTACCTGAAATGGAGTCCAGAGCTAACAAATCATAATCTGAGACAACTCCAACCTGTAATGGAATTTAACAACAAATAATAAGATTCCCCATTCATTAAAATTTAAATAATAATTCATAAATAAATTTGAAATGGTTGAGAAAATTTACCAGTTTCCAGTCGTCATCAATTACAGGAAATCCAGATAGACTTTTCTCCACGAGAACCTCCAATGCTGTTTAAATACAGTTATTTTAAAAAATGATGACCAAATTCAAATACAAATACAATAAATTATAGGCCAAATTACATCATTATTCTACTTGGAAAAGTTTTTAATAAGTCTCCATTTTTGAGGTTGTGGCTATATGATTCCTATAGTTCTAGTCTTGGACTTTTGATGTTCTTAAAAAAATTTATTATTAAAATATGATTAATTTACATATGTACATACATATAGGACCTTTTTGTGCCTAATAGATCATTTCCATGAAGTTGGAGGTTCGAATCCTCATTCTCCACTATTGTATTAAAAAAATTTATCCACATATATTTGATACAAAATTAAATGTTTAAGATTTACGTAATATTTTCAAAGTTTAATGATACAAAATTTATTAGAATAGGAAATCCACTTGAACGAAAATATATTTTTGTTCCCTTTTAAGAGAAAAAATTATTAGATGTGATAGCCAACCATGATTTTTTTTGTTTCTCTCTCATACATGATACATTTAATGTGTAACACTCTTAACCTAGAGTAACTTCATTGGTTAAGGTATATACTTTTCTTAGGGTTTGATCAAATTCCCTACTCCACAATTGTTGAGCTGAAATAATAACAATAATAATAATACACAAGCTTCAAATTTATGGATCTATTAAACTCAAATTACAAGTTGAGTACTCAACTTTCATTGATTGTGTTTATTTGGTCCCTTAAATTAATATCCTTTTGAATTTTTAATTTTTTTGTGTCTAATATATCAAGTTTAGGAAACATATTAAACACAAAATTTATACTTTTGAACGGACACAAACCTGAGTGACTAAACCTGAAATTTAACCTAAAAACTTTGACTAAATAACCTATAATTTAACAAAAATTATGATTTAAAATACCTTCGTCAACACTCGTAGAAGGCTTCAGGACCTGCAGATTCCCCTTCTTCGTCATAAAATCCCCAACCGTATACGAACCACTCCTATACTGATACACAACACAAACGAAATCAAATCAGATACGAAGCTAATTATTAATTCAAATAACAAATTACAAAAAAAAAAAAATCACAACAAACTTTTCGAACGATTAGAGGCAAACGAAAACGAATATTTCAATTTCCTAGAACCTGAGAAGATCAGAGGAAAAGAAATCGAAAACAATCAATTCAGGCATACCGGCGCAGAACTGGTCACACGGTCGCCGGAAAATGCCAAAGCGACAGCCGGAGACCGAAACCGACTCGACGGCGATGAATTAGATCCCGCGGCGACGGAGGTCGGTCGGAATTGCCTCTGCCGCAATCGTGAATTAGGAAGAACAGAGGGAACGTAGGGCGTAGAAATCGAGGCCATTTTTTGTTTTTGAGGCAAAGATTCGTAAAGAATAAAGAATAAAAAATGAATTGAGGAAATTATTCGAATGAATTTGGAAATTAAATGATGGTGAATTTATAGAGAAGCGAAGAGGGGAACGGCGGCGACTATATGAAAACGGAATCGGAAACAGGGAATGGAAATTCTAATTTGCTTTCTTGGGAAGCTTAAGCGAACGAATAGGATTCTGCCACGTCGGCAGTACCAGTTTTTGTTTGACTTCTCATGCGCTCGTTGCGGGATTTGGGCCCACACGTTCTCTCTCACCTCCGACCTCCGTTGATCTTTAAAAGAAAGTTGGACTTTTTTAAGAAAAAATAATTCGAACTAATTAATTAATTCGACTGTAGATTCCTCAATAAGAAAGTATCTAGAATTATATATTGTTAAATGATCAAAAATACTTCTCAACTATGGAGTTAGTTTCAATTATACCCCAAATTTTGAAAATTTTCATTTTAATCCTTGAACTTTGAAGTTTGTTTCAAAATAACCTTTAAAAACTTTTCTTCATTAAATTCAAGGACTAAAAATGATGTGTTTGCATTTGTATTGTTGCTTATATGAATATATTTGAACATATATGTTAAAAATAAATAAAAACATATGTAAATACATCATTTTTCGTCCATAAATTTAATCAAGCTCCTAATAATTAGACTAGTTAAATTACATTCAATTTGGCCTTAAGATCTCCTATGCTACTTTCTAATATGACATGTGATGAGTTGAATTAAACATTTACTTTTACCCAATCTAATTCTAGAGTAAAAATTTGTTACCCTAAATCATTATAGTTATATCATATATGTTGGTTGTTCTATGCCGCTCAAATTCAAACTTTATCATTAGTTTAAGGCCTGTTTGGTAGGCATCTAAATTATGTTTTATGTTTTTCAATTCATTGAGTTTAGTGAATAATGTGCATTTGGGAGATGTGTTTTCAAAAACTGTTTCTGGATTCTGTGATCCAAATAGTGAAAATTCTAAAAACAACATTTTTATGTTTTCATTGTATCCAAATTTTGAATTTGAAGTTTTAAAATACAGAATTATATTTAAAAAAAAGATAAAAACTTCAATAAATATAGTATTCCGTGTTATAAATTCAATTTATTTTTATCAAATTAAAATATGTAAAATATAATATATTATAAATTACATGATATTGTAAAATATAATATATTATAAATTACATGATATTGTAAAATAACAATTATACAAAGTTTATAACAAAAAACATGTTCATAAATTAATTAATAATAGTTTATATTCAACTTAATATTTAGTTTTGCAACTATAACTAGTTTCATGGTCTATAAATATATTATATAACACATTTTGAACAATTATTTAAATTGGAATCCAATTTCTAAATCTGTTACCAAACACATATCTGAAAACATGAAATACAACTCTGTTTTCAGATTGCCTACCAAACAAACCCTTAGTTACTTTGATTTATTTACTAATTTAAAAAATCTTAAATTAAGATCGAGACTCAAAGTCAAATTTTATATATAAAAAAAATTATACTCTAAAAATTTACGAAATTATTGTTGGAGAGTAAAAAATCTAAAATAAATTATTAAATGTAATTTTATCTCGAGTATCAAAAAGTATTTTTGGATAAATACTAAATTTGAATTACTTCTGTTTAAGAAACTAAATTTAATAAAATTCATGAACCAACTCAATTCAACACATAAAGTTTTAATTAATTTGAATTAAATTAGCCCAAACAAGCTTATGATCTAGTTCAACTTTTACGATTCAGCTTTATTTGATTATTTTCATTGAATTTTTATTCAATCCTAATTAACATGTATCACTATCATTTAATGTCAAAATTAATAAATCGTTTTTTTAAGAAAAAACAATTTCAATGTAAGCAAAAGGCAACTACTCCACAAGGAAACAAACAAAACAGAGAACTCTAGAAGGGGAGATTTTTCTCTCATTCTTTTCAAAATCAAGTGCATAGAACGGAAGGGACGCAAATATGGACGAAATTGAAGTGAGAATTAATGCGAATATGTCACATTTAGAAATTTTGAGTTCTTAAGAAAACACGAGTTTTAAATGTTTTGAAGTTTTGATTTTTTAGAATCAAATTGTTATTAATCAACCAAGATCACAACTCAAGTTTTAATCATTTTTAGGCAAATTAGAGACAGAATTTAGCAATTTTACTGAAAATTTAAGTGTTGTACAGTATTGAAAAAGTGCAGAAAAAACAGTAAAGAGAAAAGAAAACACAAGAATTTATAGTAGTTCGGTCAATAGACCTTCTCCACTTTGCAAAGGGGTCTTAGAGGCCTTTGCAAATCAATATTATTAGAGATTCAAGCAAGATTATAGAGAAACATTGAAGCAAGAAAATAGATTTAAGGAGATTTATCAAAGAAAGCAACAAGTTAAAGAGAAAACAGAGAGAGATCAAGAAAGAGCAATACAACCTTAAAGACCCATATATTTTACTTCAAGAAGAAGAAATCTTCTTAGCCCATCCGATTTCCTTCTTCTCTTCACGGATTTTCTTCCATAGGTAGCATCAATCGAATGGTGAATGCAACTTCTTACGAACGGTGACTGCAACTCCTCGTTAACGGCGACTGCAAGGACCGCGGAATGGCTCACAAACGACGGCAGAGGGAAGGTAGCAATCTCGAGTCTTCTTCTCTCCCTATGGTTCGACTTTCTCTCTTTTGGCAAAGGGGAACCCAAAAAACGAAAGGCTCTCTTTCTTTTTACTTTCTTTTATCTCAACCCTAATCCCTCTTTAATGTATGGTACTCATACATCCATCTCATTCTTTCATTTGCCCCATACATCCATGCCTTTTTAAATAGAAAATGGGTTTAACAATATAACAATAAAATCGGCTATACTCAATCAAGAATGGTTTTAAAACAAACAAAGACATTGGGCTCCTCCATTATTGGGCCCAAACAAATTTTTGAGTCTTTTATCTTTGAGAACAAGTTTAAAGGTCCAACTTAATTTTAATTTAGTTTAATCTATTTTAATTAAGCCCAATTTGAACTTAATTAAAAATAAATAAATTTAACTAAATTAAACTTATGATAAATTGAAACCAAATTTATAACAATCTCCACCTTGGTTTCAAATTATCAAAAATAAGGACCAATGAACAATGGAGCTCATTCTCAAAGGATTCAAAAAAATATTTATCACCCATTATCAAGTTGCAACATTCTCACACAAAGGTTAAACTTATCACATGGTAATACTTTAGTAAACATATTCGCGGCATTCAAATTAGTAACAACCTTTTTAACAGAAACTAAACCATCATTGATGACATCTCTAACAAAATGATATCTAACATCAATATGTTTAGTTCTTTCATGGTGAGAATGATTTTTAGATAAGTGTAGAGTATTTTGACTATCACAAAATACAGTTACAGAGACATTATCACTATAACATAATTCAGATACAATTCCCTTAAGCCATAAAGATTCTTTAATAGCTTCAATTAATGAAATATACTCCGATTCAGTTGTAGATAATGAAACTATGGACTGTAAACTAGATTTCCAACTAATTGTGCAATCAAACAATTTAAACACAAAGCTAGTCAAAGATCTACGCCTATCAATGTCAGCAGCATAATCGGCATCAACATATCCAACTATTTCAATGTTCTTATCATCAACTATATTTGCTCCACCATAAACAAGACATAAATTAGTATGACATGCAAGATATCTAACAATTCACTTAACAACATTCCAATGTTGTTTACTAGGATTAGCAAGAAATCTACTAACAACACTAAGTGGATGAGCATGGTCAGGTCTAGTACAAACCATGGCATACATAAGACTCCCAACAGTACTTGCATAAGGAATATCATGCATTTCATCAATATCATTTGGAGTCTTAGGAGAATCATCAATGGAAAGTTTAAAATGCTTGCCAAGAGGAATATCAACCTTCCTACTATCATGCATGTTCAATCTTTTAACTAGTCTTGTTACATAATCACTTTAAGACAAATATAGTTTCTTTTCTTTTCGATCTGTAATAATATTCATTCCTAATATTCTTTTTGCATTGCCTAAGTCTTTCATTTCAAATTCCTTCTTTAAAAGATCTTTTAACTTATTTATCTCATGCATGGATTTTCAAGCAATCAACATATCATCAACATAAAGTAGTAAGTAGATAATTTTCACATTAGAGATTTGTTTAAAATAAACACAACTATCATACTTACTCCTACAAAATTCAATGGATAGCATATAAGAATCAAACCTTTTATATCATTGGCGTGGCGATTGCTTTAAACCATACAACGATCTTTTAAGTAGGCAGACTTTCTTTTCTTGTTTGGGAGCTTCAAATCCATGAGGTTGAACCATGTAAATGGTCTCTCAAGCTCACCATGCAAGAAAGCAGTTTTGACATCCATATGCTCTAACTCAAGATCAAAGTGAGCAACAAAGGCAAGCAAAATTCTTATAGAGGTTTGTCTTACAACAAGGGAAAAAACTTCATCATAGTCTATACCCTCCCTTTGAGTAAACCCCTTTGCTACCAACCTAGCCTTGAACCTAGGTTTGTTGTTTTCTAAAGGGTTCTCCTTAACTTTGTAAATCCACTTGCAACCTACTGTTTTAGCATCTAATGTTTATTAACAAGAACCCAAGCTTGATTATTTACCAGGGAATCATACACTTTTTTCATTGCGGCCCACCACTTGTCTTTATTTTTATCATTTATGGCCTCATTGAAAGTTTGTGGTTCTTGGTTAATAAATTCATTAGATATTACTAAGGCATAGGATATAAGATCAACGTACCCAAATCTAGTGGGAGCTACAATGTGATGTGAATCCAACCTCTAATCCATTGCATGTACCTGAAGGAGCAATAACAAGGAGCAAGGCAAAGAAGATTCAAGAGGCTTTCACATTACATCTACAAAAGCTAGCTAATGCACAAGAAGAGATAGAGATTTTTGAGCACAAATTTCTTTATAATGTTAGTTCAACAAGTCAAGATTAAAGTTGACCATGGAGTTCAAAGTATGGAAACCTATTTGAATAGAATGCCTTGTAATTTTAAGTTTCATGAACTTTGACATTGTAATTTTAAGTTTAAAGTTTAGACATATATTAATTAATGAGGTAGTTGGTAGTTGGGAAGTTAATTAATAAGGTAGTTGGTAGTTGGGAAGTTCATTAAATGAGGTGGTTGGGGAGCTCATTTAATGAAGTAGTTGGGGAAGTGTTGATTTGTATAGAATTCCTTGTCTATAAAAGGAATTTGTATTGCAAGTGAGAAGGAACAACATTGAATATCAAAACTTGTGTTTTCTTGAAACCCATTTGGTGTTATTTTCTTTCAAATCTTGCTTTAGGTTTGATGTTAAACCAATTCATTGGATTAGTCTTGATCAAGCTAATTCTGGAGTGAGTTGTCTTGGGATCTAAGAGTGACCATCATAGATTCTAAGTTTGATCTTAGAGTTATTCATCTCTAACCAAACTCTTGGTTGGAATCAATCGTTAAGTTAGCCTTATTCGCGAATGTTTGCAAAGATCCTAGAAGGACCTCTAGCTTTGTAAATCCAGCATCTTGAGCGCTTATCATTTGGTATCAGAGCATTTGGTCGACATCCTTTGGCCGGCTTTTAAGGTGCAATATCTTCACTTTGTGTTATTATTATAATTTTTGTTTTCTGTCATTTTTTTTCCGTAAGCAATTACAAAGTGCAATGGCATACTACACTTTTTCTTTAAATATTTGAGTCTTGTTATTGGATCATTACCACAAAAAAAAAATCAGCAGTAAAAAAAAAATAGTACAAAAAAAAACTGCATAAAAAAAAACAGTAGCAAAAAAAAAAAAAAAAAAAAAATCAAAGATCCAAGGCGCACGAAAGGTTCTTGTCATTAAATTGTGTTTTGTTTGAAAATTTTGAGTTGTTGATCCTAAGGTTGAGATACTCTATTTTTAGCTTGTAAAAGTTGCTCATTGAATTGGTCATATATCAAGTTTAAAAGCAAGGTTGCACCAAATTTTTAAACCAACCCTTACATCTTTGACCTAGTACCAAAAGCCTACCCTTGAGTGATAAATACGAGTGTCCTTGAGTGAAATCTTGGTGAGAAGTGTGGAAAGGTCCTTATTACAAAATGTCACATGATGGAGAAGAAGTGCCACAAGTGGTAGATCCAAATATGGCTATTCTTCAAGCAATTCAAGGTATGATGGAATTGATGATGGAAGATAGGCAAGAAAGGAGGGCACAACAACAAAGAGAAGAACGAGCCTTACAAGGAGATGAAGGCATGTTTGACTTACCGGTACAAGAAAGACACTTTGAAGGAAGAGGAAATGTGCGGGGAAGAGGAAGAAATAATCTTGCAAACATTATGCAACCTAGAAGAATGGAAAGAGTGAATGAAGATAGAAATGGAGGAGTGAAACTCAAAATTCCACCCTTTAGTGGAACGGCGGACTCTGAAGCATATTTACAATGGGAAAGAAAAATTGAACATGTGTTTGATTGTAATACATATAGCGAGAATATGAAGATGAAACTTGCCATTGCAGAATTCACCAATCATGCAGGTGAATGGTATCAACATCTCAAATCTGAAAGAAGAAGAAAAGAGGAGAATCCAATAGAAACGTGGGAAGAACTTAAAGAAATCATGAGAAAGAGGTATGTTCCAAAACATTATGAAAGAGATTTAAAAACTAAATTGCAAGCTTTGAGGCAGGGAACAAAAAGTGTTGCTGAATATTATCAAGAGATGGAGTCCTTGATGGAAAGAGCAAAAATTCGAGAAGAAGAGGAAGACACCATGTCTAGATTCCTTGGAGGTTTGAATCGAGAAATTGCACATTTGGTTGATAGAAATCCACCGCCATACCTTGAAGATATGTATCATTATGCTATCAAAATTGAAGCTCAATTGAAGGAAGAAAAGGAGCATTCAAGAAGGTATACACCTAAAGCTAACCCCTTTTCAAATTCTAATGCTTGGAAAAAGGATAGTTTTGTGAATAGGAATGAATCACTGCAACCAAGAGGAAAGTTTGGGGCTGCCAATAGAGTGGAGGCCGAGAGTTCCAATACAAAAAAGAATGAAGCTTCGAAGGAGGTAAGAGAGAAGTCTAGTTCTATTCAATGTTGGAAATGCAAAGGGTTTGGACACATGAGCAAAGAGTGTGTTAATAAAAGAGTTATGGTGATAAGAAATGGTGTACTTGATTCGGATGATGAATGTGAGGAACATGATGCACAACTTGAGGAAGAATCTGAAATACATGATGATGAGTATGTTGAAGAAGGTAACTCCATATCCTTGATTACAAGAAGGGTACTTAATGTACAAATCAAGGAAGACAAAGTTGAAGATCAAAGGGAAAACTTGTTCCACACAAGATGTCTAATTAATGGCAACCCATGCAGCTTGGTGATTGATAGTGGAAGTTGCACAAATGTGGTAAGTAGTTTTCTTGTAAAAAGACTTCAACTTACTACCCGTCCCCATCCTAAACCATACAAACTTCAATGGTTGACAAACAAAGGAGAACTTAAGGTAAACTCTCAAGTTCTTATTCCTTTTACTTTGGGAAGATATAAGGATGAAGTCCTTTGTGATGTCGTACCTATGCATGCGGGGGATATATTGTTAGGCCGACCTTGGCAATATGATAGAGAGGTCACATTTGATGGATTGAAGAACAAGTATACTTTTACTTTGAACGGGAAGAAATTTACTTTACTTCCATTGTCTTCATATGAAGTACATTGTGATCACTTGAAATTAGAGAAGAAAAGAAAAGAATTCGAAGAAAAAGAGAGGAGAGAAGAAAGTAAGTTAAAAGAGAAGAGTGAAAAAAAAGAGAAAAGTGAGGGGCAAAAGGTGAGTGAAAACCAAGAAAGAAAAAAGAGTGATTTTGAGAAAAAAAAAGAGAATGTGAGTTTGGGAGAAGTGAGGAATGTGTTGTTAACACAAGAACCAAAATTTGTACTTATGTGCAAAGGAATGTGTCTAGCAACTGAACCAAAATCTAATGATGTTTTGCCAAGTGCTTTTAAGTCTCTTTTGCAGGAATTTAATGACATGTTTCCACATGAAGATGCACCTACGGGTTTACCTCCTTTAAGAGGGATTGAACATCAAATCGACTTCATACCCGGGGCAACTCTTCCAAATATGGCTGCCTATAGGACCAATCCAACCGAAACTAAGGAGATTCAAAGACAAGTGGAAGAACTCATGGATAAAGGTTATGTTAGAGAAAGCTTGAGTCCTTGTTCGGTTCCGGTGATTTTGGTACCTAAGAAGGATGGCACCTGGAGGATGTGTGTTGATTGTCGAGCCATTAACAAGATAACGGTAAAGTATCGACATCCCATTCCTAGATTAGATGACATGTTAGATGAATTACATGGTGCTAATCTATTTTCAAAAATAGATCTTAAAAGTGGTTATCATCAAATTCGAATGCATGTGGGAGATGAGTGGAAAACGGCTTTCAAAACTAAGTTTGGACTTTATGAGTGGCTTGTTATGCCATTTGGTCTTACTAATGCACCAAGTACTTTTATGAGACTAATGAATCATGTTTTGAGAGAGTACATTGGAAAATTTGTAGTTGTATACTTTGATGATATCCTTGTTTACTCCAAAAGCTTGAATGATCATATTTGGCATGTTAAGACTATTTTACTTAAACTTAGAGAAGAGAAGCTTTATGCCAACTTCAAAAAGTGTAGTTTTTGTCTAGACCAAGTCAATTTCCTAGGGTTCATTGTTGGAAAAAATGGAGTGCAAGTTGATGAAGAAAAGGTAAAGGCTATCCGAGAGTGGCCAACACCTACCAATGCAAACGAGGTAAGATCCTTTCATGGTTTGGCTAGTTTTTATAGGAGGTTTATTAAGAATTTCAGTAGTATAGCCTCACCATTAAATGAACTTGTTAAAAAGCATGCGACGTTTGAATGGAAGGAAAAACAAGAGAATGCATTCAATGAATTAAAAGATAAATTGACCAATGCACCTTGTCTTGCTTTACCGGACTTTGATAAATCTTTTGAGATTGAATGTGATGCAAGTGGGATAGGTATAGGAGCTGTGTTGATGCAAGAAAGAAGGCCAATCATGTTCTTTAGTGAAAAGCTAAATGGAGCACAACTCAACTACCCAACTTATGACAAAGAACTACATGCACTTGTGAGGGCTTTGCAAGTTTGGCAACATTACTTGTGGCCAAAAGAGTTTGTTATCCATACTGATCATGAAAGTTTGAAGCACCTCAAAAGCCAAACAAAGCTAAATAGGAGGCATGCTAAATGGTTAGAATTCATTGAGACATTTCCTTATGTCATTCATTACAAAAAAGGTAAGGACAATGTGGTGGCCGATGCTTTGTCAAGAAGGTATGCATTATTTTCTTCTCTTAGTACAAAGATTCTTGGTTTTGAACACATGATTGAATTGTACAAAGTTGAGAAGTCTGAATTTTATGACGTGTATATGCAATGTTTAGGCGGGAAAAACGTACATGATCATATTGTGTTTAATGGCATGCTCTTTAGAAAGGGTAAACTTTGTATTCCTAAGTGTTCCATTCGAGAGTTACTTGTGAAGGAGGCTCATGGAGGAGGACTTATGGGGCATTTTGGAGAATTTAAAACATACAGCATGTTGTGTGAACACTTTTATTGGTTGAAAATGAGGAAGGATGTGAACAAAGTGTGCAAGCAATGTTTCAAATGTAAGGAGGCCAAGTCTAAAACACAACCACATGGTCTTTACACACCTTTAGATGTTCCTAGTGAACCATGGGTTGACATTAGCATGGATTTTGTTCTAGGATTACCAAATACTAGGAGACATCATGATAGCATTTTTGTGGTGGTTGATAGGTTTAGTAAAATGGCACATTTCATTCCATGTAATAAAACAGATGATGCCACTAACATAGCTAATCTATTCTTTAGGGAAGTAGTTAGATTGCATGGCATTCCAAAAACCATTGTAAGTGATAGAGATGTCAAATTTTTAAGTCATTTTTGGAAAGTTTTGTGGGGAAAATTGGGAACTAAGCTTTTGTTTTCTACAACTTGTCATCCCCAAACCGATGGTCAAACCGAGGTGGTTAATAGAACATTGGGGGCCTTGCTTAGATCGCTAATTTCTAAAAATCTTAAGTCGTGGGAAGAGACACTACCTTTTGTGGAGTTTGCATACAATAGAGCGATACATAGCACCACTCATCGTTCACCATTTGAGGTTGTGTATGGATTTAATCCTTTAACTCCTCTAGATTTATTACCTTTGCCACCTAATATGTTTACTAGTGATGCAGCTATTTCTAAGGCCGAATACATCAAAACTTTGCACAAAGAAATCAAGGAAAGGATTGAAAAGAAGAATGAAAAGCTAGTGACTCAAAAGAACCAAGAGAGAAAGAAATTGATACTTAAACCGGGTGATTGGGTTTGGGTTCATCTAAGAAAGGAAAGATTTCCAGATCAAAGGAAGTCCAAACTTCAACCTAGGGGAGATGGTCCATTTAAAGTAGTAGAGCGAATTAATGACAACGCATACAAACTAGATCTCCGAGGTGAGTATAATGTAAGTTCTACTTTTAATGTGGCTGATTTGACTCCTTTTGATGTAGGAAATGAAGACCTTGATTTGAGGACAAATCCTTTTAAAGAAAGGGGGGATGATGTGAATCCAACCTCTAATCCATTGCATGTACCTAAAGGAGCAATAACAAGGAGCAAGGCAAAGAAGATTCAAGAGGCTTTCACATTACATCTACAAAAGCTAGCTAATGCACAAGAAGAGATAGAGATTTTTGAGCACAAATTTCTTTATAATGTTAGTTCAACAAGTCAAGATTAAAGTTGACCATGGAGTTCAAAGTATGGAAACCTATTTGAATAGAATGCCTTGTAATTTTAAGTTTCATGAACTTTGACATTGTAATTTTAAGTTTAAAGTTTAGACATATATTAATTAATGAGGTAGTTGGTAGTTGGGAAGTTAATTAATAAGGTAGTTGGTAGTTGGGAAGTTCATTAAATGAGGTGGTTGGGGAGCTCATTTAATGAAGTAGTTGGGGAAGTGTTGATTTGTATAGAATTCCTTGTCTATAAAAGGAATTTGTATTGCAAGTGAGAAGGAACAACATTGAATATCAAAACTTGTGTTTTCTTGAAACCCATTTGGTGTTATTTTCTTTCAAATCTTGCTTTAGGTTTGATGTTAAACCAATTCATTGGATTAGTCTTGATCAAGCTAATTCTGGAGTGAGTTGTCTTGGGATCTAAGAGTGACCATCATAGATTCTAAGTTTGATCTTAGAGTTATTCATCTCTAACCAAACTCTTGGTTGGAATCAATCGTTAAGTTAGCCTTATTCGCGAATGTTTGCAAAGATCCTAGAAGGACCTCTAGCTTTGTAAATCCAGCATCTTGAGCGCTTATCACAATGGGTCTCCTAACCCTATCCTTAGTTAACTAGTAATCAGCCAAGTTTTGGTCATCATCTACCTCCTCTTCATTAACAACTCTTATGTAGGTGTCTATTCTAAGATAGATGGTGTAGTATCATGTTCTATTATTGGTTCATCTACTTGATCTATTTGGGAAGTAGTTAAGGGAGGTGCTAAAATAGTTTTAGTGGTGCTAGTTGGATTTTCAGGGATAAACTCAGTTTTTTCTTCTACATACCCCATTTTATTTTCATCAAAGACAACATCTCTACTTATTAGGATTTTTGATGAATTTGGTTCTAGGCACCATAATTTGTACCCCTTAACACCCTCGGGATATCCTAGAAAGACACATTTCTTAGTCCTTGGGTCTAGCTTTCCCTCTTTTGAATAAGTATAAGCTAAATACCCAAAGACTTTGATGTGTGATAGGTCGGAGGGACTACCTTGCCAAAGTTCTTGTGGTGTTTTTAGATCATGGCTGTGGACCGGCTCCTATTAATTATATAGCATGTCGTTGCAACAGCTTTCCCCCAAAAACTCTGAGGGAGTTGTGAATTGGACAACATGCACCTTTCTCTCTCCATTAGGGTTCAGTTCATTCTCTCAGTCGCCCCATTTTGTTGAGGTGTTCCTACAACGGTCAAGTGTTTAGCTATCCCTTTAGATTTACAGTAGTTTTTAAACTCGTGGTTACAAAACTCAAGTCCATTGTCAGTTCTAAGTTTCTTAACTCTAAGGCCAATTTGGTTTTCAACATAGGTTACCCATTCAATAAATTTATTAAAGGTGTCAGATTTATTTTTAAGAAGATATACCCACACATTTCTAGTACAATCATTTGTGATTGATAAAAAATACATAGCCCCTCTATTAGTGACAACATTCGATGGGCCCCATAAGTCAGCATGCACATATTCTAGTTTTCTATTAGCATAGTGACCACCATTCCCAAATTTAACTCTTTTACTTTTACCATAAATGCAATGTTCACACATATCTAGGTCTACATTTTTTATATTAGGAATAATTTTTTGTTTTATTAACTCCTTAATCCCTTGTTCACTCATGTGACCTAAGCGTTTATGCCAAAGAGTAGTTTTGGATTTATCACTCTCCTTAACTAGATCACTTGATCCTATGACCGTTGAACCCTCTAAGGAGTATAAGGTTTCCCCAAGATACACTTTCATTGCTACTAAGATGCCCTTCTTGACTTTAAGCACACCGCCCTCTAATTTTATGGTGTATCCTAGCTTATCAAGCATATTAAGAGATATTAGGTTTCTTTTAACCTCAGGTACGTACCTAACTCCAGTAAGAAGCCTAATATTTCCGTTATGAAGTCTAAGCCTAATTGCCCCTTCACCTTCTACATTACAAAAGTGTTGGTTCCCTAACATGACGTTACCTCCTACACCGGTTCAGAAGTCTTCTAGCCATTCTCTATTAGGGGTCATATGGAAAGAACAACTTGAATTAATATCCAAGTGTCATCTTTACTAGTGGTACTAACCATAAGGGATTGGTTGTACTCCTCACTTAGGTTTACTACACCGGTTTCTTCTTTCCCTTTACCCGACGACTTTTTGTTTCTAAGGTCAGGACAAAATCTCCTAATATGACCATCTTTATTATTGGGATTTATGCCTTAAAGCCTCGAATTAATGATTTATTTAATAATTAATAATAATTTTGATTATTTTATTTGCAATATAATATTATCCATTATATGAAAAATTCAAAGTTATTAATGTAATCTTGAACAATATGTGATTGACAAATGAGAGGATCATGTTCAAGAAATAACCTAAAAGATCATAGTATATGGATAAGGTTGGGTTCCTTATCCTGGTAACACTATTGATACAACCTACTTTATAATAGTTACAAATGATATGATCCAAATCGTTCGTGTGGAGACATGTGAGTGCGGGTATCTTATACAATGAGTTTGTATAAGACTAGACAGCGAAATATTTAATATCTCTTTATAAATCCGTTAATTGAGAAGATTAATATTTTGATCAGGATGACCATATGTGAATGAGTTATGAACTTCTGCTTGTGAGGGCTTATCCTTTGATTTGCATGGGTGAAAGTAGCTTTTGTAGCTGATTCAATATGCCTACCATTTTAGGGACTTGACCAAATAGGGAGCTGGGAACATAATCTCACAAGATGGAATTCACTCCTTCCCATATAGGGTAATTAAGTAGATAAGTAGTTCCCTTAAGTACTGATTTCGGGACTTGAACAATGGGGCCCCACCCTCTCACTGGCCCGAGAGGGACTTAGTTTATAATTAGATTATAAACAGATTGTTTATTAGAGGATTAGTGGTACTTAAGGTGCAAGATGTAATTATAGGGGTAAAACAAACTTTTGACCCAGCTGTAATTACGAACAACTTGTGAATGATCGACTTGCATGTAATAATTAGTTGAAAGAAAATTTTGAAATGTTCAAATTAATATTTAATTTGAAGTGTTCAAATTAATATTTAATTTGAAGTGTTCAAATTAATATTTAATATATTATATATATTAAATATAAAAGAGGAAAATATATTTATTGTATTTGATACATTAAATATTAAAATAATTAATGTATATTAGATACATTAAATAAAATATATTTATAAAATTTGAATAAGATTCAAATAAATAAATATCATAGGAGATTCAAATAAATAAAATCAGTATAAGATATATTTTAATATATTAGATATTAAAATATAATATTTTAATTATGGCAAAGATTTTTCCTTGGTATCTATAAATATGACCCTTGGGTTGAGCCATTAGATAAGACATATCTTCTCAATAGAGAATTAGATAATTCTCTCTAGACTTTTTCCTCTCCAATCCCTTGTGGATTTTCTTTCAAGAGGCTCCCAGAAGTCTTGGTTCTGTGTTCGAGTCATAGTCAGGAAGATTTTACGGAGAAGATAAAGATCCACCATAAATATCTCCATATTTACTCTAAGTAAGTTTGCTTAATTTTAATTTTTAGTTTAATTTTAAATAAAATCAAAGATGATCCAATGCTTCCGCTACAGAGTGAAACGTTCATTCCTTCATTTGGCAATGATAACATTTCCTGTTACTAGCCCCCTAGACTTTGATCTACCCCTAGTCTTGCTTTTATGTTTGTTTCGATTTTCAAATCTCCCTCTCACATACAAAGACTCACTGTTAGTCTTTTTATTTTCTTTAAGTTCTTGTTCTTTAACTCTTATAGCACTTAAAACAATTTTAGTAGACAGAGTATCCCTACCAAATTTTATTGCAGATTTCACATCATTATATGCATCAGGTAAAGAATTAAACAACACAACAACAGGATTTTCATCAGAAAATGTTTCACCTATATTTTCCATTTAAGAGATAACCCTATGAAATTCATCTAAGTTATCTTTCATGCTTTTATTTGGTTCCATTTTAAAGCTAAAGAAACTAGACTTTAAAAATATTTTACTAGAAATTGATGCAACTTGATAGGTAGACTCTAACTTACCCCAAAGTTTTACCACGATATTCTCACTTCTCATTTGTTGTAGAATGGTGTCCGAAAAATGAACGATGATAAGGCTATTGAAGGGAATAATCGAATTAAACTCACAACGGAAGCATAGAAATCGTCTTTGATTTATTTAGAATTAAACTAAAATACAAGGGTTAAGCAATAAATACCTTCCAAATATGGAGATTCTTCTGGCAAATCTTTATCTCTTCCACAAAGTCTTCCTGGCTATGAATCGAACACAGGACCAAGGCTTGTGGGAGCCTTTTGAAAGAAAATCCACAAGGGATTTGAGAGGAAGAAGTCTAGAGAGAATTATCTAATTCTCTCTATTGAGGAGATGTATGTTGTGAAGAATGACTCAACCCAAGGTTCCTATTTATAGTGACCAAGGGAAAATCTTTGCCATGATTAAAATATTATATTTTAATATCTAATATATTAAAATATATATTGTATTTATTTGAATCTCATTCAAATCTCCTACGATATTTATTTATTTGAATATTATTCAAATTCTATAAATATCTTTTATTTAATATATCAAATATGCATTAATTATTTTAATATTTAATGTATCAAATACAATAAATATATTTTCCTCTTTTACATTTAATATATCTAATATAGTAAATATTAATTTGAACAATTCTAATTAAATACTAAATTTGAACATTTCAAATTTTAATATTTAATGTATCAAATACAATAAATATATTTTCCTCTTTATATTCAATATTAATTTGAACACTTCAAATTAATATTAATTTGAACATTTCAAAATTTTCTTTCAACTAAATTGATCTTTTAGTGTTACTATGAGCTAACAATGAGACCTTATGGACCTACAGATTATAAGCTCCAATGATACATAATTAATTAATTAAACTCTTTAATTAATTAATTTTCATTCATTAACTATAGGTCACTCCACTATAGACCTAGTGTAGGATCATATGGCAACACTAAAGGGGGGTGAATAGGGTTGCTTAAAAAAATTAAAACTTTTTTTTTTAAAGAGTTAAACCAAAATAATGTAATCCAAACTAATCAAAATAAATACCCTAAAAATTCTAGAAATATAGAACAATTTTCCTAAGCATGCAATCTACTCACAAAAATATTAAGCAATGAAAATTTAAAAGAATGGAGAGGAAGAGATAACACCGAAAATTTTTATAGTGGTTCGGAAATCCCTACTCCACTCCCCAAGACTCCTTCTTGGGTTTTTTATTGCGATGGCCCTCTTACAGGTGAGAACCAAACCGATTGGCACTCTTTTTAAGGGTTCAAGAGTCAACCCCCAACTGATCCTTTTGCAGGTTCAGGATCCAACCTATATCGATCCTTTTAACGAGTTCAGGATCAAACCACTACAATCCTTTTACCGGGTGCAGGATCAAACCACTACAAATCCTTTTTCAGGTTTAGGATTAAACCGCTCACTCAAAATTCCAAGGTGTACCCAAAACCTTAATACAAAACCCAATTGAAATAGTGAAATAATTTAAAGACCCACAAAGAAACTCTCACAAAGAGTAGGTTTACAAATTTTACCTCAAAATGAACAATCTAATCTCTCATATAAAATTCTCTCACAAGAAAAATAGAAAATGATGAAGCTTTGAAGAATGATCAACAATGGAGAATGTTTGAGAGAAAATTTCAGCATTTTTTTTTTTTTTTGGGATGAGAGTTATGAAATGAGAGAGAAAATGATGTTTAAATGAAGTTGTAAGGAATAAGTTTGAGACATTAGACATGGGATGAGAGTTATGAAATGACAAAATAATGATTAAAGACAATTTTTAAAATGCCTCTAACGGCTATTTAAAAATGCCACGTGTCGCAATATTATTCGTTCACGTCATTGCTAAATAGTAGTTTTTCTCAATCTTCTTTTGGTCATAACTTTCTCGCTTGAAGTCCGATTTGAGCCATTCAAAATGCTTTGGAATCGTCTTTTCGAGCTCTACACGTGGATACTTTAAAACACTAAAATAATTAGTAATTAATAGGTTTTTTATCATCAAAATATATAGTCGTATGATTGAAGCTTGTAAAGCTAACACCTAGAGTTGCACTCTTATGCACTGTAGGACAAGTTGTGTCCATAGATATAATCATTACATGCAAGTCGATATTTCACGAGTTGTTCGTAATTACAGTTGGGTCAAAAGTCCGTTTTACCTCTATAATTACATCTTGCACCTTTAGTACCACTGATCCTCTAATGAACAATCTATTTATAATATAATTATAAACTAAGTCCCTCTCGGGCCAGTGAGAGGGTGGGGCTCCATTGTTCAAGTCTCGAAATCAATACTTAAGGGAACTACTCATCTACTTACCCTATATGGGAAGGAGTGAATTCCATCTTATGAGATTATGTTTCCAACTCCCTGTTTGGTCAAGTCTCCAAAATGGTAGGCATATTGAATCGGCTATAAAAGCCACTCTCACCCATGCAAATCATAAGACAAGCCCTCACAGGCAGAAGTTCATAACTCACTCAGGATTAAGATCGAGTCGCAAATGATCATCCTGATGAAATATTAATCTTCTCAATTAACAGATTTATAAAGAAAGATTAAATATTTCGTGGTCCAGTCTTATACAAACTCATTGTATAAGATACCCCCACTCACATGTCTCCACATAAATGATTTGGATCAAATCATTTGTAACTGTTACAAAGTGGGCCGTATCAATAGTGTTACTAGGATAAGGCACCCAACCTTATCCATATACTATGACTCTTTAGGTTATTTCTTGAACACGATCCTCCTGTATGTCAACCACATACTGTTCAAAATTACACTAATAACCTTGGATTTTTCATATAATGGATAATATTATATTGCAAATAAAATAATCAAAATTATTATTAATTATTAAATAATTAATTAATTACGAGGCTTTAGGGCATAAATTCCAACAGCTATGTGCTACCTTATTCATCTCTTTGAGTTGATCCTCCGTTAGGCTCTCCGAAATCTCCTTAGCCTCCATAAAAGCGTAATCAACCTTTTGTTGACGGAAGATGGCCAACATTTTGATCTTCCATAGACCAAAATCTCTTTTGCCATCAAAACGCTCCACCTCGAACTTGGTACTCATTCTACAAGAATTAAAGAAAAATGGACAGAAAGATTTTCTTGAATTAAAAAGAAAAACTTCAAGAATAAAAGAACATAAAAAAAAATCCAGATTCTTTATTTCAAGAAAGTATGTATCATAACCTATTTTATTCAAGAAAAAAGTGCTCTAAAACACGGATTTAAGCTCTGATACCATTTGTTATTAATCAACCAAGATCACAACCCAAGTTTACGTCATTTTTAGGCAAATTAGAGGCAGAATTTAGCGGTTTTACTAGAAATTTAAGTGTTGTATAGTATTGAAAAAGTGCAGAAAAAACAGTAAAGAGAAAAGAAAACACATGAATTTATAGTGGTTCAATCAATAAACCTACTCCACTTTGCAAAGGGTCTTAGAGGCCTTTGCGAGTCAATATTATTAAAGATTCAAGCAAGATTATACGGAAACATTTAAGCAAGAAAATATATCTAAAGAGATTTATCAAAGAAAGCAACAAGTTCAAGAAAAAATAGAGGGAGATCAAGAAAGAGCAATACAACCTTGAAGACCCATAGATTTCACTCCAAGAAGAAGAAATCCTCTTAGCCCAACCAATTTCCTTCTTCTCTTCACGGATCTTTTTCCACCGGTAGTATCAACCGAACGGTGACTGCAATTCCTTGCTAACGGCGACTGCAAAGACTGCAGAATGGCTCACAAATGACGGCAGAGGGAAGGTAGCAATCTCGAGTCTTCTTTTCTCCCTCTGGTTCGACGTTCTCTCTTTCGGCAAAGGGGAACCCAAAAAACGAAAGGCTCTCTCTCTCTTTCTTTTTGCTTTCTTTTATCTCAAACCCTAATCCCTCTTTAATGTATGGTACTCATACATTCATCTCATTTTTTCATATTCCCCATACATCCATGCCTTTTTAAATAGAAAATGGGTTTCACAATATAACAATAAAATGAGCTATATACTCAATCAAGAATGGTTTTAAAACAAACAAAGACATTGGGCTCCTCCATTATTGGGCCCAAACGAATTTTTGAGTCTTTTATCTTTGAGAACAAGTTTAAAGGTCCAACTTAATTTTAATTTAGTTTAATCTATTTTAATTAAGCCTAATTTGAACTTAATTAAAAAAAAATTTAACTAAATTAAACTTATGATAAATTGAAACTAAATTTATAACACAAATAGAAATGTGTTAATTTGCAATTTGATTCTTATGATTTTGGCCCTAGTTTTAATTTGATTCATAATGTCGTAAATTTTTATAATCAAATTTCTAACTTGTAATAAATTTTAAAGGAGGTTTACCTTACAATATTAAAGTGGATAAACTATTGACTAATAATGTGGAACAAAGAAAGACACATCCCACCAGTAATTGAGCGGAATTGAAGCTTGTGAAAGTAAAGTGAGTCCAATTTCAACTATATGACGATTGTTCCCTTTCTACCCGAATTTTGAGCATATCTACATATAGATTGATAGGCACGTCTGGATACCAAGTTGAGTACAAAGTTTAATGACTAGTTTAAATTCGACACCACCATCAGATTGAATCTCATTTTAATCGATGTCTTAAACTAATTCTGAATTAGAGCAGCAAATTATTTAAACGCAATAATAGTGTCACTTTTCTTGTGTAGTGGATAGATTGCAAAACAAGAGTGCTCCTTGTGATCTTTGTTAAGGACAATGACACTCAACATATTTTCACATTGATATTATATTGTCCACTTTGAGTATAAGCGCCCTCAAAGCTTTGCTTTTGGTCTCACTCAAAAGGTCTCATATCAATAGAGATATTGTCTCTTGCTTGTATATTCATGATCTTTTCTTTATCTAGCTGATGTGGGATTTTGGTCGCACTCCCAATAATCTTATATTGGAGTGAATACTGAAAAGTCGAGCCGATACAGCCCATCCTTAATTTCTCCCTTCAGTTAGTGCCAACCCATCATTTTGTTAATGTCCATAATAGTTTTTGTTGGAATATTCTTTTGACTCGATGGTGTGGGTTTCATATTGGCTATGTTTACAGTAGCTTCATTAATTGATATTCCACTTTTTATAGAGTTTTGAAATCCGAGCATTTTTTCATATGTCACCAATTCACCTTGCATTTCAGCCAAGAAATTCCACCTCTCCCTCGATTAACAATAGCTATTATGTTGGATTAATTATATTCCTCGCCAAGTCCTAAGAGAATGTTTTAGAAGATATTGGATATCTTGCAAAGAGCTGGACTGAGTTTTCTGTTTTGTATTGTCCTCGTTCTTGTAATACGGCAACCAATTATCTTGTTTGAGCAGTTTTTTTGAGTCATCTTTATGGCCATCTTCCTCCACTTTAGAGGAGGACCCCTTCGTTTGACTGTCGAATTTTCCTTTGTGGGTTGGTCGTTTGTGTGTTGAGGATTAATTTGTGGTTGTGGTTTAATGAATTTTATCTTCTCCAAAAAAAATATATATATATGTATAAGATTAAAGTTTGTAAAAGAATTGGACTTCCCACCATTTTCATAACACAAAAAATAATTAGATTATTTTCAGGTTTAGGTAATCCCTCCTCAGCCCTTGATTGCACTCAAGATATAATTTTTGGATAACTTTCCATAAATCTCTAAAATTTTGAAAAATCTACCCATGACTCAGCAACATCAGGTATCTTGAAGTTATATAGACACTTGAGTAGCAACAAATCTGTTGTAACATTTTAATATTTAAATAGTTTTAAATATGAATTTCTTTTTAGAGTTTAATTTTTTAGAGTGTTTTCATCTTTTTAAAGAAGAAACGTATTTGTAAGAGAGGTTTTGAGTTTAACTTTTTTGTTACTTATTTTTGTAATAAACTCTTAGATCTAAAATTCTCCTATAAATACCTCTTTTAACCACACTCTAAAAAACACAACATTTCAATCTTATCTTCTTTTTACTTTCTCATATTTCTCTTTATTTTTTCTTTTAATATCAATTGTCCAAAAGAGGGAGTGTTCTTTGTTGTGGAGCTTTGAGCTAGCTCAACCTTTTAGTGTAGAGTGGTTTACGCTACACAACATTTCAGTTGGATTGTTGTATCTTGGAGGGAACATGCCAAAGAAGACCTGCTGCACCAATAGTTGATAAATAAATAATATGCATCGCATAGGGCTTGAATCTCTCTTCGAAGAGAATGAGATACTCGTACCATCAACCTAATTGTTTACATGTTTGTTTCTCAATATTTACTCTATTTTCCTCTGTTATTTGTAATTCCCCCAACATAATTGATAACAATCCTGAAATTTATCATAACCCATCAGCTTAAGCTTTTATGTTGATTGATGATTTAAAATGGTATTAGAGCAAGAGATTTATGTTCAAGTGAGTATTGATATAATTAAATTTATTGTAACCCATCTGCTTAAATTTTTTGGGTTGATTGGTGATTCAACAAATCCAAACTTCGTATTATGGGTTTATTGTATACACCTCTTGTCCCTGAACTTGATTCAGTTGCTTGAGTTGTTAACACTGGTGGACAAGGTTCTATGCCGACCAAATATCCTTCTAGTTTGTTGCTTCGAAGTATAGAGAATGCCAAATTTCGCCATAGTAAAATATTACTTTTGTCCATTTTAATGGAAGTAATTTGACTTTGAAGTTGGCTGGTAGCCTTGTAAACGAGGTGTTTCTAGGATTAAGCAGTCGAGTATCATCATCTCGTGATTTTTTTTTTTTTGTTGCTAGAGAGTTCTATATCGACCATTTTATTTCCTCTGATAATTTGAAATTCAACAGATAATTCATAGATATGGGACGAGAGAAATATTTTTATCCAAATCTCTAAAGCCCGTTTGATAACCATTTGAGCCCCATTTGATAATTATTTGATTTTGATTTTTAGTTTTTGAAAATTAAGCTAATAAATATTACTTCTACCTACCTATGAGTTTCATTATTTTGTTATCTACTTTCCAATAGTTATCAAACGGAGTCTTAGTTTTTAGTTTTTGGTTTTTGAAAATTAGACTTATAAACATTATTTCTACCTATGAGTTTCTTTATTTTGTTATCTACTTTGAAAATGTGTTTTCAAAATTCAAACTAATTTTTTAAAACTAGAAAAGACGTCAATGATAATTATATTCAAAGATTAAATTGCAATAAATATAAAAGAATTAATGATTTATATTATAGATCATTGAATAATAGGTTCTTGAAGTTTAAAAATCTCTAATAGGTCCCTAAAGTTTCGATTTTGTATCTAATAGATCCTTGACATATTCAAAATTTTTAAAAATTAACCTATATATTTGTTGTAAAATTGAATTTTATGTCTATTAGAATTCTAAACTTTCAATTTTGTGTGCTAGTAGGTTTGTGAATTTTAAAAAATGTCAAATAGCTTAAGAGGTATTAGCACAAAATTAAAAATTTAGGGATCTATTGGACTCAAAATTGAAAGTTTAAGGACTAATTAGACACTTTTTAAAGTTGAGAAATCTATTGGACACAAAATTAAAAGTTCAAAGACCTATTGTTCACACGAGATTTCGACTGGGAAATTTAGCATGTGTAAATGAACTTGTGTTTGTATTGATTTGTGTATAGTGAGTACAATCTCTAGTATTTGATCCTCTGATTCTCTCTCCTACTTGTATGTTTTGCTCGAGGGCTAAATAGCTTGATCTCCGTGACGTGTTCTTTGTTCAGACGGTGTTTGATCTTCAGGAGCTTCTAGAGTCTTCTGAGCTTTGTTTCTGAATTCACTCTGAGCTTCTTCAGTTCTGAATCTCCCAAATGGAGGAAACTCTCTATTTATAGAGTTCCTCATGGCCTTCAAATGGGCTTGGGCTTGTTGGATTGGGCCCAGTTGATTTTGGGCCAGCCTTTTTGGATTGGGCTTGGTTGACTCTGGGCCTACCATTTGGACTGGGCCTGACTGCCTTTTGGGTCTAGCCTCTGGACTGGGCCTGGTTGACTTTTGGTCAGCTCCTTTGGACTGGGCTTGGTTGCCTTTGGGCCCAGCCTCTGGACTTTGCCAATTTGGGCCTTCAATTTGGGCTTTTGCCTTCCAAACTTCAAAGAACCCAATTATGTATTTGGACTTGCCATAATTTAATTTAGGAATCTGTGCTCATTTAATTAATCCCTAATTAAATATAATTTTGTCATCAATGTTGGGTAATGACGTGGCAATTTTGGGTTGGTCAAAATTTCTATTCCAACACCTATCAAATACTTTTTAAAGTCCAGAAACTAAATAGACACAAGCCTGAAAGTTCAGGACTAACTATGTAATTTAACCATGATTTATATTTGGTTAAAATACCAAGGTCAATGTACTTTTGGTTTTGTTCCATTTTAGTCCATGTACTTTGAAATGTCCAATTTTAGTCCATGTACTTTCAATAAATTTTAAAATTAGTCCCTCCCATTAGTTTGAAGTTAATTTTTATTAAAATTAGTGAATAATGATAATAATTTTCATACAAGAAAAAACACAATGTGAACATATTTCTAAAATTTATAAAAAGAAAGTTAATAGAGACTAAATTCTTTTTAGAAAAGTCAACAATAAACTAACAATAATGACCAATTTTAAGTTTTATTGTAAGTATGGAGATTAAATTTAGACATTTAAAAATACATGAACTAAAATGGAATCAAACTCAAACTACAGGAATCAAAATGGTATTTTAACTATTATATTTATAATAATTTATGTCGCAATCAACCAAAACAAATACAAGAGACATTCCAAGTGGGCATGTTTTCGGCCCAGCTTCCAAAGAGCCCAAGGCGGCCTTTCTTGCTAAAATGTGAGTTTTTTTCTTTTCCCTATTTTTTTTCTTTGAGATTTATTGTGAATTTGGTAGACTTCTGAAAAAAGTGTTTTTAAGCAGACATTTATTTTATAAGCACTTTTAAAATAAAAATAATTAATTTTATTTATTTATTTATTTAGAAGCCCTTTTAAATGATTTTGATTTATTTTTAGAATTTCTTAAACTATTTTGATTATCAAAAATTTTAAAAAGTGTTCTAAATTAGTTAAAGGCAAAATCATAACCAAACAAAATTTATTTTCAAAAAAATACTTTTAGCCCTCTATAAATATTTTAAATGCATGTCAAACTAAAACATATCTAGCTTAGGTTAAGAAAACATTTTCAACCAGAAGAAAAAAAAAATTAATTTTCAAAAAAATACTTTTAGTCCTCTATAAATATTTTAAAGGCATGTCAAATACACTAAAACATATCTAGCTTAGGTTAAGAAAATATTTTTAAAAAGAAGAAAAAAATTAAAATAACAATACAACGATTCTAGATTCTACCATCTCAAAATTCCTAATTTGAGTTTTTTATTCCTCCTCGGACTTATATTTGAGCATGAATCTTTTAAAAATCAAAATATTAGCCTCGGCTTTTCTATTAAAAAGATACACTGATCAACATTAGCATAATTTAATGGTTGACGCACCACTTTCTTTCTTTAGAATTTGAAGTTCGAATAATCACATCCATCTCGATTGAATTAAAAAATAAAATAAAATAAAAGATAAAGAGATTTCCACACCGCATCTAAAAAAGCTCTAGCCTAGTGTGGACCCTTTGACTTTGATTATGAAGGACGAATTGGTTTGTTGAAAGATGAAGCCTTCCTTTTTTGTGTTTAATTTTCCATACTCCTACAATTTCTAAATATGATCGAGTCCATTTTTTTTTGAAGTGTATTGTTTTTTTTAGTACACAAAATAGTATTGTTTTGTGAAGATCAGTATTGTTATATTTATCTTAAATAGTCAAATGAATCTCGTCATTAGATGTATAAATCATATATAGGGCATGTTTGGGAATGATTTTAGAAATAGTGATTTTGGAACAATTGATTTGTTTATAATTGATTTATAAAAAGTGATTTTCATACAATTAAAAGTGACGTTCACTGATTAAGAGCATTTTTTAGAGCGACTTAAAATAAGTGTTTTAAACTAAGTGATTTAATTATAATAAATTTTGTAAAAGTTTTAGTTATAAATCATTTTAATATTTGGTTCCACTCTTGTAAAAGTGATTTAAATTTAATTAAAAGTATTTTTCTAAATGATTGATGTTTATTTTCAAAGGTGATTTTAAAATCATCAAATTACTAAAAAGAGTATTACATTTGAATTAAAAAAAAAATAGAAGCTGGGAGACAAAAGTTATATCGAGAGAACTAAAAAATTAAGAGAGAACAAAATAAAGCTAGAGAAAATTAAAGTTTCAAAGAGAAAAAAATGTTAAATACATGGAGGAATAGAAATTTTAGAGAGATGGACAAAATAATTTAGGGAGAGAAAAATTTAATAGAGAGCAAAAAAATCGAAAGATAGAGAAATAAATTTAGAAAGATATACAAAAAAATTTGAAGAGAATGATAAAAAAATTTAGGAAGAAAAACTTTAATGACAAAAAAAAGTTCAAAGTCAGGGATAAAAAAGTTCAAGAGCAAAAAGTTATAGCAAGAGGTAAAAGATTAGAGAGAAAAAAGTTAAAGAGATACAAAAATTATAGAGAGATGAACGAAAAAATTTAGAGATAAAAAAAGTTAGAGAGAGTTAAAACCATTGGAGAGAAAAAAACGTGAGAAAATGAATAAAAATGTTAAAAAGAGAATAAAGTAAGAGATAGACATTATAAAAACTTTAGAAAGAGAAAAATTGGCATTTTTTAAATAATGATGGATGACCTCAATGGTGACGGTTTTGAGAATATATGCTTTTTGATGGAAATTAATAAATTTTTATACAAGATGACAGTTTTTAAATGTCACCAAAAGTAAGATTTTTTTTAAAATATGAAATAATAGTCATTTTAAAGAAAAAAATAACTTAGGAATTACCTCCCAAGTGATTGTCCAAGAATCACTTTCTTATCATTGTCAAACATCATAATTTTGAAGGAGAATTGATTTTGGGCATGTCAAAAGTGATTTTGGGCATTCCAAAATCACTCTCAAACATGCTCATATATAACTTAAAAATGAAAAGAGAAATTTTAATGAGTGGCAATTCACATCCTATATTTGTAGATATAGCCACAAAAATATAATTTTACAAATATGGTAATTTTATAACTTTTTCTTGCATACCTATTTAGACATTTTTAATTAATTTTCTTTTTACCTCAATATTACTGGCGTATTATAAAAAATATTACTGGCATATCATTTTTATAGTATATCACTTTTATAATATAACACTGATAGGTATCTATTAATGATAGCATTGATAGACATCTCTATCATTTATAGACCATTTTTACGTTTATCAGCAATAACATTGAATATTTCTATCACTGTTAGGCGCAAATAATTAGTGATGGACATCAAAGTCTAAATAGGCAAATAAACAATTATTGATAGAAAACAAAACCAAATATCGCTTACATACACTTTTGTATTCCATTGATATAAAACATCAATGATAGATCTGATAATAAACGAGAATGCAAACAATAACAGATAGAAAATGGAGTCAAATATCACTTATATACCATTGTTATTTTATTGATATGGTATATCAATGGTTGGTCTAAAAGAAAATGAGTATGCAAACAATCACTAATAAAAAATGAAAGTTATATACCACTATTTACTATTTTTAATCTATTGATATGGTAAATCAATGATAGACTTAACAGCAAATGAGTGCTAGATGTCTATTATTGATACATGTCCATTAGTCTATTAATGTCTATCAATAATATACAATAAGTGAAAAGAAAATTATGCAAAAATGTCTAAGTAGGTGTGAAAAAAAATTAATGTTATATTTGGCAAATGCATAATGTTTTTGCTATATTTGTAATTAATTGGATTTGGTTTTCCATATATGCAAGTGCCCTAGATGAATAATATATTTTATCTTAGATGAATCAAGATACATTTATGGGCACCAATCACGGGTGGATCTAGAACTAAAGAGTTGGAGGGCCAAACATAAATTTAACTAATAAGTTTTTTTTAGCATCAATTTAACTAATAAATAATGATATCAATAAATGAAATTTATAACATTTAATGAATATTATGATCTCTTTTATAAATGAAGTATAATTACACTTTGAATTTAAAAAAAAAAAAAAAAAGAAAAAAAAACTCAATAATTAATTGTAAGGTTTTATTTTTTAAAAAATATATATATTTAAATATAAAAAAGTGTTGGTGTGTGAGAGTTTTGTCTACTATATTTTTTTTCCTTTTGAAGTGATGTGTCTAATAGATTCTTGAACTTTGAAAAGTATCAATTGATCTCTAGACTTTTATTGTTGTGTATAACTTATCTTTGAACTTTAAAAGTGTTTAATAAACTCATGTTATATTCAATAAGTCTTGATTTTGAGACATTTTTTTAAAGCTTAAAAACCTATTAGATATAAAGTTAATAGTTTAGGGACCTACTGATATTACTTTGAAAGTCCACAAATCTAAAGATTACAGTTTGATTAGATATAATTTTGAAAATTCAGAGATCAAAGTTGTAACTTAACCAACTTAAAAAAGTGGACACTAACTAATTAATTGTAATGATGTATTATCAAGATTAACTTTTAACTGAAATAAAAAAAAAAATGAAATAAAGACAAAACTAAAGTGTAGAATTATCATAAAAATAAAAATAAATTTAGCATAAAAATGGGGGGGGCGGCATAGCGCTTTAGTCCCATGGTGAATGCCCATGGCTTTTGGCACCCATGGGTGGCAATGGTCATAATTTATGTAGCTTCATTTTTAAGTGAGGATAAAAATAACATTTGTTATATATTATGTTAAAAATGAAATTTAGACTTGAAATAAATAAAACTCTTGATTAATTTATAAACTATATATATATATATATATATATATATATATATATATATATATATATATTCTTTTAAAAATTTTATGAGATTCACAACAAAGATAAAATGAAAAACAAAAATATTATGGGTAGGACTTGCAAAATAATAGAATTGAGTCGGAGGATCATCATAAAAATTTAAGAATCATATTCTGCTTTATGATTCTGGTCATTATAGGGTTCATCATATGCCACTCTTTTAAAGCTTCATCCTTTTGATATTCTATAAAAGTATAGATATTCTTAAGCATAAAAAAAGAAACTCAAAAAGAGTGAGAAGACAAACAAAATTGTTCTTTTTACTTATTTAAAAAAACTTGAGACACGCGAGTAAAAAAATATATAATTGATGGAAAAAACTTTAAAATAAATAATATGAATCTAAATTATTAGACTTACTTGAACGAGTCCTAGAAACTTTTAAATGCTATGTGTTACGGATATACTTGTTTAGGGCGTGTTGCATGTGGGTGCATGCCTATTTCAAACCTTTTTTATCATACTTTCATGTCATGTCTTTCATTTAGCATTGTAATTTACTTTCCTTGTAATTTTGTTGGCATATGACTCCTCGCCATTTTCATGTTTAAGTCTGTCATAGGCATAAATTCTAGAATGTACTATAGGAAGATGCGACTAGTTGTCAATTCTTCCTACCCGAAGTTATATGCTATCTAAGTTGTGGTTGTCCCTTACTTGCTTGTGAGTGTATAACAATCTTTTTCTCAAATGTTTTCAAATGCTTTCTCTCTCACATTTTAATAAAACCATTTTCTCTCGAAACGTGAGCGGAGGCTAGACCCTATATAGAAGTTTTCCGCAACTTCCAATTTTCATACGGCCGACTTGCTCTTCGGGTTAGAGCAACTGCCACACAATCGTTGTCCTGTTGCGAAAGAGTATGATTGTGACAAGTGGTATCAAAGCCGAGTCGGCTCCTTAAAGTAATCATGTTCTTCTTTGTTCAACAAGCTAAGCTCACTCACATTACAAGCATTTTTCTTTCTCCCCCAAACTTATGCAAAGTTGCTGCTAGGCCTCATTTTCTTTTTCTTTTGAATTTTTTTTTATATAATTTTTTATGAGAGTCTTACTGTCACCTGTACCTTCGTTCCAAATTACTAACACTTTGTGGTGAAAGTAGTTGACTACGAGCACAAATCACTGCTAAGACCGTTTTCACATACTCACTTCCTAAGTTAAACTTTTATGCAAAGGAAATCATGGGTGTCATGACTGCATCTGGTTACTTAGTTAACTCTAGAATGAGGAGTATCTCCTTTTCTTTTCTTTTTTTCTTTTTAAGTCCTAGCAACTGTTACAACGACAACATAATATTACAACAACATACTATTACAATAACATAATGTTACAACAACATACTATTACAACAACATACTATTACAACATAATACAACAACGTACTATTGCAACAACATAATATTACAACGATAGTATTACAAAACTCACCCACCAAACTTAAATGAGTCAATGTCCCCATTGACTAAGAACTAGAAGAACAGGGGTTGGGGTACATAGTTGTGTCACTTAACATGCTAAGCATCAAAGCTAAACTCTCCTAAGTCCATTAGATGGGATAAACACAAGGGAAGTTTGAGTTCGAATGTTTTATGGAGAAAAAGAATTTATCAAAATTTATGATCTTGAAAACTTGAAGTTGTGTGTGAAAGTACTTGAAAGGTGAGAAAACTCTAGGTATCATCATTAAAAGTTTTTTAACAAAACACCAAAGAAAACAATTTGTACTTATTTTTGGAACATAATTTTTATGGCATGCTTGTGCAAGGAGTAGATTTTTTTTTTTTTCAGAATTCATGAAAGCAAATAAACTAAATAAGCATAAAAGAACTTAACTAAATCTCAAACTAAAAAGATAACAATTAACAAAGTTGGAAAGATAGGTTAAAGAGAGATTCCCCTATGCAGAGAAAAATGTGTTGTTGTTGCCATTACTGTCCTCGGGGTTGTTGGAGTTTTTGACAAAGAATTCTCCAGAAACTGCAACTGCAATTTGCTTTCGCAATTGCGACTACAATTTCTTCCTCCTGTTCTTTCTTCTTATATTTTCCTAAAACTCAAAAGTAGAGCATTAAAAAGTTCACACAGTTTTTCTCAATGCAAAGTTACTTTTTGAAAATTACAATTTTTGAACTCAAAGTTGATTCATCAAACTCCCAGGTGAATCCCCAGGTAGAGGTGTTCCCTTAGTGGTCAACTTAAATACCTCAACCTAGACAGGATTCTCCTTAGACAGAGCTTTTATGAATTAACTTCTTCATTCAGATTGGAATTTCAAAACTTGAAAGTTTCTTTTGTGTGTGTATGTGTGTGTGTGTGTGTTTTAAAGAAAATGAACAAAAAGATAAAACTTATCCTATTCTAGTGGGGAGACCGCAACTATGTTCTTTCATTTTGCACCTAGGTCTCGATGTTGGACGAGATTTCAGTCGTAGTTGAGGTGCTTTGATCACAATGGGCTTTGATGAGTCAAGAATATGTGTCTTCGGAAGTAGAATTTGTGGGTGCAATCTGTGTCGCCTACTGCTTGTTGCCATCTTTCATGCTCTTCTTTCTGCATGCTTCTTCATTTAGTGTTTCATGCAAGCTGCAATAAGTGAAAGCAGGGCATTCCAACGTCAGGAGCACTTTGGATGTCAATTGCTGTGAAATTGCAATTTCATAGCTCATTGCAATTTTCTTTTGTGTTTCATTCTCTTCTTGAGGTGGTTCTTCTTTGGTCTCTTCTCTCCCTTCTAGCTCCTTAATGTTGTCAGGTGTTGGGGTGCTTTCTACTTCTATTTGGAGTTCGAGGTCTTCATGTTCCAATTCAGTTAGTGTCACCACCACGCATTTTTCTTCTTTTTGTTTTGAAGTCTCTATGTCCCAAGCAAGATTCCTTGAGACATGTTCTGCAATTCATCTGCAATTTGTTCCACTTGGTTTTCCAAACTTCGTAGAGATGCGGCTTGACTTTGCATTACAACATCGCTCTTTGCTCTATATTCCCTCGCGAGTTCTTCGATGCTAGGCTATTTTGGAATCATCTTCCATTGCTGAAAGCACTGGTACTAATGTTGATTTGCAAAGCTGGATAGAAATCTATAACACAAAGAATTTGAATTATAAGGACAATTATCAAATGAATGACTTCCTTTACAATAAACACAAGAAATAGAAGAGATAGAGTTAAAAGGAACTATAGGATTTCCCATCATCCAAGTTTCCATCATGTAGCTTAATGATGAGGCTTGTGCGCTAAATGCTGCAATGATGTCTCCTTCCATCTTGTGGATTTTCTCAAGCAATCAACCCTATGTTGTGTCTTTTTGCAGTTTCTCTCCATCAACAAATGAAATCGAGCTCCTCTTGCAATAGGAGAAATTGTTGCAATCTTCTCTTACAATTTTTGCTAAAACAAATTTTTGTTAAAATTGCCATTCCCCGACAACGGCGCCAAAAACTTGATCGGTGGTACACGCAAGTGCACGCGATCGAAGTAATATAAAATGGTATGTGAGTATCAAGTATCGAATCCCAAGGGAACAATATAACAAAAATATCGTAAAGCAAGTGAAATGAAAATTGCAACTTAAAAACTAAAATAGCAAAAATAAGGTTGAGTTGGTGTATTAAGAAAAATTGCAGAATCTAATTACAGAATCAACAACTGGCAATATTGGAATAAAGAAAAATTGCAGAATTGAATTGCAGAATCTAAAATTTGCAATATTGGATAGCAAATTAGATAAGCTTGGTAAATGAAATTGCAAAGGGAAATTTGATAAAAAATTGGGCTCAAGAATGTCATTGCCCTAAGTTATAATTGCAAGCTAAAATTACAATTTCAACCTATTCTACACTCAATTGTAAACCAAAATTGTTACTCCTATTCACCATGTTTTTAGGTTTTTAGGAGGCTAAGTGAGTGACTTATATGTCTATAGTCCCTCTATCTTAGATAATTCGGTTCGACAATTTTATAGGCTTTGGAGTCCTTAATCCCTATGTCTAGAGTAAGGATTGGCTTATGTCTAAGCTTTTTTCTCCATCACTTGTGCGAAATCCGTTTATCACTAACCCCGTCGGTATTAGATCTAAGCTTGAGTTGCTACCCTAGTTGATCAATCTAGGATCTCAATGGAAATTTGTTCAACACAAGCAAACAATTGAGATGTAGGCTTGGTTTTTATTGAAATTTATGCTACAATTACTTAGAAAATTCACATCATTGAACCTTCTAAGAAGTTTAGCTCATATTAAAATCTATAAGAAACTAAGCTAAAAATCAAAACCAACTCTATGTAAAAATAAATTGACTAATGTATTATTCTAGAAATTAAACTCAAAAGAACCAAAATTGGCGTGCTAAACTTGAAGGGAAATGATAGCTATTTTGCTACACTACAAAGAAAAACAGAACATTAAAAGACAAGCCAACAACAGGGGGAAAAAAAAAACCAAACTGAATTACACTTTCATGAAGAGAAAAAATAAAACAACCCTCATCCAAAAGAAAGAATATGTAATAAGTTGGACAACCCATAATCCAAGTGTTCTTATTCAAAATAAAACATAATACAACTCATGAATAAAGCTTGAAAACAACATCACTCCACTGTATTAAAACAGAAACTAAACTTGCAAATTTTGATAATACAGAAAATAAAACTAAACTTGACAGAAAACATAAAACATAAAACAGAGGAGGAAAACTGGGCAAAACAGAGGAAATTTTGGACAAAAACCCATGAAATTTCTACTGAAATTTGCCTCCAAAATGCCCTACTCTTCTTCACTTGAATATGATTGAATAAATTGAGGGAAAAATAGAAGATAACTTGCAGCAGTTTCGGTAAAAACAGAAAACAAAAAACTACAGAAAACAGAGAAAAAAAAAAGAAAAACAACTCCAAAATGTCCTCCAAAACGAATTCCTTAACTCCTCCTCTTCTTCCCCCTTTATAGGCCTTCATTAGGGTTGAAGAATGCCCAAATTTCGTGCTCAAAATCCCCCAAATCATGCTGTAATTGAAGATTTTTGGAATGGGTTAAATGCAGATTTTTTTTTTCCTTTTTTGAACTTTTCTACTGCTCCAGATTGCAGAATCACGATTTTGCAATTTCTACATTCCCTGCTCCAGAAATAATTGTAGAATCACGAATTTACAATTTGATTTTGCAATTTCCACATTCCTTGCAAACAAACTTAACTTTTTTAGAATCTTATCTAATTGCTTTCATTCTTATTCCTTTCTTATTTTCAAGCAACTTTCAACTATTTTCAAATGATCTTAAGACAAAACAAGAATATTTTAAGTAATTAGGAGTTAAATAAGCCTTAATTCCAAGGCTTACCAATAGGTCCATAAGGTCTCATTCCTAGCTAATATAAACAAATAGGGATCAATTTTGTTGAGAGAAATTTTGAAATGTTCGAATTAAAATATAATATATTTGATATATTAAATGAATAAAAACATATTTATTGTATATGATGCATTAAATATTAAAGAAATTATTAATGTATTAAGATACATTAAAGAAAATATATTTATTAAATTCGAATTAGATTCAAATAAGGAAATAGATGTCATAGAAGAATTTGAAAAGGTTTGAATATGATTCAAATTGGTTAACTAAATATATTTTAATATATTAGATATTAAAATATATTATTTAATTATTTTCCCTAGGCCACTATAAATAGGGCCCTAGGAGTGAGCAATTTGTGTGCATTCTAAATAAGAGAAAGAAACTCTAGAGAATTCTCCCCTCATTCTCTCATTCTAATTTCAATAAAGTTCCCACAAACCCTTTTGATTCTTTGTTCAAGACAAAGCAAAGAAGAATTTGTGGAAGTCTTAGAATTTAACCTCATCGGAGTTGGAGCACAAGGAGAAAAAAAAAACCCTCCAGAATATTCTCCATATTATTTTCAAGGTATGTTTTGCTTAGCCTAAATTATTTTAATTTAATTCTAAAATAAAATCAAAGTCGATTCCAATGTTTTCGCTGTAGGTTTAATTTGATTATTCCTTTCAATTTTGTAGTCATTAAGATGGACAACTTCGACATTGTGTTTGGGATGAAGTTTCTCCTCGAACACAAGGTCATATCGATGCCACTGACAGAATGTTTAGTAATCACGGGGTCTAATCCCACTGTGGTCCACACCAAACTAAGACAACCAAATGAGGTGAAATTGATATCAGCCCTCTAGGTGAATAAGAGCCAAGACAAACGTGGCGATGTCAGGTTTCATGTTGTTGACCAACCTTGTGGAATAAAGAATCATCAAGTTTATAATTCCCCCAAGGAGTGGAGGCCAAAGACAGAAGTTTCTCGGAAGTATTCAAAGGAAGCACCAAGGTGTACGAAGAAATGAGTCAAGTAGAAACGACCCCATTTTATGAGAAGATATGGTATCAATTCCACCGATCACCCTGAAGAACGCCTTTGAGGCATTGGTCGAGAGAATGCCTCAAGAAGTCAGTCAAAGTAGGGACGTGAAGAAGTTCCTAGAAGAATGGAAGAAAAGTCAAGACACAAAGGTCTGCTAGGACCTCAATTGGAGATTTGAAGACAACTGATTGGAGACCGTCAAGTTCGAGTAGAATCGGTTGACAGGGACATCAACCATTTAAGTGGGGGAGAATGTCATGGTCATGCTTGTCTAGGGTGTGTTGCCCGTGGTCGCATGCCCATTTCAACCCATTTTTATCATGTTTTCATGTCATGTCTTTCATTTAGCATTGTAATTTACTTTTCTTGTAATTTTATTGGTATATGACTCATCGTCATTTTCATGTTCAAGCCTGTCAGAGGCACAAATCCTATAATGTACTATAGGAGGATGCGATTAGTTGTCAATTCTTCCTACCTGAAGTTATATGCTGTCTAAGTCGTGGTTGTCCCTTACTTGCTTGTTAGTGCATAACAATCTTTTTTCTCAAATGTTTTCAAATGCTTTCTCTCTCACATTTTAATAAAACCATTTTATCTCGAAATGAGAGCGGAGGTTAAACCCTATACCAAATTTGTCTGTAACTTCATTTTCATATGGCTAACTTGCTCGTCGGGTTAAAGCAAGTGCCACACAATTGTTGTCCCGTTGCAAAAGAGTACGATTGTGACACTATGCATGCATTGTTGGGATTATGCCTTAAAGCCTCATAATTAATGATTTATTTAATAATTAATATTTATTTTATTTATTTTATTTGCAATATAATATTATCCATGATATGAAAATTTTAAGGTTATTAGTATAATCTTGAACAGTATGTAGTTAACATACGAGATGATCATGTTCAAGAAAAAACCTAAAAGTGAAGGGAATAATCGAATTAAACCCACAGTAGAAGCGTTAGAATCGACTTTGATTTTATTTTAGAATTAGAATATAAACTTAAGGTTAAACATAAACCATACCTTAAAAATAATATGGAGAATATTTTGGCGGGTCTTTTTCTCCTTGTACTCTAACTTCAATGAAGTTCAACTCTAAGACTTCCACAAAATCTTCATTACTATGACTCGAACAAAGGACGAAAGAGGTTTGTGAGAACCTTCTTGAAAATAGAGAGAAGGGATGAGAAGAGAATTTCAAGAGTCATTTTCTCTTGTGAAGAATTTACACAATGGCTCACCCATAGAGTCTTATTTATAATGGTCTATGGCAAATAATTAAATAATATATTTTAATATATAATATATTAAAATATATTTATCTAACCAGTTTGAATATTATTTAAACATTTCCAAATTCTCTTGCGACATCTATTTTATTATTTGAATCTAATTCAAATTTAATAAATATTTTTTTTAATGTATCTTAATACATTAATAATTTCTTTGATATTTAATGTATCATATATAATAAATATGTTTTCCATGATTTAATATATCAAAATATATTAAATTTTAATTTGAACATTTCAAAATTTTCTCTCAACGAAATTGATCTCTATTTGTTTATATGAGCTAATAAGTGGACCTTATACAAAATTAATTAATTAAACTCTTTAATCAATTAATTTTCATTCATTAACTCTATATCACTCCACTATAGACCTAGAGTTGCACTTTTATGTATTGTAGGACAAGTTATGTCGATAGATATAACCACTACATGCAAGTCGATCCTTCATGAGTTATTCGTAATTATAGCTTAGTTAAAAGTATGTTTTACCCCTGTAATTACATTTTGCACCTTAAGTATCACTGATCCTCTAATGAACAATTTGTTTATGATCCAACCATAAACTAAATCCCTCTTGGGCCAGTGAGATGGTAGGGCCCCATTGTTCAAGTCCCAAAATCAGCACTTAAGAGAATTACTCATCTACTTAACCTATAAGGGAATGAGAGATTATGTTCCCAGTTCCCTATTTGGTCAAGTCCCCAAAATGGTAGATATATTGAATCGGCTACTCTCACTCATGCAAAGCAAAGGACAAGCTCTCACAGACAAGAGTTCGTAACTCACTTAGGATTAAGATTAAGTCGCATATGATCATCCTGATAAATATTAATCTTCTCAATTAACGGATTTATAAAGAAATATTAAATATTTTGCGGTCCAATCTTACACAAACTCATTATATAAAATACTCTCACTCACATGTTTCCACATGAACGATTTGGATCAAATCATTTGTAACTATTATAAAGTGGGTTCTATCAAAGTGTTACTAGGATAAAACACTCAACCTTATCCATATAATATGACCCTTTAGGTTATTTCTTAAACATGATCCTTTTGTATGTCAACCACATATTGTTCAAGATTACACTAATAACCTTGGATTTTTCATAATGGATAATATTATATTGCAAATAAAATAATCAAAATTATTGTTTATTATTAAATAAATCATTAATTATGAGGCTTTAGGACATAAATCCTAACTAAAGGGTCATTGTATATGGATAAGGTTGGGTGCCTTATCCTGGTAACACTATTGATACGACCCACTTTGTAATAGTTACAAATGATTTGATCTAAATCATTCATGTGGAGACATGTGAGTGGGGATATCTTATACAATGAGTTTGTATAAGACTAGACCACAAAATATTTAATCTCTCTTTATAAATCCGTTAATTGAGAAGATTAATATTTCATTAAGATGATCATATGCGACTCGATCTTAATCTTGAGTGAGTTATGAACTTCTGCCTATGAGGGTTTGTCCTTTGATTTGCATGGGTGAGAGTGAATTTTGTAACCAATTCAATAAATCTACCATTTTGAGGACTTAACCAAAAATAGGGAGTTAAGAACATAATCTCACAAGATAGAATTCACTTCTTCCCATATAGGGTAAGTAGATGAGTAGTTCCCTTGTGTTGATTTTGGGATTTGAACAATGGGGCCCCGCCCTCTCACTGGCCTGAGAGGGACTTATTTATGATTGGATCATAAACAAATTGTTCATTAGAGGATCGATGATACTTAAAGTATAAGATGTAATTACAATGGTAAAACAAACTTTTGACCCAACTGTAATTATGAACATCTCATGAATGATTGACTTACATGTAGTGGTTAGATCCATGAACACAACTTGTCTTACAGTGTATAAGAGTGAAACTCTAGGTCACTCTACTATAGACCTGAAGTTAATGAATGAAAGTTAATTAATTAATTTTGTAGCATTGGAGCTTACAATTTGTAGGTCTATAAGGTTCCCTTGCTAGCTCAAAGTAACACTAAATGATCAAGTTAGTTGAAAGAAAACTTTAAAATGTTCAAATTAATATTTAATATATTAGATATATTAAATATAAAAGAGAAAAATATATTTATTGTATTTGATACATTAAATATTAAAATGATTAATGTATATTATATACATTAAAGAAAAAAATATATTTAAAAATTGAATGAGATTCAAATAGGTTAAATATATATTGTAGGTGATTTAAATGAGATTCAAATAAGTATAATATATATTTTAATATATTATATATTAAAATATAATATTTTAATTATAGAAAATATGTGTCCTAGGTCTCTATAAATAGGACCATTGGGTTGAGTCATAATAGTCATTCTCTCATCTATAGAGAATTAGACTATAGCAGAAGCGTAAGGATCTGTTTGAGTTTATTTAGAACAAAATAACAATATTAGGATTTGAAGGGGTTAATATTAAGAATTCGGAAGCAATTTTGGATCTTGAGCACTCTAATTTGATCAATTTTATCATACAAAAAACATGCTCAAAACTGGAAAAACAGAGAATAAGAACACAAACCTTTGTAGCTCAATATTCTCTTAATCCTTTGCAAATCTTGGATCACCAATACTACTTGGACCACCACTAGAGTCTTCCCTACTATTCTCAGCCCTTGGAATGGATTGTGGGATCTTTGATTGAGAGAAATTGGGAGAAGAATGAGTAAAGATCTAAATAAAAAAGCTAGAGAGTTTTCTACAAAAATCTCTTATTTTTCTAAACTTCTTTCTCCATTGTGTTTCTTCTCTATTTATAGAAAGCCACAAGCTTAGTGAAGAAGCCAATTGAATGAAGATAAACTTCAAACAAGAAGCTTTGTGAAAAAGCCAATTGAAAGAAGATATGCTTCAAACAATAAGCTTGGTGAAGAAGTTATGAACTTGGTCCATATTTCATTTCCAAATGAATTTGAATTCTTTTTTTAATTTTAATTCAAAATTAATATAAAATTAATTTTAAATTAAAATCAATTTTTAATTAATTAAACAATTTAATTAATTTTAAATAAATATTTAATTTAATATCAAATATCAAATTAAATAATTGGACCAATCCTAATTTCTCAAACGAACGTTCGAACATGAATCCCTATTCATGTTTTAAACCGAACGAATATTTAAATCATATTTAAATATTTCCACCTCTTCTTTATCATAGTTTAATTCATAATTAAGCTATGATACGTTAAGTATATCGCATATAATTAACTTTTTCTCCCAAATTCGAATTTGAACAATTCAAATTCTTTTCTCTCAAATTATTCCAAGGCTTAGTCTGAGCTAGTAAGGGGACCTAATGGACCTACAGATCATGAGCTCCAACGATACGAGATTAACCGGCCAAACTCTTTAGCCTAGCTAATCAACATTCGTTAACCATCGGGACACTCCACTAAAGCCCAGTGGCTGCACTCTCCTCACTGTAGATATATTTCTGTCCACTCGATATAACCATGATTAGTAAGTCGATCCTTCACAGGTTGTTCGTAATTACAGCTGGGTCAAATAAATCGTTTTACCCCTGTAATTACTTCTTGTTCCTTAAGTCCCACTGATCCTCTAATGAACAATTTGGTTTGTGGTCCAACCAACAAACCGTATCCCTCTCGAGCCAACGAGAGGGTGGGCCCATTGTTCAAGACCTGGAGTCAGTACTTAAGGGAACAACCTCTTTACTAAACCCTAAAGCGGGTAGGAGTGAATTCCATCTCGCATGACTATGTTCCCAACTATCTATCCGATCTTATCCCCAAAATGGGAGGCTTATTGAGTCGGCGATCTCGGGCCACTCTCACCCATGCAAATCTAAGGATAATCTCGAATAAACAGGAGTTCATAGCACGCTCAGGATTAAGATCGAGTTACCTAGGTCATCGTATGAATATAGTCAGTTAAAACAGTAAACGGAGTTAAAAAGTCTAAGTGACTATTTCGCGGTCCGGTCTTATGCAAACTCATTGCATAGGACGCCCCCACTCGCATGTCTCCACATGAACGATTCAGGATCACATCGTTAGTACTATACAAAGTGGGCCGCGTCCATAGTGTCTCCAGGATAAGGTACCCAGCCCTATCCCTATACTATAGACCGTTCTGGCTATAACTCGAACTTGATCCACTTTTATGTCATACATAAAGTTCAAGTATACATACTATAGCCAAGGGTACTTTGTTCATTGGATTTGGGTTATAGAATACACAATTCACTTTATTCAATAACACATTTACTGAATAAACCTCAATAACATCTTTATAGTAAAATAGAATATACATTCAGTTTACAAAACCACGAGTTTTAGGACATAAAACCCAACAGGATTAAGCATAATATACCTTAAAAGTATGGAAATTCTTCTGGTGTTCTTGATCTTTTCCACAAAGTCTTCCTAGCTATGGCTCAAACAAATGACCAAAAAGGTTTGTGGGAACCTTTCTTGAAAATAGAGAGAGAGGGAGTGAGAGGAGAATTTCAAGAGTTATTTTCTCTTATTTTTTAATACCACAATGGCTCACCCTTAGGGTTCTATTTATAGTGACTTAGAGCAAATAATTAAATAATATATTTCAATATATAATATATTAAAATATATTTATCTAACCGATTTGAATCAAATTCAAACCTTTCCAAATTCTCCTACGAAATCTATTTCCTTATCTGAATCTAATTCAAATTTAATAAATATCTTTTCTTTGATGTATCTTAATATATTTGATATTTAATGTATCATAAACAATAAATGTATTTTCCCTCATTTAATATATCACATATATTAAATTTTAATTTGAACATTTCAAAATTTTCTCTCAACGAAATTGATCCATATTTATTCATATGAGCTAGCAAGTGGACTTTATGAACCTACAGATTATAAGCTTCAATGATATAAAATCAATTAATTAAGCTCTTTAATCAATTAATTTTCATTCATTAACTATAGGTCACTCCACTATAGACCTAGAGTTGCACTCTTATGCACTGTAGGACAAGATGTATCCATTGATTTAATCATTACATGCAAGTTGATCCTTCACAAGTTGTTCGTAATTATAGTTGGGTCAAAAGTCCGTTTTACCCCTATAATTACATCTTATACCTTAAGTACACTGATCATCTAATGAACAATTTGTTTATGATCCAACCATATAGGAGTCCCTCTCGGGCGAGTGAGAGGGTGGGGCCCCATTGTTCAAATCCCGAAATCAGCACTCAAGGGAACTACTCATCTACTTACCCTATAAGGAAATGAGTGAATTCCATATTGTGAGATTATGTTCCCAGCTCCCTATTTGGTCAAGTCCCCAAAATGGTAGGCATATTGAATCAACTACAAAAGCCACTTTACCTATGCAAATCAAAGGACAAGCCCTCACAGGCAGAAGTTCATAACTCACACAGAATTAAGATCGAGTCGCATATGATCATCTTGTGAAATATTAATCTTCTCAATTAACGAATTTATAAAGAGAGAATAAATATTTCGTGGTCCAGTCTTATACAAACTCATTGTATAAGATACCCCCACTCACATGTCTCAACATGAATGATTTGGATCAAATCATTTGTAACAATTACGAAGTGGGTCGTATCAATAATATTACCAAGATAAGACACTCAATCTTATCTATATACTATAGATTTTTTAGGTTATTACTTGAACACGATCCTCTTGTATGTCAACTACATACTGTTCAAGATTACAATAATAACCTTGGATTTTACAGAATATTGGATAATGTTATACACAATATAAAATAATAAATTATTTTATTAATAAATGAGAAAATGTTTAATTACAAAAAAAATGAGCTTTAGGACACAAATCCTAACAAAGACCTGTTAGAACAATCTTCATATTAAACTAAATGTATGTTTTTGCTTAGTCCAACAGTTTTTTTGTTTAATTCTAAAATAAATCAAAGTCGATTCTAACGTTCCGCTGTGGGTTTAATTCAATTATCCCCATCATGTATATCATATTTTAACTTATCTTTTTAAATTATAACAACTTTGATAATGATTTTATGCTTTGTTCTAAAAGTTATTTTTGAAATCTTAGCTAATAAAGAAAAAACATTTAAATTTAAATAATTTTTTTTAAAAGTCATAAATATTATTTTAATAAAAAAATAAAAATAAAGGAATAATATAAGAGCATAAAATCATCCTCATGAGAGGTAAATTTGAAATTCAAAATTAAATAAAGGACAATAAATCTACAAACGATTCTTTAGTTATCTCACTTTTGAAAATAATAGAGATAAAGATAAAGATATGGAGTCCTTGTTCAATTAAATTGTCTTTTTTGTAAGTTTATACATTAGTTCTATTTACCTCATTTTTCGAATCTTAATAATTTCCAATTAGTTTTTATTTTTCAACAACAATTTTTTTTTTTCGTTTAGTCTATTATTATGAACTAAAACAGGTAATCTACAATTTTGGTATATAAGGTTAGGATGTAGTACCTGTTTAGTCGCTAAAGTTTATAAAAAAGTAACACTCTAGTTTCTAGTTGAAAATTGACCCAACATGTTAGATGACTATGTTCAATGCTTCTATAGTTAGTTTTAAATAGTGTGTCAAAATCTATTAATTTTACATTCTATCATCTTTTCTCTTTTTCATCACACCAATTTGCTATGCCCCTCCGTCAAGTATCTTTCTGCACCACTTTCAAAGCACTCATCCTACCAAGTTTTTCATTTCAAAATCCTAGTTGCTTTAGTTATACAATTTCTTCCATTTCCGTTACTAAGCATAGGCTTATAAAGGGTTACTACTTCCTATCTTTTACTCATCCTATTAGAGAAAACATAGTTCATCTTCTAGACCTAATTAAGATCGATCGGTCTTTTGAACCTCTATAATTGTTGTTATCTTGTCTTTCTTTTGTGTTTATAAGAGGAGAGCTAATACTCTTTATATTTGCTTATTAGAGAATGACAATGAGGATAATAAGGAGGGGAAGAGAGAGTAGAAAGAGGAGAAAAATAGGAAGCGAGGAAGTAGAGAGAAGGAGAAAGGTGATAAGGCCATAGACCAAAAGTTGTATAAGTAAACTATAATATAAAATTAATAAATCTTGACATATATTATTTAAAAGTAAACAAATGAGCATGGTAAGGTTATCATCTAATATGTCAAGTTAAGAGGAAGAGTTGTTATGGGTAAGTAAATACTCCTCCACGTAGTCACGCTCTAGATGTGACATGGCAACCCAATTGAGCCAAGTTGGCCTAGTAAAGGTCAAATTGGTGTCAAGTCGAATTAATCAATGAGTGCCAACCAAAATGGGGGCATTTGAGGTCTCCCATTCTAAGAGCCTCCCCATACTGGCAAAGGCACTTAACCCAAATGTGGAGGTGACTTGAATTTTTGACCTAAGATAATATCTTATTCATTTATGTACATTTGGCGACCTAAGACCCTATGTTAGAGTAGGCTAGCGTGACAAATGACATAGACCTATGTACAAATTACTCGGATGGTAGAGTTGATAGGAGTGAATGTTTCACTCTGCAGTGGAAGCGTTAGAATCGTCTTTGATTTATTTAGAATTAAACAAAATTAAGTGTTAAGCAAACTTACATTGGAGTAAATATGAAGATATTTCTGGCGGGTCTTTAATCTTCTTGCTCCTACTCCAACGAGGTCGAATCTTCAAGGCTTCTATAAAGTCTTTCTTGCTATGACTCAAACACAGGACCAAGGCTCGTGGGAGTCTATTGAAAGAAAATCCACAAGGGATTTGCAGAGGGAAAGGTCTAGAGGAGATGATGTATCCTCATGGCTTAATCCAAGGGGGTCTTATTTATAGAAACATATGACAAATATTTGCCATAATTAAAATATTATATTTTTATATTTATTATATTAAAAAATATATTATATTTATTTGAATCTCATTCAAATCCCTACAATATATATTTAACCTATTTGAATTTCATTCAAATTTCAAATATATACTTTTTCTTTAATGTATATAATTTACATTAACATTTTAATATTTAATAGATCAAATACAATAAATATATTTTCCTATTTTATATTTAATATATTAAATATTAATTTAAACACTTCAAATTAAATATTAATTTGAAAATTTGAAAATTTTCTTTTAACTAAATTGATCATTTAGTATTACTATGAGCTAGCAAAGGAACCTTATGAACCTACAGATTATAAACGCCAATGATACAAAATTAATTTATTAAACTCTTTTATCAATTAATTTTCATTCATTAACTCTAGATCACTCTACCTAGAGTTACACTCTTATGCACTGTATGACAAGTTGTGTCAATGGATATAACCATTACATGCAAGTCAATCAATCACGAGTTGTTCGTAATTATAGTTGGGTCAAAAGTCCGTTTTACCCTTGTAAGTACATCTTATACTTTAAGTACCACTGATACTCTAATGGACCATTTGTTTATGATCCAATCATAAACCAAGTCTCTCTCGGGCTAGTGAGAGGGTGGGGCCCTATTGTTCAAATCTCAAAATCAGCACTTAAGGGAACTACTAATCTACTTATCCTACATAGGAATGAGTGAATTCCATCTTGTGAGATTATGTTCCTAGCTACCTTTTTGGTCAAGTCCCCAAAATGGTAGGCTTATTGAATCGACTATAAAACTCACTCTTACCCACGCAAATCAAAGGACAAACTCTCACAGGCAGAAATTTATAACTAACTCAAGATTAAGATCGAGTCGCATAATGATTATCCTGTGAAATATTAATCTTCTTAATTAACGAATTTATAAAAAGAGATTAAATATTTTGTGGTTCAGTCTTATACAAACTCATTGTATAAGATACTTTCACTCACATGTCTCCACATGAACGATTTGGATCAAATCATTTATATCCATTACAAAGTGAGTCATATCAATAATGTTACAATGATAAAGTATCTATCCTTATTCATATACTATAGACCTTTTAGGTTATTTATTGAACATGATCCTCCCGTATGTCAACCACATACTGTTCAATATTACACTAATAATCTTGAATCATATTGCAAATAAAATAATCAAAATTATTATTAATTATTAAATGATAAATAATTAATTACGAGGCTTTAAGACATAATTCCCAACGAGAGTTGTCTTCCTAGGTCCCCTATAAACAGTGGAACCCACCTATACTCAGGTACGCCATATTACTCTTTCTTAGCTCAACATAACTCGATCTAATACTAACTTAAAAATCAGAGTGTGTTGAACATGCACCATACCAATGTTGGTATTTTGTGCAGGACGTCCACCTTAAGTCATTATGCCCTACATCATATCAAATTTCAACCAAGCTCTTCTAGCCTGACTTAACTCAACATGAACAACAGTGCCATTGACAACAAAATGACTTCAAAGACCATATATAAATTATCCTCTAAACCTCAAAAAATTAATTGGTTGCCTTTTAAACTTAAAAAACCTAGAAATCTCAATATAACAATTTTTCATTCAACTTTTTCTTCTTCATTAAGAACCAAGAACAAGATAAATGTGAATGTTCAAAGTTTAAAAAAAAAAAAAAAAAAACTACTTAAGAAGATTTTGAAAGCTAATACTATTAAGAAGAGAAAGGGATAAACAATGGAACAAACTACCTTATCTAAAAAAGAATCTTACAGTTAAGCTCCCAACCATTGAAAAAAATAAAAATGAAAAATAAAAAACTATCATAATCCTTGGTGGAATCTACGGCGGCGATGTGCTCCTAAATTATCATCTCCGATTTAGGGTTTTTACCCAAATCCACCCGACATATATAAATCCCTCAACCATCGAAAACCCTTCTTCTTTCTTCAGTGCAGTTTCAGCTGCCCTCCAATTCTAACCCTCTGAAACAATCTCCGTCTTCTTCTCCGCCGTCGGATCTCGGACTCCGACCATCTATCCCTTCTTTAACCTTCCCTCTCCTCCACTATCATTTCGCCTTCACAAACAAACCCCAAAAACACAAACTCTTGTTCTTAGGTTTTTTTTACCCCCAACAAAATTCTTAAAAAAAAAAACATTCTTCTTCTTCTTCTTCTTCGTCTCTCGTACTATTCATTTCTTTTCGTCGTCCTGTAGGATTATTTTCCTTTAATCTTCGTGTTACTGCTCGATTCTGAATAATAGAGGAGAGGGAAGCGAGTCAAAGATCAAAAAAAAATTTTAAAAAAATTTTGAAAAAAGAAAAGAAAAGAATCCAAACGAGCGAGTTTTCTCACTATGGCTCAGGTTCCACCTCCACCTCAAGTTTCCGGCGCCGATCCAGCGGCCAATGGAGGGGCAAACCAGCATGTGACGACGTCGTTGTATGTTGGAGATCTTGACGTGAATGTCACCGATTCGCAGCTCTATGATCTTTTTAATCAGGTGGGGCAGGTGGTTTCTGTTAGGGTTTGCAGGGATTTGACGACCCGCCGATCGCTTGGCTATGGCTATGTCAATTACAGCAACCCAGTGGATGGTTAGTCAAGGCCCGCCTTTAAATCTTCAGTGCCTTATTGTTGTTCATTTTTGGTTCTCTGAATATATTTGTAGCTATGTTGGGTCTTTTCTTGAGTTTTCTATTATGATGGAGTCTTTTTGTACAGGCCCCTTCACATTTTAGGAATTAGGACTTCTTGTTGTTTCTTTGCTTCATTTTAGGAAAAACTATACATGTTTGTTTTTGTTGGCTTGGTGGATGTCTTAATTTCATTCACATGTGAGGAAACGGTTCCAAAATATTGCATATGTGTTGGTGATGTCTTTCATTTTATATTCTTGATGCTGTAGGATTCTTGTGGTTAGGAAGAGACATACGATGGCTGATTCTGGATTGCTGTCTACTTCATTTTGTTTTTTATCTTGTTTTTTCTTTTCTCTACTCTAGGAATTTTCTCAAGTTCTTGTGATATGTTGATTGTAATGTTGGGTGCAGAAGGAATTGAAGTTTTTCTGTTTATGTGGTTTGATCAATGCTATCTTGTACTAAACTTTTGCTTGATTTTGTTTTCTGCTGTATGGATCTGAAGAATTATGTCTTATTGTATCTTTTTCCCTTTCTTTTTTCCCCGACTTCATGACAGCATCAAGGGCATTAGATGTGCTAAACTTCACCCCTTTGAATGGGAATCCTATTAGAGTTATGTATTCGCATCGCGACCCTAGTGTGCGGAAAAGTGGGTCTGGAAATATTTTTATCAAGGTAAGTACTTTTGTAGGAAGAGCTTTGTTTCCTTGTCTCAATGGCTTGGTTGCTATATGTTGACTTAATGCTGCTCTTAAATGATAGAACTTGGACAAGGCAATTGATCACAAAGCATTGCACGATACATTTTCTGCATTTGGAAACATTCTATCCTGCAAGGTTGCTACAGATGCATCCGGCCAGTCCAAAGGCTTTGGTTTTGTGCAATTTGACAATGAGGAAGCTGCCTTAAAAGCTATAGAGAAGTTGAATGGTATGTTGCTAAACGACAAGCAGGTGTTTGTGGGACCTTTCCTTCGCAAGCAAGAAAGAGAAAGTGTCAGTGAGAAAACAAAATTTAATAATGTTTTTGTTAAGAATCTGTCAGAAACTACATCTGAAGAAGATTTGAAGAATATGTTTGGGGAATTTGGACCAATCACCAGTGTTGTGGTGATGAGGGATGGGGATGGAAAATCAAAATGCTTTGGCTTTGTGAACTTTGAGAATGCAGACGATGCTGCTAGGTCTGTTGAAGCACTTAACGGAAAGAAGCTTGATGGGAAAGAGTGGTATGTTGGAAAAGCCCAGAAGAAATCTGAAAGGGAAGTTGAATTGAAAAATCGATTTGAGCAGAGCGTAAAAGAAGCCGCTGACAAGTATCAAGGTGCAAACTTATATGTTAAGAATTTAGATGATAGCATTGACGATGATAAACTGAAGGAGTTATTCTCTGCGTTTGGAACCATTACCTCATGCAAGGTTGTAAGGACTAAATATGTTTTGTAGTCTTAAATCCTCCAGTTGAGTGTTAACAAATGACTTAATCCTTTACATGCCTGCAGGTTATGCGAGACCCTAATGGAATAAGTAGAGGATCTGGTTTTGTTGCATTCTCAACTCCTGAAGAGGCTGCTAGAGCTGTGAGTTACATTATTGTGCAGAAGAAAATTGTTTAGATGCTTGCTTGATATATGGTTGAATGTCGTATTACAGTTAATTAGCCACAGAATTTTTATTATCTATTTCTGTCATCTGATAGCTTGCAGAGATGAATGGAAGAATGATTGTGAGCAAACCTCTTTATGTTGCACTTGCACAGAGGAAGGAAGATAGAAGAGCTAGGTTGCAGGTATGTTTGTACCAATTATTATGTCTTCATGTGGGGATGCCGCCGTTCTTTCTCATTTCCAATATTAACGTCTGCTTATATTTACTTATCCATTTCCTCTCTTGTTTGACATTGACCGTATTTTATCTATGTGCATCTCAGGCACAGTTTTCCCAAATGCAACCAATGGCAATGGCATCTTCAGTTGCTCCTCGTGGCATGCCAATGTATCCTCCAGGTGGTCCAGGTATCGGACAACAAATATTCTATGGACAAGCTCCACCTACTATTATTTCCTCACAGGTAACTTGTTTCTTTTCTCTCAAAAAAATAACCTGGATCGTTGTGGTTTGCATATAAAATGATTTTCTTTTCTCGTCATATCTCTTGTTCAATGGAATGGGTTGTAAATTGTGACTGCATTTAAATCATATTGTGAATTCTTTCAGCCTGGCTTTGGTTATCAGCAGCAACTCATGCCTGGAATGAGGCCTGGTGGAGGTCCCATGCCAAATTTCTTTGTACCAATGGTTCAACAGGGCCAGCAAGGGCAAAGATCTGGTGGCAGGCGTGCTGGTGCCATTCAGCAAACCCAGCAGCCTGTTCCATTGATGCAGCAGCAGGTTGGTATTGTTTTTTCTGCCTTCTTTTTCCCCCTGACCATGATTGCTCGTTCTAATTAAGACACTAATGGCATATGTTTGTTTACCTGAAAGATGCTCCCAAGAGGACGTGTCTATCGTTATCCTCCTGGACGAGGACTGCCTGATCTTCCCATGCCTGGTGTTGCTGGAGGTATGTTCTCTGTTCCATATGAGATGGGTGGTATGCCGCCACGGGATGCTGTCCACCCTCAGCCAATTCCTGTTGGAGCTTTGGCTTCTGCCCTCGCAAATGCAACTCCAGACCAGCAAAGAACGGTAAAGTTTTAAGTTGCTACTAATTTGTCATCAATTTCCCCCCCTTTACTTTAAGATAATGTTACCTTGTTCATGTGTATGAATATGATTACCGGTGGTTATTTGGCTTTGGGTGTACTCACACTGCAAAATGCATGAACATAGAAACTACAGAAATGGTTCTATGATGAAAACCATATAAAGCTTGCCATATTTCGAGCCTGCTGATATTAATAGATCATTTTGCTCTAGTTGGCTTGTCTTTCTGCTATGTTCTTTTCTTTCATATAACTTGTGTGGTTGTTTTCAGATGCTGGGGGAAAATCTTTATCCACTTGTGGAACAGCTAGAGCCTGATAATGCAGCGAAGGTAACAGGCATGCTATTGGAAATGGACCAAACTGAGGTTCTGCACTTGCTCGAGTCGCCGGAGGCTCTGAAAGCCAAGGTGGCAGAGGCGATGGAGGTTTTAAGAAGTGTCGCTCAGCAGACAGGCAATGCAGCTGATCAATTGGCTTCACTATCCCTGACTGACAACCTTGATTCCTAATCTGAATGTTGTTGCCCTTCTGTTTTTCATGAGCCGCAAACCTTTTTACTTGGTGCTTTTATTGACTTTGAGATGTGAAAGTTCAACTATTTTTGTTCGAACCGAGTGATTTCTATTTCTGGCAAAGATTGTGGGAACCTATTCTAAGTTTTGTTATGAAACATTTTACTTTCATCAACACTTCAAATGCGCTATGAAAGTTACCTTTTATGAATTTGGTTTTAATAGAATGTTTGAATTCTCTCTTATGATGGTAATGCTTTTAACATACGTTAAAATACACCAGTGGTTCTTGGTTGTTGAACTTTTATGAAATTAAAACCACTGGTTGTTAGAATTTTTATGAAATTAACAATTTTAATTTTAATTGTGTAACCACTTGAACTTTGTAGTTTATAATACATTGGGCTCTTAATTAGTTTATTGATTCACGTGCATGAAATTTCATTAGCTTTTAACAATAACTCTTTTGACAGGGACTGATTCATTACAAAATTTGAAGTACAAATATCAAATTGTTATATACTAAATTTAAGGGCTAAATAGTTACAAAATTAAAAGTATAGACTAGATTGTTACACATTAAAGTTTAAGAATTAGATTATTACTTTTATAAAAGTTAAAGGACTAAAAATAATTTTAACATTTTAAAATAATATAGATAAAAAGGGAAAAAGAATCAATTTACTCCAAGTTGCCTTATAGTAGTATGTGTTTAGGTTGTCATTATTTTACATAGTATAACGAATCTTTGCCATCATGTATATTATCATTGGTAGGAAGATGAATTTCTAACCTTAAAATATGTTCATATATATTTTTTAATTAACAGTCTACTAACTAATATAAATGGAATAATTTAGGTTATGTTTGATAACAATTTATTTTTTAAAAATATCAAACGGAGCCTTAAAAGTAAGTTTAATTACTGAAGTTATTAGTTTAGAATTCCAATTGACACTTCCAAGTTTCAGCCTCAACCTGCTAAGTTAGAGAGAGAGAGAGAGAGAGAGAGAGAGAGAGAGAGAGAGAGAAGGGTAAAACTGCTTAGAAGAGCTGCAAATGGGAGTTGTATATCATAAAAAGACCTGTATTTGAAACTTTATAGACATAAGATCCATACATTTCCATTCCTTCACCTTTCTAGCTACGATGTTAAAGAGAAAGCATATGCACATATCCAAAAGCTGACTATAGCCCAGTTTAGGGCTTCAAAACCATCTAAGACAGACGAGCCATTGAAATAAATATACATATCATCTCAGTTACCAATAACACGTCTCAGCCGCAATCCTTCACCGGCCGCTGCATGGCCAGTGCCCAGCAGATTTGGATTTTGTGTCTCGGATGATGAAGTCCCTGCATCGCTTTGCTTGTCTCCAGTGTCTTCACCATAGTTATGGAGTCGACGACCGATGAGATAACGATCGTCGCGAATGGAGTTGTGAAGGTTGGTGAACCAAACATGAAATCTCTTAGCACAGAAATACAGCATGCTAACACAAAGGCATCCAATCCAAGCAAATCGATAAACAGCCGAGTTGACGATCAGCGGGTACCCGAACACAGGAAATACTCCTCTAGCTAGAACATACGGTACGCATAGTGCTGTCAGTAGCTTCATTATAATTGGCACGACTATTTCCCGCAGAACCCAGAATCCTTGCAGCCTGGAGAAGCCATCTTCTCTTACTCTTTCAAACTTTACTCTCCAACTGTCATCCACCAGTGGTATCATATGATCTAACATTACCTGTTCAAGTAGGGAAAGTGGAATTGTAGGTTATAAATGAAGGTAAATCTTTATGACAAGTTTTGATTTCAACCAGAAAAGAAAATTTTTAATTTGTGTTTTTTTTTTTTTTTTTTTTTTTTTGGGGGGGGGGGGGGGGGGGGGGGGGGTGCCAGATGGTAAACGTGCACAGAATTTGACTCCTGCTCACCAGTCTAGTCCAGATCTTAAGAAAAATTAAGCCCAATGCCCAGTCCTGATACAAGAGGAAAACTGGGCTTTCATCCACTGGAACTCGCATAGGCACAATGACCAGAAGCTCAAATAACAAGCCAATCAGAACTGGAATGAGAAAGATCTGAAAACCAAAACTATATGTCAGATCCGTGGAATCAAGAAATCCTTATTGAATATGGAAGTAAAGTTTCCCTCCCTTTTCTGTCTATTTATTACAGCCATTCTTACCCATATTGACAGAAGTGCAGAACTCTTGACGACAATGGCAAACCATTTCCATATCTGGTTCAACAAAACCGTCACTCTTCTTGCTCTGACATATTCAATGGTATATCTAGCACCAGCTATGACTGTCCAAATAGCGTAGCTCCCGATGACAAAAGCATACATATCTATGGAAAGAATAAATATACAACAAATTAGCATTTCTCCTAAAAGTACCAAGAAAAAAAGGTGGAAAATAACTTCTGTAGTCGCACCATTGCACTTGATACCATGTGTGATGGGAAGAAGCGGAATAGCATTGAAAAGTGCCCGTCCAAGTGAAGTTGGTACCACTATCAGTGCTGAGTTGAAGACAAGAAGAGTCATCCATGCCACAACCAACAAAAGGACAATGCGGAGAGCAAAGCTATACCTCCTAAAATACAAATAAATAAAGATTAGAAGTTTTAGCACGCCTGAAATAGCCCATATGATGAGATAATATACTAAATAGGCAAAACAGCATATAAAACCCAACCACAGAGAGATGATTCAAAAGATGTAAATTAAAAATTGACAATGGCTTCACCAGGGTTTTTAAATAGAAATGATAAGTTCATGCCAAACAGATGAGAAAGAGGAAAAAGACTGCAATTGCACAGTGCCTAACTCTCCTACAATAATGATGTTCATGCTTGGAGCAAAGAATTCGAACTTACTCTGCATCTGACTGCTCTTCATTATCATACTCCTCGTTACTCAAGTTCCCAGACGCAGGAACAACTTGGTTTGGCTCGTTAGCTGCAGCATGGGCCACCAGAGCCTGATCCTGTCCACCTAGATGATGTACCACCTGCAGTTCTTCTTGCAACCCAGGCTCTCCATTCCCATTTTCCTGGCCAACATTTTCTTCAGTTCTGGGAAGTAAATAATCTGTTAATCCAAGGGCCCAACCGACTACAGTAAACCAGCAGTGGAGAAGGGATTTGATCGTTGTTCTCAATTTAAAATGTTCGATAGCAAAAGGAATGCAGATTTGAAAGAGGAGCATGTCAGCTGGAATCTCTGTAAAGGGGTCCGATACCCTGACACAAAAATGGTCAAGAAAATAAAAGCATTGCCAAAGAATTCCAAGTTCAATGTAAAACTGCAGCAATCACAAATAAGCGTTGCTCAAGTATTAAGAAATCTTACGATATATCAAGAGGAAAAATGGAGGGCACCATCCTCATAGCAAGTTTGACAGGTAAAAACACCAGCATTACAATTAAACTTCCATACACTGCAACAGATAGTAGAACTCGGCGAGCATGCTTGTGCATAGGATCATCAATTAAATCTCGGAAAGGATTATAATTTGGGTCAGCAGGATCACGAAGGAAGTACAAAACTCCACTGCGCAAAACCTATAAAATTGTTGACAACATCATGAGTAACTGGCATAACCATCATTGATGAACTAATTAAACCAAAATTAGTAAAATGAATGACATATACCCCACGAAGAAGACTGACAAATATGCTTATTTGTAGCATATATACAATGCCAACAGCCCAGTGAACCAATGAGCTTGCTAGAGGAGAAATGGAGAAGAACTGAACACGCTGAGCCATTGACTTCCCAAACATCCTTACAGTACAAACATCAAGCCACCAGCCACACATCAAGGGGAATACCCCAAGTTCTATGACCAGAAGGAAAGCAACTTTAACCATTGTCATCAAATGCCTCATTGCTGCCATGAACTGCCTAAGGAGAGAAGGGATGGCCTCGGCTACAGATGCAATGCCATACAACCTCCCCATTGTCAAAGGCTCTCCCCGTGTGTATCGAATCAAAGCAACAGTGCCAAGATAGAAGAAAACTAACGAAAATATAAATATGTAGCCTACAGCAAGAGTTGTAACATCAGAAAGCCTCGATGCAGTAGCTACCCCTTTCAAAAGATCCACCGACAGTGGAGCAGTTATGTTGTTTGAGACATTGTTTAGTGTACTGGAGTTGACTTTAAACATTTCTGCAACCTGATCGAGTAGACCACTTTCTCTACCATCTGACGACAAATTTGCAACAGCTGTCAATGCATTTTTCAATGTAATATTGGCCAAGGAGAGAGCCGACTCTGTAAGTGGCATCATTGTCGAGAAAACTGGACCACTGGCTGAAGAGAAAATCCATGATACATAATGAAGTATGATCCGACCTAGTGTAAAGGGCACAAAGATAACAACACCAAGAAATATCATATTGCTGGCTAAAACCTGCAAAACATTGGAACCAATTAGACATTACTACAAGGTAATGCTTAATTCTTTATTCAATGAAAAAGATGAGAGAAATGAATGACATTTTAAGTTATACCAGCAATAACAAGCCGGATGAGGGAGGGCAAGATATCACCTCAAACAAACCAATCTATATGCATGCAGTTTACATGATTCGAGGACAAATATTCATATGAAACAATATTTAAAAGGTAAAATTTCGTTGTAACAATTATCTAAAGAAAGATGTGCAGCACACTTAACTGTGAATGCATTTTCAACTAAATGAAACACAGGACCCTGCATGCCAACCAGCTCATCAAAGGGCACATCTTCTGCACCATCAGCATCATCCACATCAAACATCTGTTCAACATGAGCCTCAAGACGTGCAGCCTGCATTTCCCACCGAGCAGCAACATTTTCTGCATTCCTCCTAAACATTTGACCTGCTCCAGCAAGTACCGGGGCACCACCAGCATCTTCACCATTTGCATCACCAGCAAAATTTCTATTCACTTGTCCAGGAGGCCTTCTGACAGCACGAGCACCATTTCTATCTGCATCATCTTCTCGCTCACCATCCTGACCTCCAAGCTCCCGTAAATGCCTGAAGTAATCTCTCAAGGAGGTAGCTCCAAGAAATATAAATACAATGCTAGCAGAAAGTAGAAAGCCATGAAGACAATCAGTAAGAACAACAGTAGCAGACAAATGACTCAAGAATAATCTCTGGGCTTCCCCAAAACTCCTCACGAAAGCCAACCGCCATATCCAAAACGTAATGAAAGGTATGATGAGGAGCCAAACAGAGAGCACAAAACTGAGACGTAAAAAAAATTGCAGGACATGGCAAGCTTTCATTGCTATTCCAAAAATAAATTCCTGAAAAGGAAGCCTTGATGGAGCATTCTCGGCATAAACAGGGGAGAAGGAAAATGCATGTTTGCAAACCTGCCACATGTGAAAATATATGTAAATTGGCATGAGAAAGACAAATATAAAATTTCTTCTTGCAATATATAAACCAAGAACAACAGTTGATATGATACACGATGTAAGTACTTAAAATGCAAACGAAAAATGATTTTTGACTTATAAAAATCAGCTGACCCCTTTAATGAATCTGAGTTCTTACAGAATCATACATCTCTGTACCCTAGCAGTTCTATATACCGCACTGTGGCAAAACATTATCAAACAACAACCAAAGTTCCAAAATGTCTCTTTCATCTCAAAAGTCCAAGCAAAGGGTAAGCACATATTTCCCCAGAAAATGAACTATAAAATGGGCATAAATTTTTTGATCCTTTGGGAGAACTAAAATATATATACCCATCCATACACAAAAGGAAAACCTTTCTAAAACATGTCAACGAAGTGTTATAAAATTGCACCAGGTCACAGGGATTCAAGTCAAGTTTCCACGGGTTTAAATAATTTCCAAGTTGGTTCAGTTACTTGCCACGGCCATCTCCAATGTCGCTTCCTAAACAAGAAATCCCAAAAGTTTCTCCACAAAGACAATTCAAAAGGTCCCCAAACCTCACCCAAGAAACGCTACTGAATTATACTGAATTAAAGAACTAAATAAACAAGAAACAGGCATGAAGAAAAGAAAATGAACCTCGCACTGACGGGCGTTGCTGTGATTTAGCCATTGAAGGAGACAGTCCTGGTGAACAAACTTGATGCTGCCGCTGCAAGCGCAGGGATAACTTAGCGGGTTATCCGCATCTCTAGGGTTCCTACAGATCCGGCAGACGTCCTCTTCCTCTTCATCGTCGTCATACTTGGGTCCGGGAAAAACCGTGGACAAGTTCACCTCGTTCCCTGATACAGAATCCGGCGCCGAAGACGATGCTTGAACTGCATCAACAGAGGCCGCATCGTTGGCAGCATCTCCGTCGATCGAAGGCGCAGCCGCCGGCGCAATCTCCATTGGTAGGTGACTGTGTAAACCAGGGCACGAATGTCCACCGCGAGTCGCCGAAGTCAGGCAGCTGAAAAGTCGTCGGAGCCGATGACGTACTTCTTCCCCGTAATCCGCAGAGAGAACTCAGAAATGGAGAAGAAGAAAAGCCTCGAAGAGGTGAATGGCGCTTTATTCCAATCTTGCCCTCGCAACAGAAAGCTTTTATTACCCTTTTACCCCTGCTCGACTTATTTAATTTCAGGCAAGGTCGGTTTTGTTAAACTACGCCGTGCTTTCCTCTTTCTTCCTAAACGACGTCGTTTTTTCCTGGTAGGAAAGAAAGTCAAACAATGGAATTTATATATATAGTCAATTCATCAACATCAAAATTTCTTGAGATAAATTTAATGCAATCTATGAACATGGTTATCATGGTTGTGTTAGGTCATCAATTATGTTGAGTTTACTCGAAAGTCAAATTAAATTTGAGTTGTGTTAAACTTAGGCCATTTTGTGTTATGGATACTTAAAGAGTTCTATTACTTCAAAAATTGGATCCATAACAAATTGAAAGGGTGAAGTCAATTTCTACTGAGTTATATAAAGTGGATTAACGCAAACTTAAAAATTTAAAACTCGTCTAGATTCCTACATTAATTTGAAATACATACAACTATAACAAAAGTTGTTTCTTTAACTTGACTGGCTCATGTTCACTTGATTGATATTGGTTATATTCATAAGCTCTTTTGATTCACAAAGTTTATCAATTTAGGTTAAATTTAGATTGGGCTAATTTATGGGTCATGTTTGGTCAGTTTAACTATTTGGGTTGTTAATTGTTATGAACCATGATATATGCCAACAAGATGAAGTGGATAACGATTCACCATAAAAAATCTGAAGAATATGAATAAAAGCTATTGAAAAAAAAAATAGTAACAAACTTCCTAATATATATATGCTTAATTTTCATTTATCTTATGATTGTAAGAGACGTTAAAGTTTGTTAACCTTTTCATGAGTTGTTTCTTTTCCTTCTCTAATCAAGACAGATAACAAAGTGGCTCATACAATAGTTAGCTTGGCGGTGGATAGTAGAGGAGTACTTTTGGAACAATACTTGGCTACACACTAGTACATAGATATCTTCCTACATTCTATTATTAAAATTTTGACAGCTGGATGGGAGAAGGTAAAAAAGTTTCAATTTTCTACTTTCTACCTTTCTCTCTCCTAGCTATCAAAATTTAATGGTGGTGTGTAGGAACCTACACAGTGTTGTGTAGCTAAGCATTGTTCGTGCTTTTAGATGAGGATGTGTATGGCCCATTAGGATAAAATATGCCGTTAAAGTGGTTTAAATTTTAGTTGTTTTTTTTTTGGGAAAAAATACACTTTTGGTCCCAGAGGTTTGAGTTTGGTAACATTTAGGTCATTGAGTTTTGAAACTCAATATTTTAACTTCTGAAGTTTGAGTTTAGTAGTATTTTGGTCCCTCCATCTACTTTTCTGTTAGCACACTAACAGAAGCTAATGTGGCAATGTTTTTTAATTTAAAAAATATTTTTTAATGTTCTTTATTAAAAAATATTTTTTAATTATTTTATTAAAATATTTTTTAATTTTTTTAAATAAAAAATATATTTCTTTTTCTTTCTTCTTTGTCCTTTCTTTCCTCCTTCTTCCTCTTTCCTCTCATCCATGGACGTCGCCATTGTCCATGTCGCCCACCGACGCCACCTCATATCTTTCCTCTTCCTCCTCCTTATTTCTCTCCTTCCCCATCATTTTCTTAAAAACAAAACAAAAAAATGGAACCGATTTCATTATACTTCTAGAACACCCAAATCTGAGAGTTTGTTCCAGATCTAGGCATCTAGCTGGTGGAGGTGAAGAGCGAGTTCGCCGAGCTGTTTCATTCTGACTGAAAAACAAATGAAGATGTGATTTTGATGTTTAATGACCACTTAAAAATCACTAACATTTGGTAAATCGATCTAGTTCGTTCCTTTTTTAAAAAAAAAAAAAAAAGAAAATATGGGGAAGTAGAGAAAGAAGGAGGAAAAGGAAAGAAAAGAAGAAGAAGATGAGAAAATAAAGAATAAGAAGAAGAAATGAATGAGAGGAAATGTTTTTTAACATGTCTCCTTAATCTAAGCATCAGAAATTAAAAAATATTTGGCAACGACGGCGATGACAATGGTGGGCAGCGGTGGCAACCATAGATGGGAGGAGGGAGAAAGAAGAAAGAGAAAAAATATTTTTTATATTAAAAATTAAAAAATATATTTTTTTTTTTAATAAAATAACATTGTCACATTAGCTTTTGTTAGCTACAGTAGCGAAAAAGTGGACAGATGGATCAAAATGTTATTAAACTCAAACTTCAAGAGTTAAAATGTTGAATTTGAAAATTCAAGGACCTAAATGCTACCATATCCAAACCTCAAGGACCAAAAGTGTAATTTTTTTCTTTTTTTTTTTTACTTCAACAACATGTAGCATGGGAGGATTCGAACCTTTAACCTCTCGGTTGAATTAAAGAGATGATAGAATTAGTGTTTTTTTTAAAAAAAAATTATTGTCCTTTTGTGTTATATATAAATATTTCCTTTCTTTATCAACATGGACATCATATCTTAATGGTTAAGACATCAACGGTGAACGTTAGCATACAACATAGTTTATCATTTGAGAAATGAAAAACTTGGCCAACTCTTCTAAAATTGAATGAAACACTGGCAGAGTGCGATTTGGGCTAGGAAGATTGTTGATATAATTAAATTTACCATAATCCATCAACTTAAGCTTTTGGGTTGATTATTGATTTAACATGGTATTAGAGCATAAGGTATAGAGTTCGAACACTTGTAATGTCATTTTCTCTTTTATTAATATTGATTTCCAAGAAGACGAGACCAATACAATAAAGGGACATCAAGTGAAAATTAAAGGAATTAGATAGGTAGAATAAAGCATCGAATGGGCGATTCGATTCGATTATGGGAGAAATCGAGAAAAAGAGGAAATGTTAACAAGAAATAGAAATGAATCCAAGCTAATGGTTAGCTCAAGAATCTCCTAGAAAAGGGGGATGAGGTATGCTTGAAACAGTGAAAAAGAGAGGATTGGCTTTGGTGGGGAGGAGAATCAAATACCTCCTGCTTTCATAAGAAATTATCTTAAAACAAAAGAAGGTAAATGCATACGGAGACGTTTTGATGATGCAAAAGTCTAGACACGAATGGAAAATAGCTGGTAGACATTGTGATTGATTACTTTCAAGTAATATATTCAACCTCAACACCAAAGTTGGATGAAATTGATAAGATTGTGGAGTCCACCACTAGTACGATAACTAAAGAGAAAAATCAAATGTTAACTAAAGATTTCTCAAGGGAAGAGATTAAGGCTACCTTTAAGAGAGTATGCACCCAACCAAAGCGTTAAGGCCTGATAGGATTGAAGCTCTTTTCTATTAGAAATTCAGGGATATTATTGGATAGTACAATTGGTTTAAGAGCCCTTAATGGGTGGGAGAGGGTGAGGGAGTTAAACAAAACTCTCATTGCTTTGATATCAAAGGTAAGATACCCAACAAAGATGATGGATTTTTGACCGATCAATCTTTATAATATCATTTATAAGATAATATCAAAGGCTATTGTTAGGAGGTTGAAAAGAATCTTAGATTCAATAATATCCCCAATACCATTAGTCTTTGTCCCTAGCTAGTTGTCTCATATCCATTAATGTCTTGATCAATTTTGAGTTTATTCATGCTATAAACAATAACAGTTGTATTCTTTACAGTCAAAATTTAGTATGAAGTTTGTTTCATTTCAGTTGAGGTTTTTCTTTTCTTTAATTATGAACTAAACTTTTCTTTGGGATTCAAACATGTGGATGCCCTAAAGAATGGAATAAGGCCTATTATGTAAATAGTAACATTGCTCAATACTCTAACATTGTTTGCTTTTATTAATTTTGATACCATTGTTAGTCTAGCTTGATCACCTAGAATAGCATACTACGTTGAGTCCAATACTGAAAGGGTTGGATAATATACGGTCTTCATAAAAGCAATTTAGGAAAAAGAGCCTAGACATAGGATTTTGTGTTTGACCCTAGACATAGAGCAAAGCCTTTAGGACCAAACGAGTTCTGTGCAAAACAATTAAGTTTTAATTAGTCATAGACATATAGATTTAATTGTTTAGGCTCTTAAAGGTGCTTTAAATAAGAGACTGAATATGTGATGAACCCAGTTCACTATGTAAAGTAGTGAGTTGATAAGTTGCGATCGCATGATAGACCACATTTCCATTAAAGAGCATATGCATATTTGAATCTCTCTTTTATAATTCTCAATTTTTATTTCTTTAACAACAAACCACCCCAAATCATTGTTTCAATTGGTTATAAAGGTTGCACTCTTGAGGAGATCTTTGCTTTATATTTGAATTTTGTTACAAGCTCCCGTGGGATTCGATACTTGGAATACTTCCATTTTATTACTTGTTGCACTAGATTGGAAGTTATTCTCATCCAAAGATTTTCCAAATAAGTGTTGAGGATCCCACATTTGAAAGATGAAAAGAGATCTCACAATTTATAAGATACATGGGCTACTCCTCCCATTGCCAATTGGTTTTGAGATGGAACCCCATGTAATCTTATATGGTATCAGAGCCCATAAAACCCAAACGGGTATTCGGTCCAAAAAATTAAAATTGGGATCCGATTCAAGAATGGTGAACCCAAATACCTCACATTCTTAATAAAATCCATGGGCTACTCCTCCCATTGTCAATTGGTTTCGAGATAGAACCTCATGTAATCTTGATAATAAGCATACACATTTTTAACATTCAGATGACTTACTTGTACATCAACTCGAATAGAGTCTTTTAACCCGCTAACAAAACAACTAACTTGTCGATCTTGAGGAAGATGTCCAACTTTGGGTAACAATTTTTAAAAAATTGCTTGAACCACAATTTTTAATACCTACCTTGAATTCTTTCCCAGGACATAATGTCTCTTGCTTCAATACTTGGAATCATAGTTGAGCATCTTCATCTAAATGAAATGCCACAAGGGTAACTCGGTTCACCCACTGATATGCGATGAATTTCAAAATGTTGTTCTATTTGACATATCCAATTGGTGGGTTCATCTTTCCCATTAAACTTTAGAAAGTCAATCTTGACCGTCTTTGGAAATAAATCTCCTCAGGTCCTGGAGCCTTGCCCTTGAAAGTGGTCTTGCCTTGGTGCCATTCTATGAGCTGGCTTGGCCAATATTTCTCCTACCTCTTGAGTGCCTTGGTGAGATGGTTGTTGTAATTTGATTTTGAGTTTGACTCAATATCTATGAAAAATGCACCATGATCTCTTTTTGTCCATTGGATAAAGTTTCAATAGCCTTCTCCATTTGTTCCACTCTTTGATCCATTTTGGCACTAATACTAAATGTAACAGACCCAATTTTGAAATAAAAAATTAAAGAAAAGAAATTAGAAATTAAAAGGATAATAGACTCATTGAGGGAGCCTAGATGATATGAAAATCCTAGTGATTTGAAATTAGGAACCTGTTAGTTATATGAACCCCTAATTATCAAACACTAAAACCCCCAAATCTGCTAATTGCAATCCCAAGGGAATGATTAAATATGGATTACCTTGTGATCAAAGACCAAGAGGTAAGAAGAACTAGTTCCTTACTCAAGATGAACACTCCACAAGAGGGGTTGATGAATCCTAACTTGAATGTTAAGGCATGCAACCCTAGAACAAGAAGTGCAAAGTGACAAGGCTCATGGCTGTCAAGTGTAGAAGTACTACCGTTTTATTCAAAACTTAACCTACTTATATTGAAATAACTTAGACTTTTAATAGCCAAATTTATGGCTCAACTAACTCTAATAATGGTGGCTAGAAATGAAACACTAATTTGAGGCCAAAATTATCACAATAAATAAAATAGACTAAAATACCCTTACTTAAACATGCTTAAAAGGGTAAAAATAGAAAACAACCAAAACTCTTAAATAAAAATATGGATTATAATTTGAAGTCTTTTATTGGTTCATATCACTAAACCTCCATTTAGGATTTTCGAGGAATCCCGATCTCCCAATTAACTCACAAAGAGTTCAACGTAAAAGTTCAGCACACCTTCTCTCTCTACTTTTCACAATTTAACTAAAACAACTCACTACCAAAGACCCCAAAAATAAGCCACTGATGTGAATTTCATTATTATAGGAATTCACTAACAACTTATTTAAGTAATTGAATTACGAATAAAGAAAAATACTCAACCAATCTATAATCTAAAATAATAAAAATAAATCAAATAAAATATGTATGATCGTAACATTCCTCCCCACTTAAAGGACATCCTTGTCTTCAATGGTGAGAATGGCTCTTTGAGTTGCGAAGGTTTGTAGAGCATACTGTATAGTCATAGTGTGGAAGAAGATTTCTTTAAGCATTTTTCTCAGTAAGTCTTTAATTTCTTCTTATTGAACATTTTCTCCGATGGATCTTCAATTTCCATAATTATATCACCATATCTTCTTCCTTTAACATGTCTCCTTAATCTAAGTCATCAGAAATTCTTCTCTTCCATGAACCGACTACCATTTGCATCCTTCCAAGATTATGATCATCTCTTCCATCAACTGGATCTCAACCGACTCAGGTGAGTGGTACCAGTTACAGACCCAACTTCAATAAGAACTAAGGGGCCGTTTGTTTTGTGGTAATCCAAGATGCCCATGGAATGGGCATCTAGATTACTTCGTTTGTTTTGTAGGAATGTAAGATACCTTGTGTAACACCCTTTTATGTCTTTAAGAACTTAGAAAAAGAAAACGTGCAATGAAGATGCAACATGGAAAAATGAAGTTCAAATGCATTCCTTAATTGAATTTCGAGGACGAAATTCTAAAAAGGGAGTAATAATTTGTAAGACCTAATTTTGGTCTTCTAGTAATTGGATATATGCATTTGATATATGGATTATTCAATTTTGAAATTGTTGATGGAGAGATTATAATTTGAGACAAAATAGAAATACAAGAAATTTGAAACTTTGAAAATGGAATACAAATTGTATTTAATAAATACATAAATTAGAAAAGAAAGGAAAATAGGAGTTTGTATTATATTGGAAAGAAGTTGGAAAAGAATATATATATTCTTTTTATATAAAAAAAAACGTGGGGAATAAGAAAGTAAAATGAAAACAAAAAGTGGAATAAAAAAATAATAATAATAAAGTATGAATGATGCAAGAATGGGGAGGCTTGTATGGGAAGTCACACCACTTTAAAAAAATAATAAATAAATAAAGTGAGGTTGTTATGCTGAGAGAAGGAGAAATGAGAAGAAAAGAGAGGAAGAATGAATGAGGAAGAGAAATGGTGAAGTTAGAGAGCTTGGTGTTTGTCGGAACTCGTTGGAGAAGTCGTGGTTTACGCCGGAAATGGCTGGAAAACGGATTATTGATGCTTTTGGGCAAAATTTTCAATCTCGGTTGAACAACTATTGGAATAGCTTGCAATTCGAAGTGATGTCGACAATTGTTCTGTAAGTGGTTATTTTATAAAGTATTTCAATTATTTTAGTAATTGATGATATTTTTGTGAGATTTGAAATCAATTGCAATTAATATTAATGCAAATGATTTAGTTATTTGAAAATTTGGAGCAAATTACTTGTATTTCACAAATTGTTTATTATTGAGATTGATGATTTACTAATTTGATAAGAGTGACTTATGATCACTAAATTGAATTCATGATTTAGCATATTTGAATTTGAAGAGTTTTAATGTTTATTGAGAAATGTATGAGATTTTTGAGATGTGGTCTCAGAGAAATAAGACTTTGAGAATGTTTTATATTATTTGAGAGAATTGATGATTATTCAAGAAAATATAAATGTTTAATGTTATTTCATAAATCTCTCAAGTTTATGAGATGTTCAAAGAAAGAGCATAGTTTTCAAAAAGAGTTTGAGAATCAAGAGACGTTTTATGTTAAAAGTGGATTTTTAAACTACTAGATTTTTGTACCCATGGTGATTACCCATATGCTATGAGAATGTGTTTCCATAGTATGCAGCGTGCTCAGATCGCAGGGGATGCAGGGGAATGCCGGGGCCATTAGATGTCAAATCCGGATTCCGAATCCTAGTCCAAATCCTGGTCCTGAAGCATTACAGATGATAGAGTTTACTCTAGGTGCACGTATGATAGAGATTGTTCTGCTGTGCGTATGGAGATTACTCTACGCCAGTATGACAGAGTTTTGGGTACAAATTTGGTGATTAGAGCTTATGCTTACATTTCAAGAGTTGAAATTATGAGATTTCTTTATACACATTTTTATTGGCCCGTATTTATGTTTCAAGAGTTATTGTTTCTAAGAGTTGAAATCTCAATTTGTGCAGCTTATGTTTCTAAGAGATTTCGTAATAGTGACTTTGCTACAAATTTCACTCTATTTTCATGATCTTGAGAAGTTCAAAAATTTTCATGATTTATATTATTCCATAGAGTTATGAACTTCGTTTAGTAAGAGAATTATTTTTCTTGAAAATTTATTTTCTTATGGAATCACCACTCACTGGGCTTTTTAGCTCATTCTTTATTTTTAATTTTCCACAAGGTTGCTCTTGAGTTTCAACCAGAGTTAGCTAATCAGAATCTGCCACCAGTCTTGTCAAGTCATTACATATCATCTAGTGTAAGTAAAGAGAGAATTTTTTACTGTGTTGTTTATGGGATATCCAAAGATAAAGTTAGATAATGAGAGAAGAGATAAAGACTTGGCAGTAGATTCCATTGCACATTTGGGGTCTACTGCCATCACATATCGTCCTAGGTTTGGTATAGTTAATCTAGGGCGGGGTGTGACACCTTGGCATATCAAGATGTATGAGTATCCTAGGATGCTCGATGCCCATTCGGGGGGCATCTGATTTAAGTTGGGTGCCCTTTTGAAACATGAGTTTTTAAAATTTTCATGTTGAAGGCGTCCACTAATGACATTTTTGCCCCTTATCAATTTTTTTTTACATTTTTATTTTTATTTAAAATTAAATTAATGTATTTATGCACTAATAAACGATCATATGTAGTTAGCTATATTTATATTTTACATTTAGATATAAAATAAAGCTAATTTAAAATTGAATTAATATTTAATATTTAATATTTTATAAAAATATCAAACTAATATAAATTAATTTGTTCTACAAAATAACACATAAATATTAGTATAAAATAAATTTATGGTTAAATTATCAAAAATACCCCTGAACTATGGGGTTAGTTTCAATTATACCCCTGAACTATGAGGTTAGTTTCAATTATACCCCTGAACTTTGAAAAGTTTCATTTTAACCCTTGAACTTTGAAGTTTGTTTCAAAATAACCCTTGAAGGTTTTTTCCGTTAAATTTATGGAAGAAAAATGACGTATTTGCATATGTTTTGATTTTTTTTTTCAACGTATATGTTCAAATATGTTCACATAAGCAACAATGCAAATGCAAAAACATCATTTTCCGACCATGAATTTAATGAAAAAAAAAAGCCTTCAAGGGTATGTTTGAAACAAATATCAAAGTTCAAGGGTTAAAATGAAACTTTTCAAAGTTTGGGGGTATAATTGAAACCAACCCCATAGTTCAGGGGTATTTTTGATAATTTAACCTAAATTTATACACAAATATAATATAAATTAACAAACACCAAAATGCATGTGATATAAATTTAATTATATTAAACTAATAAGTAAATTATGTAAAGGTTAGCAAGGGCATTATTGGTATAACACAAGACATTCTCATACATAAATCCTACAAAACAAACATGGCTATCTAAATATTCTCAAACATACTTATAAATTTTCCTACAAAATAAACATGGTAATCTAAAGATGTCAGACATCTAAGATTCTAGACATCTGAAGATGCCGGACATCCTAATTTCCTAAAAACAAACGACCCCTAAAAGTGAAGAAATTGAAAATTAAAAGGATAATAGACTCATTCAATGAATCATAATCTCCTAATTAACTCATTGAGAGTTCAACGTAAAAATTTTGCACACCTTTTCTCTCTACTTTTCACAATTTAACTAAAACAACCCACTGCAAAGATCTCTGAAAATATGTCACTACTTTGAATTCCATTATTATAGGAATCCACTAACCAGTTCTTTAACTAATTGAATTACAAATAAAGAAAAATACTCAAACAAATCTAAAAGCTAAAATAATAAAAATAAATTTTGTAGGACCGTAACACCCTCTAGTTACAAAGTAGTGACTTATTTCTAGAGAATCTTGAACTTAGAAAATTTTTAAGGGAGAGATTTGTGTTAGAGAGAGAAACTTTTTTTTATTGGATTTTACTACTTATGTAGTTCTAAGGCTTTACTCTTTCGACTAAAAGTTTATAGGCTCACTTGAAACAATTTAGTGTAGTGCAAGAGTAGTTGTGCAATTTCTCCTTTGACTTATAAACATATTATATATTTACGTTTTTATGAATTTTGTTTCGAGGAATGTGTCGTATTGGATTTTGTGTTATCTTATTGTAATTTGTTTCCAATCATGAAGCGTAAATTATAGGTCATAGATTGCGAGTTGTATCAATCATGGGTCATGCTAAACCAAGTGATAGGTTAAGTCACAGACAAATTAACTCGATAGAGAGTTGTCTTAATTTTAATTTGATTTTTGTTTAATCCAATACATTATGATATACAATCTCATGTCATACCAAGCCAAACCTACTTTTTCATTCACTACATTTATGGTTTGGTGTGACTCATTAAATATGATTTTGACACCTAAACTTTTATCAATTTTTTAAGTTGGTCCTACAACTTTTAAGTTTTAGATTTGTCCTACCAATTTTAAAAGCTTACTTTTAATCTTTCAACTTTTATTAAGTTTTTTTTGTTTAAAAAAAATACTTTTGTTAAGCTTTACCTTAGAGTGAAAACTTAAATATGATATAAGCATATGAATAATTTTCAATAACATAGACCAAGACTTTTATTGCAAGAACTAAATGTGAGATTGTTGAATGAGAAATTTTGGTCAATCACAAAATGTCATGTCATTAGTTTTGTTTAGACAATATAGTCATGTCATTATTTTAAATTGATGATAAAATTGCATATTATTAATTTTTGGACCAATTATAAATTAACATATGTCCCAAAATTAAATTAAATAATAAGAAATTGAAAAAAAAATAATGACACATTTCTATCTTGTGGTCATTTGAATTTAATCAAATTGGCTATTATTAATCGGTCCAATCAAAATTTGTCATGTCTGCATGATGATACAAGTTAATCAAATCAAACTACGTCATGTGTATCTAATGACATAAATTGGCTCAATCAGATTATGTCATGTGGCAACAAACTCACAATCAAATAGGTCCATGCCCATTTGACCTCCTATAAATAGAGAAGGTCACACCTCATTCAAAGACAGAAAATTCAGAGATGACTACTTCAAGGCTTTGATTGATCCAAGAAGATCAATATGCTAGAGACTGATCATCCAAGAAGATCCACAAGCTAGATGTCGATCATCCAATAAGATCAATAAGCCAAGGGCCAATCTAAGAAGATCAACAAGCTAGAGGCATGGTCATTGATAATTCTCAGTTATGAGGATTATTTAACCCTAAAACTAAGTTGTTTTTGCCATTTTTTGCATATGTTATCGAATAACGAGCAAACTAAAAATAGCATTTATAAGATAAATTCATGCAAGCTTGTCGGAGTATGGACAAAGAAGAAATAAGTTGAAAAAAATGAAGAAAAGTTGGCTAAATTGTTGTTTTTGTGCAGATTTGAAGCAATAAAGAAAATGCAATTGCATTTCCTTGAGAAGGCAAGGTGGTGAACAAGAGGAAAATGCAATTGCATTGCAATTGCATTTTCTGGACCTATCATTCATTACGAAAATTACGGAAATTTACCAAGTGTTGGAATATAAATTTTGGCTAGTCAGAAATTGTCATGTCATTACCCAACATTGATTGCAAAATTATATTTAATTAGGGATTAATTAAATTAGCAAGGATCCCTAAATTAAATTATGGCGAATCCCAATATATAATTGGGTTATGTAAAATTTAGGCTAATTTTAGACGAAAATCCAAAGGGCTAGGCCCTAAAGTTATCTAAACCCAGTCCAAAGGTTAAGCCCAAAGTCAACCAGGCTCAGTCCGACTGACAAGCCCAAGCCCACCTGAGGAACTCTATAAATAGAGAGCTCCCTCCTCCATTTTGGAGGTTCATAAGTGGAAATTCTCTAGAGAACTTAGAGATAATTCAGAAACAAAGACTAGAAGACTCCCTAAACTCTTGAAAATCAAGCACTCTCTAAACCAGACCCTTGAAGACTAGAAGACTTGGAAGATCGAGAACAAGCTACAAAGCCCTCGAGACAAATCTACATTTGAAAGCCCTCGAAATAAATCCACATTCGAGAACAAGCTGTAAAGCCCTCGAAACAAATCCACGTTCGAGAATAAGCTGTAAGGCCCTCAAAACAAATCTACACTCGAGAACAAGCTGCAAAGCCCTCGAGACAAATCTATATTCGACAACAAGCTGCGAAGCCCTCGAGACAAGTATACATTCAAGAATAAGCTACAAAGCCCTCGAGACAGATGTAAATTTGAGAGAAAGAATCAGAGGAACAAATTAGAGATTGTACTCCACTACATTCAAATTAATACAAATTAAATTCATTTACACGTATCTCATTTCTCTTTCTTTGTTGAAATCTTGTGTAAACAAATTGGCACGCTCAGTGGGACCATCTCTACCTCTCATCTCTTTCTTTCATCTCAACATACAAGTGAAGTAATGACATCCAAAAAGACTTCTTCGATGACCGTTGTCATGAGCAACTCGTACACGGGTTCTGTTACCCATAGTTGCTCCAATAAACTGAGGCTGCAAGACGATAAAGCTTCTATTGCAGGCGAAGTAATGACACTGCCGGGGGCATTGACTGGCAACAAATTTTTTGTTAAGTTTAACCCCTTGTTCGATCTTAATTCTGATGTAGTGTCCGTCATGACAACTAAAGCAAGCACTTTGGAGGAAAGAGTGGCAGAGATGCAGGAGAAAATCAACACCTTGATGAAGGCGATCGAAGAAAGGGATTCTCAAATCGCATACTTAAAAATCCAGATTGATAACCCAAATTTCGCTAAGTCAAGTCAAACTTCTGCTGTCAAAGATTGCAATAAAGAGAGAGTCGTTGTGCAAGAAGATCAACCACAACACTCCACTTCGATCGCTACACTATCTATCCAACAACTTCAGGACATGATAATGAACTCCATTAGAGCTCAATATGGTGGGGCTTCTCAAAGTTCTCTCTTATATTCTAAACCATATACTAAGAGAATCGATAATTTGAGAATGCCAATTGGATATCAACCACCAAAATTCCAGCAATTTGATAGAAAAGGCAACCCTAAGCAACACGTTACTCATTTCATCGAGACATGCAAAAATGATGGTACACGAGGAGATCTACTGGTTAAACAATTCGTATGAACGCTGAAAGGGAACGAATTCGACTGATACACTAATCTAGAGCCTGAGTCGATAGACAGTTGGGAGAAGTTCGAAAAGGAATTTCTCAACCGCTTCTACAGCACAAGACGAACTGTCATCATGTTCGAGCTCACCAACACTAGACCGAAAAGGTGAACCCGTTGTCGACTACATAAATCATTGGAGAGCCATGAGTCTCGATTGCAAAGATCGCCTCACTGAGCTGTTAGTTGTGGAGATGTGCATTCAAGGCATGCATTGGGAACTTCTTTACGTCCTCCAAGGTATAAAGCCTCGCACCTTTGAAGAACTAGCAACTTGTGCCCACGACATGGAGATAAGTATTGCTAGTCGAGGAGAAAAATACCTTCTAGTCCCTAACATAAGGAAAGAGGAAAATAACATCCATGAGATTTTAGAAGAGTTTATGGTTGTAAATACAATCCCTCTCAAGTTGTCTTCGAAAGACAAGAGGGTTGAAAAACGACAAGGAAATGAAAGGCGTCGCTTAACTTTGAAGGAAAGACAAAACAAAGGTCTATCCTTTTCCTGACTCTGACATTCCTGACATGTTAGAGTAACTACTGAACACACGACTTATCAAGCTTCCAGAATGTAAACGACCAAAAGAGATAGAAAAAGTCGATGATCCCAAGTATTGCAAATATCATCGAGTTATCAGTCATCCAGTGGAGAGGTGCTTTGTCCTAAAAGAGTTGATTCTAAGATTAACTAAAGAATGAAAAATTGAGCTAGACCTCGATGAATTAGCTCAAACAAATCATGTTGTAGTGACAATAGACACATGCAGTCAAATGCATTCTAGTCTGCTTCATGATCAAGGAGTGTGTCTAGTCCAATTTGGAACCTTGGAACCTGTATCTATTTGGTTTCAACATGAGGTGCCGAGAAACAAACTTCAAGACATGGTCAAACTTACCAAACTTCAAGATTTCCTTCCAGTGGAAAAAGGGGAAGAAGATTTGACAAGTTCATATTGCACCAATGTGGAAGAAGTTGATGATTCAAAAGAAGTCGATCAAAGGACTTCTGTCTTTGATCGTATCAAGTCTTCAACTATTCGACCTTCAGTCTTCTAAAGGATAAGTATGGTCGTGAAAAAAGGAGAAAACCAATGTCCAACTTCTGTCTCAACTCGAATTTCAGTCTTCCAAAGGCTAAGCGTATCCACATCGAGGAAAAATCAACCTTCAACATCTGCATTTGATCGTCTCCAAGTAACAAGCGATCAGTATGAAAGGAAGATGAAATCCTTGAAGGCAGAACTGTTCGATGAAGTGAACAATGACAAAAAGATTCACAGTCTTGTTCCTTCTCGTATGAAAAGGAAGTTCTTCGTTCTCACAAACACTGAGGGTTCCTTGAAGGTAAAGAAAAATGTTGTCATCTTAACAAATCCTACAAATGAAGGATCTTATCAAGACTATGATGAAGACCAAAACATCTAAAATGTAAAGAGAACTCCTAATTGTATGAGTATAAACTACATGATGCTCCTGGCCGCATGAGCTTAAAAGGTGAATGGCTTAAATAAAAAATCTTTGAACTACGTTATGACTTGATCCCTTCCACTCAAAGAGTATGTAGGCAACTTAAAGAAAAAAAAATCTTTAAGTTCAGTCTCCTCCTAAAAAAAAGTATTTTCATCCTAGGACAGGTTGGATGCATACGAGCGAGCTTCAACCCCTTCAATTTCGGTTTGTTGCTCACTCCACTAAAGTTCGAGCTTCTGCCATCTTCAAGTTTGACGATTTTTGTCTCTCACTCCACTAAAGTTCGAGCTTCGTTCTCCTCAATTTTGGTTCGTCGCTCATTCCACTAAAGTTCGAGCTTCAACCTCTTCAAGTTCGGTTTGTCGCTCACTTCCTCTAAAGTTTGAGCTTCGTACTCCTCAAGTTTGGTTCGTCGCTCACTCCCTCTAAAGTTCGAGCTTCTTTTCCAAAGTTTAAAGGCTTCATCGCGCTTCTTCTCCAAAGTTTGAAAGTTTTGTCGTCGCTACTTATCCAACGTTCGAAGGCTTCGTCGTCGCTTCTTCTCCAAAGTTCGAAGCCTTCATCGTTGCTTCTTCTCCAAAGTTCGAAGGTTTCATCTTCTTCAAGTTCGAAGGTTATGTCGTCACTTCGTCCCAAGTTCGAAGGATGCACTGTCGCCTCACCTTCAAGTTCAAAGGCTTCATCGTCGCTTTTTCTCCAAGTTCGAAGGCTTCATCGTTGCTTCTTCTCCAAGTTCAAAGGCTTCATCGTTGCTTCTTCTCTAAGTTTAAAGGCTTCATCATAATTTCTTCTCCAAGTTTGAAAATTGTGTTATTGCCCTACCGCCTCTAAGTTTAAAGGCTACGCCATCTCCAAAGTTGGAACGAATCCAAGGGCGAAACTAACAAAAGGAGGACCATCCTTAACTCCACTTGAGTTAGGAATTGAGTAAGGATTTGGTCACCTCCAAAGTTGGAACGAATCCAAGGGTGAAGCAGGACCACGATGAAACAAAGTGGAAGGTGGACCATCCTTAGCCTAAGCTAGGAGTTTGGTCACCTTCAATGTTGAAGCAGCGAGGACGTTGAAGCAGCCGTGAAGGTGAACCATCCTTAGCCTAATCTAGGAGTTTGGTCACCTTCAAAGTTGAAGCAGCGAGGACGTTGAAGCAGCCGTGAAGGTAAACCATCTTTAGCCTATGCCGGGAGTTTGGTCACCTCCAATGTTGAAGTTGAAGCAGCCGTGAAGGTGAACCATCCTTAGCCTAAGCTAGGAGTTTGGTCATCACCTTCAAAGTTGAAGTAGCGAGGACATTGAAGCAGTCGTGAAAGTGAACCATCCTTAGCCTAAGCCAGGAGTTTGGTCACCTCCAATGTTAAAGTCGAAGTTGTCGAAATGTGTCATCCTTAATTCCCCCTAAATCAGGGGTTGGTCACCTTCGAAGTTGAAGAAGACATCGAAGTTGTCAAAAGGTGTTATCCTTAATTCCGCCTGAATCAGGGGTTGGTCACCTTCGAAGTTAAAGAAGACGTTGAAGTTGTCGAAAGGTGCCATCCTTAATTTCGCCTGAATCAGGGGTTGGTCACCTTCGAAGTTGAAGAAGACGTCGAAGCCGTCGAAAGGTGCCATCCTAAATTCTGCCTGAATCAGGGGTTGGTCACCTTCGAAGTTGAAGAAGACATCGAAGCCGTCAAAAGGTGCCTAAATTCCGCCTGAATCAGTGGTTGGTCACCTTCGAAGTTAAAGAAGAAGTCGTAGCCGTCGAAAGGTGTCATCCTAAATTCCGCCTGAATCAGGGGTTGGTCACCTTTGAAGTTTAAGAAGACGTCGAACGGTGTCATCCTAAATTCCTCCTGAACCAGGGGTTGGTCACCTTCGAAGTTGAAGAAGACGTCGAAGCCGTCGAAAGGTGCCATCCTAAATTCCGCCTGAATTAGGAGTTGGTCACCTTCGAAGTTTAAGAAGACGTCGAAAGGTGCCATCCTAAATTTCGCCTGAATCAGGGGTTGATCACCTTCGAAGTTGAAGAATACATCTTAGCTGCAAGCAAGAATAAAAACAATATGGCATATATATTGTCTAAAAAAAATTCCTCCCTATGTTACCTTTTTATGGATTATGATATTCTCTTCTATAGTAAAAGAATTTGCAAGTCTTGCAAATGTTTAAAAAAAAACAAAAGTAAAAAAAAAAAGGTGGAAATTTTTTTTTTGAAACTTGCCTATTCCTCATTCCTCAGTGTGAAGCTCCACTCCCTCTTTGTTGATGTGAATTGATGGAAGACCCATCTCCTCTATTTATAGTGGAGGAAAAGATAAAATCACATCTAATTTGAATTCAAAGATAATGCCAAGAAGATCAAATCAAAACCAATTTGAATTCAAAGATCATACAGGATTCAAACTTTAAGATATTAAAGTTTGAATTTTGGGATGAGTTGACTACAAACTCAAATCCAAGTTCTATTCCAAAATTCAAATCGAAATCGGGCAGGATATCATCTCAATTTAAATTTTGTCATATCGAATCTCAAATTAAAAATTGACTGCAAGCCAAATTAAAATTCTATTCCAAATCCAAAATTCAAATTTGGTAGAATTTTATCTCAAAAAAAAAAAAAAATTGTGCATAATCCAAATTTTATCCCAAATCAAAATTTGATTGAAGTCCAAATTCAAGTTCTATTCCAATTCCAAAATATAATTGGGTAGACTTTTATCTCAAAAAGTGAAAGTTTGGGCATAATCCAAATTTTATTCCAAATCAAAATTAGATAAAATTAATTCTATCGAAGTCAAAATTATGGTAGAATTTCAATTTTATCTAAAAAAAAAAGTAAAATTTGGGCATAATCCAAAATTTATCACAAATATATTTTCCTCTTTTATATTTAATATATCTAATATATATTAAATATTAATTTGAACACTTCAAATTAAATATTAATTTGAACATTTCAAATTTTCCTTTCAACTAAATTGATCTTTTAGTGTTACTATGAGCTAGCAAGGGGACCTTATGAATCTACAGATTATAAGCTCCAATGATACAAAATCAATCAATTAAACTCTTTAATTAATTAATTTTCATTCATTAACTATAGGTCACTTCACTATAGACTTAGAGTTGCACTCTTATGCACTGTAGGACAAGTTGTGTCCATAGATATAATCATTACATGCAAGTCGATCATTCACAAGTTGTTCGTAATTACAGCTGGGTCAAAAGTCTGTTTTGTTAGCTTTATGAGTTTCAATCATATGACTATATATTTTGATGATAAATAACCTATTAATTACTAATTATTTTAGTGTTTTAAACTGTCCACAGTGTAGAGCTTGAAAAGACAATTCCAACGCATTTTGAATCGCTCAAATCGGACTTCAAATGAGAAAGTTATGACCAAAAGAAAATTGAAAAAAACTGCTATGTAGCAATGACGTGGACGAATAATATTGCGACACGTGGCATTTTTAAATAGCTGTTAGAGGCATTTTAAAATTATTTTTTAATCATTCTTTTGTCATTTTCCTCCTAAATTTCCTCCACCCTTGATCCATCTTAACCTAGATCTAATGGATCAAACTTATTCCTTACAACTTCATTTAAACATCATTTTCTTTCTCATTTCATAACTCTCATCCCCAAAAACAAACATTCTCCATTGTTGATCATTCTTCAAAGCTTCATCATTTTCTATTTTTCTTGTGAGAGAATTTTATATGAGAGATTAGATTGTTCCTTTTGAACTAAAGCTTGTAAACCTACTCTTTGTGAGAGTTTCTTTGTGGGTCTTTAAATCATTTCACTATTTCAACTGGGTTTTGTATTGAGGTGTGGATTCACCTTGAGATTTTGAATGAGCAGTTTAATCCTAAACTCGAAAAAGGATTTGTAGTGGTTTGATCCTGCACCCGGTAAAAGGATCATAGTGGTTTGATCCTGAACCAGTTAAAAGGATCGATATAGGTTGGATCCTGAACCTACAAAAGGATCAGTTGGGGGTTGACTCTTGAACCCTTAAAAAGAGTGCCAATCGGTTTGGTTCTCACCTGTAAGAGGACTATCACAATAAAATACCCAAGAATGAGTCTTGGGGAGTGGAGTAGGGATTTCCGAACCACTATAAAAAATTTCAATGTTATCTCTTCCTCTCTATTCTTTTAAATTTTTGTTGCTCAATATTTTTGTGAGTAGATTGCATGCTTAGAAAAATTGTTCTATATTTCTAGAATTTTTTAGGGTGTTTATTTTGATTAGTTTGTATTACATTATTTTAGTTTAATTCTTTAAAAAAAGTTTTAATTTTTTTAAGCAACCCTATTCACCCCCCTCTAGTGTTGTCATACGATCCTACACGTTTTACCCCTATAATTACATCTTGCACCTTAAGTACCACTGATCCTCTAATGAACAATCTGTTTATAATCTAATTTTAAACTAAGTCCCTCTCGGCCAGTGAGAGGATGGGGCCCCATTGTTCAAGTCCTGAAATCAGCACTTAAGGGAACTACTCATCTACTTGCCCTATATGGGAATGAGTAAATTCTATCTTGTGAGATTATGTTTCCAGCTCCCTATTTGGTCAAGTCCGCAAAATGGTAGGTATATTGAATCGACTACAAAAGCCGCTCTCACCCATGCAAATCAAAGGACAAGCTCTCAGAGGCAGGAGTTCATAACTCACTCAAGATTAAGATCGAGCGTATATGATCATCCTGATGAAATACTAATTTTCTCAATTAACGGATTTATAAAGAGAAATTAAATATTTTGTGGTCCAATCTTACACAAACTCATTATATAAGATACACTCACTCACATGTCTCCACATGAATAATTTGGATCAAATCATTTGTAACTATTACAAAGTGGGTCGTATCAATAGTGTTATCAGGATAAGACACCCAACCTTATCTATATACTATGACCCTTTAGGTTATTTCTTGAATATGATCCTCTCGTATATCAACTACATATTGTTCAAGATTACACTAATAACCTTGAATTTTTCATATAATGGATAATATTATATTGCAAATAAAATAACCAAAATTATTATTAATTATTAAATAAATCATTAATTACAAGGCTTTAGAAAGGTGCGACTGTGTCAGTTGGTATCAGAGTCGAGTCGGGGTCCTTGAACATAATAAAAAACCATGTCTGCAAGTAAACAGATGGGCAAGGCAGACAAAGAACGATTGACCGAGATTGAAGAGCAGCTACTCTTTTTAATAGAAGTCCCCGATAAAGTCCGATTTTTGGAATCTCGACTGGAGGAGATTGCCTCCAAAGCCGACAAGATTGAAGCGGTAACTGGCCTCTTGGACGGGATGCCTGTCAAAGAACTGATGGTGAGGGTTGAGACCCTAGAATACAAAGCTACACGATCTAGTAGCTTCAAGTATGGGGACAGCTCGTCGGGCTATGTTGTCGATTTAGTGCTATTAAGAAGGTTATCGATGTTTTAATCAATTGAGTTATGTTTAATTTGGCTAATATGATCCTACATTTAAATTAAAATTAACCCTCTATCAATTCTCTTATACATTAACCACCTGCACATATAAGACTATAAAAATAACATCCAATTCCATTATTTACTATTTCATATAAGTTTGTATATATTAAACAAACATGTGTTATACATTTCAAAAAAAAATAGATGTGTTATAATGATAATACAAAAAAAAAACGAATGTTAATTTATTATATGAAAGCTATTTAATGGATTTATTTGTACTAAAAAATAGTTTTATTTTCATGGATTATAATTAATTATAAAAATTTAAAAATTCAGTCAAATACCTAAATTTAAGTATTTTTGCTGAACATTAATAAAATCAACCATATATAAATATAATAATGATAATGATAAATTTAAGTATCTTCACTCTCAATCCCACAATTATAATGCTACATTTTTAAAAGAAAAGTTTAAAAATAATACTTAAATAATTACATCATAATTAAATTTATGAGAAATACAATATTTAAAATAAAAATGTTCAATCAAATAAATAAAATAAAAATATGAGAAGATATAAAAATGAATCTTAATTATTATTTTTAATTATACTTACAACTTTCACCTAAATCATTTATCATTTTAAAAAATAATTTATTTTAAAATTTTAAAATACACATGCAAATGCACATGGTAATGCACTAGTATATTAAAAAGTGAGGATCTTGAAAAAAATATTTTTGGACACTTTTGTCCCTACTTGAATTTACTAATTTACAAAATATGCCATTAACAATTAATTATAAATATTAAATTAGTTAATTAATTAAATATGAACAATAAATGCTTAGAATTCTTAAAGCTTAGAATGTAAGGTTTTCCTACCACTTAAAAACAATTTTACTTTAATTATAATTCATAATAGAATTATAAAAGTGGTAGAATTCAAAAAGTTTTGTAACCCTTACCTTTTACTACTATAAAAATGAATTTTCTTAAACATTTTTTCACAAACACTAAGAATTTCATTATTTCTTTATTTGTCTCTCAACTCATTGCTCTAAAAGCCTCTTCAATCTTCAAAGTATCTCCAAATGTTGGCGACACATTCAAGTTGCAATAGATGATGTCGATGCATGTGTCGAATCTATATCTTGAACCCAAGTATCTCCAAATGTTGGTGGTACATTCAAGTTGTAATGGATGCATGTATCGAGTCTATATCTCAGACCCTAGAAAAACCAATTTGTAAAGTAAAATAATAGTGTTTGTCTATCAATTGTCAAGTGACCACATCTATTTTAAGAAATGATTGTATAGTAGCTAGGCAATACTATTTATTTATTTTATTGTTATTTTATAACCAGTGCATCATTGTTTTTTTTTTTTTTTTTTAATTTAAAATTTTGTTCAGAAAAATAAAAACTTCTTGAACAATTTTACAAACCAATCTTCCATTTGTTTGGAAAACATCATGGAACTTCAAATATATATATATATATATATATATATATATATATATATATATATATATATATATATATATATATATATATATATATATATATATATATATATATATATATATATATATATATATATATATATATATATATATATTTTTTTTTTTTTTTTTTAATTTTTTTTTTTGCAAAGGAACTTCAAATATATTTCTCGAAAAGTTTTTAATTAACTATAATAGTAAATTAATTAATTAACAATAATTAATTAAAAAATAATTATCAATGATAATTTCTATGCAATATGAAAAGTTGGAATGCACAAAATTTTGTTATTTCATTCTCCATGAAGTTAAAAAAAATTCTTTAATTATAATTATAATTAATAAATTTAATTATAATATAAAATCAAATTAGTAAACTAATTTTATTTTTATTAAGGTTGAAAAGTTCAAAATATAACAAAAAGTTATCCTGAAAGTATATAGAATTTTTAATTAACTAAAAAATTAATTAAAAATAATAATGGATGATCACATTAGGTAAAATAATTTTTTAAAAATAAAAATAAAAATGAAAGTACCAATATATCTTTTAAATAGATATATTAAAAACAATAAAATTTACCCTAAGTTTCATTAAGAATGTGGCATAAGATAGTGTAATTTAAATGCACTCATAAAGATTAAATGCATAGAATGTGAAAAGTTAGACTGTAAAAGGTTTGCATCAATGTAGATAAATTAATTCCAAAATTAATATTTTTATCAAAATATATTTAATTATAGAATATAAAATTTTTGGAATGTCAAAAGTTCTAAAATCATTACATTCTCTTCAACTCTAAATTTGTCTTATTCCTAACAAAGTTTGTAATTAATTATAGACAATAAATTAATTAGTTATCAATAATAATTTCTATGAAATATGAAAAATTGGAATACAAAAATTTTCATCATTTCATTCTCCTTAAAAAAAAATTCTTTAATTATAATTACATTGTTTCTTTAATTATAATTATAATTAATAAATTTAATTATAATATAAAATCAAATTAGTAAACTAATTTTATCTTTATTAAAGTTGAAAAGTTCAATATATAGCAAAAAGTTAACCTAAAAATATATAGAATTTTTAATGAACTAATTAAGTAATTAAAAATAATAATGGGTTCAAATTAGGTAAAATAATTTTTTCAAAATAAAAAAAAATGAAAATACCTTATTTTTTAAAATTAATCTATTAAAAACAATAAAATGTAACTTAAAATTATTAACAATGTGACATAAGATAGTGCAATTTAAACGAATTAAATGCATGGAATGTGAAAAGTTAGAATGTAAAAGATTTGCATCAATGTAGATAAATTAAATCTAAAATTAATATTTTTATCAAATTATATTTAATTATAGAATATAATCTTCCACAACAATTTGAAAACTCCATTTTAAGAAAATTAAGAAAATAATTAAAATTTTGATGGAGTGAATGATCAATTATTGATCTAATAGATATACATAAGTTAATTTAGATATCATCTCTATCTTTGAGTAAAAAAAGTCATAAATTAATTTCACATTAATTAAAATACAACAATAAATTAATTTTTCAATATAAAGTATTTATCGAAATAATAATAATAAATCTAATAAAATATTAATTTTTAACAAATACATTTTTTGTGTACTAAAAAAACATTCTTTTTAATCTTATTTTTTCTTAATGAAATATTACAGAACATATTACAAATTAAAACTTATTTTAAATATTAAATTCCTAATTTTTTTACATTTAAATTTTAAAATTTTGAATGATTATATAATTTAATTAAAATTGTAAAAGCTTTATTATATTAAATTATTTAAAACAAATAAAAGAAAAGTCAACTTAGTTGCGTAGAACTAATTTATTACCTTTGTAAGTTTCAATATTGATAATTATTAATAAATGGTTACACATTTAGTTTTTCAAATTTATTACCCTTATAAGTTTCAACATTGGTAATGATTAGCAAAGAGTTACAATTTTGAGTTTTTGAAAATCAATCATCAATGAAATAAAACAATTACCTATTCAAATTCCAACGTATGAAATATATAAATGTAGTAGAAGTAGAATTGTTTGTACACGAGGCAATCTCTATAGTTGAGTTTTAGTGAGCTATAGTTATGTCATGTCAAAATACTAGAGAACACGCTAGCACATGAGTGTTGGCTAACGAAGCTAATAAGAGGGAGACGAAAGAAATGTGGAATGTCAATTCCACCATGCATGGATTCTTGCTCTTGCGAATGAAGATGGAGTAGAAAGTTTTTTTGTTATTTAGTTTCTATTCGAATTTTTTCTATTCAACAAAATGTTAAGTATTTAGAATTCTAATCTCTATGTCGCTAGCCAACCAGAGCAGCACCATTTCGATGCCAGTTTCAAGTGTGCAATTAGAACTTAACCATGCCAGTTTCAAAGGACTTCTCTCATTTTTCTCAAATATTTTTTTCTTTTCTTTTTTTTTTAATTTATTATCTGAAGACTCTATGTTGTTGTTGAATAAGGAATCGACCTATTATTCCTCCAATCAAATATTTTCTTTATGAAATAACATTTTATGAAATAAATCCCTCTTTATTTTGAAGTGTGCCAATCTAACAGGAAGAAGGTGCTCTAATTGTTTTTTTAGATCAATTACTTAAGTGTTTGGATCAAATCAATATACTTTTTGTTGTTGTTGCGACAATTTGTTATAACTTAAATTTTAGTTATTATAGGTTTGATAAAAGTTGAAATGATCTATTTAATTAACTTGAATTTAGGAATGATCAAGCAACGACATAAATATAAATTGAAAATGAATTTTAAGAATTTCAAAACCTATTGACTAAAGTTACTTATAGAATAACATTAGATTCAAAACTCATATATTAGTTTGATGTTTATTTATTAATATATTCTTTTAAACTTACATTACAAAATGTTTTTGAACCTTAACAAAGTTGTTTTTAAAAATATAAAAATGTAGTTTGTTATTTTTCAAATTCAAATCCAACCATTAAGTAATCAAATTAATTTCATGATTAATTTTAACTGAAGTAATAAAAACATAAAAACAATATTCAAACAAAATAAAATAAAAGATATAATAACATACTAAAATTAAATTTAATATCATGATAATTAATAACATTTTGTCCAATTAATTTAAAAGTTAAATTGTTTGAAAATTAAAAATCACACACACATTAGCTTAAACAAAAAATACACACGTGCACTTGCATGTGGTAATACACTTGTGTACTTAAATTTAAGGTAAATATTGCAATATTTATCATTGACATTGAAAGTTTATGGTAAAAATTGACTATGTACTAAGTTCAAGGTAAATTTTGATATGTTCCGTAGTTTTAGAAGTTTTGTTTATTTGTTTGTTTACATTAAGAGGGAAAAAGTAATTAGATAAAATATGTGGTTTTCATTGGCTCTCTCCTTTCCTTTTTATCTTTTGAAATTAAGAAAAAAAAAGGTTTTGATACCTAAAAGGCCCTTGTACCTTTCAAAACTATTTCAAACTATCCAAAAATCATTTTTACTTTGCTTGGAAGTTAATTTTTTTGGGGAAAAAATCAATTTTTACTTTAAACTTTCAATTTCATCAATTTCATCAAATTTCACTCTAAAATTTCAAAATTACACTTTCCATTTTCTAATTTTTTTAATCACAATAACCCTTCACATAATTATATCTTACATTAAAAACAATTTTTCCCAAGTTTGATTGCAAGAAGATGGCTTGCACGAGTGTTGCCAAACAACTCGAGTAAAGCAAAACCATATGGGAAATAATTGACTCATTTATAAGGCCAACGTCATCTTACCTTTTGTATATTAAAACAAAATTATAATTTTAAATTTTAAGGCTCATTTGATAATTATATGGGGGATATTTGGAGCATGGAGTATGAGTTATTTAACCTGTAATTGTTTAGTCTGAAGAGTTATGAAATCTATGTTTGAAGTGCAGAGTTGTTTAGTGTGAAAATTATGAAGTTTGTATTTGGGATGCAGAGTTGTTTAGCTTAGAATTATGAAGTCTGTATTTAAAGTACAGAGTTGTTAAACTTGAAGTTCTAAAGTATGAGTTTATGTTAGTTATTTTTTTTGTATAGTTTTTTCTACAAATTTTCAAATTTTCATTATTGGAATTTGTTCCCCATGAATTCTAAGATTGGGATTTTTTTTGTTTTTATTAATTTATGTATACAAATTTCTTTAAAGAAAAAAAAAAAGAATTTTGGCCAAAATATCTCATATTCTTTTTTCAATATCTCTCACATAAATTATTCAGTTGACTCGGATAGTTTTCAAATAAAAGAAAGCCTTACAATAATTTTTTAAATATTACATGTGATTTGGAAAGATTTCAATCCATTAATTTAAAGGGATCCTAATAAACTTCAAAATTTTTATGTTTTTAATTCTCTCAATTCTAGAAATAATATAGATTTATTTCCGTCAATCCTAAAATTGAGATTTTAAATTATATTATTTTATGAATATTTTACAATTTTGTGAAAGACTTGTTTTCGTCAATTTTAAAATTTTAATTTAAGATTTGTTTTCCAAGCTTAATAAAAGTTATAATTTTTTTTCCACATGATTTAAGGTTTTATTTTTCTAACTAACCAATGTAATGAATTGTCTAAAATTTGAATAATTTGAAAATAATATATATTCATTGAAGTTTTAAAATAACAAAGTTAAAAATAAAATATCAAATATTTATGCTATTTTAAAATAATTAAGTTCAAAATGAATATATATATATATATTTAACACCATTCAAAATGAATACCATACATATACTTTTGTTCAAAATACTATATATTTATATTATTTACTGTAATAATTTTATTTTGTAAGTTTGGAAGGACGAATCGTTTATCCTTTTACTTTGAATATAATTAATTTGAAAATCAATTATTTTTTATTTTAATACGTTAATCTTTTTAAATACTAATTTCTTAAATTATAATACGGTTTAGTTTAAAATATGTTTTTCTTATCTTTAAATCGTTAAATTATATATATTTTTGAGTTATTAATAATAAAAAAAAAGCTTAAAAAAGATAAGTTTGTTATTTCTTTTAAGTAATTTTAGTTTAAACTTTAAAAAAAATTGTAGATGACATGTGGAGGAAGTGAGATAAGAAGATTTTTATAAATTAAAAAAATTATTATGTAGTACTCTAATTTAAATTAGAATTTCAATTTAAATAATAGTATCATATTTAAAACATTTTTATATAATTTATATTTAAAAAATAAAATTATAGGATAAAAAGACAAATATTTTTGTTAAAAAATTTATTAAAATTACAAGATAAAAATAAAAATAAAAATATTGTGGTTAATAATCATTATTAATAATTAATAATTAATAATTATTTATATTCAATTATTAATTAGTAATGATGATGAGAAAATTCATATAAAAAACAAAGAAAAATTTGTAAATTAAGAAATTAAAAAAATTATGCAAAAAAAAAAATGAAGAGAAGGAGGAGAGAAGAGACAGAGGGAAGTTGTAGGGCCCACAATGAGAAGTTTGATTTTGAGTTAATAAATTGTGAGGCTTATGAGAGTTAGAGTAAGAGTTAGTAAGTTTGTGGGGCTCACAATAGAAAGTTGGAATAGAAGTTAATAAGTTTGTGAGGCCCTACAATTGGGTTTAAAATATCTTTGTGCTAAACAAGGAGTTGGGTGTAGTTATTAACTCTACTCCACCCAACTCCCCAATCCAAACACCCTTGGTTTTTTGTTTTTAGTTTTTGAAATCTGTGCTTGTTTTCTCCCATCACTCTACAATGAGTTTCATTTTTCTTAAGAAAACATTTGAATTCTTAGCCAACTTCCATAAACAAAAATAAGTTTTTGAAAATATTTTTTTTTTAGTTTTCAAAACTTGGTTTTTGAAAACATATGTAAAAAGTAGATAACAAAATAAGGAAATCCATAGGTGAAAGTAATATTATTTATAGGCTTAATTTTCAAAAACCAAAACCCAAATGATTATCAAATGGGGCTTAAACTTATTGTCTTTCTAACTTTGATTTTAATTTTGTTTAGTATACTATTAACGCTCTATTTACTTATAGAATGGAGAAATGAGAATTGGAGGACCCGTCGGATAATATTCTCGTTTCTCATTTCTTGGTTCATGTTTTCTCTTTCTTGTTTCCTCTTTTTTTAATAAAGCAGAATAAAGTTGTGTTTGATAATTGTTTTCTATTGTTTGTTCTTTGTTTTTTTATTGAAAAAAGAAATAAAAATGTTGTTTTCTGTTATCTTAGATTTTAAATTAAAAAAAAAAATTTACATAAAAATTAATTTTAAAAATTAAACATTCAAAAGTTTGATGTCATATATTTATTTATTTTCAATATTTATTATGTATTTTATAAGTCAAAACTAATAAAATAGTGTTTTTTTAAAATATTGCTTCTAATATTTGTATATAATTTAGAAAACATTTGGTCAAAATGAGAAATAAAAAATAGAAATAGCAAACAAATCAAATGTATTGATTTCTCAAAAGTTGGAAACAAGAAACAAAAATATTGTCAAACAAGCTTAAATTTTTTATTTTCTTTGATGCTATTTATTAGAGTTAAGAAACAGAATTTGAACTCAAATCAAACTTTAGAATCATTCAACCAAATTACCAGTGAATTTTAATCCTAAAAAAAAGTTTTCTCAATCTTACTCCTGATCATGTGGGGCTCCAACTCTTTTAAGAAGCCAAAACTTGTAAAAATTGAAATTATATCATTCTGACAAAGACAAACTATAAAATTTATTATTACTATTTTTTAATTCTACAAAGTGTTCATGAGAATTTGAACCTCTTATTTTTTATGTCTTAACTAACCAAGTTATGTACAGTTTGACAAATTTAACCTGATGATATGATGTTTAAAATTTCTACGACACGAGAATAATGTACAAAATCCATTTGATTTGTAAACAAAATATTGAAGTGTAATTGGTACTTACTATTTACAATTTTAATGAACAATATCTAAGATTGATTATCATGCTGTATAACATTAGTTTAAGAAAACTTCCAGAAGATCCATAGATTCTAAATATATTTTTAAAAAATATAATTTTGAGTAAATGTATTTTTTAAACTTTTTAGTCATGATATTTGAGTATTTTTTTTTAAAAAAAATCAGTCTCTATTATTTAAAAAGTTAATTTAATTTCTTATATTTAAATATTTTTTGATTTTATTATTTTTGTTGGTGGATTTAAGAAATGACTGATAATAAGCTTACATGAGATAAGTAGTTGATATAAATTTAAAGGAAAATTAAAGAAAAATTAAGCCACCTAAATAAGAGAAAAAAAAAATTCAAAAGTGTTGCCAATTTCTTTTAAATTTTTAGGAGAAATTAAAGGAAAATCCTATTTACTTGGTTTGATTATCTTTTTATTTTTCAACAAACTCACTTAGGGGGCGTTTGGCGCGCAAAATTAAGTTGAGTTGGGCAGAGTTAGTTTGTTAATGAGTTCAGAAGTCCATGTTTGGAGTGCAGAGTTAGGTTGAGTTGAGTCAGAAAGTCTGTGTTTGGGGTGCAGAGTTGAGCTGAGTTGTCAGGAGTATCTGGTGCATTTTTTTGTAACCCGAAATTAGGGGTGATATCGGTTCAGTTTTCATTGATTTTAGGCCAAACCGAGAACCGAACCGATCCAATTGGTTTTAGCAAAAGAGAAACCGAACCAATGTCCAATAAATGACAAAACCATCGGTTCGGTTCTCGATTTTTTTGTCTCTCTTTTTTTTACAAATTTTTTGCTATTTTACTTCCTAGTTCGAGCCCCTATTTTAGTGTTTTTTGCCCTAAAATTTCTCAACACCTCAATAAGAATTCATAGAGTTAACAATCTCATTTTGTTACTTTAAAATTAATTGAAAGAAAATGGATGAAACGACACAAGAATGAAGTGGGATTCGATTTATGGCTTTTTTGAGGTATATATACCTTGGTTCGGTCGGTTCGGTTTTTAATGGTTTTACCAGACAAAAATCGAATCGAACCAATATTTTTTGATTTTGCGAAAACAAAAACTGAGATGTCCAATTTTCTTCTAAAAACCGAACCAAACCATTGGATCGATTCGGTTCGGTTTGGTTTGGTCGGTTTTCGATTAAGACTATCACCCCTACTTGAAGTAGACTGATTTTTAGCTGACTGTTTTTGTTTCTTTTATTTTTATTTTTTCCAATCATTCATCTATAAACATATTTTCCCAACTTTCTAACATTGAATTCAAATGTCCACTTCAAAAAAATAATAAAAATAAAAATAAAATCATTGATCTTTTAAAAAAAAAATATCATTATTTATCTTTCTTTTTTAGAAATTAACTTATTCCAAACTATAGTCAATGTAGCATTGTTTTCTCTTTCTTCTACACACTGAACTTCTTTCAAGTTATAGAAATCAAATGTTGCATTTTTTATAACAAAAAATAGCAATTGATGAATGGAAAAAAGGCAATGTACCTGTATTTTTTTTTCCTTTAAACACAAATTGAACTTCTATCAAAATATAGAAATCTAAGGTTTCATTTTCTAAACACACATTGAACTTCTTTGAAACTTACAAATGAGGACCTTATTATGACATTTTTCAATTACTAATAGAGTTTTCATTATGAGGAAGTTTTTTTTTTTTTTTTTTTTAAAAAGCACATTGACCATTACGTTTTTTTTTTTTTTTTTTTTTTTTTTTTTTGCAAAGAAATATTGTTTGTTTACATTTGTTTAAACACATGTACTAAATTGAACATTTTTGAAAAAGATAATGCCAATATTTTACTTTTTCAAGATGACAAGCAAGCGACAATATATTTCATGTCATGGAAGAGTGAAATATTCACAAAATATTAGTAGGTCATCAAGGGTCTATTTACATGATTCACAAAACATAATTATGGTTCACAAAATATAAGTAATGGCCAACAATGGATAGAGTTCGTAAATCTGAAGAAATATTATTGGAGCAGAGAGTCAGACCAACTAAGTACATTTGCATTTCATATTATTTTGAACCATGAGAGTATCGTAGATCGCTAGAAATTGTTGTTGGCGATAGTCGCCGAAGATGATACCTTCGGTTGCCATATATATATGGTCGCCAACGATTATCGTTGATCGTCTGAGAAGGTAGTTGGTAATGGCCATCAATTGCCGCATATGGTCATCGGTCGTCAGAGAAGGTCGCTGGAGGTGCTCTCGTCGGTGGCTGGCAGTGGCCGACGGTCGTTGGAGAAGCGGTGATAAATATGTTAATAGGGTTACTGTACAAGTAAGTGGTAATATCCTAACACTGTAGTAAGTCGGTAGAGTTGAGTTTTTTTATGGGTAGTTAATTTCTCCATGGACCAAACAGTGAGTTGGGTTTAAAATCCAACTCAACTCAACTTAGGGGGCCAAACGCCCCCTTAGTAACTATTAGATAAACTTATCGTCATCCAATTTTAACATTGATGAACATAAATTATATAATTGGAAAAGTTTTTGCACGTAAAAAGTTAAATTAAAACATTTTAAATAATAACGAAATTAAAAAACACTTAAATATCATTAACTAAAACATTTATTTAGATCAAAACATTTCTTACTTTTCTAGAAGTTGAAGGTTGAAAATTCAAATTTCCACCATTTGGTTGAACTTTAAAAGAAGATTATTTAATCTATTTATTAGCAGTTTAAACTATAAAGTGCATCCATTTATTACATATTCACTTTTGTTGCAATGCAAATACATTTTGTCAAGAAAGTTGCCTAATATTTTTTTGAAAGTTGCCAAATAATATCTCTAGTTTATATATATATATATATATATATATATATATATATACATATACATACATACATACTAATAGTTAACAGTACATACATTATTACTTAAAAATAGAACAAATCACTCTTGAACTATGAAGTTTATTACAATCACATCCATAAATTTTTAATTTGATCAATCAACTTCCTCTACTTTGTTAAGTGTTGCAATCAACCTCTTCTATTAGTTGTTGTTAAAATACTATTTAATTGGATTTCACATATGTGACTCATATGTGAGTAACTTGTTATTAGCATATCTGGAAAAAAAAGAAAAAAAAGGTTTTACATTTTACAAAAAAGGCTTAGTAAGTTTCAAGTTAGTGTGTTATTTGATTTGTGTGATTTTTCTGTACTTTTTTTTCGTTTGTTTAATGGGAAAGAAGAAACTCTAGAAGACCAACGAGATTGCAGTTGCCATAGCTTAAACTTTCATCTCCAAATTAGTTTATGATGGCACTGCTTAATCCATATAGCCTAAAAAGAGGGATCACCCTCATAAGATCCTCAATGACAAGTTTGCCCTTCCCTACTCATGTATGAGTCACATATGTAAAGTCCAATTAAACAATAAATTAACAACTAATAGAATGGGGCTAATTACAACATTTAACAAAGTATAGAGTGCTGATTGTTCAAATAAAAAATTTATGGGTGTGATTACAAACTCTATAGTTCAAGAGTGATTTGTGTCGTTTTTCTCGAAAAAATATAAATTAATAAATTACGTAGTAAAATGATATGTTGGGTGTTATTTTCACTATTTTCTCCTTGTGGTTCTCCCAAAAGTTTCGCAGGAAAGCATCTCAAAAGGGCTATTTTCGTAAAGGAATTTAGTAAAAAATAAGAAAAATAAATATAAGAAGCAGGTTTTTATTTTTCTGTCCTTTCGTTTTAAACCTGGCCGAAATTTTGAATGAAAGAAGGGATATAATTGTAAAAGCATACGTCAGAAAACAGTAAATAGAAAGAGATATATTTGTAAATATACGGCAGGGTGGAGGGGCAAAGTTGGAAAAAAAATTTGGACCATTTATCGATTTGTGCGTGTCATCCTTGCGCAGGGGCCATACTAATCTTCTCTGTATCGTTCCAATTTTATCGGATGTCCCCGAAGGGACGCTCCCTTGTGTTACTCGTTCTTATTTAAAATGAGAAATATAATCAACACTTATCGATGTGGGACAAATTCCTGCTTTCGAGCAACAATTGATTGGCAATTGATGCTAGACTGATTACTGATGAGACTTTAGTAGATCGACACATCCAAAATCAGGCTCCAAGAAAAATATGCTGACCGGTCCTTTCATTAAAAATCTTTGTTTATTATTTATTATTATTTTTACATAGTTTATTATTAATTATTTATTTCTTAATAATTAATTAAAAAATATATATTTTTTCGTAAAATTATAAGTTTTTCATCTTAATGGTTATGTCTATTTTGCCTATAGAACTTTTCCATTAATCTCATAATTTAAATGTTCATGTGGCGTGTTGATTAATCTAATAAGAATCGATTTGTTTTATCGATTTTGAGATGAATTGTAGTAATGATATAAAAAACTCATGTTTGTTTCATAGATATTTATTTTTTAAAACTCAAATAATTATTATCCAAGAATAAAAATATCACATGAATCATGAGATTTTATTATCCATTTAGGAGATGAGACTTCTTTTACTTGGAATTTTTTCCTTTGGAAAATGAAGAGAATATGAGACAGAGAAAAGTATTCATTAATATGTGTAAATTGATTTTAATAGTTTTAAATTATTATTAATTAATTAGATAATTATATAATATAAATATTTACTTAAAATATTTTTTAACTAAATCTAATAATTTAAATTATTTTTCCATAAACAAAACCTATAAAACAAACACAGCTATTTATAAAACAAACACAAACATTTAACTCTTAGATATTAATTATTCTACATATTAAAACACATACATTAATTATCCAGACGTTTAAATCCTAAGTTTTTAACTCCTAGATATTTAATATTTGGGATCCAAACAGGTCGTGAGTGATAATTTGACCATGATACAACATAAAAAAGTGGGTAGTCGGATAAAACAAGAACGAGGCCATTTTTTTTTTATGGAAATACATTTTAAATCAAATTCATTGTTTGTCCACCTTTATTTTATCTAGTTTGCCTACTTTTTTTAGCGATCTATTACCACATCATGTTAATGATAGAGTTAATATTAAGAAAGTGGAAGCAATTTTGGATCTTAAGCACTCTAATTTGATCAATTTTACCAAATTAAAAACATGCTTAAAACTGGGAAAAACTGAGAATGAAGAACACTACCTTTTGAAGCTCAAAATTGAAGCAATCTATGGGCTTTATTTGAACACAAACCAGTTGTGGACCTCCTCTAGAGTATTCCCTACTATTCTCAGGCCTTGGAACGGATTGTGGGATCCTAGTTTGAGAGAATTTTTAGAGAGAGAGAGCAAAGGTCTAAAAAAAAACACAACAGTGTTTTTTTTTTCCTCTTCTTCAAAACCTATCTTCTCACTTGTGTTTCTTTGCTAATTAAAGCCATTAACCAGCTTCATCAAGCTTGCTAAACTTGACAACACAAAGATGAGAAGGATTAATCAAGAAGGAGGTGGCCATTTTTGGTGAACTTGGAAAAACAAGGAGCTTGTTCATCAACAAATGTATTTGGTCCAAAATTTATTCCTAAATGAATTTGAATTTCCTTTTAATTTTAATTCAATATTAATATAAAATTAATTTTAAATTAAAATCAATTTTTTTATTAATTAAACAATTTAATTAATTTTAAATAATTATTTAATTTAATATCAAATATCAAATTAAATAATTGGACCAATCACGATTTCTCAAATTGAACGTTCGAACATGAATCTCTATTCATGTTTTAAACCAAACCAATATTTAAATCAAATTTAAATATGCCCACCTCTTCTTAATCATAGTTTAATTCATAATTAAGCTATGAAACGTTAAGTATATCGCATATAATTAACGTTTTCTCCCAAAACCGAATTTGAACAATTCAAATTTTTTTCTCTCAAATTGTTACAAGGCTTAGTCTGAGCTAGTAAGGGGAACCTAATGGACTTACAGATCATGAGCTCCAACGATACGAGATTAACCGGCCAAACTCTTTAGCCTAGCTAATCAACATTCGTTAACCACCGGAACACTCCACTAAAGCCTAGTGATTGCACTCTCCTCACTGTAGATATAAATTTCTGTCCACTCGATATAACCATGATTAGTAAGTCGATCCTTCACAGGTCGTTCGTAATTACAGCTTGGTCAAATAAACCGTTTTACCCCTGTAATTACTTCTTGTTCCTTAAGTCCTACTGATCCTCTAATAAACAATTGGTTTGTGGTCCAACCAACAAACTGAATTCCTCTCGGACCAATGAGAAGGTGGGCCCATTGTTCAAGACCCGGAGACTGCACTTAAGGGAACAACCTCTCTACTATACCCTAAAACGGGTAGGAGTAAATTCCATCTCACATGACTATGTTCCCAACTATCTACCCGGTCTTATCTCCAAAATGGGGGGCTTATTGAGTCGGCGATCTCGGGCCACTCTCACCCATGCAAATCTAAGGATAATCCCGAATAAACAGGAGTTCATAGCACGCTCAGGATTAAGATTGAGTTACCTAGGTCATCATATGAATATAGTCAGTTAAAACAGTAAACGGAGTTTAAAAAAAATCTAAGTGACTATTTTGCGGTCCAGTCTTATGCAAACTCATTGCATAGGACGCCCCAACTTTCATGTCTCCACATGAACGATTCAGGATCACAGCGTTAGTACTATACAAAGTGGGTCGCGTCCATAGTGTCCCTAGGATAAGGTACCCAACCCTATCCCTATACTATAGACCGTTCTGGTTATTACTCGAACTTGATCCACTTTGATGTCATACATAAAGTTCAAGTATACATCTTATAGTCAAGGGTTCTTAGTTCATTGGATTTGGGTTATGGAATACACAATTCACTTTATTCAATAACAACTTTACTGTATAAGCCTCAATAACAACTTTATTGCAAAATAGAATATACATTCAGTTTACAAAACTACGAGTTTTAGGACACAAAACCCAACAGTTAAATCATTACTCATTAGTCAATTAATGTATCACATTAACGTTAGTATCGACCATGAAGATTAGAATCAAAATAGAGAATCCAAAGACATCCTTCAAACTTTTTTAAAATTTAGGAATGAGAAAGATCGATGTTATTGTTAAAGTTTGTGAGCTAAATTTGAATTTTTTTTAAATTGGAAATGACATGATTATGCGTTCAAAATTATACTTTCTATTTTCTAAAAGATTTCTAATCACAATAACCCTTCACATAATTATATCTTAAACATCAAATTGAGTATTGAGTCCTCTATAATTAGTAATTTCTCAAACAACTCTTTTGTCAAGTTTGATTGCAAGAAGATGATGGCCTGCACGAGTGTTGCCAAACCAAGTCAAGTTAAACAAAACAATATGGAAATAATTGGCCCATTCTTACCAACGTCATCTTCCCTTTTATAAATTATAATGTCGGTTTAATTTATTTCAATGTAGTCCTTATATTTTTAAAAAGATATTAGCATTCTTATACTAACATGGTAACTTTTCAAAGTTTTTCTTTCTTCGGATGAAGATTAAATTATCAATTTGAGTAGCTCAGTGAATAAGATAACAATTACCATTTCAAAGGTTTATGTCCTATCCTCACTTCTACAATTATTAAACTTTTAAAAAAAAGTTGAAAATTAAAAAAAAAAAAATCAAATATTCCAAGATAGTCAAACTGAGTTTCATGATGCTTTATTTTGCTTTAATGACAAGTATTGGATTCTAACTCTATGATTAGTTTTCCTTTGAAAGATCATTAAAAAAAAGTATTTTTATATGCATCTAATAAATTCTAAAACATATGATGACAGAATATTGATAATTTTTTTTAAAAATGAAGTTAGAACTACATTTTTGTTGAAATTTGTAAATTTTAGAAAGGTTATTCAATGGTGAATTTGTGTACTGATTAATCTTAATTTTAAGGTTAAAATGTTATTTTAGTCCATATACTTTGAAATGTCTAAATTTAGTCCATATACTTTAAATAAATCTAAAAAATGATCTCTATTATTAGTTTGGAGGTTAGTCCAACGTTAACTGTGCTGAGGCAAAAATAATAATTATTTTTTTCTGTCTCCCCTTTTAACTTTCTCTCTCTTTTATCTTTTCCTTTGGTTTCTCTTTAAGATTATGTTAAAACACTCTAAAATCTCCCTTTCGAACCTTCACAGCGACCACCACCATTTGAATCTGCCGTCGTTGTAGATCTCCAAATCTCAGTCCCCTCTCATTCCTAATCGAACCTCATCCCTTCAAATCCAACCCCATCAACAAACCCACTAATATCTCTAACGACCTCCACCATAACCAGATCGCTGCCACCTCTCTCGCCGCCAAGTTCGCCATCATGCTCCAACAACATCTTCTCTTATATCTAGAGGAGTCTTTTCCGTCAAAAATGGTGTCGATGACCATAGCTTCCTCCTATGCCTCTCTCCCTCAAAAATTTCGACATGGATCGCTCCCAAACAATGTTGTCGATGGATCTTGCTTCCAACTACCAAACTCGATTAGTCTGTGCTGGATCTTACAATTAATCGTTAGTGTTTTTCAAGTGCCAAATTGATTTTGAAATCTGTTTTTGGGTCTTTTTCTCAAGGAGCTTCTTGTTAGAGGAGTAGAGTGGGGAAAGAGGGAAGGGGAGAAACCAAAGAGAAAGTTAAAATAAGGAGAGAAGGGGAGAGAAAAAAGTTGAAGGAGAGGAAAATTTTGATTCTTTTTGCCACATCAGCTCATTTTAACGTCATCAGCTCATTTTAACGTTGGAGTAACCCCAAACTAACGGTAGGGACCATTTTTTAGATTTATTGAAAGTACAATAACTAAATTTGGACATTTCAAAGTATAAGGACTAAAATAGAACAACTACCATAGTACATAGACCAAAATAATACTTTAACCTAATTTTAAAACTTGATTTTTATTGAAATTACTGAGTTTATAGATATTTTTACATTGCTTTTTGTTAAAATTATTGAGTTAATTAGCGAAAAATTGAATATTGAGTAAAAATTGTAATACTTATCAAGTTTAAAGTCCAATTTGATAAAATTAAAAGTATATGATGAAAATTGATACAACTTAACAAGTTTAGGAGTCAAAATTAAAATTTTTCCTCATTTTTTGCTTCTTTATCATTTTGATCTATAATCTATACTTTCATAAATGTTGCCATGAAGTCCTCAACATAAGATATGATTAAATGATAATAGGAGTATGATTGACAAATTATAATATGTAAGGAGCAATATTTAAAAAAGAAAAGAAGATGAGAGATAAATTTGAAGTTTATAAAACACTGGCCGTAAGATTGAAAAATAGTATAATATTTTCTTTTTTCATCTTACGCAAAGAATTATGGCATTTCTAGTGTTTTTTTTTTCTTTCAATTAATCAAAGTAAAAACGAGTAGAAAATGTAGTTAAGGTAACATCTGATGCTATTCTGCATCGAATGTTGTCGCTGCTGTTTTCATTTCAAGCAAAGCCTTCTCAAAGCACTCAGCAAGAAATTCAGGGTCGGGGATGATATCTTTAGCTACAAGAATTTGCATTTCAGCCCTTCCAGCATAGCTCATCATATGCATCGTTATTGCCTGCATCAAACCATTAATCGTATTAATTAGATACCACAGGTAAAAAAAATAATAATAATAACCTATCACAATTACTGTTATTCTAGTTAATGATTATTTCAAGAACAATTACTACAAAATCATTCCTAGTAAAGTTTTTAATTTTTGTTGTTGAATAGGATGAATGAGCTAACAAGAACAGGGGAAGGGAGTACATGGGACAAGCTTGTTGAAGTGGCTCTAATGTATGTAATGGGATTGCCTCCAATGCTAATCTCTTCTCTTGGGCCAATCACATTTGAGATTGTGAAACTTGTATTGCAAATAATCCTATAATTAAGAATGCAAGCTACCTGCGAAATTTGTAGGAATGTTTTTATTATCTCCCAAAAAAAAAAGGAAAGAAAAGATGTGAAAAAAAAAAAATCAAAATTGACCCTAAACTTAAATGAGGTTGTATCAATTTGGAACTTAAACTTTCGATTTCATCAAATTGGACACTCAACTTAAATAAGTGTTGCAATTTTCACCCTCGGTTCAAATTTTGCTAATTCACCCACTAATTTCAACAACAAAAAAAAAAACAGTGTAAACATCTTCATAAACTCATTAATTTCAATAAATAAAGTTTTGTACAAAAATAAGTTTGACTAATGCATAAAATAATCATTAAATAACTTTGCCAAAATTCATAAATTTCAACCAAAAAAATTTAGCTCTAATGTCATTTTTCTCTAAAATTTTATCAATTTCATATCGTACATATGTTTTATAATTCATTAAATGCATAAGAGAAAATTTTTTTTAACGATATTTGGAGCAAAAATTTATTAGAGGGTTAAAATTGCAACACTTTTTTAAAGTTTAAGGTTAAGATTGCAATACTTATATAAGTTTGAGGTGCAATTCGATGAAATTGAAAGTTTAGGTCCAAAGAATAGGAATGTTGCTTTAGTTTTTCAAACTCGACATTCTTACCTTTGGTCCCAAGCATGACATCACGAGCTTGCCAATTCCATATGAAAAATATGCTTCAAGAGTGCGTTTCTTTCGATCAATCATCTTCTTTGTTCTCTTGACATATTGAAGAGGGTCAGATGTTTTCTTGTGATAGAATACAGGAAGGAGAAGGATCCCTAACTTGTTACCCCATCGGGATCCCCTATTTCCTTTCATCATATCAGTTAAATCCTACACCATACACATCATAAAGAGTTGAGCACAATAAAAAAGTATAGAAGAAAAAATACCCTTGAACTTTGTCGTTTGTTTAAAAAATACTCCTATTCTTTCAAAAGTTTCAATATTACCCTTGATCTTTCATAAGCATCTCAAAACGATCCCAGAGTGGAAATCCTTTAGAATGTTAGACAAAAAATTGATGTGGCAGTGATGTAAAACGACATGATAATGACTCAAACGCTTGTCTGGATTAAGTTTGAAAGAACGACATGTAAACACGTCGACTTTTCTTCTAACATTTTAATGATTTTTCTACTCCAATGATAGTTTTTGAAACGTTTATAAAAGTTCAAGGGTAATATTGTAACTTTTGAAAGAATATGTGTATTTTTTAAACAAAGAATAAAGTTCAAGAGTATTTTTTATAATTTAGCGAAGAAAAAGAAACAATCGATATAACCTGCAATCCTGGCTGTTCTCTAAGATTAACCATGGCTACTCCCGTTAACTGAAGCCCTTCTTTCAAACCTGCACATAGAAGGTCAAAATTGATAAAAACGTGTTTGATAACTAATCATTTAAACCATATTTGATAGCAAATTTTGCTTTGTTTCTCTAAATGTAGTTTTTGACTTCTTAAAAATACTTTTAAAATCTCATCCCATTTTCTAAACTAAAAAAAAAAAAAGTGAAACAAAAAACTAAGAAAATGTTTTTTTAAATAGATTACAAAACAAAGAAAAATGTTTATTAATAATAAAGGAAATTGACCTTTTTAGGCCTTGAGTTTTTCCTTCTAGGTGCATTTGGTCATTTAGTTTTCAAAATGTACATTTTTAGTCCCTAAATTTTAAAAAATAGATTCAAATGATCCCTCACGTTCCTATTTTGTTTGTTACATTAACGGAACAAGTTTTTTATATTATTTTTAATACTGATGTGACATTTAAAATTAATAAAATCATTTCTCTCACCCTCTCTCTTCCAATTCTCTCTCCTCTCTCTCCTTCCTCCCTCTTCTCCTTTGTTCCACCTTCTATCAATGAGTTTCTTTGTTTTGATATCTACTTTGTAGTTTGTACAAATGTTTTAATAACCATTTGATTTTTAAAAATTAAGCTTTTAAACACTACTTCCACTTATGAATTTCTTTGTTTTGTTATCTACTTTTTACTTATGTTTTCAAAAACCAAGCCAAGTTCTAGAAACTAAAAAAAAAAAATTAAAAACTTGTTTTTGTTTTCAAATTTGATTAAGAATTCAAATGTATACCAAACAAATATGAAAATCATTGTAGAGAAATAATGAGAAAACAAACACAATTTTCAATAACCAAAAACCAAATAGTTATAAAACGAAGCTCAAATGTTTGATAACCATTTGGTTTTTGGTTTTTAGTTTTTGAAAATTAAGCTTATAAATACTACTTCTACTTGTGAATTTCCATGTTTTCATATCTACTTTTTCCATGTGTTTTCAAAAATCAAGCCAAATTTTGAAAGCTAAAAAAAACTTTTTTTTTTTTTTTTTTTTTTGTTTTTGGAATTTGGCTAGAAACTCAAATGTTTCCTATAAAAAATATGGAAACTATTGTAGGGAAGATAAAAACTATCATAGAGAAATTGTGAGAAAACAAGCACAATTTTTAAAAATAAAAAATTAAATAATTATCAAATAAGGTCTACACGTATAATTTAACCAAAAACTAACCATGATTAAATTGTAATTTAGGCAGAATTATGGAGTTTTGGAAGAGGGACAAAGAAACTTACCCTTGGATTGCCTGTGGTCCAAGTACGTGGATAAGCCTGCCCCTATCACGCTGAAAAGAACGTCATTTATTGTCTGCAACCACAACTTCAACTCCTTATCCACAATTTCTTTTCAATGAATTTATACACTTGAATGTTAATAAAGGGCTTGTTTTCTAATTTAATAAATAACTGTCATCTTGGTCCTCAAACTTTAAATTAATTTAACATCTGTTTTAGTTTTTTTTATTTTATTATTTTAATAGTTAATATCCTTCATAGTCGACCTATATAACTCCCTTAAAGATATGTGCATGTCAATATATTGATATACATATTTGAAGTTACGTATTCATCTATTTAAATAATTGACTGCATACTAATGACAATGACTAAAATAATTAATATTTAAAAATTCAAAAACTAAAATATATATTACAAAAATTAAAATGGAATACATTTGCAAGTTTTGAGTCTAAAATAGACACAAAAAATGATTCTAAATTTTTGATTAAAAATATCTATATTTTGAAGTAAATTAGCAAAATTAATTATGGTTTGTAGGGTGATTGGATTGGGTTGGGTTGAATGGATTTTTTGGGACCAATCCAAAAATTTAGGATGGTCTGGTTGACTACTCAAATGACCCAATCAAGGATTGCAACCCAATCCAACCCAAAACTATATTTTCGAGTTGGGTTTCCGAGTTGATTTTTATTTTATTTTATTTTATAATTTTTTTAATTATTTAAAATAATTTTTGTTTGAATTAATAACTAAAATCACATAAAATTCAAATATCAAACTTCAAAGTTCATAATATCTTAATTTTCGTTACAATCCTAGATGAAAAACATTAAAAATTCACAAATAATTCATTTATATATATAAACATAAATTTCGGGTTGGGTCGGGTCATGTCAACCTGAGCCTAAAAAGGCCAACCCGAGAACCGACCCGAAATTTCAATTCTCCAAAATTCTAACCCAACCCAAACCGAAAAAAATCTAACCCAATCCAACCCTTACGATTTGGGTTGGATAGTCCAGATTGCTCGAGTTACCAGATTATTTGTATACCCTTAGTTTGAAGAGATAGAATATGTTATTTTAACAACTTTAATTCTTGTTTGGAATCATCCACATGTTGAATATCAAATGTTCTGTCCTAAAGTCGACTAAAGTAATCTTTTCTTTTTCTTTTGTTTTGATAATATAAAGTAATCTAATTGAGGGAAGTATCAATAAAGTAATCTAATTAAAATAGTTCTTTTTATGTATTAAAAAAACTTGATTGGAAGGATAATTTTTAAAAATATAAAAGAGCAGGAAACAAAAATATTTCATTAATCATAAATTTTTACTTATTTTGTTTCTAAATAAAATTATTGATAGTTATAGAAAATTTATTTTTGGTTAAAAAATGTTTCTTTTATCTGTTAGGTTAGTTGGATATTACTTTCATCTATAATTGAACATCATATGACCTCAAACAAGCAATAATAAATTTTCATAAAAAGAAAAAGGAAGAACAAAAATTACGCACTAAACAAAAAAGTATTGCATCCTTTTATTATTATTTCTTTTTTCACCTGGGGACTCCTGAAAAGGTCAGTCCAACTGGAGAAAAAATATATATATATATATATATATTATACCTCTTGCCAATTTTGGTTCCATTATTATTGAAAGGAAAGAAAATTGGCATCTATAAATTTATTTTAAAATAGACAAATGAAAATGAGACTCCGGATAAGAAAACAAACCATTTGACAACTTTGAAGCAAGTAAGGCTTATCACTCATTGCTTAATATATGCATATCAATAATCAAACTTTTTTTTTGTTGTCATGTAAATTAGATGAAAACATAATAAAAACAAATAAATAAATAAAGCTGTTTCTTAAAAGGAAATAGGAAGTTTCTGTGGATAAAAAATAAACCCATCTTAAAATCAAATACCAAAAAACAAAAAACAAAACAAAATCCAATGAGATAATGACCAAATTCTACAAACGACAAGAATCAAAACCCATAGAAAAAACACTTGTTATCGCAAAAAATAAAAAGAAAATGAAACTCAGACCTAAGAACAACAATGTACATCAAAGATTTAATTTAATCCACTCTAAAACTAAGGGGCTGGAGTGTAGAGTATTTAGTTTGAAGTTTTGAAGTCTGTATTTAGAGATTTGTTAAACCTGAAGTTCTGAAATTTGAGTTGATTTTAGTTGTTTTTTTATATAGTTTTTTCTATAATTTTTCAAATTTTCATTATTAAAGATTTGTTCCGTGAATTCTAAGATTGAGATGTTTTGTTTTTATTAATTTATGTATATTTTACAAATTTCTTTTAAAAAAATTAAACAAAATACCTCATATTCTTTTTTCAATATCTCTCACGTTAATTATTCATTTGCCTTAGATAGTTTTCAAATAAAATAAAGTCTTCTAATAATTTTTTAAATATTACATGTGATTTGAAAAGATTTCAATCCATTAATTTAAAGATATTCAAATAAACTTCAAAATTTTTATGCTTTTATTCTCTCAATTCTACAAACAATATAAAGTCTTCTAATAATTTGTTTTCATTAATCTTAAAATTGAAATTTTAAAAATTATATTATTTTATGAATATTTTATAATTTTGTTAAAGACTTATTTTCGTCAATTTTAAATTTTAAATTTAAGATTTATTTTTCAAGCTTAATAAAAGTTATAATATTTATTTTTGCATAATTTAAGATTATATTTTTCTAACTAATCAATATAATGAATTATCTAAAGTTTGATTAATTTAAAAATAATATATTCATTGAAGTTTTAAAATAACTAAGTTAAAAACAAAATATCAAATATTTATGTTATTTTAAAATAATTAAATTGACAATAAATATATATATTTTAACATCATTCAAAATGCATACCATACATACTTTTGTTCAAAATACTATATATTTATGTTATTTATTGTAATAATTTTATTTTATTAAGTTTGAAATGAGAAATTGTTTTATTTTTACTTTGAATATGATTAGTTTGAAAATCAAAAATTTTTAATACGTTAATCTTTTTAAATACTAATTTTTTAAATTATAATACAGATTAATTTAACATATAATTTTCTTATCTTCAAATCATAAAATTATATATATTTTTGAGTTATTAATAAAAAAATAAACTTAAAAAGGATAAGATTGTTATTTGTTATAAGTAATTTTAATTTAAACTTTAAAAAAATTGTAAATGACATGTAGAAAAAGTGAGATAGAAAGATTTTTATAATTAAAAAAAATATTATGTACTACTTGAATTTATATTAAAATTTCAATTTAAATAATAGTATTATATCTAAAATATTTTTATATAATTTATATTTAAAAAATAAAATTATGGAATAAAAAGAAAAATATTTTTATTAAAATTAAAATAAAAAAAATAAAAAATAATTATTAAATATTTATATTTAATTAATAATTAAAATGATGATGAAAAAAATTATATAAAAAATAAAGAAAAATTTATAAATAAAAAAATAAAAAAATAAAGGTAAAAAAAATAGAAAGAGAAAAGAGAGATAGGATTGAATTGAGGAAAAAGAAAAAATGAAATAAAAAAGTTGTGAGATCTGGTTGGATGATAAGTTAATAAATTTGTGAATTAACAATAGAGTTAAAATATCACAAAGGGTTAGGGTAATTTTCATCTCTTCCCAACTTCACTCATCCAACTCTTCGACCAAACACTCAACACTAAAAGCCAAAGTTGAATTAATTTTGAAAAGTCCAACTTACCGCGTTAGGAGCAGCTTTCTTCACCGCTTTCATATCCTGCACCGCGAACTTGGCCGTCGCCACTTTCCTCGGCCAGAGCTCCACCCCATCGCCGCCTGATATCGGCGTTTTCCGGTCAGAAACCCAAAGCGACCTCAGTATAAACTCCCCCACAAACAAGAAGCTAAACCACACCGTAATCAACAACTCCAACAGCATCTTCGGTATTTCCTCCGCCCACCTCCGCCTGGCTCTCCTCGCCGCCTTCGAATCGGAAACGATCGTCGGCAGCGCGTCGGGATCGTCAATCCGCCGGCAGCACGTCAAGAACATCGACATCAGCGAGATGCCGTCGCCGAGCGCGTGGTGGATTCGGAAGATCAAGCACTTGTGCGCCAAAAGCAAGTGAATCTCCCAAAGAGGCTTATCGGCATCCATCGCCGAAGAAGTCGCTAAATCGGCCAAATACTCGTTCACCGCCTTGTCGTCGCCGGCTCCGTCGTCCAATACAGGATCGGCGACTACGATGACGTGGCGGTCGACTTCGATTGAAGTCCTCCGCCAGTACTCGACGCCGTTCCGGTCGCGAACTAGGAGGCTCGAAAACCTAGGGTGCTGAACCATTACGGAATCGGCGATTTGAGATTTGACCGAATCGACATCGATCGAGTTCCGAACTCCGACGACGCAGTGAATAATCTGGTTGATTTCAGGACGGAGAAAGAGGCGGCCGGCCGGCGTGAGTGGCTCATCCATCTCGAGCTTGGACGAACTCGTCATTTTTTGGGGCAAAATCGAAAGGGATTGGAATTAGAGGCTTTTTGAATTGAGGTTGAAGGAATGACGAATGAGTTCGTTTAGTGGAAAATCAAATTCAGGAGATAGAGAGAAGAGTTTTGTTGAAGTGGACGTTCCATGAAAATGGTATTGCCAGTGGCAGAGGTCAACGTCAGAAGAGGGGCGTTGCAGAAAGGCAAAGAAAGGAAAGGTAAGGACAGGTTGCTGGAGAGACGAGACGTGGAGCTCTTTTATTATTATTATTATTATTTTTTTTTTTTTTGGAAAGTCCTCGGGCTCTTTTATTTCTCATGTATTTTTAGTTATATTAAATTATAACTTTCTAATAGCATTCCTTTTTGCGATTAAATCATAAATTCAATCTGTCAATTCATAATCCTTTTGTTTTCTTGCAGTTTTTTTTTTTTTTTTTTTTTTGGAATAAGAAACATTCACTTTATTATAAAGAAGCTAACTTGGCTAAACATACATATAGTTCCTTCTCTAGAATGTTCTCAATCCATATTGAAAAAGACGATAACCATAAAACAGATTCAAAATTCAAACATATCCTAGCAAACTCATGAGCTAATACATTGAATTTTTGTTATCATGTAAAAAAATAAATGCCTTAAAAATTATGTTTCAAGTTCAGACAATCTCGAAGAAAGGTATAAGTATCTTTTTGAAAGGTCTCCTTGCTCATCATCATTTTGATGCATGTCAAAGAATTTGAATATACTGTTAGAGAAGAAAATCCCAATCTTATCGCAAGCCGTATTCCTTCTAGGATAGCTTTAGCCTTGGCACACAAAGGCGAAATGGTACGTGGGTGATAGCCACACAGATGGGACCAAAATAGTTCTCATTTTCTAAGCCTAAATCTAGTAGTTTTTAGTGATTTTACGTGCTTAATCTCCTATTTTATGGTAAATTAATCCGAGGAGCATTTTGGTGCAATTTGCATGTTTTGGAAGCTATTTAGAGCATTCGGGGAGAATTTAAACTCAATCGAAGGTCACCTGAGCCCTAAATAAAGATTTGGATGACAAATGACCATTTTGCCCTTGGAGGAAGCATCTAGACACCCAAAAAATGCTCAAAAGACGCTGAAGACAGATTGTTGCGAAACATGACAATGTCTCAGCGTCTCGACGTTGCTATAGGAGCCCAAGTTGACGCTGCCGCGAGCCCCCCTCGACGCTGGTCTGATTAAGGGTAGAGGCAGCGTCTCGATGCTACTGTGAGAACTATAAACAGTTCTTTTCCGCATTTAGGTTAAATTGTATGTTATTCCAGCCACCAAACTCGAAATTCTCTCTAGCTTTCTCTTTCTTTTAGCCTATTTCTACTTAGTTTTTATATCATGGCTAGTATTATGGCCATTTGCTCTTTTAATTTCCATGTGTCGGCTAGATGGTTATGTAAAGCCTCGTAATTAATAATTTATTTAATAATTAATAATAATTTTTTATTATTTTATTTGCAATATAATATTATCCATTATATGAAAAATTCAAGGTTATTAGTATAATCTTGAACAATATGTGGTTGACATATGCAAGGATCATGTTCAATAAATAACCTAAATGGTCATAGTATATGAATAAGGTTTGGTGTCTTATCTTAGTAACACTATTGATACGGCGCACTTTGTAATAGTTACAAACAATTTGATCCAAATTGTTCATGTGGAGACATGTGAGTGGGGGTATCTTACACAATGAGTTTGTATAAGACTGGACCACAAAATATTTAATCTCTCTTTATAAATCCGTTAATTGAGAAGGTTAATATTTCATCAGGATGATCATATGTGACTCAATTTTAATCCTAAGTGAGTTATGAACTCTTGCATGTGAGGGCTTGTCCTTTTATTTGCATGGGTGATAGTGGCTTTTGGATCCGATTCAATATGCCTACCATTTTGGAGACTTGACCAAATAGGGAGCTCGAAACATAATCTCATAAGATGGAATTCACTTGTTCCCATATATGGTAAGTAGATAAGTGGTTCCTTTAAATGCTGATTTTGGGACTTGAACAATGGGGTCCCACCCTCTCACTGGCCCAAGAGGGACTTCGTTTATGATTAGATCATAAACAAATTATTCATTAAAGGATTAGTGGTACTTAAGGTGCAAGATGTAACTACAAGGGTAAAACAGACTTTTGACCCAACTGTAATTACGAACAACTAGTGAAAGATCGACTTGCATGTAGTGATTATATACATGGACATTACTTGTTTTACATTGCATAAGAATGCAACTATAGGTCTATAGTGGAGGGACCCTAGAATTAATGAATGAAAATTGATTAATTAAAGAGTTTAATTAATTAATTTTATATCATTGGAGCTTATAATTTATAGGTTCATAAAGTCTCATTGTTAGCTCATAGTAACACTAAAAGATCAATCTAGTTGAAAGAAAAAAAATTAAAATGTTCAATTGAACGTCACAAGACTCAATTAGTAGCCAAGGGATTTCACCAAAGCCCTAGAGTAGACTTTTATGAGACCTTCAGCCATGTTGTGAAGGCTTCTACAATACGCATTGTGTTGTCTTTCGTTGTGACTTGTGGATGGTCATTACTGCAACTCGACTTCAATAATGCCTTCTTGAAGGCACGTTGGATGAAGATGTGTACTTGTCCAACCTTCAAGGTATGAAGATTCTTAGCACCCTACCTTTTTTTGCAAATTAAACAAAGCCATCTATGGGCTCAAACAAGCACCAAAGGCGTGGAACAACATTCTCAAATCAGTCTCAGTAAGTTATGGATTTGTGAACAGTAAGTCTGACACCTCCTTGTTCATTTATCATAATAAAGGGACAATTATTCTGTTATTAGTATATGTCGAAGATGTGGTTATCACCGACAATAATGTTTCACTGCTTGATCACTTAATCACCTCGTTGGATACAAGGTTTGCCCTTAAAGACCTTGGATTGTTGAGTTACTTCTTAGGTGTTCAAGTCACACATCTACAATCTGGTTTGTTGTTAACTAAAACGAAGTATATAGATGATCTCCTACACAAACTAGATATGGGTGATTTGAAAGCTGTTCCATCTCCTTCTGTTTTGGGAAAGCACTTGTCTTTGTCAGATGGTACATCTATGACTGATCCATTTATATATAGGAGCACTATTGGAGCATTACAATATCTCACGAATACACGGCTAGACATTGCTTATATAGTAAACCATCTAAGTCAGTTTCTAAAGCAACCAACTGATATTCACTGGCAAGCGGTCAAAAGGGTGCTTCGATATCTCAGTGAAACAAAACATTTGGGTTTTTTAATTCAACTAAGTGAAGCACTATCAATCACATCATATTCATATGCTGATTGGGCATCCAACATAGATGATCGAAAATCAGTGGTTGCGTACTGTGTGTTCCTTAGAAATACATTAGTCTCATGGTCATCCAAAAAGCAAACAGCAATGGCGCTATCAAGCACGGAGTCGGAGTATCGAGCTCTTGCACGTGCTACGGCAGAAATCACTTAGCTTCAACAACTACTTGTTGAGATTGGACTAAAACTTTCTACTGCCCCTATATTATGATGTGATAACATTAGTGCTAGAGCCTTAACATCCAATCCAGTTTTTCATGTCCGTACCAAACACATTGAGATTGATGTTCATTTTGTACGAGACAAAGTACTAAGAGGAGAGTTAGAAGTTCGGTATGTTCCTCTGCTGATCAGTTGGCTGATTGTCTAACCAAATCTCTTTCACACTCACAGTTCCAATTATTACGCAGCAAACTCGAGGTATTTGAACTCCCCTCTCATTTGAGGGGGGATGTAGATAATAAATACCAAACGCACCCGTTGGTTAAGTGTGAAGATGAATCCAAGAGCTCACATACAACTATGTCACCATCTATGCAATAACAGTATCAAAACAACTCCAGCAGGGTTATTCAAAATGCCTCCAATAGGATTTACCCATCTGTTATATTTTGTTATTATTCGGTTGTACCCTTGTTTTGTCCTTTTGTTATTAAGAAACTCTAGAATGGGTATTCTTTTGTATAAATTAGGAGATATTCTCCTCTGGTGAAATAAGAAAGCTAGTCTGCAATATTATCGACATCGATTGAGTTTTAAGTTCCAATGATACAATGTATAGTTTGGTTGATTTCAAACTTCGATGAATTCGTCATTTTTGCAAAAGGATTTGATTGAATAATTGAAGTAGATAAATCAAATGGAAGAAGCTAATTGAAGGAATGAACATTTCACTTCGCAGCGAAAGTATTGGATCGTCTTTGATTTTATTTAAAATTAAACTAAAAATTAAGGTTAAGCAAACTTACTTGGAGTAAATATAGAGATATTTCTGGTAGATCTTTATCTCCTCCATAAAATCTTTCTGTCTATGACTCGAACACAGAACCAAGGCTTGTGGGAGCCTCTTGTAAGAAAATCCACAAGGGATTGGAGAGGAAGAGGTCTAGAGAGAATTCTCTAATTCTCTATTGAGGAGATATGTGTTATATCTAATGGCTCAACCCAAGAGTCTTATTTATAGAGACCAAGGAAAAATCTTTGTCATAATTAAAATATTATATTTTAATATCTAATATATTAAAATATATCTTATATTTATTTGAATCTCATTCAAATCTCCTACGATATTTATTTATTTGAATCTTATTCAAATTCTATAAAGATCTTTTATTTAATGCATCTAATATACATTAATTATTTTAATATTTAATGTATCAAATACAATAAATATATTTTTCTCTTATATATTTAATATATCTAATATATTAAATATTAGTTTGAACATTTCAAATTTTTCTTTCAACTAAATTGATCTTTTAGTATTACTATGAGCTAGCAATGAGACCTTATGGACCTACAGATTATAAGCTCCAATGATACAAAATCAATTAATTAAACTCTTTAATTAATTAATTTTCATTCATTAAGTATAGGTCACTCCACTATAGACCTAGAGTTGTACTCTTATACACTGTAGGACAAGTTTTGTCCATAGATATAATCATTACATGCAAGTCGATCATTCACGAGTTGTTCGTAATTACAATTGTCAAAAGTCCGTTCTACCCCTATAATTACATTTTGCACCTTAAGTACCATTGATCCTCTAATGAATAATATGTTTATAATCTAATTATAAACTAAGTCCCTCTTAGGCCAATGAAAGGGTGGGGCCCCATTGTTCAAGTCCCGAAATCAACACTTAAGGGAACTACTCATCTACTTACCCTATATGGGAATGAGTGAATTCCATCTTGTGAGATTATGTTCCCAGCTCCCTATTTGGTCAAGTCTCCAAAATGGTAGGCATATTGAATCGGCTACAAAAGCCACTATCACCCATGCAAATCAAAGGACAAGCCCTCACAGGCAGGAGTTCATAACTCACTAAGGATTAAGATTGAGTCGCATATGATCATCCTGATGAAATACTAATCTTCTCAATTAACGAATTTATAAAGAGAAATTAAATATTTTGTGGTCCAATCTTACACAAACTCATTGTATAAGATACCCCCACGCACATGTCTTCACATAAACGATTTGGATCAAATCATTTGTAACTATTACAAAGTGGGTCGTATCAATAGTGTTACCAGGATAAGGCACACAACCTTATCCATATACTATGACCCTTTAGGTTATTTCTTGAACATAATCCTCTAGTATGTCCACATATTATTCAAGATTACACTAATAATATTGGATTTTTCATATAATGAATAATATTATATTGTAAATAAAATAATCAAAATTATTATTAATTATTAAATAAATCATTAATTATGAGGCTTTATGACATAAATCTCAACACTAATTACATATATTTCAAATTGAAATATAGTTCATCACGTCAAAGTTCAAATTTACGAGAGATAGTCAACAATTCTGTTGAGGTATACATTTCATGAAAGTGGTGAAGTTCTGCACCGATCAACATCAAAAGAGGGAGAAATTATTCGAGGGAGCCGAGGTTGCAAGGAGAAGTATGAATGTTGTAACCACCTAACTATGTTCTCATGAGCTTGGGGTAATGATTAAATGTGTTAATCGGTTGTATTAAAGTGCATGGTCAATTAAAAAATAATAAATATGGGCGTGGTTTTCGATGGTGATAAGTTTTTTTTTTAGTTCAACAACATTTGGGAGGAAGGATTCGAACCTCTAACATTTTGATTGAGAGTACATGTCAATTATTGCTGAGCTAAGCTAAGCTCACTTTATCTAAGTGGTGATAAGTTAGTTTAGAGATAATTTAAGAAATTTAAAATTTTAAAACCTTATATGTACGTACCAAATTGAGACTAAATACAAACTATAAATATTTAAGATGTAACAAGAAATTTTGTTGTTGGTTAAAATCATAGCCACCAAAATTGATGCTAGACCAAACTTTTAAAGACTAATTGAAGCTCTTAAAGTTATAGTGACAAACTTCATTAGTTAACAATCAAATTGAGAATTACTAAGTTGGGGGCTCTTGTTTCTCCTCAAGAGAAGTCATGAGCGATTAGGCAACAACAGTGTTGACTAGGGGGATTTGGGGGTGATCAATGGGGCTACCTGTCCTTCGTGGAGAAAGGGCAGTATGGAGGGTGAGGAGTGTAGCAAACAGTTTGAAAGGCTCAAGCTATCATGGATAAAAAACCTCGGGTTGTAGATATTGAAGATGACGATCTTCGAAATTCGACTGTGTAAAATCCTCACTTTAAAACAAATCATTAACGATATTTTAAGTCCATAATTCCAAAATTTTGGAATCTAGAAGACAGGGTGAAAATCAAATCAGCTGGAAAAAAAAAACTTTTCTATGCACATTTAGAAGATAGCTCAACTGACATATTAACGACCACGAGGTCTATAGTTCGAATCCCTTCAACCTCTATTGTACTAAAAAAAAGTAGTAAAAAAAAGAAATGATTATTGAAGGAGGGTCATGGATCTTGGACTTTTTTTTTAATTAATATTATAGATTTTCAAACTTATTATAAAAATATTGTATTTTTCAAACTATTTATATTAATATTGTTGTGTTTAATGCCGTGAAGGATGAGACAACCACCTATACACGGCTTGGTGGAAGAGACGACCACGTTTGGATTTTAAGGGAAAAAGAAAGACAGTTGGATGGTTGTCTCTTCAAGAGACGACCATTACATAAATTTTTCCAATAATTACAGTTGACATATTGGTCAGTTATTTACTCTAAAACACAAGAAGTTCAAGTTTGAGTATTGTGGAACGTAGTTTTTAACTTTTTATTTATTTTTTTCCTTCGCTTTCTCTCTTTCTTTTTTTTTCTTTTGTTTTTTCTTTCTTCTTTTTCCTCTATTTTTTCTTTCTTTTTTTCTCTATTTTTTTCTTTCTTTTATTTGATTTATTTAAATCAAATAAGATATCTTTAGTTTTTTTTAATATTTTAAGAAAATTGAATATCATATTGTAATTTATTCTTTTTTTAAGAAATAGAAATTTATTTTAAGTATTAATATTTAAATATTATATTGCAATGGATTTTGGGAGAAGAACAACTTCGTTTATGTCATTTTGAGTTGTTTTAAATAAAATTATCACGTTATTCAAAATTATCATGTAATTCTTTCTAAATAAATAAAGAAAAATACATAAATACAAGAGAATGAAAAATCACTCATATTAGAAAAGAAAATATTTAAATAATTAATACTTAGATAAATTTCAATTTCGTAGAAAAAAATAAATTGCAATATAATATTCAATTTATTTAAAACATGAAAAAAAAAATTGAAGATATCTTATTTGATTTAAATAAAACAAATAAAAGAAAGAAAAAAAGAAGTGGAAAAAAGAATAAAGAAAAAACGGAAGGAAAAAAAGAAAGAGAGAAAGCAGAGGAAAAAAAGAAATAAAAAGTTGAAAATTGCATTCCACAATGCTCAAACTTTGGGCTCCTTGCGTTTTAGAGTGAACAACTGTCCAATATACCAACGATAATTATTGATAAAATTTATATGATAGTCGTCTTTTGAAGAGATAACCATCTAGTTGTTTTTTTTTTCTTTCTAAAAATTCAGGCATAGTCGTCCGTGTATAGATGGTCGTCTATTCAAGAGATGATCATCCTCCACACTATTAAAACAACAATATTAATATAAATAGTTTGACAAACTTCTTTAGTTTAGTTATAAATATTAAGAAAGAGATTCAAAAGGTAAAAAATTAATGAAATATTACTAAATAATATATTATTATTTTTAACACATTCTTATATATTTATACATCAAACTTCTTTTTAAAAAATCAAAAATAAATTTTGTTGATTGGTTTGGTACTATTTTTTTTTAGATATGACCTTTTTCTAAGAAGATTTTAGTCACGAGTTTTATTAGCATAATTCAGGGTTTGGTTATAGTATATTGTAGCCCTTGACTTTTACACTCCCTCACAAGTCCCATTCTCGAGATTTTGTAATTAAAACAACTACTGCAATTATGCCACTTGATACTTAGGCATTAATATTTTTTTTAAAAAAAAATAATTTTTAGTGTTAATTCATAGTTTTTAACATAAATACCAATAAACTTGACATACATTATAAGATTAAATATTCTTTTGATCCATGAGGTTGGACAAACATTTCTATTTGATTCCTAATTTTCAACATATTACAATTGGATACTTAGATTTTGAATATATTACAATTTGAAAATGCTTCATTTTAGTTTATGGCATTTATTTTCCATAAATCCTTCAATGGAAAAACCATATGACATTTTAAAATTAATTGTATTAGATATGTTGTAATTTTTTAAGTGATGTGACTTTATCTTTTTATCTATAATCTATAATATATTAAAAAGCTACAATCTTGAAAAAGCTTTTTTGGACCATTATATCCCTTTATTAATTTATGAATTTACTAAACATGCCATTTTAAAATTTTAATTATTTTAATTAATTAGAATGTGAAAAGTTAGGAATAAGTAGGGCTAGAATATGAAAAGTTTTGCTAATTTATTTATAATAATTTATGCTTTTATATTTAATTGAAATTAATAATAGAATTTCAAAAGTTTTCTAACTTATCAATCTCTATGGGTATATATATGGAGTTCTCCCATTCTTTTATACAACAATTTAGCTCTTTTGAGGAAATTAGCTACCCATGTGTAGACCCGAAGAGCGGTGAAAAAGAGATCATGGTAAATATAGTTGGTCGCTGGATATACCACATCAATTGACAATTGAAAGTTGGATTGTGCTTCAAAATGCATATGAATATACCATGGAATTGGAGAAAGAAAAGTAAATATTGGTCAACAACAACATGCACAATTTGGACAAGGAGATCTAAGAGACCACGGAAATGATAGTCCAATTTTAAATGAGGTTTTGAGAGTTTGTTAATGAAAATGAGGGAGCTTCTTTGGAGCATTTTCTCTCTCTCTCTTTTAAATCTAACTCTCTTTTTTAGGTTTTTTTTTTTGTAGTTCTCTTTTTGAGTTTGTTTCTTTTTATCTCTTGATTTGTTTTTCTTATTTTTTTTTTTACATTTAGTAGTGTCATATAACACAATGATTATTATTCTTATCATTTTTATTTTTCATGAATTACAAATATACCAGTTATTTTAAGACCATCTTATCCATTTGAGTTCATCATGAATTACAAATACAATATTTTCATTTGACCATACTACTTCGTGTATTCTTAAATAATATTTTCTTCTGAGTACCTTAAATAATAATTAATTCATTAATAAATTTCATTTACAATTTACATTAATTTAAAATATAACAACTCCATACACATTACAAAAACCATTTAAATTCATTATTCAATATAAAGTATTGATCAAAATATTAATAAAAAATCCAATGAAATAATAAGTTTAGCCAATGCAGTTTTTATAATCTTAATAATAAAAAATCGTTTGTTTTAATTTGAAAAAAAATCGTAATAAAATATTGCAAATTACAATTTTTTTCAAAAACACGTTACAAATTACAAATTTATTTTAAATATTCAATTCAAATTTATGTGCTTTTTACGTTTAAATCTTAAATATTTGAATGGTTATAAAATTTAATTTAAATGGTAAAAGTTTTTTTCTCTTGAATTATTTAAATTTAAAACAAATAAAAGAAAAATCTACTTAGTTACACCTTAACTAACTTATTACCTTTGTAAGTTATAAATTTAATATTGCTTAATTATTAGGAAATGTAGTTTCACTAAAATTTATTACCTTTGTAAGTTTCAACGTAATTATTAGTAAAGGGTTACAAATTTAGTTTTTAAAACCAATCATCAATGAAAAAAATAATTACCTATTTAAATTCCAACCGTTGAAACATATAAATGGAGTGGAGGTAAAATTCTTTGTACATGAGACAATCTCTACACTTGAACTTTGGGGTGAGTTGTAGTTATGTTGTCAAAAAATTAAGAATAAGCTAGCCCATGAATTGGCTAATGAAGCTACTAAGAGGAAAACAAATGAAATGTGGGATGTCAATTTCCATTATGGGTTCCTGCACTAGAGAAAGAAGATGGAGTAAAAAGTTTTTTGTTATTTAATTTATGTTCGAATTTATTTTATTATTTAACATTCTAATCACTACGTACATCACTAGCCACCTGAAGTAACACTACTTTGATATAGAGATGTCCACGGGGCGGGGCGGGGCCGGGGAATGGATTCCCCGTCCCCGTCCCTGCCCCCCATTTCATTCCCCATCCCCGCGAAATTCCCCTTTTAATTTCGCGGGGATCGGGTTCCCCGCGGGAAATTTTTCCCCGTTCTTTTTTTTTTTTTTTTTTAATCTTTTTTTTTAAAATTTTATTCTCAACCATAATAAAAATTATTTCTAAATGAATAATTTTCAATATAATTCTATTTAAAGTAAATGTTATAAAATTTCCTAATAAAAACAATAATATACCATAAGTAAAAATACTATAATGTCGAAACAACTTAATTTCTAAAAATTCAAATTTCAATATTACAACATAGACTTTAATTTTTTTTTATATAACAAAATAGTCTTAAACTAATTCCTACTATAGGTTTTTTTTTTAAAAAAAAATTATTTATAGGTAATAATATATATATATATATTATTAATCGGGGAATCGGGGCGGGGAGGGGTGGGACGGGGAATATATTCCCCGTCCCCGTCCCCGTTTAGCCAACGGGGAAAAAAACTTCCCCGCTCCCTCCCCCATTCCCCGTGTAATCAGGGATTCCCCGCCCCGTTCGGGGCGGGTCCCCGCGGGGCCCCGGCCCCGCGGGTTAAATGGACATCCCTACTTTGATATCAATTTCAAGTGTGCAATTAGACCTCGACCCATGGTTTTACTACTTTTTGGATTTTTCTTCTTTTTCTTATTATTTTTTAATTTAATTTTTCTCCAAAGATTCTTTATTGTTGTTGGACTAGAAATTGAACTAGAATTCCTCCAATCAAATATTTTCTTTATGAAATAAAATCCCCTTTTATTGAGGCGTTGTCGACCATAGAAGAATGTAATTTGATTGCTTTTTCTTAGACTAAATTAGTATACTGTTTGTTCTTGCTACTACAATTTGTTATAACTTAAATTTTAGTTATTTAGGTTTGGTAAAAGTTAATATGATTTATTTAATTAACTTGAATTTAAGAACAATTAAATAATAACATATATATAAATTAAAAGTGAAATTTTAAGAATTTCACACCCTATTTGACTAAAGTTATTTATAGAATAATATTAAATTTCAAAACTCATTTTTTAGTTTTATATTTTTAAATATGATGTTTATTTATTAATATATTTTGTTTAACTTAGATTTCAAGATGTTTTTGAACTCTAACCAAAATCTGTTTTAGAAAATATAAAAATGTAGTTTTTTATTTTTCAAAATCAAACTCACCCTTGATTAAGTAATCAAATTAATTTTAACTGAATCCATAAAAATATAAAAACATTCAAGGAATAAAATAAAATAGAAGACATAATAACATATTAAAATTAATTTTAATATAATAATAATTAATAACATTTTGCCAAAATCATGTGAGGAATTAAGTTATTTCATAATAAAAAAATATATACATGTGCATTTGCGCACGTGGTAATACACTAGTTAAAGAAAAAGCTTTCTTTTATATATATAACTAAAAATAAGGAAAAAACCGGCATCACCTTAAAAATTTAAACGGACAAAAATTAATATTTTTTAATGCGATACGATCTTTTTAACCTCAATATATTTGTTTAAAAACAAATTATAGTGCGTAAAATACACTTTTGATCTTTTGAGTTTGATAATAAGTTTCTATAGTCTATTAGTTTCAAAACTGACATTTTGTTCTCGACCTTCAAGAAATGGTTTTAAAAAGTCTCTTAATGACTAACATAAAGATGATTTGACAGTTAAATTACTAACTAGTGGTTTTGATATGATTTTTTAATAAGTTGGAAAATTATTTTAATTTTTTTAAACTTATGTGACATTTCTTTCACTTTCTTCCATAACCTTCCTCTTTCTCTTTTTCTCCTTCTCCTCTAGTGAGCCAAAAGAAAATTGGTACAAGAAATTTGAATAATTAGCATAATTTTTCAACTCATTAAAAAATCATGTCAGTAAATTAACTGTCAAATCATTTTTCCGTCAATCAACTAACAATTCAAAAACCTTTAAAACTATTTTTTAAAGGTTAGACAAAACTGTAAGATTTTTTAACTTCGAGATCAAATAAGAACTTAACCTCAAACTCAAGAACTAAAAGTATATTTCACACCCTTTCTTTATTTTTTCCCATAGAAACTAAAATAATGTTAACAAAACAACTTCACCTTTCAAATTTTATAGAATTATTAATTTTTTCATATCATCGTTAAAACTAAAATAAAAAAAAATACTATACCATTTTTTCTTAAAGCAATTGACGAAAAATTAACATTAAGGATAAAATCGAACATTTTCAAAACCTACTAGATTAAATTGAAAAATTCTAAAACCTATAAGTAGAGATGTTTATTTTTTTCCCAAAGATGGAGTCCAACGGGGACCCACCCCTAACGGGGTGGAGAATGGGAGAGAGTGAGGGAATTTTTTTTTCCGTTGGCTAAATAGGATAGGAATGGAGAATGTATTCACCGTCTCCATCCTCGACCCCAGTCCCTGCTCCTATGCCGATTACTTTATTTTTTTTCATATATATATATATACTAAATTTAAACTTTTATGATATATTATTTTATTTTTCTAAAGAAATAAAAAAATATATCTCTATGAATAGAAATATATCATTAGGGATTAACAATTTAAATAGAAATTTTCTAAACAAAATATTTTATTTAATCAAAATAAAAATAATAAAAATAATCAACCGAGAATAATTTCTCATAGGGAACTCAATCACGGCGAATTCCCTGCGGGGAATCCCTGTCCGGCGAACCTTGAAAAATTAAATGGAAAATTTGCAAAGACGGAGAATGAAATGGGCCATCCCAACCCCACCCCGCTCTATGGACATCTCTACCTATAGGCTATAGGCTAAATGAAAATCTATCTCAAACTTGAGGAAAGTAGATAATATTTATCCTTTAAAAAAATGATATTTAACCCTCTAACTCTATTTCTACAAATTATTTGTTGGGCTTAAAAGGTATAGAATAAAAAGGTATTTCGTATAAGCCACGACCATAGTTCAACTGGAATAAAACTACCCTTGACTAAGAGGTGAGAGGTTCAAATCTCCCACCTTCACTTATTGTTAAAAAAAAAAGTTATCCACTATAAATTGCTTTTACTTTTTCAGCAAAGTCATAAATTATCGAGATAATGTGAATAAATTGTATTCTTTTAATTCTTTTATATATTTTTTTAAAATATAACGATATATACACCCATCTTAAGAAATTAGGAAGCCAATTCATTTTAAAATGCAACGATATTAATTGAACTAGATTAAACTTTTTATGATGTAAAATGGCAAAAAAGAGGACTATATATATATATGGAAAGAGAATTTCATTAATATGCAAAGAAAATCGATAGAAGATTAAATGATGTAATCTAATTGGTTAATCACTCTCCAGCTTACGAATTTGTTACAATGAAACCTTAAGTATTACAAAATGTACAAACTATATATATATATATATATATATATATATATATATTTTTTTTTTTTTTTTTGTAACATCTACAAACTATTTTTAAACTATTAGTATTGTTAAATTTTCAAACTATATAGAATTGTTACAAGTTAACCTGTTTTTGAACTCTATATAAAAATTTAAAATTATAATATTAACCTTTAAAAAAGGTTGGTTATCATATCAATCTTGAGCCACCATCTCAAAGGTAAAAAATTGATTGAAAATTTTGGTTTGATGGTAATAATCCTCCAGGGTTTGACTGAAATAATTTTTATAATTTAAGGGTGGTTATTGTAGAATCGTGTGACCATATTAGAGGGTGAATAGGATTGTTTAAAAATTTTATTTTTTTTTGAAGACTTTAAACTAAAATAATTCAATTCACACTAATCAAATAAGCACCATAAAATATCAATTTTAATTTTTAATTGATTCTAATTAATCCAAAATTAGTAACTAAATATTCACTTTAAAGAACACCCTATTTCTAATTTGGGTCTAATTTTATTCAAGATAATTTAGTAATTTAAGCACCCAATCAAACAATTCAATTTAGTAAAATAAATTGATTTTAATACAAAAATGAATCAAGGCAATCCTTTTATGCAATTTAAGAAAGAAATTAATTCAAGAAAAATAAGATGAAAAATTAAGAAATTAAAAATTAAAAGAGAAAGGAAGAAATAACATCGAAATTTTTTATAGTGGTTCGAAATCGAAAATCTCTATTCCACTCCCCATACTCTTTCTTGAGCATTTTACTGCAACAATTCTCTTACAGGTGAGAACCAAACCGATCAACTATTACCACTTTTTTTCTTCCTAGGATAAAGAGAAACTCCATGATCTTTTTATAGATTTAGGACCCAACCTATACCGATATTATTTGCGATTTCAAGATCAAACCACTATGGTCCTTTTTAATGGGTCATGATCAAACTACTACAAATTCTTTTTCCAGTTCAAGATTAAATCAGTCACTCAATCCCTAGGTGGACCCACACCTTATTACAAATCTCAAAAGGAAATAAAATAAATTGAAAAACCCAAACTAACTTTCACTAGAGTAGATGCACAAAGTTTGCACTCACAACATAAATATAATCTCTCAAGACAAATATTTCTCTCACAAGAAAATGAAATAAAATAAAGTTTAAAAGAGAATAAAAAATGGGGAACGATGGAAGAATTTTTGAACATTTGGGATTTGAGTTGTTGAGAGAGAAGTTGTCAAAATGAGAGGGAAAGTGAGCTTTAAATAGAGTTTTAATTGAGTGAATTTGAGTCATTAGATCTAGGTTAAAAAAATCTAAGCGTGGAGGAAATTTGGAAGAAAATTGGTAAAATAATAATAAAAAAAAATAAAAATATGGCTGCAACGGTACCAAAAAAAAGGGCCAAATATGGCTGCAACGTTTGGGAAAAAAAGAGGCCACATGTCACAATTTTACTCGTTCGCGTCATTGTCAAATAGGAGTTTTCTTATCAATATTCTTTTGGTTATAACTTATTCGTTTAATATCCGATTTGAGTGATTCAAAATACGTTGGAATCATATTTTCAAACTCTACTCTATGGACACTTTAAAACACCAAAATAATTAGTAATTATATGGTTTATTATCATCAAAACATATGGTATAATTTAAACTCATAAGCTAACCTTTGGTGTATTTTGCAATATTTAAAGCTTTAACTACAACAATCTTGTAAATCAAGGGAGTGATTTGATCGAATTAAAAAATCAAGAGTGTAATTGTAACAACCTCTATGATTGAGGGTTGTTTCTTTAGGGGGTAATTTTCCCGAATATAAAAATTAAAAGGTTTACTATTTTGATCCATGTACTTTTGGCTTTGGTTCATTTTGGTACTTGTACTTTCAAAACGTCCATTTTGGTCCATGTACTTTTGGCTTTGGTTCATTTTGGTCATTGTACGTTAAGAATGTTCGTTTTGGTCCCTATACTTTTAAAAAGTGACCAATTTGGTCGCTTCATTTTTATTTTTTTCTCATTTTTTTCAATCATAATTTTAATACGACACTTCATTTACTAATTTTTTTGAAATGCAGTAATAAATTTGTATTAAAGGATTTTCATTGTGTATAAAATTTACTCTTAAATTTTGCAAACAAATATCAAATTGGTCACTTTTTAAAAATATAGGAACCAAAATGAACTAAAACTAAAAGTACAGGGACTAAAATGAATTAAAACCAAAAGTACAATGACCAAAATAGTATTTAAACTAAATTAAAACTGAGAATTTCAAGTGTTTATACGTGTTAATGAACTAGATTCTGAAAAACGGGCTAGAGGTGACGTATCGGGCCGGACATTCAAAAGTTCGGCCCAACATTTACCATTAACGAGTTTGAGCCCAATTTTAAAACCAAGCCCACTACTTCTAAAGCAAAACGGTGCGTTTTTGGCTCGATAAGATCGCGTCCCAAAACCCTAATCTGTCTTCCGATATAAATTGTCCGCTTCGATTTTTCTTTGCCCGCTCTCAGAACTTTCTCTTTCAGAGCTCTAGGGTTTGTAGCAGGAGGCGAACCAGGTAAAGTACCAGAAACTCGGAAAAATGGCTGCGCCGATCGAGTCGGTTCAGTGTTTCGGCCGGAAAAAGACGGCGGTGGCAGTGACCTACTGCAAGCGCGGTAGGGGTTTGATTAAGATCAATGGCTGCCCAATCGAACTCGTGGAGCCGGAGATCCTCCGTTTCAAGGCTTACGAGCCCATCCTCCTCCTTGGACGACACAGGTTCTCTGGAGTCGACATGCGTATCAGAGTGAAGGGTGGAGGTCACACTTCGCAGATTTACGCCATCCGTCAGAGCATCGCTAAGGCTTTGGTCGCGTTCTACCAGAAGTACGTGGACGAGCAGAGCAAGAAGGAAATCAAGGACATCCTGGTCAGGTACGACAGGACTTTGCTCGTCGCCGATCCCCGACGCTGCGAGCCCAAGAAGTTTGGTGGTCGTGGCGCTCGTGCGAGGTTCCAGAAATCTTACCGTTGAATCGAATATGCATTTTGGGAAAGACTTTGTTATGGTGGTTTTTTTTATGCGGGTCTTTTTTATGCTTTTGAATTTATAAGGGTTTTTTGTGTTTTCATAACTCTTTTATCTGTTTTCTGATAAAATTAGATTTTTTTTGTCGTAATGGTTTTGACTATTTTTCTATTATATTATTCGGCATCGGAATGATCTTAGTTAACTGGAAGCATGAATTTAGAATAGCAGTATGAATGAATGGCATTACTTTTCTTTCGAAGCTCTGTCACATCCTTATTTTCTCCTATTTTGCTAATTCTCATGTGTTAGGTGATGAAGTTCTTTGACTTAGCTGTTAGTTCTGGTTGGCAAACACCCTATGGTTGTCTCATTTTATTTGACATCTCTGTTCCATTTTACTGATTGTGCTATGATTTTTGAAAAATCACCTTTGATTTGTTTTCATTGATTATACAACCCTTATGCCTGATGGTGTTGAATCAAGATTGATCCTTTTGTATGTGAATTTGGTTATCACTTTATCCTCTCTGTGTAGGATTCTGTAGCATTCACTAGTTAAATTTGAAATTGTAACGATGCATTGAACGTCTCTGTTATCATCATGCCTCTTGTGCCCACATGGAGCACTCATTAATCAAAATGATTTCTTACGGATGTAAGACTTGTGCTGTAGCTCACAATAAATGGAATTTTATATGGTTTTAGAACATTAGGGGTTTGAAATTGAATTGATAAAAAAGAGATAGTCAGTTTGTTTGTCATTTTGTAATTCAGTGCCTGTCTAGAATTTTGAAAATGGCTAAAACTGGTCAACTAAGTTTTGATCTGTTTTTATGTTATGAGACATTTAAGCGTCACTCTTTGTCATGATTTAATCACTGGTTGTGTTTGGATAGAAATGATAACCTTGCATGCTAGTAATATATTAATATCAATTATTGTCATTTCATATTCTGCTACATGATTATTTAAGTTGCATAAGTCAGTGTTGCATTACTTTTTAGTATAAGCAATAGTTTGAAAATTCTTCATACAACTGAAGTATTGAATACATGTTCTGTTAAGTTTTGTGCCTTGATGAATAAGATTAGTATGCTGGTTATCCGGTTGGCATTCTTTGACAATAGGCTGATGACCAATTTTAGTCTGTCAGTAACATTTTAGGATCAAGGAAAGAAGTTTTCAGTAGGATGAGGTGCATTCTCCCTGTTTTCTCGGATGAACTTAATTCTAGTCAGAACCTATTTTGATTCCTTAAACTTTCATCGTCTTCTATTTTTGTCATTATACTATGAAAATGAAATGCTGTTTTTGAACTTATACAAGTTAATGATATACTTTATATTACTTCCACTTATTTTAGATTTGTTATTTGTTTAAACAATTGATACTTTAATACTTTTGTTCAATGTAATGCAGAAGTTCGATGATGATGACTAAATTAGCGTTTTATGAAAGATTATGCATTCTTCTTAACTCATTTTTGTCCATAGTTGGAATATGGAGGTCTAAGACAGGCATTATGAATCAAATATTGTTACATTTGTTTCACTGTTTGATTGATGCCTTCAAAAAGTATTGGGATTAATGTGTGTGTTAATGACCATGAATAGCTAGCCACCAAGGGGTGGCTCCATTGGTAAGGGCTTGGGTCTCTTGGTCATACTAGTTTAGAGGTCTTAGGTTCGAGCTCTTAGGCCCGAATCCAGGTGCCTCCGGGTATAGGAGAGCAAAGTTCCGACTCTTGATTATAAAAAAAATGACCATGAATATCTATTACATGCCGTATTAATAGCAATTTTACCATATTCAACTTAATTTTGGGCATTTTAGTATATCTCAATTTTTTAAGACAGGTACTCCAAGGTCAATGTTCAAATCTCATGTTTTTTAACTAAAAAAAAAAACCTTAACTACAATGCCTCTTCTAGAAGAGATGTTCGATAAGTAAAAGGGGAAAGGAGTTTTCCAAGGTCACTAGATCACTTCCAAACAAGCTTTTCTTGGTTGACAAATTCGCCATAGAAACTTGAAAAAGTAGATATATTATTTTATTACGATGTGTGTGATCTGCTATGTTCGAATTATTCAAAGGAAGGTATCACCAATATGATAGTACTAGAATTTTCTTCAAAGATTTTCTCCAAAATTTCCTTTTTTCTTCAAATATGATTGAACTTCATCTCTTCTATGTTTTTGGTAGGCTTCAAAATTGGCAGCGCAAGAAATTTCTGTAAAATCACGGGTCTGTTTGTTAAGAATAGTTGCAATATAAACCCAGAGGACTCCATTTTGTTTTTTTGATTCTCACAAGTTATAGCTTCTTCATGAATTGCCATAGCTTCAACATCAAGGAATTTCAATAAATAAGGTTTTTCAAGTAATTTGCAGCCTCTACTTGTTTTTGGCGTTCAAACACAATGCAAGATCTTTGTAGCAACGACAGAGTATTTTACATTTGGCGTTGTCTTAAGGTGAGAAAATCATTTATTATGGAGCAAAATACACTTTTGGTCCTTAAGGTTTGAACTTGATGTCTATTTAGTCTCCGAAGTTACAAAAGTGACACTTTAGTTCCCGAGATTTTAAAAATAGTCTAAATGGTCCCTTGAGTTAATTTGAAAAAATGACGTGTCATGTTAAGGTTGAAAAATTTTAAATGAGATGACAAATTTAATAATTTTATATATATTTTTAGATTACATACCATTTTCATTTTGTTTTCTCTCTCTTCCATCGGCCTTCTTTTACCAAATACTCCAAATTCTCCCACCTTCCCTTTTCTCCAGCACCCCTCCACTTCTCCATACTAAAAAACAAACCTCTGCAAACAGTTTGTTGCAAGCCCCAATAGTGTATTCTTGAGCATTACCCCATCATTTATTATGAATTACAATAAACACAGATTAAGGCTCCGTTTCATAACCATTTGATTTTTAAAAATTAAGCTTATAAACACTACTTCTACTTATAAGTTTTTTTTTTTTTTTTTATTTTTATTTTGTTATCTACTTTCTACTAATGTTTTCAAAAACCAAATCAAGTTTTGAAAACTAAAAAAGGTAGGTTTTTAAAAACTTGTCTTTGTTTTTGGAATATGACTAAGAATTCAAATTTTTACTTAAGAAAGATGAAAACTATTGTAGAAAAATCATGAGAAAACAAACTTAATTTTCAAAAACCAAATAGTTATTAAACGGCGCATTAATTTTTTGTTTTTGATTTTTGAAAATTGTGCTTCTTTCAATAGTTATCATCTTTGTTAAGGAAACATTTAACTTCATAGCCAAATTCTAAAAATAAAAACAAGTTTTTAAAAACTATTTTTTTTTTAGATTTTAAAAACTTGGTTTGGATTTTGAAAACATGAGTAAAAAGTAGATAACAAACACAAAGAAATCCATAACTAAAAGTTGAATTTTAAGCTTAATTTTCAAAAACCAAAAACTAAAAACCAAATGGTTATCAACCTGACTTGAGAAATGGGTTTTTTTTTCCCACATCAACATCAAATATGATAATAATAATTTTATTTAATTCAACTACATTAATATAAAAAAGTTTCATATTAATTACAAAAGTGCCACTCTAAGACTGAAAAGACCCTATTTGATAACCATTTGGTTTTTTAAAATTAAGCTTGTTTTCTCATGATTTGTCTACAATAGTTTACATCTTTCTTGAGTAAACATTTGAATTCTTAGTCATATTCCAAAAACAAAAACAAGTTTTTAAAAACTACTTTAGGCCCCGTTTGATAATCATTTGTTTTTTTTTTTTTTTGAAAATTGTGCTAATTTTCTTATTATTTCTCTACAATTCTCTACAATGACTTTCATTTTTCTTAAGAAACACATTTGAATTCTTAGCTAAATTTCAAAAACAAAAACAAGTTTTTGAAAACTTTTTTTAGTTTTCAAAACTTGGATTGGTTTTTGAAAACAAAGGTAAAAAGTGAATAACAAAACAAGGAAACCTATGGGTGGAAGTAAGCATTTATAGGCTTAATTTTCAAAAACCAAAAACTAAAAATCAAATGGTTATCAAACGGGGCTTAAAATTTGGTTTGGTTTTTGAAAACATTGATAGAAAGTATATAACAAAACAAAGAAACTTATAGGTAGAAGTAGTATTTATAAACTTAATTTTCAAAAACCAAATGGATATCAAATGGGGCCTTAGATATTTTATAATTGGATTAAATTTAGTCTATATCTAACTCCATTTAGAAACAAAATATTTCAATTTGGTCAATTTTGATTTAATAATCACAAAAGTAGCTTTTGGTCTTTGAATTTTTAGTTTAGTTTCTATCTTATATGGTTTCAAGGACCTATTTACTTGCTCGAAATCGAAATTAAGAAATGTGAATGAAAATTGTGGGACTCACTCATTCCCATTGACGGTGTTTACCAAAATAATGAATGAGAATAAAACGTGGGACCCACTCTAAATTTGACAATTTCATTCTCGAAATGTTGATCAATCTCATTCTCATCTCTTATTTTGTGGTACTCACACTGTCTTTTTTGTTTCCTGCCATTTCTCTCTCCTTTAACTTCCTCAAACTTTTTTTTTTATTATTTTATTTCTATATTGTTCTCATTCCCTCTTCTCTCTCGTTTTCTTCTCACATCTTCATCTTCTTTTTCTTCTCCTAATCCAGCTAGCTCATAAGTTATAACCAATCTAATCCAGAAAAATAGTAGCAATGAAAAATTGTAAATCGATAAACAAAGTTGATATTAGATGCATTTTCACATAACTAAAAACATAAAACGACAAAATAAGCATACAAATCATATAGAGATTATTTGGGAAGTGAGTTATAATAACATGTGTTATAATAACCTGTAGAGTACTATGCACTCCAAATACAAACTATTATAACATCAGACTACACAACTCTACATTTTAAACAATATTATATAATTCCAAATACTATTATAACTCATGTTATTATAACTCACTCAGTGCCTTAATCAGCCCAATAGTATTTTCATCAAAGAGCTTATTTGAATCCTGAAATTTGGCTTCCAAAAGAAAAATCCCAAACTAAAAAGGAACGTACCAGGATGGGAAAAGCATCACTGCCATATCCAAAAACATCAATTTATACAAAATGTAACAGAAATGTCATTATTCGAAACATGGATTGATTCATCAGACATTAATTGACAGCAAAACGAACAGTTAATGAAGTACCGAAATGATTTTGAATAAGGCCGAAGAGATCTCACGCTCGATTCCTCATTTGCTCTTGCTCTATGCGCTCGTTCTCTCTCACACTCAATCTTTTTCTTTTTTTTTTTAATCTTATCTTTTGATTTTTTCTCACTAAAATAATATTATCTTTTTGAAATAAATTAAATAATATTATTTTATTAAATCAAATTTGTAATCGTATATTTTGTTTTTCAACAAAAGCATAATATCAATTAAAAATTGTTTTCTTTTAAAAGTATTTATATCAAAATTACTTATTTTGGAAAAACAAAATCTACAACCAAATTGAAAATTGAATTAGATGGGTGAAATTTAAGATAATTACTATTTTATTTTTTAAATCTTAATTATTTATTTATTTATTTTAATTTAGGTATTAAAATTTTTTCAAGTATAAAAATTTGAATGAGTAAATAGAAGTAAAATTTTGAATAAGTAAATAAAAATAAAAAATGACATTTTAATTCTTGTAGCATATTCTTTAGTTAATGTTCTAGTAATCTATATTTCATTTCGATTCCATATGGAAGTAAACAACATCAATGAGCTTCTTATTCCAATTTCAGATAACTTCTAGTAAATAGCATCAAAGGAATATCATTTCCATTATGATTCTTGGTAAGTAAACGAGGCTTAAGTTTCAAAATGTTACACTTCTACTCTTGAGTTTTGAGTTTAGTTTCCATTTCACTTTTTCTCCTTGGTGATAACTTTATGTTAATGATTTAACAAAATTATGATGTTGCATTTTTTAAATTAATTTTAATAGTGATGTGACAAAATAGTAACTTTCAAATTATTATTTTGGGTGACCTGGAATTCGTTTCAAACGGAATCAAACTCAAGAGTAAAATGTAATATTTTGAAACCTAGAGACCATATGGAAACTAAACTCAAAACTCAAAGGTAAAAGTATAATATTTTGAAACTTAGAAACTAAATGGAAACTAAGCTCAAAATATGCAAGGATAAAAGTGTAACATTTTGAAACCTATAAACCAAATAGAAAATAAATTCAAAACTCAAGAATTAAAAAAGTATTTTTCACTTTAATTAGTCTCCATGGATTAAGATAGTGGATTTAGGAGAGGAATAATTGAGTGAGAATTAAAAAACAGATAGAATGATTAACTTAGGGGTCGTTTGGTAACGTTTATGTTTCTTTAAGAAATAGAAACATTTGGCAGCTGTTCCTTTTTCTTGTTTCTCATTTTTTAGAAACGTTGTCAGAATTGTATAGAAATTTTGTAAACAAGAAAGCTCTGTTTAATAACCAATTTGGTTTTTAGTTTTTGAAAATTAAGCTTATAAATACTACTTCCAGCTATGAGTTTTCTTATTTTGTTATCTACTTTTTATTTTTTTTTAAAAAAAAAAAAAACTAAGCCAAGTTTTAAATTTTAAAAAAAGTAGTTTTCAAAAACTTATTTTTGTTTTTGGAGTTTGGCTAAGAATTTAAATGTTTTGTTAAGAAAGATGAAACTCATGATAGAAAAATGATGAGAAAACATGCACAATTTTCAAAAATTAAAAATTAAATAGTTATCAAATCGGGCCTAATTTTTTTTTTTTGCAAAATGACCCTAAAAACTAAATTAAAACTTATAAAACCACATAAACTAAATTAAAATTAAGTCCAAACATAATTTAACCATAAAAAATTAAAAATGGAGGGAAAAAAGAAAAAAGAAAATCAACCAAAATCCCAATGATTAAACAAGTCGGCTAATGAGAATGAGACGACTTGTTGCCATTAATATAAGCTTTGATTAAGCCTACAAAAGTGCGGGCCCACCAGAAACCACTCTGTGGACAACAAAGAGCAATCACAGCTCGCCACATGTGAGCCACATGAAAGTGACGTGTCCTAATTTGATACGTCAAGTAAAAGGGCTTCAGCGGAAAATGGGAAGCACTAGATTGTCTGCCATCAACTTTAATACCGACGTTGTACGTTGGATTCTCTTCCACCACTTTGGTAAGCCCTAAGTTTAAACATATGATTGTTTAGTAGAAATTTTTGTTCTTGATTATATTATCAATGAATGTTAAATGAACGGTCGAGACATCGATTTTTATCCAAAAAAAAAAAAAAAAAAAAAAAAGGGTTGAGACATCGAAACATGGCTTTCATTTTTTTATAATAAATAAAATAGCAGCTTGTGGCTAAACAAATTTGAAAGCTCGTTTAGCTTAGAGTTTACATTTATTTGTGTTTGTTCTATGGGAATACGAAAGCTAATCTAGAGAAGACAATTAAAGTTTCAAGTTTAATATTAGCTACTTTACATTTTATGATTGAGTGGGCTAACACATGAACTATATTGTTTTCATTATTTTGTACTACTATTTTATTAAAATTAATTTATAGATTTGTTGTTTGAACTTTCAGGGTTAAAAAGTTTGGTCACAAAATTGAAAGCATTTAAAAATATGGTGCTTAAATAAATACAATTCCAATTTATTGTTTATCTTTTTTGTTTAGAAAAAAAAAATCAATGTAAATAATAAAGAGTTTGAATAGATTCAATATTCTACAAGATTTTTTTTGACAATCAAATATAGTAAGGGCCATTTGGGGTGTTGGTTCAGAATTAGGAACCCTAAAGTTCTAAAATCCATGGGGTTGATTGGCTGGATTCGTAAAGCCGAGAGTTTTTTAAGTTTGTGTTTGGGGTGCAGGATTGGGTTGGGCTAGATTTTTGAATTTTGTGTTTGGGGTACAGGGTTGGGTTGGACTAGGTTTGGTTAGTTTTTTTTTTTAAAAAAATTATATATATATATAAATTTTTTAGGCTTTTTTTTTTAATCTTCATTCTTTGTGGCCTGGTAATTTGTTTTTTAACTATATATCAATATTTTGTCCCATTTTGTGTAAGGCAATTGTCCCCACCATATTCAAATTCGTAATTATACTATATGCATTCTTTGTAACCCTAGTCTAGAGGTGGAGCTATAGTAGAAAATAATTTTATATTATTATATCTTTGGTCCATATTTTGTAAAGAAAACTCCTTTTGGCTTGGTGGTTTGAGTGTGAAGCCCCCTTCATGTTTGAAGTTGAGTGCCAAGTTCAAATCTTCCCTGACGCACACTAAAATATATTTTATTGTTTCTTTTTACACAACGTTTTCTTTTTCATTTTCTTCTCTGTAAATATTAATGTTTTTTTTTAATAAAAACGTTAGCTTTTTCTTTTATATTTTTTAAAAATAAAATGTTGATGTTTCCTAAATTCTTTTTTCTTGATACCAAATATAAATAAAAATAAAAAAATATATTTTTAAATTATAGTAAATGGTTTTTAAGAAATTAATTCCATAAAAACTATTATAACTTTTATAAAGAAAAATATTATATTTATTATTCCGAGTTTTATTTTCTTTCTTGTATATTTATATACAAAATGTTAGAAATTACTTTTAGTCCCTAAACTTTTATAGAAGTAACAATTTAGTCAAAGAATTATAGGTTGTAATGATTCAATTTATGTACTTTTAATTTTGTAACAATTTAGTCCCTATTGTGAAAAATATTAAAGATTTAACAAGATTTGCTACCTGTATAGATCGACATACAAATTGGGACTAGATGCGTTTATAAATAACAAAGATTAGGTTACCACACAATTAAAATTGACACTTGATTTTGAAGCAATTTTTCACACTAAGGTTAAATTGTTAAAAATTTTAAAGTACAAGGGCTAAATTGTTATATACTAAAGTTTAAGGACTAATTATTACAATTTGAAAGTAGAAGGACTAAATTGTTATAATCCATGGTTTAAGGACTAAATTGTTACTTCCATGAAAGGCTAGGGACTAATGTTTTTTAACCTATAAAAAAATATTAACTATACTTTTTATTGAACAAACTAATATTAAAATATATCAAGTCCCCCCCCCCCCCCCCCCCCCCAACATAAAATTATGGATCCGCCACTGCCCTAGTCTATGTCCTTCACTTCATTCATGGTGATGTCGCTTTCAATAACTTTAGCTAAAGTATAAAATGAATAACTCTAAAGTAAGAAGCATATTCTTAAATAAAATCCATAGTCTAGCCACAAATTTTTTTTAGTCTGTTTTTTTCCCATTTTTCTGTGAATTGTATAACCTTGATATAATCTTATTGGATTTTTAGACAATTTACTAGAAAACAATTGTTCCATCCATTTTGAAATTGGTATTTCATTACTTATATTTTTTTTATTGAACCCTAAGTTTTGTCATTTTTTCCATGGATCGTCATGCAAATTTTAAATTCAAAACAATCTTTCACAATAATGACATTAATCTTGATGTTATAACTTATAAGTTAAAGTAGTTAATGGAAAAAAAAATGCATGGTTCATAGAAAAAAAGAAATTTGGAACATAAAATTACTTAGAGAGCAAAATTTGCATAGTTTCTGTAATCTTAATTTGATTAAATTAAAAATAATAAAACAACTTATATATTATTTTAATATAAATAAGTTCAAAATGAATATCATACATATATATTTATTTTTTTTAGGGTAGTTAATTTGAAAATTAAATACCTTTTTTTTACTATAGCTAATTTAAAATTAAATATTATTCATTTTATTTTAATAAATTCAAAATAAAATACCATTTATTTTTGTTACTTTAAATATTTTTAATTTGAAAACAATTTTATTAAAATTTTAATAGGTTAACTTAAAATTAAATATTATAAATTAAATGTTATTTTAAAAATATTTCTATGCTTAAGTCGTCTAAAATATACTTTTCTTATCTTAAAATTATAAAATTATATATATTTGAACTATTGTTAATTAAATATAGATAAATGAAAAGAATTATGAAAAAAAAAATAGAGAGAGAAATGGTGGAACCCACCAAAATTATGATAAAAATGGAGAGAGAAATAGTGGGTCCCATCAACTTTATGGAAGAAAGAGAAACCATGGATTTGAACTGGGTTTCAAAGGTAGGGGTGTACAAATAACCCGGTAACTTGAGCAACCCGGACTACCCAACCCAAATTGTAAGGTTTGGGTTGGGTTAGGTTTTTTTTTCGGTTTGGGTTGGGTTAAAATTTTAGAGAATCAAATTTTCGGGTCAGTTCTCGGGTTGGCCTTTTTAGGCTATCGGGTTGACCCGACCCGACCCAATCCAACCCAACCCAACCCAAAGTTTGATTTTTTGTTTTTTTTTTTTTTTTTTTTTTTATATATATACTTATATATGAACTATTTATGAACTTTTAATGTTTTTCATCTAGGATTGTAATGAATATTAAGATGTTATGAACTTTGAAGTTTGATATTTGAATTTTATGAAGTAAAAATTATTTTAAATAATTAAGAAAAATATATAAAAAAAATTAACCCGACGACCCACCAAAACCCAACTCGAAAATATAGGGTTGGGTTGGGTTGAGTTGCAACCCTTGATCGGGTCATTCGGGTAGCCAACTCGACCAACCTGAATTTTCGGGTTGGTTCCAAAAAACCCTCCAACCCAACCCAACTAGACCTGTGTACACCCCTATTCAAAGGTATAATCCATAAAGTTAATTTTGCAACCCTAGGGTTATGATTACAATGGATCAAACGTGGGTTTGGATTTGGAAAACCCAACCCTACCCAAATGTAAATCAATGGGCCAAATGGTCCTATTGAATTTTAGATTGTTGTCCTGTGAAAATAGTTAAGGAACAAACAAGCTCGCCTTGACACTTATGGGATATTAAAAAATATATATAAAATATATATATCACATAAGAAGTTGATAGAACTATACTTAAAAAAAATGATGAAGCTTAGAGAAATTAGTGGGTTAATTTAGCCAAAATTGAACAAATGGTAAAAATTGAAACACTAATTTAAGTTGAATATTCAAATTGATGAAATTGAAAGTTTGGGTGAAAATTGATATCATGCCAAGTTTAGAATATATAAGTTTATAAGTTGATTTTTTTTAAGGATCAAATAAGAGGTGGAAATTCTAACTTTGACTTTTGAGGAAAGTCATTGGTATTCCTCCACAACATTTTCAATTTTTGTCAACCTGAACATAAATCAACTGGTCAAGACATATAACTTGACCAAGAGGTCAAATATTTGAATATTCTACTCCACAAGTTGTTAAACTTATATATATATATGGTTAAATTATCAAAAATATCCTTGAACTATGAGGTTGGTTTCAATTATACCCCTAAACTTTGAAAAGTTTCATTTTAACCTTTGAACTTTGAAGTTTGTTTCAAAACAACCCTTGAAGGCTTTTTTTTCGTTAAATTCATGGACGGAAAATGATGTTTTTGCGTTTATATTGTTGCTTATGTGAACATATTTCAACATATACGTTGAAAAAAAATCAAAACATATGCAAATTCGTCATTTTTCGTCCATAATTTTAATGGAAAAAAACTTCAAGGGTTGTTTTGAAACAAACTTCAAAGTTCAATAGTTAAAATGAAACTTTTAAAAGTTCATGTGTATAATTGAAACCAATCTCATAGTTCAAGGGTATTTTTGATAATTTAACCTATATATATTAACCAACTTGAGTCTAAAGAAGTTAAGATACAAAATTGTTCTTCTTTTTTAATCATCGTATCTTAACTTCTTTAGGCTCAAGTTCGTTAATGATTTTTCTTACTTTAGATTTTGTTTAAAGATACTAGATGGAACCATATTCCTCAACATTCTTGTCTTCTTCTTTCAAGGTTTTTAACCTAGTAAAGGATAATTCGTTTGAATAAATATCATGATTTAAATCTCAAGGTAAAAAATGGTCTCTCTCTTTTAATTTCAAATTGAAATCAGTAAAGAGAAATAAAAATAAGAATATGCTTTTAGATAAGAACTCGAATAATCCATAATGATAATGTTCCTTTACGAAAATATAATCAATCACATAAAATAAAGACAAATTAATATATATACACACATACTTCTTTTATTGAAAGAATCAAAATAATTTTAGCAAATTTGTCCATTTTTTCTTATCTTCAATCGATGAATTCCATTTTGAATTGTTCCTTGTCCCTTGTTTGTCGCCATACGTTTCATCAAATCAATCATTTTATTTTAATTGTAACCAAAAGGCGTCTTCCTTTACAATAAATATTGTCAAATTATCAAAGCTACATCTAAAATATACTTTCTTTTTTAACTTATTCTTGGAGTTGATATAAAATATTTATTATTTTGGTTAAAACACAAATTTGGTCACAATGACTTGCACAAAGTTTCAATTTGTTGTAGTTTAAAAGTTTCATTTTTTTTTTCGTTTTCAAATTTTCAATTTCATCGTTATAATTTTAAAATTTTTAATTTAATCCTTATAATTTAGATTTAGTTTCAATTTGGTTATGGTTAAAACACGTTAATTATTTCTAAATTGTCTTTTGTTTTTGCTTAGCTCTAGAAACCTTAATAGAACCAACTAACACAATGACCCAAAGAAAACTACTATGTGAAAATTAAAAATTTGTCAATAAGATAATAATGAGGACAATTTGTGAAATTTGCCTAAAATGATAGAGATCAAATTGAAACTTTTGAAACTACATGAAATAAATTGAAACTAAAATCCAAATCATAGGGACCAAATTGAAACAAACTCCAAACTATAGGGACTAAATCAAAATTTTTAAAATCACAAAGACCAAATCAAAACTTTGGCTATGCCATAGAGACAAAATCTATAATCTAACTTATTAGGCTTTAATATCCAAATTTTTTAAATATTTTAATTTAGTATCTACAATTTATTTAAAAAAAAATAAAAAGTAAAGTAACTTTTTACCTAAAATTTAAAAACTAAAACAAAACGTTCACAAATTTAAGATCAAAATGTAATAAACACGAAAGTTCAAGTACAATCGTACAAACAAACCTTTTTTCCTTTAATTTGTTATGAAAAGAAATAAGTTTCAATTTGATATAGGCGGGACATGTGTCATCATATTATTAGATGGTAACCCACCCTTTTATTGAGGTAGGGTAGGGGAGGTGTAGTGTAGGTATTTTGTTCTCTCAAACCAACCATATGATAAGGGAAAAAAATATTTATAATAGCTAAAGTTGCTTATAGTAACTAATTCTCACAAAGGAATTAAAAACCAAGTCAACGACCTATTTCTTTTGTTATCTTATTATTATTATTATTATTATTTTAATTCAATAATTACATTGGAGGAATGAGAATTTCAATTTTTGAAATGATAGTTGGTGTCTTATCCAATGAATTATGCTCATTCTTTTATTAGTTAAAGTTTAATTCATACCACAATATAGTAATATAGTAATGACTCAAATGACAAAAGAAATTGGTGTATATATTATTCTAAATTTTTTATAATAAAAAAAAAAAAAAAAAAAAAAAAAAAACTTCAGTTGTCTAGAGTGAATGTGAGATTTTTAATAATGGTATGCAGTTTTTAAAAATTAAAATAAGATTGATGGAGGCATAGAAACATATGTTTGAAAAGTCACTTTTCAAAAAATATATATGTAGGGTTGAAAGTGTTTTAATTTGCTAACATGAGCATAACTCAACTGACATAAAATATATACCTTCGATCAAGAGGTTAGTGGTTCCATCCAAAAAAAAAAAAAAAAAGAGAAAGTCTTTTAATCTAAATAATTTAATTTAATTCGAATATCTTGAATTGGATATTAGAACCATTTGACTTTGATCATGTCATGAATTTTATTTTTACATGGTTGAGGTAATAGGTTTTGTTCTGTGATATGTGATCTTAATACGGTGAATTTGTTGAAAATAATATCTAATCAAGAAGAATATGATTCTCCATAAAATCAACACTTCTCTTTTTCTTTATTTTTCTCCTCATTCTCATTTGTTTAATATATATATATATATATAGTTCAATAACATTTGAGGGCGGGGGGATTCGAACATATGACCTCTTGGTCGTAAGCCTATACTTTATGTCAGTTGAGCTATGCTCTTGTTAACTTGCTTTAATGAATATTAACAACAGTTGAAAATTTGTTTTGAAAATAATTTTTATTTAATTTCTAAAATTATTAAATTTTATTTTGAGAGAAGACGTGTAGCCTCCAAAACAGAAAGAGCTGCACACTAGTGTGGTACTTGCCACACAGGCTCCGATACTTAAGTTAGTTCCAAAAAGTTGTGTAGCAAGGAATTAGAAATCAAGAAGAGTTTACCCTATGTAGGTTGTAAAAATAGAATTTATATGGTGTCAAGTATCTAGGCTTTCTCCATTTCCTTTACGAGTTAGGTTAGAAAAAATAGAATCGAGCCGACCTAAAGACGCCAATGGGTCAGGAGCACGCATGACGCACACTCCCTTGAAGGAGTCGGCCTATGCAGAGGCCAAGGAGGTCGGCCCAATTCCTTCCTCCTTTTCTTACTTCTCAGTTTTTATCTTTTGTGTGTGCTTGATTTTGTTCGTTGTTGAGTTCATTTCATATTAGTCCCGTTCTTGACTTCTCCTCTCCTCATTGGACTTATCCTTTTGGTCCAAAATTACCTATAGCAAAAGAAATATCTTTTTTTTTTCAAAGTCTGGAAGGAATAACTACATTTTTTCCCCTAAAAAGGTGGATTACTTGTGAAAAAGACACTTTAAATAAAATTGTTAAGAACATATTTTAAAAAATAAATTTACCATTAAATATCTACTTAAAATTTTAAATTTTGTGCTGACTTAAAAATGTCTTAAATCCAAATGAGATTGAGTGTTAAAAATAGGTTAAATTATTAAAAATACTCTTGAACTATGAGATTGGTTTCAATTATACCTCCAAACTTTAAAAAGTTTCATTTTAACCCTTGAAGTTTGAAGTTTGTTTCAAAACGACCCTCAAAGGCTTTTTTCGTTAAATTCAAGGATGGAACATGATGTGTTTGTACTTTGTATTTGTATTTGTTACTTATGTGAACATATATGTTGAAAATAATAATAAAAATACATGCAAACATGTTATTTTTTGCCCATAAATTTAACGGAAAACCCCTTAAAGGGTCGTTTTTTAAACAAACTTCAAACTTCAAGGGTTAAAATGAAATTTTTTAAAGTTTGGGAGTATAATTGAAACCAACCCCATAGTTTAGAGGCATTTTTAATAATTCGACCTTAAAAATATATATGAAAAAAATTAGGAAAAATATTGATTTTTGACTTTAAATTTGGCAAGTTATATCATTTTTTTTACCATAAACTTTCAATTTTATCATATTGAACCCTAGACTTATATAAATATTACAATTTTTACACTTTGTTTAAATTCCGTTGCATTCACCTACAAACTTTTTTTTTTATAAAAAAAATGTAAAAATCCCCCAAATTTTACTAATTTCAATAAAAGTCCAACCAATCACAAAAATAAACTCAGCCAATGCACAAAATCTATCATTGAATAAACTTCACAAAATTTACAAGTTTCAACAAAAATCCAACTTGTGTGGGTGCGTGTGTGTGTTTTTGTTAAATTACAAATTTAGTCTGTATGATTTTGAGAAAATTAGAATTTAATCTCTATAGTTTTATGAAGTTTTATCAAATCATAAAGATAAATTCTAACTTTTAAAACAATAGAGATTCTCTAAAAAAAAAAAATCATAAGGATTAAATTTTAACTTTCTCTAGACCATAGAGATCAAAATTTGTACTTTAACCTTTTATTTTTATTCTCATCAATTTTGTATTAGGAACATATTTTATAATTAATTGAATGTTCATAAAAATACCATTTTTCACCATTCTTAGAACAAAAGCCCATCAAAAGATAAAAATTGTAATACCTATTGAAGTTTAAGAAAACTATCACAACATTTATCTAAGTAAGAGTAACAATTTGTTGAAATGGAAAATGATCTTTTCTCTCTCTCAAAAGATTAAAGACCGTCAAATTTAGTACCAAATTTACATAATTATCCGAATGCCTTTTTACAAAAGATTTATTCTAATAAAAAAGAGAGAAAAAAAAAACCAAAACAATTTCTTAGCCTAAAACTAAAAGTCTTTGTCTTCTTTGATTGGCAATTTGTCAAATTCCCATTGGCCAAATACTTAGAAAAACCTCAAACCGTTACCAACCAATAAAACAGCAAATATTACAATCGCATCCTTTTTGTCGGAAAGCTAAATCCAACGGTCCAGATTCCTCCACTTTGCTCCTCTCCATTGGCTCTGCTGTCACCCTCAGCTTTCAGACCTTCGACCATTGGTCCACGTTACCAAGTCTAGATGGATCCCTTTGCTTATTAATTTTATATTTCTAACCTAAAAAACAAAAAAAAAAATATAAAGTCCAAATCTTTAGCTAAAAAAAACCCAGAAAAGTAAGCTCCACAAATCCTCCTTATAAGCTCAGATCTCTGCGACAGACACCTGTCGTCTCCACCAGCCCAAAGAAAGAAGGGTCTCTCAGTTCAGGTCCTTGCCAATTTTCCCAAAAATATCCTACAAATTTTCCATAGAAAAAGGGGAAAATAAAGGAAAAACAAAAAATAAAGGTGAGCTGCCATTTTATTTCACTCCCAGCGTTTCCTTTTGTTGCCGTGTTTTGTTTTGTTTCTTTTCTCACTGCCCAAAAATGGGGATTTAGTTTTTTTCTTCTTTTTCTCCTCTCTTTGTTCTTTGATTGTAATGGGGTTCTGTTTTTTTGTGTTTTATTGCTGTTAAAATGCTGGTGATGTTTGGAATTTCAAACCCTTAAATGGGTCTGGGAATTTGGAAGATGGAATGAGCTGTGGTTTTAGCTCTTGAACTAATTTTAGATGCAATAGTGCTGTTTTTTTGAGGATTTGATCTGAATTGACTTTGAAATTTTGATTGATTTTGTTTTGGGGGTTTTGATTTGAACTTGTCTGGTCTCTCTCTGAAGCTTGGGTTTGTAGATAAAGAGAATAGATCAGTTCAGAACTTCAGAGAGTTTATAATCTCTTGATATTTACTGGTTGTTTTGGGTATATAGAGCTTGGAATGAATGATCCAAATGTTTTAGATTTAAGCTCATCACTTTACTCAATTGGTGTAATTAATCAAAGTGTTGAATTACAAATGGTGCTTGTTCTCGATGGTGTAAGTTTATAGTATCAGCTTATTTCTTCACTAGTTATCTGGATGTGACATGGGCTTGTGGTCACTATGCTGAATTGGGTGGCTTGAAAGTTTGTTTTGAATTAACAGTTTTCAAGATATGTTTTATTGAACTGTGATAAAATGACTTGTAAAAGTTGAGACTATTGTGAACCGAAAGGTTGTGATTTTTTAAAGGATTTAACTTTATTTGTTTTAAAAAATTAAGTTACGTGTAAGAATAAACTAAGGAAAATCACTTTTAAGCAGTCCCAAATATGTTTTCTCTAGTTTTCTTTTTCCTTTTCCTCCTGCAAAACTTCTTGAAGGTGAATCTTGTTTGGAAGTTTTTGTGTTAGTCTTAGATGTATGGAAATCATAGTAATTGAAGGGTAGTGTTTTAACAGCTATTTAATACAGGATTCAGAGATAACCATTGGTCTTTATCTTTCATTCCACTGACAAGTCTTCCTTCATTCAGTAGTAAGAAAACTGAGACAGGCCAAGCCAAAAAGGAACAGATTCAACCTTTTATAAGGGAAAGACGGCTGTTCTAGGCAGTTATCTTAAGGCAGTTGCCGTGTTGACGCATGTTGAGCTCTCAAATGAATTTCAGGAACTTTGAGGATATGCCACCAGGAGAAGGCACAATGGATAAGGCACAAGGAAATATCCCATTGACTAGACAGCCTTCCATATACTCTTTAACTTTTGATGAGTTTCAGAACACCTGGAGTGGACTTGGAAAGGATGTCGGTTCGATGAATATGGATGAATTTGTAAAAAACATATGGACTGCTGAAGAGTCTCAAACAATGACACCTGCTGCTGCTGCAGGTGGAGCTGGAAGTGCCTTTGGTGGGAACTTGCAGAGGCAAGGTTCGTTAACTTTACCCCGAACGATTAGTCAGAAAACGGTTGATGAAGTTTGGAAAGACTTAAGTAAGGTGAATACTAGTGTCCAAGATGGCAGTGGAATCGAGGCAATGCCTCGGCGACAACCGACATTAGGGGAGGTGACTTTGGAAGAATTTTTAGCTAGAGCAGGAGTGGTAAGAGAAGAACCTCAGCATATTGAGAAGCCATTTAACTGTGGATTTTATGGTGGATTATTAAGAGAGGACAATAATGCTGGTTTGGCTCTTGGGATGCTCATGGGAAATCAGTTTGCTGAGAACAAAAATATGGTTTCTAATCAGAATCAAAATGCAGTGTTTTTAGGGGCAGGAGCTGTAAGGTCATCTCAGCAGCAGCAGCCACTTTTTCCCAAACCAGCTACTGTGGCTTTTGCTTCTTCAATGAATTTAGTAAACAATCCCCAGCTTACTAATGGATCTGTGACTAATATGGTTGTGGCGTCCAAACCTCCTTTACACGACACTTTAATTCAAGGCAGCGGCATCGGCGCGATTGGTTTAGGCACAAGAGGTGTAACTGTTGCTTCAAAATCTCCTACAAGTACAATATCATCTGATGTGATTACAAAAAGCAGCATAGAGACATCTTCGTATTCACCAGTTCCAGTTCCATATTCATTTGGCCGGGGACGACGAAGCAGCGGAGCTCTGGAGAAAGTGGTTGAGAGGAGGCAACGAAGAATGATAAAGAACAGAGAGTCAGCTGCAAGATCACGAGCTCGTAAACAGGTAGCTACACTAATGGTCATCATAGTACTAGTACTGATACAATTTTTAACTATAAAATGCTCTTTCCTATTTGCCTTTTGTTTTTCAAAGTAATGTTCATCTGTTGTACACTTGTTTAGGACATGGTTTAAGATGGTGAGCCACTCAAAAAGCTTCTAGCCCAATGAAATTCTTGAGTTAACCTCCATTTAGCTTCCTAAAACTTCTAGTCAAAATATTATAGATGGATGCCTTGTATCATGCCTGTAAACTTGCAGTTTCAGTTCACTGATAGTAAACTCCATAACTTTTTATTGTTATGATTTCTGTGATATCTTCCATCTCCAATGCTATGCAAAGATAAAGATTCACAGCTTATGCTGAAAAGATTTCTCTGGGGACAGTTTCTTAGTAGTGGAAAGTTCAAAATATGACAGGAGAAACAGGCTGAGGATGTCATAAAAACAGTGCTGTAAAATTAAGGAAAACACAGTGACCTTCATAACTACTAACAACTTATTCCTCTGTTATTTGCAAAATATGTAATCCATTACTTGTGTTTCAAAAATGGCTTCAAGCATCCACAAGATTGTGAACTCTGCAAGTAAATTATCAGTAAAATTCTATCGTTCTTTTCTATGGATTTGGCATACATGGCTTATTTCATATGTGCCATGTGGATCGACCCCATTAAAATCAACGATCTTAGTGATGTGGTACAATTTGTAGATGTGTCACAAAGATGTTTAAAACTATATTTCTAAGATAGAAGTATGATTTACGACCTTACTTGATCAGGATCTATTCTATAGGTTGTACAACTATATCCTTGAGTTCTAAAGACAGAAGTATAATTTGCAAAATTTGAAAATGATAGAAAGTGTAACTTGCGATTGTCACTCGTATTTATATTGAACTCTGCAATATTTACCTAATAAGTGTGTTCTCAACAGAGATATACATTCTTTGATGCTGCCAACATTTCCAGCTAATCACATAAACAATTTTGAAATGGATCTGTTCAAAGTGGCTAAAGTATCTTAAAAATATTGATCAAAATAGGACTGTAGAATCCAAGCCTCAGAAATCAAAGTCCGAATCATTTAACTCTGCTTTACAAATTTTAGATTCGTCCATAATAACAGTTTGATATTTCAGGCTTACACCTTGGAGCTTGAAGCAGAAGTTGCAAAACTCAAAGAAATGAACCAAGAGTTGCAGAAGAAACAGGTATATTACATATCAGAAAATGATGTTATTTGGTATATTTGACTTAAGCAGTCATCTTGACCTCCATTTTTTATGCATCTTGTCATCTGCAGAGAGAGATAATGGAAACGCAGAAAAATCAGGTACATGTTTCTCTCATCTGCCTCAAACTGCCAACTCATTTATCTTGAAACTTTGCTTGTTTAAACACAGAAGCTTTCATTCTAACAACCCTATACTTTTCCTTTTGTTTTGACAGGTTTTGGAGAAGCTGAAATGTCAGTTGGGTGGCAAAAAACTCTGCTTAAGAAGAACACTGACTGGGCCTTGGTAGAGGTACCAAGATGAACAGTTAAATTTAGATCTAGTGTCTGTAACAAACACGAAAGCAGTGTGTAAAAGGCTTAGATTGTGTGTTTCTAATTTGATTTCAAGCTTACAGTTAGGTTCGTTGCTGTAAATATCGATGTTTGAGGCATCGGTATGTAGATAGCATATATCAGAAAGCAGAGTTGAGCTTTATGCTGTATAAATGAACTTTTTGTATTCTAATGGTTGTTTGCTTGGACTTTGGACCTCTGTTTCATAAAGCTGTATTTGATAGTTTTCCTAACCATTACCTTCATCAATTTAAGCATGTTTTTCGAGCATCCAATTATCAGAATCCTGGCATGAAATGCCTGTTTAGCAGTTCTCTTCTCTGAATCAAAGCTAAAGCAAAGGTGATGAAAATGTGATAGAAAGATTGCAACTCCAGACAGAGCCTTACTGCAGGATAATAACTATCTGCTTCGTAATTCAATGTGAGGGCGAAACCCAGGTAGATTACTAGAATAATGTGCATACACAGCTTCACAAGAAACAAAAGGAGAGAATTTTGTGTTCATGCTTTCATAATGAAACCTTTGTCAATTCACTTATATCGATTAAGCCCCATCTTCCCAGACAAAACAGCTGTATGAATCAGCTCCAATCTAAATTTCCTCCAGTTGTAGATGTGCAAATTTACACACAAGGTTTGGTTAACGTACTTGCCTTTTGAGGTTTATACTTTCTCCCGGCCAACACGTGATCAACCTGCATGATGCTTGAAGTGCTGCAGCTCACAATTACAGTGATCACTGACCATTTTTCAAAAGCAGTCTTCCAGACAATAAGATGGTTGAATACGCTCCTTTCTTAGATTGTTTCTTTGATTAGTTGGGAAGGGTGGAGGTGAAGTGTATGAGAACTATCCGTCACTTGGAAATCGCTTGCCTTTATAAAGACTTGGGACTGACACATCATACAGCTCTGGGATACTCAAAAACCAAACCTTCTGCTACACTTCTCGCTCTTGCATGGCCAAAAAGCTTGCTTACAATAGCCAATGCGAAATCTATTACATTGTAAAACCCCTTGCTCGTTATCAGTTTACCATCAATAATTACTTTTCCAGCATTTACTTCATCGGTTGACTCGGTTTCCAGAGATGGACGAGCAGTTGCTCTCTTGTCCTGTTTGGCAATAGAAATATTTGAGCTTGTGCAATGATGTAGGAGCATACAGATGACATATGGCTTTCATATTACCTTCAGTAGACCCTGTTTGAACAGGACGGCAGGTGAAGAGCAGACTGCACCATATATCCTTTTGGCGGAATCTTGTTCTTTGAGCATCTTCTTAAGGATCCGGGATTTGCTAAGCCGCTCATCTGCTGCAGCTCCCCCCTGAAATTTTATGGCAGACATTGTGACGTTGAGTTGAAAGGAAAGAAATATCAAGAAGCTTGTAAGGCCAAACAGTTACAAGATTAAGAAAATTTATTAAATCAACCGACCAGGCAAGAAACTTCTGATGCACATATGCAGTAGCAAGGCATGCATAAAGTTACAAGATTACTAAATTTTATTAAAAAAACCAGAAGCATTTACTGATGTGATTAAGTAAAGAAAATACAACAATGATTATGACGTCCAAAACTATGATGGCTACAAGACAGCAAACAGGCAAGCAGTTCTAATGACCAGACCACCTAGTGAAGCAACAAACTGTAAATTAATTTGTTTTAAGCCCAGAGAAAATTACTCTTCACAAATTTCAATGGCCTTACCGGAAGAATAATTAGATCATATATTGATTCTGCAGCTTCTTTAATCAACTTGTCAGCAACAACTTTTGTTCCTGTCGATGCTAAAATCTGACGAGACTTTTCAACTGAAGCAATCACGACGTCCACCTTAGCACGCCGCAAAATATCAGCAATGGTTACTAGTTCAATCCCTTGAGAGCCATTTGCAATTGGGATTAGAACCTGCGCAAGCAAACAAATAATATTTAAGGTTGCGAAATCTATGCACATATTCTCTTCTGTGATTCAAGCAAATTGGAGAGATTTTTTGTAGCACATTGATTTTGAGAAGAATTTTGTCCTCCTCTTTTTGTAATCTAATTATTGGAATGATATTTTAGTTTGCTATCAAGAAGAAACTCGAGGAATATTTTGTATAGTATAAAGGTGGAATTTAAATTTGACATCAGGCTTAAGAACTTCCTTGTAGAACATAAATACATCATTATATATCCAAATGCATTTTCTGTTTCTCCATTTCAGAAAATTGCAAAAAAAAAGTTTATAAAAAGGTTCAAGAGACACTCCAAACAAAATCTAATTTATTTAGAAAAATGTAATGAACAACAATAACAATTAGGATAAATAGTCATGGGATTATTTCATTATAATGACAAATTAATTATAATCTCACTTTTAACATACAAAATTGTTGGTTGATTACTATCATCTGAAGACAAATTTATCATTTGGAATAACTTAGTTTCAAGACTTACAGATCAAACGCAGTTTAAGGCAACTTACACGAGGAGTACGATCAACAGACCAGTCAACTTTGTTGAATTCTTCCTTTCGAGGACAATCATTCTCAAAATCCATTAGCTGACATAAGAGCACAAGAAAGCCAACCCAAGCAATTTAGTTATAGAAAGTCCGAGTTTGAGAATTTGAAAAGGGAAAGTTTCATGTGAGAGAGAATAATCAAATTGGGAAAAAAAATCATCCAGGTAAATTGAATGCTCAGCACAACTATGAGAAGATTACAAGTGATAAGTAGCATAATGGGATTGTTTGGGTTTCATCATGACAGCCAAAAATATCCAAGAAAATATTATATAGAAGATCAACAATAAACCTCACCAACGATTCTCCAACCTCCTTAGCAACTGATTCTCCATAGAGCTGCTCAACTAAAGCTAAGGCAAATCCGAAAGTAGTTCCAGGGCCACGGCTCGTTGTGAGCTCGCCCGACACTTGAATATTGGATTTAACAGCCCAAAATGTTGGAAGTTTGTCAGTGAATGCAGGGTGACATGTAGTCTTGCATAACAAACTACATCATAATTAGCAAACCTACATACATTCATATTTTCCAATAAACTAGATGAAATCGAATTTGACTCCACTGATCTACCTGTTTTCTTCTTACAAGACCCCACGGCAGAAGGGTGACTGCTGGAGCAGCACATATAGCTCCATACAGCCTCTTTTCCTCAGCTTGTCTGCTGGTAATTTTCCGCAGTATTTCACAATCTCTTAATCTTACGGAGCCAGGCATCCCCCCCTAACAATGAACGCATAATTATTATAACCATAAGTGAGAATAATCTTTGACATGTCATTTACAGCACTGAGATGCTTAAGGTGGCAAATGACATTCATGACTTAAGTCCTAAATTGTTACAGACCGAAATATAGCTAAATTATGCCAGTTCTGTTAAGAAACATATCACAGTCATGCCCACAAGACGACTCAACAATATGGCTCAGAAAGATAACGAGACTACTCAACAATATATTTATTAGACCTGAGTTATCATACATATTTCAAGTTGGCTCTTAAATTTTTAATTGTTCTATTATAGAACCTCAAATTTCAAATATTTTGTTTTGGTTTCTAAACTTGTTTAAAAAACTATTTTAGTCATAACCGTTTTTCAATCATAATTTTGGAAGGAAGAAGAAAAAACCAGTTCAAAATCTGATATCGAACCTGCTGATGTGTTGCACATATCTTACTCATTAGATGAGTAAACAAAAAAACGTCTTAAGTCAAATTTTTGTTAAATAATTTACAAAAAGAAAAAATAACAACAATGAAGACAATGAAAAAAATGGTTTCTATACAAAGTTTAGAGACTGAAACATAATTTTTGAAAGTTAATGAATCAAAATAGAATAACATGAAAGTTCAATGACTGCAGCTTTGCAGCCATTTTATGCTTCTAATATTTGTTGTCTCAATTCTTAATTGTCCATCATCTGTACGAAAATTATATGCTTCCTCAAAGAATTCTCAATTCTGAAGCAGTCTAAAACTTGGGTCAATTCTACTTAGAAGTGAAGGTACTTACAGGCAAAGCTACAAGGTCGAAAACTTCATTGGAGCATGTACTGATTAAGGTATCAGCAACCAATTTTACACCCCCAGAAGCTTCAATTTCAAGCTCTGGTTCCACCGACGCCACAGTCACGGCGGCCCCTGCTTGACGCAAAACATCAACTATAATAACAGCTTCCATTTCCTCAGTACCAAATCCGATAGGAACCAGAACCTGCCCGCATACACATGAGTTCAGTAATCTTTTCTTCAAAACAGTTAAAGAAAATTATCAAACAAGATTATTTAAGCGTTGATACATCGATTAATGGAAAACCCACATTGAGTTTTTAAGGTTAAAAAGAAATTGCAAAATGGATATCGTAGAATAGAAGGACCTTCTTGAGAGGCCTAGATGGAGATGAACTCGTAGCTATCGTGCCGAAACTCGAGAGCGTTGAAGGTGAAGTTGGAGAGAGGGTTTTCGTGGCTTTAGCAGAGATTTTTCTGGCAATTGTTTTTCGCTGTTCGGATGCCGTTAGCGTAAAGGGCGGAGGAGAAACAGTGATGGCGGCAGGTACAGCCATGGGAGAGAGCTTGAGCAGAGCATTTGGTATCGAGTAAGTCGCCATTGAAACTCTGAATCAACTCCACGTTCTCAATATCTCATCCCTTTCAATTTCAACAATCGTATCCAAAACCCCAATGTTTTATGGGTTTTCGTTTTGTGTTTTTTTACTGAATGAAGAAAGAGTATTGCTATTTGATTGAGGGCATGCGTTGATTTTGAACTAGTTAAAATAATTGTTATTGTATTCAAAATTATTCTCAAACATGTTTTTAATTATTTAAAATTAATTTTTATAAAATAAAAATCGTATTTACAAGTGTAAAATCAAACACTAAGGTCCCGTTTGATAACCATTTGATTTTTAGTTTTTAATTTTTGAAAATTAAGTCTATAAATAATACTTTCACCATTTCCATGTTTTGTTATCTACTTTTTACCTATGTTTTCAAAAACTAAACCAAGTTTTGAAAACTAAAAAAAATGATTTTCAAAAACTTATTTTTGTTTTTAGAATTTGGGTAGAAACTCAAATACTTCCTTAAGAAATATGGAAACCATTGTAGAGAAGATGAAAACCATTGTAGAGAAATTGTGAGAAAACAAACACAATTTTCAAAAGCCAAAAACCAAAAACAAAATGGTTATCAAACGGGACATAAATTAATTTTTAATGAACAAAGAGTTATTTTAAACATGACAAAATGATTTTGACCATTTCAAAACATGTCTTAAGATTTTTTTGGTCCTTAAAGTGAGCATAGTTATAATTGACATGTATCTTTACCTTACCAAAAAGTTAGATGTTTGAATTCTCCAACTCCAAATATTGTTCAACTCAAAAAAACGAAAAAACGGGCATATCATATGGCAAATTCTTTTAAATGCTTCATTATTTATTTTTTATTATTAATATTATTTAGTTCAACGACATTTTGTAGTGGAGGATTCAAATTTTGACTTCTTGATCGATGATACATGCAAATTATTGCTAAACTATGCTCATTTGGCCAAAAAAAAAAAAGTTTTACTTTGTTTAATCTTTAACATGTTTTATTTGTCAACTTGAACATACTTCGGGCATGTTTGGGAGTGATTTTGGAATGCCCAAAATTACTTTTGATATGCCCAAAATCAATTATCCTTCAAAATTGTGATGTTTGGCAATCATAAGAAAGTGATTTTGGAAACATCCAAAATCACTTTAAGTGATTCCCGGTCAATCACTTGGGAGGTGATTTCCAAGTGATTTTGTCTTCAAAATGACTATAATTTCAAAATTTAAAAAAAAAAAATCATACTTTTTGTGACGGGTAAAAACCGTAATCTTTTATAAAAATTCATTAATTTCCATCAAAAAGCATGTATTTTCAAAACCGTCACCATTGAAATCATCCATCATTATTTAAAAAATGTCAATTTTTCTCTCTCTAAAGTTTTTATATTGTCTATGTCTTATTTTATTCTCTTTTTAACATTTTTATTCATTTTCTCACTTTTTTTTTCTCTCCAATGGTTTTAACTCTCTCTAAATAACTTTTTTTATCTCTAAATTTTTTCGTTCATCTCTCTATAATTTTTGTATTTATATAACTTTTTTTATTTCTAATCTTTTACCTCTTGCTATAACTTTTTGCTCTTGAGATTTTTTGTCCCTGACTTTGAACTTTTTTATTTTTCATTAAAGTTTTTCTCCCTAAAATTTTTATCATTCTCTTCAAATTATTTTGTATATCTCTGTAAATTTATTTCTCTATCTTTCAATTTTTTCACTATTTATTAAATTTTTCTCTCTAAATTTTTTGTCCATCTCTCTAAAATTTCTATCCCTCCATGTCTTTAACATTTTTTTTTCTTTGAAACTTTAATTTTCTCTAGCTTTATTTTTTTTCTCTCTTAATTTTGTAGTTCTCTCGGTATAACTTTTGTCTACCACCTTCTATTTTTTTTTATTTCAAATGTAATACTCTTTTTAGTAATTTGATGATTCTAAAATCACATTTGAAAATAAACATTAATCGTTTAAAAAAATACTTTTAATTAAATTTAAAATCACTTTTACAAGAGTAGAACCAAATATTAAAATGATTAATAACTAAAACTTTTAAAAAATTAATTATAATTAAACCACTTAGCTGAAAACACTTATTTTAAAGTCACTCTAAAAAATGCACATAATCATTGAAAGTCACTATTAATTGTATGAAAATCACTATTAAAAGTGTAGAACCAAACATTAAAATGATTATATAAAAATCATATTTCATAAATCAATTATAAATAAATCAATTGTACTAAAATCGCTATTTCTAAAATCATTCCCAAATATGCCCTTCAATTGATTGAGGCATTATATCATCCAACAAAAGTTAGAAATTTGAATCTTCACTTTCACATGTTATTGAACTAATATATATATATATATATTACTCTTTTTAGCTGAATTATAATTTTAGTCCCATCATTTTAATTAACTTTTTTAAAAAATTAATTACCTCCCTTAATTATGTGTAACCATACCATTTATATATATATATTTTAAAAATGTATACATTCATTAGTTAATGACATTGCATATCGAAAATTAAGTGTAGTGTTGTGTTGAAATTGTGATTAAAAAACAAAAAATTAAAGGACCAAAATGGCTACTTTTTAAATGTGTATAGACTAAAACAGAAGTATAAAAAATATAGAAACTTATATATCAAACCTGGGAGTACATAAACTAAAATAAATGTTTTAAAATTATAGGAATTAAAATAAATCAAAGTCAAACTTATTGCGACCAAAATAAGATATAAGCGGAAAAGAGAACTGAAAAATAATTACAATAAAAGAATTAAAAAATTGTAAAAAACTAAAACCGTGAATGAGAAGACAATTAAAAAACAATTATAATAAATGAATTGAAAACAATATAAAGCTAGCGTATTTTTCCAAAGTCAACACAGTATAATTACAGTCAGCAACTTAACCTAACATGATCTCAGAGTACAATTGCCAAAAAAAAAAAAAAGAAAAAATGAAATCAATATATTTTATCTAGTAACTAATAAGTGACCATTTAAAAACAAAGTGTCTTTTTTTGCCTAAAAAGAAAAGTGTCTTTGAAAAAAAAAATGAAGGTCCAACACCAAATAAACACATTTTAAAGATAAAAGTGTATTTTGTCAAAAAAAAAAAAAGAAAAAAAAAGAGAGTTTTTTTTCATATATAACCCTTACGATTGCCAACAAAAACATACTTCAACTGACATAAGGCTTATGACTAAAGATCATAGGTTCGAATTCCTCATTCTTAAATGTTGTTGAACTAAAAAAAAAAAAAATTCTTACGATTGTATTTTTTTTAGTTTAACAATATATAGAATAGAATATTTGATGTATGATCTTTTAACGGTGCTCGAGTTGGTCATATAATATAACTTATGGACTAAACTTCGATCCAATATTGGTATATAGATTGAGACCAAAAAAATGAGAACAAATTAAATACGGCAAGTCTTTTTTTTTTTTTGATAAATACGGCAAGCTATATACTATTTTATATCATAAAAAAATAAAAATCATTTAAAAAAAAAGCGAAGGACGAATCGGATAGAAGTTACAGGTAAGCTAGGAGCAAGATAAAAATGTCGGACTGATCTTTGATCGGAGCCAACTCGGAGAGAGATGTTGAGAACATTTACGAGAAGAGCAGCTTCTTCTTCATCCTCTTTAGCCTCCAATTCATGGATATCGATATCCAGCCAGCTTCTTCTTCCTCGGAAGAGGGAATTCTGCTTGGGCGTCCTTCCCGATGGAGTTGATCGGAGCTCCGACGCCTTCGCTCGCAATTCCGAGGCCATGGGCGGCTTCATTTCCGACCTTCGTTCCCACATTAACAAGGTCTAGTACCACTATTCACTTGGAAATGGATTGTATGCGCTTTCTGTTGGGACTTCGGGTGATCTTGGCTGTTCAAAGTGCCTTGCAGGTTCTAGCTGGGGGCGGCCCTGAAGCTGTGAAGAGAAACAAGAGTCGGAGTAAACTACTTCCGAGAGAACGGATTGATCGCCTTCTCGATCCTGGCTCTTCCTTCCTCGAGCTTTCTCAGGTTTTTGCTGCCTACCCTGTTAATTTCTCCGTTGCCGTGATTTTTGTTGGCATGGGAACTGCTTAATTACATTTTTCAACTTGTTTAACTGCAAAAACCTTTGTTACCAATTATTAATTGATTGTCAATCATTGATTAATGATCAATTATTCAAATATTTCTATTGTTCGTGTTAACTGCAAAAACTTGGCTGCCTATGAAATATCATTTGTTTGATGCGGTTCATGATGGAACACAAGGTTCCTTAGCATTTTCTTTCTGCTTGATCTTCTTGCTAAGTGTTCTTTAATGTATTATCTTTCTTCTTCTTCTTCTTCTTCTTCTTAATTGATTTTTCTCAGTTTGATGCGCTTCTGTGAACGATTCTTAAATGCATGTCTTCATTCCATTTAAAATATGGGGTAGCTCGCAGGCCATGAACTGTATGATGAACCCTTGCCATCTGCTGGTATAATCACTGGGATAGGCCCTGTCCATGGACGACTTTGTATGTTTGTGGCTAATGACCCTACAGTTAAGGGGGGGACTTACTATCCCATCACGGTCAAGAAACATCTTAGGGCTCAGGAGATTGCTGCTAGATGCAATTTACCCTGCATATATCTGGTTGATAGTGGAGGTGCTTTCCTTCCAAAGCAAGCCGAGGTGTTTCCTGATAGGGATAATTTTGGCAGAATATTCTATAACCAAGCTGTAATGTCTGCCGAAGGGCTTCCTCAAATAGCTCTTGTATTGGGTTCTTGCACTGCTGGGGGTGCTTATATTCCTGCAATGGCAGATGAGAGTGTGATGGTCAAAGGAAATGGCACTATATTTCTTGCAGGACCACCGCTGGTGAAGGTCAGTTCCTCTCATATGGTGTTTCTATTAGCTTGCTTTTATCTCTGTGAATACTTGTTAAATTTAAAGGACATTGGAAAATGGTGGTGGCTTGGTCTCTAATTCTGGATTTCATCTGAATAAGACGTTAAAATAGGCTGCTACAGGTGAGGAAGTCTCTGCAGAGGACTTAGGGGGTGCTAGTGTACATTGCAAGACATCTGGAGTTTCTGACTATTTTGCTCAAGGTAATTTATAACATTTGTGCTTTGAGCCTCAAGTTCATATATTCTAAAGTTATTACAGTTTCATTTCTCTTTCCTGTCAAGTTATACATTTCTTAATGTGTATGTGCTTGTTAAATCACCAATCAACCCAAAAGCTTAAGCTGATAGGTTATGGTAAATTTAATTATATCAACACTCCTCCTCACTTGTGGGCTTGGAAATTTGTAAGAGGCCCAACAAGTGGAAATCAATATTAATTGGGGAGGAAACGACTTTATAGGGGTTTGAACACAGGACCTTCTGCTCTGATACCATGTTAAATCACCAATCAACCCAAAAGCTTAAGCTGATAGGTTATGGTAAATTTAATTATATCAACAGTGCTGTTTACTAGCATCATAACAATATTGTAACTCATATTGTATTTACCTAAAGAAAACCTTTTGCACCCTTTCATGTGAAGTGGAATCTTTTTGTGCTTCACACGCAAATTGATGTAAAAACTGGGTTAGATTGGAAAAAAAGGCACGAAAATCTCAGCTTGTTCATTTTTGTAATATACTAAGTGTAATTTACAATTTTCTGCAGATGAAATGCATGCACTGGCTCTTGGGAGAAACATCGTTAAGAATTTACACATGGCTGGGAAAGAAGGTTTGATAAATGAACTGCAAAATGTAAACCAAGACTTCAAGGAGCCATTATATGATGTCAGGGAACTTCGGTCCATTGCCCCAACCGATCATAAGCAGTCTTTTGATATTCGCTCTGTCATAGCTCGAATTGTTGATGGAAGTGAATTTGATGAATTCAAAAAACTATATGGAACAGTGAGCACATTTATAAAACTTATGTTGCTTACTTTTTACTTGTTCTTTCTTGTTCTTTCTAAATTTCATAATCTAAATTGTATGGATTGCAGACTCTCATTACAGGCTTTGCCAGAATTTTTGGTCAGCCTGTAGGAATTATTGGAAATAATGGGATATTATTTAACGAATCTGCTTTAAAGGGGGCGCATTTCATTGAACTATGCACACAGCGGAACATTCCTTTGGTCTTTCTTCAGAATATCACTGGATTTATGGTATGTGACATCGGTTCGCTTAGCATGTAAGAATTTCCTCAGATGACTTATTTTTTAAGTTATTCCATTTTGATCTTCAATCTATAATTTTTTACTTATAATTCAGACTCTAAGATCTTAGGGTCATGTTTTACATCCAGCCCAAGAAGGGCTGTCTTTTTACTGGTGAAAGGTGAAGAATTTGAATTACTTACATGCAGCTTGTCTTTCATATAAAGAACAAAATGTGCATTTAAACCTGTTTCTCTTGAGCTAATATTGTAGAACTGTTTTGTTTTCTATAGATAGATGCATAATATTTGGAAAGTGAATTGGATAGGATCTGAACACAAAGAATACGATCATATTTAAAACAACAAAAGAAAAATTGCACACTCCCAAACACTTTGAGAGGCCTAATTGATAGAATGTTATTTGTCCTTAGTATTGTTGGTCTATTTATCAAGTTTTTAGGGCTGTATAGTTTGTTATTTCCTTATCCTGTAAGCTTGCTACACGTGTCCCTTCTCTCTGCTTTATATTCTGGGCTTGTTACCTTTTGTAATAGTAGAACGGTATCTTCATTCTCTGTACGTTTTGCTCCCTCTTTCGCTGACATTCCTTGATGGTATCAAAGTTGTGAGCTCATCTTTTCTTCTCCAATGGCGTCAGGCAGAGCTTCTTCTGAACCTCTATTGTCTCCTGTTGTTACTCCCAGCACTCTGATAACTACTCCAATAGTAACACCCCTTCCTCTAAATCCAAACACTCAAAACCAAAATACCCAACAACCATCGTTTCGCACTCCACCTTATCGACCTTATAATATGAATCCTCATAATACCTTTCAACCAAATTCTTTTCAGTTGTTTCCATACTATAATCCTGGTGCCTTTCCCTCTTTTTATTCCCGTCCTCAAACCCCAACTTATTTCCCAAATCAATATCCAGCCCCAAATTCAATTCCCGCACAACCTCAACCTTATCCTCAACCTTCAAATTTTATATCTCCCAATCCCTAACCTACTTTACCCCAACCTCTTGCTGTGAAGCTTACTGATAATAACTTCCTTCTTTGGAAGAATTAGCTGTTGAATGCAGTGCTGGCAAATGGACTTTTTGGTTTTCTTGATGGGACGATACCGGCTCCTCTGAAATTTTTGGATGAAAATCAGATTCAACCAAATCCTTAGTATCTCGACTGGGAAAGGTACAATCGATATATTATGTGTTGGATGTATTCCTCTTTGTCTGAAGAAAAGATGGGTGAGATTATTAGTGTAGAAACTGCTTATGAAATCTGGCATTCTCTTAAACGTGCTTATGATTCCCAAACTACTGCTAGAAATTATGGGTTTAAAGACTCAATTGCAAAGGATAAAGAAAGATGGTTTGTCAGTTAGCCAGTATTTGTCTCAAGTTAAAGAAGTTGCTGATAAGTTTTCTGCCATTGGGGAACCTATATCATATAGAGATCACTTAGCTCATATTTTGGATGGTTTAGGGAGTGAATATAATGCATTTGTGATTACTATTCACAATCGGTCTGATAGTCCAGCTTTAGAAGATGTTAGAAGTTTGCTCTTGGCGTAAGAAGCTCGATTAGAAAAACAAAATGCTGTTGAACAACTTAACCTTGCTCAAGCAAACCTTAGTAGTCTCAATCTTCAACACAACAGTCGCCGTTCTTTTCCCAAACCACCATATCATCCGTTCTCTAAATCCCCTTATCCCTCCCCTTCCCAACATAATTCTCCCAATTCCTCCCCTGGTTTTTCCTCTACTCCTGGTGTTCTTGGCAAACCCCAAAATCCTCCAAAATGGCCCCCCGATCAATGAACTCTAAACCACAGTGCCAAATTTGTGGGAAATTTGGTCACACTGCACTTATTTGTCATCATCGAACCAATCTAGCCTATTAGACTCCACATCCTCAAGCCTTGCTAGACACCACTCAACCTGCTTTTCCATCCAATGTTTCTGAGGCTTCTTCCACACTTCCCCTGGATTATCAACATCCTGATGAAAATTGGTTCCTAGATTCAGGAGCCACCCATCACATAACTTCTGATGCTTCCTCCCTGTGCAATCCAATGCCTTATCATGGTGGTGAACATGTTATGGTTGGAAATGGTAAGCAAATCTCTATCTCTCACATTGGTAATTCTAGTCTATCATCGTTCCATAAACCTATTTTACTGCATACTATTCTTTATACCCCAGCTATCTCAAAAAAACTCATTAGTGTTGCCGTTTATGCAAAGACAATAAAGCCTATGTTGAATTTTATTCTTCTTTCTTTCTTGTCAAGGATCTTCAATCCAAGAGAATTCTCCTCCAGGGCAAACTTGAAGATGGACCGTCTTCTATCATACCCAAATCTACATCTAGTTCAAAGCCTACTGTACAAGTTGTTTTTCTTTCCTCGGATCAAGCTACTCCAAATTGGCACATCCATTTAGGACATCCAACTGCTTCTACCTTGCGGCAAATTTTGAGTCATTGTGGTGTGTCGTGTCCTAGTGTCAATGGGTTTTGTAAATTCTGTCAGTTAGCAAAGAGTCATCGTTTACCTTTTTCTTCTTGTGAGACAAAAACTTCTGCTCCTTTCCAGTTGGTACATTCAGATGTTTGGGGACCTTCCCTGCAAACCTCTATTAATGGAGCTCGCTATTTCTTATTATTTGTGAATGACTTCACTCGCTTTTCTTGGTTATATTTGCTAGAGACAAAAGATGAGACTTTCCCTTGTTTCATTAATTTCAAGAAACTTGTTGAAAATCAGTTCAATACACAAATTAAATGTCTTCAAACCGATTGGGGTGGGGAATTTAGAAATGTGTCTTTTTTTCTGGCTTCTAATGGGATTGTCCATTGTGTGTCTTGTCCTTATACATCTCAACAAAATGGGCGAGTAGAGAGAAAGAATAGGCACGTGAGCAAAGTATAAAGAGAGAGAATCTTTTCTCTATATCACATTATGAGGAGAAAAGTGTTTCTTAAATATAAGAAACATCCATTTACAAATAAGGAAATAAATTTCCAGCAATATAATACAATAAATACAAATATACTAAATAACTAAAAAGGAAAATAATGGAAAATAACCAACACTCCCCCTCAAGCTGGTTTAAAGATATCTTCCATTGCCAGCTTGTTAATTATCTTGTCAAATTGTAACTTAGGGAGCCCCTTTGTTAATACATCAGCAATTTGCTCTGACATAGGAAGGTAGGGAATGTAGATTACTCCTGCATCAATCTTCTCATTTATGAAGTGTTTATCAACCTCGATATGTTTTGTCCTATCATGAAGAATTGGATTATGAGCAATGGAAATCGCTGTCTTGTTGTCACAATAAATATGCATAAGTGTCTTTTGAGAGAAGTTCAACTCTTCCAACAGTCTCTTTATCCATATGCCTTCACAAATACCATGGGCTAAGGCTCTAAACTCAGCTTTAGCACTACTTCTGGCCACTACACTTTGTTTTTTGCTTCGCCAGGTAACTAGGTTTCCTCCAACGAAGGAACAGTAACCAGAAGTAGATCTTCTATCTGTGGTGCTGCCTGCCCAATCTGCATCAATATATACTTCAACATGCAGATGACCATGCTTCTTGAACAATATCCCTTTTCCTGGAGTACCTTTTAGGTATCTTAGAATTCTATAGACTACTTCAAAGTGAGTCGGTCCTGGGGCATGCATAAACTGACTTACCATATTGACTGCAAAAGCAATGTCAGGACGTGTGTGAGACAAGTAAATGAGTCTTCCCACAAGTCTCTGATATTTTTTTTTGTCTTTTACCTCTTTTTTTGTTGCAATTTGCAATTTTAAATTGGGTTCAATGGGAGTTTCTGCTGTTCTGCAACCCAGTAATCCAGTCTCTTCAAGTAAGTCAATGATATACTTCCTTTGATTGACAAGGATACCATCTTTCGACCTAGCAAATTCCATTCCCAGGAAATATTTCAAGACTCCCAAGTCCTTGATTTGAAACTCATTAGCTAATTTTTCCTTCAAGATAGCCAATCCTGTCTCATCATTCCCTGTAAGAATAATGTCATCAACATAAACTATTAGAATGACAATCTTGTCATTTCCAGTATGTTTATAGAAGATAGTATGATCTGCTTGACTTTGGAAGAATCCATAGCCTGTGACTGCTTTTCCAAACCTTTCAAACCACGCTCTGGGAGACTGTTTAAGGCCGTATAAAGATTTCTTTAACCTGCTTACTTTGTTAATCCCGAGAACTTCCTCAAAACCAGGTGGTAAATTCATAAATACCTCTTCTTTGAGTTCCCCATTGAGAAATGCATTCTTGACATCAAGTTGATAAAGGGGCCAATCTGCATTGACAACAAAAGATAACAAAACTCTAATGGAGTTAATTTTAGCAACAGGAGCAAACGTTTCTTGATAAGCAATTCCATAAATCTGAGTGAAGCCTTTAGCAACAAGTCTGGCTTTGTATCTGTCAACACTACCATCGGCTTTGCACTTTATAGTAAACACCCATTTGCATCCTACTGTTTTCTTATCCTTTGGTAAATCTACTATGTCCCATGTCTGATTTTGTTCAAGGGCATTCATCTCTTAAATAACTGCTAACTTTCAATTCAAATCATTTAGAGCCTCCTGTATATTCCTTGGAACAAACAAATTGGTTATCCTAGAGGTAAATGCTTTATGATTATCAGATAGTCTATGGTAAGAAAGATAGTTTGCAATAGGATATTTGGTGCAGTTTCGGGTACCTTTCCTATGGGCTATTGGAATATCAAGATCAGGAATATCAGATAAACTGTTATGAATTGATGAAGAAATGGGAATAGAGAATGTATTACCTGGATCTTTAGAATCATTCGTCGGAGCATTAGCTTGGCTTCATGTTCAGTCCACTATCTGGTCTTGCTTCTTTTGATTTAATACCCTTCTAGTATAAACATGAAGTTCAGGATTTCGATCAATTAGATCACTTTGTAGTGTTTCTCCCCTTGAAGGAGAATTTTCCATACTTGGCATTGAGGAACTAGAACTGGTAACCTCAGGACAGATGATATTAGGAAGAGGTGAAGTTTCCCATAAATTATCTTCTAAGTTGGATATCTCCCCCTGAAGAGAATTTTGGCCAAAAAAGGATTGATTTTCTAAAAAAGACACATCCATACTTTCAAAGTATTTTTTGGTCACTGGATCAAAACATTTATAAGCTTTCTTCTGGGAGGTATATCCTAAAAAGATACATTTGACAGCCCAAGGATCAAGTTTAGACCGAGAAAGAGTGGAAATGTTAACATATGCAGTACAACTGAACACTTTGATTGGTAAATCAGAGAATAAGCGGACAGTAGGAAAAAATGTTTTAAAATGAACTAGGGGAGTTTTAAAATCCAGAATTTTTGTAGGCATCCGATTAATGAGATATGCAGCAGTGAGTATAGCTTCTCCCCATAAATAGTGAGGCACATGCATAGAGAACATAAGGGCAGGGGCAACGTCAAGTAAATGTCTATTTTTCCGTTCAGCAATACCATTTTGTTGGGGAGTATCCCGACACGTAGATTGATGCACAATCCCTTTAACTTGTAAAAAGTCGGTTAAGTAAGTATTGAAGTACTCAGTGCCATTATCAGAATGCAGGATGCTGATTTTAGTTTGAAATTGAGTTTCAATCATGTTGTAAAAACGAATAAAGATCTCTTTTACCTCTGACTTTTTTGTTAACAGATAAACCCAAGTTAAACGAGTGTGATCATCAATAAAGGTAACAAACCATCGTTTTCCATTGTGTCAAAATTTTAGAGGGTCCCCAAACATCACTATGAATTAAGTAAAAAGGTGCGGAAGCCTTGTAAGGTTTGGGCAAATATGTAGAATGATGATTTTTTGCAAAGATACAACTTTCGCAATGAAAATTAGAACAATCAATTCCTTTAAACTGGTTTGAAAACAAATACTTTAAGTAGAAAAAATTGGGATGTCCTAGTCTACAATGCCAAAGCATTATAGTTTCTCTAACCGAATGAGAACTAACACTACTCAAGCCCTGAGTTTTTTTATGACTCGTAGGAGATTCATCAAAGTAGTAGAGGCCATCAAGCATCCTAGCACATCCAATCGTCTCCCCCGATTCCTGATCCTGAAAGATACAGTGAGATTCAAAAAAGGTAACACGACAGTTAGCATCTTTAGAGATTTTACTAACTGATAACAAATTACAAGCTAGCTTTGGAACATGAAGTACGTAATGTAAAGTAATGTGTGAGGTCAAGTTAATAGTTCCTTTTCCTGCAATAGAAGAGAAACTACCATCGGCAATTCTAATTTTTTCATTACAATACATAGGAGAGTATGATTCAAAGAGTTTGGAGGAACTAGTCATATGATTGGAAGCTCCAGAATCTATAATCCACAGAGATGAATTGAGACAAGAGAGAGCTAGAGGATAATTACCTGTTTGTGGCAAGGAAACACTAGGATTACTAGATGATGAAGTGGCCTTTAGCAGTTTCAGGAGTTGATCTACTTGCTCCTTACTGAATGGACTGGAATCCACAATATTAGCACTGGAAGAATGCTGATTTGTGCTCTTCTCACCTTGCCTAGTGCTTTTCCAATTCGCAGGTTTTCCATGAAGTTTCCAACACGTGTACAAGTATGCTGAGGTTTGTTGCAGTAGTCACACCAGACACGAGGCTTTTCATGGGTCTTGTTTGATTGATTAGAAGCCTTGTGTGCATTAGTCTCAACCACCAAAGCTGAACTTTCAACTAAATCAGTATGTTTTTTTCCAATCATAACATTTCGACGACTCTCTTCCCTGCGCACTTCAGAAAAAACGTCATTAATAGTCGGGAGGTTAGTTTTACCGAGTATTCTACCTCTAACCTCATCGAATTCAACATTGAGGCCAGCTACGAATTTGTAAATACGACCATCTTCAACTATTTTCCTGTAGTGTTTTTGATCCTCGGTAGACTTCCATTCATATGTATTAAAAAGGTCCAGATCCTGCCAAATCCTTTTGAGAGAGTGAAAGTACTGTGTAACAGAGTTACCTCCCTATCGTATGTCATTCAATTTAAGATTTAGCTCAAACACTTGTGACTGGTTGCACAAATCTGAATACATCTCTATCATGCTATCCCAAAGTTCCTTGGCAGTAGTGTAGCACATATAGTTACAACTTATGTCTTCGACCATAGAATTGACTAGCCAAGTCATAACCATGGAGTTTTCAGCATCCCACCCGGCAAATGAAGGATCATCTTTGTCTGGCGTTGCTTTATCTCCAGTGAGGTAGCCGATCTTTCCTTGTCCACGAATATACATTCAAACACTTTGGGACCAACGAAGAAAATTTTCCCCATTAAGCCGAATGGTGGTGATTTGGACAATATTAGAATGGATGTGATTATCTGAGGCTTTAACAACCGAAGACTTATTTTCAGACATTATTGCTGAAAAAACAAAACTACTACTTCAAAGCTGGACAAAAACAAAAACTCCACCCACAAATAAACAACTAGCAGCTGTAAAAACAGAGCCCAAAAAATTAGGGTAGAAAACAGAGGCTAGGCACAACACTTGCTGAGTAGAGGCAGTGGTGGCGCGGTTTTCCGACAGTGCAGACAGCGACGGCGATTATGACGGTGAAAGTTGCAACAGTCGATGGAGAGAGTAACGGCAGTGGTCGACGGAAAAAATAGCAGCAACCCCGTGAAGCCTCATGCGAAGGAGCGCAGTTTGCGCGAAGTAAAGCCGGTGCGATCTTGTCAATGCTATCAGTGGCGGCGGCGGAGCTTGGACGCTGACGGTCAGCGGTGTTGGGTAGACGCGGACGGTCAGCGGTGTTGGGTAGACGCGGACGATCGGCGACAGTAAGCGATGGTGGCCGGAGATGCAATTGGCAGCGGCTGGTTAAAGTTTCTTAAAAAATAGTAGTTAGGGTTAGGGTTTTTTAAAAAAATTAGGGTTTCTTGCTCGGATACCATGAACAAAGTATAAAGAGAGATAATCTTTTCTCTATATCACATTACGAGGAGAAAAGTGTTTCTTAAATATAAAAAACACCCATTTACAAATAAGGAAATAAATTTTCAGCAATATAATACAATAAATACAAATATACTAAATAACTAAAAAGGAAAATAATGGAAAATAACCAACAGCACGTTGTTGAAATTGGCTTATCTCTTCTTGCTCATTCTCGTTTACCTTTAACTTTCTGGAGTTTTGCTTTCCAAACAGCCATTTACATTGTTAATCACTTGCCTACTTCTGTTTTAGCTTCTAAAAGTCCTTACCAAGCTCTGTATGCTCATCATCCCAATTATACTTTACTTAGGAGCTTTGGTTGTTCTTGTTTTCCTTTCATACGCCCGTATAACTCTCATAAACTTCTTTTTCGGTCAACTGAGTGTATTTTTGTTGGTTATAGTGCCAATCACAAAGGGTACTTGTGTTTGGATCCCATTTCTAGTCGGCTTTATGTGTCTAGGCATGTTGTGTTTAATGAGTCTTCTTTTCCTTATGCCAAATCTGATTTTACTTTTGGTCCTTTAAAACAAAAACCTCCTGATCACACTTTCTTTTCTACAACACCTTTTCCTATTTACCCTCCTACTGTTCATATGCCCTTCAATTCTCCTCTTAGCACTTCTTCTTTCTCTCCTTCCTTGCCTCAGGCTTTGCTTCTCCTCCTAACTTGGTTCACCACCATACTACATCTCCGGTTCTAAATACCACTTCTTCTCCTGCTCCTTCATCACCTTCTTTTCCTCCCCCCTCCAATCAATCTTCATCCTCGGCCTCCTCTTTATCTCCAGCATCTTGTCAGCCTTCACCTACCTTTTCCCCTGTTTTGCCTTCTTGAAATATTGTTGTTCCTCCCACCAATATTCATCCCATGATCACGAAAGTGAAAGATGGCATCACTAAGCCACAGTGTTGGCTTACTGTTTCTCCTTTATCTCCGTCTCTTCCCTTTGAACCAACAAATTTTAAGGTGGCTGTTAAAAGTGTTGAATGGAGAGATGCTATGGAAAAAGAGTATAAGGCTTTGGTTCAAAACAAGCTTGGATTTTGGTCCCTCCTTCTCCTGCTTATAAGCTTGTCAGTTGCAAATGAGTCTATAAATTAAAGCTTTAGCCAAATGGTGAAATTGAAAGGTATAAAGCAAGGCTCGTGGCTCGTGGTTTTGATCAAACATATGGTATTGACTACTTTGAGACTTTTAGTCCTGTGATTAAACAAGCCACCATCTGTATTGTTCTATCTCTTGCTGTGCGTTTTAAATGGGCTATTAAACAGTTGGATGTTCATAATGCCTTTCTAAATGGAGATCTTCATGAAGATGTATATATGCTCCAACCATCTGGCTTTGTTGATAAGGATCGACCAGCACATGTTTGTAAATTACAAAAAGCCTTACATGGTTTGAAGCAAAACCCAAGGGAGTGGTTTATGAAGCTTAGTTCTTGTTTACTGGATTGGGATTTTAAAGCTTCAAAGTCTGATACTTCTATGTTTGTTTACCGTAAGAACTCTGTTTTGGTAATTATTTTGATTCATGTGGATGATATCTTGGTAATCGGTAACAACTTGTTACTTATTCAACATTTTATTCGCTCTTTGAATGTTCTTTTTGCTCTTAAGGATCTCGGTGATTTATCATATTTTTTTGGCATTGAGGTTCACAGGGATATGAATTCTTTACACCTTTGCCAACGCAAGTATGTAACTGATCTTCTTCAAAGAGTTGAGATGAAAAATTGTAAATCGATGACTACTCCTATGGCTGCTGGGACTTATTTGTCTCTTCATGATGGTGATTTGTTATCGGATCCTAAGCAATATCGAAGCATTGTTGTTGGTGCCCTTCAGTACTGTACACTCACTCGACTTGACTTAAGTTTTGCTGTGAATAAGGTTTGTCAGTTCCTCCATGCGCCTACTACAACACATTGGAATTCAGTCAAACGTATTCTCAGGTACCTGAAGACTACTAGCAATCTTGGTATTACTTTTACTGATTCAGGACATCACTCTTTAACGTGCTACACAGAAGCTGATTGGGCAGATTGTCCAACCGATCGTAGGAGTACAAGTGGGTATTGTGTGTTTCTTGGAAACAATCTGATTTCATGGTCATCAGCAAAACAAAAAGTAGTTTCCAGGTCTAGTGCTGAATCTGAGTACAGAGGTCTCTCAAATGCTGCATCTGAATTGATTTGGGTACAATCTGTTTTGAGCGAGATTGGTATTTCATCATTTGTACCGCTGCTACTATGTGATAACATAAGTGCAACATATTTAGTAGCCAATCCGGTGCTTCATAATCGATTGAAACATATAGAGATAGATCAAATCTTCATCCCTTTTGCCTTCTGGAATAGCTGAAAAACAATGAGAGTCGGGGAAAAGCATTCTCTCTCGGTGAAGGCTGAACGTAAAAGGTTTGTGTTCCATTTTTGTGACTTTGAGAAGAAGGTGGAGGTGGAGGAATTCTGTAAAGGCAAATTGTCGAAAGTTAAGCTCACTCTGGGGTTAGTTGCATGGGTGAGAGACTGTTTAGAGGCGGTCGGAACTCGTGTTGCAGGGAGTTCCTTTTTTCGGCAAAGACGATGCCCGGAAGGTTTGGTTTGGTTCCAGTTGGTTGAAAATGCGAGAGGCATTTGTAGTGTAGTAGTGGTGGAACCGCGAAAGGGAAGGAAAGCGTCCATTATCGTTCCGGAGGGAGTCGAAGGCAGGGGGTGGGTAGTGGTAAGGGACGCCTTGAATAGTATGCTTCAACGAGGACTGTGGAAAAGGGTCGAGGGAGCTAAAAAGGTTCCGGTTCGTAGCTTTAACCCCCCAGAACGATTGTTGGCGTCCTTTGCACAAATGGTACGAAGTGATGGGAATTCTTCGGTGGTGGTGGAAGTTTCAGCTAAGGATGATAAGGACGTGTTGTTTGAGGCCTTGGAATCTATTATTCTAGTGAAGGAAAAGGCCGATGATCCATGGTCAAAGCTGGAACGCGGCATTAAATCTCGGTTTGGGCCGCAACTCTGTGTGAAACCTTTTAGCGGGAATTTAGCGGTTATCATCTGTGGGGACATTTTTCAACGACAAAGGTTGCTGGCTTTTGGCAGAGGAGTTATTTTGGATTGTGTGTTGCGAATTGAACCGTGGAATGCTAAGAAGGTGGCGGAGGAAAGGTGCTTATCGTTTTCGAAAGGGTGGGTTAAGTTTCTGGATGTGCCTCCTCATCTAAGGACTTCGAATATAATCTCGAAATTGGCTGAGCTTTGTGGAGGGCTTGAAGGGGAGGCGGATTTGTCGATTTAGGGAGAAGATTAGGCGGAGGATGTGAGAGTTTTTGTGAAGGGTAGAAAGGATGGCTTTATCCCGCGGGGATGCTTCTTATCGTGCGACGAGGTGGATTTTCCGGTGAGGTTTTTGCCGTGGAAGCGCGGCGGTGATGGAGATGTAGAAGGTGATTTTTCCTCTGATTTTTCCTCTGGTTTTGCGAAGGGAGGAAAGATGGTTCTGAAAAATTCGTACAGGGGCAGAAAATGTGTGTCAGGAGGCAATGGGGGTGATGTTCAGTTGTGCAGAGCTGTCTCAGAGGGAGGTGTGGCAGGGATGGGTGATGGGCTTGGTTTAGGGTTATCGGCCCATTCCAAGGAGTGTCTAAAAGGAAAACAAAAATTGGGTAGCAATTCTTTGGCAGATCAGCTTACAGGAAGGGCTTCATTTGGGCCTGGGCCTGAAAGGGTGGGCTACGAGCTGCTCGGGTGAAACCCTCTTGGAGTTGGAGAGGGTCTTAAATCGGTGAATGGCAGTGGACTGGCGAAGGTCGGTGGTCAATTGCAAGGGGATAGGCCTTCTTGTCTTGGGCTTGAAGGAAGCAATATGCAGAAAGGGCTTAAACAAACTCAGGAAGCCTGTTTCTCCTATGGGCCTCCGGAGGGGAGTGCGGTTATTCAAGATGGAAAGTTGGATAGGTGTATGGCGGAGGACGTGGATGATCCAGACGGTTATCTCTCGGACCCTTCTATCGCCAGTTTTTCCGAGGACGAGTCTTTTCTGTCCTCACCGATTTTACAGGATGGGGATAATCCGAGCATTGGGTCATTGTTTGAAGAAGGTAAGGAAGAGACGATGGTGTTTCACGTGCAGGCAGGGACTCAAGTTAGTTTGATCAGCGATGGGTTATCGGTCGATATGGGGGTTAATGACAGAGTCCAGTTTTCTCTGTTGGGGGTAGTTTCCAACGACTTTGTTGCTGCGAGGCAGGAGTGCAACAGAGTGGTGTCTACTGGGGAGGTTCCTTGCCCAGCGGTCTGCGGTGGGGATCCCGAAATTCCGGCCAGCCAGGTTAGTCTTCCTTCTTCAGTCTCTTCACCTTCTACTTTTGAGGATAAAGGGAATTTGGGGTCTTCCTCTTTGTCTGGGGGACCTTGGCTCTGGCCTGGTCCGGTTGTTCAGTCTGGAGTGGTTCAGGCGGAGTGTTTGCCCAACCCTTCTTTTTACGCTGTCCCCATTTCTTTTGCAGGTTCTGGGAGTGTCGTGCCTCATCAGTTGGTTCGCCCTTGGGGGTCTTGTGGGCCGGTGATGTCGTTCTGGCCTTGTGCTTAGGGAAAAGGGGATTGTGTGGGGGGAGCCAATCCGTTAGCTGTTGGGAGTGTTGTGAGCAACCCTCTGACCTGTCCTAATCCCGTGGTCGAGTGGTCTGGGCAGATTAGTAGTGGTTCTTGTGGGCATTGTTCTGCGGTGAGCTCCTTATTAGCCTCGGCGGGTATGCAAGTAATTTCGGCTGAGGGTAAATCGATGAGTTTTCTGGTGGCTCGGACTGAAAGCCATGTTCTTGAGGGGGGTCAGAGTGATCCTTTGGTTGATTCTTCACACAGTTCGTTGAAAGGGAAATGTCCTATTGTAGTTGGAGGAAGCAAAAAGAAGGTGGTCAGAGAGCTCAGTGAACTATGAGGGGCGGAAAGGTGGCTCCATCCTCAGGGTTAAGGAGGTTTTAAAATGAAAGTGCTTTCTTGGAATGTTAGAGGTTTGGGGGGGAGAGTGAAGCGGAGTTTGGTTAAGGAAGTGCTCAGGCGAGAAAATCCGGATATCGTTATTTTAGTTGAGAGTACGTTAGGAAGTTGTTGTCGGGAGTTAGTTAAGAGCCTTTGGGGTAGAAGAAAGGTTGAGTGGGCGTGTTTGGAGTCAGTGGGAGCTTCTGGGGGAATCATTTTATTGTGGGATGGCAAGGTAGTCCAACCCATTAAGGTGGTTAAAGGGTCCTTTTCGATTTCTGTGTCTTTTAAGTTTCCGGGGGAGGTGGAGGGGTGGGTTTCCGGGGTGTACGGACCTCCTAGGCAGAAGGGGAGAAACAAGTTTTGGGAAGAGCTTGGGCGGCTTTTTGGGTTGTGTGGTCCTTGTTGGTGTTTGGCCGGGGATTTTAATGTGGTCCGAGGCCCTCATGAGAAGGCTTCGGGAGGAAGGGTGACTAAGTCGATGAGGTGCTTTAATCGGCTGATTGAGGACTGTTGTTTATTTGATCCTCCTTTAGCTAACGGGAGGTTTACTTGGTCTAACAGCAGGTTTCGGAGTCGGATTGACAGATTTTTGTTGTCTAAAGGGTGGATGGATGTGTTCCTTAATGCGAGGCAGTCTTTGGGGCCGAGAGTCACGTCTGATCACTGGCCGCTAAGTTTGGATTCAGGTGTTTTAAACTGGGGCCCTTGCCCCTTTAGGTTTGAGAATATGTGGTCGTCTCACCCCTCTTTTAAAGCCTCTTTCCCTCAATGGTGGCAGACTGAGGTGGGAGGTCGGTGGGAGGGGTTTCGGTTTATGGGAAAGTTGAGAGCCCTCAAAGGTGTGCTTAAGTCTTGGAATCGGGAAGTGTTTGGAGATTGGCGGATTAAGAAGCAGGAAGTGTTGGGGCGTCTCAACGCGCTGGATAGGCTTGAAGAAGAGGATCAGGGGCTCAACGAGGCAGATAGGGAGGAGCTTTTGAGATTAAAAGTGGAGTTTGAGGAGCTTGTTCTAAAGGAAAATATGAGTTGGAGACAGAAAGCTAAAGTTAGGTGGGCTAGGAAGGGGGATTGCAATACGGCCTATTTCCATAGAGTGGCCAGTGGCAGAAGGAGTAAGAACTTTATTAGCTCTCTTGAGAATGAGGCCGGGGTGGTTCTGATAGAGGATAAAGAGATCGAGGAGGAAGTCATTTCCTTTTTCTCTTCTCTGTTTGGTCCCGTCTCTGTACCCAGGCCTTTTGCGGACGGGGTGGATTGGTGTCCCATCTCTGTCATTGATAAAGATTCTCTGGACTCCCCTTTTACCTTGGAGGAGATTAAAAGAGTTGTCTTTGAGTGTGATCGGAACAATGCCCCTGGGCCGGACGGGTTCTCAATGGCTTTTTTCCAAGATAATTGGGAGGGTCTGAAGGAGGATCTTGGGAGAGTCTTTGTTGAGTTTTACGAGAGAGGCATTTTGGACAGTTCTTTAAATGAAACCTTTGTTTGTTTGATTCCAAAAAAAGAGGAGGTTACGAAGGTCACGGACTTCAGACCCATTAGCCTAGTGACTAGTGTTTATAAGATCATTGCTAAAGTGTTGGCTAATAGGCTTCGAAAGGTTCTCCCAACGACGATTTCGGAGTCTCAAGGGGTGTTTTTGGATGGTAGACAGATTTTGGATCAAGCGTTAATTGCTAATGAGGCAATTAAAGATTATAGATCTAGGAAGCAGGAGGGGATCCTATTTAAGATTGACTTTGAAAAAGCCTATGATCATGTTGATTGGTGTTAGAGTTCTTATATTAGTATAATTGTATTTTTGTAAATATAATAGTTGAGTTGTCCTTTATTGTCTTTTCACTTTCTCCTAATTAGGTTAACCTTGTACACTTGTATATATATATCTCTTTAGTGAATGGAATACATTATTCTCATTCTCTCAAACCTTTAGCATTAACATGGTATCAGAGCCCTAGGGTTCTCTAGGAAAATTTTTTCGTCCTTAGGGATTTGTGACCATTAGGGTTTGAGGTTTAGAACACCTTCTTTGAGGGTTTTGGTCTTGCTGTGAGCTTTGTGCATCAACTCAACTAGGTCTGTCGCCGGAATCTGTCGCCGGAATTCGCCGCCGCCGCCACCAACGAGGTCTGTCCACGACTTAATTTTTCGTCATCGCCCGGCTCTTTGGAAAGCCCAGTCACCGATCAGCAGGTTCGGAAATTTTGGTCGAAAAATAATCGGCGCGTGAACCACACGCGCCGCCGGAAGTTTTGCCGCCAGTTTCACGCGCCGGCGCATGGAGGCGCGTGCATCGCCGGATTTTGCTCCGTTTTGCGTGGGTCAGTTTGCCGTGGTCTCCTCTTTCGTGTTCTGTGTGGGTTTAGTTCATTGGGTGTTCGGTTTATAGTGTTTGGAGCCATATCTTGCTTGGAACCTTTAGGGTTTGCTGTGATTCAGATCTCACCTCTTTATCTGTTTTTTTTTGAACTTATGGCTGAAAAGAAAGGTATAGTGATGTCGGAGATGATTCCTATGGTGTTAAAGGTTACGGAACATAAGCTTAATGGATCTAACTTTTATGCATGGCGAACAAATATTCGTCATTATCTTCGGAGTCTTGATATGGATGATCACGTCACCGCCGATTACCCACCGACTGATGATACTAGGAAGAATTGGTTACGAGATGATTCTAGACTTATTCTCCAGATAAAGAACTCCATTGAGAGCGAGATCGTTGGGTTGGTTAATCATTGTGAATCTGTCAAGGAACTCTTAGAGTACTTGGAATTTCTTTACTCTGGGAAAGGGAACATCAGTAAATTGTTCGATGTGTGTAAGAATCTCTTTCAACCTGATCAAGGTGACAAATCTCTAACGAGTTATTTTATGGAGTGCAAAACTAAGTATGCAGAATTTAATGCTCTGTTGCCCGTGAGTACTGATGTGAAAGTTCAAACTGCCCAACGTGAACAATTATTCATTATGAGTTTTTTGGTTGGTCTTGCCTCTAAATATGATATGGCCAAAGATCAAGGTCTGTCTAGCTCAGAAATCTCTTCGTTGGAAAATGCTTATACTAGAATACTTCGTACTGAAAAGTCGCAAGCGATCTTGCCATTTGAGTCTAATAGCGCCAGGAAATAGAGGGGTTGGACCCAACACGTCCAGAGGAAATCCGAACACTCAGAGAGCAAATTCAGGAGATATTGTTTGCCACTATTGTCATAAGCCTGGACATATGAAACGTGATTGCAGAAAATTGCTGAATAAGGGCCAGAGGTTCCCATCTGCGCATGTTGCCTCTACTCCTGATAACATTGACAAGTCTATTTCGATTTCCGCTCAGGAGTTTGCTAAATTTCGACAGTATCAAGAGTCATTAAAAGCGTCATCTTCTACTCCCATTACTGCCATTGCCGACACAGGTAACACATCTACATGTCTCCTTTCCTCCTCTTCGAAATGGGTCATAGACTCTGGCGCTTCTGATCACATGACAGGTAATCCCAATTTATTCTCTAACATTCGTTCGTCTACATCTTCCCCTAATGTTACTATAGCCGACGGCACCACCTCTCCTGTTTTAGGATCAGGCACTGTCAATCTTACCTCCTCAATTTTGTTGTCTTATGTTTTAAGTTTACCACAGTTCTCCTTTAACTTAATTTCAGTTAGTAAACTCACTCGCGATCCTAATTGTTGTGTCTTATTCTTTCCTGGTTATTGCTTATTTCAGGATCTTTTGACGAAGAGGACTATTGGTAAAGGGCGTGAATCTGGAGGTCTCTACATTTTTGAACCACAAGTATCCACAGCTGTTACATGCTCTAAAGTGTCATCTCCCTTTGAAGAACATTGTCGTTTGGGTCATCCATCTCTTTCCGTCTTGAAGAGTCTTCGTCCTCAGTTTAATCATTTGTCTTCTTTAGATTGCGAGTCATGTCAGTTTGCTAAATTTCATCGTCTGAGTTTGTATCCCACAGTCAATAAACGAGCTAGTGCTCCATTTGATTTAGTTCATTCTGATGTTTGGGGTCCGTGTCCTGTTGAGTCTAAGAGGGGGTTTCGATATTTTGTTACATTTGTCGACGATTTTTCTCGTGTAACTTGGTTATATTTAATGAAAGATCGTTCTGAGTTGCTTTCTCATTTTCGTAACTTTCATGCTGAAATTCGAACTCAATTTAGCGGTTCTCTTAAAGTTCTACGGAGTGATAATGCTAAAGAGTACTTCTCCCATACTCTTAGTTCCTATTTAAGTGAACATGGAATTCTCCATCAATCCTCGTGTGTTTATACTCCATCTCAAAATGGGGTTGCAGAACGCAAAAATCAACATCTCCTTGAAACAGCGAGAGCCTTAATGTTTCAGATGAATGTCCCAAAATACTTTTGGGCTGATGCTGTATCAACGACTTGTTTCTTAATAAATCGCATGCCCTCTTCAGTTTTAAAGGATGAGATACCTTATAGTATTTTGTGCCCCAAACTTCCTTCATTTCCTCTTACACCCAAAATCTTTGGTTGTACTTGCTTTGTTCGGGATGTTCGCCCTCAACTCACCAAACTAGACCCAAAGTCCTTAAAATGTATATTCCTTGGTTATTCTCGTGTCCAAAAAGGGTATCGGTGTTATTGTCCTAGTCTCGATCGTTACTTTGTCTCTCCTGATGTCACATTCTTTGAAGACTCTTCTTTCTTTTCTCCTTCTTCGAGTCAGAGTAAGGGGGAGCATAAAGAGGACGATGATGATTTTCTTGTTTACACAATTCTCCCCTCCTGTGAGTCCTCTCGAACTTCATCTCCAGTTGTTCCTGTTTCTCCTCACCCACCTATCACTCAGGTTTATTCTCGACGACCACCGTCTTCAGTTTCATGCCCTGAACCAGAAGCTTCTTCATCAGTGGATCCAGGCACAAGCGATGATCTTCCTATTGCTCTTCGTAAAGGTAAGCGTCAGTGCACATATCCTCTTTCCTCTTTTGTTTCTTATAACCATTTGTCATCTTCTACCTGTTCTTTCATTGCATCCCTACAGTCTTTGTCTGTTCCTAAGACTGTTCATGAAGCTTTGTCTCAACCTGGTTGGCGTGCTGCAATGGTAGAGGAGATGACTGCTTTAGATGGAAATTGTACTTGGGATTTAGTTTCTCTTCCTGCAGGAAAGAAGCCTATTGGTTGTAAGTGGGTCTTTGCGGTTAAAGTCAATCCAGATGGGTCTGTAGCTCGGTTGAAAGCTCGCCTTGTTGCTAAAGGCTACGCCCAAACTTATGGAGTTGACTATTCTGACACTTTTTCTCCTGTCGCTAAAATGACGTCTGTCAGATTATTCATTTCGTTAGCATCCATTCATCACTGGCCGTTGTATCAGCTTGATATTAAAAACGCCTTTCTTCACGGTGATCTTGGGGAAGAGGTGTATATGGAGCAACCTCCAGGATTTGTTGCTCAGGGGGAGAATGGAAAGGTATGTCGCCTTCGTAAATCCTTGTATGGATTAAGACAGAGTCCACGGGCATGGTTTGGAAAATTCACTCAGGTGATTGAAAGCTTTGGAATGAGAAAGAGCAAGTTCGATCATTCTGTCTTTTATAAGCGATCTGAGAGTGGGGTCATCTTGTTGGTTGTGTATGTTGATGATATTGTTATTACAGGTGATGACGCATTGGGCATCCAATCTCTTAAGACCTTTCTCCATAGTCAATTCCACACAAAAGATTTGGGAATGCTGAAATACTTTCTAGGAATTGAGGTAATGAGAAGCAAGAAGGGAATCATGTTATCACAGAGAAAATATGTAATTGACTTGTTGGCTGAAACAGGGAAGTTAGGAGCTAAGCCATGTAGTACCCCGATGATGCCTAATTTACAGCTCACAAAAGAGGGAGAATTACTGAAAGATCCTGAACGATATAGGAGGTTAGTGGGAAAACTCAATTATCTTACAGTAACTCGACCAGACATAGCTTATTCAGTGAGTATTGTGAGCCAATATATGTCTTCTCCTACTGTTGATCATTGGGCTGCAGTTGAACAAATTTTGTGTTATTTAAAGGCAACTCCTGGGCGTGGTTTATTATATAAGAGTCATGAGCATATTAACATTGAATGTTTCTCAGATGCTGATTGGGCAGGATCTAAGGAAGATAGAAGATCAACTTCAGGATATTGTGTATTCGTGGGTGGAAATTTGGTTTCTTGGAAGAGTAAGAAACAAAATGTGGTATCACGGTCAAGTGCTGAATCAGAATATAGAGCAATGACACAATCTGTATGTGAACTAGTCTGGATACGTCAACTTCTTATTGAATTGGGATTTGATATTACAACACCAACAAAATTATGGTGTGATAATCAAGCAGCTCTGCATATAGCATCTAATCCAGTATTTCATGAGCGAACTAAACACATTGAGGTTGACTGCCATTTTGTACGTGAGAAGATACAACAAGGTTTGGTATCGACAGGATTCGTGAAGACTGGAGAGCAATTAGGAGATATCTTCACCAAGGCATTGAATGGAGCACGAATAGATTACCTCTCTAACAAGTTGGGCATGATGAATATATATGCTCCAACTTGAGGGGGAGTGTTAGAGTTCTTATATTAGTATAATTGTATTTTTGTAAATATAATAGTTGAGTTGTCCTTTATTGTCTTTTCACTTTCTCCTAATTAGGTTAACCTTGTACACTTGTATATATATATCTCTTTAGTGAATGGAATACATTATTCTCATTCTCTCAAACCTTTAGCATTAACAATTGGGACTTCTTAGATAAGGTTTTGGCGAAAAAAGGTTTTGGTTTTAAATGGCGGTCTTGGATTTGGAGTTGCATCAGGTCTGTTAGGTATTCTATCCTGGTTAATGGTAAGCCCAGAGGTAGGATTCTTGCTTCTAGAGGTCTCAGACAAGGTGACCCGCTCTCGCCTTTCCTTTTTCTCCTAGTGGTGGATGTCCTAAGCAGTATTATTTCAAAAGGGGTGGCGGGTAAGATTGTTGAAGGGTTCAAAGTTGGGAGAAATGAGGTAGCTTTGTCTCATCTTCAATTTGCAGATGATACGATTTTCTTCTGCTCCGGAAAGGAAGGTTCTTTCCTTAATTTGATTCAGATTCTTACCTTTTTTGAGGCCATGTCGGGTCTCCGGATAAACAGAAGCAAGTGTCAACTCTTGGGCCTCAATTGTGACCCTTCTAAGCTGGAGAGATGGGCGTCTTACGTGGGGTGTGAGGTTGGTGTTTTTCCTTCCTCCTACCTTGGTCTTCCTTTAGGTCATAATCCTAGAAGTATCTTGTTTTGGGATCCGGTCTATGATAAAGTCCGTAAAAGGCTGGCGTCTTGGAGGAAGTGTTTCTTCTCTAAAGGTGGGAGACTTACTCTTATTCAGTCGGTTTTGAGCGGTATTCGGATCTACTTCTTGTCCCTTTTTAGAATTCCAAGTTCGGTCAGTAATGGGGTCGAGAAGCTCATGCGAGATTTCCTCTGGGAAGGGGTGGATGAAGGTAAAGGCTCGCACCTTGTGAGGTGGGAGGTGGTCTCTAGGCCTCTTGATCTGGGAGGATTAGGGATTGGTAACGTGAGGGTGAGAAACAAGACCCTGTTGGCTAAGTGGATCTGGCGGTTCCATCATGAACCCGATACTCTATGGCATAAGGTCATTGTAAGCAAATATGGTCCTCACCCTTTCGAGTGGACCGTTGGTGGGGTTTTAGGCACGTCTAGAAACCCGTGGAAAGATATTTCGTCGGAGGTTCCTATTATTTCTCAGTTTGTTTTCTGTATAGTGGGGGATGGGAGGGACACTTACTTTTGGGAGGATCAGTGGTTGGGGGATAGACCCCTCTGCTCCTTGTTTCCTCGGTTATATCATTTGTCATCTTTGAAGAACCATTCGGTGGGTTCGATCCTTTCCTTTTCCTCCTCTCCTCATGAAGCCATTCCTTCTATCTCCCTTGGTTTCGGTCGGGCGTTGACCAATAGGGAAATGACCGAAGCTACCTCTTTGTTATCTATGATCAGTCAGTTTCGGTTCTCTCCTTATAGGAGAGACGTCCGCCTTTGGAGTCCTTCACCTTCTAAAGGCTTCTCGTGCAATTCTTTCTTTCATTGTTTAGTCAGGCCTAGTCCGGCGGTTGGCTCTATGTTATCCTCTATGTGGAAGGTCAAGATTCCAAAGAAGGTCAAGTTCTTTGCGTGGCAGGTTTGGCACGGAAGGGTTAACACCCTGGATCGTTTGTTGGCCAGGGGGTCCCCCTTGGTTGGGCCTTTTTGTTGTATTCTGTGCAGGCGGGCAACTGAGGACCTTGATCATATGCTCTGGACTTGTGACTTCGCCCGAGATGTGTGGAACTGTTTCTTTCGGGAGTTCAACTCCAGTTTTGTGGGTCAACAGGATAGTAGAGAGAGGTTCACAGATCTTCTCCTTAGTTCGCCTTTTCGGGAGAAAGGGTTGTTTTTGTGGCAGGCCGGGGTTTGTGCTATTTTGTGGAGCCTGTGGCGGGAGAGAAATAATAGAATGTTTCGGGGAAGAGAGAGTTCTTTTATTGATGTATGGTCCCTTGTTAGATTCTATGTTTCTCTTTGGGCTTCGGTGTCGAGACTTTTTTGTAACTATTCTTTAAGTCTTATTTTGCTTGACTGGAGCCCCTTCTTTTAGTTGGTTCCCTTTTTGGTGGGCTGTCTTTTTGTATGCCCTTGTATTCTTTCATTTTTTCTCAATGAAAGCTCGGTAATTCATCAAAAAAAAAAAAAAAAAAAAAAAACATATAGAGATAGATCAGCATTTTATTCGAGAGAAAGTTGTGAGGAAACAACTTATTGTTCGGTTTGTACCTTCAGAAGACCAACCTGCTGATATAATGACTAAACCTTTACCCACTGCTCGTTTTCTCAGCTTACGAACCAAGCTCACAGTACATACTTGTCCGGTTTCGCTTGCAGGGGATGATAGAATGTTATTTGTCCTTAGTATTGTTGGTCTATTTATCAAGTTTATAGGGCTGTATAGTTTGTTATTTCTTTATCCTGTAAGCTTACTACACGTGTCCCTACTCTCTGCTTTATATTCTGTGCTTGTTACCTTTTGTAATAGCAGAAAGGTATCTTCATTCTCTGAACGTTTTGCTCCCTCTTTGGCTGACATTCCTTGACTAATATTCTACACAGTCTAGGATCACTCCTAGTTAACACAAATATATTACCAATCACATTAACCCACCTTCCTATATATTCTGTTGGGCCTACAACCTCTAACAGTGTTTGCACAAAATACAATTCCATCCTCACAATTAACACTGCCTTAACACCTTATTCTATTTCTCACTCAACTTGCACATTCTCCTTCTAGCATAACAGGATGGGAGGCTTAAACTATCAGAAATTTGCATATGCTTTTTGAATGTATGTGCAGCTAGTGCCACTTGGTGGTGAACAAATCACACAAAATTCTTTTGTAATTATAGCCTTTCCATGATTATTAACAACTAGAAGGTCTTCCTTTAGTTGAGCTTTGGGGAGGGGTTATCTCTACCCCTTGCACTTCGGTTGTTCTTTTGGCTTTATGTGAATTAATTATGTTTCTTATCTGAAAAAAAAAAGTAAGTTAGCCACCATTTTCCTTTTTGTAGAATTAGTACTTTTTTTCTCTTTCAGATTCCTGAATAAAGTCCAATTATTATTTTCAAGTAATTCTCTGTTTGCTCATCTTTGGAGTTCTGAGAATCGTTCATTTTGCCCATGTGTAAATGAATTATACTGTGTGTTTGTCTTTTCTAGATAGAATGGTAAATCGTACTTGTTATCGTTTTGTGTGGATGTACTTCTAGTTTCATTTGTATTTCTTATTAAATAGAAGTTGTCAATATTGGTAGAAGCTGGTAGGTGATGTTATTAGTTTGGCAGGTTGGCTCAAGATCTGAAGCAAATGGTATTGCAAAGTCGGGGGCAAAAATGGTCATGGCAGTTTCTTGTGCAAAGGTCAGTCTCCAACGGTTTTTTTTATTAATAAAAATTATTTGAATGCTGCGACTGATATCTACCCATCCATTATGCTAGAACGAAAATAGGCTAGATTTTTGTGATGACTGGTGACTGGTACCTAGGAAGCGGTCTAAGATAATCGGTTACTGTGTTCTCGCCATTTTGTGGGAATTTAATATACCCAAAATGAATATTTTTAAGGACAATAGAATTTTGATGGTAATTCTTTTGATTATTCAATTCTTTGTGCTCTTTTAACTTAGTTTGATTTTTATCCCTTCAACTATCTGGTTTTAGATCTGCTCTTCAACTAGTTGGGGGCTTTCTTGGTAATCTTCCTAGTCGCTAGATAGAGGTTGAAACAGATGCCTTTGTTATCCTGTATATTATTGTGCTAATAGTCTATTCCCTGGCTGGAGATACTTGGTCTTGTCCAACTTTGTTATATTGGATATCTTATAGTCATGACTTAATATTGTTTGGGTTTCATGAGATTTTAGAGAATATATATCTAGTTTAATTTTAAACAATTTGGAACATTCGACAATTGATGCTTGGACGTTAAAACAAGTGGTATTAATTTAATTATTATGTCAGCTAAGAAGCCATTTTATAACATTACAGATAAATTTGTCTAAAATCCACAAGGATTTTAACTACTCATTTGGTTTAATTTTCTTAGAAATTTCAAGAAGTACTATTGAAATTACCTGTGGGCATTGCTTTTTTATCCCTATGACTTGGTAGTTGGTACTCAAAAGGAAAAAAACATAATAGCTATTGAAATGATTTCTCACCGATTTTTCTTCTCACGTAATTCCGTTTGACGAGAATAGGTCCCTAAAGTTACCATCATTGTTGGCGGAAGCTTTGGTGCTGGAAATTATGCAATGTGTGGGCGTGCATATAGTCCCAATTTTTTGTTCTTATGGCCGAATGCCCGAATTTCTGTGATGGGTGGTGCCCAGGTAGGTTTTGTACCTGATATTTCTTGGATATGAATTTATGGCAAAGCAATTCATGCTCTATGTTCTTCCTTACTGTACCGGGAACTATAGTATATGAAAGTCATGATTTCTTTCTCAAGAGTTTTCTAAAATTTTAGGCCGCTTTTGATAAACATTTGGTTCTTGAAAATTAAGCCTATAAATACTACTTCCATCTATGAGTTTCCATGTTTTTTTATCTACTTTTTAGATATGTTTTCAAAAGCCAAGCCAAGTTTTGAAAACTACAAAAAAGTAGTTTTCAAAAAGTAGTTTTTGTTTTTGGAATTTTGCTTAGAAACTCAAATACTTCCTTAAGAAAGGTGGACACTATTGTAGAGAAAATGAAAACTATTGTAGAAAAATTGTGAGAAAACAAGCACAATTTTCGAAAACCAAATGGTTATCAAACGGGGCGGGTTTTTGATTATAATATAGTCTTACAGATGTGCTTATGAAGGGTTAGATAAGGTTGTCAATGTGTGATGCATTCCAGGGGGTTTTGTCTCGTAAAATACAATATGTCTCGTTATTATGTTTATAGTGTATGATGGGGCATCATGTATGCTAAATAATCCCTTGTAGACAAAATTTCTGGTTGTTAATGGTGAAAGTTTCAGGTAGTCTCATGATGTTTACATGTTCCTTAATCATGTGTACGTCTTATTTTCTGTCTTATTGCTATGAGCTGTATTTTGTCAACCATCTTGGCATATTATTTTAGGACTCACCAATTTATTGATAAACATTTGCAATACAAAGGCTGCTGGTGTACTGAGTCAGATAGAAAAGAGCAATAAGAAGAAGCAAGGAATTCAGGTAATGTGTGGTTTAATCTGATGAACATGAGTTCTCTTTCCTAAGATTACCTGGTTTCTAACTTTTCTTTGGACCTGCATTTGCAGTGGGACAAAGAAGAGGAGGAAAGATTCAAGGCGAATGTCGTCGAGGCATATGAGAGGGAAGGAAGTTCTTATTATTCCACAGCTCGTCTATGGGACGATGGAATCATCGACCCAGCCGACACCAGAAAGATTATTGGTCTGTGTGTCTCGGCTTCCCGGAACCGTGACCCTGAAGATACGAAGTTTGGTGTATTTAGAATGTAAAATTGCAGAGTATGCAACAGATATGTCTCTGTTATACATGTATGGATGCCAAAGAGTAGTAGTTGGCAACAAGGATGTTTGCTGCTCATTTGTTCCAATGTGTAACAGAGATGATTTTATTTTATGTACATGTTTAACTTTTCCCAAAACCACTTTCTGTTCAGTTACATTCAAAATAATCAAAGAATAAAAGCTCTTCTGCCATGGGATTGGGATGCTCCTTCCCATGTTCTCTGTACTATTACATAATATAGTATAGTTATTGTTCAGTTATATTATTCAAGCTAAATTATAAAAAGTATTCCTAAACTATGGGTTTTGTTTCGATAATATCTCTAAACTTTAAAAAGCTTCAAAAATACTTTTGATTTTTCAAAAACATAAAAAAATACTCTTACTGTTAAGTTTTGAATAGAAAACATTAAAGTTTCGTTTCAATAATACCCTTGAACTTTCAAAAGTTTTAAAAATACTTTCGACATTTCAAAAACATTAGAAAATACCCTCACTGTTAAGTTTTGATGAAAATAGTTAAAGTTTTGTTTCAATAAATACCCTAAACCTTTCAAAAAAATTAAAAAAAATACTCTTACTGGAAAATGTTTCTTCTTCTTTCTCTCTCTGCAATGAGAATGAATGAATTATTAGCCTTTGGAAGGTCGTAGTAACAATTTGACCATATATGCTCCAAAAACCCAAAATCTATAACTATAACTCTCCAAAGACAAAAAAAAAAAAGGCTAAATTGTTGTTGGGGTGGATTTGAAAACCTAAATAGGCATATTCAGGTAGGGATTTGTTCAATTCTTTGAAGTTGAAGGATAATTTGTCATCGTCTTGCTTTGTGGAATCGATTTCTAGCTTGAATTTGTTTATAATTCAGCTACCCAAATGCTTGAATTTGACGTCAAATTGTGGGGGTGAAAAATAAATTCTCAATGACTCACCTACTGCTTCCATATCTAGGTTTGTTGTTTTTCATTGGATCAAGATTAACATTCAAATTTAAAGCTCATTTGTGACTCTGTGTTTGCTTTATACTTGTGGGCTTTCCTTTAGCAATCATTAATATATCATTAAACTTAAAATTTAAGGCAAGCTACAATTAACAGAACAACGCGCACAATGGCTTTCTCTGCATTGGTGTTGCATAAAATTATTCAATGCAATCCGCAAGTGTATGAGTTAAGTTTTAATATAGTGTAAGAATGTAGAGTGTTGTCCACATAATTGATGTTCTAGTTCACTTAATTAACACGAATATAATCACCCAATTTTATTTAGAGAAAGAAATAGAAAGATGAATAAGATCAAAACTAAATAAAAAGATAAAATATAGATGGAGAACAATCATGAGATATATATCTTAGGGAGTTGATTTCATCAATCAACCAACAATTCAATTAATTAAAAAACCAAGATTGACATGCAAATATAATCCATAAGTCAGGAAGACAAAGGTAAAAACGACCTCTTATGAACATAATTAAATGTTAAGGGTATTAATGAAACTTTAATGTTTTCCATCCAAAACTTAACTGTAAAGTATTTTTGAACGTTTTTAAAGGTTAGAGGTATTTTTAAAACTTTTTAAAGTTCAGGGGTATTATTAAAATGAAACTTTAACGTTTTCCATCCAAAACTTAACGGTAAGAGTATTTTTGAACGTTTTGAAAATCATGGGTATTTTTTAAACTTTTTAAAGTTTAGGAGTATTATTGAAACAAAACTCATAGTTTAGAGGTATTTTCTATAATGTAGCCTATTATTTATGGGTTGTGATCCTTGTGGAGTTCACCTAAGGGTTTTTTTAGGTAATTCTCAATTGGGTCTTTAATCTTTTAAAATTCTCAACCAAATCATTCCATTAAAAAATCTATTAAATTATTATTTCATGAACATATTTAAATATTTTTCTAACTTGAACATTACTCAATTAGTTAAGCCCCATTTATGATAATCATTTGGTTTTTGAAAATTAAGTCTATAAGTATTACTTCTGGGTTTCTTTATTTTGTTATCTACTTTTTATCAATATTTTCAAAAACCAAACCAAGTTTTGAAAACTATAAAAAAAAATAGTTTTCAAAAACTTGTTTTTGTTTTTAGAATTTGTCTAAGAATTCAAATTTTTGGTTAAGAAAGATGAACATTGTAGAGAATTGATGAGAAAACAAACATAATTTCCAAGAACCAAAAATTAAAAACCATAGGGTTGTTTGGCCCATTGAGTTAAGATGAGTTGAATTGGGTTTTTAAGCCCACTCAATGTTTGGCCCATCAAAATAATAACCCCCACTTTATTATCCAACTTGGTGGAGTTTAACAGTAACCCACTCCCCCATTTCGATAGCATGTCCGAGTGAGCGTCTAAGTTAAGTGACATCCCGAGGCCCGGGATTGGGTCATTATTCATCAGTGGGACTCGATGGTTTCCGGTTTGTACGTTACTTGCCCGTTATGTCCCGGTATGTCTTATAATGCGCCGAAAAGCTCCGGTTTGCATCGGTTTCACCCGGTAAGCATTATAATCACCCGGTAGGGCCCGATAAGTGCCGGAATCACCCGGTAAGCTCCGGTTAAGCGTTTTGACGCCGTTCTGGCCCAACGAAGAGACCGATTGAGCCCCGGTGAAGTCCCGAAGCGATGTGGAAGCTTTGCGGACATGTCTAAGAGTTGAGGGACGATGTCCCATGAAGCGACGTTGCGTTGAAATGACCTTGGTAGAGTTCAATAATAACCCACACATTTTTAGAACGCATGCTCCATTTCATGCTCTTTCACATGTCTCACTTCTCTCAAACCCTTCACGCTATCAGATTCTCTCATTCTCTATTCTTTCTCTTCGTTCCTTTAATGGAGGTGGGTTTGTATGGGGTTTTTTTGATTTTTTTTCCTTCAAGGTATGTCGATTCGCTTTTGTTCTTCATCTTCTTCGAATCCAAACTCCCCACTTTTTTTTTTCCTCGAATCCTCCTATTCTTGTTTTTTTTTTCAAAATCGTAACCCTAAGCCTCCATGGATGATGATCTATCTTCTTGTTACTAGATCCGTAACCCAAAGGCCCTCACTTCTCCATTTTTACCCTCGAATTGTCCTATTCTTCATTTTTTTTTAAAAATAATATAACCCTAGGACGCCACGGACCACGATCTGCTTTCTTCATACTAGATTTGTAACTCCAACGGCCCTACTTCTCTATTTTACCCTCAAATTGTCATTTTTTTTTTTTTTGCAAAACCATAAACCTAAGGCCCCTGTTTTCTTCTTACTAGAACCGTAACCCTAACCACCTCATGCCAGTCCTTTGCCAATGTGCTTGCTTGTCCTTCACTCCCCTTGCCACTTCAATAAGAACCTCATGTCAGTCCCTTTCCACTTTGCTTGCTTTTCCCTCATGTATTGGAGCTTTCTCTCATTTGTAGCCTGTTCTTTGTTTAAGTCTATGCGGCCGAATGCATGTTCGATCTAAGTGAAACAACAAGAAAAATATGTGGTAAGGGACTTGGTGATGGAATTGGAGCTTGGTTGGGGAGCGTATTGTTTCCTTCTATAGTGTGATTAAAGTAAGCAATAAAGTTCACACAAGGTTGTGCAAGCATTCACATTCTAGCAGCAAGTAATAAGTATTTAATACCGTCTTCACAGAGATTAGATAAACAAATTGAACTAAACCGAACCTACTTTTTAATGAACTCAAGAGGTAACCAAGAAAACATTTTAATTGTAACCGAAGTAAACATGCGTCAGCAAAATAATAAACGTAAAGCTTAAGCAAGTAAATTACTAAATCAAACAATTAACTCGTATTATGGCTAAATAATCTCGGATTAGGGAGAGGTTTGCATTGCTTTGAGTAAAGTGCTACAACAAAATCTTTATTTTCTTAACTCACACACAGTCCTCACAAATCTTCCCAGATTTTCAAATATTATGGCTTAATTTCTATTAAACCGACTATTACCCAGCTGCTAACAGTGTGCATTAGGTGAATGATTATCCCTAACCTCCCCACTTAGCTACCTACTAACTCAAACAAGGAGCTAATGTGATTTTAAGTGTTCGACCTCCCCTATTTTTTTTTTAAAACTCAAGAAGACAATACCCAATTTAGTTGGCCATTTAAAATTAAGTAGTTGCAATAAAAGCCCTCAAAATCAGATTAATTAAACAAAAAATGCTAGTAAACTTGTCTCAAAACATTACAAACATCCCTAATCCTCAACTTGAGGTGTTTAGTTCATTATACAAGTAGAAAGATAAAATCTACTAACAATAAAAGCCATAATCCTACTTAAACTGTAAATTCGCTAAAGAAAGAGAAGAAAAGATGAATAGAAAGCTCCCAAATAGGTCTGAAGCATGAAAATCTTCTTCCCCAATTGAATGCTTTTCTCCTCCAAATCGTGGCCATCTACTCTCCCAGAAGATTTGTCCTCTCTGCCAAAAGCTACCTCAGAAAAAAAGGTTGTACCAAAATATAGGCTTTTTCCTCGCATTCAGGGCTAACTCATTTAGGTCAATTGAAATGGCGCTTTTCATTCGCTCCCGTACGCTAACTCGACTAACAAGTCACCAACTCATTTAATGAATTCTACTCTCACATGTAAACTTGTGCGAATATGCAATCTCCAAAATGCTCCAGCAAGCTCATACTTCAGCTTCTCTTGGCAAACTGGCCCACTTCTTTAACCGCTCTTCTCGTTTGGCCCAAATCTGCCTTTAATACCCCTGAATCAGCACAAAACTCAATTCATTCACTCTAAAAATTACTCTCTTAAAAATTAATCATTGACAATTCAATACTTAGAAAAACATATCAAATTTAAGGGGAATTCACAATAATAACAGGTTGATTACTCTAAAATACATGCAAATCAAGCTAAAAAAGAACACAATAACTCTTATTTTAAGAGTGATCATGTATTTCACTTAATCACAGGTTTATTCTCTAAACCCATACCGATCGATGATGAACCGACCTTTGTATGATTTAATTATTTCATTCCCACCTTGATAAGCCTTAGGATTAAGGCTTATTTAACTTCCATATGGTTAAAATATGCTTATTTTTCTTTGAAAATAATGAGAAATATTCCTAGAATATGTTAGAATTGATTATGAAAGATGAATTGAAGAAAGTAGGAAGAGAAACTAAAAAATAAGTCTTGTTGTGCAGGAAAGGGCGAAAATTGCAGAATCGATTTTGCAATATACAGTAGTTTGGAAGGAAATGCAAGGCGAAAATTGCAGAATCGATTTTGCAATATGTAACAGTATGAAAAACGCAAGAAAGAAAAAAAATCAACTAAAACCAAATTTGGAAAGTGCTTGATTCTTGCACGAAATGGATGGATTATGGACGAAATTGATTGGGTTGTTAACCCTAATGGAAGACCATAAAAGGAGAGCAAAGGAAATACAAAAGTGGGGTGGATTTGGAGCTTAACGAAGGATTCATTTTCGTGGGCTTTTGTTCTTTGTTTCCTTTTTTTTTTGTCAAGAGTGTTGTGAGTTGTAGTGTTGTTCTTCCTTGATTTTTTCAGTCCAATTCCAGTGAAAACTTGGGTCGTAAGACTCAATTTCTTCCTAAAAATAGTTGGGGGATTGAGTCTATTGGAGATTAAGATTTATGAACATTGGCTTGAATGGTTGTTGTATTTGCTCTGTTTTCAATTCAGTTCATGTTTTAAATTCAGTTGAGTTGTAGCATTTTCAATCTTTGTTTCTATATACTTTATATTTCTGTTGGATTCAAATTTAGAAGGAAGAAGAGTTGAATTTATCTCCTCTAGAAGTTTTCAAGTTCATGGGTTTTATATGAAGTTACTAGTTGTTTTATTTTATTTATTTATTATTCTTCATACTCCAGTAATACAGCAAGCAAATTTCCATCTTTATATTTCTCTTGGTTTCAAATAGTTTTCTTTTTTTTTAAATTCTTCTTAACATGGAATTCATTTTAAGTCTTTGTCGTGAGATTTTTGAGTTAATTATGAGCTAAATTTCTCAGGGGGTTCAAGGATGTGAATTCCCTAAGAGGTAAATCTAGCCTAAATTACAATGAAAATCGAGCCTATATTTCAATTGTTTGCTTGTGTTGAATAAAACGTCGTTGAGATCCTAGATTGATCAACTAGGATAGCAACTTAAGCTTGGATCTAATACCGATAGGGTTAGGGATAAGCGAATTTTGCAAAAGTGATGGAGAAAAGATCTTAGACATAAGCCAATTCCTTACCCTAGACATAGGGATTAAAGACTCCAAAACCTGTAAAATAGTTAAGCCAAACTATCTAAGATAGAGGGACTATAGACATATAAGTCACTCACTTAGCCTCTTAAAACCTAATTTCAAGGTGAATAGGAGTAGCAATTTCGGTTTACAATTGTGTGTAGAGTAGGTTGGAGTTGCAATTTTAGTTTTGCAATTTACGACTTAGGGCAATGATATTCTTGAGCCCTCATTTCCCCATTAAGTATCTTTTCTTGCATTTTTATAGCTATTTCACATTTCTGTACATTATTTTTTGGTTTTTGCAATTGTTGTTTTCTTTATTTTTGGTTGTTTGTCACCTTTGTCATTTCAACTTACAATTTTGATTATGCAATCTGTCTTTGCATTTTGACTTTTTTTTACATTGCTATTTCACACCAACCCAAAATCTATTTTTGCACTTTTTAGTTTCCAAGTTGCAATTCTACTTACGTTTTTGTTTTTACAATATTTTTGTTATGTCGTTCCCTGTGGGATCGATACTCAGGAATACTTTTGGTTTATTACTTGTATCGATAGCGTGCACTTGCACTGGGGTTGAACATATTTATTTACTTTTCTTCACCCAAAGTTCACCCGATCACACCTCTATATGATTTAATTATTTTGTAAACATTACTTTGAAGTTCTTGATTTTAAACTTCATGTTTTATGCCTTTTTATTTGTTAGCACAATCTTCTGTTTATACACTTTTGACATTTTTTTTACCATGGTTTATGTGGTTTTTTTCTTGCACACTAATTTGTATTATGGATGTATTATGCCTGTATTGTTTGGCCTTTTGAGTTGAGTGAATTTTGGTTTTCCATTCACTGTCTCCATTTTTTGTTACAACATTATTCTCTTTGGACAACCAATTCGTGTAAAATTTTGTTCACATGAATGAATATCATGTATCTCTGCAGTTTTACTATCCTTACTATCATTGATGTCTATGTGATCAATTTTAGCCATTTCTTTTTTTAACATTGTTGCTACAACTATTTTTGTCTATGCTTTGATAAATTTTAGTGAAGGATCAAATGAGTTTATGTCATTAATTAAATTATTTATTTATTTATTTATATAATTTTGAGTCATTTCACCAATATTCAATGATTATTGTTCTTATTAATGCTCAACCACCTCTTCTTCGGTTGGTGTGTACTCTTTGATGGCCATTACTCACTGTGTGAATTAATTAAAGTTAGGTGCACTTATATATATATATATATATATATATATATATATATATATATATATCACATGTTTTGTACTCTTGAGTACAACTCCATTGGCTCTCTTCTCTCTTGTAGTCGGTGAGTAATTTCTAACCTTTGGTTTATTATGTTGTTCCCTTTCCTTTTCACTCACATTTTCCTAATACTTTTTTTTATGGGTGGTAGCTGGTCTCTCTAGAACAAAAGTCTCTTGGTGCAAAGGTAGTTTATATTCCAATGTTTACTCATGTAATTTTTTCTATTAATATTGCTTCCTTTTTGTTCTACAGTTGGACAACTTTCATATTTGTACCTTGTACGATCGAAGGATTTCTTCTAAACCATTCTAATCTACCCAAGGTATGTTATTTTAGGTAATTTAATGTACTTTTTCTTTCATTTTATTAAGAAGGTTGTACTTGGCTTATATATAATTAGGGTTGTTTGTATTATTTTTAGGGTCCAAACTAATACTCTCTCACACATTAGTTTGACGTTCGTGAGTTTAAAGTTCGGAATATTTTTTTCATGTACTTATATCACACACAATTTCAACAAAACAAGTATCTATCATAGAGCAACATGTGAGATTGGACATGTGTGGAAAACCTTTCTAATGGTGATTGAAATGGAAACTTAACGACTGAGGGTGTAAATTGATATAACTTGCCAAGTTTGAGGTTTAAATTGATGAAATTAAAAGTTTAGGGTTAGAATTGATACAATCTGCTAAGTTTGAGGTTTAAATTAATGAAATTAAAAGTTTAGGATTAAAATTGATACAACCTACTAAGTTTGGGGTCAAAAATGATTTTTTCCTAATAATTTTCATACAAGGACAGTCACAATATAAATATGTTTCCAAAATTTATAAGAGAAGGCTAATAGAGATTTTTTTTTTTGAAAAAGTTGACAATAAATTAATAATAGGGACTATTTTAAAGATTTATTGAAAGTACAAAGACTAAATTTAGACATTTAAAAGTACGTGAATTAAAATAGAACAAATTCGAAAGTACAAAGATGATAATGATATAAAATTTAGGTTAAATTATCAAAAATACCCCTGAACTATGGGGGTTGGTTTCAATTATACCCTTGAACTTTGAAAAGTTTCATTTTAACCATTGAACTTTGAAGTTTGTTTCAAAACAACCCTTGAAGGTTTTTTCCGTTAAATTTATGGACGAAAAATGACGTATTTGCATATGTTTTGATTTTTTTTCAACGTATATGTTCAAATATGTTCACATAAACAACAATATAAATGCAAAAACATCATTTTTCGTCCATGAATTTAACAAAAAAAGTCTTTAAGGGTTATTTTGAAACAAACTTCAAAGTTCGAGGGTTAAAATGAAACTTTTCAAAGTTCACGAGTATAATTGAAACCAACCCCATAGTTCGGGGGTATTTTTGATAATTTAACCTAAAATTTATTAGTTCTTAAAATCATAAAAACCCTACATTATTTGGAAGTGCATGCATTATCTTTAAACATGTTCCATGGTAAATACAAGAAAAACCACGTGTTATTTTTTATGGTGAGTAAAAGTTTTTTTTTTTTTTGTTTTGTTTTTTTAAGAAGGGTCCGTAAAAGTGAATTGAAGAATATATATTTTAAACATTGAAATTCTTAATGCAATATATTATGTAGGGAATTCTGATTTAAGTTGGAAAAGAAGTAACCCACTGGTAAGGACTTTTCAAATTAAACATTGCTAAACGTTGCTAAAAAAGTAATCCTCATCTATAATGAAAGTTAAATGTTTAATTTTCGAAATTTTTAGGAGAATGATAAAATTGTTGTTGATGAAAATATTAATATATCGAATTTATGGATATTTTTTATGAGTGAGATTCTTGATTAATAACATATCAATATATTGTTTAAAAAAATAAAATAAAATAAAATAACAATATACTGTTAGATATATAGACTGAAATGTATTTTGTTTTAATTATTTTTAGTAGGTCTGTTTTAACAGCTTACTCACCTCATGTATAAATACTCTTTACCTATTCATTAATGAAGTGAGATGTTATTTACCTTCTCTGTTAAAGTCAATATGGTATCAGAGAAAAATTGAAAAGCGTCGTTCTCTCTCTACGTGGAGTCCTAGGAATTTTTTTTAACACCTCGTTTTCATGAACTCTTCTAGTAGTTCAGTTGCTCAATCTTCTGGATCTCAAGCACAATCGCTCAATTCTTCGATTGTTCTTCTCACAAATATTAGCAATTTGATTACCGTGCATTTGGATTCTTCAAATTGCGTCCTCTGAAGTTTTCAAATTAATCCACTTCTTTGAGCTCACAAATTATTTGGCTATCTTGATGGCACAATTATTGCTCCACCGAAGTTTCTCAAATATGGTGATACGTCTGTACCAAATCTTGCTTATGAGGTCTGGTTGAGAAGGATCAAGCTCTCATTACTATGATAAATGCAACTCTATCGCCTCATGCTCTTGCGTATCTTATTGGTTGTCACTGTACAATAGGTCTGGTCTAAACTTGAAAATCATTTTTCTTCATCCACTAGATCGCATATTGTTGGTTTGAAATCCGATCTACAAAGTATTTTGAAGCGATCTACCGAGACGATCAACACTTATGTACAACATATTAAGGATATCGTCAACAAGTTAGTGACGGTTTCTATTGTGGTTGATTAGGAAGATCTGGCGATTTATACGGTAAATGGTCCTCCCTCAGCGTATAATGTGTTTAATAACTCAATTCGTACTCGATCTCAAAATATTTCATTTGAGGAACTCTGATAATTCTCATTTATGAGGATTATTTAACCCTAAACTAAGTTGTTCTTGTCATTTTTGTATGTTTTGTTGAATAACGAGCAAGCTAAAAATAGTGTTTATGAGATAAATTCATGAAAGCTTGTTGGGGTATTGAAATGGAGAAGAGCATTGGAAAAGGATGAAAATTAAGCTAATTTGTTGTTTTTGTGTAGATTTGGAAGCATGTATGAAAATGCAATTGCATTCCACTTTCAAAATGCAATTGCATTTGGTGAGAGAACAAGATGGTGAACAAAGGGAAAAATGCAATTGCATTTCACTTTTGAAATGCAATTGCATTTTCTGAAAAATTCTAGAGCTGCGGGAATTACGGAAAATACCACAATTGACGGAGATTATTTGATATTTAGGAGATATTTAAGCTCAAACTCATTCCCAAACGTTGACCCAAGGTTAAAGAAGAGTGAAGATGGAAACCCTAGCCCTTGATGCCTATAAAAACGTGAAGAACAAAGCAAAAAACATATGGATTTTTCTAGTTTTTGGCATTTTCGGACAGTAGCACTTTAATTTCATTTTGTCTTTCCTCTAGCAGATTTGTTTTCATTTTGCCCTGTAATTTCCGAGTTTGATCCCTCCTCAACGAAAGTTTGAGGAGGTGAAGATCCACTGCCTTTGAAGGTGTGTGTGATTTGATCAACGCAAGGAAACATACATTAGCGTTCTTCTCTGTTTTTGTTCATTTTAATTCCATTGCTAGATTCTATTTTAATCTTAATTTTGTAAGCAATTGCTGACCATCAAGCCTTTTGATTTTCGTTATTCTTATTATAAGATGTTGGTAGATTACGTGGAATTGCATCTCCACAAAAGTTTGGATTTCCAGTGGGTTGTTCTCAAATTTTTGTTTTAAGTTAGTAAAAGAGTTATTATTGATTTTAAGCTCTATTTTTTTTATTCCTCTTGGGAGTATTTGAGTTATTGGTTGTGGTTCATTTAAAAATTATTCTTAGAAAATTCAGTTTGTTTTGCTCCATTATCTTGGAATTGAATTTCTGTATTTTGATTTATTAAATATGAGTTTTATAGCAATTAAAGTGTTATTTTTCATTTCTTCCATAATGAGCTAATTTTTACTTAGGGGTTTAAGTTAGTGAATGCCCTAGAGGAGAGATGTAAAGCTTAAAAGCATATTCAATCTAGTTAACACTTGAAACTTTGTTTGCTTTTGTTGAGTTTAATATTGGATAAACCTAGCCGACCAACTAGTGTTGCTTGTCAAGCTTAAACTTAGTACCGAAAGGGTTAATGGAAGGTGGATGTCACAAAAGCAATGGAGGCAAAGACTACTCTTTGTGTTGATGAACTCTGAAGAACATGATCTTGAACAATAAGTGAAACTTAAGGAGTCCACACCACCTCTGGCTATGGCTGCTAATTTCAATGCCTTTGGACAAGGAAACTTTGGATCTCGTGGTCAAGGAAACAGTGGAGGACAAAATCAACGATCTAGAGGTTGTGGCTTGTTTCAACAATTATTATCCTTTCAGATGCATGCTGGAAATATTTTCCCTCCCGGTGGTGGTGGTCGTGGAAATTCTTCCTCCTCTAATAGCAATAATAACGCTTTATTGCTTAAGGTTGTTTGTCAGATCTACCAGTGTTATGGCCATAATGTCTTAGATTGCTACAACCATATGAATCATGAATTTCATGGACGTCTTCCTCCTGCACAATTAGTAGCTCTTGCTCCCAATCTTCAGACCACATCTTCGACCTAGTCCATGACTTCAGGCTCTCAGGTCTAGTTATCCAATTTTGGTTGTAATGCACATCTAACTTCAGATCTTGCTAATATGAACGTGTCGTCTGAGTTCAATGGTGAAGCTAATATTATAGTTGGTAAGGGCCAGGCACTACTAGTCACACATACATGTCATTCCTTCATTCAAATTGGTTCCTCCTATTTTCTCTTAAACAATCTTCTTCGTGTCCCTAACATTTCTTATAACCTTTTGTATGTTCATTAGTTTTGTGTTGATAATGACTGTATATTCATCTTTGATGCTCATTCATTTACCATTCAGGATAAACGGTCAGACCAAATTCTCTTCCATGGGCCTAGTATTAATGGTCTCTATCCTTTGACATCACAGCCCTCGTCTTTTGTCCCTAGCCATCTCACTGCTCAACTAGACACTAAGGTTCATAACTCCATATGGCATGATCGGTTAGGTCATCCCAACTCCTTTGTTCTTAAGTCCGTATTACATCTGTTAAATGTTGCCACTTCAAATACTTCTGATGATAAATCTGTTTGTACACATTGTTTGAATGGTAAAATGAGAAACTTTTCCTTTGTCTATGTCTTGTTCTTCATCTCCTTTAGAACTCGTCCATAGCGATATATGGGGTCCCTCCCCAGAGTTATCAATACATAGATATCTTTACTATATGTCGTTTATTGATGATCTATCTCGCTATATTTGGATATTTCTTGTGTATAAATCGGGAGTCACTATTGTTATTCATCAATTAAAGCCTTTTGTTGAAAATTTGTTGTCTTCAAAGTTTAAAACTTTTAGAAGTGATGGAGGAGGTGAGTATGTAAATCATTCTCTTCATTCTTATTTCGAGACTGATAGCACTCAAAAGTGTGCTATTTCTAGGCTTAGATTTGTGTCAGTTTTGTATGTTTAGATTGAGCTTTCATGCATTTATTTATTTATTTTGTTGGATTCGAGCAAACATGGCGAAATAGAGCTTGTGAGGACGATATGAGTGTTTTTGGAGCTTAAAGGCATGATTTGGAGGCATGGAATTGAAAAGAGAACAAGATATAAAGCTTCATGACCCGAGAGGATAGCGTCTAAACGCTGTCCATAGCATCTCAATGTTATAGGTGCAGCTATCCAAATTTGATTTCTCTCATAAGTGGTGTCGAGACGCTACTTTATAGCGTCTCAATGCCAGAAATAAGCGCACCAGAAGATTTCTGTTTGTAGCGTTGAGACGCTGCGTACAGCGTCTCAACGCTACCCCGATTTGCCATCTTTAATTTACAAATTAGGTCACAACGTCAAGACTTTGTCCCTAGCGTATCGACACTGTCCCAAGGATTATAAATATAACATTATGGCTTCGATTTTGGGAGAGACCATTTGGAGAGGGACCAGTCTAAAGTCGAATTCTACCTCATATTTGGGACCAAGGAAGCACTCTTGAGAGCCGAGGAAGACATTCAAGGCTTGAGATTGTGGCGTTTAACGACGGGAACGAGTTTGGCACGCGTTAGAGAGTTTTTTCTCTTCTTCCTATTTAAACTGTAGTTTTGATTTTTAGACTTTTGTATGAGTTTAGCATTGGAATTGTGGATTTTTAGGATTGAACTTATGTGTCTAAACTTGGTTGTGATAGATAGTTACTTTTATTCTGAGATTTATAAATTTCAATTCTTATTTATGCATGTTCGTTGTTTGATTAATTCTTTGGCCAGGAGTTAATTATGTATGATTTGAATTATAGCTTGGGAGAGTAAAATTTGAATCTAGATTAGCATGCATAACTATTAGTAATCGTGAGCATGGGAATGATTTGTTTGCTAATAGGAGCTGTTTAAGAAATCTTGCAGTGCCATGTTTAATTATGAAATTAGACTGAAAAGTTAATTTAATAATTAAGCATGAATTTTAGTTGGGCTTGAGAAAGCCAATTGATTGTATATGAAATTTCTTGGCATATAAGAGTTGAACATTCGACTAATCTCATAATTGGGTTAACTTGGATATATTTGGTAAAAATCAATGTTTAGAAAAGGGTTCCCTCTAAGTGTCTCCAACACTGTAAATACATAGATTAGTTTATTTTTATCTATCTCTTAAATTTGGGTTTTCTAGATAAAATTGAGCATTGGTAATTGTAGTACTTAATTAAGCTAAGAACTCTAATCTCTGAGATCGATCCTGGCCATTACTACTACAAATTCTAAAGGTATGGTTAACAATTTTATTTGGTAGAGCCTTCAACAAGCTCTTTATCAAATTGGCGTCGTTGCTGGGGATTGACGTGTTTTAGTTTAATTAATATTGTGGTGAAAATGCTTAATTTTAATTTAGAGTGTAATTAGTGTAGATAATTTATAATTGGAAAATTTTATAACTCTTCTTTTGTGTTTTATTCTTAATTTTTACTTTCTTATTTTATTCTTAATTTTATCTTTTATTTATTTGTTATTTTGGTCTTGTTGTATTTTGTTCAGGTTCACTTGGTTTATGCCCGGAGTTAGGGAGAATTTGGAGCCTTTTGATCCAGAAATTGAGCGCACTTGCAGACGAAATCACCAAATTCAAAGAGAAACGCAAAATCAACAAATGGCGGGTGAACAAGCAGAAGAGCAAAAGGCTATCAGGGATTATTTCAAACCTATTTTCCCTGCTGAAAGCTCAGGGATAGTCCATGCACCCATCGCCGCAAATAATTTCGAGTTAAAAACTGGCTTGATTCAGATGGCGAGGGATAGCGCTTTTCGAGGAGATCCTACGGAGAATCCAAACTCACATATGAATCTTTTCTTGCTTTATGTGGAACTGTTAAGATTAATGGTGTGTCTAATGAATCTATTCGCTTACGTTTGTTTCCTTTTACCTTGCAGGACAAAGCTTGAGATTGGTTGAAGAGCTTAGAGCCTCAAATTATCGCCACTTGGGACGAGCTGGCCCAAGGTTTCCTGACTAAATTTTTTCCACCAGCCAAGACTGCCAGACTTAGAACAGAGATTGGGACATTCAGGCAGTTTGAAGGTGAGCAGATGTTTGAGGCTTGGGAACGATACAAGGAGCTGCTCAGAAGATGCCCACAACATGGTTACCCTGACTGGCTACAAATCCAGTTGTTTTATAATGGGCTGAACAGAAATACGAAAACTATTTTGGATGTATTTTGTCAAAGACAGTCATGGAGGCAAAGAACCTGCTTAAGGAGATGGCTGCCACTAGCTATCAGTGGCCCACCGAGCGCTCAATTACAAAGCCAGTGGCTGGAATCTATGAAATCAATGAGGTAAATGCTTTAAAAGCACAGATGGCTTCTTTGACTAACGCTTTGTCTCAATTATCAAGTGTGGGCAACAATTCTTCAATTGGATCATTAGCAACTGCCCCACATCCACAATATGGAAGAGATTCGAGCATGGAGCAAGTTAACTACGTAAAGAACTGGGGGTACAACCAGGGCGACAATCACATGCACAACTCATTACCTACACATTACCACCCAGGTTTGAGGAATCATGAGAATTTTTCATATGCTAACAATAGGAATGTTTTGCAGCCCTCTTCGAACTACGCTTCCACATCTCAATCAGCAGAAAAGAAGCCATCTTAGGAGGACATGATAGGAGCTTTCATTGCTGAATCAAACACGAGGACGGCCTAGTTGGAAGAGAAAATGGAAGGCATTGCTTCTAGACATGGGAAGGCTATACAGAACCTTGAAGTACAGATGAGCCAGATAGCCACCTCCCTGAATGCCTGCATAAAGGAAAATTTCCCAGTGACACAGAAATTAACCTTAAGGAGCAATGTAAAACTATTAGTCTGAGGAGTGGAAAGAATTTGGGAGGACTTGTAAGGCACCACAACGAGGAGGATGATGAATCGCTAGAGAATGAAGACAAGGAAGATACACCTGCGCACGAGGCCATGAAGCCATCTAGTCTAATTCTCCCATCTGTCTTGAATCAGATTCCTTACCCTCACGTTTCAAGAAGAAAAATTTAAATGTTGAGTTCTCTAAATTTCTCGAAATATTTAAAAATCTTCAAATAACCATTCATTTTGCATTCTTGGAGAAAATACCGAGCTACTCAAAGTTCATGAAGGAGATCTTAACAAACAAAAGGAAGTTCGGGGCCCTTGAAACTGTATGCATGACAAAATAGTACAATAACGCACTCCACAAGAAGCTACCACCCAAGCTAAAGGATCTAGGGAGTTTTACTGTTCCCTGCACTATTGGTAGTTCTTATTTTCATCGGGCATTATGTGATCTAGGAACTTCTATTATTTTAATGCCTTATTCTGTGTACAGGATGTTGGGTCTTAAAGAACTGAAGCCCACAGGAATCTCTCTACAATTGGCAGATCGCTCCATCACCCACCCTAGAGGTATAGTAGAGGATGTCGTGGTAAAGGTAGATAAATTTTTAATTCCTGCAGACTTTGTGGTGCTCGTTATGGAGGGCGATGACGACATCCACATCATCTTGGGACGACCTTTCCTGGCTATAGGGGAAGCTTCCATTAAGGTGAAGGAAGGAAATATATCTTTTCAGGTAGAAGATGAAAAGGTAACTTTCGACGTGAGCAAAGTAATGAAATACCCCTGCGAAATAAGCCAAGGTATGTTTGTGGATGACATTGATAATTTGACTGATGATTTTCAAGAAGTGATGTTGAATAGGGATTCGTTGGAGTGGGTGTTCACCAAGGATGTTGGCGTAGAGTTGTGCAAGAACCGATTCACCATTTGACCCTCGTTTAGCTAAAGACGTTAAAGAAAGCGCTGAAGTGAATAATCTAATTAAACCCAAGCAGAAGCGTAGGAATTGGTTTGAGTTTATTTAGAATTAAATAATAATATTATGGTTAAACATTAAATACCTTGAAAATATGGAGAATCTTCCGGCGGATCTTTATATTTTACACAAAGTCTTCTTGGCTATGACTCGAACACAGGACCAAGTGTCACACCCCCTCCCGAACTAACAGCTAACTTAGCCCGGAAGATAGCGTGAAGCCATCAGACATCGTTTACCTTTCTAATGATACCTGTGACTTTGTAACATCTGATAAACATACTATGCTGGCATATAAAATACTTTAAACACAACACAGCGGAACTTTGTTAATTACTATACGTACGTAAGGAGCGGCTCTACTTAAACCTCACTTGAAAATTAGAACGGGTAGAGAGCACTACAACCCAAAATATACCCAACCATGATTTACACAACCACCACCACTAGTGCATACATGAACATAACTATACGTTCCTTCCAAAATATCTACAATGTATATACGGACTCGCTACAAAACCCCACCCACGTACAAAATATCAAACTTAGAGAGTGCTCGGCAGACTATGGCAGGATCTCAGGCACCGGGAGCTCGATCTCTACCTGAAAAGTTGGAAAACATTGTAAGAATGAGCTATGAGGCTCAACGAGTGACTTAGTTAAAGCTACTAACTCGCAAATCATATCACCTGATAATCTATGAGCATATGAATCTGTATTCAAGCGTTAAATATAAATGTATAGTCACAATAGTTTTTTCTTTTCAGCACTCCAGCAGGTATGTCATTAAAATCTCACAAGGCATATCAAGAATATTAACCATTTAAGGAAAAACCATGTGACGATCTACGTTGTGTAGGGCAGGCCCAGTACAACCAACATTCATTCTACGATGTAGTGGGGCCCGCCCAGCACTCTCATCATCTTTGTCGTAGTGGGCCCCGCCCAGCACTCACGACAGCATTGTTGTCACGGAGTACACTCAACGTCGACAACAGAAAATGACCTGTGTGCACACGGTACTATACAGTCTCGGCTCAATATCTTAATCATTTCCTAGGAAACCATGTATGCTCTTAAGTATGTGTTCAATGTTTAAAAAAAAACATAAAGCATTTAAACTAATTCATTCTTAGGAAGTCTTATATTTCCATAAGCATAAATTCAAGCATAGAAATTGTTTTCGAAATTCGTTTTGTCACTCACAGTGTTAAAACTAGATCCTCGGCCCGTAAACTTGACCTACTTCCTCCTGGCCTGTCAAAAAAAAACCAAAACCAAGCATTAGAACTTCAATCTCATGACTTTCAAACTTAAGCTTACAAATATCACTCCATCTATTTCCCAGCATTCTGCAGATTTCATACTCTAACCTCACATACTCATAACTTCTTCATTACTTGGCCAAAAATGATGTACTTTATACCAAACTCTTCCTTTTTGAACCCTCTAAAACTTATCTGAAGGAATGGAATCGAAATTCCCAAAGTATGTGTCCGTAAATACATCGAAAACTACTTCCCTAAAATTAAACTTCTGAAATTTCCAGAATCGTTTTTCTGCTGCACACCACACCTGACCTGAATTTTAAAGCCACTTCCAATCATTTTTTACTCACGACTTCTTCATGAAAGTTATAGGAAATTAAATAAAATTTCCAACCATACCTAATGGAGCTTCTGATTCAAATCCTACAGATCAGCATGTCTCAAACACCAGAGGTTTCTCAGATTTGATAGCAAAATCTCTCCTCTGACTTCCCCTTCACAAATCAATAATTTAAAGTCAGATTTTGCTCGAGCTTCCTTCACGAAATTTGTTTGAAAATGGGTTAACTTTCAAGAAAATCAAATCTCACCTCTTAACTCTTCTTGTGGAGCTCAAAACGTTCTAAACATCAGTAGTGAGTAGAGTTGATCACCTAGTTGCCATGGAGGCTTGTGCTGAGTTTTCCCCCCTTCTTCTTCAACTTCCAACCCCAGCAAGCTCTCTTTTCCTCTTTCTTCCACCTTCTCCCACGAAATGCTCTGTTTTTCTTTAATAAAAGAGAAGCAAATGGGAGAAAATGGGTTAGAAAGTGGAGTTAGTGGTGAGTGCTCCAAAGCTTATCCATTCCCACATTTCTTTTTCTTTTTTTTTCTTTTTTTTTTAAAAACAAACAAAACATACCAAACACCTAGCTCCTTTTTGTTTTCCCTTATACAACAATTTCCCAAAAAAAAGTTTTAACAATTATTTTATTTATTTATTTTTTCCCTTTGTTTCTTTTTGTAAAGAAATTTCAAGGAAAAATCTCGGGTTTACACCAAGGCTTGTGGGAGCCTCTTGAAAGAAAATCCACAAGGGATTAAAAAGGAAGATGTCTAGAGAGAATTCTCTAAATCTTTCTATTTAGGATATGTGTATTGTGAAGAATGCACAATGGCTCACCTCTAGAGTCCTATTTATAGTGGTCTAGAGAAAATAATTAAATAATATATTTTAATATTTAATATATTAAAATATATTTATCTAACCAATTTGAATCTTATTCAAACCGTTTAAAATTCTCCTACGACATCTATTTCCTAATTTGAATCCAATTCAAATTTAATAAATATCTTTTATTTAATGTACATACAAGCTATCTCGTTTACTTTTGATTCATTAATCATGTGCTTCACGAACAATTCGAATAGCATTAGCAACATGTTTTGAGAACATTTCTCAATAAAGACAAATTCAAAATTTTACACTACCATTATAGTGTTTACGTTATTTTTCCAAGTAATAAAATTTCTCAATTTTGACTTATCAATAATAAAATTAAAAATTATGAGAGGAACTGACATAATATAGAAATATATATATAATCTAACATCATGCAAACAATTATCCATTCACTTTTAGCATAGAAATCAAACAATTTGAAAAGTGAACCCTATAAATCGTTTCTAATGCTATGGTAGTTTAGTGAGTTAGAACAAGTGCCGCCGTAGGGTAGGTCAAGTATTCCTTCACTAAACTGAGACAATCTCAACCAAGTATTATACCAGAATAACTCTTATTCCTATAATATTTAGTTACCATGAGTTTGGTCAAAGACATCATTAACAACCTTAATAAGCCCTTTGTAAGTGTGACCCATTATTTTAGATCCCTTAGTTTTATCCCAATAAGTTCCATTGTAGGGTAGGCCAAGTATTGGAAACAAAACTACAATCCTATCATTCTCAGAAGTTCACCCTGATATTGACCCATGCAAACACCTTCCGTAGGGGGACGGTCCAAAAGTTGCCACGAGGCCCCGCATGAATCTCACGATGTGAACTAATGATGGAGACCGTAGGATATGTTGACACATTTCCTTCTCCCACTTACTATTTTAAAATAGGGTTTTCTCTTACTTAGACAAATTAGGCCAATCTCATTTATCTAAGTTCCTCAATCTATCTTTCATAACCCTTATGTTGTTAGATTGATTTTAATATGAATTACTAAGTTTTTTTTTTAAAATAATAATAATCACATTATGAGCATGCTTAGTAAAAATAAATAAAATTTGACTAATTCAACTCCCAGGTCGATTCCCAATTAGATGTATTCCATTTCGGTCAGCTTAAATACCCTAGTCCAGACAGAACCTTCCATAAACAAAGTTCCCTTATAGTCAATTTTTATTTCAAATTCATTAATCTTTAATTAACTATTAATTATTAGATTAATGAACATAAAATCTTTTTAATCCTATTAAAAAAATAATTCACTTGGATAGTCTTAAAAATCCATCATTTTAAACCCTTTGAAACAAATTAAAAGATAATCATAGACATTTTATTCTAATCCTATTAGAAAAAAAGTAAAAGATAAATTAAATTCAAAACTTAAACTATTTTATATTTGAATTAAATTATCTTTATTTATGGAAGACCTAATCTTATTAGGAAATTCAAAGATCTCATCTTATTTTGAAATTAAAAGATCTAATCTTATTTTAAAAGAATTTAATCTTAAAAGATAATTCAATTCAATTTTTAAATTCAATTTTTAAAAGATTATCCTAAATTCTAACAAATAAAGATATATTAAATTCAAAATTTAAACTATTTAAAGCATGAATTCGAAATATTTTTATTTTAAGAAAATCCTAATATCATTAGGATATATCCTAATTCTATTAGGAAAACATGAATTTCATTTATGAAAGAAAATATCCTAATTTAATTTTCCAAATATAACAATTATATTCAAAGATATGGAAAATATAAGAATCTTACGAAAATATCTTAATTCTATTAGGAAACATCATAATCAAATTTTCCAATATAACAATTATATTAAAAAATTAATCTTAATTCTATTAGGAAACAACCTAATCAAAATTTTCAAATATAACAATTATATTAAAAAATAGATAAGATGCATGATCATGCCTAACCTATGGTGGGATTTTAAATTTAAATGACATACTTTATGCAACAATCAAACAATTTAAAACATACATCTCATGCATAATTAAATTCAATATAGCAAAATTGACCGACATATTTGGCATATCCTAAGAAATTGAAATTAATTGAAATTACAATAATTTAAATCCAAGACATATCTTAGTCTTCAATATCTTCCTTGTTTGGACCATTCCAAATTTATGATTTAGAAATCCTAAATTTTCAATTACAGAAGCTTAACTTCAATTCACATTTTTTTTTTCGCGAAAGTTTTTCGCTGTCGACTTCTTCAGCCCATATAATCGAAATTTACAGCTATCGTAGTCATTCAAGTAAAATACATGGAATCCTAACCCTTATGGGTTTTACAATTATCTAATCAAAGCAATAAATCTAATGTCAAATAGCTTAAACAATCAATTTGCAAACCACAATATATCAAATATATGATAAATTAAAATACCCACCATCACATAACTTTAATTCTAAATAAAATTCAAAGAGGCTCTGATACCAATTGAAGGGAATAATCTAATTAAACCCAAGCGGAAGCGTAGGAATCAGTTTGAGTTTATTTAGAATTAAATAATAATATTATGGTTAAGCATTAAATACCTTGAAAATATGGAGATTCTTCTGGCAGATCTTTATCTTTTCCACAAAGTCTTCATGGCTATGATTTGAACACAGGACCAAGGCTTGTGGGAGTCTCTTAAAAGAAAATCCACAAGGGATTAAAAAGGAAGAGGTATAGAGAGAATTATCTAATTCTCTTTATTGAGGAGATGTGTATTATGAAGAACGTACAATGGCTCACCCCTAGGGTCCTATTTATAGTGGTCTAGGGAAAATAATTAAATAATATATTTTAATATCTAATATATTAAAATATATTTATCTAACCAATTTGAATCTTATTCAAACCGTTTAAAATTCTCCTACGACATCTATTTCCTAATTTGAATCCAATTCAAATTTAATAAATATCTTTTATTTAATGTATCTAGTATACATTAATTATTTTAATATTTAATGTATCAAATACAATAAATATATTTTCCTCTTTTATATTTAATATATCTAATATATTAAATATTAATTTGAACACTTCAAATTAAATATTAAATTTGAACATTTCAAATTTTAATATTTAATGTAACAAATACAATAAATATATTTTCCTCTTTTATATTTAATATATATAATATATTAAATATTAATTTGAACACTTCAAATTAAATATTAAATTTGAACATTTCAAAATTTACTTTCAACTAAATTGATCTTTTAGTGTTACTATGAGCTAACAAGGGGACCTTATGGACCTACAAATTATAAGCTCTAATGATACAGAATTAATTAATTAAACTCTTTAATTAATTGATTTTAATTCATTAACTATAGGCCACTCCACTATAGACCTAGAGTTGCACTCTTATGCACTGTAGGACAAGTTGTGTCCATAGATATAATCATTACATGCAAGTTGATCCTTCACAAGTTGTTCGTAATTACAGTTGGGTCAAAAGTCCGTTTTACCCCTATAATTACATATTGCACTTTAAGTACCACTGATCCTCTAATGAACAAACTGTTTATAATCTAATTATAAACTAAGTCCCTCTCGGGCTAGTGAGAGGGTGGGGTCCCATTGTTCAAGTCCCGAAATCAGCACTTAAAGGAACTACTCATCTACGTACCCTATATGGGAATGAGTGAATTCCATCTTGTGAGATTATGTTCCCAGCTCCCTATTTGGTCAAGTCCCCAAAATGGTAGGCATATTGAATCGGCTACAAAAGTCACTCTCACCCATGCAAATCAAAGGACAAGCCTTCACAGGCAAAAGTTCATAACTCACTCAGGATTAAGATCGAGTCGCATATGATCATCTTGATGAAATATTAATCTTCTCAATTAACGGATTTATAAAGAGAGATTAAATATTTCGTGGTCCAATCTTATACAAACTCATTGTATAAGATACCCTCACTCACATGTCTCCACATGAATGATTTGGATCAAATCATTTGTAACTATTACAAAGTGGGCCGTATCATTAGTGTTACCAGGATAAAGCACCCAACCTTATCTATATATTATGACCCTTTAGGTTATTTCTTGAACATGATCCTCTCGTATATCAACCACATACTGTTCAAGATTACACTAATAATCTTGGATTTTTCATATAATGGATAATATTATATTACAAATAAAATAATCAAAATTATTATTAATTATTAAATAAATTATTAATTACGGGGCTTTAGGGCATAAATCCCAACAAGCGCTTCTTAGGAGGCAACCCAAGTTTTCTTTCCCTTTCTTCTGAGTTGTGTTTTGTTATTTTTTTTAACCTAGAATTTTGGAGTGCCATTAAAGCCCGTTCCCGTTTTGCAGGACCTCGATCATTTAGGTGATTCTCTTTCTCCCATTCACTGAGGGCATTACGCAGACCCTATTGTAGCAGGGCAGTATTGTTCACTCATCTTTCTTTTCCATTGTTTTTTATATGTTATGGATTCAATTTAAATCATTTTGTTTACATTGAGGACAATGTAGATTCTAAGTTTGGGGGTGGGCAATACTTAATAGTCCTGATAATTTTGAGCATAAATTTTTTGATTCTAGAGCATGTTCTAGATGAATTCTATTGCATAATCATGACTAGGACAGCTTAAGAAATGGTCTAGATGATAGTTTTTGCAATTTTCCTTAATTCTGAAAGCATGCCTTGAATTGAGTATATTTAAACTTGTCTTAGATTTCCTTGCAACACATTGAGCACATAACCGACTGTCTATTATGATCGAATGCTTAGGATAATATTATTGAGTCTAGAGGTTGTTGTCACCCCAATAGGCTTAAAAACTGATTACAAGTCGACTTGCATGATGGTTTGTGATTGAAATCTTTGAATGAAAAATATATTTGTCTTTATTGATTTTTTTTTTGTTTAAAGAAATTTTTTGCATGTTTCATCAATAAGCTGTGTTTAAAGTATGGGGATCAAAAGAGCTACCTCCACTGTGATCAGTTAGGTCATCCATTGAGTAAAAGCTCTGCAGTGGAAGTGTGAAAGCTAGGGTCCTTAGGACAGAAAAAGATAAGTGTGGGAGTTAGTAACCCCTAAGTAAAATGTGCTTAAGTAGATTACTCGCTTGACTGTGGGGAAGCTAGAAATTAGAACTTAAGACCAGTGTAGGGGCAAAACGAATTAAAAACTCGTTGAAAGTTTCTAAAGCTAGTAGAAATTAATAGAAATGAGGTTAAGCGCACACACACGCAAGGAATGAAATAGTTTAAATTTAAATTACTTGATGAAAAGGGTGTGTTGATGTTTTCTTTCCTTGTTTTCTATTGTTTGGACCATTCATGCTAGAAGTTGTGATTATGCAATAGAAGTTCATTATGTGGTTTTGCTCTGTTTTGCTCGAGGATTAGCAAAAATCTAAGTTTGGGGGTATTTGATAGCACTCAAAAGTGTGCTATTTCTAGGCTTATATTTGTGTCAGTTTTGTATGTTTAGATTGAGCTTTCGTGCAATTATTTATTTATTTTGTAGGATTCGAGCAAACATGACGAAATAGAGCTTGTGAGGACGATATGGGTGTTTTTGGAGCTTAAAGGCATGATTTGGAGGCTTGGAATTAAAAAGAGAACAAGATAAAGCTTCATGACCCGAGAGGATAGCGTTGAGACGTTGTCCATAGCATCTCAACGCTATAGGTGCAGCTATCCAAATTTGATTTCCCGCATAAGTGGCGTCGAGATGCTACTTTATCGAGTCTCGACGCCAGAAACGTGCGCGCCAGAAGATTTTCGTTCGTAGCATTGAGACGATGCATACAGCGTCTCAACGCTACCTCGATTTGCCATCTTTAATCTGCGAATTAGGTCACAGCATCGAGACGCTGCCCCTAGCGTCTCAACGCTGTCCCGAGGATTATAAATATAACATTATGGCTTCGATTTTGGGAGAGACCATTTGGAGAGGGACTAGTCTAAAGTCGAATTCTACCTCATATTTGGGACCAAGGAAGCACTCTTGAGAGCCGAGGAAGACATTCAAGGCTTGAGATTGTGGCGTTTAACGACGGGAACGAGTTTGGCATGCGTCAGAGAGTTCTTTCTCTTCTTCCTATTTAAACTATAGTTTTGATTTTTAGACTTTTGTATGAGTTTAGCATTGGAATTGTGGATTTTTAGGATTGAACTTATGTGTCTAAACTTGGTTGTGATAGATAGTTACTTTTATTGTGAGATTTATAAATTTCAATTCTTATTTATGCATGTTCGTTGTTTGATTAATTCTTTGGCCAGGAGTTAATTATGTATGATTTGAATTATAGCTTGGGAGAGTAAAATTTGAATCTAGATTAGCATGCATAACTATTAGTAATCGTGAGCATGGGAATGATTTGTTTGCTAATAGGAGTTGTTTAAGAAATCTTACAGTGCCATGTTTAATTATGAAATTTAGATTGGAAAGTTAATTTACTACTTAAGCTTGAATTTTAGTTGGGCTTGTGAAAGCCAATTGATTGTATATGAAATTTCTTTGCATATAAGAGTTGAACATTCGACTAATCTTATAATTGGGTTAACTTGGATATATTTGGTAAATACCAATGTTTAGAAAAGAGTTCCCTCTAAGTGTCTCCAACACTGTAAATACATAGATTAGTTTATTTTTATCTATCTCTTAAATTTGGGTTTTCTAGATAAAATTGAGCATTGGTAATTGTAGTACTTAATTAAGCTAAGAACTCTAATCCCTGAGATTGACCTTGACCATTACTATTGCAAATTGTAAAGGTCTGGTTAACAATTTTATTTGGTAGAGCTTTCGACAAGTTCTTTATCAGAGACACATGGTGTTAACCATCAAAAGTCATGTCCCAACTCTCACGAACAAAATGGCATTGCCGAGAGAAAGCATCGTCACATTGTTGATATGACTCTTTCATTACTATCCAAATCCTCTATTCCTATTCGATATTGGTATTATGCATTTTCCTGTGTAGTTTTCCTTATTAATCGATTACCTTATCCCATTCTTATTAATCGATCTTCATTTGAAGTCCTTTTTCATAAAGACCCTGATTATACTCACTTACATGTTTTCGGTTGTGCTTGTTATCCTCTCTTACGACCTTATACTACCCATAAACTTAAACCTCAAACCACCAAATGCGTCTTTCTTGGCTATCCACTTCGCTACAAGGGATATTTGTGTCTTGAACCACTTACTGAGCGTCTGTATATCTATAGACATGTCATTTTTTGATGAACATGTTTTTTCTTTCACCTCCTTGTCCACTTCGACCTCCTCTCCTTCTTCATTTAATCATTCTTTATCTAGTCCTCTTCATCTAATCCTTCTTTCTCTAGTCTTTTCTCTTCCATTCCTACATTGATTTGCTTATTTTCTCTCCCTTTGGAACTAGCAAGCTCAACTTCTATTATGTGTGACTCGACTAATAGTGCTTTACATGTGAATATTGATGATGTTGCAAATGCTAATGCTAATACATCTGTGCATATTGATGTTGCTAATCTTGTGAATTTTGAAACTACACACATTACTGATGTTGTTGATAATGTTGCTGGGATTGGTATGTCAAATAAAATTGCTGTTGGGAATTATGCCCTAAAGCCTCGTAATTAATAATTTATTTAATAATTAATAATAATTTTGATTATTTTATTTACAATATAATATTATCCATTATATGAAAAATCGAAGGTTATTAGTGTAATCTTGAACAGTATGTGGTTGACATACGAGAGGATCATGTTCAAGAAATAACCTAAAGAGTCATAGTATATGGATAAGGTTTGGTGCCTTATCCTGGTAACACTATTGATACGGCCCACTTTGTAATAGTTATAAATGATTTGATCCAAATCATTCATGTGGAGACATGTGAGTAGGGGTATCTTATACAATGAGTTTGTATAATACTGGACCACGAAATATTTAATCTCTTTTTATAAATCCGTTAATTGAGAAGATTAATATTTCATCAGGATGATCATATGCGACTCGATCTTAATCCTGAGTGAGTTATGAACTCCTGCCTGTGAAGTCTTGTCTTTTGATTTGCATGGGTGAGAGTGGATTTTGTAGCCGATTCAATATGCCTACCATTTTGGGGACTTGACCAAATAGGGAGTTGGGAACATAATCTCACAAGATGGAATTCACTCCTTCCCATATAGGGTACGTAGATGAGTAGTTCCTTTAAGTGCTGATTTCGGGACTTGAACAATGGGGTCCCACCTTCTCACTGGCCCGAGAGGGACTTAGTTTATAATTAGATTATAAACAGATTGTTCATTAGAGGATCATTGGTACTTAAAATGCAAGATGTAATTATAGGGGTAAAATGGGCTTTTGACCCAACTATAATTACGAACAACTCGTGAAGGATCGACTTGCATGTAATGATTATATCTATGGACACAACTTGTCCTACAGTGCATAAGAGTGCAACTCTAGGTCTATAGTGGAGTGACCTATAGTTAATGAATGAAAATTAATTAATTAAATTAAAGAGTTTAATTAATTAATTATGTATCATTGGAGCTTATAATCTGTAGGTCCATAAGGTCCCCTTGCTAGCTCATAGTAACAATAAAAGATCAATTTAGTTGAAAGAAAATTTTGAAATGTTCAAATTTAATATTTAATTTGAAGTGTTCAAATTAATATTTAATATATTAGATATATTAAATATAAAAGAAGAAAATATATGTATTGTATTTGATACATTAAATATTAAAATGATTAATGTATATTAGATACATTAAATAAAAGATATTTATTAAATTTGAATTGGATTCAAGTTCGGAAATAGATGTCGTAGGAGAATTTTAAACGGTTTGAATAAGATTCAAATTGGTTAGATAAATATATTTTAATATATTAGATATTAAAATATATTATTTAATTATTTTCCCTAGACTACTATAAATAGGACCCTAAGGTGAGCCATTGTGCATTCTTAACAACACACATCTCCTCAATAGAGAGAATTAGAGAATTCTCTCAAATCTCTTTCTCTCCAATCTCTTGTGGATTTTCTTTCAAGAGACTCCCATAAGCCTTGGTCCTGTGTTCGAGTCATAGCCAGGAAGACTTTGTGGAAGAGATAAAGATCCACCGAAGAATCTCCATATTTTCAAGGTACGTTATGCTTAACCATAATATTATTATTTAATTCTAAATAAACTCAAACTGATTCCTACGCTTTCGCTTGGGTTTAATTAGATTATTCCCTTCAATTGCTAATGTTGAATATGCTATTGAACATACTTCTGACGTTGCAACTATAAATTAGCATCCAATGCAGACTCGATCTAAGTCTGGCATTGTAAAACGTAAGGTTTTTTTAGCCACGGTTTTTGATTCTTTATTTGAAGTTGTGGAACCTAGTTCTTTTGCTCAAGCTTCGAAACTTATTGAATGGCAGAATGCTGCTATGTTTGATGAATTTCATGCTCTTCTAAATCAAAATACTTGGTCCCTTATACCTTTACCCTCTAGTAAGATTGTTGTTGGATGTAGATGGGTATATAGGGTCAAACGAAATCCGAATGGTAGTGTGGCTTGCTACAAGGCTCGTTTGGTTACCAAAGGATATCATCAAAGAGAATGTGTCGATTACGATGAAACTTTCAGTCCTGTGGTGAAGAAGCGCACTATTCGGCTTGTTTTTTCCTTGGATGCTCATTTTGGCTAGGATCGTAGACAGCTTGATGTGAAGAATGCATTTTTGCATAGTAACTTGAAAGAGGAGGTCTACATGCACAACCACAAGGGTTTATTAGTAAGCAATATTCGTATTATGTTTGTAAGCTTAATAAGTCACTATATGGCCTTAAGCAAGCTCCTCGGGCTTGGTTTGAGTGTTTCATGACTTCTTTGCTTACTTGTAGTTTTAAGGCATCATTATCTTATCCCTCTTTGTTTGTGTGAAATGTCAATATCTCTCTCACCTATCTCTTGCTCTACGTTATGATATAGTGTTGACTGGTTCTGATCTAGCTTATATCTACTTTCTCATTGATCAGTTGAAGACTAAGTTTGATATAACAGATTTGGGCAGCTTGTCTTATTTTCTAGGTGATCGGTGTACACGCAAGCGCACGCGATCGAAGTAATATAAAATGGTATGTGAGTACCAAGTATCGAATCCCAAAGGAATGGAGTAACAAAAATATTGTAAGCAAAGTGTAAAGAAAATTGCAACTTAAAAACTAAAATAGCAAAAATAAGGTTGAGTTGGTGTGTTAAGAAAAATTGCAGAATCTAATTGCAAAATCAAGAAATGGTAATATTGGACTAAAGAAAAAATTGCAAAATTGAATTGCAGAATCTAATTGTAGAATTAAGAAATGACAATAAAGGAAATAACTAGAAATTGTATAATCTAGAAATGGCAATATTTGATAGCAAATTAGATAAACTTAGTGAATGAAAATTCAAAGGAAATTTGGATAAAAATGGGGCTCAAGAGTGTCATTGCCCTAAGTTGTAATTGCAAGCCAAAATTACAATCCAACCTATTCTACACTCAATTGTAAACTAAAATTGCTTCTCCTATTAGCCTTAAATTTAGGTTGTTAGGAGGCTAAGTGCAACTTATATGTCTATAATCCCTCTATCTTAGATAATTTTGCTAAACAATTTTATGGGCTTTGGAGTCCTTAATCCCTATGTCTAGGGTAAGGATTGACTTATGTCTAAGCTCTTTTCTCCATTACTTGTGCGAAATCCGTTTATCACTAACCCCGTCGGTATTAGATCTAAGCTTGAGTTGCTACCCTAGTTGATCAATCTAGGATCTCAATAGAAATTTGTTCAACACAAGCAAACAATTGAGATGTAGGCTTGGTTTTTATTGAAATTTAGGCTATAATTACTTCTTAGGGAATTCACATCCTTGAACCCCCTAAGAAGTTTTAGCTCATATTAAACATAAAAATCTTTAAACTAATTTTAGAATAAAAGTTCATATTTGGAAAATTTAGTAAAATGCTAATTAATAAAAATTCTACCCTAAGTGGTGTTGGAACAACTAAGACAAACTTATGCAATTCTAGAAGATTAACTTCAAAGGCTTCTAAAATTCTCAAATTAAAAATTAAACACCAAGAATCAAGAGTTTCGATAGAAATTTTCCATCTTCTTTCTTTTACCCTTGAATCTGATGGGTTTATAAAGATTTCAACAAATACATAAACTTGAATAAAATAAAGAAGAAATTGGAGAAAAGATGTTAAAAAAAAAAAAAACAGAAGCTGAATTCTTTGGCAAAAACAGAGCAAGCTTATACAACTTGCTATAGAATTATAAAAATTGAACAAGAGTCCTACTGAATTCCATGAAAACAGAATCTAAATTGAACAAAACTTAATAATAAAGAAGAAATCAACTGAAGATCAAGGTTGCATTCCAGCAACTGTCCGTAATACAAGAAGAACTTGAAGAAATATCAAAACAGAGAACACAAAAAAAAAAATGCAGAAAAAAACAAAGCATGAACGTTCAAAGTAAAACCCACAAAATTGACTCCTAAAAATGCCTCCAAAATCAAATTTCTTAGCTCCTCCTTTTCTTCCCCCTTTATAGACCTTCATTAGGGTTGAAGAATGCCCAAATTTCGTGCTCCAATTCCCTTAATTCATGCGGTAATTAAGATTTCCATATATGGGTTTTGCGCAAGAATTTCGTTTTTTGAACTTTTCTACTGCTCCAGATTGCAGAATCACGATTTTGCAATTTCCACATTCCCAGGTCTGCTGCTCCAAATTGCAGAATCACGATTTTGCAATTTCCATATTTCCTGCAAACAAGATTAATTTATTTAGAACTCTATCCCAAATGCTATCATATTTATTTCTTTCTTAAATTGAAGTAATCTTTCGACTATTTTCAAATGGTTTTAAGTCAAAACAAGAATATTTTAAGCAATTGAGAGTTAAATAAGCCTTAATTGTACGACTTATCACTAGGTATGGAAATCAAACGTCGATCAATTTATATTTTTGTTACTCAGACAAAGTACACGCATGATTTGTTGCTTAAGTTTGGAATGTCTGAGGCTAAGGTTTGCTCCAGTACTCCTTGTTCTACTAGTCCTTTGCCAACTGACTCATCAGTTTGTTCATCTACTAATGCCACTGCTTATAGGAGCATTGTTGGGGCCTTGCACTACTTAACGTTTACGCGTCCTGATATTTCGTTTGCTGTTAGAAAGGTATCTCAGTTTATGAATTCTCCGACTTATGCCCATCTTACTGCTGTAAAGCATATTTTGTGCTATCTCCGAGGTACCTTATATTTAGGACTGCATTTTTGAGCTAGTTATTTAAATATGACTGCCTTTTCTGATTCGGACTAAGCAGTGAGTCCTGTTGACTGATGCTCAACTACTGGTTTTATAGTTTTTATTAGTGCCAATCCCATTTCTTGGGTAGCTAAGAAGAAAACAATAGTTTCTCATAGCTTTACTGAGGCAGAATACCAAACGCTTGCCACTGTCACTGCTGAATTGTCTTGGATACAACAACTGCTTCATGAATTATTTGTATCAACTCTTCTTCCTATTGTGTACTGTGATAATCAGTCGACTATATAGCTTGCTCGTAATCCTATCTTTCATGGCCGAACAAAACAAGTTGAGATCAATCTTCATTTTGTTCGTGAGCAAGTGGCTTCAAAGTCACTTCATTTGTGGTTTCTGCCTATTGTGCATCAACCTTCTGATTTTCTCATAAAGCCACTATCAGCTGACAGACTTATATTCTTAAGGAACAAACTCATGCCTCAGTCGACTTTCGTTTAAGGAGGCATGTTAGATATAGAGACTGAAATGTATTTTGTTTTAATTATTTTTAGTAGGTCTGTTTTAACAGCTTACTCACCTCATGTATAAATACTCTTTACCTATTCATTAATGAAGTGAGGTGTTATTTACATTTCTTTGTTAAAGTTAATATATACTAATTAGTAAACTTACATATGTACATAGATTGTATTAATCAATTTTAGCATAATTCAGTAGTTGAAGACACCTATTAGTTTTCTGGAAGCTAAAAGGTCCAATCTCCCACCTTACACTAAAATATACTTAATGTGAAACAAATAGGACAAACATACTTGTAGAATAAGGTAGAAATGTAGGACGAGTATCTTTAACTTGCTCGACAAGAGTAAGGTATAGGATGAGTACATGTGCCTACCATTTTAAGTAGGCTAGAAGGCTCATTCCAACTCCAACATGGTGCAACCTTAATGCTCAACAGAAGTCATCAAGATTTCATTTAGGTGCTTATAAAAGGTAAACTAGAAAGTTCATTCCATCAATGGTGCAAACCTTAATATTCATCAAAAGTCACCAAGATCTCATTTAGATGCTTAGAGGCTAAGAATTTACTTGGAGAATTATTCACATTCCAATAAACAAATGGCATACGTTCTCAAAAGTTTGGTCACTTTTCTAATAGATTAGATGCATAACTTAACGACGGTAAAGTTTATGTATGAGGCCTTTAACGACCTTTTTTTTATAGTTCAACAACATTTGAGAGGTGGAGGGATTCGAACCTCTGATCTCTTGGTCAAAGGTACATGTCAATTATCACTGGTCCACTGAGCTATGCATCTAATCAGCTTTATCATCGTTATGCATCTAATCTATCAAGAAAGTGACCAAACTTTTGAGCATGTGTGTCATTTGTTTATTGGAAGGTGAATAATTCTCTGATAAAAATAAAATTAAAAAATTTATCCCTATACCCACCAATCAAATTTTTACTCTTTCATCAATTCTATTAAATTGGACTTTCGAAGAATCTTTAAAAAAATATTCCTGTTTAGCCTTGCATTTGAATCATCTTTAAAAAATATTCTCAAGTATAAAATATTACAAATAAAGACACAATGCAAAATTGATGGATGACAACAATACTTACCCACTTATCCAAGTTGAAATAAAATTAAAATTTTAATATAAAATAAAATTTATCTACCTTGCTAAGTTAACAACTAATTATTTTCTCCTTAAATTTAAATTAGGTTAAAATATCATTTTGATATTTGTATTTTAGAAGTTTGAAATTCGTTCTATTTTAGTTTCTATACTTTTAAATGTTCAAATTTAGTCTCTGAACTTTAAATAAATCTTAAAATTAGTCCTAATTGTTAGTTTTTATCGAATTTTATAAAATAATAATTTATATTTAAGAAAAGATACTATGTGAAATCTTTTCAAAAGTTATGAAGGAAAGACTAATAGAGACTATTTTTCTTTTAAAAAAGTTAACTATAAACTAATGGTAAAAACTAATTTTAAGATTTATTTATTTATTTGAATACAAACAGAAGGCACTAAGCCACAAGGTTACAATCTTCCAAAACTAAAGAAATAAGCGAATTTAGGAAATCAGATTCCCACATTGAAACACCCCTATCCGTCAACAATCTTTTTGTTACAGCATCCGCCAGGTTGTTTGAAGTCCTTCCTTAGTGTACAAAAGAAATAGAAGGAATAATATCAGCAAGTTGTCGTATGCGCTCGATTTGACATGCACAAGCGTAATTGAGCCCGATTTGACAATCAAAGGTTGAACATTCTGAACCTGAAATTGTCGAAGTCCCTATTCGATGGCTAGTAATTCAAGCATTTAACACTTCTATTTCCATCGACAAAATTTCCTCCCGCACATAGTAGATTTCTTGTGAGTTTCTGAGGACCTAAAATAAGCCACCATTTCCCATCACCTTGCACTTTGCCGCATCAACGTTTATTTTTAGATAACCTACTAAGGAGGACTCCATCTATCGGTGAGCTCATTTCCCCTACTCGATAACACGTTCCTCACCTCATGATCATTTTGAGTTGATAACTCCATCCATCATTGTTGAATGTTTTCAACCACCATTTGAGTCCTTCGAGTTGTCCCTTTAAAAACCACTGCATTACGTCTCTCCAAAGTTTGCCACATAACCAACAACATCTTCCCTTCATCACTAGCATCTGTAACCTGCCACAATTGTTCAAAGTAATCCCATGTGCTCTGCTCTGTTTTGCCATAAAGCAAATTGCCTACAATAGAATTAAAGCATTATGTCCATATATCCTTGGCATACTTACATTGCCAAAATAAACGTGTCATAGTTTGCGGTTTAGTCTTGCACAACGAGCACCATGGTTCTATGTGCCATTCCTCTCTGGATAATATTAGTTCGATTTGGGAGCGTATTCGTGAGAATTCGCTAGCAACAAATGTTGTATTTTGAAGGGCCTTTAGTATTCCAAAGCTCCTTCCAACTTCGAGTATTTCTTCCAACATTCGAAGGATCTGGGTCGTTGCATCTATCGAGGCGAACACCAAGTTTATAGGCGCTCTTGACAAAGAATATGCCTTTTTTGTCATAGTGCCAGATAACTTCATCCTTCTCTCTTGTCCTCAAAATAGAGATAGATAAGATCATCGAGGCATCCTTTATTGTGAAACCCCCTCGAACTCATTCCTCATTCAAATAGTTGGAGTCATCTATTAAGTAAGATACATTTTTGTCTCTCAAAGAACTGTAATAATCAATAGGGTGATAATTCCCCTCATAGGGTAGCCAAGGATCATCACTAATTTAGATGTTGAGTCCATTGCCCACATTTTACCGATACCCTTGCTTGAAAAGGTCTCATCCCCATAAAATGCTCCTCTATGGGAAAAATGGATTTGCCCTAAATTTGTAGGAAGAAAGTTACTTGATTGAAAATACTGACCATGCGAGGTTCTATAGAGAAGGTTATTCTAACACCTCAGCAGTCTCCAGCTTTGTTTTGCCAACATTGCTTGGTTGAAAATCCCCAGATCATGAAAACCATTCCACTCAGCTCCTTACTAATACAAAGTTTTCTCCAGCTCTGTCAATGAATTCTTTTAGACTCCTCACTAGAACACCACCAAAAATTTGCACACATTGAATTTATCTCAGCACACAGTTTTTTAGGAAGTCAGAAACAGCTCATGTATAGTTTGGGATTGCATGTGCCACAATCTTTATTAGAATCTCCTTCCCCTTTGCAGAAAAAAGTTTCTCCTTCTAGCCTTGTAGCACATTCCAAACTCGCGCTTTGATAGATTTGAAATTTTCATTTTTGTTGCAGCCATTCTCTAATGGTAGTCACAGGTATTTCCTGAGAGTCTCCATCAGATGAGCCTCCAACATGTTCTGAATAAACTGCTTCATCAGAGAACCTGTGTTGAGGCTAGCCAGGAACATTGACTTATCAAAATTTACTGTATGTCTAGAGGCATGCTCATAAGTCTGAAGATATATTGCACAGTTTTGCAAGCCACCTCATTTGATTTAAAAAAGACTAGGTTGTCATCTGCATAAAAAAAGATAAGTAATCACAGGGCAATGTTTATTAATTTGAAGCTCGTAGAGTTAAGGATAGAGTCTTCTTTGTGGAATAAAGTTGAAAGCTCTTTTACACAAATCGAAAAAATATAAAGGGACAAAGGATCCCCCTATCGCAAACCTGAAAATGTCTCTGTTGTAGCTCCATTAATCATCACTGAGAAGAAGACTGACTCCACACAGTTCATGACTAGATCAGTCCATCTAGTTAAGAACCCCATCTATAACATAATTTGTCTCAAGTAGATCCATTCAACCCTGTCATATGCCTTACTCATGTCTAATTTCATCGCAATGTACCTTTTTTTTTTCCTTTGCATCTATTATTTATAACATTAATACATTCAAATCCAATAATAGCATTATCCATGATCATGCGACCTGGAACAAATGCAGATTGTTCCTGAGAGATGACATAATTAAGCACACGCTTTAGAAGATTCACAATTGTCTTGGCTATAATTTTATAGCACACATTCCATAAGCTTATCGGTCTAAACTCAACCATTTTCTTTGGATCAATAACTTTTGGTATCAACGCAATCTGTGTTATTGAGTTCCTTAATGGAAACCTCATTATTCGGAACCCGCAAACACGTGTGAATGAAATCTCCTCCCACTAAATCCCAGTATCTTTGGTAGAAGAGAGCACTGGCCCCATTAGGCCCGGGGCCTTAGTCAAATGCATACTTTTTAGAGCCAGTTCAACTTCTCCAGTTGTAAAGTCCTTATCAAGCTCCCGTCTGTGCTCATCCGTGAGGGTCTTCAAGATACTTTGCACAACAACTTCTATATCCTCCATCTGAGGAGTAGAGGAAGTAAAAATATTCTTAAAGTAGTTAAGAGCAATTTTGCTTACCTATGCTTCCTCAGTTTGCCACGAGCCCTGATCACCCATCGACCTGAAATTTTATTCCCCTTTTACTGTTGTGACATACGAGCGTGAAACCACTTAGTATTCCGATCCCCCCATTGCAACCAGTCCTCCCAAGACCTCTACTTCTAGTAAATTTCATCTTCTTCCAATAACATTTTCAATTCACTAGCACTTGTAACCAAGAGTCATACCAATTGGGATGTTGGCGAGTCTCGAAAAGGTGAATCCTATCTTCCTTACATCGAATAGCAGCTGTAAGAGAGCCCTCTACTCTCCTCAAGTTTGAACAATGTAACTCTTTCAAGCAGGTAGACGTCTTTCTCATCATCTCTGTAGGATTTGTTCTTCTATCTTGGGACTAATTATCCTCCACAATGGCTCTACACTTCGCAAACTTAGTCCACCCTTCCTCGAATGAATAGGACACAACCTTTTGCGACCTCTATCCTCAAGCCCTTCCAAATCCCAGGTTGCCAGAATAAGTCTATGATCAGAGGCCTTCGAGAACGAAAAATGTTCTACCTGCAAATCCCTGCACATACAACTCATATCAAAGTAATTAAAAAATGATCCAAACGTTCCCAAGTCGATGGTTGAGATTGAGAAAAATGATTTTTTATACAAGTGTAGTTAGACCCTTTATAACATGCATCCATTAAGTTACACGCACCAATAGTCTCTCGGAAAGCTTGCATTTACCTTTTAGGGTGATCTGGCTCCCCATCTTTTTCTTTGTCGAGAATAATTTCATTAAAGTTGCCTCCAAGTATCCAAAACAAGTTTGAGATTGCATGCAATCTCTTTAGAAGATTTCATGACTCGCTCCATATATCAGTCATGGGATTACCATAAAAGCTAGTGAATCACCAACTCCCTTTCTCCTCATTTATCCATGCATCAATGTTACCTGTAGAAAAAGAATTAATAGTTACATCTAAAGAATTATGCCAGAGAAGCATTAAGCCACAACAATTCTCAATATTGGGTATAATAAAACAACAATCATAATGAAAATTTTTCTTGACTTTATTAGTTAATCGGTTTTGGCACTAGTCTCCATTAAAAACAGTAAATTGGGCCTACATCTATGTAAAATATTACATAGAACCTGGAATGTTCGAGGGTCACCCAACCTCCAAACATTCCAACATAAGATTTTCATAGTGACTGGCGGGGCTACTGAACAGCCTCCGCTTATATCCATCTTGTTAGAAACATTCTCCTTTGTGTTGCTTAAATGATCGATTGAAGAGTCTAGCGATCCTTCAATCTGAGCAATTTTTTGTGATTGCACTGCATCATCATCCTCTAAGCTTCTAGGCTTTTGATCGAACTAAAATGTGGGGCTTAAAGAAAATATTTGTAAATTAAAACAAAGCTCCAGTTCAGTGCAAGTGCACATTGTCGATGCAAGTAATATAAAACTAGAAGTATTCCAGAGTATCGATCCCACAGGGAACGGATACAACAAAATTCAAGAAAATAAGCAAAGACGTTTTCAAATTGCAATTGTGGGTAACCAATGTAAAACAATAAGTGGGATGGTGTTTGTTGTTTTTTAAAAGAAGAAATAAAAATGATAAAAGAGGGATTCAAACGTGTTTTGCCCCATTGAAAGAAATTGCGGCCTAATTGCAATTGCAATCCTTTGACTCAACACTTAAGCTTTGTAAACCAAATTTAACACCTATTTGACCTTCTATGAAGTATCTTTAGGAGGCTAAGTGATTAAACAGATATTTCTATGGCTAATGCGAACTTAGTTAATTTTGAAACACAATTCTTTTAGTTTTAAAGGTTTTGCCCTATGTCTAGGGTCAAAAACAAATTCCTATGTCTAGGCTATTTTCCTTTATTGCTTTTATGAAAATCCAATTTTTATCTAACCTTTTCAGAATTAGACTCCAATTGTTGTATACTAATCTAGGTGATCAATCTAAACTAGTAATGAAAATTTTAATCAATAAAAGCAAACAATGCTATAAGATTAAGCAATGTTGCTCTTACATATTAGGCCTTTAATCCTATCTCTAGGGCATTCACATACTTGAATCCCAAAGAAGTAATTAGCTTATTATGGAAGAAATGAAAATCAAGAATTGAATGGATACAAAACTCATAATTAAATAGCCAAAATAAAGGAAATAAAAACCCATAATAAAAAGAAAAAAAAATAGAACAACACTTAAGAAAATTGCTGTGAATAGATTCAACGAAACCCACAAATAGATTCAATAAAATTTACAAAAAACAGTAGCATCACTTAGAGAAATTCAAAACTTTGTGGGAAATATAATTCCCAACAACAAACTGACTTTTTACTAAAAGAAGAAAGCAAAAATAAGAAGAACATAACACTTAACTAAAATCCAACAAGCTTGTAAGAAAGAAATAAGAAAATAGTAGCTAAAAACAAGAAAGAACAAACTGTAAGAACAACTACGGGCTCGTGCAATCCTTGCTTCAATCGAACCAATTGAACCTTCAAAGGCAAATGGATCTTCACCTCCCCTAAATTTCGCTGAGGAGGGATCAAACTAAGAGATTACAGAGCAAAAATGAAGATCTCATTACTGGAAAATGACAGAAAACGAAGATAAAAAAAAATTGTGGGTGAGCAGAAAAACCCATGCCGCGTTTTGCTTTGTTTTCTCCATTTTTATAGGCATTGAGGGCTAGGGTTTCCATCTTTGTGCTCTTTCAATCATGGGTCAAGGTTTGGGCATGAGATTTGGCTGAAAAATCTCCTAGAAATCGAGCAGATTCTGTGAATCTTGGTGAATTTTCGTGATTTCCGTAATAAATGATGCCAGAAAATGCAATTGCATTTTCCCTCTTGTTCACCACCTTGCTTTTTTAAAGAAAATGCAATTGCATTTCATTTGCATTTTCTTCATTGCTTCAAATATGCACAAAAACAACAATTTAGCCAACTTTCTATTATCTTTTCAACTTATTTCTTCTTTTTCCATACTCCGATAAGCTTACATGAATTTATCTTATAAATGATATTTTTAGCTTGCTCGTTATTCGACAAAACACACAAAAATGACAAGAACAACATAGTTTAAGGCTAAATAATCCTCATAAATGAGAATTGTCAGCTTCGATTTGTGATACCTTGCTAATGTGTAGAATTATCTAGCAATAATTTGTGTGATAATATGTGCAAGTGTACACATAAGCTGTAGCAAGTGATAAGTAAATTATCGTATCCACGGATATTAGGAATGTTTCCTAAGGCAGAAATTAACTTCCAGCAAGTCAATAAAGTAACCACAATAAATTTGGGATAATTAATAACAACGACAACAAAAATAAAACAAATAATGCAAGGATAAACAGGATGCTAAAACAGAACTTAGGCTTAAACAGAGCGTTAAACGAAACTAACTTGCAATTGCAAGTAAATAGGTTCAGATTAAGGTAAATCATGTATTAACAGAGAACGATGCTAACTGATAATCCCATGAAATGGGAGTAAATTATCACAATTTTCACTCTTAGACCCCGCTAAAATTCGAGTTGTTTGCAGTTCGTTGTCAGTTTTGTAGCGATTATGTGAGTACTACTTTAAGCAAGCAAGAATGTTGAAAAATCTTCTTTGATTCCCTTCTTTGGTTGAGTATTTTCTGATTTTGGGCAGGTTTTCCCGAGTTGGTGAGCAAATTTTATGGACTGGAATGCTGAATTGTGGTTGCCAATGCTACAGCATTGTAGCCCACATTCCTAATGAGGTTGCCAGTGCTGCAGCATTGTGAGCCACATCGGGACACAGTTTTTACGGAAAATTTACTGCTTGTATCGCCATATAAGTCAGTATTTACTAAAAACCAAGCCAATAGCCTGCTGCCACGTGGATGAAGAGAGCTAAATCAGCCATTTTAGGAAAAGGAGAGCAGAATGCTCGGGGAGGAGAGTGGGAGAGGCCGAAAAGGGGAGAAAAACCCAGAAAAACAGAAGAAGAGAAGAAGATAGCTGCTGTTTTGGGCTGTTTTCCAGAAGAAGGAGATTCGTCATCCTCTACTCTCTCTTTCTCGTTTCCTTTCTAGTTTCTACCTTATAGTGGATGATTTTTGTATTGCCCTAACTTTTTTATCAAGCTTTTAGCTACATTAACTTATTTTTGTACCCATTTTGGAGATAACTCTTAGATTAATTGCAAGATGTTGTTGATTTTTGAGTTTTACTGGTTTATTCTCTGTTTTAAGGTCATGGGCTAAGTATTCTTAGGGCTGGAATGTAGGGAATGATGTGGTTGGTTGAAACCTTTTGATTCAATGTTTTTCTATGAAGTTATACTTCCATTTGTGGTGTTTATTGTAAGTTCTTACTTGAGTTTGATCACCTTAGGTAAGACATAAGCTAGTTCTTAATACTGAAAGGGTTAAGAATGGGTGGATTAGCATAAATGGAGCAAGTAAATTCTTGGTAGAATTTGTGGGGTGTAGACATACATTCCAAGCTTGTGATTTTGGGGAATTTGGGTGTCATTAGTGTTATCTAGCATTGGGTTTTCATAGACATATGTTTAACTCAAGGTTAAAGATAAGAAAATCGAGTTCAAGTTATTTTTGGGTCGGTTGTAAGTGAAAATTCCTTTCTGTATAACAATGTGGTGTTTAATGCTGTAGCATTGATGGCCTCATTTGGTAAAAACTGCTACTGCACCCTTAAATTCCAGCCCCTTGTTTTCATCATTTTAGTACTTGTGTAGCCTCTCTAATCGTTGTTTAAAGTTATACTTTGCATTTCTAAGTCTCTCTTAGTTTAGTAGTTGGTTTTGTGCTTGTGTTTAGTCAAATTGCAAGTTTAGTTGCATTCTTTAGCTAGTTTTTGTTGGTAAGTTTTAGGCTTAATTCCAATAAATTTACTTGCATTAGTCCTCGTGGGATCGACCTTGTTTACCATTTACTACCTACAATTGCGTATGCTTGCGTAGTGAGTTTTTGCACAACACTAACTCGATAATTTTGTTAACTCAACCCACTAACAGTCTTTTAAATTCCTAAGATAAGTGATTAATTCCCATTAATCCATTTTTTTAGCCTATTGTTTCGATAATGCATTAGGCAAGCTATTATCCCTAACCCACTTGCTTAGATAGCTTCTAACTCTAATAAAATGAGCTAATGTGATTTTTAAGAATCAACCTCCCCTATTTCTCCTGAAAATCAAGAAGACAATGCAAAAGTTGAGCTGGCCAAACAGAACTTTGTTATAGAAGTAAACACACTTAAAAACCAAATTAAGATTAACAAAATACGAATCAACAGAAGTTCAAGCTAATACAATCATTCATTAATCCTCACCTTATGGTGATTACTTCATAGTGTGAGAAATATCACAAGGAAATTGAAATACAAACATGAAGTCAAATGGTGCAGGAAAAACTAAATGAAAAAAGAAGAAGAAGAAGAAAACGGAATGTTATCCCAAAAAGCTTGGTTCAACATAAGCTTCAACTCCACGGGAGGAAACCTTCCTTATTTAGAAAAACAATCGCCCATGGCCACCAAAATTGGAAGTTCTTCTCATTTTTTCTCTATCTCCTTTTCAGACCTCCCTCCTTGCTCTCCTCTCGAAAAACGGCTGCCTAAACATAATAAATTCCTTCCTTTATGCAAATCAGGGTTGATTAGATAGGACCTCTGAAATGGCGAGCTTCTATTGGCCAAACAAAGCTGACTGTTCTGACATCTTTCAGCTTATTTAGTGAGCTGACTTTCTCACGTGCGAAATTTGTGCTGTCTTGAACTATCAGATTTGCTCCAGCAAAGCATTGTAAAATTGTTGCCATTTGCTTCCAAAGTCTTTCTTCCTCAATAATTATCTAACCTTTAAGCATACCCTGAATTAATCAAATTAGCTCATTAATTATTAAAATCATGCTCTAATAAGAATTTTACTAAATCAAAAGTAACCAAGAGCAAAATAAATCAAAGCTAGAGGTTTTGCACAATATAATGAGACAACATATGAAAATTTAATCTTGAAATGCTAGCCTATAACTCTTATTTTAAGAGTTATTAATTTGCAACCCAAAGTTCAAACGTCTGCATCATATTGTAAAACACATTTTGATTTTTTTTTTTCGACAATTTCTTTGTTTTGATCACCTGGAACATATGCATGAACGGGACTGCGTTTTTTAAAACGAGCTTTTCTCTTCCAGTTTACTGGCTTTTTTTGGTTTGGGATGAGTAAATCAGGTCCACTTGTGTTTGGCCCATGTTCCATAGCCTTCCTTAAAGTCCCTTTATCCCCATCCAGTCCCTTGATGTAAGTTTCAGTTCGTGTGAACAACAGCAGAATGAACTTGCTTCTCACAAAGATTAGGTTTAGTCGCCACATTGCACTCCTTTACTAACAAGGAATTTTCCTTATTTTCTTTCGCACCTTTCATTTCCTTTTTCGTAACCCCAACCTTAATTGTACCTGAGATTTTAGCCCCAAACTGAGCTTGCCATTTTGAACCACTCAGACTGCTCCGACGAGGTATTCTGGTGAACTCTTTTGTCTTCTCCTTACTAATATTCATTGAGCTTGCTGCCACTAATGACTTATGTTGTGGAGAATAAGATCGATCACTCGAGGAATCATTATCAGAGCCCATATTCCTGTCGAACTTAGAGCCCTTGCCTCCTCTTCTCTTTCTGCGTTTCGTCACGGTGACCCTCTCTTTACTGGCTTGCCTCTGATAAACCACTATCCCGCAACCTTGACCTATACTGTAGTCCTCATCCTTCTCATCAGCATGCGTCTCACTCTCGTTCAGAATATGCCTTAGCAAACCACAACCGTAACAGAACTTCGACAACTTCTCGTAGGTAATAGGAATCCGCTTCTCCTCTACCATTGCATCGACCTTGATGTTTGGCTCCCTAACATTGATACGAACTCTTACCCTCAAGGTTTTCCCCCAACACTTTGTTGAGAATACTGATGAACTTGCACAACAAACTGCATCTTTATTGATGATACTGTTTAACATACATAAGAACAAAATTTACCAACGATAAAAAGAGAAAAAATAACAGCCCACTAGCTACAAACCAGCAAAGTGGTAACAGAAAATTGAAACAAATAAAATATCCCTAAAGAATAGGAAATTATTCTAACAGAAAAAGTAAAGAACCTTTTATTCCCTCCCTTAAACTAAATGCTTTGAAGCAATTAGTTTTTAACAGATATTTCACATACTCCCAGTAACTTCCGAAGCTTTTGAAATACTTCCAACTTTAAAGGTTTGGTCATGATGTCCGCCACTTGATCTTGACTTCCACAATGAACCAATTCAGCCACACCATCCTTAGTAAGATTTCTTAGAAAATGAAATCTCACATCAATATGTTTGCTTCGACCGTGCATAACTGGATTTTTTGACAGCTTGATGGTTGAACTATTGTCACACAATATAGTTGTGCAACCTTCATCAGAATATCCCAACTCCTTCAAAATTCTCTTCACCCAAACTCCTTGGCAAGCACAAATTGCAGCAGCTACAAACTCAGCTTCTATGGTTGATAAAGTCACAATAGGCTGTTTTTTTTAGCACCAAGAAACAACACCTGAACTCATTAAAAACACATACCCATATGTACTTTTTCGATCTTCCATATCTCCAGCATAGTCACTATCTGTAAATGCCAACAATTCACCATTTCCTCCTTTCTTATAATGAATTCCATAGTTCATAGTCCCTTTAAGTATCGAAGTATTCTTTTAGCAACTTGTAGATGAAGTTCTGTTGGTTTTGCCATGTACCTACTTATAAGACAGGTAGCAAACATCATGTCGGGTCTTGTGGCTGTAAGATACATTAAACTTCCTACTAATTGCTTATAGTATGTATGATCAACAGGGACTCCATTTCCATCTTTACTTAATTTGAAACCAGGGACTATTGGACTACTCACAACATTACTTTCCAGCATGCCAAACCTTTTTAAAACTTCTGATGCATATTTCTTTTGACATATAAAAATGCCTTCAGACTTTTGTAACACTTCAATTCCAAGAAAGAACCTCAATTTTCCCAAGTCGGTCATATCAAATTCTTGCAACATGGAATTTTTAAATTCAGACATCATAGCTTCATCATCACCATTAAAAATTAAATCATCAACATACACACTTACAATGATAATTTTTCCTTCCACACTTCTCTTGGTGAATAATGTTTGCTCGCTATTGCACCTTTGAAATCCTTCGTTAATGAAATGTGCTTCAATTCGACTAAACCAAGCTCGTGGAGCTTGTTTTAATCCATATAAAGCTTTGTGTAATTTGTAAACTAAGTGCTCATTTCCTTTCTTTTGATACCCTTTTGGTTGTTCTACATAAACATCTTCATTCAACTCACCATGGAGAAAAGCTGACTTAACATCAAGCTGAAAAATCTTCCAATCCCTTTGTGCAACTAGAGCAATAATCATTCTTACTGTATCCATCCTAGCCACTGATGCAAAAACTTCTGTGTAGTCTATTCCATGTTGTTGAGAGTAGCCCTTGGCAACCAACCGAGCCTTGTATTTATCAATTTTTCCATGCTCATTGAATTTGGTTTTGTAAACCCATTTTACTCCAATCTTTTTAGCTCCAACTGGTAGTTCAACAAGTGTACATGTTTTGTTCTTCTCAATGGATTTGATTTCATTTTCCATGGCCAATCTCCAATTTTCACTTTGCACAGCATCTTCAAAACAAAATGGATCAGTTGACAACCTTAGTGCCATATGAGCTTCATCTTCTGATAGACCTTCTCCACTAACATAACCCCCATCCATGTAGAAGGATGCCTTTCACGAGATTGCCTTAAATCCCTCATGCTTTGTTCACCTTCGCTAAAAATATGATCCTCCTCACTAACTCCCTCTTCTCTAATCTCTCCATCACTGTGAAGCCCATTTGAATTCTCACTCATTTCTTCTTCTTTATTTGCATCATCACCATCACATAAATTTAAATGTACTGTTTTTATTTGTTTTACATCCCAATCCCATTGTTTTTCTTATTCAAAGAGCACATCCCTACTCACAAAAACTCTTTTATTGACTGGATCATATAATCCATAACCTTTTGACTCCTCACTAACCCCCAGTAACACACACGAGATGCTTTTATTGTCTAGTTTGGTTCTCTTTGCATCTGGAACATGAGCATGCGCTATGCAACCAAAGACCCGAAAATGATCCACTGAGGGTTTTATCCCACTCCAAGCCTCCTCTGGTGTGATATCTTTGACTGCCAAGGTAGGACATCTATTTAAGACATAAATAGTTCAATTTACTGCCTCTAGGCAAAAGGTTTTGGGTATATTCTTATCAGACAACATTGAACGAACCATGTTCATTATAGTTCTATTTTTCCTTTCTGCTACACCATTCTGTTGCGGAGTATAAGTGGTTGTCAACTGCCTTTTGATTCCACTTTGTTTGCAAAAATCATTAAACTCAACTGAATTAAATTCTCCTCCTCTATCGGTGCGTAAACACTTAATAGGCAACTCAGTTTCTTTCTCAACCATAGACTTAAAATATTTGAAAGAATTAAAAGACTCTAACTTCTCCACCAAAAAATATACCAATGTTTTTCAGTTGTAATCATCAATAAATAACAAAATGTACCTCTTGTTGCTATTAGACGTTGGAGTGATTGGACCACAAATATCTGCATGAATAAGTTCCAACTTTTGTGTCGCTCTCCAAGTGCTCCTCTTTGGGAATGGATCTCGATGTTGTTTCCCTTTGGTACAATCAGTGCATGTATCATTTGAGGCAGAAAATTGAGGTAGACCATATACCATGTTCTTGTACTGTAAGGTTCTCAAACCTTTGTAGCTCAAATGCCCATACCGTCGATGTCAAAGATGAGATAAGTTTTCAGCTTTTATTTGAAGACACTAATCAAGTTGTGATTGAGAAAAAAATTTGAGTTTGGGTTTGCAAAGTAAACATCCTATTGTTGCTCATTTTTGTTTGAATAATTAGGCCCTTCTTTGGATGAAATGTTTTGCACTCCCCTCCCTTGATCAAAATAGCCAAGCCTTTTTCTTGCAACTGCCCAATACTCAAGAGATTACTACTCAATTCTGGAATGTAATATACTTCAGTAACCACATGATTAACTCCATTCAACAGCAACTTTACATTTCCTTTGCCCATCACATTCATCTTAGTGTTGTTTCCCAATTTCACTGAGTGTCGAAAATCTTCATTGAGCTCACTAAACATAAATCGATCACCACACATATGATTAGAACACCCAGAATCAAGAAACCATGTATCTTCTCTTTTAACTCCTTACAATTCCACATACGACATCAGAAGTAATTCTTCTTCCTCATCAAGTTCTGCATAGTTTACTTCTTTATTTTCAGAACATTCATATTGGAAATGTCCGAATTTTTGACATCGATAACACTGTATATTTGCTTTGTTGAAATTTCCTCGACCCCTTCCTCTTCCTCTTCCTCTATAGCTACCACTACCACGACCTCTTCCTTCATCATGTGTCACCTTCAAGGCTTGCTCCTCTCCACTTCGTCGTTGAAACTTTTGTTCATGCACTATTAGAGAGCTTTGCAACTCATCAACCATGAGAGTATCAATATCCTTTGACTCTTCAATAGAACAAACAATATAGTTAAACTTTTCAGTTAAAGAGCGTAGAATTTTTTCAACCACTTTCACATCTTGCATATCTTCTCCATAAATTCGCATCTTATTTGCCACCGTCATGACCCTGGAGAAGTATTCTGTCACTCTTTCACTGGACTTCATCTCAAGAATTTCAAATTCTCTGCGAAGAGCTTGAAGATGAGACCTCTTGACCCTTGCATTTCCTTCAAACTTTTTCTTCATGGCATCCCATATTTCTTTGGCAGTATTCTTCTTGAGAATGGTTTCAAGAACTGTAGGATCAATGGCCTGGAAGAGATAGTTCTTTACCTTCAAGTCTTTCAGCTTCATCTCATCATTTTTCTTTTGTTGGGCTTCCGTTTGCAACGACCCACTTGCTGGTTCAATATATCCAGGTTCCACCAACTCCCAATATTCCTTGGATCGAAGGAAATTTTCCATCAACATGCTCCAATGATCATAGTGACCATCGAAGCGTGGAATTGCTGGCTGTATAAAACTTCCTTCACTCTTATTTCTTTCTGTAGTCATTTCTGCTGCTGCAAAATTCCAAAATTCCAAAGACTGCTGCTTTGAAAAAAAAACAAACCAAGCTCTGATACCAGAATGTTGAGAATACAGATAAATTTGCACAACAAACTGCATCTTTATTGATGATACTGTTTAACATAAATAAGAACAAAATTTACCCATGATAAAAAGAGAAAAAATAGCAACCCACTAGCTACAAAACCAGCAAAGTGGTAACAGAAAGTTGAAACAAATAAAATATCCCTAAAGAATAGGAAATTATTCTAACAGAAAAAGTAAAGAACCTTTCACACTTACCATCATCTCGAAGATCTACTTGTTAAAAAATTCCCACTTTGTCTCCCAATATCTTTGCCTTTTCCCTAGTAAAACCCACAAAAGGGAGTTTGTGAAAGTGAATCCAAAAGAAGGCATTATTAAACTTGATATCCATGGCATTGAAGCCCTTCTAGGAGAACAATTTCCCTGTCAAAAAACCAAGGAGCGTTGGACAAAATTTTTCGTTTGTCCCTTCCCAACTGAAATTCACAAAGAAAGAGATTTCGACCAATAGTCTCAATTGTAAACTCCTCCGCTAGGGTCCATATTTTCGACATCATGGTCTTGAAAACCTCCGAATTGATAAGCCTAGTGATCAAAATTTTGCATACTACCAAATTCTTCAGTGATTGTTCTGAGTTGTCTATATCATGATCAACAAAATTCACCACACATTTTTCTGTATATGTTAGTTTCATCTTTGCCATTCCATTCGCTAAAGAATTTTCCATTCTAACAGGCCTCAAGAATGATAGTCCGATCTAATTGAGTTTAGTTGGAATCTAGTGGCTGAGTTCTCATAGTTTCTTTTCAGTACGAACGACCACCCTACTTTCCAAAGTTTCGTAGGAGAACCCTAGAAACTCAGAACCCATGTCGGATCTGGAACCTTCTCTGGTAGGCCAAATTAATCCAGTGGCATCTAATCTATCAAAAAAGTGACCAAACTTTTGAGGACGTGTGCCATTTGTTTATTGGAAGATGAATAATTCTCTAATAAAAATAAAATTAAAAAAATTTATCCCTATACCCACCGATCAAATTTTTACTCTTTCACTTTCAATTCTATCCAAGTGGACTTTCGAAGAATCTTTAAACTAATATTCCTGTATTAGCCTTGCATTTGAATAATCTTTAAAAAAAAATATTCTCAAGTACAAAATATTACAAATAAAATAGAATGCAAAGTTGATGGATGATAATACTTACCCACTAATCCAAGTTGAAGTAAAATTAAAATTTTAATATAAAATAAATTTTATCTACCTTGCTAAGTTAACAATTAAATATTTTCTCCTTAGATTTAAATTAAGTTAAAATATCATTTTAATATTTGTATTTTGAAAGTTTGAAACTCATTTTATTCTAATTTCATATTTCAAATGTTCAATTTCAGTGTACTTTAAATAAATCAAAAAATTAGTTATTATGGTTAGTTTTTATCGAATTTTATAAAATAATAATTTATATTAAAAAAAGACACCGTGTAAATATCTTTTCAAAATTTATAAAGATAAGATTGATAGAGATTAGTTTTTTTTTAAAAAAAAAAGTTAATCTACACTATAAACTAGTTTTACGATTTATTGGAATAATGTGAATTAAAAATATTATAAAAATATTAAAAGAATCAAATGTTTCACTCGTAAAATATCTTTTGATTAGGGTCTTACATTTTGGCCACCCATCACTTTCAACGAACTTCCGTATCAGAAATGTGAATTTAAAAAAAATTAATTAAAGAAAAAAAAAACAAAAACACAACAAAACGCATCTTCAAATCTCCACTTCCGTTCCGTCTCTCCCGTTCTTCGACTCTGCCCACTGATTTTTCCTTCTCTGTATGCCATTTGATTTCGATTCTCCTTTACTTTCTCTGCTCCTTATTCTTCTCTCTTGACCATGGCTTTCTCCCTGTCTTTCTCCACTCCCCAAACTCTTCCCAACCGTATTTTCCCTCATTCTAAGCTCAATTCACTTCGCTTTTTCTCGCCTCCTTCCAATCTGCGTCTCGATCGCGGGGTTAGGGCTCGAAATGCTTCTCTCAGCCTCAACATTCAATGCGTCAGTCAACCCAAAGGTTTTGCTCATCGCTCTGCTTTTGTATTTTCGCTATATGTTTTGTGTTGTTTAGTTTGTATGTTACACTTGCCGATTTGGTACGTTTCTCCAATTTTCTGCCGAAATGAAGGACTTATTGTAGGTTTTACTACATTTTAGATGTTGATCTCTTTCTCTCATTCTCCGTGTGCGGCGGATGAGATCTTGATTGTTGCGATTTTCTTATTTTTGATTTAGTACAATAAATGCGATCTATATATCGGGGGAATTTAATTGTTGATGGAAATTTAAATGACTGAGTTACAAGGAGATTGACTTCGATTACATATTAGATGATTCCCAGTTCAATCTCTGATTCCTATCATATATTTTTCTTTTTCCTCAACTTAGGCTTAATTTACTGATAATTAAAGTAATGTTGGCAATGCTCGTATTAATTCGAGATCCAATCTTAACTTTCCGGTGTGAAGGAAAGCTGGAATGTCGCAAATGCCTGAAATAAAAAAAAATTCAATGTTCAATGTATTGCGCAACATGCGTTATTCGTGGTAGTTATTATCTATATATATATATAATCTTAGGAAAAGATTTGATTGACTCCTCTTTTGTAATGTTTCAATTATTTAAACGTTTTGTCTATTTTTGACTTGGTGTATTATGATGCTTTTATCGAGAGCAAATCCGAAATTGCTACTTCTTGGTAACTTCTTTTTGATAAGAGAACTTCTTGGTAACTACAGGATAGGAAGGGATAAAGTATTGCATTATTAGGGTTTTCAATCATACCCTGCTTGAAGATTTGAATAGAAACAGGGCATGGACGACTATATTTCATAGCAATCTGATGTTCATTTTACTTGCTGGAAACCCATATTTATGTTTTTACATAGGACTGCACTTAGATACGAGTTAAAAAAAGGCTAAATTATAAAAAAATACCACTGAACTGTGCCTTTTGTTTCAAAAATACCCCTATTATTTCAAAAGTTGCAATATTACCTTCAACCTTTCATAAAAGTTTCAAAACTACCTTTGGCAGAATGTCGTTCTTCAGACTTGATCTAGGCAAGCTTTCCAATCATCGCCACATTGTTCCAAGGTACCGCCATGTCGATTTTTTGTCTAACATTCTAAAGAATTTCTATTCCAATGATAGTTTTGAAACGTTTGAGAAATGTCAAGGGTAATATTGCAACTTTTGAAAGAATAGATGTATTTTTTAAACGAAGGGCAAGGTTTAGGGGTATTTTTTTTAATAATTTAGCCTTAAAAAAATTCTTTGTACCTGCTTAGTAAACTGCAGTTGCATATGATTTGAGTTGAGCTTGTCATGCATGATCACTCCTTTTATCATCTTTTAAGAATTAGTAATTTTGAACTTCCTTTCTTTGAGTTTGTTCTTCTTTTTCTTGGTTACTGTACGTGTGCTTAACTTTCCTAGTATACATAGTAGATCTTTGTTCTTATTTGTTCTGACAAAGCAAGAATGCCTTTTCTTACTTTCTGGACACATCTCGATGAAATGATAGTATATTGTTTATTTTTTCTGTCTTCATTCTTCTCTTTTCTTGTTCAAAGTATGTATGCGGGTATACTGTTTTTTTTTTTTTTTTTTGTTTTGGAAAAACATTTACCAGTGGAATCAGTTTCTTGTATGAATAGACTATGATGACAGTCTTGTTTTTGCATCATTGAAAGTCATCATTTCTCCCTTGTGCAATGGCTTCTTTATCCTGTAAATTATTCTTTGCAATCCGTTGGCCTCTAGTAATGTTGCTAGTTGATAAAGTATGTTCTCATATGGTATTATTAATAGATTACACTCTTGCGAGAACTTTAGAATTAAAAATTCTGCTGCACATTGGTGTCCAGTGTTTAATTGATAACATTGGTGTACCAATTTGGACTTCCATCCCAAGAATGCGTTTCTGAATAATCTTGTATTGACATACACAGCTGAGGTGGTTACCAAAGACTCATGGAACAAAATGATTCTAGAGAGCGGAACCCCTGTCCTGGTAGAATTTTATGCTAGTTGGTGTGGACCATGTAGAATGGTGCATCGAGTCATCGATGAGCTAGCGGCTGATTACGAGGGGAAGCTCAAATGCTTTGTACTCAATACAGACAACGATTTGCAAATAGCTGAAGACTACGAAATTAAGGCTGTTCCAGTGGTTATGCTGTTCAAGAATGGGGAGAAATGTGATAGTGTCATTGGTACCATGCCAAAAGATTTCTATATAGCTGCCATTGAAAGGGTCCTCAAGCAGTAGGATGGATGCATGAAAATCAAATCGGATATCTTTTGTAAGGTTGACCCACTTGATTGTGCGAGTTGGTCGGCTATTTTGTTGCTAAAGCTTTCCACTAGGCTACCAGTTCTTGAGTTGTATATAATAAATATAGCTTTAATGCCAAGTTTCTTACTGTAGTTGATCGTATAGCCCTTATTGTTGTGCTGTCTTTTTGTTGTGAAATTGTGATTAAACTTTGCTGCATTGCAAATCCACACTTCACTGTTATGGCTTTTAGGTGAGACTACTTGAGGGAGACATTACTCATTAGTAATTTTCTTGCTAAAAATATTTGCATTTTTGTCATGTCAATCAGTTGATGTTTGGAAAAATATTTAGGTTCTTGGAATTTGAGACTTATTTTATTTTAGTCTCAATACTTTTAAATATCCAAATTTAATCCCTACACTTTTAATAAAAAGAAAAATACACTTTTGGTCCTTATGTTTGAATTTGGTAGTATTTAGATCTCTACATTTTTAAATCCAACATTTTAATCTCTAAAATTTGAGTTTAATAGCATTTTGGTCGTTCAATCTTTTTTTTTTTACTGTGCTATTGAAAGATGATTTTTTTAATTAAAAAATATTGTTTTAATGATTTTTTATTGAAAAAATATTTTTTTATAATTTTTTATTAAAAAATATTTTTTTTCTTCTTCCTGCCTCCTCTCATCCTTCTTCCTCCTTCCTCCATCAATGGTTGTTGTAGCTCACTGCAGTTTGTCGCGTCTTCTAACTTCTCCCTTTTCCCAAATTTTTTTAGAAAACAAAAAAAAATCTGGGCGTTCGTCAATTCCTGCGGTAGAAAATGCCGTCGAGACCTCGTTCTAAGGTTGGGTTTGTTTCTGTACGTCCGATCTATGCCGTCAAGCCGTCCTCCGTTCAAGCGTTGTAGAGTAGTGAGCAGTTTTGTTGTTGAAAATGACGAAGCTTTCGTTGAGGAAGATTCTCGACGACTGTGGTCTGTCGATGTTTGGGGCGTTGAAGGACCGACAAGATTATTTTTACAATCAGTGGAGAGAAGACTATTTGAAATCTCAAATGCTTCGGTGCGAATCGACTGTTTACAGAATCTCAAAATGCCGTCGAGAAGCTCGTCCTCCCCACGGTTCGACTCTCGTCGGCATTGATTAAAGCAGATTACCAAAGGCTGTATGACTTCTTTTACCAATCATCGGAGGCGGTATTTGCCGAGGCAGATAAATTGGGGATTTCGAGGGAAGAAGCTTGCCATGACTTGCTCTTCACCACTTGTTTCAATTCGTTTGAAGGGATGAAGATCTTCTTCTCCAATATGATCAAATGGATCGGGTCATGTCAGAGCAAATCTCCACACCTAACTCACACGGTGTTTTCTTCGTTTTCTTCGATTGTATTTGTTTGTCATGTTGGTGGTGATAAATTTAGGGAAGAGAAAAGAGGGAGAGAGTACAAAAGAGGACTAGGATGGTCTATTTATACTAACGAGAATAATAAGCAAAAAACTAATTTACCTAAACCCAAATCAAATAAAACATAACCTAATCTCATCCCCTATTACTTTGTGAGTTTGTTAAATGATGTCGATGCAAAAACCTAACTGTTGATGTCGATACTGTAAATTCTAACTGCTAATGCGATTGTCAAATTCCAGCTACAAATTTCTGCTAATGCGATTGTCAAATTCCAGCTACAAATTTTTGCTAATGCCAATGCAAATTCAAACTGCAATGCGATTGCCAAATTTCAACTACAAATTTCAACATTCAATGTAATTGCCAAATTCCTGCCAATGTGATTGCCAAATTCTAGCGGCATATTTCAACTACCAATGCAATTGCCAAATTTCAGCTGCAAATTCCTGCCACTGCAAATGTAAACTCCAACTGCAAATTTCTACCAATGCCATTGCAAATTTCAACTACCACTACAAATTCCAACTACCAATGCAATTGGCAAAATCTAACTGTCAATTTCTGCCAATGCAATTGGCAAATTTCAACTAATTGTCAAATTCCAACTGCAAATTCCTACCAATGCCATTGCAAATTTCAACTACCACTACAAATTTCAACTGCCAATGCAATTGACAAAATCTAACTGTCAATTCTTGCCAATGCAATTGGCAAATTCCCACTGCCAATGCAATTGTCAAATTCCAACTTCAAATTCATGCCAACGCCAATGCAAATTCAAACTACTAATGCAAATTCCATATGCAAATACAAATTCCAATGCAAAATTCTTCAATACAAATTTCTACATCTTCATCATCTACCTCCTTCATCATCTCCATATCCTCCTCCATCTTCATCTACCTCCTTCTTCCTCCGCCATCACCCATCTGAAAGCACAATCAAACACCACCATCAAAATCAAACAAGAGCCACTGTCACCACCATCCAAAATACCCACAGTCAGACAAAGAAACATACTCCCGCCGCCGCACGCAATTTCAATTTCAATAAGCCATTCTCAAACACAATACCTCTGCTGCAATTTCAATTTCAATTGCACAGGATGCAATACACTTCCAATTTCAATTAGCAGGTGCAATACCAATATTTCCACCGCAATACCAATGCCTCTAATTTCAATTTCAAAAACGTAAATACCTATTTCTTCTTCTCAAAATACCAATCGATTGCTGGAAGTTCTTGAGCACAAGTAATCAAAATTTCATGCGGATGGAGGCTCTAATACCATGATAGCTTTAGGGAACGGAAAATAGGAAGAGAGTACAAAAGACGGCTAGAGTTTACATTGTATATAATTGCATAATTAGATACAAACCTAAGAAGTCTATTTATACTAATGAGAATAATAAGCAAAAGAATAATATAAACCCAAATCAAATAAAATCCTACCTAATCTAACAAGTAGTTTGAATTTTTCTTTGGAGCCTTTTTAGAGAAATGAATCGACAAAGACAAAAGGGCATTTCGTAATTAGGCGCTTAAAAATTGCGTCATATGAAAACGATTGGTTGCAGGCAGTGGCGATGGCCATTGATGGAGGAAGGAGGAAGAATGATGGAAGGAGGGAGAAAGAAGAAAGAGAGAAGAAAAATGAAAAAAGAAAAAATAAAGTAACAAATATTTTTTTAATAAAAAAATATTAAAAAATATGTTTTTTAATAGGGGCAACTAGAAGAATGGCTAAAATCTAATAGTGCAAGTTGAAAAATAGCTAAAACTTTTTTTATTCTTTTTCAAAAATGTCTAAACTTAATTTTTTATTTATTTTTTATTTACTGATGAACCTAAATACCCTTACCTAAGTTTTCTCCTTTGTAACAACCAAATGAAATCTTAAAAAATAGTCAAATCTACATTTTCTCCTTTGTAACAACCAAATGAAATCTTAAAAAAATAAGCAAATCTACGTTTTCTCCCTTCAACAACCAAATGAAATCCTAAAAAACAAGCAAATCATGAAGAAGAGAGATGATGATTTTTTGTTAGACGCAATTTAACAACCTTGATTTTACTCCAACACTTCCAATTAACTCCAATTGAACTAGAGCACTAGAATACACCATAAGACAATTAAAAATGAGTAAAACACTCAAATTAGAGATGACCTAAAATGAAAATGATGACTTTAATTATGTAAGTAAATATATCTACCTTCTTTTCTTGTGTTGGATGATTATAAATGTATCTACATTCTTGTATCTACCTTCCACGGATTCCAAAAAATGTTTATATCTACGAGCCTCCCACTTTCGTCCCTCGTCATCGGCGAACGGCAAACGAAGCTCCACCCTACATTGAGGTATGTATAGATGCTTGTTGGACCCGATTAAGCTCAATTAGGTATTTCCTCTTATATACTTGTTCCTTTTGACGACCTACAATATACAGGGACCTCTCTTGATGGTATTTCCTCGTGCTTACTAGTTCCTTTAGACTTGCATTGTTCCTATGTATATTAGTATTTACAACGTCAATATCAACGACAAAGCAACAATCCTTGTACATCCCATTCAATACCCCGACAAGCATCCAGACGAGGTCTCTATCTTCAAACTAGAAATCTGTGTAAGTATCTACTAAACATGGATGAGAAAACAAGATTTAGAATCCCTAAATCACAACCATTACCTACCAAATGCTAATTAGGGGTAAATAGGAATAATTATCCATTTGTCCCCATTAATAATGGATTTGAAAACCCCATTGTCTCCCCCAATGAACTCTGTTTTTGTTTATACATTCGATTCCCCCAAAAATGTCTACATTTGAACCCTTATCCCCCATACCTTTACGCTTGAGATTGAGGGTTTTCGATTTTCCTGCTGAATGATTTCAGGGTCGATTCCTTAGTCCTCAGCTACCCCCCAACTAACTTCTTCAATTACTCGTTTGTCTTCTCCGATTAGTCGTTTTCTTCCTTGATTGCTCACTTTCCTTTTTCTGCTCGTATGTTTTCAACCCAACCCAACAAAATATTCTACGAATTGAGATGAACACGTGATTTTTTTTCAAAACTGAGATTTCCTTTCAAAATAGAATCTGGGAGTTAGTTAAAGGCTGTAGATATGATGATGGCATGACTGTATATACGAATTCCACCAAGGGCATTGATAGCATTAATTTAGTGCTATATTTATGCCCAATTATTGGCTAGTTTTGTATTGAATTAGTGTACTTTGATGTGTATTTCTCTTGATTTTGTAGAAACCGAGCTAACGGAGCAAAATCGAGTGTTCGAGATTGCTTTGATGGATATTGGAGCTTTTTGGAGTTTTGTTGAAAATTCAAGAAGAGAAGAGAAAAATATTAAAATGTTAAGTAAGGAAGTTTTAATTTTAAAAGTCCAAGTTTAAGACTTTCAAGGTGAAGTCTAAAAAAAAAAATAAATAAATAAACCGAAACCAGCGCCCAGGCGCCCGAAGCCTCTGGGAAGGCAAAGAGGGTAGCGCCTAGGCGCTGCGATAACAGTAGAACGTGGTTTTTAGATCTGTTTTGGATCTCTGCTATAAATACCATCTTTTCTCTTCGATTTTGGGAGGCCAAACCGAGGGTTTATGCCCTAAACACGACTCCATACTATTTTGAGAGGATTTGGGAGCATTTGTGAGCGGATTGGAGCGGTATTGAAGATTTGGAGCTTGGATTCTTAGGATAACACCTCAGAAACGCGAGATCTCCCTTTGTTTGCAATTTCTTCCCTTTTTCCTTTCATTTATAGTTAATTTTGTGGCTGTAAAGTAGAGATTTTTGGGTTGTATTGACTGATTTTGTACGATTTAATCCCTACGTACTTGGGTTTATTGTTAAACACTGTTTATGCTTGATTGTTGAAAACTTTGGATTGATTTCTTAAGTAATAGATGTTTATTGCTTTTAGGGCTTTGAATCATTTATACAATTGTTTCTTAATGCCTTTAACCATTGTTTCTCTAATTAATTGATGTATATCTAAGTTGAGCTCGAGAGAGGATACTTAGTTTAGATTAATGCGCAATTAATTAACTACTCGAGTGACAACGAGATTAATAGCTAATTAATTGTAGTTGGTGATGAAGATTAATTAGCTGGGCATTTGTTAATCAATTAGTTTTCTAAGTGGAAACTCGAAGGAGAGAAACTTAGACAATAACCCAATTGCATAACTAGTGTTTATTTATCGGAGTGACAGTCGGAATTAATAAATAAACATTAGAAGTTCGTAATGAAGAGTCTTAATGTAACACCCGAGACTCTTTGGGTAAGTTTAAAATGTTGTTTTGGTAAAGTTTTATTATGAACTTAATTATTTTGAGGGTATTATGGTCTTTTAGAGAGAAGATATTTTGATTTTTATTATTATTTTATTATATTATTATTATTATTTTTTTATTATTTATTTTTTTCTCTTCTTCTTCCTCCCGCAGCTTCCCCTTCCCGAAATTCTCTCTCTCTCTCTCTCTCTCTCTCTCTCTCTCTCTCTCTCTCTCTCTCTCCAGCCGCAAGCAGCAGACGGAGCGCCGAGCTCTCCCTCTCGTCGGCTGCTCGCCGTCGTTCCACCGGCGTGCCCACGCTCCGCCGTCCAGCTCCTTTCTTCGTCCGCCGCCGGTTTCTTTTTCCTTCCTTCTTCGTTTTCTTCCTCTGCCGACAGCCACAGCCGAACCCCCATCCTTCTGTCTTTTCCTTCTTCCTCGCCGTTAGCTTCTCCGCCGAACACCCAACCTCGCCGTGAGCTTCTTCGCCGGACGACAGTAGCTTCGCCGGAGCTCGTCCTTCATCGCCGGACTTCTTCTTCTTCTCCTTCACCTAACAGAACTCAGATCGCGTCGGATCTGTTTGCAAATGTCTCACCGGAGCTCACCGGAGTCTCGAGCGCACTAAATTTGCGCAAAACGGATCGTCACGAGCTCTCACGCGCCGCCCACGCGCCGCCGTCTCCGATTCCAATTTTCGAGCCCGAACAGTCCCCGTTACGATCGTGTTACGATTTGGGTAAATTTTGCCATTTGGTCCGTTTCGTCGAGTTATTAATGTTAGAATGCGTTTTAGCGTAATTCGGATGGTTTAAGACCTGTTTAGGACACTTTTTAGGTGACTTGTCGAGGACCTTGGATTGTACTTGGAGTGGGGACTCGAGAAGCTCATTACTAGTGAAGAAAGGGTATTTTAGTAAGTAAAGATATAAGGTAAGGGATCTCACAACGAAAGAAGTTTTCGAAACCTAAAGCTAGCTCTATATTTACTTTGAAGTTTATGTTTTCATGTTAAGTATTTAAGAAAGAAAGTGTTTTATATGTATATTCCTTTATACACTAGTTCCATGAGTTCTATTTGAGTTTTCATGTTAAAAAGGAATGGAAATGATATGTATGTCTTTGAAATGCGATTGTCTTGATTCATGCATTCATAACTATGTTCTAAAACGAATGGGACCTCATGCATGTGTTGTGTGCTCATGAAAAGATTTATGTAAGGCCGTGACGATAATTCTCCCAAAAGTTTTATGTGGGTTATGAGGGAACCCGAGTCTTCGGACTCTCTATGCTCCCGGGGTTCGAGAGTGCTCCACGATGGTAGCCTTAGGGCTGAGTCTTCGGACTCCACGATGGTAGCCTTTGGGCTGAGTCTTCGGACTCCACGATGTATATTAGCTTTCGAGCTCAACTCTCAGAGTTAGGGGAGGACTCTATTCGATGGAAAAACTATGTCTTCGGACTATTCACGAGGCCCTCGGAAAAGTACATGGTTTATAAAACGAATTTTAGGTCCCCTACTAAAGCGATGGTTTACGATGGTTTTATGATTTAAAATGACATGTTGCATGCGATTGAAACTCTTGCTTTGAAACTATGAGTTACTTACTGAGTATTATTCGTTAATACTCACCCTTTTCCTTTTAAAAATGTTTTCAGGTAAGGCTAAGATCGGCCCTAGCGCGTGACCGAAGATCAGCTACTCGAGTCATGGGAGCCGACCGATCGCTATTCCGCTTCTTTTATGTTTCTGGATGTACATAGAACTCATGTCGAGTTTTTAAATGTTTAGGAGGATGTTTCAAAGTCTTTTAACCTTTCTTTGTAAATCGTGCACGTGTATTTGGCTTTCTATGTTTGAATTCACTTGGTCTATGCTGTCTGAACCCTAGCATCATATTGAGAAGTTTGTTGGATGCTAGGAGGTTGTTAGAAAATCTTAGAAGTGTGTTTTTCTATGTCTTATCAGGTAAGGGTCCAATTTTTGGTTTTCGCGTAGTTACGTCGTTATGCTGCCGAAATTTTCGGTAATATAGCGACGTGACTTAGTAATGACTCTTAGGTAGCGTGTTGAGCCTATAGGGTCGTTACACTTAATGCCTTGTATGAGTTAGCTAGTGCTAGGGAGACCTAGGTTAACTAATTGGTACATTGAGAGTGGAGGAGACCGAGAGGAGATTCTACGTCTTTAGAGCTTCTAGACTTATGAGCTCACTGTCTATTGGGTTATAATTGTCTGTTAACTTAGTAATTGATCATTTCCCAAGTTATCCCTTGTGTTTGTGTCTCTCATTTATTTTTTTTATTTTTATTTTTTTTTGTTAGTTAGTTTATCTTCTCTTGATTTCGATTCTCTAAATAAAGTTAAGTGAAAGTATTCGTGGTAATTAATTGAATTAAAAGCCAATCTCTGTGGATTCGATACTCGGTAGGAATACCGTTTTATATTACTTGACCCGTGCGCTTGCGGAAACGTATTTGTACGCCCACCAGGCATTCTAAGAAATCAACATTATATTAATCTCCTCCTAAAAACGAGGTAGCCATGAACACAATATTGAAATTATCTTAGCCATATTTCATTAACCTTTTTTAATTTGTAGACATTACTTACAATTTTCTTTTTTAATTAAAAAAAATCAACTTTTGTTAGTTACTGTAATGAAAAAATGGATGGAGGGACCAAAATGCTACTGAACTCAAACCTCAAGAGTTAAAATGTTGAGTTTGAAAACTCAGGGACCCAAGGGCCTGTTTGGTAGTAATCTAAAAATAGAATTTTGAAAACAAGGGATTCAATGAAAATAGAGTTGTATTTCATATTTTCAAATAGGGGCGATTGGACATATAGAAAAATGGGCCTAAATAATAGCAAATATAGCAAAACATTATAACAATTTGCAAATCTAGCAAACCCAATTATCCAGTGCGTATAAATTACTAAAAAGCCCATAGCCCAACATCTTCAACCTTCCTTTCAGTCGTGCGATTCTTCTTCAAGTCTTTTGATTTCTCCTTCTTCTTCAAATCTCCAACAGCCCACACTTGCGATTTCTTTTGATTTCTTCAGTTCTGTTTTCCTTTTAATTTCTCCTCCTTCCATTCCTTTTCAGTCTCCTGATTTTAGCTTTCTACTCCATCAAGCTCAAGAGTGAGCGATTGTTGTACTCGGTTACATTCAGCTTCGATTTACGTCTGGTTCATTGTTTTTGGTGGTAAGTTCTCTTTCTCACATTTGATGAATTTTGTTTGTATTTGTGTTGTCTGAGATGATACATTAGGGTTATGAAATATTTATCAATAGATTAACGAAGTTCATTGGGAGCAATCAATAGACTTGCCTTCAATAAATGTAACAATGTTCTTAAGAGTTGATAAGCAAAAGACAACGATATATGTAAGAACCAAATTGTTATGGTTATGTTGGACACTATATTGTGTAATGGATGAGTTGCTTGAAGTTAGGCATGCAAAGTTTTGTAACTTTTGATTTGACAAAAAGCATATTTGTTCTAAGTTAGAAATGGGTGTTTACTGCATTTTGGTGGAATTTAGTTGATATTCTGTTAATGAATGCCTCATTGTTCATGACATTATTGTAGTTCATAACTTGTGATCGAAGTCTATCAGTGATAAATTTCTGTCAGCTACTATCAGTTATAGTAATTTGATCTTTTTTCTTCATACTCGCTATGTTCAATCTTTTTTCTGAAGTCGAAATGTTGAATTATGTGCTACTTGTTAATTAATTCAGAGATGTGTTGTTTCGTCCTTTTTTTTTTTTTTTTTTTTTTTTTTTGCAAATTTGAACTTCAAAATCTAGTTTTTGAAAGAAATGAACTCTTCATCCCAGAGCGGAAGTATTGGATCGTCTTTGATTTTATTTAAAATTAAACAATAAAATTAAGGTTAAGCATAACATACCTTGAAAATATGGAGATTCTTCTGGCGGATCTTTATCTCTTCCACAAAGTCTTCCTGGCTATGACTCGAATACAAGACCAAGGCTTGTGGGAACCTCTTGAAAGAAGGAATTGGAGAGGAAGAGGTCTAGAGAGAATTCTCTAATTCTCTCCATTGAGGAGATGTGTGTTGTGTCTAATAGCTCAACCCAAAGATCCTATTTATAGAGACCAAGGGAAAATATTTGCCATAATTAAAATATTATATTTTAATAACTAATATATTAAAATATATCTTATATTTATTTGAATCTCATTCAAATCTCCTACGATATTTATTTATTTGAACCTTATTCAAATTCTATAAATATCTTTTATTTAATATATCAAATATACATTAATTATTTTAATATTTAATGTATCAAATACAATAAATATATTTTTCTCTTTTATATTTAATATATCTAATATATTAAATATTAATTTGAACACTTCAAATTAAATATTAAATTTGAACATTTCAAATTTTAATATTTAATGTATCAAATACAATAAATATATTTTCCTCTTTTATATTTAATATATCTAATATATTAAATATTAATTTGAACACTTCAAATTAATATTAATTTGAACATTTTAAAATTTTCTTTCAACTAAATTGATCTTTTAGTGTTATTATGAGCTAGCAAGGGGACCTTATGGACCTACAGATTATAAGCTCCAATGATACAAAATTAATTAATTAAACTCTTTAATTAATTAATTTTTATTTATTAACTATAAGTCACTCCACTATAGACCTAGAGTTGCACTCTTATGCACTGTAGGACAAGTTGTGTCCATAGATATAATCATTACATGCAAGTCGATCATTCACGAGTTGTTTGTAACTACAGATGGGTCAAAAGTCCGTTTTACCCCTATAATTACATCTTGTACCTTAAGTACCACTGATCCTCTAATGAACAATTTGTTTATGATCCAACCATAAACTAAGTCCCTCTCGGGCCAATGAGAGAGTGAGGTCCCATTGTTCAAGTCCCGAAATCAGCACTTAAAGGAACTACTCATCTACTTACCCTATATGGGAATGAGTGAATTCCATCTTATGAGATTATGTTCCCAGCTCCCTATTTAGTCAAGTCCCCAAAATGGTAGGCATATTGAATCGGCTATAAAAGCCACTCTCACCCATGCAAATCAAAGGATGCCCTCACAAGCAGAAGTTCATAACTCACTCAAGATTAAGATCGAGTCGCATATGATCATCCTGATGAAATATTAATCTTCTCAATTAACGGATTTATAAAGAGAGATTAAATATTTCGTGGTCCAGTATTATACAAACTCATTGTATAAGATACCCTCACTCACATGTCTCCACATGAATGATTTGGATCAAATCATTTGTAACTATTACAAAGCGAGTCGTATCAATAGTGTTACTAGGATAAGACACCCAACCTTATCCATATACTATGACTCTTTAAATTATTTCTTGAACACGACCTCTTGTATGTCAACCACATACTGTTCAAGATTACACTAATAACCTTGGATTTGTCATATAATGTATAATATTATATTGCAAATAAAATAATCAAAATTATTATTAATTATTAAATAATTAATTAATTAAGAGGCTTTAGGGCATAAATCCCAACAGTTTTGTACTTGTATCTCTCTGTTGTGGACATGTTGATTGTCTGCTCATATACTCTTCATATTTGTTGTCTTATATTTGTTTGATAAATCTGTTGGAGTAAAGTGCAAAGGACATGTATTATTGTGATTGAAATCTCTATAGTGATTGGAGTCTATCACTAATAGACTTTAATCACTGTCTTGTGATAGAAGTCTATCAATGATAGAAGTCTATCACTATCATTGATAGACTTCTATATGTGTTGTTTTTCTATTGAAGTTTATCACTAATAGACTTCTATCACTATCATTAGAAGTGTGTGATTAAAGTCTATCAGTGATAGACTTCTATCATTAAGATGTTTATTTCATAAATCCTTGCTAGCTATGGTTTTATGGTTTTAATAGATGGACACGGACGCGGGTAAAGAAGAAGTTGTACAGAAAGGAACAAAAGGAACAAAAAGACGTTTTAAAGAAGGATCATCTTTCAAAAAAAAGCTGAGAAACAAAGAGGTACATACAAACTAACTTCTAACTTCTCTGAATTTATCTGACTTCTAGCAATTAACTTTTTCTTTATCTTATGTTATTATATTTGTTGTAACAGGAAAATGAAATCAATGAAAACAAATTGCTTGTTGAAAAACAAGATTGGGTTGTACATTCCAAAATAACTCATTACTTCAAGCTTGAAATAATATCTCATATTCTCAATGACTTAGATGAGAACTCTTTGAAAACATTTAGAGAGGGACCATTTGGACATCTTTTAGATTTAAAAATGAAAAAGGTTCCCCTCCAACTTCTTTCTCACATAATTCTTAGACAATGCCATACCAAAAACAAAATGTCCTAACTTTCAATATAGAAGGACATATTGTAGAATTTGGACTTAAAGATTTTTGTTTGATTACTGGATTAAATTGTGATGTGTATCCAGTAGAAGATATCTATGATGAGGAGGAAGAAAAAAAAAGTGATTAGAAATTTTTTTCTTCAAAAATAAAGACAAAATAGATAGGAGAGATTTATTGCCTGCTTTTAGTCTCCTTTCTTCTTCTGATGCTTACACGAGTGAGAGCATTAAATTCAAGTTTTCCAATCTATATTTATTGGAGTGTTTGTTTATTCCAAAACAATCACACAATAAACTAAATTGGAGGCATGCAAAATTGTTAGATGATGACCTGAAATTTAAGGTCTATCCTTGGGGTAGACTATGTTATGAGCTAAGCATAGACTATGTTAGGAAGACCACTAGAAGAGGCAAATCAAGGTCTATCTTCCTTCAAGGTTTCCCAATAGCTTTAGTATATTGGGCTTTTGAGGTAATACCCAAACTTTCTGATCCCACCATTGGATTTGCAAAAAAAAAAAAAAAAAAAAAGATATTCAAGGGCCAAGAATAATTCGTTAGGAATCTCAAAATCCAAATGATTGGTAGAACTTGAATGACAACATCTTCTTGGCAAATGATGTAAGACACCTATACCTTTCCAACTTTTACTGTTTTATTTTGTTTGATTTTATTTGTGAGCATGTAAAAGTAATTATATTAGTGGTAGGCTTCTATCACTCTATCAGTGATATACTTCACTCAATGATAGACTTTTATTACTCTATCAGTGATAAATAACTCAAGTAGGTTTAGATAAGATAGATAGTTTGTTTCATTAAAAAATAATTTTTTATATATATTTTTAGTTTTCTATCACTCCATTGGTTGCATCTGAGGAAGAAATCCAATCCAAACACTTTAGCTACTTTGTTGAATTATCACTGAGAGAGATGGAGAAACAAAAATTGGAGAAAGAAAAGGAGGAGGTTGAACGTGAAGGAGAGGAGATGGGAGAAGAGAATGTTGAGAAGACAGGAAATACATTAAAGACGGAATATCTTCTTTAGAAAAAGATATTAAAGAGCTCAAAAATGGACGAAAGGAGATCATGAGCTTGCTAGTTTATCTAATGGAAGTGGTGAATGAGAGACTTCTACCAAAAGAAGAAATAGTAAAATCATCTCAGGAGCAAGAATCTCTCCAGAAGAACCAACCTCCATCTTATAGTCTCGAGTTGATAGAAACTTCAATGTAGATAAGATGGTTGATTATGCAACTTCTTATGCTACAGAAAAAGAGAAAGAGGTAAAATTACTTATGTTTCATTTACTATGTTATACATTTATACATCTATTTATACTACTTGTTTCCATGTTAATGAAAGGTTGAAGCTGAAAATGCAACCAAGGAAACAAAAGTTAAAAATGAAGAAGAAAAAGAAGATGGAAATCCAGGGTTGAAGGAAGATGATAGAAGTCCAAAGGAAGATGAAAAAGAAGATGAAATAGAAGATGAAAAAGAAGAAGAAAATTAAGAACATTGAAGTAAAAAAGCACATGATCAGAAGAAAGGGAAGGTAAGTACTATTAAAGTTCATCACTTCAATACAAAAAGTTGTATTAATAATTACTTATATCAGTTTAATTTTATTTGTGAGCATGTAAAAGTAATTATATCAGTGATAGACTTTTATCATTGATAGACTTCTATAAATCTATCAGTGATATACTTTTATCACCATCACTTTGTCAGTGATAGACTTCTATTTGTATTCACTAATAGAATTCTAGTATCTAATTATCTAATTAGTTTGTGTAATTGATGTTTCAGGTTGTTAGAGAAAAAGCAACTAAAAAATATAAACCTCAGGTAAACTTTGGAAAGGATCCTACTCCTTCTGAGAATGTTGTTATTGAGAATGTTGCTGCGAGGCCAAAAAGACAGACAAGATCAACAAAAAAAGTCTTGGATAATGCAAAAGATCAAAAGAATACAAAATAGCAAAAAAAGAATCTCCAAACAAACGACATTCTCCAAGATTCAAGCTCGATGCTCCTTCTTTCGACCTGAAAATATCTTAAGACAATAATGAATGATATTTTCAACTTTTTTTTTTTGTGAATACCGTCATTCAACTTTGAATGTATGGTTACATTGTAATACAACTTTTTGGTATATACTTCAAGTCTATCAATATGCTTGCTAAGATGGTTTCTTAATTATGCTTAATTGTCTATGAGCTAGAGAATAAAATGGATTGTGCGATAGGTTCCGTCTTGTGATTATCATGTGCTTAATTTCATTTCAGGTGTCTTGTGACTTAGACTCTTCAATCACAATTATTGTCATAGAAGTCTATCACTACCATTGGGAAAGATGGAAAGAAGTTATGATGATGGGTGTATAACTGGTTTGATTTGAGAATATATTTTTGATGTGGTGGATCTAAACTCTAATATATCATGTGCTTATTTCAGGTATCTATCTTGTGATAGAAGTCTATCACTATCATTAAGAGATGTATAGAACAACATATTAACCATACTATTTCAATCACAACCTTGGACTCTTAATTAACCAAATCAACAAAGTAAAAAGAATGCATATTGCAAATGCTAGACACAAATGATAGTATTGATAGTATCACAGGAACAAATGTATATTGAGGTCTATCTCGAAAACACATATTCAAAACCAATTGTATATCCATAGTAAAAAAACTCAATTGCCAATATTACATCATTGTAAAATTGGTGGAACTTTACATGTCCTACGATTGTGACCAACACGATGACAACAACTACATTTGGTGTGACTTCTCGCTTCACCAATTGATAGCATCCTTTGTTTTTGAGGCCTTTCTGCTTGACGTTTAATAATTGGAGGTAATGCATTCATGCCAACATCTATAGAACTCCATTCGAAATGATTTCCAACTGAACGAACTAAACCTCCATAAGTTGATGATAACGTTGCGGAAAAATAATACTTAGACACAAAAGAATAAGCATTCAAATTAAACCCACGAAGAACAACAAGTGCATGAGAACATGGAATTTCATCGTGATCCCACACACGACAACTACACGACTTGGAATCCAACTTTACCATGAACTTATTATCTTTATCAATTACTTTATATTCAAAATTGCTAATGGGATCAACCTAGGAAAAAAAACATAATCAACAAGATATGAATATAAAACCACTTCCATGTGATTTAAATCACTTCTGCCACTAGACTATCAATGATAGAAATCTATATTTAATCAACTTAAGTAACGATTTGTCTATTTATTAATAAGTGGTGTACTAGAAAGGAAGCCATGAAAATAATAAAAAATTCTTACTGTGAAACTTCTTGATTTATCATGTTCTTTTCATAACTCTGTCTCAGCCCAAGTAGTCAAAATTGACTTCATCTTTGATGCTGCTTCACTTCGCTGATAAAACCACTTTTAAAGTGTGTCTCTAATCAAATCAAGTAGTGCTGCAACAAGTAAATATCTCGACTCTTTGGAACGTGCATATATGCTCTCTGAATTATTTGTAGTCATCATTCTATATCTTCTTCTTCGAGAATATGCGCGAGCCCACTTTTCAAAACCAACATTACTAAGATATCCTCGTATAGTAGGATATATCGACTCCATCAATCTCATATTGAATTCAAATTCATCTGCTGTATAAGCTCTTGCGCAAGTTTTATAAATCTTATCTATCAAAGAATCTTTATATGATAGTTTCAAATTTCCCAAAAGATGTTGCATACAAATACAATACTCAACCTTTGGAAAATAGACAACACAACTTTTGGGATACTTAGATGTCTATCAGAGACAATAACCAAATCTTCTCGAACCCCAAAACTATTGTTTATGTCTTCAAAAAAACCATTTTCATGATGTATCATTTTCTGAATCTACAATGCTGAAAGCAAGAGGAAATTTTTTATTATTACCATCCATAGTTGTGGCCGTCCATAGAGTTCCAACAAATTTACACTTTAAGAACGTGTCATCCACATATATATTAGGCCGACAATGTTTCCAACCCTCAATAGATGAACCAATAGCCATAAAACAGTACTTAAAACGACCCTTTGCATCAATTTCAAAGGCAGTGTATGTACCTGCAAAAATTGATAGGAATCTATCAGAGTTTATCAGAGATATAAGTCTATCAGACTGTTAATGGTATGAGTCTATCAGTGATAGAAGTCTATCATACTATAGTGATTGAAGACTATCATTGATAGACTTATATCACTGTTAAACACTAAACTTTGTTAAAAAAGAAAAGAAAACAAAACTACTTTCACATGTTTCATGCATGCTAAAACAACTAGGATATATGACTCATTAAAAGAAGAAAACAAACCTGGATTCATTTCTTTTAACTTCATAAAAAACTTTGAAATCAAGCCATAGGATTCAACTGCATCACTATTTAATGACTTTAAAATGTATTCTTTTGCTCTCCAAGCTTTGTAATAGCTAACATTAACACCAAGTTTTGTGCGCACTTCAAACATAATTTCTTTTGAAGTTGAAAGATCAGAAGAGCTAAATCTAAATTCATCTTTCAAATAATCACCAATTAAAGATGAAGAAGCTTGCTTATGAGAAGCCTGAATACTATTTATAGAACAATCATGACTAGAAACATACTTCCTAAGCATCCACAATTCACTGTTCTTATAACGAGATGCCCTAACATACCATTGACAACCCTCTTGGGCGCATTGAAACTCAAGTGATTTTGAATTTGTTCTTAAAGTCCTAAATTCAAAATTATTCTTCACAGCTATAAAGGAAAAACACTTTGATAGAATTTCCTTACTTGTAAACACATCTTTTGCCTCCAAATCACCATCCATAAGAATATTTGTTATGACTCGAAAATCACCATCAATTCCAGAAGAAGAAGAAGAAGAAATAGATAACAACTTGTAACTTCCATTAGTAATTGCACTAGAAGACCCTTCCAAACAAACATCATTAACATGAGTAACTAAAGGATGTCTTGTATTTTGATCTTTAACTAGAGTTAAAAACCAAGCGACATCCTTATCTTCATGAATTTTAATCACATTCTGAATGTCATTCATACCATAACCCAATAAGATTGACAATTCTATAGAAGAAATACAAGCATCCAATTGAACTTCTTTCACAATCAAACTGACAAAATCCTCAAAATGCATTGTATCATCAACCAAAACTCCAGTAGTCTTGTAATTCTCGTAGCAATTTTTCTCATTCCCTTGTCCACTATGAAAAACTACTATTGGAAGCTTAACCATAATTTCAAATTACTGCAAAAAAATAATAAGAAGAAGAACATTATGTAAGTCAATGTCATAGCAGTACATTCTTGTGATTGAAATCTATCACTGATAGACTTCAATCACCAGACACAAGTTATATTGTGTCGTGATTGAAGTCTATATGTGATAGACTTCTATCACAAATACTTCAATCACAAAACAATGTAGCTTGCTCTGGTACTTGAAGTCTATCAGTGTGATAGACTTCAATCACAAGTGAATTCGTATTCAAGCTAATTTCATAATAACTCACGAGAAAAAAACACCACGATCTATGCTTTAACCTCCCAGCCTTCATGAAGAAATACACTAAAATTATTTTAGAAATCATTCTCCATAATCTCAACATAAAACAAATTTTAGAAATAATAACTACATGTATAAACATAGCCAAAAAAATTTCAACTCTTTTCTCTTTTTCAAGCCATCTCACTAAGGCGAACTAAACTTTGAAGGAAGCAAAAATTAATTTCTATTGAAGATCGAAAGAAGAACGATTTAATCTGAAAGCATATACATCTTAATACAAAATCTAAATAAAAGCATACCAAATTTGATCTGAAAGTGATCGTATACATCTCAAAATTGAAGATCACATCAAAAATTAATTTCCATTGTTCAAGCGTATGTCTGAAACAACCGAAAGGGATTGTCGTCGGTTGAATCCATAATTTTCAATGAGTGCAAATTTCTACTTTGAAACTCAAAGGCTTGCGACAATTTCTGGAATTGTTGAAAAATTATGTTATTCCTATGAAAAAAAATTGAAGAACCTTCTCAAAACCTAAATGAAAACCTCACATTACAGCAATTTAATCACAAATAGGAGAAGAAGAAAAAATAGGAGAAGAAGAAAACCTAAACAAAAGAGGAGGAAGAAAGAGGAAGAAGAAAACCAGAGGAAACCAAATAAGAGAATAAGGAAACTACGGGAAGAAAGAGGGAAAAAAAAAAGCATGCATTTTCAAGGGTAAAATGAGATTAAAAAAACGCTATTTAAAATATTTTCCATATTTGCAAATTTTTTTAAAACTTGCTATATTTGCAAATAAGAAACCCTATTTTGCTACCCATTACAATTTCACTTTCAAATATGTGTTTGGTAGCAGATTTAGAAATTGGATTTCAATTTAAACAATTGTTCAAAATGTGTTCTATAATGTATTTATAGACCATGAAATTGGTTGTAATTGCAAAACTGAATATTAGGTTGAATGTCAACCATTATTAATTCATTTATGAACATGGTTTTGTCATAAATTTTGTATAATTATTATTTTACATTATCATATAATTTATAATATATTATATTATACACATTTTAGTTTAAAAAAATAAATTGAATTTATAACATGAAATACTATATTTATTAAAGTTTTTATCATTTTTAATATAATTATGCATTTTAAAACTTTGAATTCAAAATCTGGATTCAATGAAAGCATAAAAATGTTGTTTTTAGAATTTGCACTATTTGGATTAAGGGTGATATCGGTTCGGTTTTCTTCGATTTTAGGTCAAACCGAGAACCAAATCGAACCGATCAACTAGGTAAGAATGGAAACCGAACCGATGTCCAATACAGGACAAAACCAATGGTTCGGTTTTTGATCAGTTTGGTCTCTAATCGGTTTGGTTTTCGATTTTAGGTTTTATTGGACTAATGAATTTGAGAGATGAGGGGAAGAGATGCACAATGGCAAAGACAACGTTGATTCTGGAGAGAAATCAAATAAAAGACAATGATTCCAAAGAAAAATCAAACAATGTGAGGTGTGAAGGAAATAATCTAATTAAACCCAAGCGGAAGCGTAGGAATCGGTTTGAGTTTATTTAGAATTAAATAATAATATTATGGTTAAGCATAACATACCTTGAAAATATGGAAATTCTTCTTTATCTCTTCCACAAAATCTTCCTGGCTATGACTCGAACACATGACCAAGCCTTGTGGGAGCCTCTTGAAAGAAAATCCACAAGGGATTAAAGAGGAAGAGGTTTAGAGAGAATTCTCTAATTCTCTCTATTGAGGAGATGTGTGTTGTGTCTAATGGCTCAACCCAAGGGTCCTATTTATAGAGACCAAGGGAAAATCTTTGCCATAATTAAAATATTATATTTTAATATCTAATATATTAAAATATATCTTATATTTATTTGAATCTCATTCAAATCTCCTACGATATTTATTTATTTGAATCTTATTCAAATTCTATAAATATCTTTTATTTAATATATCAAATATACATTAATTATTTTAATATTTAATGTATCAAATACAATAAATATATTTTCCTCTTTTATATTTAATATATCTAATATATTAAATATTAATTTGAACATTTCAAATTTTAATATTTAATGTATCCAATACAATATATATTTTTTCCTCTTTTATATTTAATATATCTAATATATTAAATATTAATTTGAACACTTCAAATTAATATTAATTTAAACATTTCAAAATTTTCTTTTAACTAAATTGATATTTTAATGTTACTATGACCTAGCATGGGGACCTTATGAACCTACAGATTGTAAGCTCCAATGATACAAAATTAATTAATTAAACTCTTTAATTAATTAATTTTCATTTATTAACTATAGGTCACTCCACTATAGACCTAGAGTTGCACTCTTATTCACTGTAGGACAAGTTGTGTCCATAGATATAATCATTACATGAAAGTCGATCCTTCACGAGTTGTTTATAATTACAGCTGGGTCAAAAGTTCGTTTTACACCTATAATTACATCTTTCACTTTAAGTACCATTGATTCTTTAATGAATAATCTGTTTATAATCTAATTATAAACTAAGTCCCTCTCGGGCCAATGAGAGGGTGGGGCCCCATTGTTCAAGTCCCGAAATCAGCACTTAAGGGAACTACTCATCTACTTATCCTATATAGGAAGGAGTGAATTCTATATTGTGAGATTATGTTCCCAGCTCCCTATTTGATCAAGTCTCCAAAATGGTAGGCATATTGAATCAACTATAAAAGCCACTCTCACCCATGCAAATCAAAGGACAAGCCCTCACAGGCAGGAGTTCATAACTCACTTAGGATTAAGATCGAGTCGCATATGATCATCCTGATGAAATATTAATCTTCTCAATTAATGGATTTATAAAGAGAGACTAAATATTTCGTGGTCCAATCTCATACAAACTCATTGTATAAGATACCCCCACACACATGTCTCCACATGAATGATTTTGATCAAATCATTTGTAACTATTACTAAGTGGGTCGTATCAATAATGTTGTCAGGATAAGACACCCAACTTTATCCATATACTATGACTTTTTAGGTTGTTCCTTGAACACGATCCTCTTGTATGTCAACCACATACTGTTCAAGATTACACTAATAACCTTGAATTTTTCATATAATGGATAATATTATATTGCAAATAAAATAATAAAAATTATTATTAATTATTAAATAATTAATTAATTAATTACAAGGCTTTAGGACATAAATCCCAACAAGATGACCACACACAAATCTAGAGAAAAATCAAATAAAAGAGAGAAAAAGAGGGAAGAAGATGCACTGCAAGGAGGCAACGACGTGGCTATTGCGAAGGTGACGGCGACGGTGCTATTGCTAGGAAGGACACAAAAACTACAAGAGACGTTGACTGTGAAGAAGATGTTGATTCAGATGTCGCTGTGAAGGTCGTTGCAAAGAAGATGTCGGTTGCACCGTTGGTGCCAAGAAGACGCCAATTGTTCCATTGTGCGAAGAAGATGTCGACTACGCCACTGTTGTGAAGGAAATAGAAGCTAATGGGGAGGAACATGGAAGAAGAGAAGAGAGAGAGAGGGAGAAAGGGAGGGAGGTATGGAGACGGCTAAAAAAAAGTGATTCTAGGGTTAGGTTTTCTAAGGTATATATATATAGCTTCGGTTCGATTCGATTTTTATTGGTTTTAAAAATAAAAAATCGAACCAAACTAATTTTTTTTGGTTTTCTAAAAGATTAAACTAAGATGTCCAATACTTTGCTAAAAAACCAAACCAATCCACTGGATTGGTTCGATTTCCTCGATTTTCGGTTATTAGTTGCACCCCTAATTTGGATCACATAATCCGAAAACAGTTTTAGAAAATACATCTGACAAACGCATATTCACTGAACTCATTAGATTTGAAAACATAAAACACAATCCAAATTGCCTACCAAACAAACCCTAAAATGTTACCAACCAAAACCTCAATAACTAAAAGTGTATTTTTCCTTTACTAAATCTTAAAAGTGATCCCTATGGTTAGTTTATTGTTATTTTTTTTTCAAAAAAGGTATTTATTAGTCTTCTCTCTATAAATTTTGGAAACATAAGCTTATTATGTATTTTCTTGAATAAAAATTATTGTTATTATTTTATCAAGTTCGATCAAAATTAACCTCAAACTAACCATAAGGACTAATTTTAAGATTTGTTGAAAATACAGGTACAAAGCATCTAAATTTAGACATTAAAAAGTAAGGGACTAAAATAGAATTAGACCCAAGTATAAAGATCAAAAGGGTATTTTAACCAAGTATTTAAGACTGATTTTTAATGCATAAAATGATCTTATTTTTTAACTTTTTTTCTCTTTTTCTTATAAAAAATATCTCTATGATTGAAATGGGAGGGGACACACATTAAATTATGATTTTGGATCAGAAAAGAGAAAATGAGGAATGTCGAGCGTAGTTTAGCAATAATTGGCACATACTCTTGATCAAGAAATTAGAGGTTCGAATCTCCTACCCTCAATTGTTTCTGAACTAAAAAAAAAATAACATGTCTATCAATTCTGAATAAATGAATGATGAAATTCCCTTCGTTAAATAGCAGATATATATTGACAAAATATTTTCAAATAAATGATCTTAATGGTTTCAAGAAGATTTCATTTTTAATTGTTTTTATAATCTATTTCATCCCCTTGTTTGAAATTGGATGGAGACACACTAAATTGTCAACTTGAGCATAACTCAAAAAATTAGAGGTAAGAATCTCTTTGTTGAACCTAAAAAAAATGAGGACACACTAGATCCTAATTTTGAATAAGAGGAGAGATTATGGAAAGTAAAATATCAATTCTAAATCAGATGATGACTTTGGAAGATGGATACATATTTTTACTAGATATGGGGAAAAAGTAGAAAAAAAGTCAAATTTTACCCCTAAACTTATCCAGATGTACCAATTTTTACTCTAAACTTTCAATTTCATCAAATTGTATCTCAAACTTAGATTAGTGTTGTAAACTTAACCTTAAACTTTAAAAGTCTTTTTTTTTCGAAAGATCCTTAAAGAAACATTCTTATATGTGTTGAATAAATGATACCATATATGTACGGTAAAAAATTTCAAACAAATCGATATTAGACCTCAATTTTGTTGAAATTCATGAATTTTTACAAAGTTATTGAATGGTTAATTTGTGCATTGATTAAACTTAATTTTGTGCTAAACTTAATTTTATTGAAATTAATAAAATTGTGGAGATTTCATATTAATTTTTGTTAGAATTAGTGACTGAATTAGCACAAATTAAATAGAGGGTAAAAATTGCAACACATGTTTAAGTTTAGGGTTGAATTTGATAAAATTGAAAGTTTACGGGTGAAAATTGTATAACCCAACAAGTTTAGAGATAAAAGAATGCTTTTTTTCAAAAAAAAAAAAAAAAAAAAACTTATGTTGTCAAATTTCATTCAACGTCTAAAAAAGAATCTAAAGAACAGTTGGTAAATATAGCAAAAAAAAAGTTCCAAGAACAACAACAGGTGAAAAGAGGAAGTCACAAATTTCAGACTAAATTATAGTTTTCACTTCCGACTTTTCTATTGTTTTTGTATATATATTATGAATCGACTATATTCTTTCCAAGGGCAAGTAAAGAATTTTCATGAACAGTCATTTTTACATTAGAAAATGAAAAGGAAAAAAACAAAATTGACCTTAAACTTGTGAAGTTGTATAAATTTAAACTATAAAATTTCAATTTCATCAAATTGGACTCTAAACTTAAACAAGTGTTGCAATTTTTACCCTCGATTTAAATTCCACTAATTCGCCCACTAATTTAAATCAAAAATAGTATACAAATCTTCAAAACTAATTAATTTCAATAAAATAAAATTTTGCACAAAAATAAGTTTGACTAATGCACAAATTAATCATTAAATAACTTTGTCAAAATTCATAAATTAAAAAAAAAAAAAAAAAAAAAAAAGCTCTAGTGTCTTTTTTCTCTAAAATTTTATCAATTTCATATTGTACATATGTTTTATAATTCATTGAACGCATAAAAAAACTTCTTTTTAACGATATTTGGAGTGAGAGCTTATTAGAGGGTTTAAATTTCAACACTTTTTAAAATTTGAGGTTAAGATTGTAACACTTATCTAAGTTTGAGGTGCAATTTGATGAAATAGAAAGTTTAGAGTTAAAATTGATACAAGTTCACAAGTTATTAGAGTCAAAATTGATTTTTTTTCTCCAAATGAACGTTTTTTTTTTCCTTTGAGTTCCCCAAATGAAAGTATCTTTTCATAATTCAGTAAAAGGTGGTGGCTCTTGAAATAAAACAATGATCAAAATACAGAGTTTTCTTTTTATTTTTAAACAATATTTTTGTTAGAAAAGTATAGTCTTCATTTTTTTTAGGATTGGATCAAAGGGCATTCCAAATGATCTAACATCATTGAATTATTTAAAAAAAAAAAAAAAGCATTGTTTTTTAGAAAATAAAAAAAGTATTATTGACGATGACATCGTAATCATATTATATTTTCCCTTTACGAAACAAACTCAAAAAAGTGCATTTAGACATTTTATTGGGAACAAAAATCTCATGATAAATGATAATGCACTATTAATATTTGTAAACTTACATTATCTTGATCTTTTTTTTTTAGAGAACCTTTATCTTGTTCTATTATAGTATTTATGTTATTTTTTTAATGTTCTATTTTAGCCCATACTTTGTAATCATGGCTTTTGTTGTAAAATTAGAATGTCATTGACTAGTGCTTAGTGCTTAAAGAGGTGTTTAGGGTGAGGAGTTTGAGTGGAATGGAGTTAATAGCTCAACTCCACTTCTTGTTTGGCCCAAAATTTTTTAAAACTTATTATGGACTCTACAAACTTATTAGCTTCTACTCAGGGGCGGATTTAAGAAGGGGCCAGGAGGGGCACGTGCCCCCCCTCAACTTGAAACATGTAATGTATATATATATATATATTTTACCGTCCCATAAACAAATATTACCTTTTGTTTAATTGGCTTCTTGCACTCTTCACATTTTGTGCCCCTGCGTGATCCTGAGTTCGAATCCCACTAGTTTGCATATTTTCATTTTGATGCAAATTTCATGCTGCAGGTCCCACCATTTGCATATTTAATTGAAGTAAGTAAAATTTCGAATTCCATGTGCTCTTGCTTTGCAGATTTAAATAGGCTTTTCATTTTAAAAATAAAGAAATATACATTTGCTTTCAAACTAAATAATTTAGACTTTTTATAGTAAGAAAATATTGTTGTGTTTTTATTTAAACTTTTTATTATCGATTAGCTTACCTAATAAATAAGATTTTCAATTCTCAAAATAAATAAATAAATAAGATTTTTATTTCTATAATAAATTCAAATTAATCTATAAGATAAAAAGAAGGTTAAAATACTATTTTGGCCTCTAGACTTCAACACTCATTCTATTTTAGTTCATGTACTTTTAAATATTCAAATTTAGTCTATGCATTTTCAATAAAGCTTCAGATTGGTCCTCTTTATTAATTTGAAGTTACTTTTTATAGAACTTGGTAGAATAATAATAATCATTTTCACTTAACAAAAGACATCACGTTAATATGTTTTGAAATTTTATAAAGTAACAGCTAATAGAGACTAAATTTATTTTTCAAAAGTTAGATTAACAATAGAGACTGATTTTAAGATGATTAAAAGTACAAGGATTGTATTTGAATATTTGAAAGTACAAAGACTAAAATAGAATAAGTTCCCAAAATATAATGACCAAAATGATCTTTTAAACTATAAAGAATATGAAATGAGTTTATATATATATTATCTCTCTATCTCTCTCTCTATCTCTCTCTATATATATTTATATAAACTTGATAGAAATGGTTTCAAAATTTTTTAAATTTTTCGTAATTTTTTTTTTAGAAAACTAATTTCATATATAGAAATTTAACTCAATTTTAGAAAAACTTTACTGCCTATTCCAAGTTTTAGTTTTTTTTTTCTAGTATATTCATTTAGATAATTCGATTATATTTTTTTTAATTTAAAATTATGTATATATAAAGTCGTATTTTTAATCTCTATATTAAACAGATCTATATAATATACAATGGTTTATTATAGTTTGATAATCAATATTACATAATTTGAATATTGCATCAAATTTACAGTTATATGAATTGTGCCCCTCCTAACATAAAATCCTAGATCCGCCACTGAAGCTAACTTTTGATTGTGGGTCTCATAACTTATTAACTCCAACTCCAACTCTCCTTTGTGGGTCCCACAACTTCCTTCTCTCATATTTGCATGTGAAAATCACTTGACCAAAATAATTTTTTCATGAAAATTTTGGGACAAAAAATAGTACAAGTATGAAAATTATTAACCCAACTAAATTATAAAAAAAAAAAATACCCCTGAAATTTATCCAATGTTTCAAAAATGTTCCTTTTTTTTTCAAAAGTTACAATATTATCCTTGACTTTTCATAAACGTTTCAAAACTACTATCATAGTATAAATCAGTTAGAATATTGAAGGGAAAGCTAACGTAGCAGTCACTTGGAATTGATGTGGCGGTGACTGGAACACTTGCCTGAATTAAGTCTGAAAAAACGACGTTCTGCCACGTCAATTTTTTGTCCAACGTTCTAACGTATTTCTACTCTAAGAGTAATTTTGAAATCTTTATAGAAGATCAATGGTAATATTGTAGCTTTTGAAAGGATAAGGACATTTTTTTAACAAAAAACAAAGTTTAAAGGTATTTTGTTTTAATTTAGTCTTCTTAAACCATAGTGAGAATAAAAGTAAGGAGGAGATAAAAGGGAGACTACAATAATGGATTCATGAAGAGTATTAACAATGGGGGATATGCTAAAAAAATTATAAAATAAAATAAAACAATTGGGGGAGGGGAGCAGGGGCTATATGAATTTGAAAGATGAAGATAATTAAGAAATCATTAGTCGAGTTTGTAAATGTATATCAATCAATCGAGAAATTATTCCAAGAATTTGGTAAATTGATAAGAATCAAACCAATATATATAAATCAAAAAAATTAAATTCATGAAATTTATGCACGATATCAAATTTAATTCATACAAAGATAGGTATCAATTTGATGCAAAAATATATTATACCAAAGGTTAACAAGATACAATATGAAAGACAACAAGAATATAATCCATGCATTTTTCTTCATAATATGAATAAATAAAACACTTCAATAATTATTTCAAGGAAAATGAATTTCATTTAAAGTCAAAATAAATTCAAATTCACAACCAATATGATTTAGGGAAAAATAATAATTTCAAGTAGGAATTTAACAAGTATTTTCAATGTCTCATAATAACATAAAAGGAATCATCAAAACATAAATACTTTAATTAAGAAATAGATATTCAAACTTAATACAGCATTAAAAGAAAAATAAAAAATAATTTCATTCAAAAAGATTATAACAAACAAAATCATTTTCAAACCAAATAACTTAATACCAATTGTAGGAGTGGAACTCAAAGTCTCAAACAATAAGATATCAAGTGAGATAGTTTTAAATAAAATTTCAAACAAGTTTCTTACACAAATCAATAGCAAGAAATAATTCTAATCAATTTCACCCATCATGCAATAAATATTTCAGAAAAATTTCCAAAGACAATTTCAATAATCAAAGATTCAATAATAAAGTCCAACAAGAAGACTATCTTCAAAATATCTAGTATATTGGCAAAAATTAAAAAATAAAAAATCAATAACAAATAATATGCCAAAGTATATTTTAAAAAAAAAATCTATGGCATCTAATTCTATAAATTAAATAACACATCAATAGGGAATATGAAACAATTTGAAATTAATCAATTTCAATTCTCTCAATAGTAGCACATAATCGTGTATTCCATAAATACCATAAATATACACGCAATAAAAGATAAATGTCAAAAACAATATTCATAACTAACTCATGGACATGTAATCTAATAAAAAAATTATAAAATTCAATAATCAATCAAAAAAATTAGTGCCAATATAGTAAGTAAATATCAATTCAATAATGGCAAATTTTCAAAAACAATCAACATGTTAATCATTCAACAATTGTAAAAACCAATAATTCAAGAATATAAAATTCAAACTCAATGTGCATATTTCAAAAAGTATATTCAATCTCAAACATTGATAAGCAAATCATAATTTCAATTCCACACAATATCATAATATAGAGATAAAATGATTTCATTCAAACCATCCAAAAATTTCAAATTCAAATTCAAAAATGATATTATAGAAAATCTCAAATTATTTCAAAATTCATTTAAGAGATAAAGTTACCAAAAATGAATTTCTCTTTTTGAATCAACAAGAGAGCTGCATCTGAACGATTTCCTTTTTGAAGCTCAAGCCATTTTCAAAATTTGAATCTTGGAGAGTACACCTACCAAATAGTTTAGCAAACAATTTTTGATATCCATACTTGTTTGGGTCTATGTAGGTTTTTTTTTTTTTTTTTTTTTTGAGTTCAACAATATTTGGGGTGAGGAATTTGAACCTCTGACCTCTTGGTCGATGGTACATGTTTTATGCTGGTTGAACTATGCTCATGTTGACCACTTAGGTTAGTCTCAATCTTTGGAACTCATTTCTTTTTAGTTCCAATATTCGTAACATTTATACCACTTGATTTAGACAAATAACATGAATATGATTATGACCGAATTTGCCACAAGAAAAACAAGAAACATTTTGCATACACTTTTCATTCACATAATATCTATGCATATTTTTATTTTTCACAAAAGTGTTTCTTTTAGGAATATTTGAAAATGTTCTTTATAAGGAACATTTTTCTTTCCATAGCTATTAAGTACATTTTTCAATTTGTAGCAATTTAATCTAATATGACTTTTAATTCCACAATAATGACATGTAGGCACAAATTTTAAATTATGCACAAAATTAGACTTAGCATGATAATGATTTTTCACAAATTTTGGTACACCATGCTTATGCACAAATTTTGGCACATCATGTTTATGCACATGTGTTTGGTACATCATGCTTATGCACATCACATTTTGGTAAAACATCACGCAAAACATCATTAGGCATAGAAGATGCTTTAACAAAAGTAGTTTTGGAACTAAATGTAGTAACACTCTCATCAATATAACCAATACCTTTTTATCATTTAAAGGTTTGCCCATTTCAATAATTTTATCTAATTTTTGTGCACTTATTGTCAATTTCTTAATACACTCTTTAGCACAACTACGCTCATTTATAAGATTTGACTCTTTTTCTCTAAGAGCTTTAATAAGTTTATGTGTAATTCAAAGACATGATGCTCAAGAAATTTAATCTTATCTAACATAGCACTTTATCTTGATCACATGAATTTATCAACGTCATCATGTTTCACAACATTATTGACATTTAATTTCAAGCATGCATTTTAGATAAGATTGACATTTAATCTTATCTAACATAGCACTTTATCTTGATCACATGAATTTATCAACGTCATCATGTTTCACAACATTATTGACATTTAATTTCAAGCATGCATTTTCCTCAACTGATGACTTATTTTCAACAATTAAGGCATTCAAGTCATTTTTCAATACTAAAAATGAGGAATGAATTTCTTCATTTTCTTCTTTCACACAACTAAGCTCATTTAATAATTTTTTTCTTTGTGATCTAAGTTTGTGTTCTCTTTAAGAGATATATATTTAGAGCTTACTTTTTCAAAATCACCCTTAATTTCATTATAGGCATCCACAAGCTCATCATATGAGAGATTTTTGCTACTTACCTCTTTGCCCCACATTTGATATTGGTGTGAGGCATCAAGCACCAATGTGATTTCCGAAGATCTTCTTTTTCTAATTTATGTAAATTTTCTTGATTTATACATTTAGGAATTTCTTTCACATCAAGAAAATTTTTAGAAATACAAGACGGATATTCAACTAAATCATTAACTCTAATGTTTACCATAAGCTCAAACAATCATGTTTTCAAGAAAGTAATTTTCAAAAAAAAATTCATGAAATTTTTTTTTGGAAAAGTTTCTTCTAACACTTTTTCAAGAAAAAATAAAGAATTTTAAGAAAATATAAATTTTCAAAAAAATTCTTTTAGACAAAAAAAAAAATTCAAAGTTTGAAAAGTAAAGAAAAATTGGATTTCAAGGATAAGTGTTCAAAGAAAATAATTTTCTAGTGAAGTTGGCTTTTAAAACACACTCTTTCAAGTTTTTCTTCCAAAACAAAAAAAAATCGAGATTTAATAAAAATAAAAATAATGGTTTTAAAAAAATTAAAAAACAAAATTTCAAAACACTTTTTGAAACAAAAAGTCGAGCTACCTGCTCTATTACCAATTGTAGGATCTAAAGGCAACACTAGAAGAGGTGAATATAGTTGTCTACCAAAATTTAATTATAATTGAAACTAATAAATCTAAAATTAACAACTGATTTTCATCCAAATATTACTTCTAATTTACTTCCTAATTGTAATTAATAAGGATCACACAATTTAGCACCCAAGCAATCAATACAAAGAGAATTTATCAATTAAATACCCAAACATTCAATAGGTCTCGTGTATGGGGAGGTGTTTTGTGTTGGGGTCACTCATCTCATCGGATCTCCTATTGGTCAACTGAGTTAGATTGGATCTGCCATGTTAGCAAGGGCATGCGTCGTAGTCTTGTTGTGATGTCGTTTTTTTAGACTTAATTCAGACAAGTGTCCTAGTCGCCGCCATGTCATTTTAGGTCATTGTCATGTCGTTTTAGGTCATTGCCACGTCGATTTTTTTGTCCAACATGCGTATGGATTTATATTCCAATGTTAGTTTTGAAACGTTTATGAAAGGTCAAGGGTAATATTGTAACTTTTAAAAGAATAGGAGTATTTTTTAAACTATAGACAAATTTCAAGGTTTTTTTTATATTATTTTTTTAATAATTTAGCCTATAAAGTAGGATGAAGATATGGAGATTAAAATAAAATAATTTAAATTATAAAAAAAATAAAATAATGGAAGCGACAAAATATAAATATTAAATTAGAATTTAATCTTAAAGAAATCACAATGGCAGACGAAATGAGCAACATTTGTTGGAAAAATATCTCTACAACGTATTCCATAATTGAAAGATTCAAAACTACGTCTCTCGCAAGGAGCGTGCGTGACAACTTCTATACGACTGCACAACCTAAGTAAAATAAGATATTTAAAGTTAAATTACAAATTTAGTCCCTAAACTTTTAAGTTTGCCTATTTAGTCCATAAACTTTTAAAAAAGTCTAATTGATAATTAAATTTTCGATTTTGTGTTCAATAAGTTTGTAAATTTTAAAAAATATCAAATATGTCAAAAATATATTAGACATAAATATTGAAAGCTCAGAGACTTATTTGACACATAAATTGAAAGTTTAGAGATTTATTAGACACATTTTAAAATTCAATAACCTATTAACACAAAATTAAAAGTCTAATAACGTATTAGATAATTTTTAAAGTTCATGGATTTATTTGACACAAATATGAAAGTTGATGATTAAACTTGTAATTTAAGTTACTTAAGTTAAAGTGAGTATAGCTCAGCAGTAACTGACATATACTCTATCCTTCAAAGTCAAAGGTTGAAATCTCCATCTCCATCTCCATTTGTTGTATTGTACAAAAAAAATATTATTATTATTATTTTTAGGTTAAAAATCACTTTTTGTCCCTGAACTTTCATGGAAGTAACAATTTAATCCCTAAACCTTATGATGTAAAAATTTAGTCCCTATACTTTCAAATTTGTAACAATTTAATTCTTGTCATAAAAAATTCCACCAAAATTAAATGTCGATTTTTATTATTTAAAGATTTAGACTTTGTAGCTTTTAATCATATTGGGTCTCTTATTAGTTTATTGATCTACCAATTTAAGAAATTTTATTCAGTCTTAACAATAATTTTCACAATAGAAACTAAATCGTTACAAATTTTAAAGTACAGAAACTAAATTACTACATACTAAAATTTAGAAATTAAATTATTATAAAAATAAAAATACATGAACTAAATTATTATAAATAAAAATTTAAGGATTAAATTGTTATCTACGAGAGTTCATGGATGGAAAGTTATCTTTCCTCTTAATTTAAATCGTCTCAATGAAGGAGAGGATGTCATGCTCACGCAGGCAAAAATATCGGGTTTGGCGCGTGAAGAAACGGCGGGTGGGGTCGTTTGAACTCGCCAACACACAGCTTAGGCCTTAGCTTAGCAGATAAAAATATCTGGCTGACATTGGCCGAAGATATTTATATCCAAGATGACGTGGCATTCAGCTGACGCTTTTTACACGTGTAAAAGCGTAGCCCATGTGGAGCCTTTTATTTGGCTTTCGCCCCCCAAAAAACCCCATTCACCGCTTCTCTCTCTTCGTTTCATTTCAATTTCTGCACGAGCCTGAATCCCGAGAGGGTTTCGGACCTAAATTTTCGCCTACGATTCCTTTTTCTTCTCTCTTTTCTTTGATTTCATTCCTATATTTTCCTTGTTCTCCGAACGATTTCGCCTTGTCTTTGATCCATCAATAATGGGTGACCATCATCTCCTGCAACACCCTCATACGCCGTCGTCCATGTCGCCGCCGGTTGCAGATCGACGACCACCCTCCGCCAGCGACTTGACTCGCTTGAACTCCCAATCCTACTCTTCTTCCATTACTCTTCAAGGGTTCAAGGATTTCCCTTCTCATCCTTGTCTGCAACTGGATGCGGTAAATTTGCCACTTTTATTTACGCCTTTTCTTTTTGGCTGTTTCTTGGAATTATGATTTGGGTTTTCCTCGGTATGAACGAGTTATTTGTTGATTGTACTTTGTTTTCCCTTTCAACGTAGCTCTAGGAGATCGTGTGGTGTGGTGTGACCTATTTTTTGTGTATTCGAAACTAATACGTTTGATTATGAGTGATTTTTATTCTTTTTGTGTTGCCTTTAGAAATTTTTAATGGTAAAGTGGTCTTGGTGTACCTCCCATTTGGGTTTATTTTAAACTTGCAGGACAGGGGAGGCATCTACTTCTATATAATTGCAGTTTCAGTGCCCTTGTGTGTACAATTTTTCTGTTTTCACTTTTTTCCTTTGTGCTTCAATGGCCGTGGAGGAGAAATTCTTTTGCAATGCTTGATTTCATTATCACTCTAAATTTCTTGTAGAAAGTTTCTTTATCTTTGCTATTTGTATAATTGTTAGTTTTAGGGCATGTTCAAATTAAATCATGGATGAATTTTGAATCAAGTCTCTGTGATTCACTTTTTTTTTTTTTTTAATTAACCTTTATTCTTTGGATTTCCCAAGTTTCGGTTGTTTTGTTTGCAAAGGATTCATTTTCTTTGTAGCAAATATTTTTGCCTAAGAATTTAACCCTATATTAGGATGATTTCATTAATTGTCGATCAAAGTCATGTCTTCCAAGTTTTTAGTTAAAAACTTTTGACCTAACTTTAGGGACATTTTTTGAGGTCCAAATCTTCACAATTGAACGGAAATGGGTTTCTCAATTGAAAATTTGTGTACAGGTGCAAACACATTGGACAGATGAGAAACACAGATCATATCTTGATTCTTTAGAAGCATCTTTTGTCCAAGAGTTGCATCAATATAGACGCTTGCATGCTTCGTCCTCGAAACAGAAAATGCGTCGGAAGCCGATCATGCCTAATATATCTTCTTCAGAGGTGAGGCAATACATCCACAGCAAAAGTGGGAGTGAGTTCCCTATCTCATTACTCTACCTCCTTAATGATTTCCTCTTGTTATATTTTTTTTTAGTTGATGGTCCTTCAAGATGCCTCCTGGCAGAAGGCTAACATTGGGAGGAATGATCCTTTATTCGAAAGGACTGCCGATTCTCCTGCTATTTTAGAGGATGTATGGATAAATCATTTTCCTTCTGCAGGAAAACAGTGTACTCCGGAGACTCCTGATCTCCTTGAAGAATGTGGAAGTTGTAGTGATATGAGACACTTAAGAAACACGACAAACTCCTGTGGATCTGCCAGAAGTTCACAGCAGATCCCTCCATGCTGTCGTGATTCTTATACAATCATTACAGGTAATTTTGATTGATGTCAGATGGTCTTGAAAGTTTCTATTTCGAGAACTTGTATGCTCTTTTATGTTGTTGGTTCTTTTTGTACTCTTTTCTGTTGTCTAAGTAGTACATCATCTACCTCCCCAACCTCCTCTGACAGTGGCACACACCTGAACACATGGATCATGTTTTCAAATCCCTTACTGGAGAAAGTTTTCCAGTCTCACTTTTCATTGATTCTACCTTCTAATTTATACTTTAAAATCTGTAACCTATATCCTTATTATGCTTATACATTAATGATGTTGATTGACCATGCACTTCATGTTTTGTTGCTGTGATCTTCAAATCATATTTTGTAATGGTGAGGTTGTTAGCAATAATTGCTTTTAGTACTCAGTATTCACCTTTAGCACCCTTTAGATGCACTCATTTTTCTGATTTAATTTTATGATTGGTGTACCAATATGACGATTTCTTTGTGGTGTTCCCACTAGTTGCCACTTTACCTGCACCACTTGAAGTCCTGCAAATCTTCTTTCCAATCTTATCACGTGTTTGTTTGAATTTTGTGTTCATCAAATGTATTTCCTCCAGAGGTAAGAAGAATATGAGAGGGTTTCTGGTCATGTGAGTTGTAAAATTGGTACGTCAAGCTTAGGATATTGTGTAATCTTCTTAGCAATGGAAAATTTCTATATTCTAATATATTAATCGGATAGTTTTAACATGGTTTTTAGTGTTGTGATAACTTTGTTCCCATAGCATGATCTTTAGTGTTTACGCCAGGGACACAAGATATAAGGTCACAATTCTTCATGCTGTTTCACAGTTAAGAATTCATGGATTAACTGATTGCATATCTTATCCATTTTAAGTTGTTTGATGTATATTTATAAGTGAAAAGGCAGAAGTCCTTTATTTAAAGTTAGATGAGCATTGTTGTACCATGCATTAGTGGGAAAAATGAATAAAACTGAGGAGACATTACTAGGATGGGCTCAATGTATGAAGTTCTCATAAAGGTCTTTTTTTCCACTTTGAATATATATAAACGTTCCTGCAGAGTAGGAAACCTGCTGAAGAATAGTTTTATTGTTATGGGTCAAATGAACGACAAAATAATTTGAATCTTTGAGCATAAGGAGACTTAAAGCTTACCTTTTAATAAGCTGAATGACTCATGAATTCATAATTAAGCAAGAAATAAAAAATAAATGTTTCTTAAAGGGCATAATCCTGTTTCTTTAATTAAAGGATCAAATACCTAGGCTAGGGTGAATTCTTCCTGGCTCATCTAAGGTGCACGCTACCGTACTCTCTGTTAAAGAAGTCTCCCTGACATAGTTAGCTTGGAATTTAAAAAATATCAATTTAATGAGATTCATAATTCCTACAGACGTTATGAATTTTCTGCCTGACATTATGAGAGGTTAGATAATTAGTCTAGTCGAGTTAATATTAGTTTAGTTGTTAATTTTAGATTAACTAATATTTTGGATTTAATTAGTTCTTTGGTTATTTTATTGTAAGGCTATAAATAGCCTCTTTTAGAATTGTAAGGAAGCTTTTGAATATTATTTGCGATAGAACTTTGTTCTTAGAGAGTGTTCTCTCAACTGTTGTCTACTGTTGTCATACTGACTTTCTGTCTTTTATCTTTTCATTTTGTCTTCTTTGCAGAAGTTTCAGATCAGAACTTTGTGGATAATCATCCAGGAGAGTTGTCTGGTGGCATGCCTATTGCAAAAAGATTAAAGAAAGCTGCTTCTGATTCTTCGGGCAATGACCAGGTAAAACTCGGGATTACCTTTGATTTCTCTTTGGAAAACTTATAATTGCATTGTACAAATTATCTGAGACCGAATATGCTGCTATTTGATCTCTTAGGTTGTACCATATAAAAGATTATCATCAGAAAAATAAAAGCCAGACGCCAAATTGTCTTCAGAACATCCTCAAAACTTTGTCCCTCCAAATTCAGATTTTTGTTACTATGTAAGAGGGAGGTGACAACAATTCATTCCAACATGTGAAAAAATTGGCTGTTCAAGCTCGTTAACCAAATGCGACACGGTTTTGTTTTCCATTCAAAAGAGCATTGTAAAGAAAATAAAGGGAAGTGGCGGCAATAATTCTACCAGAAGATCTGCAGCAAGGAGAAAATATGTTTGTATATGGTACAAACTAAACTTTTTCCTAGATCAAATATTGAGTGAAATATATGTTAACCCTTTCTTTTCTCTTGTTTTCCTTTTTCTTAGAGGTTGAAAAAAATGGAAATTCTAATAGATATAGGGTATGAATATACATGTTATAGAGAAGCTAGACACCCTGATAGTGAGATACATACACACCTTTTTAATTTGTTTGAAATACTCTCATTTTGAAGTTCTGTTAGAAATCTCAAGTGTAAATTATTACATAAAACAAAGTGCCATTCCTTTGTGACACTGAAAAAGAATTGAACAAACTTACTGATTTTCTTTAGGGGGAAAGTTTCATCATATTGTATCCTGATATTTTACATTCCATTATTTGATGTGATATTCTTTAGTGGGTAAAGTTTCATTATATTGTATCCTGGTATTTTACACCATTACTTGATTTTTGTTACTTTTGTTTGTTTCAGTTATAACTTTTACTGCAACTTAGCTTCAGAGTTTTGCTTAAGAGCCCTTTGCTAGAGCTATTTTTCTCTCTGCTTGGTGGCTCTGCATTTGTGTTCAAGTGATTTTGACCATTAGTTAGATAGCATCTCAGATAGGTAATGGTAATTTACTTACAGGGTGAAGTGCTCGATTAATGTTGTGATTTGTTCCACGAAGTAAAACTCTTGATGAGTAAGAGTTTTCTTGGATGGAGTCAAGGAGTGAAATTCTTGATACAACGTTTGAGATTGGAAAGACTAAAGCGTAATTATTTTATTTTTTCATATCGTGAGTGTTCGGGCTAGCTTACGTGCACTCCAACTAAAAAAAGTATTTTTAGGTGGGTGGTCACTAAGAGATTTAAATTCATTCTCTTTGGGTGAGATGCATGGCTTGCCAATTTGAGTGTTACTCAACATTGTATCTTTGATTAAAAGGTTAATGGCTTGAATCTCCACTTTCACATCTTGTTGAAGTAAAAAACAAAATGAATGGCTTAGAGTATCGTCAGAACTTGAATATTTGTTAGTGTTAGATTTGTAAATTTTATTTTTTTTAGTTCAACAAATGTGAGGTGGAGGGTAAGAAAATAGTGTCTTAATCTCTAAGCTAGGTTGATGTTGATTTTGAGAATTTTATCGATGTTTTAGGCCCCACTTGATAACATATTTGGTTTTTGGTTTTTGGTTTTTTGTTTTTAAAAATTAAGTTTATAAACACTAAAAAGTAGTTTTTGAAAACTTATTTCTATTTTTGAAATTTAGCTAAGAATTCAATTGTTTCTTTAATAAAAAATAAAAATCATGGTAAAGAAAATGGTAAAGAAAAAGTGGGAAACAAATCTAATTTTCAAAAACTAAAATCTAACTGAATTCTTTAAGAAAAAATAAAAACCATTGTAAAGGAAAAGTGGGACAAGTCTAATTTTCAAAAACTAAAAACTAACTTTGATTCTTCCGAAAATGGAGTATAAGTGTCTTGTTTTTGCTTCCCACTAACAACAAAATAATCAAAACAAATTATTTGTGGTTAAATTAATAGTTCAACGGTGAAAATCAATTGATTTTGAGTTTTGGATCCTCATCCACTTCGCTTATATCCTTGTAATATATAATTATATATAGCAATAGTACATAGTGTCTCAAAAAAAACTTTTTTTTTTAATCATTGTTGGAAATTTTTTTGATCATGGTTGTTATTTTGCACTATTTTGCCCTCAATTGTCTAACAATGATGAAAAAGTGAATATGTGCTACATAAACATATATTGAAGCCACATAATGAAGTTTGTACCCAAAAAAAATACTTGGTTGAATTAGGTATTGGATAAGATGGATATTTTATGAGACAAATATTAAATTTCAAATAGGACCCAACTATTACTTAAAAAATGTTTACATTATATTAATTGAGGTTGATACTTGATACTAAATTAGCAATAAAGAGAGAAAAATGAGAGGAGATTGACAGCAAAATGATTAGAATGACATTTTTTTGGAAATTCAAAAGCCAAAATACACCTTTTGAAATTTCGCAGATCGAAATAAAATTAAGGTTAAATTACCTTTGAATTTTATAAAATATGAAATAGGTCTATTGAGTCTCTCCATTGTTAGCTTTTTAATGGAGGATTGACGTGATAATTTTTTAAATTAAAATAATAACTTTTAAAATTAAGGAAAAATATATACTTTTGATCTTTGAGGTTTGAGTTTGGTAGCATTTAAATCATTGAGTTTTCAAACTCAACAATTTAGTCTATGAGTTTTAGATTTAGTTGCATTTTGATCCCTCCATCCAATTTGAATGGTGATGTGACATTTGTTTTTTATTAAAAAATTAATTTTTTAATTTTTAAAATAAAAAATTATTTCCTCTTTTTTCTCTTTTCCTTCTTTCTCCCTCTTCTTTCTCCATTCCCCCATCTTTCTTCCTCCTTCACCCATGGGCGTTGTTGCTGTCGCCCACCTCCGTCTGTTGTTGCTATTGTCGTTTCTTTTTTTTTTCTTTTCCTCTTCTTCTTCTTTCTTCTCCTTCCATTCTCTCTAGATTTGGGTTTGTTCCAGATATGGAATCTTGAACTCTTTTTTTTTTAAAGAATGGGAGAAAAGAGGAAGAGGAAAGAGAAGAAGAAGAAAGGAGAAGGAGAAAGAATGAAAGAAAAAGGAAGAAGCGGTGGCAGTTGTCGGCAGAAAAGGGCGACAGTGGCCATGGATGGAAGAAGTGGAGGAATGGGAGGAGGAAGGAAAAAAAAGAGGGAAGAGGAAGGAGGAGGGAAAGAAAATAAAAATAAAAATAAAGAATTTTATTTTTAAAATTAAAAATATTTTTTAATAAAAAAATAAATGTCACATTAACATTTCGTTAGTAATTAATGAAAAATTGGATGGAGAGACCAAAATACAACTAAATCCAAAACTCATGGGCTAAACTGTTGAGTTTGAAAACTCAAGGACCTAAATGCTACCCAACCAAAGCTTACCCTTTGTTTGGAACCCATGGATTTGAGAAGATTTCAAATCATAATTGATTTGAAATCTTTTTACTTGTTTGGATGTGCAAAAAATTTAAGGAATTTGAAATCACAACTGATTTCAAATCTTGTTTTCTTGAAAAAAATTTCCATTCCAAAATGGTAAGATTTGATGGGATTTTAAACCTAAAACAATTTGTTTCCAATTTTACCCATAGAGATTTATTTTTTTAATTTACGCACAATAGTTTTCTTCATACACCTCCCTACGCAGTTCATAGTTATCAATTGTTTCTTCTACATTCAGACTCAAAGTTATGTAAACTCAAGATTAGGTTTCTATTTGGTTTGTTTATTGTATTTTGTTCTTTTTGTTTTTAATTGATAACAATAATTTAAATCTTTTTTCAATACAACTTTTTAATAGCCAAGCAAACTATGTGTGAGTTTTTTTTTTTTTTTTTTTTTTTTTTTTTTTGTCTACTTAAACATTTTTTTTTTCTTATTCATTGATTGGAGAATGGGAGACAATAATTGGTGGGCTTTGTTTAGATTCAACTGAGTTCAATCAATTTTTATTTTCTTCATTTGCAACTTTTATTTTATTTTATTTTTTACAATCATGATGACACTTACAAATTTTAATTTAATAAGTTCATTTGTTTTGATTAATGGTATGTTTTCATGGTTATATGTATTTGACATTTTAATTTAATATTAAAATATTTTGTTATTAATTAAAATAATCTCCTGTAAAACTATAAGGGCATAGCAGTAAAATGTTATACTTTCTTTTTATTTTTCGTGAGCATCCAAACAAGAAATTTTAATTTCGGTGATTTCAAATCAATTTGGTTCCAAACGCAAATAGAAATTTGAAATCATTTCCATCTTTTAAAATTCTAGAATTTAAAATAATTTCTTAGTAAATCTATTCGCCAAACAAAGCATTAGGGACCAAAAGTGTATTTTTTTTCCTAAAATTAAAATAACAATATTTTATTAAAAAAAATAAAAACAATAATAATATTTAAAAAAATCTCTCTCTCTCCTCCCCACCTACCATCCGAAATCCATTTCCTTTCATTTTCTTCTCCGTCTGTCTACAGTTTTGCATTTTCATTTCTCTGTCTTCCATTTTCCCTTTCCATTTTTTATTATTTCATTTTAGCTTTGAGAAAAAGAAAACTTGACATCTTTATTTTATTGAAAAGAGTAAGTTATTTAATCCTTTATGCTGATTTTTTACTGGATTAAGTTTTATCTTAATTTTCTTTTTTTTTTTTATTATGATACATGGTTGTTCTTATTTTTTACCAGAAATAAATTCGTGGAAAGCAAGATAGGAAAATAAGTTTATTCTCCTCGATAAAGCGTAGATCTTTTTTTGCAAAATTGTATATAAAAAATTGCAAAAATATATGTATGAAAAATATAGGAAATTAATGTTGAAATGTAAACAAAATGAAGCTAATTGTTGTGGTTTCTTTGTTACGGTTAGAAATTGATAGATTTCTAGAACGATTTCTAGAACTTTTAGATTTAGTGCAGTTTTGGTAACTTTAATTTGTTTTCTTCTTCTCATTTCCTAGCTATTTTTTGTTCTTGTTTGTAAATGTCTATTTTAAAATTAAAAGAGAAAAAAATTATTGTAGAGATGTAAGAATATCATACTATCTTAAAAATGGGCTTAGTAAAACAAGAGAGAGAAATTGATAAAGAATTACATGTAATATAACTCTATTATTTCATAACAATATAATATTCTATTTAAAAATTTTAGTTTTAGAAAAGTATTCTTCTTAGTTATATTTTTTTAATTAAATTGAACAAAAAGTAAAAAATAATAAATAATAAAAATTAATATGATATAAAGTTATTATTTTATACAATATAATATTTTATTTGGTAAATTTAGTTTGGAATAAGTTATTATTATCCATTTTCAAAAAAAAGAAAGTTATTATTATCTATTAATTATATTTTATAAAAATGTGTATTTAAATACACATATTTATAACACAATATTTAGTTGAACTAACAAAATAAGATAAATACTTGGCTGCACCCCTATTGTTCAAAAAGTAATACAATATTTTGATTAATTAACTAACTTTTAAAAAATGCATATATGAGAATATCTTTTTTTTTTTTTTAAAAAAATAGATGTTGAAAATAATGAAAATTAACTTGATGATTTCTTAAATCTAGATTAGATCAATGAAGATTTAAATACACTCATGATTGTTAATAGATGAAGGAAATTTAAAGAGGTAGAATATGAAAAGTTTTAGATTCATTTTATAAAAATTTAAAGATAACCTTAGAGAATTTAAAACGAAATTTTTGAATTTCAAAAGTGGTAAAACTCTTCACATTTCCTACAACTAAACAAGGCCTATTTTTCCATCTCATTTTTAGAAGTTGAAATTGATTTAAGTTATATTTTCGATTTTTTTTTAAAATTTTCTTTTGTCATATATACAAATGTAGCGAAGATGGTGTTTTTTCTTTTTTGGAAAAGGCAATGAAAATGATATTACTATTGAAAAAAAATATACAACGTGGAAAAATATATGAGGATGATTTTACCAATATAGTTATGAATTATAAGATAATAGAAGAGATCAATTGGTTTAAAGATTAAAAAAATTGAGATTTATTCATCTCGATTAAAGATTTAAAAAACAAAAAAAGATTTCACTTCACGATTGCAGTTTATAAGCATATCTAATTTATATCTTATAAAAGTGAAGTGTTTAGAAATATTTTTTAAAATAAAAATTTTAAAAATAGTCAAAGAAATGAAAAAAAAAAAAAAAGAAGGCTATCAAAATGAAATGTTTGGTTAATGTATTTGAAAAAAATAATAACAAAAATTAAAAAAAGAGGAGAAAGAAATATTTAAAAAAAAAAACACAATAAAAAAATGATTGGTAAATATATTTAAAAAAATAATTTTTTAGACATAATTAAGAAAATAATTGGTGAATGTGTTTATAAAAACAATAATAAAAAAAATGATTGTTGAATGATTGGGTGGGGATGAATGGTTTGTTAAACATTTATTTTAAAGAAAAAAAATTAAATAAATGATTGATAGATTTGATGGGTAGTTAAATATTTATTGAAAGATTTGATGGTTTATTAAATATTTATTTTAAAGAAAAAAAAATGTTTCCGTTTGATTTTTTAAAAAAGGAAAGGGATCCGTTTGGTCGTCTATTTCTTAGACGTATTCAACATGGAATGCTTATCTTTAAGAAACGTGTTCCAATAAAGACGTTTTTTTTTTTTGTAAATAATTTGTTTTTTGACTCATTTTTTGTAACAACTTTTCATATTTTTCCAAAAAGTCCCCTTTCACCTCTCCCTTCCCACCCCCACTTCCCCAAGTTCTCCGATGCCGGTGGCGGTGGTTCCCTTCGCCTTGACGTCGGCGCCATGCTGCCTCCAACGTCTCTCTTCCTCACCTATCTCTCTCTCTTTTTTTTTTTCTTATTCCTCTTTTTATTTTTTTTGTTAAGACTTGTTTCAAATGGTCATGGTAATGGTAGAGGTGAGATGGGCTCAGAAGTTGTTATTCAAATCCGCACGGAGCCTATCGATTTCTTTCCAAGGCGAATCGTTCCCTTTGCACGTTAATAAGCCAAAGCCCACGCCGACTCCTTGGTATTCAGAAGGGTACGAAGGAGCGAAGAAAAACAACCACACCAACAAGAGGTACTGGCGGCGGCAACCAGACTTGAGAATATGAAGCCAGTAGATAATTAGTAGCGGTGGCATGGTAGCCATCGTTAGGCGAATTGTATATGCAGGAGTTTGGATTGTATGGATGAACAGGAGAAGGTCGCTGGTGGGTCTGGGAATGTAGTGAGAGCACTACAGAATTCGTTTTTCGAAGATAGGTCTTCATTTGATGGAAGACTTGGTTCTGATTCTGCAAATATAGAACTGGAGAAGGCGGTAGAGCCTCTTGCTGAAGGATCTTCGGCTAATAGTTTAGCAACAGACCTGAAAAATAAAAAGAATAAGAAGAAGAAAGAAGATGAGAAATGGGAGGAGGAAGAAAGACGTTGGAGGCGGAGCAGCAGTTGGGGAAGGGGAAGGGGAAGGGGAGAGGGTGGTTGGAAAGGATAAAGGGGAAGGGGAGAGATTTTTTTATAATATTATTATTTTTAAAATAATATTATTATTATTTTAATTTTACAAATAATCATTCAAGGCCTAATTGTCCGATTTTAAAACTTAGAGACTCAATAGACATAATTCTCAAACATAAGAGATCAAAAATGTAATCTATGCTAAAATTAATCTAAAAGTTAGGAATAAAAATGAGGTTAAATCTAAAATATAATATTGAAAAATTATGATTAATGAAAAAAAAATCATATATTGAATGTTGAATACGTAAATAAAATAATATAAAATACAACCATAACATAACAAGAGTAAAAATCGTTGTATGGATAATGGATCGGAGGGAATAAAAGAATCCATATAATATGTTAAAATTTTTGCAGCTTAAAAATCTAATAATAATAATAATAATAATAGAGGTTAGAGTCTCAAATGTTCGAATTTCCTACTCCTATATATTGTTGAACTCAAGAATAATAATAGAGAATTATAGATATTTTTTAGAATATAACACTACACAATTCCAAGAGTGGAGATTCACCTTCGACCTATATGAAAGATGTCGAGATTATGTTTTAAAACCGCATAATTTATAAATAAAATTCAATCGTGTGCAATATTCATTTTATGAGAATCCAATTCTACCAATGTAATATTGAAATAATATGTAGTTGACATACAATGGGTCGTGTTCAAGAAAGTAACCATAAAATTCTACAATATATAGATAAGAATGATTGCCTAATAATGGGTGTCTTATCTTGAAAACACTGTTAGCATGACTCACTTTGTAAATGTTATAAATTATTAGATTCTATAACTCGTTTATGTGGAGATGTGCAAGTGAGGGTATATATATAATGAATTTGTATAGACTAGACAACAATGTGTCTTGTAATTTTTTATAATACTATTAAACAAATTGAAGACACATTACTAAGATAATTATATGCTCGTAGGATCTTACTCTATGTAGGATATTAAATCTTAGGTATGTAGCCACCATATATTAAACTTATTTTCTCTAAGTCCTTTATTATACTAGACCAACTCATGATGGTTAATGTTCTGTCTATTTAATTTCTATGTTTTAAAAAGTTCAAAATATGTCATTGAACTTTCAATTGTTGTTTTTATTTCATTTTTGTACTTTAAAAAGTTTCCAATAGTTTCCTCTTGTTCTATGTTATTTCTCATAATTTTAAAAGTTTTTAATAAATCCATGGATCTCCAATATTTAGTCAACACTAACTTAAAAGGAAGTGTAAAACCAACAAAGTTAATGAAAGTAACATATTATATACAAAATTAAAATTTCCTAGATTTATTAGAAACTGAATCCAGACATTGTGACAAGAGAATGAATGGTCACAACCATGAAATATTAGAGATCTATCAAAAATTTAAAAATATAGAGACTAAATAAACTAAAAAATTCAGTGACTAAATTTATAGTTTATTCTAAAAATGATTTCCATCCCTTTTTAAATTATAATTTAACCTAAAATATAACTTCATCCCCCCCTTTTTTTTTTAAAAAAATTAATAGTTGAGGTTTGAATTTAATAATGATTAATCCCTTTTGGGATTGTGTTTGAAGACGGTAAAATAATTGTTAGAAAATTTCAACTGTTTTTTGTGTTTGGTAAAACTGATTGTCTAATAATTTAGATAAAATTACTTTTTGGAAACACGTTAATTTATAAAAGATGTGAAGAGTAACTTTTAGATTTGACTTCTATCAAAATCTGATGTAACTAACAAATTTTTCAAATTATTTTTTAATCCTTTTACATCTTATGATTCTTGTCTACAACACAAGTTTTTAAAAAAATATTATTCTTTACAATTGATCTAATCTAATCTCATTATTTTTACTTTTAAATTTAATTTGTTGCTTCTCATTTATTTTTCTTACTTTTTTTGTATTTAAACTAAAATTATATTTTGTTTGAAACAATTTTTTTTTAAAAAAAAATGGTTTTTCTTGACATTTTTATCAAATTATATAAAGTAAACCAAATATAATTTGTAATTTAAATTATATCAAAATTTACATAATTATCTTATAAAAAATTTGTAGTTAAATATTAATGCAAGCTCATGTTTAATTGAAGTATATGTTTATTTTTGTCATTATAGTTATTTCTCAACAATTTAGTATTATTTATCAAACACTGTAACATGATTTTTCATGTTTAAAGTTGAAAATTACCAAACACTAATTCACTTTATATGACAATTAATTTTCTTAAAAGTAAAGTTGATATAGCAATTATTTCAAAAGCTAAAACAATCTCAAACTATACCTAAGTTGAGAGGCAGAACAAAGTTTTGTAGTTGCCACGAGTATAACTCAATTTTCATGTCATTACTTATCTCTCTAAAATTGAAAGGTTGAAATCCTTCATGGTTGGTTGAATTAAAAAAGGTTAAAAAGCATTTTTGGTCCATAAACTTTCACGAAGCAACAATTTAGTCCTTGAACTTTAATATGTAACAATTTGGTCCATGTACTCTCCAATTTGTAACAATATAATCCATGAACTTTAGCATGTAACAATTTAGTACCTATACTTTCAAAATTTTAACAATTTAATCCATGCCATGAGAAATTACATCAAAATTAATTGCCAATTTTTATATTATGTAGTTTACAAACACATTTGGTCCCTAATCAGTTTATCAATCTACATATGTAAGAAATTCCATTAAATCTTAATAATATTTTTCACGACAGAGATAAAATTGTTAGAAAATTGAAAGTATAAGAACTAACTTGTTACAAAATTGAAAATATAACGAGTAAATCATTACAAATGTTTGAGAACATTAAGCTTATAAGCACTACTTCCACCTATGATTTTCTTTGTTTTGTTATATACTTTTTACGTATATTTTAAAAAATCAAGCCAATTTTTGAAAACTAAAAAAGGTAGATTGTTACTAGAAAACAAGCACAATTTTCACAAAATCAAAAATCAAAATTTAAAACCCTGTTTGATAACCATTTGGTTTTTAGTTTTTGGTTTTTGAAAATTAAACTTGTTTTCTCCCAATTTCTCTACAATGATTTTCATCTCCATTAAGGAAGCATTTGAATTTTTAGCCAAATTCTAAAAACAAAAACAAAATTTTGAAAACTATTTTTTTTAGTTTTCAAAACAAGGCTTGGTTTTTGAAAACATAGGTAAAAAGTAGATGACAAAACAAGTAAAACCATAGGTGAAAATAATATTTATAAGCTTAATTTTCAAAAATCAAAAATAAAAAACCAAATGATTATCAAACGGAGCCTAAATGATTATCAAACGGGTCTAAATTGTTACTTTTATAAAAGTTCACAAATCAAAAATGTTTTTTACCTTAAAAAAAAAGAGAAAAAGAATAAAAAAGATTTTTGTTTTGTTGCCTCGGCAAACATTATTCTCTAATATGTATTTAAAATCGAACAAATTTAATGAAAAGTAACGAATCTTTTTGAAAATTGATGAATCTATTGACGAACATGTACGCTCGTTTAATTCCCAAAAAGTTGACCACAGTGTCGTCCAAAGAGAGACATCATCAAATCAAATGAACGCAAAAGCAAAGGGATTAGGTACTCAGCTTTACTTTATAGTTACGAGCCATAAGCGTTGGCTTCAAAAACGACCAAAATCTATGCTCTTGCTTGACTCGCCCTCACAATCGTATCCTCTTGATTGAAGAAGACGAAACCATTGACAAACCAGCGAAGCCTACCTGACTTTTCATCATTCCCTCTCCTTCTGCTCTGACCCAATGTCTTACAGAGCTTTAAATGTTGAAAACAAGTCAATTCCACCCTCTTAATCAGCAATCCTTTCCCCCTTCTTCTCGCCGTCTTGCCCAAATTTCTTGGACTGCTCGATTTGCCAGATGGGTATCTTTTCAAAGCAAAAAATCTGGAGAACTGGAACGACCCATGATGATTCGATGGGTTTTAATGGGGTTCCTGCAGCGAGCAAGAGGAAATGGACCCGTTTTATGCCTCTGTTTGTGGCGATGGTCGTCATAGGAGAGATCGCATCTCTGAGTCGGATTGACATGGCGAAAAATGCGGCTATGGTGGACTCTTGGGTCGACTTGTTCTATGGATCGCCGCTTTTGCGAGAAGGGACTGAAGGTGTTAGTAAAATGGGCACTGGAATGTCCATTGATGATGGTGCAATTGGTTCAGTTAGCTGTGAGGAGTGGCTGGAGAAGGAGGATGCTGTGGAGTATTCTAGGGACTTCAAAAGGGAACCTGTTTTGGTTTCTGGTTCCGAGAAGGTTCTTTCTATCTCTCCTTTTTGCAAATTTTCGTAGCTTGGAGTTTTGATTTGGTAGTCTTTTGGCTTGAAGAAGTATGTAGTTGGTTCTATAATATATTTGCAATTCAAGTATAGACTGTGGTAAGAGTTGCTTAGTTAATCTTTATGCAGATGACTCTTTACTTATCTTCTTTTCTAATTGTTTGCCAATGTATGAATTTGTAAGATCTCTTACTGGAATTGCTGATTGGAATTTTGTTGTATGTATTTTGATATGCTCCCACTGTGATGGGTCACAACTCTAGTGACATCTTTCGGTTTCATAATTGAGATTTTTGGGCATTGATTGCCATAGGTTCTTGAAATTTCCTCATTTTTTTTTTCTTTTTTGGGTGAGGTGTGGAAAGATCATATAGATGGATTATTTGGGAAGTGGTTATAGTTGTTAATCCCGTGGCTTATGCAAACTAGCTGCTATATACATACTTGGTGGAAATCAATGAATGAATGAATAAAAGACATTCTTTCTTGTGTTGGTCGCTAACTGGGTTCTAATTCTTTTTCAGTTTCAAGTTCCTACAAATTACTCTTTAAAACCTTTACCCCTTTGCGATTCTTCATAGGAGTGGAGAACTTGTGATGTGGGATGCCAGTTTGGATTTAATCCTGGTCAGCAACCTGATGCTGTACTGGGGTCACCTCAACAAGGTAGAGTTGCTAGTGTACTTCGATCAATGGAATCGTCGCATTACTATCCAGAGAATAATATTGCTATGGCGAGACGGTGGGTAAGCCTAACTGATATGATGGATTATTACAGTTTAGAGAACTGCTTTCCATTTTGCCTGAATGTTGTAATCCTTGCAAATTCTATTTTAAGTTTCTGAAACTGCACCTCAATGATAATAGTAACTTTATAGTTCTGGTCATGATAGCTAGAAGTTTAGAACATCTTATTGCTGGTCTTGGTACATGTTTTTTTCCATTTGAAACTGATATTGCTAAGCAACAATTGGTAATATATCTGTAAATGATTGATTACAATTTACAAAATGCAGCAACCAGGGAGGAATATTCTCTTCTTGCCAAGGTTGTAGGGAATTCGAGACTCCTGCACTCTCCCAATTCTAGTTCAAATTCCATTATACTCCCTTCGGCCCTTTGGCCCTTCCGATCTTCCCTCCTCCTTTTTCGAATTCCATCTTAGTTTATTAACTAAATCACCAGAGCCCAGCGTACTTACTACTTAATTACTAGCTTGGTCACGTCAATTAACATGCAGTGAAGTACCAAACTGCCACCATCCACTTCATAGGTATCCCTCCACTTTTGGGGCTTGCCCAACATTTTCTTGCTATTCCACGAGAAGTTACCGATAAGTCTTCAGATTATATGGTTCAAGTAAATTAATTGGTTCCTTAACCCTGTTCAATCTTTCATTATCTAGGTTATGGACCATAATTTTACTTCAAAGTTGTGGTTATTTTCCTTGGACCGACAAATCTGAAGGTCCATATATGGGGATTTTCTGAGGTTCTTCCCCATGCTTTCACACCTTCACCTCTTAGTTTGTCTAAGATTGAATAACTACAAATTAAGGTCTATTTTGGACGGTACTTATTTTTGAAATGTTTTTCCCTGCAAACATTCTGCTAATGTTGCATTCGTTTTTGTGCTTGTCACATTTCACTCTGCTTTCTATAGGTTGCTTTTAGATGAAGCTTCTTTTATAATTCTATAATAAATGAACTTCAACTTCTGTAGGAAGGGTTACACCGTGGTTATGACCACTAGTCTATCATCAGATGTTCCTGTTGGATATTTTTCCTGGGCCGAATACGAGATAATGGCACCAGTGCAGCCAAAGACTGAGCCTGCCCTTGCAGCTGCCTTCATTTCAAATTGTGGTGCCCGTAACTTCCGATTGCAAGCTCTTGATGCACTTGAGAAGTTGAATGTCAAAATTGATTCATATGGTAGTTGCCACAGGAACCGCGATGGAAGAGGTGCACTGAAACTTTTACAAGTATTAGTTTTGAAACTTTTATTTTGGTTTATTGACAGACTTTGTTTGCTAGTTTTTTTTTTTCGTTTTTCTTTTTTTAGTGATAATATTATTGACAACGTATCTTGATTGAATATTGTCGTCAAAGTTGGTTCTTGGGTTGGTAACAGATGTGAACTAACATAGTTCTTCCATTTAGACTGTTATCTTGGGAAAAATAATGCAAATTTGTTTAAGATAACTGATATCAGTTGTCTCTTGATGTATTCAAGAATTCCTTAATCTTTTTTGTCCTTCCTAACATTCATTGGAACAAGTCACGATTTCTGACTATTTAATGAAAGAATCCCAGGGAAAACCTTTAAAAAAATATAGTTTCCTTCTGGAACTGTGGTTAACTAAATCAGCAGGAATTGTGTCTCAAGGACTACTGCATTTTTGAAAGTCCCTTTCCCTTTGATAGAGAATTGGAGAGCAATTGGGTTCAAAAGGATGTTTAGGATGAGCTGGTCTTTCTTTTCCACAATATTTTTCCATCTCTATCGTCCTACTAGGTCTAAGGGTTTGTTTAGAATGACTTTCTAATTGCTTAAAAAGTGTTTTTAAGCACTTAGAAAGTCTTGTTTGTCATCCTTTTTAGATCATTTAAATTTTAGCTTCAACTTTCAAAGGTTTCTTAACTGGCGGATTATCCTTGTTTCTTGGTTCCGTTGAATGTTTTTCTCATTGCAGGGAGTGAGTGGGGCCCAGGTCCTTAAGCTCCTCTCTTTATCTCTCTTTCTGATTTGTTGGTGTCTTCATCCAATTCAGCTCTTCAGTTCCATTCCCCTTTTGTAGAATTTGGAAGGTAAATACCTGTTAAGGTCTTTGCACTTTTTTATTTATTTGTTCATTTTTCTCAAGTTGGTTGGTAACCATAACCAGTAGAGGTTTAATTCCATGTATCTCATTCAGAAGAGGAATGTTTCTTTGCGTCTTGAGCCTCAGATGATGTATTTTGGCTCTTCTAGCTTCCCAAGATCAATACCATTAATTGATTGTCTAGTTGCATTTGGTAGTTGCCGTTTTGAAATGTCTTGCTTATTATTGTACTGGGATACGCATAAAAGACTTAAATAATGTTCCCAACTGGTTTGTGTATTTTGTTGTTATTTGAATGCGATGTCATGCTCAAAAGTGATGTCAGTAAGCGATATAGTGACAAGGGGGTGCTAACTGATTGGGAAATGGAAGAACTTAGGCCCTATTTGATAACCATTTGGTTTTTAGTTTTTGAAAATTAAGCTTATAAATGTTATTGTGAGACCAAATATGAGAGCATTCTTATTCATTCTATACAATAGAGCCAAATATATATAGGCATACATGGAAGTCCTAAACTAGTAAAAGTAAAATTACAATAAAGGACAAAAGATTAATATGCTCCTAAATCTACATATATACTATAACACTCCCCCTCAAGCTGGAGCATATATGTTAATCATGCCCAGCTTGTTACAAAGATAATCTATTCGAACTTCATTTAAAGCTTTCGTGAAAATATCTCTTAATTGTTCTCCGGTCTTCACATATCCAGTAGACACCAAACCTTGTTGTATTTTCTCACGAACAAAATGACAATCAATTTCGATATGTTTAGTTCGCTCATGAAATACTAGGTTGGATGCAATATGAAGGGCACCTGGGTTGTCACACCACAACTTGGTCGGAACTGTAGTATTGAAGCCTAATTCGATCAATAGTTGATGTATCCACATTATTTCACATACTGATTGTGCCATAGCTCTGTATTCTGATTCAACACTCAATCGAGAGACTACATTTTGTTTCTTACTTTTCCATGAGACCAAATTGCCTCCAACAAAAACACAATAGCCAAAAGTCGATCTTCTATCTTCTCTTGATCCTGCCCAATCGATGTCTGAAAAACATTCAATCTTCATACGACCATGATCTTTATATAAGATCCCACGTCCAGGTGCAGCTTTCAAAAAATATAGAATTTGTTGTACTGCGGCCCAATGATCCACTGTATCAAGACATAAATTGACTCACAATGCTTATCGAATAAGCTATGTCTGGTCGTGTCACTGTAAGATAATTCAACTTTCCAACCAATCTTCTATATCTCTTAGGATCTTTAAATGGTTCTCCATCTTTTGTAAGTTGCAAATTAGGCATTATTGGAGTACTACATGGCTTGGCTCCCAATATTCCTGTCTCAGATAGCAAATCAAGCACATATTTTCTTTGTGACATAAAGATACCTTTCTTACTTCTCATTATTTCAATACCCAAGAAGTACTTTAATGTTCCCAAGTCTTTATTATGATACTGACTTTGGAGGAAAGTTTTGAGAGATAAAATGCCTGATGTATCATTTATGGTGATAACAATATCATCAACATATAGAACAAGTAGAATGATACCACTCTTAGTTCGTCGGTGGAAGACAGAGTGACCCGACTTACTTTTCTTCATTCCAAATTGTTCAATTGCTTAACTAAATTTTCCAAACCATGCTCGTGGACTTTGTTTCAACTGATACAAAGATTTGCGAAGGCGACAACTTTGTCATTCTCCCCTTGAGCAACAAACCCTGGTGGTAAACTTCCTCCTGAAGATCACCATGGAGAAATGCATTTTTAATGTCAAGCTGAAGTGAAGGCCAACATTGAGAAGCAATCATAGAAATGAATAACCTGACATAAGTTAATTTGGCAACAGGAGAAAATGTATCAAAGTAATCAATCCCATAGCTCTGAGCATAGCCTTTGGCAACAAGGCGGATTTTTAATAAAGGTACTGAACAATCAAGATTGACCTTAATGGCAAACACCCATTTACATCCAATAGTTTATTTCCTATAGGACGAGATACTAAATCCCAAGTACCATTATCATCTAAGTCATTCATCTCTTCTATCATTGCATTGCGCCAACCAGGATGAGACAAAACTTTATGAATAGTTTTAGGGACTGAGATAGATTCAAGAGATGCAATAAAAAAACATGTAGAAGATGACAAGTGGTCATAAGAGACAAAAGAGGAAATAGGAAAAGTACAAGAATGTTTACTTTTACGAAAAACAATGGAAGCTCGTCACTTGGTCTTGGATCTGATGACGAAGAATCTTCTGGTACAAGACATTCGGTCAGAGGTTGTTGCCGTCTAGAGTAGACTTGAGTAATAGGTGGGCGAGTAGGGATAGATGTCAAAGGAGATGGATCGAGAGAGGGTGTAGGAGACATAAGTGTGTAGATAAAAAGATTGTCATCCTCCCCCTGACTCGTATTAGACAAAGATGAATCGAAAGGTTTGTCCTCAAAGAAAGTAACATCGCGAGATACAAGATACCTATTCGACCTAGGACAAAAGTATCTAAGAATAGCCTAAAAAGATGCACTTCAAAGATTTGGGGTCTAATTTTGTCAAATTAGGACGAACATCTTGAACAAAACAAGTACAACCAAATATTTTTGGTTCAAGAGGAAACAAAGGTTTTGTTGGGAATAAAATATGATAGGGAATCTGACCTTTAAGAACAGATTAAGGCATACGATTAATCAAGAAGCAAGCTGTGGAAATTGCATCAACCCAAAAATGCTTTGGAACACACATTTGAAATTTTAATGCTCTTGTAGTTTTAAGAAAATGCCTATTCTTTCGTTCAGCAACTCCATTTTGTGATGGAGTATAAGCACAAGATGATTGATGAAGAATTCCATGCTTACATAGGTATGCACTAAGTGCTTCAGAAAAGTACTCATCAGTCTCAAGATTCTAAGGAAAACACCAAACTGAGTTCGAATTTCAGCATGAAAGTTACAAAATGAGAAAGTAACTCAGAACGACTCTTCATACAATATAACCAAGTCATGCGAGAGTAATCATTAACAAAGGTAATAGAATAGGAGTTTTCCGGCCGGATTTCATGTACCTATTGATCGGAAAGTGGGCTTTCGTTTGGTTTGGGCGGTGACAAAAAAATACGCTGGCAACAGGTGGCGGCGGCAGATTCCAGTGATGGTGGCGACGACGGACCTTGGCAGCGGTGGTGAAACACAAAACCTAAGGTAGAAGACCAAACCTTCCAAAAAGGTGTTCCAAACCTCAAACATTAATGGTTCACAGATCCCTAAAACTCACAAAACCCTAATTGCCCTAGGAAAGACCTAGTGCTTTGATACCATGTTATTGTGAGATGAGAGCATTCTTATTCATTCTATACAATCGAGCCAAATATATATAGGCATACATGGAAGCCCTAAACTAGTAAAAGTAAAATTACAATAAAGGACAAAAGATTAATAAGCTCCTAAATCTACATGTATACTATAACAATAAATACTACTTTCTCCATGAGTTTTTTTTTAGCTTTGTTATCTACTTTATAAAAATGTTTTCAAAATCCAAGCCTAGTTTTGAAAACTAAAACAAGTAGTTTTTAAAAACTTGTTTTTGTTTTTTGAATTTGGCTAAGAATTCTAATGTTTCTTTTAAGAGAGATGAAAACTATGGTAAAGAAATTGGGAGGAAACAAGCACAATTTTAAAAAACAGAAAACTAAAAATGAATGCACCGTTTAATAACCATTTGGTTTTTGGTTTTTGAAAATTGTGCTTGTTTTCTCACCATTTCTCTACAATGATCTTCATCTTTCTTAAGAAAATAAATGAATTCTCAGCCAAATTCCAAATTCCAAAAACAATTTTTAAAAACTACTTTTTTTAGTTTTCAAAACTTAGCTGGGATTTTGAAATCATATGTAAAAGGTAGACAACAAAACAAGGAAACCCGTAGGTGAAAGTAGTATTTAGAAGCTTAATTTTTAAAAATCAAAAGCCAAAAATCAAAAATAAAAAACCAAATGGTTATCAAACGATACCGAAATCGTTATCAAATGTGCCATTAGTAATCTTTTGCTAATATTGGTAAGGATACACAACCCAGGGTAGGTGAGGATAAGAGAATTTGGAAGCTAGTACTATCTGGAATTTTTGGGCATTAGTGACTAAAACTTTTCATCTTCCAAAGATATTATTTTGTTTTCAACTTTATGGTTCAGATTCTAGTTCTAATATTTTATGCTTCAGATCCTCTTTTTCTTTGTTGGGGGTTAAATTGGAATATGCTTATCCTTGATTTGACACAATCTTTCCAAACTAAACTGTTCTTTGATTCATGTTTGCAGTTGACAAAGTGGAAACTTTGAAGCGCTACAAGTTCAGCTTAGCTTTTGAGAATTCCAATGAGGAAGATTATGTCACTGAAAAGTTTTTCCAATCTCTTGTTGCAGGTAAGAGGTTCATACCAGGTTTCTCTGATCGATGTTGTTACCAATATTTGTAAGACACGTCATTAATTACGCTCGCCCATTTCTAAGTTTTATATCCGACTTCATAAAATTTTTCCCAGTACTTAGAGTTTCCATTAGACAATTAGCCTTTATGGGCCTTTCGTTCTTTTCAATATTGTAACCATACCTGACAAAACTGACTGAGATCAAACTGAACCAATTGAAACCTCAAAATATATCTACATCAGATCAATCAACTATCTTTTAGTAATACGGCTGACAAGTAAAGTTCAAACTGTCCGAACTAACTCGCATTGGTCTTGGTCAGTTTTGTTGGTTTTTATTTTGGCTTGCACTGCAACCCTAAGGTTTAGCTGCCTTATAATTCTTTAGACTCTCACTTTAGCACCTATTTCTACCAGAACATTGATAGATATATCTTTTATTTACTATTAGATAACAAGTAGATTACAACCTATCAACACTTGACCAATTGGAGAGGGTCAACTATCTCTCCCAACATTACAAGCTAACTACCATATAAAAAACATACACAATATCTACAGAACACAAATCTATTTATAGGAAAAACAAACATAACTGCCCCAAGGAGTTACAACTCCCTATGCAAACTTTCATACTAACTATCTAGAAACTACCCAATAACTACCCATAAACTACCTGTTCTAATCCTTATTTGGAATTTAAACATAATAACCACCCATAAACTTGTTCTAATGCTTACTTGGAATTGAAATTCCTCTTTTGTCCTTTTTGAAATGCACTTTTGTAATTGGAGGTCTTGTTATACTTTTAGAAAATAACGTCTGGGAATTCCAGTTATGGACAGGGTTGCAAAGTTGGAAAACTTGGAAAAGTTGTAGAACGCTCATAGTTTGCATGCTACATTGACTGTTTTGTAGGCTTTTCGTTAAGAGTACTAATTCAATTATTTGTAGGAACTATTCCCGTGGTGGTTGGCGCTCCAAATATTGAGGAGTTTGCTCCTTCTCCCGATTCATTTTTGCATATCAAGGAATTTTCCGATTTTGAGTCGATCGCCAAATCCATGAAATACCTTGCTGAAAATCCCAAAATGTACAATCAATCGCTAAGGTACTTGGAGCAAAGACATCGGTCATTTAATTTCATCCATTTCAATATGATATGAACTCATTTGTTTCTCACTCCATCTCCTAATGAAGATTTGGCTTTCTTATCTTTTAGATGGAAGTATGATGGTCCATCTGATTCTTTCAAGGCCCTTGTAGATATGGCAGCAGTACACTCATCATGTCGCCTTTGCATCCATTTGGCGACCATCATCCACGAAAAAGAAGAAATCAGTCCTGGGTTCAAGAAACGACCGTGCAAGTGCTCTCGAGGCTCCAAAACCGTGTATCATTTATACGTAAGGGAGAGAGGGAGGTTTGAAATGCAATCCATTTTCTTGAGGTATAACTTTTAAAGTCCAAACACAGTTTTCTTTTCAAAGGTCTCTTTTAGGGCAAACCAAATCATTCTGTCTCGACAATGACAGGTCAGGAAATTTGACATTGGAGGCTTTAGAATCAGCGGTACTCAAAAAGTTCAATTCTTTGAAACATGTACCGATTTGGAAGCCAGAACGGCCCGAAAGCATAAGAGGAAGAGATGAACTAAAAATATACAGAATATATCCTGTTGGGTTGACTCAGAGGCAGGCTTTATATTCCTTCAGATTCAAAGGTAATGATGATTTCAGAACTCACATAGAGAAACATCCTTGTGCAAAGATGGAAATCATATTTGTCTGAATCTAGATGTTCTTTCATCTTCCGAGCGCATCCAATATGCGAATTTACTCGGTCTTCGGACATGTAATTTGTATAACGTAGTTGTTGAACTAATGTAAGTTTAGGGTGCAATGAGATGAAGAGAAATTCCCCAGCCATGGCTGCTCAATGGGGGTTCCCTTTGATCTGCTAATTACAGATCATGCGCCATTGTTGTAAATGTTGAGAACATAATTGGCCGATGTGGGCGTAATGCATATTCATATTAGATAATCGCTAGATGAATCTAGCCAATTCCACGAACAATCCTTTAGTTATTTTCACATCTTTCTTTTGGGCTTTTAATCGAATAGTTGCGACTGTAACATATGTACATATTGGATACTTGAACTAACTAAATTTGGGTTTAGAAGTTGGTGTAATCTGTGTTGGAGTGCTACATATACAAACTTTGAAACTATCAATATTTCCAAGGCAAGACAGTTTTTTGTATCGAGGTGACTAAGGCCTTGTTTAGTAATCATTTGATTTTTGGTTTTTGGTTTTTAAAAATTAATTGCTTATAAATACTATTTTCATCTATGGATTTTCTTGTTTTGTTGTCTATTTTTTACATATGTTTTCATAAACCAAGTTTTGAAAACTAAAAAACGTAGGCTCCATTTGATAACTATTTAGTTTTTAGTTTTTGGTTTTTGAAAATTAAGTTTTTTTTTTCTCTCAATTTCTCTATAATAGTTTTCATCTCTCTTAAGGAAACATTTGAATTCTTAGTCAAATTTCAAAAACAAAAACAAATTTTTGAAAACTACATTTTTTAGTTTTCAAAACTTGACTTTGTTTTTGAAAACATATGTAAAAAGTAGATAACAAAATAAGAAAAACAATAGGTAAAAGTAGTATTTATAGGCCTAATTTTCAAAAATTAAAAACTAAAAATCAAATGGTTATCAAACAGAACCATAGTTTTCAAAAACTTGTTTTTGTTTTTGAAATTTGGCTAAGAATTCAAATGTCTTCTTAAAAAAGATGAAACCTATTATAGAGAAATGATAGAAAACAAACACAATTTTAAAAAAAAAAAAAACCAAAAGGTTATCAAATGAGGTCTAATATTTTAAGACCACTGTTATAGAAATCACTACTTTTAACCAAGTCATGTTGGCAAAACAAAGATGGTGCCTAGTCAAGAATCCTAAGGGGCTATTTGGAGCAGGAAGTAGGAGTTATTAAACCTGGAGTTGTTTAGTCTGGAGAGTTATGAAATCTGTGTTTGGGGTGCAGAGTTATTTAGTCTGAAGTTATGAAGTTTGTATTTGGAGTGCAAAGTTGTTTAGTCTAGAGTTATGAAATCTGTGTTTGGGGTTCAGGGTTGTTAAACCTGAAGTTCTAAAGTTTGAGTTTATGTTAGCTGGTTTTTTTGTATAGTTTTTTCTACAATTTTTTAAAATTTCATTATTAAGGTTTTGTTTCCATGAATTCTAAGATTGAGTTTTTTTGTTTTTATTAATTTATGTATACTTTACAAATTTCTTTAAAGAAAAAAAAAGAAGTTAATAAGTTTGTGGTGCCCATAATTGGGTTTAAAATATTCTTGCTTTTAGTTCTATCTAAAAAGCCTCATACTAATAGAGATAATTGTCATCACTTATATACCAACGATAATTTCCTTGTCTAGCTAATATGAGACTTTGTTTGCACTCCTAACAATCTCAATGTTTCCATTAAGTTTGACCCTTGGCTGTCGAGGGAGGGTAACTATATACAAACCCTCTCATGTACATGAGTCATTGTGGGACAGTATTGTGGCTTTTCTCTTGGATAACATGAGGAGATGGAACGAGGAAAAAATACACAATGGGCTTCTGGAGGAAGAGGAGAACATCATTTGTGTCCGTTTTGGTATCGACCCTACGAGATAATTAAAGATGATCAAATCATTTGGAGTTTGGACAAAAAGGAGATATTCTCCGTTCAAAGCGCTTAAAAATGGGCATCAAAAGTGATATGAGCACATAGGCAAACCTTCATCCATAGATAAGTTACGCAAGCAATAGAATGAGTTTTGGAGAGCGAAAGTGCCTCTAAAGCTCCGAATCCATTGCTGGTGTGCTTTATCGAACACCCTTCCTACGTGCACTAACATAAACAAGAGGGGGGTCGACACGAATCCTTGGTGTATCATTTGCAAAAAGAGCCTAAGACACACTAACCCATCTATTCTAGAGATGTAAGGTAGCCAAAGATCTTTGGCGTAGTTTCTTTTAAAGTCTAATTCCATCTTTGGCAAGGCTACAAAACCAAGTCGCTGATGGATTTGGCATAGAAGGTAAAGTTGCCAACGTGTTGTGGAATATGGGATTCCTCCTTCCCTAATTGGGTTCATGATTTACTTCGATTGGACGTAGCTGCCTCTTAGTTTCTATTTTGTGTTGGTTTCTTTCTTTTGTTAAAAAAAAAAAAAGAAGCTATTTTGAGAACCACCAATATTTGAATCAACCCATTATATTCGAGACAGCTTTTACATCAAGGAAAAATATGTTTTGTGGGCAATGTTATATCAAGGCAACCAATATATCTTACCATAACCATTACATCGATGTATTAAATATTTGAAGGCAATCATTATAATAAAAACCAATCTTTTGAAACAACTATTATATATCAAGGCAACGCCAATACTTTGAAGCAATGGTAATATGAATGCAACAAATATCATGTGACAACCGTTATATTAAAGGCAACCAATTTTCAGCGCAAGTATTATATTGAATAGTGGTGATAACATACCTCATGAATAGAGACAAGTCGAATTGGTCCAAACCAACCAATTTAGTTTGATTATATATATAATTAAAAAAAACCCATAAAACTAACAGCCTCATAAAAATAAAGAAACCCTAAATATCCTCAGAAAAATTATTTATTAATAACGGTAGGATGTGAATTTGAAAATTTGGATAGCTTGGATCCTTAACCATTGAATACAAAATTGAAATAATTTTGTAGTTTTTCTTTCACACATCCGTTATGGGTGAAGTTATTGACAAAGCCAAAAACCCAGCACGAATAGGAGCCCAAGGGAGCAAACAACCGAGAACCCATGAGGTCGATCTTGGGACCACTGGGTTAGCCAAGCCTTACGAGGCCGACCCAGGTGGGGGACAACCAACCTTCATAAGGCTGACCCCCAAGTCGACCATGCTACATGAGGCTGACTGAGGTAGGGGTCAACCATACCTATATGAGGTCGACCCTCGAGTCTGCCAAGCTCTATAAGGCCGACTTGGGTGGGGGTTGGCTGATGGTTGAGGAGACTTAGGTGCGAAGACTCAACTGCGGTCAAAGTAACATTCCAGTTTAGAAACAGTTTCTTGTATTTAACACCTCGTAAGAATCACGGTAGGATTATAGTAATCCATTATGATGATAGTTTCTAAGCCATTCTATAAATACTACAATTCAGTAGTTAGAAAGGTACATCAAAATACTCACCTACTAAGCATTTGCAAACCTAATACTGATTTGAGCGTCAGAGTGGTGGTGGCTTAGAACCACCCCCCTTAGCTCATCTCTTTTGTTTTGCAGGCACGTTCAATTCCACAACAATACAAATTCATCGTTGATCTCTCGACCAAAATTTGATATCAACAGTTGGCGTCGTCTTTGAAAAATGAGTCAGTGTTTTATCGAAGAATCAAGCAACCAACACCATGAGCAAAGAAATGAGCGGGAACAATTGAGGTTCTGGAGGAGACGACTCTAATCGTGATTAGAACTCAAGGCCAATCGTAACATAGGGGCAAAGTGTCCCAAATGCTGATGCCAACCTACTAGTGGAACCCAGTCGTAATCTTTTGATAGAGCCTAGTCGACTTGTTGCGAAGAGGGCCAAACCAAAGGATAAGTATATGACATTGGAGGAAAAGATTAAAGGAATGGATCAAAGCACAACTCAGATCCTTGAAATCCTCCAGCGACCGAATCTAATCATTGAGGCATTGTCCAAGGACCTCCAAGATCAACCGAATGGTAGTAGACTCGGGGATAGGCCTGGACAAGATCAACACTCCGTTGCTAAAGACCCTCCTCCCCTGATCCGAGACCTGACCAAAGAAAAAGGCCCGCGGTAGAAGGGAAAGGAGAATCGCAGGTCAAAGATCTTCTCATGATGAAGAAGCTATGATTGGGAGGAAATGATCAGAGGTCAAGTCACCAGGCCTTGAGAAGACAACCATCTTAGGTGGACAGTCACTGGTCATGTACTAGGACAGTGCGACATAGCGACATCAAGAGCTTAACTCTTGATAGACAAACTTGTGCATTCGGTCCACGATTAGGAGAGTTGAAAAGCCAGAAGAGATTGACCTTAGGTCTGATTTACGAGACCTCGTTAATCAAAGGTGAAAGGAATTGAAAGATGGAGAAGCGAAAAGCTGACCCTGGGCACTCGAGTTGCAAATGATCCAAAGTCATAGGAGACATGAAAAAGGAGCAAGGCAACGACATATTAAACATGGAGAACCTCCTCAAGCAGGTTGACCCGCCCTTCACCGATGAGATAATGGAGGAAGAAGTCCCTTTGAAGTTCAAGTTACTGACAATGAAAGCCTACGATGGAACAAAGGACCTAGTGAAACACTTAGATATGGAACTCCTAGAGTCTAAGATGCGATCAAGTGTCGATCTTTCTCGTTCACTCTCACGGGACCAACATGTAATTGGTTCTGACAACTGAAGAGAAAGTCTATTTCCTCCTTCCGTGAACTGGCTTGAACCTTTGTAACCTAGTTCTTGGGAGGACAAGACCAAAAAAAACTACCAACTCACCTACTCACCATCAAGCAAAGTAAGAATGAGACGCTACGGGAGTATGTCTTGTGATTCAATAGTGAGGAGCTCCAAATTAAAAGTTACATGGATGGAGTGACTTTCACAGCCATTGTAGTAGGCCTCAAAGATGAAAACTTAGAAAGTGCCCATTACCTATGTGGAGCTCTTCCTTAGAGCTCAGAAGTACATGAGCGCTGACGAATTGCTACGGTCGAGACAAGTGCTAGAGGAAATGGCCAACTAGGTTGAAGGATGGATCACATGGAAGTGACCAGGACATAAGGAAAGAACGAAGTAATAGGAACCAAAGAGACGACAACTTACCCCCTCCACAGGAAATTAGTGATATTTGGTGGATTGGTGGAGGGGAATTCAGGAAAAATTCCATAATAAACTACATGCCTTTGTATCTTCAAAACGTATGAGTACCAAACATGCACTCACTACATAATCAACATCTATGAAACACCAAGAAACCAACTTTAAAAAAAAAAAAAAGCCTGAGTGGGGGTAAGAGAATAAGATTGTCATTGAATCAAAAGCTGATTCAAAGAGACGTAAGGCTATGGTTCAAGTGTGGAGCATAAGGCCTAACACGAGAAGCCTAAAGCATGAGACCTAAGACTTGGGCATGCCTAGAAAGAATCATAAGTATGGTGAGGAGGAGGCTAATCCCCACTTAAGTGTGGAGAGGAGGCCGACTCCTCGTAAGTATGGTGAGAAGGAGACCGACCCCACTTATGTGCAGAAAGGAGGCCGACCTTCGCTTAAGTGTAGGAGGAGGTTGACCCCTGCCTAAGTATGGTAAGGAAGAGGCCGACCTCCGTTGAAGTGTGGAGAAGAGGTCAAACTCTTCCTACCCTCGCCTAAGTATGGTAAGGAAGAGGCCGACCTCCATTGAAGTGCAGAGAAGAGGTCAACCTCTTCCTAAGTATGATGAGGAGAGGAAGCCGACCTTTGCTTAAGTGCGAGGTGAGAAAGCCGACCCTCACCTAAGGATGAGTGAGGAGACTGACTCAAGGTCGACCCCCATGAGGAACCAAGGTCGAACTTGAAGGAATGAATGTTTCACTCTGCAACGGAAGTATTGGATGGTCTTTGATTTTATTTAAAATTAAACTAAAAAAATAAGATTAAGCAAACTTACTTGGAGTAAATATGGAGATATTTTTGGTGGGTTTTTATCTCATCCACAAAGTCTTCTTGGCCATGACTCGAACACAGGACCAAGGCTTGTGGGAGCCTCTTGAAAGAAAATCCACAAGGGATTGAAGAGGAAGAGGTCTAGAGAGAATTCTCCAATTCTTTATTGAGGAGATGTGTGTTATGTCTAATGACTCAACCCAAGAGTCATATTTATAGAGACCAAAGGAAAATTTTTGCCATAATTAAAATATTATATTTTAATATCTAATATATTAAAATACATCTTATACTTATTTGAATCTCATTCAAATCTCCTACGATATTTATTTCTTTGAATCTTATTCAAATTTTATAAATATCATTTCTTTAATGTATCTAATATACATTAATTATTTTAATATTTAATGTATCAAATACAATAAATATATTTTTCTTTTTTATATTTAATATATATGATATATTAAATATTAATTTGAACAATTCAAATTAAATATTAATTTGAACATTTCAAATTTTTCTTTCAACTAGATTGATCTTTTAGTGTTACTATGAGCTAGTAAGAAGACCTTATGGACCTACAGATTATAAGTTCCAATGATACAAAATTAATTAATTAAACTCTTTAATTAATCAATTTTCATTCATTAACTCTAGGGTCCTTCCATTATAGACCAAGAGTTGCACTCTTATGCACTGTAGGACAAGTTGTGTCCATGGATATAACCATTACATGCAAAGTGATCATTCACAAGTTGTTCGTAATTACAGCTGGGTCAAAAGTCCATTTTACTCCTGTAATTATATATTGCATCTTAAGTACCATTAATTCTTTAATGAACAATTTGTTTATGATCTAACCATAAATTAAGTCACTCTCAGGCCAGTGAGAGAGTGGGGCCCCATTGTTCAAGTCCTGAAATCAACAGTTAAGGGAACTACTCATCTACTTACCTTATATGGGAATGAGTGAATTCCATCTTGTGAGATTATGTTCCCAGCTCTCTATTTGGTCAAGTCTCCAAAATGGTAGACATATTGAATTGGCTACAAAAGCCACTCTCACCCATGTAAATCAAAGAACAAGCCCTCATAGGCAGAAGTTCATAACTCACTCAGGATTAAGATCGAGTTGCATATGATCATCTTGATGAAATATTAATCTTCTCAATTAACGGATTTATAAAGAGAGATTAAATATTTCGTGGTTCAGTCTTATACAAACACATTGTATAGGATACCTCACTCACATGTCTCCACATGAACGATTTAGATCAAATCATTTGTAACTATTACAAAGTGGGCTGTATCAATAGTGTTACCAGGATAAGACACCCAACCTTATCCATATACTATGACCCTTTAGGTTATTTCTTGAACATAATCCTTCAGTATGTCAACCACATATTATTCAAGATTACATTAATAACCATGAATTTTTCATATTTGATAATATTATATTACAAATAAAATAATCAAAATTATTATTAATTATTAAATAAATCATTAATTACGAGGCTTTAGGACATAAACCCCAACAGAACTAAGGTCAAGAAAGATGAACCAATGAAGTAAAATATACTTTCGACTATGAACTAGACATGCCTTATAGTGTCAGACCCGAGAGTGGGGACAATCGTTATGGGTGAAATTATCGACAAGGCCGGAAGCCCATCACGAATAAGAGTCCAAGGGACCAAGCAGCTGAGATCCCATGAGGTTGATCCCGAGACCCTTGGGTTGGCCAAGTCTTACGAGGCAAACTCAGGTGGGGGAAGACCAACCTTCATGAGGCCGATCAGGGTCAGCCATGCTATATGAGGCTGACCTGGGTGGGGATTGGCCAACCTTCATGAGGTCAACCTCCCAAGTCAGCCATACCTACATAAGGTTGACCCTTGGGTCGACCATGCTACATTAGGCCAACCCCCTAGTTGGCCATGCCTCATGAGGCTGACCCAGGTGGGGGTTAACCAATGGTTGAGAAGACTTAAGTGTGAAGACTCAACCGCGGTCAGAGTAACGGTCCAATTTATAATCAGTTTCTTGTATTTAACGTCTCGCAGGAATCACGATAGGATTTTAGCAATCCATTATAATGATAGTTTGTAAACCATTCTATAAATATTATGATTAAGTAGTTAGAAAGATACGTCTAAATACTCGCATGCTACTCTCTAAGCATCTGCAAACCGGAGACTTGAGCGTCGAAGCGGAGGGGCTTAGAAATACCCCCTAGCTTAGCTATTTTGTTTTGCAGGCACGTTCCGTTCCACAACAATACAAATTCACCGTTGATCCCTCGAGCAAAATCCGGCATCAACACATCCAACAATGCAAAACTCATTCTCATTAATAATAAATAATAATCCAAACATCAACTATACAATTAGCTACTCAATCTTAAACTACCGTATTCCTCAGAAAATGGAAAAAAATAAAAGATCCTTAACCTACAATATAAACAGAAGCCTTTCATGTACTGGTAATTTATATGGAGAGTTTTATTGGTAGATCAGCTTTTGTTGATTATTAGGAAATTATGATAATAATACATAGATTAATTTTCGCAAGTAGAGATGTCTGCGGGACGGGGCGGGATCGAGGATGGCTTCCTCGTCTTCGTTCCTGTACTTGCTTCCCATTTTATTTTATGTCTCTGCAAAATTCTCTATTTAATTTTGCAAGGATCGAGGCAGAGATTCTTCGCAGAGAATTATTTCTCCTTTATGATTTTTATTTTTTTTATTTTGATTAAATAATTTTTAATGAAATTTCTACTTAAATTGTTAATTCCTAATGAGTAATTTCTATTTAAAGAGATTTTTTTTTAAAATTTCCTTAGAAAAACAAAATAATATTTCATAAAAGTTTAAATTTAGGGTTTATTATATATATATATATATATATATAATAAAGAACTCGAGGTGGGAACGAGGAACAGGGCAGGGATGGGGATTGGGAATGTATTCCTTATTCGCGTCCTCGTTTAACTAATGGGGAAAATTCCCCTCCCCCCACTTGTTCCCCCCATTTCTTGTCTACATGGAGATTCTGAGCTCTGTTAGGGGGTGCATCCTTGTGGGCTCGTCCCCACAGAAAAAATGAACATTTCTATTCGCAAGCCTTTGTGATGTTTTTTTTTAAAGTCTGGGCATGGTAGCAACAACATCGTGGATAACTGTAGAAAAAGAATGGGAGGAAGAGAAAGGCAGGACCATAGGAGAAGGGGAGAGGGAAAGGAAGAAAAGAAAACAAAATGCCACATAATATAAAAATAATGTAAAATGAATAAATATTGTCAAGCCCAACTTAACAGGGTTCAAAGTGTCGCTTTTCAAACCTCGAAGACCAAATAGACACTAATCTCAAACCTCATGGACCAAAATGTATTTTACCTCAAAAAAAATTATCTTTAAATTTTCTCACTACAATTTTTCTTTATGTTTCTCATTTATCTTCATTTCTCTAATGTATCTTTTACTCTTAACTTTACTTTCTCTCTAAAATTTTTCTTTTTATTTAATTTTTTTCTCTCTAAAATCTATCTATATCCCTCTAACTCTTCTTTCTATCTATATCCCTCTAACTCTTCTTTCTTTTTCTCTAACTAATATATATTTTTTAATTATGAACTCTAAATAATATCTCTCTCTAATATTTTTCTTTTATCTCTCTAGATTTAGTTTGTATAGTCACGTATAGTCACGTATTTTCGTCTGGCTCAATTTTATAAAATTGATGGCTAGATTAATAATGTGTATGCATTTTCTATGTTCATAATTAAAATTTCTTATAATTGGTTATCTCCACATTGTTGTTTGTTTTTTTTTCCCTTTAAATTTGTTATTGCTGTTTGCTTACTTTTTATGCTTTTGTTTACTATTAGTATTTTTATTTCTCTATTTTTTGTTGGAGTAAAAACACAAAAGAGTTTAAAAGAGTAAGTTTCTTTGAATTTTGAATTAGTATGCAAATGTTGGTATCTTTTTTTAGTGTTAGATCTTTTTGGCATGGTTTTCAAAAAAGAAAAAAACTAGCCAGTAAAAAATAACACAAAAGCGGAAGTGATTTGGGCTTTTTATACTCCTTCTCGGCCAAAATACACCAGCACACCTACACTAGCATAGCCACACTCACACACAAAGAAACACACAGAAAAAAAAAAAAAAACTACATAGTGAGCTTTGCACAGAAAATAGCTAAAAAAAATCCAGAGTACAATGAAAAGTTTAGCTTAGTTGGAGGTTGCATTTGATATAGGGCTTTTGTCCCAAGGACTCGTACCTCAAGAAACATGCGGGTTTAATGTTCTCGATTCCATCCATTAGATCCATTTCTTATCTTTCTCAACCACCTTGAAATAAAAAATAAAGTAAGGTATTAGAAGCTTGCTATTTGTTATTGTCGTTTCTTACATCTTTTGTCATTTTTTTTTTCCGTATATTACAATGTGAGTTTTCACATTTTGCTTTAGATCTATATTTTCGATGTGTGTTTAGAAAGGAATAAGCCTGTGTAATGAAGAAGAAGGAAGAACAAAGAGGTTTAAGATATACCAAAGAGCTAAAGGCTTTTTGCATTCAATGTATCACTAAGGAGCCAACTCCCTTTCTTATAGAAGGAGAAAACGTGAAGAGCAAGCTCAAAGTACATAAGAAATAGATAGACAAGAATGTACATAAGTACAGAGGTGTACTCGAGAACACCCAACCTACACATTAACTCTACCAATAGAGCACTGTCAATCAATCACATATATAACTGTACAACACGTGAATGTTATGTCTTAACATCCTCCCTCAAACAAGGCGAAGGAGAGAACTGAAGACCTAGTTTGTTGCGGAAGTGTAGGAACATTTGTTGAGGTAATGGCTTAGTAAAGCAGTCAACCACTTGTGATTGAGAAGCAATGTGCTTGATGATGAGTTGTTGAGCTAGAACTTGATCACGAATAAAATGAGCATCCACTTCAATATGCTTGGTGCGAACATGAAATATCGGGTTATGAGCAAGGGCAACCGCACATTTGATGATGCACTCTTTATCCTCCAACGACCCAACCAAAAATTTCTATTCTAATTCATCTTTAATTTCTCTCTTATACAAGTTTTAAGAACCCACTAGAATTTATTGTGGAGAAATTTACTTAGCCAACAACATAATTTAAGCTTCATTATTTTATAAACAATGTAAAAGTCCATTATTATTTTATGTCCAAAATTTGGCAAAATTATATCTATGGACCTGATACAGAGGGGAGAGGCTCAATCTATCTTCTTGTAAACATTTGGGGAGAGCTAACTAGGGTTTATAGAGGTGATTATATTTGCATAGAACCATGACAACAAGAACAACTCTCTCTATTTTTTTTTTCTATGGCAGCAAGTGAGAGAGTTTCAAGATAGAGTAGCCATAATAATTCATGTTGATGATGATCAAGCTCTCTGAAACTTCATGGCATGAGCTTTCATGGTGGAGAGAAAGTTGGACAATCCAATCAAGAAGACAACCAGAAGATGATCTCCCCCGCAGCTTGCTTGAATATTTCTTCCGCCACCATCGCCTCCCCGAATTCATCGCAAGCTCCGTTTGTCTGCTTTCGTCGAAAGAAATCGTTTCAAATAATGACTAATTGCAATCAACTCAATAAGAGTCTATTAGATAATATTTTCATTTCTTGTTTCTTGTTTCTTATTTTTTATTTTTATTTTTGTTTTTAAGTTTTCCATCTTTCTTAAAATATGGCTAAATTAAAATATACAATTTTTTATTTATATTTTTGTTTTTAAGTTTTCCATCTTTCTTAAAATATGGCTAAATTAAAATATACAATAGGGTGTATAACCTTTTGAGTGATTTTCAATTTGGTTTCAAATGTTATAAAATTTTTACTTCGACCATTTTCTATTTAAAAATTTCAATTAGATACTTTAACACAAAATTTATTGAAAAAATATATTATTATTATTTTATAAACATGTTTGAACACGTGGACATGTCATTTGGATACTAATCGGTTGATGAAACCCATCATGCTTATGTGTCTTATTATGTTAATAAAACAAAAATTAAGTTTTCTAGCTATTAACCACCTGCAATAGATGTTTTACAAAAGAACATAATTCATAATTTTTAATATATCAAGGGGAAAATAGAGAATTTTAAAAGATTAAAGACTAAATTCAGAATACCTTGTACATTTATATTTAGTATTTTGATAATAATTTTCTATTTCTTGTTTTTATTTTTTTATTAAAAAAAAGACAATTTTATTTGGCAATTAACCATTTTTTGTTTCATCATTCATTAAGATTTTAAAATAAAAAAAAAAACATGAAATACAATTCTTCAAAGCAAGATATAAAGAAAAAGAATCATGGTTACCAAATAAGAGATTTTTGTCCAAGTGAGCTTAGCATAGAAGTAACTGACATGTACTTTCGACCAAGAGGTTAGAGGTCCGAATCTCTAACCCCAAATGTTGTTGAACTCAAAATACAGGGAGTTCTAAAAAAATAAACAAAATGAAAAACAAAGATATAGAGGGAGGTCACACTTACATGGGCTTGAATCATAAAGAAGGTGCGATGGAAATCGGAGGACACATGAGCCGAAACAACCTCGATCTGATGCTTATCTAGAACATAACAAACCGCGCTAAACAGGCCGGGCTTCTTGCCGGAGCAGACGCAGAAATGCGCGTCGCCGCCGCAGACGCTCAACACGAGGTTGGAGGAAGTCCAAGTCTGGAACGCCGTAGTAGTACTAGAGAAGGGCGGCGGTGGCGGTGGTGGAAGAATATTAATAACATTAGCGGCGGCGGCGGAAAGATGAGTAAGTAGAGTGGACGACATGTCGTTGTTGGAGGAGGAAGAGGCTTGGTCGGCTAAGAAGGCCTCGCGAGTTGTGGTGGTCGAGGTTTGGGAAGGAGGATAATGAACAACCTTGCAGCTCACAGCTGGATTATTGGTGTTGTTTTTGTTGTTTTGGAGCTTTTCAAGCTTTTGGTTATGGAGTTTTTGGAGGGTTTGTTGTAGGGTTTTTATGTAGTTTACTGCTTCGTCCACTATCGTTGATTTGTCTGCCTGCCATTTATATACAACATATATTCGATTTCACACATCAATGTATTTATTCAACAAATAGATATATGTATGTACATGTGCGGACATGTAAAAGTAGATAACAAATTGCTCGGTTTGATAACAATTTGATTTTTAATTACATTATGTTTGTTTTCTCACAATTTATTCACAATAATTTTTCATCTTTTCTAAGGAGAAATATTTGAATTTTTAGTCAAATTCCAAAAATAAAAACAAGTTTTAAAAACTTTTTTTTTTATTTATTTATTTTAAATTTTAGTTTTCAACACTTGCTTGGATTTTGAAAAATTCTATAAAAAAGTAGATAACAAAATAAAGAAATTCATAGGTGGAAAAATAGTGTGTTTATAAGCTTTATTTTCAAAATCCAAATGGTTTGTATATTTAGGGGCTGTTTGGGGCAAGGGTTATAATAACTTGTGTTATAATAACCTGTGGAATACTCTGCACCCCAAACACAGACTATTATAACCCCAGACTAAACAACTCTGCATTTTAAACAATATTATATTATTTCACAGACTATTATAATCCACAAACTATTATAACTCCCTGTTATTATAACCCACTCAGTGCCCCAAACAGCCCCTTAGAGTTTTAGAATTAGGTGTCTATTTAGAGTTTTTATGGCGGATTTGTAGGGATCTTATATATGAACGTATTCGACATGGTTTTAAAAAATTTATTGACTTATAAGATATAAAATTAAAAGGTGTGTCTATTAAACATAAATTCAATTTTATGTCTAATAAATATTTATATTTTTATAAATTGTCGAGTAGTTCATAGATTTATTAACTACAAATAAAAAATTTAAGAGTCTATTTAGATATAACGTTGATGGTTTAGAGACTAAACTTATAAAAATAAAAAATAATAATAAAATATACCTGAACTCAATATATATTTTTAAAAGTTATTTTATTAGTTTCAAAATTCAACAATGATTTGAGATTTTAAAATAAAGAAATGGTTTGTATATAAGTCTAATTTTCTTTTATTAAGCATTAAGCATAGAAAAGTAAAGCAAAATTATTGTCAAATTGAAAAAGCACATGAAACAAATACTTAATATATATATATATATATATATGGTCAAAGGCATGTTTGTTTTATGTACTCTTTCAATTAATGAATACTAATTTAAATGTTAACTTGAACATATATAGCTCAACTGACATAAAATATATACCATCGATCCAGCAGTCAGAGGTTTGAATTCTCTCCCCTATATATTATATATATAAAAAAACTAATTTACAGTATACAAATTAGAATGACATAAGACCTAGTTTTGTTTTTAGCTTTCTATTTTCTTACAATTTAGCTTTAAATTTTTATTAAAAAAAATCTTAATCCAATTTCGAGAAGAGAAGGTAAAGAAATTTTTTTTTTTTTTTTTTTTGTTTTTAATTTCTTTTAGTTATAGTTTATAAAACAATTTTAAGAATATATATTAAAAAGGAGAATTAGTAAATAAGCATAATTTTTTAAAACATACCACCGAAACAAAACAAACCTAAATTGTTCCCTTTTTAAACCCTACTTTTTTTTTAATCCAACAACATGTGAACTGAAGAATTCAAACATTTTATTTCTTAGTTGAAGATACATATCTTAACCAGTTTAACTATATCTAGATTGGTAAAAACAAAAAAAATTATAATAAAATGTTTTAAGTGAACTCATGACAACAATCAATTTCTTCAACAGACAATTTCACTTTCTTAAAAAATGAGGTTGTTCATCGATGATCTCTTTATTTCATTTTCTTTTTTAAAAAAACTTGTAAAACCTTAATAAAAATAATTAAAATACAGAGAAAAAAAACATGCCCTTTTTCTGTTTTCATTAAAAACATGTCATTAGAAACTACTTTCTCCATTAATATTAAAAGGCATAATGTACCTTAAAAAAAAAAGAAAGAGGCATGATTTATTCATTTATTTATTTATTTTGAGTTCAAAAGAGGAATGATATACAATGAAGAATCCCATATGACTAAAATCGAAGACACACGCATACAAAAATGCCATTTTTGGCAGCTTTTATGGTTCATCACTCGTTTGAAAAGTTGTCTTTATATGAACCAAACAAAAAAAAAAAAAAAACCCTCGTAATAATATAATTAATACCACAATTAAACAGCAAGAAAAGGAAAAAAAGTCAAAATTCAAAATTTACAAAACAAGTGAGCTTTTTCTTTTCAAAAACAATGGATGAGATGAACAAAAAAAAAAAATTAAAATCAAATTGATATAATTTTTATTTAAAATGAAGTTACCTTAGCGGGAAGGTGAGGAAGCAAAGCATGAAGATTAGAGAACATATTCCTCATCTTCTTCCTCCTCTCTCTCTCCGTCCAAATATGAATCTCATGATCCGACGACTCTGCAGCCCCACCTGATTTTCCCTCCGCCGCCTCCCTCTTCCTCCCCGCCGGCGGTGGCGGTGGCGGCGGAGGTAAGAAGTGGGTTTTGGTGGGGGATTTGTTGTTGTCGTTCTCATTGTCATTATCATTATCGTCGTCGTTGTCGCTGCTGGAGTTGAGGAGGGACCAAAGGTGGTGGTGGCTGGACATGGCGGAGATGGGTGGTGGCGGCGGCGGCGGCGGGTGGGAAGAGGAAAAAAAGAGGGGGGTTTATAAGAGAGGTGGAGTTAGAGAAAAAGCACAAATACAATCATAAGAGGATGCCGTTACGGCGCTACAAAACAAAAACGGATACCTCCTTATTATACTCGACCCTCGGGACCCACTTTGGACGGTGGCTGGCTTTCTTTTCTTCATTTGTTTCTTTCTTTTTTTCTACTTCAATTGGTTTTTCTTTCTCATACTTTTTCATTCGATTACAAATTAATGGTTATTTACGAAAGTTTTTTAGTTCAATCACATGTTAAGTAGGATTCGAAATTCTGATTTTTTGGTCGATGACGTATTTGTCTAAAATGAAATTAATAAACCAAATGTAGATGCAAGTTCGAATATAGTTCAATGAATAAAGTACATATTACTATTTTAAAAATTGATGTTTCGACTCTCTACTTTGCAATTGACAAACTAAAAAAATAAAAACTAAATTTCGACTAAGGGTCAATTGAACTGGCTGAGAACTTAAGTATTTTAATTTATAAGTTGAGTCTAAGTATAATACTCAATTGGTTCAAATATAAGTAATCTTTCTTATAGGTCAACGGTAATTGTTGTCTTACTTTTTTAAAGTTTTCAAAATCTAAGCTTACTTTTAATTAAAAAGTAGTTTTTAAAAATCATGTTTTTTTTTTTAAATTTTGCTAAGAAATCAAATGTGTTTCTAAAAAAAGCCTATGAGAAAATAAGTGTATATTTTTTTTGAGTACAACAAATGTGGATATGAGGATTTGAACTTTCGACCTCAAGAGAAGTACATACCAATTACTATGCTCACTTTCGCAAACCAGTATAATTTTTAAAAAAAAAATTAAAAATAAAATAATTATCAAATGAGACTTTAAATTTTTATCTTACTTTTATAACGTTACATTCTAAAAGAAATAATTAATAAAGTGAATAAAAATAAATGAATTTAAATGAAATGTATTGAAAAAAAGAAAAGAAAAGAAAATAGTGATTTTATTTATAACGTACTTGATAAAATGTTGATGTGGAATTGTGATGCCAAATAATTAGATAAGTTTGGTTGAAATTCATTTGAACTTTTGTATAGTTCAACAATATGTGAGTGTGGGATTCAAACTTCTAACTTTTTAGTTGATGATACAATATTTTAACCAATTGAGTTTAAATTCTTAGGAAGTTGGACCTACGTCATGGCGTTAAACTTGAAGTGGGTATAAAATTACTTACCATAGACGTGAAAATCTACTAATAATTTGATGACCCAAATCATTGGTTTTACTAAAAAAAATTATTATCAAATATATCAGATAGGGAACTCAGTTGGTATAATAAAATAGTACCCATATATATATGAAGAAATTCCATTCCTTCTTTCTTTTTTGAAAGGGGAAAAATTAATGCCACAACATATATATTTGTGATCACAAGCCTTACAAGGCCAATTAATTAATATATGTATGGCTGTGTGAAAAATGCCCAAAAGAATTTGGTAAAAGTAAAATTAAAAATGAAAGTTTTTTATTTTTTTTGGTTCAACAACATGAAGTAGAAATTTGAACTGCTAACTTCTTGGTTGAGGATATAATGTCTTAAACCAGTTGAGTTGCTCAGGTTGGCAAGTGTGATTTTCCTCAAATTCTCAGCCCCCAAGTTGAATATGGGAGAAAGATAAGGTTAAAAATTGTTGTTGGGTATGGAGCGATGAGTTGGTATTCTCACTATTCTACTTCACTCTTTTGTCGTTTCTACTTTTGAAGATTCAACTCTACAAAATTAATAGTAAAATAATTTCTTTATTAAATACGTTATTATGGTAGGACTCTTCTAATTCTATCGAAATTAAAAAGAAAAACCAAAACAAAACAAAAACTCAATACGTTTCCGTATAAATCCAAATTTTATATAGGATCTTTTTTACTCCTTCCATATTTGGAAGAATTCAAGGAAGTTGTTCGATAATATTTCTTCCTATTACTCAGCAATATATATCATACTATCAAGACGATTTCTACGAAGTTCATATATTCAAACATATTTTAAGTGGTTAAGATATTAATAATCACCTATATATAATTAGTTAAGGTTCAAAGTTGCACCCACATGTTTTGATTTTACAAAAAAAACACACACATATATATTACTTTCTAATAAAAAGTTAGGTTTGTTTGGATGCATTTATAGAAGGTTAATTATTACTCACTTAAAAAGGAAAAGGAAAATGAATCCACGTAGGTTGAGTTGGATTCATTTGGCTCCCTTCATTATTGATAACCAAATCTATTATTGTATTCATCATTCTATTATGAGTCCATTTAATGACTATTCTGAGTCATGACTATTCTGTTTGGTTTTATTTTAAGAATGATTTTTTTAATGATAATTCTTTATATTTCTTAAATAGCGCCGTTAAAATCTTCACAAAAATTCAAAAAATACTATATATATATATATATATATATATATATATATATATATATATATATATATATATTGGGTTTCATTCTATTTTAGTTGTGTACTTTCAAATGTCTAAATTTAGTATTTATATTTTGAATAAAACTTAAAAATGGTCGTACTGTTAGTTTGAAGTTAATTTTTTTTTCTTATCCAAATTGGTTAAATAAATAATTATTATTTTCATGCAAGAATAGATACAATTTGAACATATTTATAAAATATATAGAGAAGATTAATAGAGACTAATATTTTTTTTTTGGTAAAAGTTAACAATAAACTAACTACAGGGACCAATTTTAAACTTTATTAAAAGTACAAAGACTAATTTTAAACATTTAAAAGTAAGACTAAAATAAAATGAAATTCAAATTACAAGGACCAAAATGGTCTTTTAACCAATAATATTTCAAGAGCTACTTCTTTTTAGATTTCAATTAACAATAATTTATCCATTCGATAATAGCTCAGTAGATAAAGATACCAATTAACATCTCAAAGTTCGATGATTCAATCTCCCAGCCCATAATCGTTCAACTTCAAATAAAATTAACAACAATTTTGTTTCTAATCTATTTTTGGAACTTGCATGTAACGGTTGAGCTTCTAGCATTAACAGTTTTGTTATAATCAAATTGGTCTTTAATATGAAGTCTTAGTTTCAAAAAAATATACAAATAAACAAATAATCAAACTACCTTTAATTTTGAAGGATGAGAATTTTATCGGCTTGATTCACATGTTTATATTTTATAAAAATGTTATCAAATTTTTAATAAAAAAATTCAACTAAACAACTTAGACCCTATTTGATAACTATTTGGTTCTTGAAAATTAAGTTTATAAATACTATTTCTACCTTTTAAGTTTTTTTTTTAATCTTTTTTGCAAAATTGTTTTCAAAATCTAAGCCAAAATTTATAAAACTAAAAAAAAAAAAGTAGTTTTTAAAATTATTTATTATTTTTTTTGAATTTAGCTAAGAATTCAATTGTTTCTTCAAGAAGGGTAAATCCATAGCAAATAAATGGTAAGTTGAACAAACACAATTTTCAGAAATAGAAAATTAAAAACAAAACCGTTATCAAACGAGACCTTAATTCTTACTTTTCAAATGTGTATGGACTAAATTATTAAAAATAAAAAAATAAATATATGAAGACCAAAATGCTAAAGTACCGAGAATATGTTAAATTAATTACCAAATTTAGGCCATGAACTTTTATAGTTATATTTATTTAGTTCCTAAACTTTCAAAAGTTTAAGTTACATTCAAGGACTTTGTGAATTGTGTTTTTGTGTAGTCCCTCCCATTTGACATGGCATGCTTAATAGATCAACGTTGGTTGATTTGACATGATGTGATAGACAAATATCATAAGGAATTAGAAAATCATATAAAACTAACTGAGGTTGAGTTTATAAATGGATATGATACATTTCTACAGAAAGAAGATATGTTGCACGTGATTCTTTATTTTGTCTATGTTTCTATAATCAATTCGATCCCTCGATTGAATCGGGGGCAAACGCTCACGAAAAGATTGTTTGGATTTAAGGAGTCACCTTGGATTTATCCATGGTATGTCTATTCCTTAGCTCGTCGATCAAATCTAAAAAGATTTAGAATTACGAAAGCTATCCACCCTATTTTGTCATATGTTTTATCAAATCACATAACTTTAATCAAATAGATATGTTAAATTATCATTCATAATTAACAATGTTTTAACGACATGAGCCATTGTAGGTTCGTAATTCAAAATTTGAGAATGTAATTCAAAATTTTCATGAGATGTGGATTAAATAAATACAACCATAAAAGGATTTGTACTAAATTGTAAACAAAATTTGTAATTTATTGGTAAATGAAGTAGAAAGTGGGTGGGAAATACCAAAAATAAATAGAAGTAGGAGATTTTAGTTTTAGAAAGCGCGTTGAACCAAAACAAAAATGTTGGTGAACGGCTAAAAGTAAAAAGAAGAGTAAGGTTTGTTCCTTCGTATATTGTGGCTGTGAGATTCTTCAAGTTAGGGGAGCGTTACTAAGTAACAAACCTCCTTAATCATTACAACTTTGGAAAATGTATTCTTATATCTTTGTTTTTTCTTTAATAGAAAATTCAAATGTCATTTTGACCGACTCAAACATAGCTCAACTGGTTAAGATATAGATCATCGATCAAAAAGTCAGAAGTGCAAATTCTTACCTCCACATGTTGAATTAAAGAAAAAAAATCAAAGTCAACCTTAGTATAGTTTAACCAGTTAAGGTATTAAATCTTCAATCAAAATGTCAAAAGTTCGAATTCTCACCCCCACATGTTGTTCAACTAAAAAAAATCCAACAACATGTAGGGTGGGAGAGAATTTGAATCTCTAACCTTTTAATAGAGGGTAAATGTCTTAACTCATTGAGTTATATTTAGGTTGAAAAAAAAAATCAAATGTCATTAATACATATTGCATACAAATGTTAATATAAAATTTTGACATAAATTTTGGAAGGGCAGTTAGGTTGGGCAAATTAAAGTTAAGGTTAAAATATAATAATTGAATTCTACTTTTGAACCAAAATTATAGGTCATGTTTGATAACTATTTGGATCCCATTTGATAATAATTTGGTTTTTGATAATTGTGCTTGTTTTCTCATCATTTCTCTATAATGAATTTCATCTTTTTAAGAAAACATTTGAATTCTTAGCCAAATTCTAAAAACAAAAACAAGTTTTCGAAAACTACGGCCCCGATTGATTACTATTTGGTTTTTGAAAAATAAGCATATAAATATGACTTCCCACTTATGAGTTTCCTTGTTTTGTTATCTACTTTTTACATATGTTTTTGTTTAATTTTCAAAAACCAAATGGTTATCTAACGGGGCCATTTTTTTAGTTTTCAAAACTTGGCTTGGTTATTGAAAACATATGTAAAAAGTAAATAACAAAACAAATAAGCCCATAGGTGCAAGTAGTATTCATAGTATTAAGATTACATGGAGTTCCATCTCAAAACCAATTGGCAATGGGAGGAGTAACTCATATATCTTATAAATTGTGAGGTCACTCTTCATCTTTCAGATGTGGGATCCTCAATATGCCCCCTCAAGATGGTTCATCTTTGGGTTCACCATTCTTAGATCAGATCCCAATTTTAATTTTTGGACCGAATACCCGTTTGGGTTTAATGGGCTCTGATACCATATTAAGATTACATGAAGTTCCATCTCAAAACCAATTGGCAATGGGAGGAGTAACTCATATATCTTATAAATTGTGAGGTCACTCTTCATCTTTCAGATGTGGGATCCTCAATACATAGGCTTAATTTTCCAAAACCAAAAACCAAAAACCAAATGTGGTTATCAAACAAGACCTACTTTTTTTAGTTTTCAAAATTTGGCTTGAATTTTGAAAACATTTGCAAAATGTGGATAAGAAAACAAAGAATTCTCTAGGTGAAAGTAGTGTTTATAAGCTTAATTTTCAAAAACTAAAAAGCAAATGTTTATCAAACGAGGCTGTAATTAATCTCATTGTGTCTCAAATGACGACATCTCATCCAAATTTTATATATTGGAGTATCCCATTAGAGATTGAAGATAAGTATCATTCAAAGTCCAAAGAGGTAACTACAAGTGTGCAAACTTATTATTCTATCAATTAAATTGGCATCTAAACTAACATAAATGAATCAATTTAGGCCCTCAATTTGAAAATCACCCATGCATCAAGTCTCACACGTGTGTAGACTTCTTAAAAAATATAGACCCTCTATTTGAAAATCGTCAATTATTTGAAACAGATGGTCTAAATTAGAGATGCCAATTTTTTTCGCGAGGAACCGCCCCTAATAGGGTAGGGAATCCCCATTTATGTGGGGGAATGGGAGAGGGAGTAGGAAATTTTTTTTCCATGAGCTAAACGGAGACGGGGATGGAAAATGTATTCCCCATACATCCTCGTTCCCCACCCCATTTATTTTTTATATTATTTTATTTTATTATACAGACAAACACACATACATTTAAGGTTTTATTATTAGTGATTTAGATAATTTGATATGTTTGAATTAATGGTTAAAATTTTGAATTATACGTATGGATAATGTTGTGCAAAAACTTACTACGCAAGCATACGCAATCGTAGGTAGTAAGTGGTAAACAAGGTCGATCCCACGAGGACTAATATAAGTAAAGTTATTGAAATTAAGCACAAACTTGCCAACGCAAAACTAAACTAAAGAACACAATTCAACCCACAAGTTAACTAAAAACAAGCACAAAAGCGGCTACTAAACTAAGAGAGACTTAAAAAGGAAAAATCTAACTTTAAACAAAGACTTGAGAGGCTAAACACGTACTAAAATGATTAAAACTGGGGGCTGGATTTTAGAAAGGCAATGGCTGTTTTTGCCTAATTGAGGTCAACAATGCTATAGCATTAGACACCATAATATTATACAAAAGAGAATTTTCACATGAAACCGACCTAAAAACCTCTCGAACTCGATTTTCTTGCCTTTAACACTGAGTTAAGCATATGTCTATGAAAATCCAATGCTAATGAACACTAATAATACCCAAATTATCCAAAATCACAAGCTTAGAATGTATGTCTATACCCTATAACTTCTACCCTTAAGGAGAAATCACTTGCTCCATTTGTGTTAATCCACCCATTCATAACCCTTTCAGTATTAAGAACTAGTTTGTGCCTCACCTAAGGTGATCAAGCTCAAATAAGAACTTGCAATAAACACCACAAATGAATGTACAACGTCATAAAAATGCATTGAGTCAATAGAGTTCAAACAACCACATCCATCCTTAAATTTCAACCCTAAAAAAACTTAGCCCATGACTTCAAAACAGAAAATAAACCAATATAATTCAGAAATCAACATCTTGAGATTAATTTAAGAGTTACACCAAAATGGCTATTAAAATGTTCTAACCTTGCTCAAAGCTTAAGAAAAACTAAGGGTAATACAAAATCAATAAACTAGAAGGTAAAACTAGAGAGAAAATGAGAAAGAGAGAGTAGAGGATGAATCTTCTTCTTCTTCTTCTTCTTCAAAAGCTTGAAAGATCGATGTCTTCTTCTTCCCTTTTCTCTATTTTTTACTTTTTTTTTTTCTTTTTCAGCCTCCCCCTTTTTGCCCCAGGGCTCTCCTTATTCTATTCTTTCCCTTTAAGGGCTTATTTGGCTTACTGTCCACGTGGCTGCTGCTTATTGGTCTATTTTTAACACACGCTGATGTAAGCTTTAAATTATGTGTAAAATTCTACGTCCAAATGTGGTTTGCAATGGTGTAGCATTGCTAACCACATAGAAATGTGGTTTTCAATGCTATAGCATTGCTAATCACATTCAGCTGCCAGCCCATAAAATTGGTCTACAAGCCCAAAGGTTCTTCAGCCCAACTTTATATTCGAAAAATACCTGTCCAAATGAGAGAAAATTCAACAAAAGTAAAGGAAGAATATAAGATTTTTCAATATTCATGCTTGCTTAATTTGGTAACCAAATAAACGCTACAAAACTTACAATGTAATGCAAATAACTTGATTTTTAGCAAGGTCCAAGAGTGAAATTGTGACAATTTACTCGCATTTGGGTTATCAAATAATTAGATAATTTGATATGGAATATTATTTTGTTTCTCTAAGGAGGTTTAAGAATTTTATCTTTAAATAGATATTTTCTTTTATAGGAAATTAACTTGTTGATACCAAATTTTGGTCGGGATCAACGATGAATTTATATTGTTGTGGAACAACGGATGCTTAGAGAGTAGTAGGCGAGTGTTTTTGACGTACCTTTCTAACTACTGAATCGCAGTATTTATAGGATAGTTTCGAAACCGTCATTATAAATGAGCACTATAATTGTGCCGTGATTCTCGCGATATGTTAAATATGAGAAGCGGTTACGAGATTGGATCATTACTCAGTCAATCCTTTAGTCAAACTGTTTAACAGAAGTTGTCTAGGGCATGGGTCGTCCTCACCTAAGGGTGGCCAACTTGGGATCGGCCTCACCAAAGGTGGCCGACTTGGGGGTCGGCTTCCCTAGCATGAGTCGGCCTCGCTAGTTTGGCCGACTCCCACTCGAGTTGGCCTCGTGGTTGCTTGCTTCCTGAGTTCTTATTCTTGGCAACTTATATCTTGGTTGATAATTCTGCCCATAACATAGCTATTTAAATGAAGATTTCCTGTGAACAATTAACTATATAATTAAAAATTAATGGATATTTCCCATGAAAAGTTAACAATTTGAAAATTTATCAAAAAAATAATTTGATTGAATTGAGATTAAAAAAAGAAAAAAAAAACTAAATGGGAAATAATTCCTTGTGGGAAACCCAAACCCCGCAAATTCTCCATAAAGAATCTCCGTCCCGATCCCCGTGAAATTTACAAAACATAGAGGGTAGGAACGCGAACGGAGAAGTCATCCCCGTCCCCGCCCCGCCCCGTGGACATCCCTAGTCTACATTGATTCACTTGTGAAAGTTCAAGAGTTTAACTGATATAATTATAAGTTTGCACACATGTAAACTAACGTTTTTCAAATAGAATCTAACAGAGTGTGTAAATTGATACACTCATGAAAGTTTAAGGTTTAAATTGATACAATTATTAGTTTAGAATTTTTATTGATACAACCCCCAAAGTTTAGGCTCCGTTTGATAACCATTTAGTTTTTTGTTTTTGATTTTTGATTTTTGAAATTTATGCTTGTTTTCCTACAATTTCTTTATCATGGGTTTCACCTCTCTTAAACAAACATTTGAATTCTTAGTCAAATTCCAAAAACAAAAATAAGCTTTTAAAAATTACTTTTTTTAGGTCTCGTTTGATAACCATTTGATTTTAAAAAATTAAGCCTATAAATACTACTTCCACCTATGGATTTCTATGTTTTCTTATCTACTTTTTACATATTTTTGCAAAACCCAAGCCAAGTTTTGAAAACTAAAATAAGCGGTTTTCAAAAACTTGATTTTGTTTTTGGAATTTGGTTACAAACTCCAATATTGATTCCTTAAGAAAGATGAAAACCATTGTAGAGAAGATGAAAAATATTGTAGAGAAATTGTGAGAAAACAAACCAAATGGTTATCAATCAGGGCCTTAATTTTCAAATTTTGGCTTGATTTTTGAAAACATAGGTACAAAGTAGATAACAAAATAAAGAATCTCATAGGTAAAAGTAGTGTTTACAAGCTTAATTTTCAAAAACAAAAAACTAAATGGTTATCAAACGGGCCTAGGGATAAAATTGATTTTTACCCACATTTTTCTAAGGGACTATAAATAGATATAATGTTGATGGTACATAGACCAAGTTTGTAATTTAGCCAATAAACAAGAAATTATGGTTGGGGCGGAAAATTGTATTCTTTTTTTTTTTTTTTTTTTTGAATGATGAGAAAATGTATTACTTAGGCCCTATTTCTAGAGATGTCCATTTAACCCGTGAGACTGGGGCCCCAAGAGGACTTGCTCTGAACGGGACGGAGAATCCTCGACTACACGGAGAATGGGGGAGGGAGTAGGGAGAGTTTTCTCTCTGTTGGCTAAATGGGACGGGGATGGGAAATATATTCCTCGTCCTTGTCCCCGTTCCCGTCCTCGCCCCCGCCCCGCCCCGATTAGATAGTGTGTGTGTGTGTATATATATATAAATAAGCTATAAATAGAATTTTTTTTAAAAAAAACTATAGTACGAATTAGTTGAAGACTATTTTTTATTAAAAAAAAGTTAAAAACTATGTTGTAATATTCAAATTTGAATTTTAAAAATTAAATTGTTTCAACATTATAATATTTTTACTTAAGGTATATTATTGTTTTTATTAGGAAATTTTATAACATTTTCTTTAAATAGAAATTATATTGAAAATTATTCATTTAAAAGTCATTGGAAAAAATTGCTATTATTGTTGAGAATAAAATTTAAAAAATTAAAAAATTAAAAAAAGAATAGAAAAAAATTCCCCACGAAGAACTCGATGCCCGCAGATTCTCCGCGAAGAATCCCCACCCCGATCTCTACGAAAATAAATGAAAAATTTTGTAGAGATGGGGATTGAAATAGGTGGCGGGGACAGGGAAGGCTTCCCCGTCCCCACCACGCCCCTTAGACATCTCTACCTATTTCATAATGATTTCTTTTTTATTCTTCTCTTTTTTTTAAAAAAAAATCAAGATCAGAAAACTACTCATACGTTTTATTTTTTATCTTATTTATAATTTGTAGTACTTTTAAGTTATACCTATGTTTTCTCACATTTTGAAAACACTTTTGAAATTTTAACTAAAATTCATTCACACAAATTTTTGAAATCTACATTTTTTTAAATTTGGTAACTACTAAGAAGGAGAAAAGCTATTTCAATATTTGCTACCAATAGAAAAGAAAAATGAAAAGAAAAAGGAAAGAAAAAGGAAAATCCCAACAGGACCCTATGTTCTCGTTACTCCTAGAAAAGTTAGGCTAAAATTTCAAAAATAATTTCAAAAGTAGCTTAGAGAATTTATAAAAAGTTATTAGGAAATAAGTATGATTTTTAACAATAGAAAACAAAAGCAAAAACGTTATGAAATAGTTTGTTATGTTTTTTTTTTTTGAAAAAGTTAAATAAAATTAGGTTGACATTATATGAACAGTTTTTTTAATGTCAGTTAATTTGATTTTCACGAAATTGAATGCTAAAATGAATGTAGATTATTGTTTTGTGTTATATTTATGAGTCCCTAAGTAGAGGTGTTTCCTAACGGTCAACTTAAGTAGCTCAACCTAGATAGGACCTGCCTTAAACAGAGTTCCCTCTTGATCAAAAACTTTTTATTTGAATTCATGCCCATCAACAACACCAAAATATTTTTTTGTTCTTTTTTTTAAAGAAAAATGCAAGAAAAGATAACTTATCCAATTCTAGTAGGGAGACCGCTACCATGTTCCTTCATTTTACACCTAGGTCTCGATGATGGACGAGATGTAAGTCTTAGTTGAGGTGCTTTAATCACAACGGGTCTTGCATGCTCAAGAGATCTACATATGCCTTTGAAAGTAGGAATTACGGTTGCAACTTGTGTTGCATACTGCAAATTATCATCCCTCATGCTCTCCTTTCTGTATTCTTCTTCATGTAGTGTTTCCTACAAGCTACAATAAGTGAAAGCAGGACATTCTAGTATCGAGAGAACTTTGGATGTCATTTGCTCTGGAATTGCTACTGCATAACTCACTGCGACTTCCTTTTCTAATTCCTGTGTTTGGGGTGCAGGGTTGTGTTGGGCTGGTTTGCTGAAACCTGTGTTTAGGGTGCAGGGTTGGGTTGGGCTGGGTTTGTTTAGTCTTTTTTTTTTTTTTTTTTTTTTTTATAAATTTTCAAATTGATTATTATTTTTAAAAAAATCTTACACTGTTTTTTTTCCTACTCCATTTTTTTAACTTCATAATTTTTTTGGTGTGTTACATACCAACTATGTAACCAATTATGTAGAGTAATTGTTACAACTATAGTTCAATTTGAATTATACTATGTGTAGTTTGTATAACTATATGCTATCTCATTCACTCCACTCATGATGACATAAAATTGAAGATTATGCGTAGCAACAGATAATTAATAGGTGCAATGTAAGAATGGTGTTGTCAATGGTAAAGTAAAATCAAAAATTAGAACTAAGATCTAGTTCTAAAAATATCATAACACACATTCCAGATGAAATGACAAGAAAGTAGAAGTAGTTGTCCAAACACAAATGTAAGTCATAAGAGTGGTAGATGAAAGTGATGAAAAGAGAGTCAGGTTCTAGGTGCTTTCTCCAAAATTTTCACGTAGTAATCATACTTCCAATCTGGGGTGAATGTAAAGAAGGAGTTCAACATCATACTATCCGAGAGAATAGTCTTTGCAACAGCCATTCAGTCTTGCCTTGTCATCCCTAGGATCGCCTTTAGTTTTGCATATAGCTTGTCCACGCTGGCCCTTTTAAAATATTGACTAGGTGATTGGGTCGCTAGGGTGATTGTTGGAGTGGTCGTTGGGGTGGTTGGATTGATGGGGTGTTTGGGTATGTCGAGGTGGTCGCCGGTGGTGATTGCACGGTGGTCAGGTCGCTGGAATGGTCATTGGGTGGTTTTCAGCAGTAGTTGTCAGGTCGCTGGATTGGTCATCAGGGTGGTCATGTCGTCGGAGTGGTCGCTGGGTGGTTGTGGCAGTGGTTGAGTTGTTGGAGTCGCCAGGGTGGTCACCAGGTCCGTCAATAGTGGTTTTGGGTGGTTGGGTTACCAGGTCGTTGGGGTAATCGCCGAAGTAGTCATCAGGGTGGTCATGCCATCGGAGTGGTCACTAGGTGGTTGTCTATGGTGGTTGCTAGGTGGTCAGGTTTTCGAGGTGATCGTCAACTATGGTTGTCGGGTGATCGGGTCATTAAAGTGCTTGTTGTCGGTGGTTCGGGCAAGTCGGGTTGTTTGAGTCTGGGTTATCGGGGTGTCGAGTTGTTGGGGTGGTCGAGACGCAGGGGTAATCGTCATACTGGTCTCTCGAGTTCTCATCGCAGTGGTTGTCTGAGGTAATCTTCAGCGGTGGTCGGGTCACCGTTGTGGTCGTCGGAGTTGTCGTTATCGATGGTTTGTCGGGTGGTCGCCGGAGTTGTCATCAGAGTTGTTGTCGAAGTAGTCGCTAGAATTGGAGAATGGTAAATGGAACTGATCTCTAGAGTTCTCATCGCAGTGGTCGTCGGAGGTAATCGTTAGCGGTGGTCGGGTCGCCGATGTGGTCGCCTGAGTTTCATCGGAGTGGTCGCCGGAGTTGTTGTCGGAGTGGTCGCCAGAAATGGAAAACGGCAAATGGAAGAGGAAAACATGGCACAAACCCCATGGGGTTGCACTGTTGTAACCCATGGGGTTGTGTTTCAAAACCAAGAGTTTTGAAACACCTTGTGCCAAACATGGTTTTGGGTTTGGAACCCAAACCCATCCCAACCCAAACCCATGGGCCTAACGGCCCCTTAGTGTTTTCAAGTGTTGGAGCGCTTTCTACTTTTACTAGGAGTTTAAAGAAGCTCCAGTCCAATGCAAGTGAACACTGTTGATGCAAGTAATATAAAATTAGAAGTACTCCAAAGTATCCATCTCACAAGGAACGAATACAAAAAATTCAAGCAAATAAGCAAAGATGTTTTCAAATTGCAATTGTGGGTAACCAATGTAATACAATAGTTGGGATGATTTTTTGTTTTTGAAAAGAAGAAATAAAAATGATAAAAGAGGGATTCAAACATGTTTTTGCCCCATTGAAAGAAATTGTGGCCTAATTGCAATTGCAATCCTTTGACTCAAGACTTAAGCTTTGTAAACTGAATTTAACACCTATTCGACCTTCTATGAAGTATCTTTAGGAGGCAAAGTGATTAAACCGATATTTCTATGGCAAATACGAACTTAGTTAACTTTGAAACATAATCCATTTGGTTCTAAAGGTTGTGCCATATATCTAGGATAAAAAACAAAGTCCTATGTCTAAGCTCTTTTCCTTTATTTCTTTTATGAAAATCCAATTTTACCTAACCTTTTTCGAATTAGACTCAATTGTTGTATACTAATCTAGGTAATCAATCTAGACTAATAATGAGCATTAAAAATTAATAAAAACAAACAAGCTATAGAGTAAGCAAGGTTTTGCTCTTACACTTAGGCTTTCATTACATTCTCTAGGGCATTCACATGCTTGAATCCCAAAGATAAGATTAGTTCATGGTAAAATAGAAAAATAAATGAGATTTAATTAAAGAAAAACTCATAACTTAAGGAAATAAATGTGCAAATTCAAAAGGACAAAAATAAAAGGAACAAAATTGAAATGAAGAACTAAACTCAACAAAAAGTAGAACAAAACTTAATTGAAATAAAAATAGTAGCTAAACATAATCTAAAGCTTCAAAATAATGCTGGACATAATTTAAATTACATGAAAGTGTAGAACTCGACACCCTCTAACGCCATCTCTTTCAATCGAACTCACTCCAACCTCTTTCAAGGTGAAATGAGTCTTCACAATATAAGGTGAGATTGGACTACGCTTTAGAGGCTGTAGAAGATGAAGAGGGAGATGGACAATATGGATAAGAAGAAAAAGTGCAGAAAATGGCGTGATCCAATCTCCCTTTTGATTATGTGTTAGCCGCCTTTTTATAGCCTCCAAAAGATAGGATTTTTATCAACTTTAGTGTATGGAAAGACTCATGCTATTAATGCCAAGAATCGAGGAGAATATCTCGAGAATATCTTCAAAGTCGTTCAAATTTCAAAATTCCCGTTTTTTCTATGTCTACCCAAAAATGCAATTTCATTTTCATTTTGGATTGCAATTGCATTTTTCACTGTTGCCCATTTCTGCATTGTCCAGAAATGCAATTGCATTTTCTATTTTGGATTGCAATTGCAATTCTGCCTTGTCTAAAATCCTGCACAAAAATCACAAAATCAACACTTTTCTATATTTTTTCAACTTCTTTTTCTCTTCTTCATTATTTCAACAAGCTTTCATGAATATTTCTAATAAAACCAAATTTTGCTTGCTCTTTAAGCAATAAAATACAAAAAATAGTAAGAATAACTTAAGTATAAGGGTCAAATAATCCTTACAAATGAGAATTATCAAAATCAATCAATCTACTCCCAATTTTCACACTGCCCTATACAAAACCAATCATAACTGGCAAAAATAAATCAATTAGAAGAGATTTACCTTGAAAACACGCTCTGTATTCTCAACCAAAAAAAATTCTAGGGTTCATACTTTAAAGAACGCTCAGTATTCTCAATCAAAAGACTTTTCCCCTCCCCTCCTCGTTCGCCAAACATGTAAGAAATACTCTATCCTTCCTTCTTCGTATCTACAAGTTCAACTCCATTGCTGATTATTTTGATGATCTGGTACATACAACTGCATTTTCCATATCTACTCTGATATTCCAGTGACCAACGAAGCAACATAAAACGAAAGCTAGAGATACACGGTTACAAAAAGAGAAAACGACACAACGTACATTAAGGACTGAGTATAAAGGTATTATTAGTTATTTATTTATAGATTATATGTGATTTTTAGGGAAGATAAGAGCTCGAAAAAAGATTTAAAAAAATATCCAAATCCCGTAAAAACGATTTTCCAAATTACCTTTGTTATTATATTTTAACCCACTCTGATTTAAACAAGTTTGCAAAAATTCCTAAAGGTATGGTAAAAGTAAGCCCAAAATCAAGAACGAGATCAAGCGATCGTTTACGTGCTGCAGGGATAACAGGTGGAAAAAGGAAAAAGGAATCGAGACCAATCACACTGAATAGTGAAGATTGAAGGAATGAACGTTTCACTTTGCAGCGGAAGCATTAGATCGTCTTTGATTTTATTTTAAATTAAATTAAAAAAATGAGATTAAGCAAACTTACTTGGAGTAAATATGAAGATATTTCTAGCGGGTCTTTATCTCATTCACAAAGTCTTCCTAATTAGGACTCGAACACATGACCAAGGCTTGTAGGAGCCTCTTGAAAGAAAATCCACAAGGGATTAGAGAGGAAGAGATCTAGAGAGAATTCTCTAATTCTTTATTGAGGAGATGTGTGTTATATCTATTGGTTGAACCCAAATATCCTATTTATAGAGACCAAGGGCAAATCTTTGTCATAATTAAAATATTTTATTTTAATATCTAATATATTAAAATATATCTTATACTTATTTGAATCTCATTCAAATTCTTACGATATTTATTTATAATCTTATTCAAATTTTATAAATATCTTTTATTTAATGTATCTAATATACATTAATTATTTTAATATTTAATGTATCAAATACAATAAATATATTTTCCTCTTTTATATTTAATATATTTAATATATTAAATATATCTAATATATTAAATATTAATTTAAACACTTCAAATTAAATATTAATTTGAACATTTCAATATTTTTTTTCAACTAGATTGATCTTTTAGTGTTACTATGAGCTAGCAAGGAGACCTTATGGACCTATAGATTATAAATTTCAATGATATAAAATTAATTAATTAAACTCTTTAATTAATCAATTTTCATTCATTAACTCTAGGGTCTCTCCACTAAAGACCTAGAGTTGCACTCTTATGCACTGTAGGACAAGTTGTGTCATGGATATAATCACTACATGCAAGTCGATTCTTCACGAGTTGTTCATAATTACAGCTGGGTCAAAAGTTCATTTTACCCCTGTAATTACATCTTACACCTTAAGTACCACTGATCCTCTAATGAACAATTTTTTTGTGATCCAACCATAAAGTAAGTCTCTCTCGGGCCAGTGAAAGGGTGGGGCCCTATTGTTCAAGTCCCAAAATCAGCACTTAAGGGAACTACTTATCTACTTACCCTATATGGGAATGAGTGAATTCCATCTTGTGAGATTATGTTCCTAGCTCCCTATTTGATCAAGTCCCCAAAATGGTAGGCATATTGAATCGGCTATAAAAGCCACTCTCACCCATGCAAATCAAAGGACAAACCCTCACAAACATGAGTTCATAACTAAGATTAAGATCGAGTCGCATATCATCATCATGATGAAATATTAATCTTCTGAATTAACCCTCACAGCGAGAAGGTACAAAATTGGATTTCAATTTCATGATTTAAAAAGGATATATGAATGCTAAATTTGCAATCATTAATAATGATATAGGAAGCGAAAAAATCAAAGGAGACTAAGAAAAAGAAGAAGGTCGTTGACGAAAAGGAAGTAGAAAAGTCAAAAGAATACGAGGTATGACAATCTATATAGTTATCTTAGGTGCTAAAAATACATGGCATATCTGAAAACCCAACCTTGCACCAAATAAAATAGGATGAGGACCATTCAATGGCAGAGACAACAAATGAAGAAAAGAAAGAATCCGAAGATAATACATCGTCCAAGAACAATAAGAAATCTGAGGATGAATATGAATCAAGAACATAATTAACATCAAACATCAAGGAGTAGAAAGTCGTGAAAAGGAAACAAACAAAGGGAAAGAGTACAACCAAAAAGGTAGTATCTAAATACCTAGTTGACAAACATATAATGAACTAAGAATACATAGATACTTATTCTTAATTCCAATTTCGTAGGTGATTGTTAAGTCTGAAGTTGACAAGGGAAAAAAGTGGGAATCAAATCTAGTCCTGACAACACAAAAGCATCTGTTGATGAATCGGTGGAGATTTGAAATAACTTACACTGTATTTGTTTTTTCTAACGGTTACAGATTATAAATACAGTTAATATTTCCTTTCATAACTTATAGGATGGATTATACCTCATGCTTAAATCAAAGAGAACACAACCACTAAAAATAAACTTGCAGACAAAGATAGATGTCATTGACAAGATAAGAGGGAATCTGTCAGAAAGAGTGAAGGAGAGATTTTGACAAAGTTGTTTCGGCCACTTTTTGGACTTTGCTATCATAAATCAAGCCTCCCAACTGCTGTTGCATCTCCTCTAGAGGCAGTGCAAACCAAAAAATTCTTTGGAGATCAATTTCTTTATAGGAGGAAATGTTCTTAAATTTGGACTTAGAGAATTTGCCATAATTATTCCATTAGACTAATGATTAACTAAAGTTTCTAAATTTTACATAGATTGCAAAGCTGAAAATAAGGTGGAATGGTCCAAAACAGAAAAAAGGATGTGGCAAATAGAAGAACAAGGGCACTTATTGAGGTATGTAAACTCTAATTATACATACATATTAAACGACATAACTGATAATTCTCATTTTTTAGATTTATATAGCTCACAAAGGAAGGTTATTCTTGTCTTTTCTATCTTATTGAACTCCAAAAATCTCTAGAATATGAGCAAAGTGTTAAGAAATCCTTAAGCATGATGAGAATCCTTAAGATTAGGGAAAATAGATAAAAAAAATGTTGAAATTGGGTTGATTTAGTTGGTTAATGTGCAATTTTAGAAAAATGAGAGGATTATAGTATAATTGCAACCTGGAAGGTAGAAAAACATGACTTTCAGATCTTTCCATAATTAGAAGATTATGGCATCAATTCCTCCTTAATTCAAGTAACGACTTCCTACATCAATCCATACATGGAAAATGAAGAAACCATAGATGCTTGAAGGCTATAAAAAGAAGAGAAACATAAGGAAGAAGGTGGATTTCATCCTTGGAAGAAAACCCATTTTCTGCTATTTTTCTGTTCTTCAGCTTGTTGTCTATTTTATTTCTTCATCTCTTTAACCAATGACTTTCAAGGTGCTTTCTGTTCCATCTTGTAAATCCACAGCTCCATATTGAATCACAACAAGTCCTGTCCAATTCGACTTTATTTTTGCAAGGAAGATCTTCCATTGGGGGTCAAATAATAACACTTGTTGTCTTTCTGTTAAGTTCTTCATTCAGATTCTCTGATAGTGCTATTTCTTCATATTCTCCATCAGAATCTTCTTCCTCTTTTGATTGCTCTTGAAACTCATGCAATTGTGAAGATTCTTCAATATCAACCCTTGAACATTCTTCCATCTCCCCTGGGTATCTTAATGCATTGAGTACGTTTAATTTGATTTCTTGACCATTTACTCGAATTGTGAGTTCTCCTTTTTCAACATCAATTAATGTTCTACCAGTGGCTAGAAATGACCTTCCTAGAATGATTGGGACATCTTTATCAGCTTCACAGTCGAGGATGATGAAATCAGCTTGGAAAACAAATTTATCTACTTTAACCAGCACATCGTCGATCTTCCCTATTCGTTGAGCTATCGACCTGTCTACCAATTGCAATGTTACTGTCGTAGGTCTTGAGTCACTAATTCCTAACTTCCTGAAAACAGATAATGGCATCAGATTGATGCTTGCTCCTAGATCGCATAGCGCCCTTCTTACATCTGTGTTTCCAATCATGCAAGGGATCGTGAAACTCCCTGGATCTCTTAGCTTTGGTGGCAATTTACTTGTGATTAGAGCGCTACAATTTTCTGTTTATGCCAATGTTTCAAATTCTCCTAATCTGCGTTTCTTTGTTAAGATATCCTTAAGAAATTTAACATAATTAGGCATTTGCTCGAGCGCCTCCACTAACGGAATGTTAATATGGAGTTGCTTGAGAATGTGTAAAAACTTATTAAATTGTGTGTCTTGATTCTTCGTCTTGAATCTTAGGAGAAAATGAGGTGGTGGTCTGTACTCTTGACTAGCCGAGATTGAACTCTTTGTTGTTGGAGTTTTCTTTTCCTGTTCTGGGTGCTTAGCAATCACTTTCTCTATCGCTTCACCTGATTTTTTTTCAATTGGTTCATGATTTTTTTCTTTGCATTCCTTATATTTCTCTTCAAAACTTTTGGCTTTCTTTGAACTTTCTTGCTCATTGCACATTTCTGAGTCTTCATAATTGAGTCCACTTTTTAACGTGATCGCCTTGCAATGCTTTTTGCCCTCGCTTTGTGGATTCTCTGTAGTGCTTGGTAATGCCTATTGTGGCCTATGCTTCATCTCATTCGCTAGTTGTCTAACTTGTATTTCAAGATTACGCAAAGATGCAACTTGACTCTGAATGATGGCAGCTTGGCTTTGCATGATGGAATCATTTTTAGCCATGAATTCTTTCATTAGAGTTTCCAATGAATAATTCTGTGCTGACGATTGAGAATGCAATTGTGTAGCATTCTTTTGTGTATACAACTGCGGTGGTTGATTGTTGCATCCTGGTGGAGTTCCTTGCTTCACATATTGAGTCGAATTTGATGTGCTTGCGTTCTGCCCTCCCCAAGAGAAATTTGGGTGCTGCCTTTAACCTGGGTTGTATGTGTTTGAGTACGGATTTGACCCATTTTTTCCTACATAGCATACAGATGCAGAATTGTAAGGACAATTGTTAACAAGATGGTTTTCATTGCAATAAACGCAACTAGAAGTAGCAATATTGTTCATATTAGCAATAGGGGCCTGGTTCCCCAAAGTAAAGGTCTTCAAGGTGTTGTTCATTGCTGATATCCGGGCACTTAATGCTGCTATTGCATCCACTTCATGTATTCTTGTGACGTTTCTGGTGCTGTGTGACTCATCTTCTCCTCATTGGCTATTATTGGATACCATTGCATCTAGGATTTCATTTGTTTCGTTCACCGTCTTTTTGAGCAAGGATCCATTAGCAGATGTAATGACTACGGTCTTCGAAGCCTGAGTCAACCCATTGTAGAAATGCTCGATTAGGAGGCAAGCAGGCAAGCCATGGAGTGGACATTTCCTCACCAACTTCTTAAAGAACTCCCAGGCTGTATCTACACCTTCATTTATTCCCTGTTTAAAGGTAATAATTTCTCCTCTAATTTGAGCGTTCTTAATGGGTGGGAAATACTTCAAAAGAAACTTCTCTACAAGTTCATCCCATGTGGTGATTGAGTCTAGAGGAAAAGAGTCGAGCCATGCTTCAGCATTTTCCTGTAAAGAAAAGGGAAAAGTTTGAGGTTTAGAGTGTCATTGGAGACTCCTGTTAATTTGAAGGAATTGCATATCCTGGGAAACATTTTTAAATGCTTATACGGGTCTTCATTTTTTAGTCCTGCAAATTGACCCATTGCATTAAGCATCTGGAACATCATTGGTTTTAGCTCAAAGTGATTGGCTTTGATGTTTGGTTATACAATCCCAGTGTTCAGATTTTGAAAAGCGGCAACTGCATAGTCTCTGATTGCTCTATCTCGCTCTTCTGCAATAAAGATGGGGGTTTTGAAGGGGAATTACTTGATGGGGTTATGCATTGTTTTGCCCAACATTATGCCTTGAATTTTGTTGCAAGTTCCCCCCTCCTTGAGGATTAACTACATGTGGGTCCATTTGAGGTTCCTGCAAAACAGTTCTCAAACGAATCTCTTGTGTGTTCAACTCTTGTCGTTTTTTTTTCTTCCTCCTGTTCTGTCTATGGCGCCAGTGGAAGGTTTTGTCTATTTCAGGGTCTAGCTCCAAGAGACAAGGCTCTTTTTGCATGCACCAAACTCAACCTGCAAGTACTTGCAAACCAAGTTTGGACTTCCTGCAATAGAAGGATTGAAATTGCAATCCAATTACAATTTGCTCACAATTTGTGTGTCTACAGTAAATTTTATTGAAAATGTTGCTTCCCGACAACGGTGCCAAAAACTTGATCGATATGCTACACGCAAGTGCACATGATCGAAGTAATAAGAAACTGAAAGTACTCTAGAGTATTGTACCCAAGGAAACAAATTTTAACAAAATCTATGAAGATGACACAAATTTGTTTACAAAATACAATTGTGGTAACTGATGGTAAAAAAAAATATTTGAGAGGTTGATTTTGCTAAAGTAAATAAACGAAAATCAATAATTAAGAAAAATTGGATCCAAGTTGGTTATGCCCCTTTGGAAAGAAATGCCACTAAAATGTAATTGCAATCGTAATCAACACAAGAGAACTAAGTAAACCGAATTCTACTCCTATTCAATTTTGCTTCAAAATCTTTAAGAGGCTAAGTGATTAAACCTATATTTCTATGGCTAATCTAAATTAGATAATTTAGTGCACAATTCTAGCGGTTTTGGAGTCTCGCCCTAAGTCTAGGGTCGATATTCAAGACATATGTCTAAGCCTTTTCCTCCATTGCTTTTGTGACATCCGCTTTCTCTTAACCCTTTTGGTATTAAGTTCAAGCTTGACAAGCAATCACTAGTTGGCCGGCTAGGTTTTCCCACGCTATTTCAACAAAAACAAATAAAGTCTCCAGTGTTAACTAGATTGAACATGCTCTTAAGCTTCACATCTCTCCTCTGGGGCATTCACTAACTTGAATCCCTATGGAGGAATTAGCTCATTATGAAAGAATTGAAAACCCAAAATTTAATTGCTATAAATCTCATATTAATAACCAAATGCATAAATTAAATTTCAGACTAATAAGGCAATTCAAGCTGAAATTTACTAGGATTATTTTGATTTGAACTCAACCCAATAACTCAAAGACAATGTTAAAATTCAAAGACAACACTAACTTTCAACCAAATTTTCAAAAGCAGTGAAATACTCAATGAAAAATCCCAAGCTTTGTGGAGATGAAATTTCGAGAAATTACAGACTTATTATAAGAGATGAAGGAGATCAAAACCCAGGATTCAATTGGTTTATTTAACTTCAACAACATACAAAAAAATTGGATTAAACAGAGACAAACTATATGAATAAAATTGAGTAGAAAAAGGCTTAAAATAGAATGGAACTAAACCCAAAACAGAGTAACAACGCCAACGGTAATTCCTTGCATTGATTGACCCAAAAACTCCTTTAAGGGAAATTGGATCTTTACCTCCTCGAACTTTTGTTGAGGAGGGATCAAACTCAAGACTTACATATCGAAAATACGAGAATAGATACTGGAAAATGACAGAAAACCATACACTCCAGCTGCTGTCCGAAAATTGAAAAACAGAAAAACCCATTACCTTTTTTGCTTCGATTTCCTCGTTTTTATAAGCATTGAGGGCTAGAGTTTCCATCTTTGTACTCCTTCAATCATGGGTCAAGGTTTGGGCATGAGTCAGGCTGAAAAATCTCCTATAAATCGTAAAAATCTCCTTCAATCTCGTGATTTCCATGATTTTTGCAACTTCCAGATTTTCCAGAAAATGCATTTGCATTTCAAAAGTGGAATGCAATTGCATTTTTCCCTTTGTTCACCACATTGCTTTTCTCAAGAAAATGCAATTGCATTTCAAAAGTGGAATGCAATTGCATTTTCTTCATTACTCCAAATCTGCACAAAAACATCAATTTAGCTTAATTTCCATTATCTTTTCAACTTCTTTCTTCTTTTTAAATATTTCGACAAGCTTTCATGAATTTATCTCATAAACACTATTTTTAGCTTGCTCGTTATTTAACAAAACATACAAAAATGATAAGAACAACTTAATTTAGGGTTAAATAATTCTCATAAATGAGAGTTATCAGAGATTGAAGAGAATCCATTAAAAAATAAGAAGGATAGGTTGGGAGAATTTTTCTTTAATTTTTGTCGTGTTAGACTCTGTAGCAATAACTTTCTGGGTTGTTTATGTTTGTTGAAACTCCAATATGGTTATGTTAGTTAATTGTTCTTTGAAATTATGTGCTGGATAAATTTTGGCCGAGAGCCTTTGCAATAAGAATTCAATTTTATTTTTATTTGGTTTTCTTTTATTAATTTATGACAAGTCTAGTAGTTTTATAAAAACATATACTTAGCTTTTGTGGTAAACTTTTTAATTCAAATTCTCATGGTTGTTGAAGGAGTTCACTTTATTGATTTTTGGCTTTATCCAATCAACATGAGCTAAATCTCTTCTAGGGATTCAAGTGTATGAATGTCTTAGAGGTGAGAATGTGCAGCTTATAAGCAAGGACAATCCAATTTAACACAAAGTTTGTCTGTTTTTGTTGAAATAATTATTTTAGTAAGTCTTAATTGATCAACTAGGGTTGCTTTCAAGTTTGAATCTTATACTGGAAGGGTTAGAGGAAGGCGAATCTTGCAAAAACAATATGGTAATAACGCTTAGAAATAAGTAAAGCACGATTCTAGACATAGGACGAGTCCTCAAAACCACTAGAATGCAATCAAAATTTATCTAAGTATGATTGGCCATAGAAATATAGGTTCAATCACTTGGCCTCCTAAAGATTTTGAATCAAAATTGAATAGGAGTTGATTTGGTTTACAATTACTTTGTGTTAAAGCGCAATTACAATTGCAATTGAATAGCAATTCTCACCAAAAGGGCATAAGTATGCTTGAATCCCTTCATTCTCTTTATTGATTTTCACAACTTTCTTCTACCATTTCACTCTCCTTACATGCTATATTTGGTTACCAAAGTTGCAATTTTTAAACAGTCTTGCTATTCTTAAATTTTGTTCTATCTGTTCCCTGTGGAATCGATATTTTGGAGTACTTTCAATTTTATATTACTTGCATCGACAATGTGCACTTGCACTGAGCTGAATTCTTTCTTTTATTTTTAACCCACAAAGTTCAGTCGATTAATAACAGAATGTTAGGTTGATAAATTGTATTTTTAATATTTAGATCAATCAGAATATACCAAAGGATGCAGCTAGTAGTCTACAGGCAACAGGAATCTACATTGATGCTCTACGAGGAACATATAACACAAAAGATGTCTCCAAGACTACAACCTTCACAAATGGCCCATTTTCGGCCTCCACTTCAGCCAGGAAAAAGATTAATCATGTTAGCAAACTAAGACTCCTTTAGAACTTCTCCATCTACACTGGATTTATGAATTAGAACTTTTGAAACTTTAAACTCACCGCTTTTGATGTAGATAATATTCTGTTTTGATAGATATAGGGTATTTTGGGATTATTGACAGTTTAGTTCATAGTTTGGATTGATGTTGAAACTTTATGATGAAATAGTTCTGTTCTAGAATATGCTTTGCATTGTAAAATTTTCAAATTGTTGGCATCCTAGTTAGTGCTTTGAACTGATTTTGAGACTTTAAATTCAAACACTATAAGATTGCTAAGAGAATGGTTGTTTGTCTGAACCTATGAAAGATTGATGCTTATGAACTGGAAACTTAAACTTTTAATACGTAATATACTTCAACATAAAGTATTTCGCAACTACAAAAAATATAAATTATAATAACAATATCATAAATCCATCTTTCATATGAATTATATAAAAAAAAATACAAATCACATGCTAAACATTGTTTTTGGAAAGATAATATTTGAAGACATTAAACTTTATAAACCTTAGGAAACCTTTTAACCATAGTTTTCTTAAAGAACGATTAAAATTACTAAGTTGAGCATGCAGACCTACAAAATAGCACAAGCCAAAATAGGGTTCTTGCACATGGACATACCATATATTGGTGATAATTTAATAGGGTAATCAAAAGTGAATAATTATACCGTATTCGTACTTGACTATCTTACATATTAAAATACTAACGAATACTTGAAAAGGATGCTTAATAGGTGCAATATACTTTCATATATAGAGACGTGGAAATGTGATTAATCATAAAACATACGTTTTGCAAAACTAAAAAGAATTTATGATGATAAAACTCAAGCACTAAATAGTTAATTAATAGAACCAACTAAAACAATGAAAATATTTATCCATTTCAACTTAGAAAAAAAATCAATGTTATTAAAACCACAATACAATGTATAAAAAAAAGCTAGTGACGAAATTACAAACTAGAAATCAATCAAATGTCAAGTTCTTGCATGATCATAGTTATGTCCTTGCTGTCCACACCGACCACACTTCATTGTCACTCTCCTTTCAAAACGAGACACTATTCTATTTTTTCGAGGTCGATCAGCTAGTCGTTTGACATTCGGAGGAAGAATTGGATCCTCATCTGTAGTAAATGAATTGGAGAACTGATCCACGTTGCCAATAGGATGTATATCTTTGCTATACAACTCAATTAGGTTTGAATTCCAATAAACTCATGAGAATATGAGTGAAATTCAAGGTTCCTTCGGCATAAAACAAGACATGCATGTGCACAAGGTATCGAATTCAGGTCCCATCGCCTACAAATGCAACTCTTAGTAAGAATGTTTACCTCATACTGCTTGCTACAGTCATGTACCTCAAATTGATATTGATTTATATGGTACAACTGATAAAGGGCTTGTCGAATGACCTATCAAGATTAAATTTATAAAAATCGGACCTCTAAGTATTTTGTAATAATAGTGGCCAGAGCCATCCACAGGGATTGGAGTTCTTAGATTAATTAAGTACCACAGTTAATTATGCCCAATTTTATTTAGAGAAACAAAACTTTAAAGTGGTCAAAAAGACAAATAAAATCTAAACTACTATGTACATGCTTTGGAGTCCAATTTTGAGAAACATGCTGGTTGATTACCTTAAGCCCAACTTGAATTGATTAATAACTTGATTTTATACTAACAATCTTAAACCAAGAATTACTAAGTTAGCAATATCCTCTCTCGAGCTAAATTGAACTCATGCCTAGCAATAAATCAACCTCTCGGTCTATTTCTATTACTAAACAGGGCATTAGGCGATTCTCGTAAGGCTTTTAGAATTGATCTACTCACTCTCATGCAATAGATTAAACCTAGTCATGCATCTAGTGTTCTACAACTAAACTTACCTTCTCAAGCTAAATTTAGTTAAACATGCAAAACCATGGCCAAAGATTAAGACAATATAAAGAGATGCATAAAAGACGTCAACATATAAATTAAACTAAAAATCAACCAAATGTTCAACAACTACAACCAAGCAAGGGTCTAAACACAAATTTACAACATGAGTACAACCCATAAAAACTCTTAAATTCAAGAGAAAAGGAAAAAAAAAATAGAGAAGAAACTTAGGTTGAGTGCCAACACTTGTCTCTAACGTGATGTCCACGATCTCGAGCTTGGAGTCTCCTCCTTGACTCTCCAAAGGTCTTTTCTATGTCCTTAGACAGTGCTTGAATCGAGTTTAGGGTTTTTGGTCTCTCAAAACCGCTCCATTTACTCGAATAAAAAATTTCCTTTTATAGAGTTGAGACAGCGTTGCAACGCTAGGGGCAACATTGCAACGTTGTCCCTTCGAATTTTGTAAAAAGGGAAAAAATCTATTTGAGTAACGTTGCAATGCTATGCCTGCAGATTTTCAAGGTTGAAAAGCTTCTTAAATGGCGTTGCAACACTATGCCCTCAGGTCCAAATATCTTGTTTTTCTTCTTCAACACTTGAATCTTCAAATATAGCCTTAAGTCGCACAAATTTGTTCAATTATCTCGCAATTCTCTGGTTTTGCTCCAAATGCTCGATTTCTGAGAAATAAACATAAAAACACATGCAAGCACACAAAATCATAGCAAAACTAGGCTAAAACTAAGCCTAGAAATAGCACACTTATGCATGCTATCAACAGCTGAAACAAATAACATTAAAAACAATTACAACAAATGCAATAGAGTAAACATAAATAAAAAATTATATGGTACATAAGAAAGGAAAAATACACAGATCCATTGTACAACTATCCTTCAAAGTTGAACGAAGAACGTCCCCAACCCATGGAGAAAGTTCAGTGCACCGAAAGCTAGAAGAACAACTATGTTCATAAAACCACTTTTGAACAAGAGGGATAACAGGTAGCTCACACACATCCTTAAACAATGAATTCATACTCTCATAAATATTCTTTGTCATAAACGAATATCTCCTCCTAGGAAAAAATACCTTTGACCACCTAGCCCGACCAACTTCTTCCAACTCCGACCTAATTAACGGAATTAAGTTTTCCAACCTCCTTATATATTCAAAATCCATAACAGTGTATGCCTTTGCACAAATGTGGAAAGCATCATCAATTGGTCTAGACTTGTGTTTGGCTTTATGATTCCTCACTAAGTGATATGAGCACAACTCATGCTCTGCAGTGTCATAAATCGTGTGAAACCCCTTGGCTATACTAATATGCCTATCAAAAACTACAACTAAATATTTCGGCTCACTTAAGACAGCTTTCAAATTTCGAAAAAACCAAGTCCATGACTGATTATTTTTTGAATCTACTATTGCAAATTCTAATGGCATAATTTGAGATTTTCTATCAAGAGTGTAGGTAGATAATATGGTGCCAAAGAATTTGTTTTTCAAAGAGGCTCCATCCACTGATATAACAGCAAAACAATATTGTCAAGCATGAATACATGCTAAGAGACACATAAAAAAAAAAATACTTAAACCTACCATAGTCATCAACATCTTGCCTTGTGTATGTGCCTTTATAACAAAGAAATACAGAGTACAAATCAAATGAACATCATTCGAACATAATAATTACACACAAATACCACGTACTTAGAGTCTTATATAATGTTGAAACTGAAATGTTAAAACATGTACCTGGATTTTTCTCAATTAGTGCAGCATAAAAGGCAGGGATAAATAGTATGAAACTGTAAGGGAACCACCAATAGAATCCAAGGCAAGTTCATGACCCCTCCATGCTTTACCATAGATGATGTTCATGCCAAGTGTCTTCCTTATATATTTAATAACGTCACGAGGATGACATTGGATATCATCATTAGTCTTCATAGAGACTTAACACATTTCCCTACAATTAAGGCTGTGACTTGACTATATTGAAAATTCTTCACAACATCGTTAGAACAATCATGAATATTGATATATTTACAAACAACCCACAAATTACCATCCCCATAACGAGAAGACCTTAAGTACCAACCACAATTATCTTCTTTGCACCGAAGGACTAGCGATTTTCCATTTGATTTAACCGTCCTAAGTTGAAAACTATTTTTTAAGGCAATAAAGTAAATAGCTTTCAATAAATTAACTTTACCTTAAAAAACAGACTTCTCCTTAATGGAAAAATTCAATAACAGGGATCAAAGTCAATAAATTCAATAAAACTAAAGTCCTTGTCAGTGGTCTTAGTATGATCGACGTATTTACCAATATTATAATTAGAGACAGTCGTATTTGAACAATCCAAGTTAGCAATTTCAGAAAAATCCACGACAACATGGAGATCGTTAGCAATACCCTCTAAAATGATAAAAAGGCACCACTTAATATCCCTATCCTCTGTAATTCTAATTATACTGGATTTATTTGAGTCATCCTTATAGACAGTCAACTGAGTAATAACTTGATTACTTGAAAGATGAAGCTTGTTTATGAATACAATCTGTAAAGTGCTGAAAACTACAATCCAACCAAACCACGATATTAGCAACCTTAAAATTGTGGTAGCGATTACCTTGATCCCAAATCCCCTCATACAATATACTTATCGATTGAAGAGACATCTCAATCTAAAAAAACAAGTATCAAAGATACAAATAAACTGAAAACTAAAGAAAAGAACACGTTGAAGGTGACGAAATAGGAAACCAACAACAAAATAAATTGAGTACCTGAGAATGGAAAGAAAACATGCGAAAATATGAGATGATGAATAAAAAAATTTGGGACTGATCGAAAACAGAATAAAACTACAATGTATAATACAAAAAATCCAATTGCAAATGGATATGTGGATAAGAGTTTAAAAAATAAAATAAGGTATTTTGAAAAAACGTATCTTAAAAATATGTATCTTTATATATTTCAAATTTTAAAAAATCATAAAGAGATATGAAAGATTAAATTACAAATCTTTTACAAAAAAACCAATTGCAAATGGATATGTGGATAAGAGTTTAAAAAATAAAATAAGATGTTTTGAAAAAACGTATCTTAAAAATATGTATCTTTATATATTTCAAAATTTAAAAAATCATAAAGAGATATGAAATATTAAATTACAAATCTTTATTATTCTATTTAGATACACCTTAACTAAGAAGGGGATAGAATCTAAACGAGGTGCAGAACCAGTATTAAAAAAAATCTGCCACGTGTGCCACACAGATGACCATATTTGAAAATTTTTACCTGATGGCCATTAATCAAAACCTCTTATTTTTTGGCCATCCATAGAAATATGGGTTAACTACATGAATGACATATTTGGAATCAAATTTTACACAAATGACACGTTTTGTTATTAATATTGACTTTGTCACTTTTCAAGCCAAATCTAGAGGAACATTACTCATTTACCCCTCTATTAATTGCTCTCTCTCTATATAAAAGAAATAAAGTATATGGATACTTTCCATAAACGTTGAAACCTATATTCTTCCCTCCAAACACCATTAATTTTGTATAAGAAATAAAATAGATTAAAATTTTTTACGATTTTCCTGCTAAAATCTAGGGATTTTAAAAACTAGACAACCCTTATCATTATCAACGATTCCATTCTTCATACGTAGGGGGTATATATATTATATATCTGAGAATATAGTAGGGGTACATATAATATATATCTGAGAATATAATAGGAGTATCATGTCATCACAAACATATAAAATGATTACATGCTGATGTATATATCCTATACCTCAACATATATATTTATGGGTACAATATACAACACAGTATATATATAGGAACCCATTGAATATTATATATTACATACAATAAATATAAAATGGATAGATCATGTTATGATATTATAACTATATAATGTAAGGTTATCTCAAAATTAATAAGATTATCACAAATACAAAACATATGACGATTATTTACCTATGTTTATATAATATATGTCTGTGAATATAACTATGCTTATTGCATATATAGAATATAATAGAATTATATACATATGTATATATAATATACTTCTATGTAAATTTTTTTTTACAATATACTTAATATTATATATTTGACATCAAGTATTTTAAAAATCAACCAAAGGAAATTTTCAAATAAAACAAAACATAAGTAAAAAAATGTAAATAAAAATCAATAAACAATAAAGAAAATTTCCATACTGCTAGAGTTGGTATGTAATACAAAATTTAAATTAAAACCCAAAGGAAAAATAAACAAAAAAGAAGAAGGAAGAAGAACATTACTCATTTTGGAGAATAAAAGAGAGTTGACGTTAATTGAAAAGTCTACAGGACGGTCACAGAAAAAACAAACTAAAGAGAATAATTAAACATAATTTGTTTACCTAAATGTTATTAATGGTAACAAAAAATTAACACCTAATTTGAATGGTATAATATTAGAGAATAAAATATTTTTCATTATAAAAAATAGCTTTACGTAATTAATAGTAAAGTTATTTACCTAAATTGAATGATTTCATTATGGAAACAATAAATGACAATAATAACATTATTATAAAGAAATGCAAAAATTATAAGGGTATAAATGGAATAATATAATTTCATAAACATGAGTCATGCTAAAGCTGATATTTTTTTTAAAAAAAATGAGTCGTTGAAAACGTGCTATTTGGCATAATTTCCCTAGAAATATCTCGTTGAACAGGTGGAGCTATGTTTGTATTGCGGGCTCAATTTGATGGGCCTTCCTATGCGCAATGGTTAAGCCCAACGACAAAACCCCATTAAGGCCATTCACTTTTGATTTAATAGACTAGGATGCTCAAAAGGTTTTTTTTTTTTAAAGGTTAAAATATCATTACTTTGGGTTCCAATCTATTTTAGTCCCTATACTTTCAAAAGTCCAATTTTTAATTTCTGTACTTTCAATTTTTAATTTCTGTACTTTCAATAAATTTTAAAATTAGTCATTCGAAGTTAATTTTTATCGAAATTAGTTAAATAATAATAATAATTTCTATGCAATAAATATACCATGTGAATATGTTTCCAAAATTTATAAAGGAAAATTAATAGAGACTAAATATGTTTTTGAAAATTTTAGCAATAAACTAATTGGAGTGACTAATTTTAAGATTTATCGAAAGTACAGGGATTAAAATTGGACATTTGAAAGTACATGGATTAAAATGGAATGAAACTCAAAGTACATAGATCAAAATGATATTTTAATCAAAAAAATAATTATTATTATTATGAATAATAAACTTGAAGATTCAGAGGAGAGAGAATTGAAGAAGTAAGAACAAAAAATTAGGATAGAAAGAAAAATTAGGATTTTTTGAAATTTTTTTTTTGTTTAAAATAAAATTTATTTGATTGGTTTAAAGCAAATTAGTAATTTAATTTTAGAGTTCAATAGGATAAAAATTCAAGTTTAAAAATTAAAATTTATTGACTAAACTAAATACGGAGTAAAAATGAATGTTTTTTTTTTAATTTTATTGATTAGTTAAAATGAGTTCTTGTTTATTAAATGATTATAAAAAGAGAGGAGACTTCGATTCCCAAATATGAAATCCAAGGCAATTCCAATTCTTCAATTTCGAAGAATGACGCTAGAATGAGGACAAATATTTTTCACGGTCGAAGATAGAGAAGTCATTGCAATCCTACCCATGGAAACTCAAATGAATTGTAATAAATTTTTTGATTGTGAACTCCTAATTCTCAAATACTAAAACTCCAAAAGTAACTTGATTTCAATTTAAAGGGAAGGATTAGATAAGAATTATCCTTGATGATCGAAGACTAAGAGGTAAGAACTAATTTCTTACTCAAGGTTTGAACACTCCACAAGCAAATTGATAAGACTTAATTGAATGATTTGCAAAATGACTACGCTCATGGCTCTCAAGAGCTAAAACACTAAAATTTTATTCAAAATTCACCATGTTTGCATCAAAATAACTTAGGCTTTAAATAACGAATTTTATGGCTCAACTAACCCTAATAATGGTGACTAAAAATGAACCCTAATTTGATGTCCAAATAGTCACTCTAAACAAAAAGACTAAAATATCCTTACTTAAACATGTTTAGAAGGATAAAGATTCCTCTTCTAGCATTGTAAGACTTTCAAATTTAGAGGTTAACATAATAAGCTTGGTTCGTTTTACATCACCAGTGCCTTCATAGGTTTTTTGAAGGATATCCCAAGCCTCCTTTGCTGATTCACATGTTGAAATCAATTTAATTTGGACTGCATCTGCACCACTAAAAATAGCATTAAGAGCTTTACTGTTCCAATTTGATAACATATCATCCTCAGCAGTCCATTCCACCTCCGGTTTCAAAATTATATTTTTTCCATATTCTTTAGTGGGATATGTCCAGCCAACAAGAATAGATTTCCAAGCTTTTTCATCCATTGCTTTAATAAATGCCCTCATCCGGATATCATTGCTTCCATTCAACAATGAAGGTTTAGCGATTGAAAAACCTTCAGAAATAGACATAATTAAATAAAATTAGATCAATAAAAATTCCCAAAATATCTCTAAAAAAATTAGTGCATTGCTCTGATACCAATTGAAAGAACCTAATTATCAATTTGTTTAATTTTTCTCGTTGGAATAATAATGTCTATTTTATATTTATTTATTTTAATTGCATGAGTGATCCATAAAATAGCTAAACATGTATGGTTGTTAAAGACATGCAAAAATATAAAAATAAATGAACACACAACATTTTTAATGTGGTTCGGTTTCCCAACCTACTCCTCGAGGCTGCGCCCAGAGATTAGATTATCAAAGGATTAGTATACAATACAAATTATCTTATGCATAAAATTAAAAGAACTCCCTTCTTGGATTTTATGCTGCAATCTTGCTCCCTTTGATGATCCACATTCACAAGCTCCCCTTGTGAAATGTGTAGTGTATTCAACAACCGTTCAAGTAGCTTGCAATCTCCAATTGAAGCACGTTATCAAGAATTCAATATTTAACACAAAAACCACAAAAAGATAACTCTTCAAGAGTTAACTAGAAATGTTACAAGGTTTTTCTCTGTAACCACAACTTCAACAAATTTCAAATTTAAAACAAAAAATCACTCATTCAAATATGGGAAAGATCCCATTAGTCAATCAAATAACAAGACAACTATTGATATCAGGAAAGATATATTCAATCACATCTCTAAAAATAACAATAACCATATATGATAAAATCAACTTACCATCTATTTGGTCATTTTGCCATAAAAGAGAAAATATTCAAAATGTTAGAATATAAAATAAATGCAATAGTCAATGAGAAGATTTTTCCATAAATATGATGCTCATAATTAAAAGATATTTATTAGAGCATTTTAAAAGGAAACAAAAATAATATCAATGGATTAAAAATAAAGAGAGAATAAAAGATAAACAAAAAATAATGTCAAATGATTAAACCTTTCAATTATATTTATTGACTACAAGACATATATTTAAGAAAGATATAGCTATACTCTTTAGTGTCTCTATGAATAACTGTTTTAGTAGATGAGCTTTTAAAGACAAGATTGAATTGCAAAGAGACATCTTTTTTTAAATAGCGTTATTTTTTTAAAATATATCGACTATGAAAATAGTTATGATTTAAAAGACAACGTCTTAAAAGATAGAAACTATGTATTAGTTTCGCATCACATCTTTCTTGTAACGCTCGACATATTTAGGTACCTTTATTTTTGCCTCCAAAAGTAATGTTTGGGTTAAACTTTCATTTAAGTTAATTATCGGTTTAATCCTTGTTATTTAGGCTTATTTTTGGTTCATGAATGAAGTCTAAATTGAAGTGTTGGACCCATGTGAGTTAATTTGGTTTGGTTCAAGCATTTTGGGAATTTGATAGGGATTTTGAATTAGAGAAAAATGAGAAGGGCAATTTGGAAAAGTATTGTTGGATTTTGTTTTTTTTTAAAAAGGAACCAAGTCCTAATGTCTCATTCTCACCATCTCCCTTTTTTTTCTCACGCACGCTGCCCCTACCTTCACCATCTTCATCTTTCTTCTTCAACCTCACATTCTTCTTCTTCTTTTCACACATGCAAGAAAGCAGCAACACCCAACACCTTCTTCTTCAGCAATTGCGGGCACTGACGAACTCCTTCCTCGTTTAGTAGTAGCTTCCCCTCTCCAACACGCGGTGTTCTCTTCTTCTTCGATGTTTGGCTAGCAACGCAACCCCCACACCAGCGATGTTCGATTCATCTCTGGCGTCTTCCTCTAGCATTGAACTTCGGCGACCCACGGTCCGAACAACAGCTGTTTCACGTGTGGGCATTCTCCAATCGAAGCTCTGGGGTTTCCAGTGAGTTCTCCGATGATTTCTTGCGCTTGCAGTGGCCGTCGACCAAGGAATTAGTGTTGCACGATCGGGTTCGCAAAGTTGCTGTTGGCGAGGGTGTGACAGATCTGGCGAGGGGCGTGTTTTCGTTCAATCGGCTTCAGATTCTCCAAATTCTTGGGTTAGAGAGAGGTGAGGTTTGTTTTCCAGATTGGCTAGGTTGTTTTCGTGATTTAAGAGTCAACCCATGAACTTCTAGGTCCCATTTCACTTTACCAACGGTAATTGCGTCTCATAATTTTAAAATCGAACCTTTCGAAGCCAAAACCAGCAAGCTTTTTGGGTTATGGCGAAATGCTAAAATAAAAGTCTTACTTTGGAGTTTTGTTCAATCATTACAAGAATTTTGGGATTTCCCGACGTAAAAAAGCATTGGAAAAAGTCCAAAAACCATCGGAAAAAGAATTGCCGACGAAAAAACCGCTGTTGCCAATTCGGTCGTCATAACGCAGTTGGAAAATTTTTTGCCGATGCTTTTTACATTTGGTCTACCATTGTTCGAATTGCCAACACTTTTCTTTTGGTCGACCTTTCTTGGGAAAGGCCGATGCTTAAAGGTTTGGTCGGATTTTGAAAAACGTCGGCAATCTGAAAAATGGCCAACCAAATCTAAAAAACCATCGACAAATGTTTGTGTTGGACATTTTTTTAATTTCAATATTTTTTTATTAAAACTTTCATTAGTATTTACAAATTATTGTACCTAAAAGGAATTGTACACAAAATAATTCAAATAAAACTTTCTATTAAACCAAATTTGAATACACTTGGTTCATAATTAGTAAATTCATACAAGATAGAGTACAAAAACTTCAACCCAACATAAAAAAAACCTAAGTTTCCATCACTTTGTAGTTTTACATATTATAAAAATTTGGTCTCATAAGTTCTTTAAAAGTTCCCATAAGCTAGCACGTCTTTTCTGAAAAAACAAAGAAAAACAAACGTAATTAAGTTACCTAACTTATACAAGAAAAACACATATAACACCATAATTAAACTAACATTTCAAAAGTAATGAACAATAATATCAATGACATTTCAAAGGTTAGATGTCACTAAATTTAAAGAATGAAAAGTTTAATTTGAATTAAAACTAACGTTACTAACTCACCAATGTTACAAAACATAAAAAGTATAACTTCTCAAAAACCAAAGTAAAAAAACACAATAGATTTACCTAAAACTTAGTTACAACTTCTCAAAATTTATGAACATGGCTTCTAAAACTCAACTATCATGCACACTCAAACAAATCAAATAATTTCAATTATAACAAACTAAAACAAGCATAACATCAAAACTTATAAACAAATTAAAAACAACCAACTTATAAATTTACCTCAAATTTAACTTAAACTTCCTAAAAAAAGTTAATTTGCTTACCATTGTCTGTATATTCATCAAGCTTTAGTTTGCTTACCAGAAAATGAACAGAGCTTTCACTTAATTCACAAATTAAACCCCCCAAGTTACTTGAAAAAGTTCTCTATTTCCTCTTGTAATAAGTAGTAACTTTGTCTCTTCAAACCTTCATCGTAGGGGTTATAAAGCCGTTATTGATCTACAATTCAACATGTTCAAAAGTCAATGAAAAGATTTGCAAACTGCAAGTTTAGTTTTTAATATTAGCAATTAAGTTTTTTGATGATGGTGAGCAAGAATTCCATACTGTGAATGGTTCATTGGCAATGAGGATAGGTCCCATTTGAAATGGACATTCTGAAGAAATACCAAAATTACAGTCATTACAAATCCCTGATAAAATTTCTCTTCTAATTGATAAGGACAACGGACCCTCCACATATCTCCACAATGGTATGATATTGTCCACTTTGGGCATAAGCCCTCATGGCTTTGCTTTTGGTTCCCCAAAATGCCTCATACCAATGGAGATAATTGTCCTCACATATATACCCATGATCACTCCCTTCCCTAGCCAATGTGGGGCATTTGTTTGCACCCTAACACTAATTAACTTCATGGTGCAAATTTACTTAGTTGTAGGATCTAATAGTTATAGTTTGTATGAAATTTAATATTTTAAATAGAGAACATAACAACATAAGAATTTTCAAGTGTTCATTGTAGGCGATTGAGACGTGAAAATACCTTATATAGTAACCTTTCATCACTTGAGTTCCCCTGACTTCAACAATGCCTCTTGAATCTTGATCCAGTAGGGAGGACATCTCCTGTATCCAAATCTACAATCCTAAACTCTGTATTGAGTTTATGAATAGTGAATAATGTGAACATTGGATTTGAGTTGAAAAGATGTGAACAATATTGGATTCTAGGTTGATATTTTTATGAATAATGTCATTTAGCTAATTAAAAAATGAGTAGCCTGAGATTAATCAAATTCAATAACAGAGGTAGATCCATTTGTTAATTCACTTTCATATAATGGTCTACATCTCCAGAAAACTCTAAGGGGTCGTTTGGTTCTCAAGTTTGGGTGGCTTGTTAAGCCTAGGGTTGTTAAGTCTGGATTTGTTAAGTCTGTGTTTGGATGGTACAGAAAATAGATTTGTTAAGTCTTGATTTGTTAAACCAGTGTTTGGATGGTGTCAAGTCTGGGTTTATTAAGTCTGTGTTTGAATTCTAATTTGTTAAACTTGAATTTATTAAAAGTGTATTTGGTTGATACATTTAAAATTTGTATAAATAATAGAGGTTATTTAATTAAAGTAATAAAAACTATATATTAAATTATATATAAAATGTAACTTTTATGATGAAATTAGAGAGTATTATTTTAATAATAAATAAAATATTTTTAATACATTTGTCCACTCAATTTTCTTCCAATAATTATTTTATAGAATAAATATTTAATTGTTCATGAAAATATTTTCAGACTATTTATCAAAGTGTGAACAAATATAAACAAAATTTTTTATGCAAATATATCTAACATAAAATTAACTTAAAGAAAATGTTATCAATTGTTTATTTAATGATTTATAACTTCTTGTGCTAATTAAAGTTATTTACTACTTATCATCAAAATTACTATTGAACTTAACTTTCTACATTTAACTAATACATAAGGTTATAAAGTTAAATTATTTTAAATAATATGATTCTAAAAGCTATTAACTTCAAGATACACTAACCAAAATAGTTTGATTAATTAATTTTACAAATATTATGTCTTTAATTGACTATGATAACATGATTTTTACATTTTAACAAGAAAATGAGTTTAGGAAAGTTGTGGATTTAGAGAAATGGACTTTTTTTTATCAAATAGAAATTGACGTATTAAATCTAGGCTTATATAACGTGTGTGGTTTGGAATTTATAATAAAATAATTTTTATTATAATTTATATGTTTGTTGGAATAGAAATTTTGGCCAATCAAAAATTGTCATGTCATTAATTTAAATTAGTGGCAACATTATTTATTTAATTAGGGATTATTTAAATTTGCAAGTATCCCTAAATTAAATTAAAGTAAATCTCAATATGCAATTGGGTTATATGAAATTTGGGCCAATTTTAGACTAAGCCCAAATAGGAGGCCCTAATCCAGCAAAGTCTAGGCCCAAAGTCAATAAGTCCAAACTCACAAGGCTAGGCCCAAGGTTAATCAGGCTCAGTCTAAGGACCAGGCCCAAAGTCCACAAGGCCCAATCCAATAGTCAAGCCCAAGCCCACTTGGGGGCCTTGGAGAACTCTATAAATAGAGAGATCCCTCCTCCATTTTGGAGGTTCAGAAATTTGAGATCTCAGAGAGAATTCAGAAACAAAGGCTAGAAAACTCCTTGAGCTCTTGAAGATCAAACACCTCTTGAACAAAGAACACTTCCTCGAAGATCAAGAACACTTCTTCAAGATCCCAAGAATCCATTGAAGCTTCAATCTCGAGAATAAGCTTTACAGCCCTCGAGTGAAACATACAAGCAAGAGAGAGAATCAGAGGATCAAGTATTAGAGATTGTATTCCACTACATTCAAAGTTATACAAATACAAAGTTTTATTTGCACGTGTTCTTATTTCTTCACTGAAATTTACGTGCGAACAATGTTAATAAAAATTTTAAAATATAATAATAAGTTTTTTATAAATATGAACTATTACTTTGTAAATGAATAAATTATTTTTTAATATTATTGTTAATCTGAACACTTTTTGAATAATTATTTTGTAAAACAAATATTTAGTTAGTTTTGTAATTATTTTTTTATAATATTTGTCAATGTAGGAACAAAATACAAAGAAATTCCTTCTTATAAATTGTTTTGCTTGTGAAGCAACAAAATGACTTGTATGATTCAAATAGTTCGTTATAGATCTGAAAGGTGTTTTAGATATGATTTAGTTTATCCTATTTATTATGATACTAGTGGTGCAAAGACTAATATTAAGAAAATTAGAAAATACCAACGTACATGGAATCATATCGAGAGAGAGAAAGCATCATGATAGTAACCAAGATGACTTTTAATGGCAGTCGTTTAGATCTATATAAAAAGATTCTTCATGCTAAAGTGTTTGATGGTCACCTAGAATGTCTGAGATTACGAGACATGTCTCATCTTTGCTAAGGCAAGTGGGAGAACATGTTGGGTATAGAGTATGCCTTAGGATACATGTCTTGCCGGCTTTACTGCAAGTGGGAGATTGTTGGGATTTATGTCCTAAAGCCTCGTAATTAATGATTTATTTAATAATTAATAATAATTTTGATTATTTTATTTGCAATATAATATTATCCATTATATGAAAAATCTAAAGTTATTAGTGTAATCTTGAACAGTGTGTGGTTGACATATGAGAGGATCATGTTCAAGAAATAACCTAAAAGGTCATAGTATATGGATAAGGTTTGGTGCCTTATCTTAGTAACACTATTAATACGGCCCACTTTGTAATAGTTACAAATGATTTGATCCAAATCGTTCATGTGGAGACATGTGAGTGTGGGTATCTTATACAATGAGTTTGTGTAAAACTAGACCATGAAATATTTAATTTCTCTTTATAAATCCGTTAATTGAGAAGATTAATATTTCATCAGAATTATCATATGCGACTCGATCTTAACCCTGAGTGAGTTATGAACTCCTGCCTGTGAGGGCTTGTCTTTTGATTTGCATGGGTGAGAGTGGTTTTTGTAGTCGATTTAATATGCCTACCATTTTGGAGACTTGACTAAATATGGAGCTGGGAACATAATCTCACAAGATGGAATTCACTCATTCTCATATAGGGTAAGTAGATGAGTAGTTCCCTTAAGTGCTGATTTCGAGACTTGAACAATGGGGCCCCACCCTCTCACTAGCCCGAGAGGGACTTAGTTTATAATTAGATTATAAATAGATTGTTCATTAGAGGATCATTGGTACTTAAGGTATAAGATGTAATTATAGAGGTAAAACGGACTTTTGACCCAACATTAATTACGAACAACTCGTGAAGGATCAACTTGCATTTAATGATTATATCTAAGGACACAACTTGTCCTACACTACATAAGAGTGCAACTCCAGGTCTATAGTGGAGTGACCTATAGTTAATGAATGAAAATGAATTAATTAAAGAGTTTAATTAATTAATTTTGTATCATTGGAGCTTATAATCTGTAAGTCCATAAGGTCCCATTTCTAGCTCATAGTAATACTAAAAGATCAATTTAGTTGAAAGAAAAATTTGAAAATTTCAAATTAATATTTAATATATTTAATATATAAGAGAAAAATATATTTATTGTATTTGATACATTAAATAAAAGATATTTATAGAATTTGAATAAGATTCAAATAAATAAATATCATAGGAGATTTGAATGAGATTTAAATAAATATAAGATATATTTTAATATATTATATATTAAAATATAATATTTTAATTATGGCAAAGATTTTCCTTTGGTCTCTATAAATAGGACCCTTGGGTTGAGCTATTAGACATAACACATATCTTCTCAATAGAGAATTAAAGAATTCTCTCTAGACTTCTTCCTCTCCTCATGGTGTGGGCAAGCGTCTGCAAGACGAGTGTCTTGAGCGTCTTTTTATGGAATGAGTTTTTCTAAAACAGTGTCGAGCGGCACGGGTGTGCCAACATTGTGCCCATTCCCATGGGCTAGAGGTTCGACCATAAGACCCGATAACGGCCAGCGATACGAGAATGACTCGGCATGGACACGAAAGGGTTCATGCCTCGATATGACTCGGATGGATGGTTGTCCAAGAGGCCCTGATTATGAAGGCGACCCATGGGAAGGATTTCGATAACATGTTCGAGCGACTAAGCCAAGTGACCTCCCGAGGCTCGGGATGGGATCACTATTCATCAATGGGATCCAGTAGTTTTCGGTTTTGATGGTAATTGCTCGTTATGTCCTGGTTTGTGTTATAATGCCCCAAAAAGCTCTAGTTTGCATTGTTTGCACCCGATAAGTGCCAAAATCACCTGATAAGCTCTGGTTGAGTGTTTTAAGGTCGTTTTGGCCCAACGAAGGGTCTGATGCGTCCCGGTGAAGTTCCAGATTAATGTAGAAGCATCAGGGACATGTCTAAGAGTTGTAAGATGATGTTATGAGAAGAGACGTTGCGTTCTAATGACCTTGGCCTAGTATAAAGGCAAGGTTGAGCCTTGGGACTTGGCCTAGAGTAGAGGAAAGTTGGCTAGAGTCGCGTTGGAGTGAAAATACACGTACGGGCGACGTGTATGACCAAGTATACTTCCATTGCATATGAAAAGAAGCTTGGTTGAGTTGAACAACCCCGCCTAAGGTCTGACTAAGCCACAAAGTTGGACAAAAAATGTATTGGGCTTGTGTTCCCCTTAAGGCTGGCCATGATGAGGCGAAAAATCATGGCGCTGCGCGGTCGAAGATCTATAGTCGTGACACTAGGCACCTTCGACATTCTAAGTATGTTGCGAGTAAGAATATGGTCGTTAGGCTAGCGTCACTTACCCTTTTCCTCATACGAGCATGCCTCTTGAGGTGTTATGAGACGTGGTTGGCATGAAGGTTTATTTCCCTTTGCCATTCTATGAGCTCTGGGGCAATTTTCCATTGTACTTAGTGTGAAGGTTATTTTCCTTCCTATTGTGATTAACTTAGGGGTGATTCCCCACTGTACTTAGTGTGAAGGTTGCTTTCCTTCCTATTGTGATTAGCTTAGAGACGATTCTCCACTATATTTAGTGTGAAGGTTACTTTCCTTCCTATTGTGGCTAGCTTAGGGGCGATTCCTCATTGTATTTAGTGTGAAGGTTGCTTTCTTCCTATTGTGATTAGCTTAGGGGCGATTCCTTCCTGTGTTTGGAATGAAGGTTGCTTTCCTTCGTGTTGTGTGCTAGTTTATGTATCGGGCATGGGGGTTGCATTCTTTCATTGCAATATGCTAGCTTAGGGAGAAATGCTCATAGTTATAATATGAGGAATTGAGCGAGGTGAGCAGGCTCTTAGTAGGGTGTTGGGTTCGTTTGGGAATGAGAAGGACTTAGTGAGCTTGGGACAGGGATGTACATTGGTTAACTTTGAGTTTTGGATTTGAAATGAGCTACTTACTGAGTATTGTTATACACACTCATGCTACTCTTTTGGTTTTTTGCACATGGCATATGGACTTGTGAGGTGGGTGGTAAGGGCGTCAGCTTGGCGAGGCTATGGAGATGGTGCAAGACGTTCCTAGAGTCTTAGCTTGAGTCTTGGCTCTAAGCTTTGTTTTTATGAGTTGTTGTTGTTGGACTCTTAGTAGCCTTCCTACTAAACTTTTTATTTTGCTTTCTTGCTGAGTTCCTTTCTTCTTGTGGGCGATGTTAGTCTGTACTTCAACATATTTATAGTTTGGATGGTGCTAAAGCAGTTTTGAGTTTTTGGAAGTGTGATCTTTCTGTTTTTCAAGTTCCTAAAATTTTTGGTTTCCTTGTGATTGCGCCATTATGCCACCGAATTTTTCGAGCATAGAAGGGCAGCAATTGTGGCACTTCCTATTTTAAGCTTTCTTTGTTTAGGGTCGTTACATTTCTACTGTGCGTTGAGCATCTTTTATGTGGTATACTTTTGTCCACGTCATCCCTCTATATATTAACCCATTAACTTTTTTATCAATTCCTTTAAATTATTGTACCACCCTAATAAATTTGAAAGGATTGATTGTGCAAAATTTTCATGAGGTAATTTAAAACAATACGACAATTAGACAAATTTGTTCAACTAAAAGTCTAAATCATCCATGGCCTACTGACTAAAAGCTTCCCTATAAAAAGAAAGAACTTAGTGCATGCGTGTTTGATTGCAATGAAAATATTTTTCAATTCCAATAGCTTATGTTTTATATTGGAAATGTTAGATAATCTTCATAAAATTCCTCTTGTCCCAGTGGCAAGCCCCTCCTTGATTTTTCTTGGAGACTTTAGGCCTAGGTTCGAATCACTAATCTCAAACTCAAATTTTAGAATACTAGTTGTACAATATGTGCGTTGCTTATCAAGTTGAACTATTGAAGCATATATTTTACAACTAGTATTCTAAAATTTAAAAAAATCAAGGGGGGGTTTGCCACTGGGGCAAGAGGAATTTTATGAAGACTATCTAACATTATAAATATAAAACATAAGCTATTGGGATTGAAAAATATCTACATTGCTATCAAACACGCATGCAATAAGTTCTTTCTTTTTATTGGGAAGCTTTTAGTCAGTAGGCCATGGATGATTTAGACTTTTAGAATTTGTTTAATTGTCGTATTATTTTAAATTACCTCATGAAAATTTTGCACAACCAATCCTTTCAAATTTAGTAGGGTGGTACAATAATTTAAAGGAATTGATAAAAAGTTCATGGGTTAAATATAGAGGGATGACGTGGACAAGAGTATACTGTATACCACATAAAAGATGCTTAACGCACAGTAGAGAGATGTGATGCAAAACTAATATATAGTTTCTATCTTTTAAGACCTTATTTTTTAAATTAGAACTATTTTCATAGTCGATATATTTTAAAAAATAACGCTATTTGAAAAAAGATGTCTCTTTGCAATACAATTTTGTCTTTAAAAGACTCGTATACTAAAACAGTTATTCATAAAGACACTAAAGAGTATAGCTATATCTTTCTTAAATATATGTCTTGTAGTCAATAAATATATTATTACCGATGAATTTGTTACCTAGCTTTCGACTTTTATATATAATTGAGTGCTATTGCACCAAAAAATAAAAATTTAACATATAGTTTAATGGATAGTGTTATTACCAAAATCTAGCCATGGAGAATCACCTAGTTTTTACGTGATAACAAAGGTGAATTGGTTTAGTTCGGGGAAGGTACATGGCCTGCAAGACAAGTGAAAACTTGAGCACTAGTGTGGCGCTTGCTATACAGGCTTCGATGCTTAAGTCAAAAATGAAGAAAACTGTAGCAAACTATAATTTAGAGAATGAGGGTAGAAGTTAAACTCCATTTCTTTGAGTCATAATGACATATTTATAGGGTCTTTGACCTAGATTTTTCGTATACCTTTTAAGATAAAGATTTAAATAGATTTTCCCTTCTATCTAAGAATGGGATTTAAAAAGGTTAATCTTATTTTGCAAGATTCCCTTATAATTTGAGTTTATCTACTTTAGTCCAATTCCACCCACAACATTAGCTATCACTGTCTAATTGGAATTTGTGGTGTGGTCCATTATTTGGGATTTAAATCATGAAAACCATTTTGGGAGTATAACCTTTGTGGCTTTAATCTTGTTCATCTTCAAATCAAGATATTAATGAATTAATCCCTGGATTTGCTAATTAATCTTTGGGGGATTAACTCAATCTTCCATAAGGCTAAGACTATCCTCTAGAAATGATCCAAAGTCTTGCTTCGGATTGTCCTTTGAGTTTTAATGAAATGAAGATATTAATGTTTGGGGGATTGTCATTTGCTTCGGATTGTCCTTTGAATTCTAGACTATCCTCTAGAAATGATCCAAAGTCTTGTTCATCTTCAAATGAAGATATTAATGAATTAATCCCTAGATTTGCTAATTAATCTTTGGGGGATTAACTCAATCTTCCATAAGGCTAAGACTATCCTCTAGAAATGATCCAAAGTCTTGCTTCGGATTGTCCTTTGAATTTTTCCAGTTAATTTCTGTAGAATTAACTCAGTCTTCCATAATGTTAAGATTCTCCTTTGGAAATGATGAAAATTTATTTCCTGGAGAAAATGTTAGGGCTCCAAAGTCTTGCTTCGAATTGTCCTTTGAATTGTGCTGGTTAATTCCTGTAGAATTAACTCAATCTTCTATAAGGCTAATATTTTCCTTTGGAAATTATGAAAATTTATTTCTTGGAGAAAATCTTAGGGCTCCAAAGTCTTGCTTTGGATTTTCCTTTGGATTTTTCCGGTTAATTCCTGTAGAATTAACTCAGTCTTCTATAAGGCTACGATTCTCCTTTGGAAATGATGAAAATCTATTTCCTAGAGAAAATGTTAGGGCTCCAAAGTCTTCCTTCAGATTGTCCTTTAGATTTTTCCAGTTAATTCCTGTAGAATTAACTTAGTCTTCCATAAGGCTAAGATTCTCCTCTGGAAATGATGATAATCTATTTCCTGGAGAAAATTTCAAGGTCCTCCTCTTGGAAAGATTAAAATCAATCTCTTGGGAGTTTAATATTTGAATTTTATATACTTATAAATTACCCAATCCAACTCGAAATTTATGTATTTTTAATATATATATATATGTAACAGCCCGAATTTTTCAATCCAGTCATTCTAACAATAATGCGTAAGCGTAACAATTAAAACTAAAATAGACTTAAACAAATTCAGCGGAAGTAATTTCTTACAAAGGATTTCTAAAAGAAACTATTGAATCCATAACAACAACTTTCTAAGTCTTATATCAGAGTGTTAAACTTCACTTCTTTCAAGACTATCACTTGATCCTTCATCTGAAAATATTTTGGAAAAACAAAAATGAGTACAGAAATACTTAGTAAGCAATTTCAACATCAAGTTTAGAAATTCATTTCCTTCAAAACAAAACATAGAAATTCAGTTTAACAAATAATTTCAATAGTTGAATCAAAAGTCAAATATTCATTCGGTCATTTTCTTTTAAAACAATCATAAACCAAAATACAAATATCCTTGCCAAACTTTTAATACAACTATTAAAACGTTTAGTCAAAACTTTAGAAAAACAAAAATCTTTCAATTGAACAAAACTTTCATTCAACCAAACTTTCAATTCAAACAGTACTTTCAATCAATCATTACTTTCAAATATCAGAGTGGGAAAATACATTATTTGGGTAGCCTTCAGACATATATGATGGTTACCCGACGATAACACCAATCAATCAATCAGAACATTCAATCAGAGTTGTCGATAAAAATCGACTAGAACATTCAATTCAATTACTTAAGTGTGAGGCCATGTGAGTGAAACACACACATGAATCTTCATTCCCAAGAAATGCCAAACCACAAACTGTGCCTTCTCACAAATAAGCTTCAATCAGTCAGAGATGTCGATAAAATCGACTAGAACAATCAATATAATTACTTAAGTGTGAGGCCATGTGAGTGAAACACACACATGAATCTTCATTCCAAAGGAATGTCAAACCACAAATGTGTCTTCTCACAAATAAGCCAGAACAATTCCATTAATTCCAATTTAGGCTACTACCACAAATAAGCAAAGCATTCCCAAAACAGAAAATTGGCATATCCAAAAAGCCCTTATCAAATCGATCAAAAATTCCTTCGTAAACATTTGAAACAAAACATGTAGTTTTAAATAACAATTTCAATAAAGATTCATCAAATCAACCATTCAAACTCAAAACCAAAACAAACTTACTTTCAATTCAAAATCAATCAAAACACATTTATTTTAAATTATTTAAAACGGAAAACATACTTTTAAATAGAAAAACACTTTAAAGCATACAAAACAATTTTGATCAATTTCAAATCATACAATACATACTTTCAAACATTCATCAAATAAATAATATTTAAAATATAATTGTGCCAAAATTTCTATTTTGGAAAGGATGTGGAAAACTACTTACCTCGATCGATAATCCTACAATTCTCAATCTCAATTCCAATTCTTGTCCACCTTCTTGAACAATCATCAACTTTTCCTAAAAGTCCAAACATATCAAATACTACACTGATCAAAAACCAAAATTCTATCTTAAAGATCCAAAAGCTAATCTAAAATATAGACAATCTTATCTACCCAATTTTTCCCATTCAAAATAATTTTTTGCATAAAAAGTTAGGGAAAATAGGGTTCTTGGACTAAAAAAATTAGGTTAAAAACATTTTAAAATCCAATTAAAACGTATTAAAATGGATAAAATCAATGCTTTTTAATACATAATAAAATAACAAACAATTTTTCAATTCTACAATTTTTAAAACCTTTAAAACTATCATAAATTATGAACAAATAACCCAGAAAAAATTTATGCTCATAAAACAAAACTTTCCAAGATTTTAACATCAAAAGAATCAAAATTTGTCACTTTTTAACCCGAAAACCAGATCTGAAAAGCTTGATAAAATTGTTGTAAAAACCATAAAAACATACAATTTTCATGTAAAAATCAAAACTATACATTATACTTTATAGTGCAATCATTTGGCAAACTTTTGTTGCAAAAAGAATCCGAAATACACTTAAACAGTCCAAATTTTAAAGAAATTCAAAGCTGGAAAATCTTCCATTATCAAAACCTTTAATTTAATCTAAAAAACCTAATTAGAAAAACTTTGATAAAAATTAAGCAAACAAAAAAAAAACTAAAAAATTTTTAAGGCAAAAGATTTCAAGAATTTTTTCATTCTAAACAATCAAGAATGAAGCCAAAAAGAAATCAAAACCCAAAACCTTGCAAGAAAACTTCAATAATCAAGAAAAGAAAAGAAATCAACAAGACTTATGAAGAAAACTTACCGTCTTCCTTGTTGGAGAGGAAGGTTCAGAGTGTTTCTTCTTTTCTCTCTCTCTTCTTTTTTTTTTTGCCGTCAAAAATTTTGATAAAAAATGTTAGGCTTAAGAGACCATTTTTAAAAGAACTCTAATCAAAACCCTTAAAAGATTATCTTCTCTCTTTTTTAAAAAAATAATAATAATAAATAAAGATTTGTCTCCTAATTTAAAAAGAAGATAAAATCCTAATTCAAAAAGGTTTCAGAAAAATCAATAAAACAAATAAAATAAAATAAAAATTCTTTTTTTTTCGGTTGTTACAATAAATAAATAAATAAATAAATAAATATATATATATATATATATATATATATATATATATATATATATATATTTATTTATTTATTTATTTATTTATAAATGAAAGTGAAACGAAACATTAAGATACTATGAACTTTGAAGTTTGATATTTAAATTATATGTGATTTTAGTTATTAATTCGAGCATAAATTATTTTAAATAATTAAAAAAATTATATTAAAAAAATTAACCCGGCGACCCAACCCAACCCAATTCGAAAATATAGGGTTGGGTTAAGTTGGGTTGCAACCCTTGATCGGATCATTTGGGTAGCCAACTTGACCAACTCGAATTTTCGTGTTGGTCCCAAAAAACCCCCAACCCAACCCAAACCAACGCAACCCCGTGTACACCCCTATGTGTACTTTCAATATACCTTAAAACTTGTCCCTACTATTAGTTTATTGTGATTTTTTTGATTGAAAATTATTATTATTATTATTTTTTCAAGTTCAGTACACATTAACTTCAAAATAACAATAAAAATTAATTTTAAAATTTAATAAAAGTATATGGACTAAATTTGGAAATTTAAAAGTACAGGGACTAAAATGATTTTAGACTCAGAGCAGCAGGATCAAAATTGTATTATAACAAAGGAAAAAAAAAAGGAGATTTATAGAAGAGTGAGTAGTGAGTATGGCTAAGGTTTTTTTTTAATCATTTCGATGGACTTTTCTCTTTTTTTCCTTTTTTTTTTTAAAAAAAAAATCTTCCATAAAAACACAATAACAACCTTTGCAAAAATAATAATAATAAATAAATAAATAACAAACCAAAAACAAATTGTTACCTAAACCTCACCAACAAAAACAGTGCATTTGACCAAAAGAAAAAAAAAGACCTTAATACTCAAAACTTTAGGAAATTTGGTGAGTTTTGGTGGACAACATGATGCAAAAGAATCTTGCTTTTTTAAAAACTCACCAACTCCACACCACTTTTGAAAGGGATGGTGCAATAAAAAAATTTATAAAAAAAATGAAGAAGAACTTTGAGAAAATGCATGCAACTAAAACTAAAACTCTCTCTTTCTATCAAATTAACCCACCAATTTGTTGCTTTGTTTTTTTATTGCTTGGTTGTTGTTGGGCATTGTGTATTGCTTGGACTTAAAGCAAATCATTTGCCATCCCTATCTCACCTACCCTTCTAGCTACTACTATTCATCATCACTTTCAAATTTTCAACCATTCTAATTAATTGCTTTAATTTTTATTTAGATTTTTAAATATTCAAGTGTAGTATTTCAACTCCTTTAATGTATTATTTTAATACTTGAACTTTACCAAAAATAAATTGTTTTAATTTGTTTTATTGATCATTAAAGAAAATTTGAATTTATTTTGAAGTAACACTTCACCTACTATATGTGAATCGAAACATTTACCCACGTGTATGCCAGTCATGAATTTTGGAAAAAAACATAAAATACTTTTTACCACTTTAAAATTTTAGACAAACCCAACCAATTTTTTTTTTTTTTAAAAACTTTTATTCATCCATAAACGCTTTAAAAGACTTGTCAAATACATGCTACCTACTCATTAAGTAAACGAATAAAAGGTGTGAGTTTACAAAAATTTAACAACAATAAGAAAAACATTTTTTATATAAGTTATGAGGTCAAGATTGAAAATTCAATAGTTCAATATATAATAATGTCTTAAACATTTGTTAAACAACCTTCTTCTCCTTTGCTAATCTTAGGAACACGCAGATAGAACTTTATGTCGGAGGGCTTAAACTCGTATGAAGATAATTTTGAACATGTTGATATATATCGATATTAACTTATATATTTTGATATTAGTTTGTTCGATAGAAGTATAACTGGTTTTTTTTTAACATAAATATACAAGAAAAATGTAAGCGCAACAAGAAATAATAAATAGACTCTTTTTTTCCTTTTATAAGACTTATAGTTTCTTCTTAACATTAATTTAATAAAAAAATTAAATATTTTTATTAATTTTAATTTATACTTGATATCAAGAAAAAAAATGAAATTTAAAAAAGAAATTAAAATAGAAATTACACCACTATATGTCAACTTCAATATAGGCTAAGAAAATTATCGACTAATAGAGATGTCCATGGGACAAGGCGGGGCTGAAGAATGGCTTCGCCGTCCCCAATCCCGCCCCCATTTCATTCTCTGACCCCACGAAATTCTCCATTTAATTTCGCGGGGAACGAAGCAGGGATTCCCCGCGGGGATTCTGGAATAATTTCCCGTTTATGATTTTTATTTTTTTAATTTGATTAAATAAAAAAAATTGAAAATTTCTATTTAAATTGTTAATTCCTAATAAGATAATTCTATTTAAGAGAAATTTTTTTAATTTCCTTAGAAAAAATAATATTTAATAAAAGTTTGGATTTATGCTTTATTATATATATATTAAAAAAAAGAAGAAATCGAGGCGGGGACGGGTTTATTTCTCGTTCCCGCTCCCACCCTCGTTTAGCTAACGGAAAAAATTCTTCCCCACTCCCTCCCTCATTCCTCACCTAAATGGGGATTCTCCGTCCCGTTAGAGGTGAGTCTCTCCCTGCGGGGAAAATGGATATCTCTCACTAAGAGGTTAGAGATTTGAATCTCTACTCCACATATTTTTTAATTTTTAAAAAAAAAAAAAATCTCCACTTCCATACATTGTTAAATTAAAAAAAAAAAGAATTATAGCATTATATAATTACTTTTCTTTTTCTTTTTGTTTTTCTGAGTAATCACTATCTAATTGTTAATTCGTATTTTTTAACCAAAAACAATTGTTATTATTCGTATTTTTATCATTTTTAAATAAAATGTGATTTACAATATAAAAGTCTAATTATTTCCTTTAAATGTTTTTTTTTAATTTTTGTTTAATTAATTAAAACAATATATAATTTACGTAAAAGGGACAAAATCTATAGATATGACAAAACCGAGTCTCGAAATCAAGCTACGCAAGGAAGGCCTTAACCATATTGCCACCGGCCCAACAAACCAATTCATTAAATAGTACGATTGATTTTATATATAATATTGACCCTATGAAAGTTGGGGGGCTCGAGCCCCTCCCTTGGGCCCTAGGTAAATTCGCCACTGCTTAGGAATAGCTCAATTGGTTATTTTGATTTTATCTTTTTTAACATATATGATTAAATTTTCAATTTGATTTTAGTTTTAATTTTAACATGTGACTGTTGAGTGTAGTCATGATCATGTGTATATGAGATAATTAGGTACTAATTAATTATATAACTGATTGACTAAAATAAAAATATGAGTTCAATTGGATAATTTGACTCAACTTTCAATTTTTAAATATTAATTCATATAATGCACAAATAATCATATTGTCCTTTCACATTGCTAAAAGTTGACATCTATACTCTAATATTCAACAAAATGTCTTTTTCATTACCTAATCCTTTTGGGATAGACCAAAACAATCCCTAAACACAATTCATCTAGAAACTATTGGCTCAAAAGGTTAGGTTAATTTGTGTAACCAAAGATTTAAGAAGGTTAGGTTAATTTGTGTAACCAAAGATTTAAGAAGTCATACCTTTATTTGTTGTATGGATTTGCATATATCAAAATGCGTGCATGTTGATTCTACGGCTATAGAATCTCAAATTATACAAGTCTAAGGGTCTATTTGGACTACCTTCCAATTTAAGCATTTTTTTAATAAAATATTTTTATATACTACGTTTTTTAAATGCTTTAAATAACAAATTTTTTTAGTTGCATTATATTCAAAAGTGATTCTATTAATTATAAATATGTTCTTTTTTACTACATATTTTGAAGATTTTTAGTTAATCATTTTTGGATAATGTAGATAATAATAACAGGTTAAAATACCATACCATTTAGGTCCTTGTATTTTGGGTTTTATACAAGTTCATGTACTTTCAATAAAGCTTAAATTTAGTGCCTATTGTTAGTTTATTATAAACTTTTCTATATAAAAACAAAAAAAGTTAGCCTCTATTAGCTATCCTTCTTCTTTTTTTTTTTTTAGAAAATTAGCCATCATTCTATAAATTTTAGAAATAAGTTCGTGTTGTGTATTTTCTTATATGAAAATTATTATTATTATTTAACCAATTTTGAAAAAATAAATAAATTCAAACTAACGGTAGGAATTAGTTTTAAGATTTATTGAAAATACAATGACTAAAATTAAACATTTGAAAGTACAAGGACTAAAATAAAATGAAACTCAAAGTATAGAGACTAAAATAATATTTTAACCATAATAAAAAGAAATGAAAACAAAATAAAAAGAAACGAAAAGAAAAATATAAAAGGAAAGAATTTTATTAAACACTTTTGTTTAAAAGAAAACATATTAAAATCGAATCTTGGCATCCCATGAAATTGATTTTTCACGTTAAGAAACTAAAATACCAGCATCTATTTTGGGATAGCATCATTAGAAAGTTTATAAAAAAAATTGCTAAAAAAATTCACAATACAATTACTAAAGATTAACAAGAATACATCATTAACAACATAAAAATTTGACATAACCAAATAAAGATCTAAAGACAAATTTTAACATTACAAATAACTCAAATATATACCTAATGCATAAGTAAAATTAGTCTAGAATAAACCTAGCTAGTAATTAATAAACACATTTATATACATAAATCTTATTTGAAAATAAGTAAAACTCACAACTAAAGACAGGTTGTGAGTATCTTTCTTTTTGCCGGCTTTTCTAGTTTAGTGTTTTTTTAGAAAGAGAAGGAGGGGGGATGTTTGGGATGGAAAGGAAAGAGAGAGGAAGATGCGTAGGAGAGAGAGTAAGATTACGTGGGATGCGTAGAGAAAAAAAAAGGCCTCCCCACTTTTTCCTTACCCTTTTAATAGTCAACTCCAATCATATAGATTAGGAAAGAAAATCAAATAGACAAGAGCTCGTGATGGTTGTTCAATTAAACCTATAGTTTATGTTGTGTTTAATAACTTAAGTCACGTCTAACCTAGACAGCAATAAAAATAGAATATAAAAAAAATTATGATTTGAAATAATTAGTTCAAGAAAGGATTTCACGCATGTTGTTTTTTAAAATGTTATATTGACTTGAACAAAATTATCATAAAGGTATTTCTTATTTCCTGTTTGATAATTAATTTGACTTTTTTACTTTTTAAAATTAAGCTTCACTCATATTTTTTTTGTTTTATTATCTACTTTCTAAAAAGGTTTTCGAAATTTAAGCCAAGTTTTAAAAATTAAAAAAAAAAAAAGTTGTAAGTACTTGTTTTTATTTTAAAATTTTGGATAAAAATTATTATTATTATTTTTTGACAATAATTCAAATGTTTATTTAAGAAAAATGAAAACCACAATAAAAAATTTGTGAGGAAACAAACATAATTTTCAAAAATGCAAAACCAAAAACAAAATAGTTATCAAACGAGATCTTAGTTAATTTGTATATCTAATTTTGTTTGAAAAATAGCCATGAATGTCTTCACCCATGGTAGCTCCTATTCTAAGAATCCTTGGATGTATAGTAAAAGTACATTTTTAGTCTCTCTCATGTATCCACTGGTGCAATACTATAGGTTATACATTATACCGAGTCATATTGAATAATCTCTCTTCAAACCATCCTCCAAAAATAGAGGTCGGTATACATTCATGTCTTTAAAACAAGTTTTTGAAAACTATTTTTTTTTTAATTTTCAAAACATGGCTTGGTTTTTGAAAACATAGACAAAAAGTATATGACAAAATAAGTAAAACCATAGGTGGGAGTAGTATTTATAGACTTAATTTTTAAAAACCAAAAACCAAAAATCAAATGGTTATCAAATGGGGCCTTAGTTTTTGGTTTTTGGTTTTCGAAAATTGTGTTTGTTTTCTCAGTATTTCTCTACAATGAGTTCCATCTTTCTTAGAAAAACATTTGAATTCTTAGCCCAATGCCAAAAACAAAAACAAGTTTTTAAAAAAAATACTTTTTTTAATTTTCACAGCTTGGCTTGATTTTTAAAAACATATATAAAAAGTAGATAACAAAACAAAGAAACCTATAGGTGGAAGTCATATAGATAGACTTAATTTTTAAAAATTAAAAAACTAAAACTAAATTGTTATTTTACCTAAATTTTAACTTTTTATATAATTTTTTAATCTAACATGGACTTGGAAGGAGCTGCCTCACTCCTTATTTGCTCAGCCCCTAATCATATGAAGCATCTACTTACTATTGTGAAATTGAAATTTTGTTGAATCTTGAATATTAATAATCTTTTCAAAGGAAAGAAATAGTAGAAGAAAAAAAATTGAGAATAAAGATATTGTTATTCATTTAATTCAGTAAAAGATACATAGGTAATATCCACTCAAGAATATAAATACAGAATTAACAAGTTGTGGTTAAACTAATTAAAAACAAACTCCAACTATTTCAAGTGGTTACAATAAATTATAATTAGTTACACCTAATGTGGCTAATAATACTCCCCTCAAAACGAGTGTGAATATTCAACACCCATCTTAGATATAAGATAATGTAAAGTATGTGTAACCAAAGCTTTGGTGAACATATAAGAAAGTTGAGAGTTGATTGTGTAGGATTTTTGGCAATATATTAAAAGAGCAATTGTCCTACATCGAAAATGTATAAGAAAGTCATGGGTTCTAAGTACTATAAAAAGAGTCTAGGTTTTGGTTTCAAATCATCCCAATTCGAAATACTTTAAGCTTGATATACTAACTCTAGTTAAGTGAGTAGTATAAAACTTTGAGAGAGTGTTTCTTTGTTATTTGGGTCAGGGAGAGAATTCTGTGTGATTGTAATAATTTTTCACATAGTGAAGTATTTCTTTCTGTTTGTGGCTTTTTCTCCAGTTTTGGAGTTTTCCATGTTAATTCTTGTGTTTCTTATTTTTGTTGCTTTCTTTTAATTTCTCAGTTATTTTTGCTTATTCCTGCAGCAGTAGTGGGAGGTTTTTTTTCCCAATAAGTGGTATTAGAGCTTTAGGTTCGTAGTTTCTTGAGTTTTTGAGTATGCTCTGTGGTTGAAGCATTGTCTGAACTTCCACATCAGAAATGATTTCTTGAAATGAGCTACATCTGGTGTTGTGAATAGTGTAAGTTGCGCACTATTTGTAGATTCGCTAGGAGTGAGGCAAATATGTCAAGCTTTATGAGTCCAATAAAGATTGACGTGGAGAAATTTGATGGAATGATGAACTTTGGCTTCTAGCAAGTGCATGTCAAAGATGTGCTAATATAATCTGGGTTAAACAGGGTTTTGAAGAGAAGATCGAGTGGTGGTGCTTCTGAAAAGTTAAGCGGTGATGGTGGTCCAATGGAGTCCAATGGTGGTTCCAGTAGAGGTTCTAAGAAGTCCAACATGAGTGATGAAGAATGGGATGAATTGGATTTGAGAGCTGCAAGAGCAATTAGACTAAATTTGCTAAGAACATTCTTGCAAATGTGCAAAGAATTTAGACAGCCAAAGAGCTTTGGGAGAAGCTTGAAGCGATGTATCAGGAAAAGAGCATCTCAAATCGGCTGTACCTAAAGGAGCAGTTTCACAAGCTGTGAATGGAGGAAGGTACGAAAATCTCAGATCATCTAAGTGTTCTTAATGACATCGTCTTTGAGTTGGAGGTGATCGGAGTGAAAATAGAGGATGGGGATAAGACACTCAGGCTTATCTTGTCACTTCTGCCTTCTTATGAACACAAGAAGCCAATCTTGATGTACGGGAAGGAGGCTTTAAATTTTGCTAAGGTTACTAGTAAACTTCTATCAGAGAAAATGATGCTGAAAAGTGACGGGCGTACTTCACAGGAGGATTCAGCACTAGTAGCTAGCAATTGGAAGAGGAAGAAAGACTTCTTGCAAAAGAAATGTTGTTGGGAATGCAGACAGTCTGGACACATGAAAAAAAATTGTCCTAATAGAACAAGTTCGTCAAAGGGCTCTGGATCGAATGATGATGTGGTTTCTGCTGTCAGAGGAGACAATGACTTCTTCTGAAGAAAGACATAATCATCCTCATGGTATGTCTGCTTCACCATGATAGAGGATGTGATGTTAATGATTCCACAGGTTCGCACAGAGGCATTGGCTTGGCGGTTATGTAAGGTGTGTGTGGTGGAAGTTATGTCGATGGTTGAAGAACTTCTGGTAAGCCAAGTAGGTGGAAGTTGCACCATAAATTTCAGCAAGGTTTATCGACATGTGATGAAGAATAAAAGTCTTAGAAGGTGACATTCCAAGCAGTCTACTTTTATGGGGGAGTAGGTTATAATTCTCTGAGTTAAAGATTATGTTTTTTCAGTGAAGACAATTGGTGCAGCAGAAGTTATGAATTCTTCAAATATCTTGCCAAGGTGCAGTTTGTAGGGCTTTTGACAATATATTAGAAAAGCAATTGTCCCACATCGGAAATGTTCAAAGAAGTCATGGGTTCCAAGTACTATAAAAGGAGTCTATGGCTTTAGTTTCAAATCACACCAATTCGAAATACTTTAAGCCTAATATACTAACTCTAGTTAAGTGAGTAGTATAAAGCTTTGAGATAGTGTTTCTTTATAATTAGGGTCGGGGAGAGAATTTTGTGTGATTGTAATAATTTTTCACATAGTGAAATATTTCTTTCTATCTGTGGTTTTTTCTCCGATTTTGGAGTTTTCCATATTAATTCTTGTGTTTCTTATTTTTGTTGCTTTCTTTTAATTTCTCAGTTATTTTTGTTTATTCCTACAGCAATAGTGGGCGGTTTTTTCCCAACAATTTTGTTGGAAGAAGTTTCCAACAATTTTATCTCGTACAAAGTGGCAATCAATTTTGATATGCTTAGTACATTTTGTAAAACATAGGATTGGAAGCAGTAGAAACGAACAACCTAGTTATCACCAGGGTATTAAATTTCCGTCTACATGTCAACATTTCCATCGAAATTTTCACATGTCCATGGGTTCGACATCGACATAAGGGGGGAATCGACATTTCCACTATACCGTACAAAATTGACGAAATATTTAAAAAAAAAGCAAGAAAATGTAACTTAATGTGAATATAATAATGTAACAAGTATTTTAACTCATTTAAAAAGTGTAAAATGTTCATTTATTAATTTAAATATTTTTTTTGAATTTTTTGTTTTTAAAATTTTTCCAGAAATATCCATCGACATCGACATTTTATCGATATTTCCATCGACATTTCCATAAAATTGAGACTTCGACATTTCCATCGACATCGACATTTTAAACCTTGGTTATCACAATAAACAAGAGTAAGGAATGGTAAACTAATGTGCAAATCAGTCAGAAGTTAAGTTATCTAAATTAACTTACTAGAAACACCCAACAAGTGCATGGGACTTAGTTGTAGCTAAAAAACGTGACACAATGGATTGCTTTTAGAATTCCATAAAACTAAAGAGTCTCTCTAAAACACACAAAAATCAGTCATGGATCTTCAAGTATCTCACTATGAACCCTAATCAACATCCAAGAAAGCTTCAAGCTAAAAGGAAGAAAAAGCTTGAAGCAAAATACCCTGTCCAAAGTTTCCTTTAAGATAATGTACTAGATGATGTACAACATCCAGTTGTTCAATATAAGGCTTATGAAGAAATTGACTCAGTCTATAAAAAGGAAAATAGATATTTTAGCCATGAAATTTGAAAGTATAATAAATGCCTTATTAACCAGCATATATAAGTAGTAGCCTCCTCCAGCAAAAGAAAATATGCAGAGAGAACTTGAGGGTTTAAGATTAGGCAACATGGGAGAGCAAGTAGGCTACTAGAAAAACCAATATCCTTCAAAAATTGCAAACAATATTTACGTTGAGTCAAATATTTCATGTTGAGAACGAAAATGTTCTAAGCCAAGAAAGCATATAATTGGACCCAAATCCTTTAGCATAAAATGAGAACAAAGAATAGCCTGCACACAATCAATCTCATTAAGAAATTAATGGACAATAAGAACCATATCATCCACGTAAACTAATAAACCAACAAAGGTAAAGCTAATCCACATATAAAAAGAGAATAATCAAACTTAGACTGTGAAAGCCCATGAGCCATTATTAAAGCACCAGAAAACTTAGAAAAGTATGGCCGAAAAACTTGTTTTAAACCATAAATTGATTTATTCAATTTATATACTAATGATTTGTAGTTACATTATTAAGATCTAAGTGTAAATTAATCTTGCATGAAAGCTTCATTAATGAATATCAGCTATAAATAGTCATGTGTCATACAAGGTGGCAGTTACTTAACAACTCATCAGAGTAACTAACCAAACTAAAAATATAACTACTCTTAATACTCCCCCTCAAGATGGAATGAATGCATTAAGAATCCCCATCTTGGACAATATGTTTGAAAAAGCAGTAAAAGACAAAGCTTTGGTACAGATATCAGCCAATTGAGATGTTGTGCGAATAAGCAGTAGCTTGATCTCCCCACGAGTGAGCTTTTCGCGAACAAAATGACAATCGAGCTCAATATGCTTCGTTCTCTCATGGAAAATGGGATTCGAAGCAATATGAATGGCGGAAGTGTTGTCACAAAATATGAGTGCATGCGACTGAGAATGAACTTAGAGATCTTTGAGAAGTTGAAACAACCAGACTAACTCACTGGTGGTTGCTGCCAATGCTCGATACTCAGCCTCAATAGACGAGCGGGAAATAGTGGTCTGTTTCTTGGCCTTCCATGAAACAAGAGAATAACCTAAAAAAATACAAAAACCAGTGGTAGATCTCCTTGAATCTAAACAAGAAGCCCAATCAGCATCTGTAAATGCCCATAACTGAAAAGAAGAAGATATGGGAAAGAATACACTTTGGCCAGGAGATCCTTTCAAGTACCATAATAGAGTATGAACAGCAAAAAGATGAGGCAACTGTGGTTGAGCAACATATTGACTCAACTTGTGAAAAGTAAATGTGATATTCAGCCAAGATATAGTAAGATATAAAAGACGACCAATGAGCCGTCTATAAACTGTGGGATCTTTCAATAAGTCTCCTTGATCAGAACAGAGCTTAAGATTGGGATCCATGGGCAATGAGCTAGGTTTGCAAGACAGAAAACCTGTATCCTCGAGTAGTTGAAGGTGTAGTTCTGTTGACACAACAATATGCCCTTTGTAGAACGAGCAAGCTCTAAGCCCAAGAAGTACTTCAATGAACCCAAATATTTCAGCTTGAATACATCATTAAGTGGGTTTTTAAAGCAGCAATATCATTCAAGGAAGCACCTGTGCTTATTATATCATCCATATATACAAGCAAAGCAATGAAATTGGAACCACAATATTGCCAACTTGTATATAGCTCTACTGATGGGTTATGATAATTTTAATTATATCAGCACTTTAACACTTGTGGGCTTGAAAATTTTTAAGAGGCCAACAAGTGGAAATCAATATAAATTTGAGAGGAAATAACATTACAAGGATTTGAAATCATGGCCTCTTGTTCTAATACCATGTTAAATCATCAATCAACCCAAAAGCTTAAGTTGATGAGTTATGATAAATTTAATTATATCAACACTATAACATATACTTTTAATCAAAAGGTATGATGTTTGAATTCTGCTCCACTCTTAAAATAAAATTAATAATAAGAAAGGTATAAATTATACAAAATACCTCTAAACTTTGAGGAAAGTTTCAATTATCCTCCTAAATTTTAAAAAGTTTCATTTTACACTTGAACTTTTAAATTTGTTCTAAAAAATATCATTGGAAAGTTTATTTTGTTAAAATAAGATGAAAATTGATGCGATGGCTAGTGTGTAAAAATTGGAAGGCATACATGACATCAGTGGCGGATCCAGAATTTTTGTTGAGGGGGGGCTTCACTTAATACATCACAATTGTCTTCAACGAGTTTTAATATTTTGGGATGAATTTTTTAAAAAATAATAATGATCCAAATATTTTAAAATACATTTCATATTTGAAGATACATCGTAGATAACTAGTTATTATTTCATATTTGAAGATAAGTTGTAGATAATTTTTTTAAAAGGAAATATAACTTATAATTTAAAGGAAAATTTTTAATGTATACTCCTAAACTTATAAAGTTGTATTAATTTTTACCATAAACTTCAGTTTCATCAAATTTGACTATAGACTAAGACAACTGTTGCAAATTTTATCCTCTATTCAATTTCTATTAATTCACACCCACTAATTTTAATAGAAAACTATGTAAAAATCAAGTTTTGCTCAATTTTAAGTTTGCTTACGGCACAAATTAACCATTGAACAACTTTGCCAAAACTTACAAATTTCAACAAAAATTTAGCTTTAATGTTGTTTTTCATTGAAAGTCTATTAATTTTGTACCATAAATAAGTTTTACAATTCATTAAATACATATGTGAATATTTGTTTTAACGAATTTTCAAATAAAAACTTATGAGAGGGTAAAAATTGCAACACTTTTTGAAGTTTAAGGTTAAGATTGTAACACATATTTAAGTTTGATATGCAATTTGATCAAATTGAAAGTTTAGGGTAAAAATCAATACAACTTGATAAATTTAGAGACAAAAATTAATTTTTTCCTAATTTAAATTTCTAAAATATAGACAAAAGAATTGTTGTATATATTTTTAAATGAATAAAACAATTATGTTATTTTTTTGTTGAATATATATATAGAGAGAGAATACATCACTTAACTTTGGGGCCCAATCCCATTCCACTGTGTGGTTTCCATAAAAAAATTAAAATTACCGTGGATGTGAATACATCCAGAGTCGAACCCTTCTCTGTGAGGGAGGGCTTGCAGCAACTCTACCACTAGAGCAAATAACCAGTTATGGTTTCAAAGATCAACTTTTTAGTACAAATATAAAACTCTTTGGACTTCAGGGGGGGCTCGAGCCCCCCCTGGGCCCATGCTAGCTCCGCCCCTGCATGACATTATTTATAACATCGTTCATGTAAATTGACATAACAGTTGATGTGTAAACATTTATTATGTAAATGATTTTAATGATATGTTTTGGGATGAAATAATTGGTAACAACGATCTTAAATCTTTTATATAGTTGTAAATAACATCATATATACCTTCTAATTTTTTACATTAGCTGTCACGTCAACTTTCATCCTTTATTTTAAAGGAATTTTTTTTTTTTACCAATTTCAAAATTAAATAATATTTTTTAGAATAAATTTCAAAGTTCAAAAGTAAAAATAAATTTTTTTGAAATTTAAGAGCATAATTAAAACTCATCCCCAATGTTTAGATTAAAAAATCAATCTTACACCACAAAATGTAGGGACAAAGTTGTAATCTCGATTTAACGATAATTAAAAAAACTAAAATTCTATTCGAAATTTTACGTGGCAGCACGAAATGGGGATGATGTTCCATTCCAACTCCTCGCGACTTCTTGAAGCGCCTTCACCAACCGCACATCAGCTACCACTTGCAACCTGTCAAACCACGACAAGTTTTACCATTGGGTCCCACCACCAAGTTTGCCTTTTGACACTAATCTGCCCCTTAAAAATGAATATTTTATTTCGTTAGAAACACTGAATAAATCAAAATTATATATTATCTTGTGGAACTTTCTTACTTCCCATTTTATGTTTGATAACTTCGACATTATTGCTTAAAAAAAAAACTTCTACATTATAGTTATTTCTTTTTTTTAATTAAAAATTATAAAAACAAACTACTAGATAAGAACTTAGAGATAGATTTTTCAATTTACTATTGTTATGAGTAAATTTGGGCAATCGAGTCAAATCTAAAAGAATAGAGGACAACTGAGTCAAATAAAATTTAAACAAAGGCCTAAGATGAAATTGAGCTCGAAAAAGTAAGAGAAGAACCAAAAGGCAGAAATGCTCAACTCAGCCTGAATTGGACCGAGCGAACCAGTCGACCTTGTTCTTGCTTATGGAGATGTGCTCCACGCACATCTCCGACCCAATATACTCTTAAGGGCCCCACCTCAATCCTAGACATAATCTAATTTGCAAATGAGAAGACCCTAAGTCAACCTTCATATAAATACTGCATCATAACTCCATTGGAGGTAACTGATTCTCAGTCTCTACTCTCTAATAGCTTCCTATACTATTTTCCTCTCTGACTTAAGCATCGGAGTGGTTGTGGCAAGTACCACATCGGTGTGCAAGTTTTCTTTGTTTTGCAGGCCATCTCTTTCCCTTCACAATTACAAATTCACCGTTGGCTTCACATGCAAATCAAGTGTGTTCCCTTTGTTCGAATTTGTGTATCAACAACTATCAATCCAAATAAGTATTATTGAGCCAAATTACATATAATAAATAAAATTCTAATCTTGTGAATATACTAGTTCAATATTCTTAAATAAAATGAAGATCTGATTATATGATTTTTCATTGTCATTTTACCTAAATTACTCAAACAAGTGAATTGTACCACCACCATCTATTAGTACCAAACTATTATATGAGGAGTTAGATAAACTTTCCAATTTACTATTAGTTCCACGAGTATTACTAAGTCAATTTACTTAAAATATGTAAAATTCTAATTTTAATATACTTATTCGATTTAAATAATTCAAGATGAAAATCTAATTTCATGATTTTAATTTGTCACTTTACTCAATTACTCAAACAATCGAGTTGTATCGACTACCAAGTCAACATGTGCATATCGTACTTCTTTAGAGGCATTTTTTCTTCTTATTAAGTCAAAGAAAATTTTAAGATTGTGACCCAATTGTCAAATTTTGCATTTGAATAGTTTATCACGCCATAAAAGTCTACATGGAGAAATAAAGTTCTATACGTTTACCACGGGTGGGTTAGAAATAGGCAAAATTTTACTTTAATTTTTTATATATAATCTCTCAATTTTGAAAATTTAAGAAAGGCAAATTAGAAGAAAAAAAAAACTTTATAATCTTGAGATACGTTAATTTGGTGATCTAAACAAAAATTTGAAAATAAAAAATTTAATGAAAAATAAAATTATATTTCATGTTTTCATTGTGTTTTGATCGTTATAAGTTGGGTGGAAGATTTAGAATATAAAAGAAAAAATATGTAAGTACTGTTTTCAAAATTTTTACTATTTTAATCACCTAATGCAAACACTTTTTTTTTTTAAAAAGAAAATGTTGAAATATCATTTTGGTCATATCTTTTGGACTTCATTCAATTTTAGTCCTTATATTTTCAAATGTCCAAACTTAGTTATTGTACTTTCAATAAAGCTTCGATTTGGTCTCTAAACTATCTACTATCTACTGCTAGTTTGAAGTTAATTTTTATCGAAATTAGTTAAATAATAATAATGATTTTAATGCAAGAAAATATACAATGTAAACATATTTCTAAAATTTTTAGAGTGAAGGCTAATAGACACAAAACAAAAAGTTTAAAAAAAAACTAATAGTAGAGACCAATTTTAGGCTTTATTGAAAGTACATAGACTAAATTTGAACATTTGAAAGTAAATGGACTAAAAGCTAAAAGTACAAGAACCAACGTATTATTTTATCCGAAAGAAAACTACCAAATAGAAATTCAATGAATTTTATTTCATTTAGTGAATCTAAAAACAAGAAATTGAACAGAGGTAAAATACCAAATCGCCTTCCTATCTATGCAACAAAAGTTATGTCAAAGTCTAAATTTTATGAAAATCTCGAAGTGTATGGATATGTCTAAAAAATTTATAAATATAAAAAATTGATATAAAAAATATAAATTAATAATAGTTAATATCATGTCCACATTAATAATATTTTGTTAATATTTTTATTATATTTGGTCAATTTTTAATGAAAATATCGATTCACCTCCATGTCAAATTTATAAATATTTTCATGTTTAGAAATTTAAAACCAACTATGCAACCTCCAAAGAAAACAAATAGCCATTAGTCAGTAATCCAATCAATAACCTTAAGGGTCTATTTGAGGTGCTAAGTGAGTTATAATAGTCTAGGCTATAATATGTGGAGTTAAATAACTATGCACCATAATCACAACTATTTTAACTCAGACTAAATAACTCTGCATCTTAAATACATATTGTATAATCTACAGACTATTATAATCCACTCAATGCTCCAAACAACCCATAAATAATAATTATAAAAAAAATATAAAAGTTTGTTAATGTGGACCCCACGTTCACACCGGTAGCTTCCATTCCACCAACCCCCGACCCGTTCCCTCTAAAGTTGACCCGGGTCATTGCCGGTTCAAATCGGATCGTCGTCCCTCTATATAACAGAGCTCCATTTCCCCCTTCTCACCGCAAAATACACAGAGACGTCACCGGAGCTCCACCGAAAAAAAAAAGGTAAAAAGAATCAAAAGAAAGTTCGACAGTCTCCGGCAATGGCCTCCACCAACAACGGACAAGAAGATCAGAACCAAGCCGGAAGGCACCAGGAAGTCGGCCACAAGAGCCTCTTGCAGAGCGATGCTCTGTATCAGGTAACCGTCTCCTTCGCGATCAAATTCTCACAAACACTCTCAATTCTTCCGATCACTGAAAATCTCTCTTCTCCGATTCTCGCAGTACATTCTCGAAACGAGCGTTTATCCGAGAGAGCCAGAATCGATGAAGGAATTAAGAGAATTGACTGCCAAACATCCATGGTTAGTTTTTAGGATACGATCGGAATTTAATTTTTTCTGTTTTCAATATGCGATGAAATTGTTCTGAAATTGGAATCGATCTCGGAAACAGGAACATCATGACGACATCGGCCGATGAAGGACAGTTCTTAAACATGCTTTTGAAGTTAATTAATGCAAAGAAGACGATGGAGATTGGAGTTTACACTGGCTATTCTCTTCTCGCTACAGCCCTAGCTCTTCCTGAAGATGGAAAGGTCTGTAGATTCTTTCGATTTCTGTGAGTAAGAAAAATGAAATCACTGAGATGTGAGGTTTCTGAGTTTTGTTTTGGGGGAATTTTGTGGCTGTAGATTCTGGCTATGGATATTAACAGAGAAAATTACGAGCTCGGTTTGCCGGTCATTGAGAAGGCCGGCGTTGCTCACAAGATCGAGTTCAAGGAAGGCCCTGCTCTCCCTGTTCTTGACGAGATGGTTGCCGATGTAAGAACACTTTTTGGTTAATTTTTGTTTTTTCTGGATATCCCACCAATTTTGAAGTAATTGAGTTTTACGATTTTAGTTTAACAGAAGTTTTGGATTAGCTATTTCAAAATTCGAAAGCAAATCAAAACTTTCTTGCGGGGAAGAATTCAAGAAACCATTGAATTTGAAGCTCTCACACGGTTTTTCTAAACTAATATTTTCATGAAAAAAAAACTTACCTGCTGCTAGCCCACTTGATTCAAAAAAAAAAAAAAAAAAAGGTAAGTTTTGCTCGTCTACACTTCGAACATAGTTTTCTAAATCCAACCTTTTTAAACTCTACTTAAATTTCTCATCTTAACCAAGCTTAAGATGTTGAATTTGTATCCTAAATACTCTCTTTAATTTTAACTTTTTGCTAATCCGAATATAACTCAATAGATAAAGATATAAAATATCGATTGTTTATTTTCTCACACCACAATTGTTGAACTAAAAAAAATAAGAGCAGAACTTGAGTGCAACACATTCCAACAGTAAAGCAAAAAAAAAAAAAAAAATCTGAAATATTTATATATATATATAATATAGTTTTCCATTACAAACTATGAATGAGCACTTTTCTAGGCTGCACAAAGATGGGTGCAGCCTAGGAAGCACCCAAAATTAAAAAAAAAAACATATATGGTCTTTTAAAATAAGTAAAATAATTATAATGATTATAAAACCGGCCTAGATTATACTTTTCTTAAAAAATCAAGATTGGATTTATTTGGATATCAAGATGAAAATAAAGCACTCTTAATAATAATTTATAGTGAATTTAGTGAATAATCACTAGATTTGTAAACTTTTTTTTCTTTTCAAAGTTAAGCAAATCTGTAAAGATATACCAGGAATGAGTTATAGAAAAATAAGTGTGATCCAACATTTATATTACAAGTTCAAAAAACGTAACTATAAATAAAAATTGATTGAAATAGAATATTTAAAAATCTAAAGCAAAAAAAGAAATAAACCACAGCTAAAAAGAGTAATTGAAAAATGGGATAATTTGGAGGCTGATTGTGTGCAATAAACCACAGGAGAAGAATCATGGAAGCTATGACTTCATTTTTGTGGACGCTGATAAAGACAACTACATCAATTACCACAAGAGGTTGATTGATCTCGTCAAGGTTGGAGGAGTGATCGGGTACGACAACACTCTATGGAACGGTTCCGTGGTGGCACCACCTGATGCACCAATGCGTAAGTACGTTAGGTATTACAGAGACTTCGTGTTGGAGCTCAACAAGGCTCTCGCAGTCGACCCTAGGATCGAGATCTGTATGCTTCCCGTTGGAGATGGAATTACTATCTGCCGTCGGATCGAGTGAACACCCTAACATTTGGTGCACTCTCACCCAGACACAATTACTTGTTTATTGTTGGAAATGAAGATTGAAGGGTCTCGCTTGAATTTGGCCTTTTTTTTTTTTAATTTGATATTTCCTTGCTATGGGAGTTTTTCTATGTAATTCATATTAAACATTTTAATGAATAATATTACCTTTTTAAGTTCTATATGAGGGACCTGACCGTTGGAAATTTATAAATAACAAATATATAAAAATTGTTATGTTTTTTCTATTCGATTAAAAAGTCTAATCAATTCCACAGAGTTGAAAAATCTACTTGGTAAAGGTCTTATCATGGTACATTTAATACTACAATATCTTTACACCAAGTTGAAAAATCTGCTTGGTAAAGGTCTTGTTATAGTACATTTAATACTACAATATCTTTAAAATGATGTATTTAGTCAATAAATAGTTATATTTGAAGGATTAACTTCGATTGACTATAAAAAAAATAAAAAAATAAAAAAAATTTTACTTCGAAAATTTACTATTCATTTTAATTATAGTTTAGTTCTTACTATGAAATCATTAAAATGACCTATTTTGTTTTATTGACATTAAAATTGAAGAATAATTTAGTAGTTCATGACATGAAAGGACAAAAAGAGTTTTTATTATTTATTATTATTATTATTATTTTTTTTTTTTTAAAGTAGAAGCTGACGAATATCTGACCAAGAAAATTTTGAGTATTCAAAATCGAAGTTTTGACCTAAACGACAGAAAAATGAACCACGTAACCTTTTTTTTTTTTGTTCAAACAGGTCTTAGCAATATGGTTGAAGTTACTAATACCAAAAGTTTGTGGGACTAAATAGAAATTTTCAAAAAAAAAAATTTACCTTAACAAAATGTTTTTCGTTGAGTAGGTTGATGATAATGATGGGATGGGCCCGGCCACCAAACCCACCACACCAAACCAAGACCGGAAGCGTAATATAAACTTTTTTGTTTTGTTTTTTTTTAATTATATTATTTAATAAGTTCAGATATTGCTTAACTTTTAGAATTATTTAATTTTAAAATCTAAAACATAAGAAATAATTATCTAGGTTCTCACCAATTTAAGTATAGCTCAAATGGTTAAAACATATATCTTCAACTAAAATGTCAGATGTTTGAATATCCACCCCACATTTGAACTCATAATAAGACAAAAACTATGTTAGTTTTTGGCAACTTGAGCATAGATCAATTAGTCATGACATATATTTTCAACCAAAAAATCAAAAGTTTGAATCTCTACTCCGATTTCACATGTTATTGTTAATTTGGTTCTCCCTTTTGCATTCTTTTAAATTAATCGTGTTTTAATAATATATTTTGTCTTTCTTAGTAATTAGCTTTAAATTATAATTAAATTTTAGATTACTAAATACTAACATATATCAAATTGTAAAATTTTGGAAATCTACTTATAAATAAAAAGTATAATTAGTAAAATAATTTAGAACTGTGTAATAGTTTTTATAGCATAACAAAACAAAACTCTAAATTAATACGAATCGTCAATTCCATTAATAGAGAGTTTGCTAAAAGTTATACCTAAGAGACAATAAGCCATAATATCATGCATTAAAACTGAAAATATTACAATATTCTCATAAATGTTGCAAAACTTCTCCCTAATTACCTTGAACTAGCCAAGAACTCCTAGCCGAATACCATCCACATCGAACTTGGGGCAAAAATACAAGCCCAAAATACAAAAAATGTGAAACAAAGTGTCTCCAAACTGATGAAAAGGGGGAAGAAATCAAGAAAATGAGCTGGGAATCGAATCTCCTTGACCTAAAAACGAAAAATCAGCGTATATAAAAATTGAAGCAGCGTCTCGACGCTACCCTTAATTTGGCTAGCGTTGAGGGGAAGCTCGCACGCAACATCTTCGGATGCTTACTATTACAACGTCGAGATGCTGAGGATAGTGTCGAGACACTGTCTGGCATCTTCGCACGCGGGACTTGCAACAACTTCTCGACATTCTTAGTCAACGTTTAGACGATGTCCTGCATCTGAGGCTACTGCCTTGCAGCGTCGAGCAAGGCCTCCATTTGGTGTCTTGACGCTCCTCAGGGATATAATCGTTAATCCTTCGTATCTTTTTGCTCGGGTGTCCTATTGACCTCTGGCTTGGTTCGTTTTTCACCCTAATTTTGCGCTCTTTCAAAAAATAAGCCATGCTTCCAATTTCCTACAAAATATTCAATTAATTCCACGAAAAGGAGAAGAAAGAGCATGATTTAGGCATGAAAAGGCATGTTCTAATTAGGTCTCATCAATATCATATCCCTTAATCCTTATCAAATTAGGGATTTTTGGTTCAAATCAATTTTAGATTCAAATCCTATTTGAGTTAAACTCTCTCAACATCATAATTCAAATTCTAAATCAAATTGAATGATGATAAAGTATGAGATTTGATTCGCATTGATTTGTAAGGAAAATTCAAATTGGTCCCACCTTAAATAAAAAATTGAGTTGGATAAATTTCAAATTGAATCAAATTGTCATGAGAATTGGTTGGTTAAAGTTTGGTAATAATCCAAAATTTAGCCCAGCCAAATGGGACTAAATTTCAAATTTTATTACAAATTCAAATTGGGTAAACTTTTAAATTTTCAAAATTTATTCCAAATTCAAATTGGGTAGATTTTTAACCTTGCACCAAGCTCAAATTTTGAGTTAAGGTAGATCATAAATTCTACTAAATTCAAATCGAAATTTTATGCCAAGTAAGGAAAAATCAAAATTTTGAACAAACTTCAAATTTTGATTAATTGGCATGAAAAGTGTGTCAAAAAAATGGCAATCAAAACTTTGAGCCAAATTCATATTTTGATGAAATTGACACATCATATGTAGTCAAAATTAGAAAGGAAAAAAAAACTTACATTTTCAATCCAAACTATTTTTTTCAAGATGTACACACATGTGTGCTTAAATCTCGAAAATGGGACATTTTGGACGAGAAGTTTTGGCCAATCCAAAATTGCCACGTCATTATTTCAAATTAATGACAAAATTGCAAATAATTAAATTTAAGACCAATTATATAAATTGACATGTGTCCCAAATTTAATTTGAAGACAAAAATTGATAAATTCTAAAATTAAAATGTCACATGTCTTTGTTATGACTATTGGACCAAATAATTAAACTTAATTTGGTCAAATTGGGTCATATGTAATTTGGGTCAAAGTTAAACAAAACCTAAGTTCAAATGGTTAAGCCCAAAGTTAACAAAACCCAAGTACAATGATTAAAAGTCATTATGGCCCAAGCCCACATGCTCATGGAAAGCTTTATAAATAGAGGATCTCTCCTTCAAGTTTAGAGAGAATTCAGAGTAAAGAAGGTCAGAAGATTCCCTGAAGTCGTCAACTGCTAAATACTCCTTGAAGACCAAAGACTCTTGAAGACTTTAAAGATTGATTGAAACTTCAACCTTGAGAACAAGCTGCAAAGCCCTCCAGATAAATTCCAATTTGAGAATAAGCTACGAAGCCCTCGAGACAAATCTATATTCGAGAGCAAGCTACAAAGCTCTCTAGACATTTGTCGCTGCGTGTAGCGTCTCAACGCTACAGACAGAAGGGAATGCGCGCGATCTTCTTCAGCATTGAGACGCTATAGACAACGTCTCAACGATGTCCTCATAGGTTGATTGGCTGTATCATGGTAGTGTTGAGACACAGTTGGACAACGTCTTAACGCTACCCCTGCAGATCCCAAAGTTGGATTTTTCTTCCTCATTTTCCCTAAATCTCCAATTCTTGCCCAAATAGCCTCGTTTTTGCACAGTAGTTATCCTGATCTCTGATTCCTCATTCAACTGCTTGATTCCTACAAAATAAGCAAATATTGCGTGAAAATATCCAGTAAAGCATCAAACTAGCAATAGTTAGACTATAAAAGTAGCTCACAAAAGTGTGCTATCAAATACCCTCAAACTTAACTATTTGCTAGTCCTCGAGCAAAACAAATGAATACAATCTCTTTGACTAACTATATTGAAATTGCTAACAACAGGGATTGTATTCATTTGTTTTGCTCGAGGACTAGCAAGTAGTTAAGTTTGGGGGTATTTGATAGCACACTTTTGTGAGCTACTTTTGTAGTCTAACTATTGCTAGTTTTGATGCTTTACTAGATATTTTCACGCACTATCTGCTTACTTTGTAGGAATCGAGCAGTTGAATGAGGAATTAGAGATCAAGATAACTACTGTGCAAAAACGAGGCAATTTGGGCAAGAATTGGAGATTTGGGGAAATGGAGGAACAAAATCCAGCTTTGGGATCTGCAGGGGCAGCGCTGAGACGCTGTCCAGCGGCATCTCAACGCTACCATGATGTAGCCAGTCAACTTGTAAGGACAACATTGAGACGCTGTCTATAGCATCTCAATGCTAAAGACGATCGTGTGCATTCCCTTCCATTCGTGGCATTAAGTCGCTGTGTGTAGCATCTCAATGCTACCCAATTTTTCTTAATTGTTTTGCGCATTAGGGTATAGCTTTGAGACGCTATCCCTAACGTCTCAACGCTATCCTGATTTTTATAAATATGAAATTTTGGGCTACAGTTTGAGGAGGCCAATTTGGAGAGACTTAGCTATTTTCGAAAGTTGAGCTTAAAGGACGTGAGAGGAAATTCATTGGAGCACAAGAAAGAGATTTTAATGCTCGGGATTGTGATATTGTAATAGGAACAAAGCTTCATACGACGCGCTAGTTTTTTCTTGTTCCCTTTTTCTTAATACTTTTGCTATGACTTTGTATGTAAGTTTATGAGTTGTTATAGTAACTATGAGTAGCTAATTTGTTATCTTAGGGATAGATGGAGCCGTTAGGCCAAACAATTTGTTGAACTGAATGATTTGAACTATTGTATTTCTTTCCATTCATGCATTTGTGTTATTAATGCTTATGAACTATTGATCAAAGTTCATTTGTCTCGATTGATATGAATTTATGCTTGAAAAAGATTAATTTAGATTTGACTTCGATTGCATGACTAGTAGTTGCTGTAGCATGAAAATGACTGGAGTTCTACTAGAAATCATTAAAGAAAGTTTTCTTAATGTCATGCATGCTTATTAAAGGCTAGACAGAGATGTTAGTTTTATAATTGTGCATGAGATTCAATTGTCTTGATAGGGCCAATTGTTATTTGAACATATTGATTTATGACATGGATGTACATTAGTTTATCATTCCTTCAATTGAATTGTTGGCTTGATAGACACTTGGATAGAAACTTTTTAGCTAGAACATTCCAAGTTTCTATCGAAGCTACAGGAAAAGAGTTCAACCACTGCTTGGATCGACCACCCTTAATAGTGAAAGGAAACAGTCTCAGTCTGATAACATCATCTGTCACCCCATTATACTTGAATGTATCAAAAATTTCTAGAAAATCAGCAATGTGAGAGTTTGGGTTTTCACTCTGCAGTCCACTAAAACTCAAAGCCTGAACCATCTGCAGTGTAGCTGGCTTGATCTCAAAATTATTAGCTTGATTGGCTGGCCTTCGAATAGAAAAATGGATATCAGTAACATCAGACATCATAATCTCTTAAAGCCCTATTCCCATTTTGTGCTTCGCGTTTGCCATCCTTTCTTACTCTAGTGCAGTACACTATCTCTTTTCTTTTCTGTTTTTTTTTTCTACAAGTGCATTCTATCTCAAAATCAAAAGGAAGTAGATTACTGCTTCCAAATTTTCGCATACACTTGCTTAAACTCCTGACAAAAAAAAAAATTAAAACAACTAAAATAAAACTCAAATTAAGACTAAAGCTATTGATTTTGATATTGATAAAATAAACATTCACTCCTCGGCAACGACGCCAAAAACTTGTTGCTTGAATTCACAAATATAGTAGTGTGAGTACTAGTATTGTTCTCCACAAGGAATGAATGCTATCAATTACCAAATTCGTAAGCTTCAATTTTATCTGAGGACCGAATAATTGATGATGGGTGAAATTAAAACTAACATCAATAGAATGAAATAAGGCTATAAAATTAACAACGTAAAATAGATGATTAAATTTAATTGCAATAGGTGCTAGAGCTATGACTTCATTATTATCTCATCTTATTCTTCATTCATTAATAGTTGAAGCAAATTTTATTTCTAGATTGTTGGCAAGTTCTACCCTATAGACTCGATATTCTCTCTCAAGCAATAACGGTATTCATTGAAAAGTAAATTGCCTATATCTCTATGACAATTCCAACAATTCAATTATGACAAATGTAAAACCTAAATTACCACAAAACCCACAAGGATATCTCTATCTCAAGTGTAAATTAGGGAAAACTATTCAGATTTATCAACAATTCTTGTCTCTCAACCTCGAATTATGACATGAATTCAATGCAAAGAATGGCCAAATCTAAACATGCATTAAGCTCAGAAAAGTTTTCACAACCAAATACGAAATTGAAATATCAACTATTAACTAGGAAGAATAGGATTCAAATAACGATTACATCAAAGCTCTAGAAAGAAAAACTTATTTCATAATGTAAAACTTAACAAGACTAGCTAAAGTATCAATGGAGTCATGACAAGCAGAAAAGGAGAAGAAAAAGGGAAAAGAAACAAATCCAGGAGATTCCACGAGTTTCCAATCGTCGCTCTCGCTCCATTCGGTTGCTCGAATTCTCCAAAATGTTGTCTAGCCGTCTTCCCTTTGTTCTCCCCTTTCAATCCCTTTCAAATTTGAAAAAGAGGAGTATTTATAGGCCAAAAAACCCCAGGCGCGCATCTCAGATTCATGCTTCAAAGTTCGTAGCGCCTAGGCGCTGGCATTCTGTTCTCCTGCACTGTCTGTGGCGCCTAAGCGCTGTAATTTTTTTTTTTTTTTTTTTTTTTACGCTTTCAACTTGAAAGTCTTTGAACTTGGCCTTCAAAATGAAATCCTTGATTACCTACAAAAATAAAATAAATGCATGAATTGAAATCCAAAAACTATAGGAAAACTAACCAAAAACAACTTAAACAATATATAATAAATAAATATAAAATGAACTTATCAAATTGGCCCAAGCTTTCCTGAACAAATGTTTTCCACCTGCAAAGACCACGAGATTGAGGACAGAAATTGGCACCTTCAAACAACATGAAGGAGAACAAATGTTTGAGGCTTGGAAGCATTACAAAGACCTCCTGAGCAAGTGTCCATAGCATGAATACCCAAATTGAGTTTACTGAGAGTTAATTTATGGTAAAATAGAAGATTATTGGTCTCTATAGATATGATAATTTACTTAGCACTTGCTACATTTATATGTGTACACTTGAGCATAGACAATCATATTATTGCTAATGTATTCACATTATTCTAGCACGTGTCACATTGCAACGCTGTAACCTTGAGGAGTGGCAAACAGTTGGCTGAACCTGAGCAAATGCAACATGAAGAGCAAATCATGATTGAGGAAAAGGACAGAGTTAAGGAAGTAATTGAGGAGGCCACAACATCTTTCATAATAAATAAGTCTTCTAACTCTAATATTCCTATTATGCCTAATAAAATTCTTTATGCTCAACGTTTTCAGAAGAAAAAAATTAGACTCTCAATTTTCTAAAGTTCTAGAGATTTTCAAGAAACTTCATATTAACATCCCCTTTTTGATGCTTTAGAACATATGCCAAATTATGTGAAATTTATGAAGGATGTTATCACAAAAGAAGAAATTTGAAAAATATGAGACAGTTAACTTAACTAAGGAATGCAGTGCACTTCTACAAAGAAAACTACCTAAAAAATTAAAGGATCCAGGGAGTTTTACTATTCCTTGCACTATTGGTAGTATTTATGTTAAGATGACTATATGTGACTTAGGAGCTAATATTAATTTGATGCCTTTTTCTATTTATAGGAAGCTAGATCTTGGGGAGGTGCAACCCACTACCATATCATTGCAACTTTTTGATCGTTCTATCACGTACCCTAGAGGTATTATAGAAGACAATTTAGTTAAAGTTGATAAGTTTATCTTCCCTACAGATTTTGTTGTCCTGGATATGGGGGAGGACTTAGAGGTCCCTATTATTATGAGGTGACCTTTCCTAGCAACTGGACAGACTTTGGTCGATGTACCTAAAGGTAAACTAACTTTTCACTTAAATGACGAGAAGGTAGTCTTCAACATATTTCAATCTATGAAGTATCCAGATGAGGTTAGTATGTGTAACATGATTAGTATTGTGATGACTTTAGGGAGTTAGTTTTATATGCTAATCCTCTTGAAAAAAAACATGTTGAATTTAGTTTTTGAGAACCTAGGGATCTTAGATCAAAAAATTAGTTTTTACTATAATACACTAGATCAGTTGCCCATAGGTCAATATAGGATTGAGAAAATGTTGTCACTACCTATCCATGAAATTGAGGAAGTTCAGCCTCCTACGTTAGAATTAAAATAATTACCTGCACACCTTTGTTATGTCTTCTTAGGTAACTCCTCTACTTATCATGTTATTATATCTGCTGACTTAAATAATTTAAAAAAGGAAAAATTGCTGAGAATATTACGTACACATAAGTCTGCCTTAGGTTGGTCCATTAGTGATATCAAGTGTATTAGTCCATCCATTGTCATGCATAAGATTCTCATGAAAGATTCCTTTAGCCCATCAGTTGAGCACCAAATGAGACTAAATCCAACAATGAAGGAAGTGGTAAAATCTAAGGTATTGAAGCTTTTAAATGCAGGTATTATTTATGCCATATCTGACAGTTCTTGGGTGAGTCATGTGCATGTTGTTCCTAAGAAAGGGGGAATGACTATGGTGAAAAATGAAAGCAATTGCATTCTTATGCACTATAGGACAAGTTGTGTCCATGGATATAATAACTTCATGCAAATATATCTTTCACGAGTTGTTTGTAATTACAGCTAGGTCAAAAGTCTGTTTTACCCTTGTAATTACATCTTGCACTTTAAGTATCATCGATCATTTAATGAACAATTTGTTTATAATCCAATCATAAACTAAGTCATTCTCCGGCCAATGAGAGGGTGGGGCCCCATTGTTCAAGTCCTGAAATTAGCACTTAAGGGAACTACTCATCTACTTAGAAGGATTGAATTCTATCTTGTGAGATTATGTTCCCAGCTCCTTATTTGGTCAAGTCTCCAAAATGGTAGGCTTATTGAATTAGCTACAAAAGCCACTCTCACCCATGTTAATCAAAAGACAAACTCTCACAGGCAGAAGTTCATAACTTACTCAAGATTAAGATCTAGTTGCATATGATCATCTTGATGTAATATTAATCTTCTCAATTAACGGATTTATAAAGAGAGATCAAATATTTTGTGGAACTTATGCTTTCAGGAGAATGTCGTTTGGATTATAAAACGCCCTTGCTACTTTTCAACGTTGCATGATGGCCATCTTTCATGACATGATAGAGGAGATTATGGAGGTTTTTATGGATGATTTTTCAGTCTTTCGATTTTCATTTGATGCTTGTTTAAATAATCTTGCTCTTATGTTCCAGAGATGCCAAGAAACTAATCTTATACTAAATTGGAAGAAATGCCATTTAATGGTCATGGAAGGTATAGTTTTGGGGCACAAAGTCTCTAAAAAGGGATTAGAGGTGGATCGAGCAAAAATTTATGCTATTGAGCAACTCCCACCTCTAGTAAATGTAAAGGGAGTCCATAGTTTTTTTGGCCATGCAGGGTTTTACAGGCAAGTTATAAAGGACTTTTCTACAATTGTGAAACCTTTGTGTAATTTAGAAAGACTATGCTTTTGAATTCTCTAATGATTGCATGCTAGCATTCAATTTATTAGAAGAAAAATTGACTTTTGCACCTATTATTGTTGTACCTGATCGGAGTCAGCCTTTTGAAATTATGTGTGATGCTAGTGATTATGCTGTAGGAACGGTATTAGGCCAGAGTCGTGGTAAAAATTTTATGGCCATTTATTATGTAAGTAGAACTCTAGACAATGCACAACAAAACTACACTACCACTAAGAAGGAGATGTTTGCAGTTGTGTTCTCTTTTGATAAATTTAGGCCTTATTTGTTAGGGACTAAAGTGACTGTTCATACTGACCATGAAGCTCTTAGATATTTATTTGACAAGAAAGATGCTAAACCTCGTTTGATTAGATGGATTCTTCTTGTACAGGAATTTAACTTTGATATCAAAGATAGGAAAGGATGTGAAAATGTGGTAGCTGACCACATGTCTAGAATTAGAGATGTCCATTTAAACTGCGGGGAATCCTCGATTACACCAGGAATGGGGGAGGGAGTGGGGAGAGTTTTCTCCCCGTTGGCTAAACGAGGACGGGGACGGGGCATATATTCTCCGTCTTTGTCCCCGACCTCAACCCCACCCTAATTCTCCACCCCGCCCCGATTAGTTTGTATATATATATATGCTAATTATTACCTATAAATAGAATTTTTTTTTTAAAAAAAAAACTATAGTAGGAATTAGTCGAAGACTATTTTTTTTATATAAAAAAAGTTAAAGACTATGTTGTAATATTGAAATTTGAATTTTTAGAAATTAAGTTGTTTCGACATTATAATATTTTTACTTATGGTATATTATTGTTTTTATTAGGAAATTATATAACATTTTCTTTAAATAGAAATTATATTGAAAATTATTCATTTAGAAAGAATTTCTATTATGGTTGAAAATAAATTTAAAAAATATTAAAAAAAATAATAAAAAAAAAGAACGGGAAAAAATTTCTCACGGGGAACCCGATTCCCATGAATTCCCCGCGGGGAATCCCTACCCCGATCCCCATAAAATTAAATGGAAAATTTCGTGGGGACGGGGAATGAAATGGGGGGCGGAGTCGAGGACGGGGAACCCATTCCCCGGCCCCACCCCACCTCGTGGACATCTCTATCTAGAATAGAGCATGAAAGCAATCAACAAACTTTTCCTATCATAAAGGATTTTCCGGATGAACAACTATATCAGGTAGAGGCTAAATTATCATGGTTTGCTGATTATGTGAACTTTCTTGTAGGAGGAGTAATGCCACCATACTTGACTTCTCAATAAAAGAAGAGATTCCTCCATGATGTGAAATCCTACCTTTGGGATGAACCCTTATTATTCAAGTTTTGCTCAGACCAATTAATAAGAAGGTGCGTACCTCTCGAGGATGTAGCTAAGATCATTCATGATTGTCATTTATCCCCATATGGTGGACACTTTGGACCTACTCGTATAGCTGTGAAAGTATTGCAATCAGGTTTCTACTGGCCTACTCTCTTTAAGGATTGCTATACTTTTGTCCAGACATGTGACAAGTGCTAGAGAACAGGTAACATTTCTCGACACCATGAATTTCCTTTAACTCCTATTCTTGAGGTAGAGTTATTCGATGTTTGGGGTATCGACTTTATGGGTACCTTTCCCTCTTCACACAATTACTTATATATCTTAGTTATTGTAGACTATTTATCTAAGTGGGTAGAGGCCATTGCCACTACGAAGAATGATGCTTGTGTTGTTGCACAAAAATATTTTTACAAGGTTTGGCACTCCACGGGCTATTATTAGTAATGAGGCTTCACATTTTTGCAATAAAATGTTTGATTCATGCTTGCTAGGTATGGAGTTAAGCACAAAATTTCTTTAGCATATCATCCACAAATCAATGGTCAAGCTGAGATTTTGGAGAAAACAGTTTGAACCAATAGAAAAGATTGGGCTTTGAAATTGGATGAAGCACTTTGGGCATATCTCACGGCTTTCAAAACTTCAATTGGTACCTCTTCGTATCAATTGGTGTTTGGGAAGGCATGTCACCTACCCATGAAATTGGAGCATAAAGCTTATTGGGCCATCAAGAAATTGAACTTTGATCTTTAGAAAGTTGGCGAACAACGATTATTGCAACTCAATGAGATGGAGGAGTTTCAAGGTCAAGCATATAAGAACACCAAGTTATACAAAGAAAGAACTGCAAGATGGCACGATCAACAGATTCAAAAAAGGTCTTTCTCACCTGAACAACAAGTACTTCTTTTTAACTTTCGTTTACGTCTGTTTCCAGGTAAGCTAAGAACGCGATGGTAAGGCTCATTCATTGTCAAAGGAGTATTCCCACATGGAGCCATAAAGTTTTAAGCCACTAATGGACGATCGTTCAAAGTAAATGGCCAACGCGTGAAGCACTGTTGTGGTGATGAGGAGCGAAGTTTGGAGAACATCTTCCTAAATGAGCCCAAATGATACACATTAGCTGTCTAACTAAAGACGTTAAAGAAAGCGCTTATTGGGAGGCAACCCATTTTCTTATTTCCCTTTCAACTTTATTTTACTTATTTAGTAATATTTATTCTTTGTATCTTATTTATTTTATTATTTTTTAATTTTTACTAATTTCTTTGTTTTAGATATTTCTTGATTAGAAAAAAAAAACCTTTAATTAGCTTATTTTAAATTAGAATTAAAAAAAAAAAAAGCGTGAAAACCCGTAGCGTTGAGATGCCACTATGTGGCGTTGAAACGCTATTGTGCAGATGTGAGTTTTTTCCAGGACAACGTTGAGATGCTGTCCACAGCATGACAATGCTGTCACGAAAACTGAGATTTTAAATCCCAATTTTTCACGCAAGGGGCGGCATTTTTTTCGAGCCCTAGCCTGCCCCCCCCCCCCCCCCCCCCCCCATTTTCTCCTATCTCCATCAGAATTTTCATCAATTTTCTCCCATCTCCCCTCAATTTCACACATACCCACTCATATATCTCCTTCTAATCCTCTTATTTTTTAGATCTAGCATCATTTGGAGTGGGTTTTGCACAAATCCGTGGGTATCAAGGCTTCGATTCGAAAATCAACTTCAAAAAATCTCTTGGGTACATTCTCTCTAATTTATGTCATTTTTTGAGTACATTGATCATTTGAATGTAAATTATCTAGCTTAGACTCCATTGTTGAATTATATATCTTGTTAAGAACAAAGTTTGGGTTTGGATATATTTTGATTTTTTTTCTTACTTTGGAGTGTAGCAATTGATACTCCATACTGTGATTCTTGAAGTGTGGGAGTGAGCTTTGTAGTATTTGGGGTGGACATATTGATGTGCATTGGTTTGGGATGAGTTGGGATTTGAAGTGCTTAGGACCGTGTTAGTTGAATCATCTAAGTGTTTATTTATGCTCTTATGACATCTGATTTTATTTGCTGTGAATTTGTGAAAATTACATATAAGGGGGTGAATTGAAGCGGCAGGCTAAATACTCTAGTATTTTTGAGTTGAGCACTTCTATTTGGATTGTGAGGGACTTTGGAAGCATATTTTATAACCTTGAAATATTTGTAGTGTTCATCATGAGTTCAAAGAGGGCTCGAGCCTCATTTGCCTCTTATTCGCATCAAGAATTTGATGCACACATGTTTAGGGACTAAGAAGCTGCAAAGCGCTATCACAGTTACGTGATCTCTAGATCAGTGATTCCTAAAAGAGGTATTGCTCTTGACGACTCTCGTCACCGTCAGTTATATCAAGCCATCATTCAACGGAGCTGGAGGTTGTTGGTCTAGCAGCTTGAAGCTAGTGTTGTGTTAATGGTCAAGGAATTCTATGCCAACATGTGGGAAGATGAATCTCAGACCTTTATGAAAGGTTGCCACATCCCGTTCGATGCTACCACAATCAATAGGTACTATCAGTTACCTACTTTTGATAAGGATGAGTATAATGTTTATGCTAATGAGCAGGTAGGTCCATTATAGATTATTCCATATTTAGGCAGAATTGAAGCTACCTGGGTGACTCAATGCGGTGAGGTCATTAAATTTAAGACCTCAGACCTCACTGTGACCAAAAGGGTTTGACACAGTTTTACCTGTGCTAAATTATAGTCGGTTGCACATATGAGGGACGTCACTAAGGAAAGGGCAATCCTCCTATCTTTCCATAGCCACAGAGAAATTCATTGACATTGAGAAAGTTATTTTCCACTCTATACACCATATTAGACGGGGCAACACTACAAGTGGACTTGGCCATGCATCATTGATCACCGCCCTATGTCGAAATGTTGGGGTCATTTGGACCCCCGATGAAAAGTTGATTCATCCTAAGGTAATAGACAAAAATTTCATCATAGGGCTTCGAGGATGGGACGCCGGGATAGCTGACGAATACCAACAACAAGAGGCGGCTGAGGATCACCATGAAAAGGTGGATGAGCATAGCGAAGAGGAGAGACTTCGTCAACAGGAGTTACAATATCATAGATAAGAACGTCATGCTCTACGCCATCAACGATGCAACGAGGCATACAACCAGCATTTTTACGAGTGTATGCGTCATTTGGCCGACACAGACACTTCCTTTCCACCACTCATGCCACCCTATGTTTCCTTTGACGAGGACTGAGGCCAACATCTTAAGTTTAGGGCAGTTTCGGTCCCCCTCATCCTTTCTTTTGTTCTCTTTATTGTCTTATTTTTGTTCTGTTCTTTTGTTTTTCCATTGAGGACAATGCAAACTTTAAAGTTTGGGGTGTTGTTTATTTTATTAGGTTGGCACTTAATCTTGCATGACACAATTATCTACTTTAGTTTGATATTATGTGGAGATTTTGTTGAACTAAATTGAGTTGAATTGAGAATTATGCAATATGTTCATTTGCTTGTTGACTATGGTAGTCTATGAGGATATTTGATTATGAATTAAGAATAGTCACATTCTTTCAAGGTATGTAACTAAATTCTGGATTCAAGTTAGAATTAAATTTATTCTTTGAGTTCCTTGCAAATTTAGAGCATGTAGCCTTCCTTGTCATAGTTTTGAAGGCTTAGATTTGAGATATGTGGTCTAGATGCTTGTTGTCACCTCGAAAGGATATAGAACTGATTCAAAGGTTGACTTGCAGGATGGATTGTAATGTACATATAGGAGAAAAATAATGCCTATTTGTGTTGTTTCATTTCATTGAAAAAAATAAAAATAAATCAATCACCTTATTGGTTTTACTTTTAAGGACAAAAAGAGCTACTTTTGCTGTGACCAGTTAGGACCACCTATGAGTAAAAGTGCTATAGGTATGAGTCCCTATAGTGGATGTGTGAATGCTAGTGTCCACCTAATAAAGAAAAATTCAAGTTTAGGGGAGTTTTACCTTGATTTTAGGCACCCTAGTGGCATATTACTTTCTTGATTGTAGGCCAGAGTAGAGGGAAGATGAGTTGAGGATTGCATAAAATAAGTTTGGACTTATAAAGACCAAATTAGGAAAGGCTAACACACACACACACACACACGTAAGGAATGATATAATCAATTTAAAGCTTATTGATGATAGATTTTAGTCATAAACCTTGATTTTATGTGAATATTCCATTTTTCAGAATTTCTGAGCCTTGAGTTGTTAGCAATTTCAATATAGTTAGTCAGAGAGATTGTATTAATTTGTTTTGCTCGAGGACTAGCAAATAGTTAAGTTTGGGGGTATTTGATAGCACACTTTTGTGAGCTACTTTTATAGTCTAACTATTGCTAGTTTTGATGTTTTACTAGATCATTTCACGCACTATCTGCTTATTTTGTAGGAATCGAGCATTTGAATGAGGATAAAAAATCAGGATAACTATTATGCAAAAATGAGGCAATTTGGGCAAGAATTGGAGATTTAGGGAAAATGAGGAAGAAAATCCCGGGATCCGTAGGGGCAACGTTGAGACCCTGTCCAACGGTGTCTCAACGATGCAATGATGTAGCCAGTCAACCTGTGAGGACAACATTGAGACGTTGTCTATAGCGTCTCAATACTGAAGAAGATCGCACCTATTCCCTTTCGTCCGTAGCGTTGAGACGCTATGTGTAGCGTCTCAAAGCTACCCAATTTTCCTTAATTTTTTTGCGCATTAGGGTATAGCATTGAGACACTATCTCTAGCGTCTCAACGCTATCCTGATTTTTATAAATATGAAATTTTGGGTTGCGGTTTGAGGAGGCCAATTTAGAGAGACTTAGCTATTTTCGAAAGTTGAGTTTGAGGCACTCAACACTACGAATGAAAGGGGATACACACGATCTTCTTCAGCATTGAGACGCTATAGACAACATCTCAACGCTGTCCTCACAGGTTAATTGGCTGCATCATGGCAGCGTTGAGACGCTATCACCCTTGTGGATCCCAAAGCTGGATTTTCTTCCTCCTTTTCCCTAAATCTCCAATTCTTGCCTAAATTGTTTCATTTTGCACAGTAGTTATCTTGATCTTTGATTCCTCATTCAACTACTCAATTCCTACAAAATAAGTAGATAGTGGGTGAAAATATCTAGTAAAGCATCAAAACTAGCAATAGATAGATTATAAAGGTAGTTCACAAAAGTGTGCTATCAATATGAGAGAGAAAGAATCAGAGGATAACACATTAGAGATTGTACTACACCCACAAAATTAATACAAAATATAAGTTCTTTACACGCGTCTCATTTCTTTCTATTTTGAAATCTCGTGTGAATAATCATTTTGTTTCAATTTGTTATTTTTAAATCAACCAACTTTGTTTTTCAAGTTCAACAATTGTGGGGGTGAGGAATTGAACCATCCACCTTTGAGGTGGTAATTAGTACCTAGCTTATTCACTGAGCTTAGATTGACAAATCAAACAACTTGTTAAAATAAAAATATATTACTAGCAAATAAAATAAAATATATTATTGGTTATTGTAATTTTAATTTAAAGTTAAATTAGTTATTTGATATAGAATTCATCATCATTGAATATATTATCAATAAAATTTAATGGTATTTTATATTAATAATAGTTATTCTAATAAAAATTATATTAATAAATTTTAGTTAATATAATTTTTTTTCAATTTTTTTTATTTTTAAATCACCAACTTTCTCTCCATTTTTTTTTTTTTTTTGAGTTCTATAATTATAGGGTGGGGAATTGAACCATCGACCTTTAAGGTAGTAAAGGGTACCTTATTCATTGAGCTATGCTCGGATGGACACATCAAACAACTTGTCAAAATAAAAATATATTACTAGCTGTAATTTTAATTTAAAGTTAAATTAGAATACTATTTAATTAATACATTTTTAATTTGATAGATTACAAAAGGGAAATTCTAGTATTTCTAAAAATTGGTTCCTTAAAACAAAAAAAAATCATTCAAGGTATTAAAATTTATCATATAATATTTTACTAAGATCCACCATTAGAAAATGATGTGAATGGAAAAAAGTTATAGTACTCAGTAATTCGTATCTACTCAACAATCCTACCTTCTTTCTTTCCATTCTTGTCATTTTTTTCCCTAAATTTTATTAAGGTTTTTAATATTCATTTGATTTCATTTTGGTTCATAAATTTTTTACCTGTAATTTTTTTTTCAAAATAAATCATTGATATTTTATGTCTTTATCTTTTGAACTATATTTGGATTAGCAAAAAGTATTCGAAATTAAAGAGAGTATTTACCTGTAAATTTTGCATACAATAGTCCTTGCCATGAATTTTTTCAATTAATTAACATAAACATGATTTAAACATTTTCTATTAAAAAAAAAGTCAAATGCCTATGATAAACCCTAAACTCTTATTCTAAAAAATGACTTTCAACCTAAATCATTAACACCCCTAAGTTCCAAAAGAATTTCAAGGCTTCAAATTCAAAGGTTTGTTGTTGTTATTATTATTATTAGAGTTCAACAACATGTGGAAGTGGGAGCTTCAAATTTTTGACCTATTATATACCTTAATCAGTTGAGTTCTGATTAGGTTGGTGCTTTGTATTATTCATTATAACTTTCATTGAATTTATTCTTTTTAATTTTTGAATTAAAGTCATAGTTGAAAAAATGTGTAATTTATATAGTAGACTTTTAAGATATCTCTCGTCAATGAGCTTGAATAGTAAAAGTTATTATCAATTTGTTAAATTAATAAGGTTAAATTATAAATTTTATCTTCAACTAGAAAGTTGTGTCTAATAGGTCCCTAACTATTAAAAAATATCTCATGAACTTTTAATCTTGTGTTTAATAAGTTCTTAAACTTTAAAAAGTGGTTAATAGATTCTTAAACTATTATTTTTGTGTGTAATAATAGGTCCTAGAACTTTAAAAAATGTTTCACAAATTATTAGACACAAAATTTTTAGAGATTTATTAGACATAAAATTAAATTTTGAGAGGCTAATTAAACATTTTTCAAAATTCAAAACCAATTAGACACTATAATGAAAGCTTAGAAACCTATTAAATATTTTTATAAACTTTAGAGACGTATGAGATACAACTCTAAAAGGTTAAGTACTAGATTTGTAATCTAACCCATTGATGAATAAAGAAGTTTTTAGCATTAAAATTATTTAAGAGGATAATATATATTTTTTTAAGTTCTAATTATTCAAGAGGATGATTAAAAGCACTCATTAATGAACAAAGAAATTTTTAACATTAAATTTATTTAAGAGGTTGATATAAATTTTTTTAGTTCAACTATTCAAGAGGATGATTAAGAGCTCATTTAATTTATAACTAGTCAAGAAACACGTGCAATGCATGTGAAATCTTACCATTTTAAACTAAAAAAAGTTCAGCTTCTTTTTTAATTTATAAAAAAGTATTTATGAAATAAATCAATATTATTCAAATTTTATTCTATTCACCATAAATTTTTAAAAGTTGGTAGTAAAAATTAATGAGCTATTACCTAGTATGAATATAAATAAAAATTCAATTTATGAGAGAAAAAAATTTAAAATACAATATATTTTAGAAAATTATAATTATATGTTTATTGTGTTAAGTTTGATTTAGAATGAATACAAAATTGATAAAGGTGTAATAGAATGGAAGCGAATTATAATCAAAAGTAAAAAATTGTGTAAGATGAATAAAAACAAACACGTTATAAAAAATAATGAATAGAAACACATTTTAATTTAATTTGTTATATCTTAATGACATACAATTATTTACTTTTAATTTTATGAAATTAACCGCATCAAAAAGAAAAAAATTGAATTTACTTTAATTGAAAAAATCTGTAATTACATTAAATTTAAAAAATTACTTTTAAAGGAAAGGAAAATGCTATCCAACGGCCCAATAATGACATATTTTTTAAAATAAATTATCTCATTTTCTAAATTTAAAATCTCAATTAACAAAACATAACACTCCATCTATTTTCACCTTTAAAAAAATCATATATATCGACTCAAAAAATATCTAAAATGTTCCTATATCTATTTGTTTGTTAAAATATTTTGTTTTTTCGTTTGTAAATTTACTATTCCAAATGTCAATTTAAAAAATTAATTTTCCTCTATAAATTTATTTATTTGTTGAAGATCTATCTAAAGTTATGAAAAATGAATTTTAATGGATTTGAAAATTTTTAAAAGTCTTGGTTGGATGTCTAAAATAAATAAAAAATAATAAAAGTTTTACACTTCTATCTTTATATCAACAAATCTGCCATGGTTCCTTTTATTTATTTTCCTTTTGCTCTCCGAATCTTCCTCTCTGTCCACGCCCCACGATCCCTCGAGGAGAAACAAATATGAAATAACTAAAAGGAAATAAATTTTATTTTTATAGTTTTTATATAAGAGAAACAAAAGTTATTTACTAAGAGGGATTTTGAAAAATCTTACTTCACAAAATTAAAAAATACATTTTCTAGAATTATAGACCAAAGTGAGTAGTAATTGGCATGCACTCTTGATTAAGAGGTCGGAGGTTCGAATCCCTCACCCCGAATTGTTGTTGAACTCCAAAAAAAAAAAAAATCTTCAAATTCCTCATCTTCAACCATCCCCCAACTATTGTCACTTTCGCCACGTTGCCGAAAACGAAGTCTCAAGCAATGACACGCTGCCATCATTGAATTAAACAATTTCATCATGAATTAAAAAAAGGGTAATTGAGTTTAAAAAAAATGTATCAATGGCTGTCTCGACTCTTTTTTGTTGTATTTCTTCAGAAATAAAGAGAATTAAAAAAAAGTATAATAATAATAATAAATTTGAAAAAGAGGAAAAAACTCTTAAAAAATAATTTAGTTATAAAAAGTAAAAAATTGAAATATAATTTCATTATACATATAACAAATTAAGTAGTGCAACTATCCAACTAATATAAAACTTTTGTCATTCTCATAGAATTTTCTCTCTAGACAATACAATATTAAACTATCCATGTGAAAATAGAATAAAAATTGGAGTCAAAATCGAAAGGCACTGTAACATATTTTACTCGTAACATATTTAACTCAATTACATTCAGACATTAATTCTTATGGTGATGTATATAAACATAGGAGATTACCATTAGTATCCTCATATAACAAATAACTCAATATGAAAATGTTATAAATTTGGTTTCAATTTATCATAAGATTAATTTAATTAATTTTTTTTAATTAAGTTCAAATTGGGCTTAATTAAAAATAGATTAAACTAAATTAAATTAAGATGGACCTTTAAACTTGTTCTCAAAGTTAAAAGACTCAAAATTCGTTTGGGCCCAATAATGGAGGAGCCCAATATCCTTATTTGTTTAAAAGGGAAAATTCTAGGAATGGCTAAAAAGAATGGGTTATTTTGGTTAATGGCCATCCAGTTTTTCTTTTTAATTATGGCCACACGTGAGGTGCACGTGTGGCATTTCTTTTTTCAATTTCCCGTTTTGTCCTCGTACACTAAATCTCCCTGTCTCCTATTTTATTTCAACTGTATCTAATCTATATTTTGAAATATTTACATTGCAGTTATTATCTTTATATTTATTTTTCCGATTCTCTCTCCCCAAGAAAATATTCCTCTCTCCGAAATTCTCTCTCCCCAGGACAATCCTCCTCTCTTCAAATCTAAATATCTCTCATATTTTATTTAAACTATATCTAATTTGTATTTTGAAAGACTTACATTGCAGTTAGTACCTTTATACTTATTTTTCCGATTCTCTCTCCCCAAGACAATTCTCTTCTCTTCAAATCTTAAGTCATCGGTATTTTTTCGGTAATCATTGCTGCTGCACAAGCCAATTTCATGCGCGTAATTGTTCAGTTGCTTCCTTCTCCACTCTCCGAAATTCTATCTCCTTAAGACAAATCCTCCTCTCTCCTTTCTCTTCGGTATTTTTCCAGTTTTCTCTCCCCAAGACAATCCTCCTCTCTCCGAATCTCAAATCTCAAGCCATCGGCATGGTCGCTACTGCATAAGCCAATTTCATGTGCATCATTGTTTAATCGCTTACTTTTCAACTTTCTGACAGTTCGAACAACGATTCGGAGCTTTTTGGAAGCTTAGAAGGTGATTCGTAGGAATCTTCAAGGCTTGGAGTTGAGTTGCTATGCGTGGTGAAGGCGGTGCTGAAGAAGATGAAGAGCAGAGTGTTAGTTGAGGACAAGGTGGTTGTTGGTTCCATTGATGGGGAAAGCATAGAGGGTTGCGAACTTGCCTTGGATTCTATTCATGGTCCACTTGCAGCCTTCTATTCGCTTATTATTCATGCATATTCTGCTGCTCTTATTTATAAAAACCCAGGTTCGTGGTAGTGTTCGTACTTTTTATTTTTTTTATTTATAGTGTATTTCTCTGTAGGTATTTTGTTCCGTTGATTTTTACTCTATATTTATTTTAGGCACATACACAGCTCAAGAGGTAGATGAGTTCGTGGTAGTGTTCAAACTTTTTATTTTTTTATGTACGGTGTATTTCTCTGTAAATATTTTGTTCCGTTGATTTTTACTCTATATTTATTTCAGACACATACACAGCTCAAGAGATAAATGACAATGGTAGGTTTAGGTATAACAAACTACCTAATTTAAACTCTATAATAAAGAAACCGAATCTATTTATATTTTATTATATTTGTACCTTGTATCTTCTTAAAATATCAGATTATATTTTAAAAAATGTGTACATGCGATAATCTTCGTTATTTTTGGGTTACTTTTATTTTTAGTTTAGTATTTCATATTGCATGTCATTTTATTGGTTTGTTAATCTATTATTTTAACTATTTTTTTTAATCTTTTTGTTATGCAATCAATTTTTAATTGCTGTGTATTTTTGTTTGAATTATAGATAATTTGTTTGAATTAGGTATTTTGTTCAGACACATACACAACTCAAGAGATAGATGACAATGGTAGGTATAGGTACAACAAACTATCTAATTTAAACTCTAGAATAAAAAAACCGAATCTATTTATATTTTATTATATTTGTTTCTTGTATCTTCTCAAAATATCGGATTATATTTTAAAAAAATATTTAAATACATTAATCTTCGTTATTTTTGGGTTACTTTTATTTTTTAGTTTAGTATTTCATATTGCATGTCATTTTATTGGTTTGTTAATCTATTATTTTAACTAATTTTTTAATCTTTTTTGTTATGCAATCAATTTTTAATTGCTGTGTATTTTTGTTTGAATTGTAGATAATCTGTTTGAATTAGATATTTTGTTCAATTTATTTTTACTCAATATTTATTTCAGGCACATACACAGCTCAAGAGATAGATGACAATGGTACGTTTATGTATAACAAACTATCTAATTTAAACTCTAGAATAAAGAAACCGAATCTATTTATATTTTATTATATTTGTACCTTGTATCTTCTCAAAATATCGGGTTATATTTTAAAAAATGTGTAAATACGTTAATCTTCGTTGTTTTTGGGTTACTTTTATTTTTTAGTTTAGTATTTCATATTGCATGTCATTTTATTGGTTTGTTAATCTATTATTTTAACTATTATTTTAGTCTTTTTGTTATGTAATCAATTTTTAATTGCTGTGTAATTTTTTTGAATTGTAGATAATCTATTTGAATTTTGAATTTTTGTTTGGTTTATGAATCATAACAACTTTTGTTGTTTAGATTACCGAATTTATCTATTCAAATTTAGACTTTAATTTTAAATTAAATTTAATTACCCGATAATTAGGGAATCTTAGTCATGGAAGTGGTTAGGGGTAGTCTGGTCATTTAATAATTACTAATTAAAATTATGAATAATGATTTGGCCATTTTTAAAAAATTAAGATGGCTCGGCCATTTTTCAAAACGTGAAATAAAAAATGGTCATTTGCGTAGTCAGCCCTATTTTTATTGTTTATTTCAGTTCATTTTGGGGTTTTTTTTAAAAAAAAAAAAAAAAAGATGAACCGTGGAATAATGAACTGAAAACCTCAGTTTTTTTAATGGTTAAACCGAAGAAATCAATTATAATAAATAAAATCAAACGAATCGGTCGATTCACTTCGATTCAATTCAACTCGATTTTTGTACTACTTTGAGTTTCATTCCATTTTAGTCTTTGTACTTTCAAATGTCCAATTTTATTTCATGTACTTTCAATAAAGCTTAAAATTGGTCCCTACAGTTAGTTTTGAAGTTAATTTTTATCGAAACTAGTTAGATAATAATCATAATTTTCATGTAAGAAAAGATACAATGTGAACATATATTGCCAAAATTTATACAATGAAAGTTGATGGAGACTAATTTTTTTTAAGAACCGTTAACAATAAAATAACACAATAGGGACCAATTTTAAACTTTATTGAAAGTATAGGGACTAAAATTAGATATTTGAAAATATAAGGACTAAAATGGGATGAAACCCAAAATATAGTGACCAAAATGGTATTTTAACCAAATAATAAGAATCCAAGATGTGTGCATTAATTTGTATTCTTCAAATAATGTTTTATAAAGACAATTTTTTTAGTTTATCATATTTGTGATCTTTCATATCTATAAAATCTTTCACTTTTCAAAGTAGTTTAAAATTTGTATTTTCCTTTCTTCAAAGTTTTCAAAAATTGTACTTTCATTATCTTTATTTTAATTACAATATAAATGCATGCAAAGAAAAATGTAATGCATGAACAATCTCACATTTGTGCTTGAACCAAGAAAATCTCATTTAATATGGGCAATATAATTATCTGAAAAAAACAATAAGTAGGAACTAAAATATTAAAAAAGAATAATGATTAAATAGAGGCAAAAAGAAAAATAGAAATAAGAACTAAAAAACAACTCCAATAAACTAATTTAAAAAAATAAAAGGGTTGAGAGAGAGTTTATCTTCTATAATGTTAATCACTATTCAGTTGAAATATTAGAGATGTGGGTAGAGATTTTAAAATATTTATTCAAATATTGTTTAATATCATATTTATTATTCAAATATGCATTAGTTAATCCCAATCTCATTGGAAGATTGGAGATGTGGGTAGAGATTTTAGAACCTTTATTCAAATATTGTTTAATATCATATATGTATTATTCAAATATGCATTAGTTAATCACAATCCACTTGAAAGATTGGAGATATGGGTAGAGATTTAGAACCTTTATTCAAATATTGTTTAATATCATATGTATTATTCAAATATGCATTAGTTAATCACAATCCAATTGGAAGATTGGAGATATGGATAAAGATTTTAGAACATTTATTTAAATATTGTTTAATATAATATATAAATAAGTATAAATATATAAATATATGTTTAAATTAAAAAGGACAAAAAGAGAAATCTTTAAATTAACAAGGGGCAAAAGAGAAACTCAAAAGTTTCTCCTCTTAAGCCCCTTTTAGACTGGAACAGATAATGTATTAAACAAAAATAAATAATAATTCAATGGTATTGAAAATAATCAATGATAAGAATATATACTTAATTAATTTACATTTATAAAATATATTGAATTAAGTAATTAAGTATTTATTGGAAATACTTATTAATTAGTAATTTTTTTATGCCCAATTAGTAATCTATTAAATATATTTAATTAATTAAATTAATTTAGACCAACGATTTTAATTTTTTAATAATTAATTATTAATTATTCAAAATTTTAATTAAATATTCAAAGAATTATTCAATTAAAATTAGGCTAAACTATTTTAAAAAAAATATCCCTGAACTTTGCCCATTGTTTAAAAAATACTCATGTTCTTTAAAACTATCCTTGGAGAGTAGAAATCTGTTAAAATGCTGGTTGAAAAATTGACATGGCGATGACCTAAAACGACGTGACGGTGACTAGGATGCTTATTTGGATTATGTCTGCAATAATGACATTCAGACACGTCGACTTTTCATTCGACATTCTAACGGTTTTTCTATTCCAAGTGCAGTTTTGAAATATTTATGAAAGGTCAAGGATACTATTGCAACTTTTGAAAGAAAGAGATATTTTTGAAACAAAAGACAAAGTTCTGGAGTATTTTTTTTATAATTTAGCCTTAAAAATATCCATTGATTAGTTATGATCCATAACTTTTATATTCTTAGTTGAAATATAAATTCACTAATTAATGCATCGTAATTAAATAAAACTAATTTCATTAAACAAACACAATCATTATTTATTCCTAAAAAAATCCAATAAAATTCTCATGTAGAACCAAACACAACCATCTATGATTATACCAATATTATTCTTAGATGTGTTATTTTCAAGCATCCATTATTGTAACGACCCAATTTTTTGGACTTAGCCTAACTAAGGTCGTTACTACATGCATGCTATTGCAATTGAAAACTCGTGAGAAAATATATGAAGAGAAATAATTTTCTTCAAAAATTAAAAATCCTTTACTTGGGATCTCAAAGAAAACATGGAAAACATAAGATGAAATAAATTGATAAACAATTGAAAATAATTTGAAACATAACTTCTAAAATAAAATATTTAAAAAAAGCATGAGTTCCTGAACGCAGAAGCTATGCTAACTCTAATCTCATAACTTAACTAGCAAACAATATCGTCACTCGCCTTACCCGTCTCTAGAATTACCTAAAAAAAAAATTCAGAAAAGATTGAGTATTTAAAATACCCAATGGGTAACCCCGCTACCGGGGTCGGTCATGTGCAAACACATGCAATTCATGAATCTAGAGACTTAAACATGTGGGACCTATAACTTTTAAAACTTTTCTCATTAACTGGTGTGAATAATTAACTGAAGTGAATAATCGAATTAAACCCACAGCGGAAGCATAGGAATCGTCTTTGATTTATTTAGAATTAAACTAAAATACAGAGGTTAAGCAATAAATACCTTGAAAATAATATTATGGAGAATATTCTGGCGGATCTTTATCTTTTCCACAAAGTCTTCCTGACTATGACTCGAACACAGGACCAAGGCTTGTGGGAGCCTCTTGAAAGAAAATCCCCAAGGGATTGAGGAGGAAGAGGTCTAGAAACAATTCTCAAATTCTCTCTATTGAGGAGATGTGTGTTGTTTTGAATGGCTCAACCCAAGTGTCCTATTTATAGAGACCAAGGGAAAATCTTTGCCATAATTAAAATATTATATTTTAATATCTAATATATTAAAATATATCTTATATTTATTTGAATCTCATTCAAATCTCCTACGATATTTATTTATTCGAATCTTATTCAAATTCTATAAATATCTTTTATTTAATGTATCAAATACAATAAATATATTTTCTTCTTTTATATTTAATATATCTAATATATTAAATATTAATTTGAACACTTCAAATTAAATATTAAATTTGAACATTTCAAATTTTAATATTTAATGTATCAAATACAATAAATATATTTTCCTCTTTTATATTTAATATATCTAATATATTAAATATTAATTTGAACACTTCAAATTAAATATTAATTTGAACATTTCAAATTTTTCTTTCAACTAAATTGATCTTTTAGTGTTACTATGAGCTAGCAAGGGGACCTTATGGACCTACAGATTATAAGCTCCAATGATACAAAATTAATTAATTAAACTATTTAATTAATTAATTTTCATTCATTAACTATAGGTCATTCCACTATAGACCTAGAGTTGCACTCTTATGCACTATAGGACAAGTTGTGTCCATAGATATAATCATTACATGCAAGTCGATCCTTCACGAGTTGTTCGTAATTACAGCTGGGTCAAAAGTCCGTTTTACCCCTATAATTACATCTTGCACCTTAAGTACCACTGATTCTCTAATGAACAATATGTTTATAATCTAATTATAAACTAAGTCCCTCTCGGGCCAATGAGAGGGTGGAGCCCCATTGTTCAAGTCCCGAAATCAGCACTTAAGGGAACTACTCATCTACTTACCCTATATGGGAATGAGTGAATTCCATCTTGTGAGATTATGTTCCCAGCTCCCTATTTGGTCAAGTCCCCAAAATGGTAGGCATATTGAATCGGCTACAAAAGCCACTCTCACCCATGCAAATCAAAGGACAAGCTCTCACAGATAGGAGTTCATAACTCACTCAGGATTAAGATCGAGTCACATATGATCATCCTGATGAAATATTAATCTTCTCAATTAACGGATTTATAAAGAGAGATTAAATATTTCGTGGTCCAGTCTTATACAAACTCATTGTATAAGATACCCCCACTCACATGTTTCCACATGAATGATTTGGATCAAATCATTTGTAACTATTACAAAGTGGGCCGTATCAATAGTGTTACCAAGATAAGGCACCCAACCTTATCCATATACTATGACCCTTTAGGTTATTTCTTGAACATGATCCTCCAGTATGTCAACCACATACTGTTCAAGATTACACTAATAACCTTGTATTTTTCATATAATGGATAATATTATATTGCAAATATAATAATCAAAATTATTATTAATTATTAAATAAATTATTAATTACGAGGCTTTAGGGCATAAATCCCAACATTAACTCATCCCTAAAACTGTACCAACTCGTGGTACTGCATATGCGAGTTCATGTTGTCAGACCAAACTCCATCGGAAGGTCGTTACTACATGCATGCTATTGCAATTGAAAACTCGTGAGAAAAGATATGAAGAGAAATAATTTTCTTAAAATAATTAAAAATCCTTTACTTAGGATCTCAAAGAAAACATTTGAAAACATAAGTGAAATAAATTGATAAACAATTGAAAATAAAAATAATTTGAAACAACTTCTAAAATAAAAATCTTTAAAAAAAAAAACATGACTAACATGAACGCAGAAGCTACACTGACTCTGGACCCATTGATCAACTAGCAAACAATCTTGTCACTTGCCTTACCCGTCTCTGGCATTACTTAAAAAAAATCAGAAAATATTGAGTATTTAAAATACCCAGTGGGTAACCCCGCTACCGAGGTCGGTCATGTGCAAACACGTGCAATTCATGAACCTTGAGACTTAAACATGTGGGACCTATAACTTTTAAAACTTTTCTCATTAACTGGTGTGGATAATTAACTCCTCCCTAAATGGTAGTGCATGCGCGGGTTCATGCTGTAAGACCAAACTCGATCAGAAGATAGTTATCGATCACTCATTGGTGCAAGGCCTCACCCGACATAGCACCTCATGGAAAACATGTACATGATATGTCAACTCGTGGTGGAACCAAGTGAATTTAAATGAGGTTAATTGACGAGCCATCTGCGATGCAGGACATCCCTACATTAAAGTTCCTCATGAAAATGCTTAAGATGAAAGGGGTGTAATTGCCACATCTAATCATGGAAAACTTGTTCATAATCACACACACATGCATGAGGTCTCATCAATAATACATGCTTTCTATATGAATGCAACATAAAAATGTGTGTAACAATTAATTTATCATTTTCATACATCACAAATCAATGCAATCATCACAAAATACTCCCAACCTATATTAAGGGTTCCAATAAGAGAGTTACTTACCTTATTTGCGAACTCAACAAGCTATCAATTCCACCTAAAACTCCTTCATGAACCCTAAAAGTATTTGGGTGAAATACCCAAACAATTTCTTAACTCGAATCGCCTATAAACCTTAATCACTTCAATTTAGATGAATCGCCTATAAACAAAACCCGTTTCCTCGTTCGACAATATTCTAAGTCTCTTAATCTCATGAATATAATGTCGAAACAGAGTGGGTACTTGAAATCGGAACCTATCGTGAGTGTTGAGGGTCAAACGTTAAAAACTTTCTTTGAAGGTCACTGTCACCGCTGCTCAAAGGTGTTGCCGCCATGAACATTGTGAATATAGCCTTGAGGAGGAAGCCTCATCACCGTCTGATGGAAAGCTCGCCGCTGCTACTGGGTTGTCGTAGAAGCTGAATTCGTGTAAAGAAAGCACATTAAAACATTGTTTTGCAAATTCTTGTTATCAGTTAAGGTTACAACTGATTTGTAATTCTGTTTAAACTATTTCTTGTTCACAGTGTGCTTATAAATACAGCCACTGTATTTTGATCATTATGAATGAAATACAAACCTTTTGTGATCATTCCTCTGCTGTACTCTCTATCTACTTTAAAATCTTTTGATGGTATCAGAGCATTAAAGATCTAGCGATCATTTACGATCCATTATTTTTTTTTTCATGGATTCTGCAATTAGCGTTGAAGCAGTGAATACTTTGTTTCCCAAAGTTGTTAATCCTGGGAGTAAAATCGCAATTGCAAAGTTAGATGAAGACAATTATCTTCAGTGGAAGCTTCAAGTCTTTACAGCACTACAAGGACATGGATTGTTATCATTCATTGATGAAGAATCATCAATTCCACCCAAATTCATTCAAGATGATGAATCGGTTAATTTTCAGAAACTTAATCCAGAGCACGATTTCTGGGTACGACAAGATAGCTTGATTGTTGCATGGCTTTTTGGGGCAAGGTCAAATGCTTTGTTGGCGGAAATGTTTGAATGTCAAACAACTAGAGAGGTATGGCAGACTTTGAATGCTCGTTTCTCCTCTCGCAACTTAGCAAGAGTAATGGATTTGAAGACGAAACTTGAGACGATAAAGAAAGGAGGACTGAAACTTGAAGACTATTTCTTGAAAATCAAGAATCTTGTGGATTCTTTATCAGCTGCTGGACGTAAAATATCACATGAAGATCACATAATGCATATCATATCTTGGCTGGTCTAGGGTCTGAGTTTGATTCGGTAGTCTCGGTAATTACGGAGAAGGAGGAAACACCGACTTTACAGAAAGTTTATTCGCTTTTATTGACACAAGAAAATCGAATTGAGCGTCATACTTCCATCAATCCTGATGGAACCTTGCCTTCAGTGCATCTTAGGACTCAGAATTCTTCTAAATCGGTGACAAATTCTTTGATGAATTCCTTTTCTTCTCAGAATGGCGATTTAAATCAAAGAAGAGGAAATTCGGGCAACAGATCTAATCGAAGACCCTGGAACAATAATAATAAACCCCAATGCCAGTTATGCGGAAAATTTGGTCATACAGTGCTTCGTTGCTACTTTCGATTTGAGCGCTGGTATCAAGGACCAAATTCGACACCTTCATGGCAATTTCCTCCTCCCCAATCCACGAATTTCAGGCAGTTTCAGCCGAGTGCATACATGCTGCAACATGATCTCAATAGAGAAAATCAATGGTATCCAGACTCAGGTGCTTCTTCTCATGTGACTCCTGACTTCTCCAATTTATCGATTGGATTGGAATACACAAGTGATAACAAAGTTCAAGTGGGCAATGGCACAGGTTTGGAAATCTTGAACATTGGCTCTACCTTTCTTCAATCTTCTTCTCCTTTTTCGATTAATGCCACTTTTCATCTTAAAAATCTGCTTCATGTACCTCATATCACAAAGAATTTAATCAGTGTAAGTCAGTTCACCAAAGATAATCAAGTATACTTTGAATTTCACCCCTCTACTTGTTTTGTGAAGGACCTTACCAATGGCCAAATCCTCCTTCAAGGCAAGGTGCGTGATGGATTGTATTGCTTTAACTTGGAGAAAGCTCATCCCATGACTTCTAAGAAAGATGGTTGCTCTTCCTCAGACAATCCTCAAGTATTACATTCATGTTCTACTTCCTCTAGTAATTCGTGTAATACTCTGTCAAAATCTTCTGAAAATTCTGTTTTAGACTTGTGGCACGATAGATTAGGCCACTCTGCTATACCTATTGTCAAAACAGTGCTTAACTCTTGTAAAATTTCCTATTCTTCTAATAAAAGTCATTCTTTGTGTCATGACTGTGCAATTGGGAAGAGTCATAGCTTACCATTTTCCAAATCTATCACAATATACACTGCTCCTTTACAATTAGTTGTTGCTGATATATGGGGTCCTGCGTTTAAGTCATCTCGAAATGGCTTTCGCTATTATATAAGTTTTGTTGATGTTCATTCTCGATATACTTGGATCTATTTTCTCAATACAAAAGCAGAGGCTTTTCAAGCATTTGTCCTTTTTAAAAATCATGTTGAAAAACTCTTAGGAAAATCCATTCTTCGACTTCAAACAGATGGTGGGGGTGAATTTCGTCCCTTCACCTCATTTCTCAAAGAAAATGGTATTGAATATAGGATATCCTGCCCATATACTTCTCAGCAAAATGGAATTGTAGAGCGAAAACATCGCCATGTGGTAGAAATGGGTCTATCTTTATTATCTCATGCGTCTCTTTCTATAGAATATTGGGATGATGCTTTCTCTACAGCAGTCTATTTGATTGATCGTATTCCTTCTACAGTTCATCACCACCTTTCCCCTCTTGAAATCTTATTTCAAATCAAGCCTGACTATCATTTTCTTAAAGTTTTTGGCTGTTTGTGCTATCCTTCCTTGAGATCCTATAACAAACAAAAAATTGAACCTCGATCCACTCCATGCCTATTTCTTGGATATAGTAATATACATAAGGGATATAAGTGTTTGACATCATCTGGTAGACTTTATGTCTCACGACATGTACTTTTTGATGAATTCAAATTTCCTACATCCACTTTTCTGACTAGTTGCACATCCATCCATTCTTCAACTGTACCAATTACTTTCTTTATCAATATTTCTTGTCCTGTAGCAGACATGACAACTCTATCGCCCTCTGACTTTAGCCCAGCCACACAGATACAACCCTCCCAAACTGACTTATCACATCACACTCCTATTTCACGTGATTGTCCTTCTTCTTCTTCATCTTTAGCTCCTTCTTCACGTGAAGACTTGTCCTCAAATATCATAACCGAACCCTTGAAATCGATTTCAAATTCTCTTAGCTCTCCCACAGAACCAACCAATGTTTCAAGTTCTTCTCCAACTGTGCCAGTGTCTTCTTGCCCTGTGGTTAAAAATCAACATTCCATGGTTACTCGAGGCAAAAATGGAATTCATAAACCGAGAGTATTTTTGGCTGAGTACACTGAGACTGAACCACCGAATTTCAAGGAGGCCTTAAAGTGTGAGCATTGGCTTAAGGCTATGAAGGAAGAATATCATGCGTTGTTAGCAAATGAGACATGGTCTTTAGTTTCTCCTCCATCCAACAAGAAAGTAATTGGCTGTAAATGGGTGTTTAAAATCAAGAGAGACTCAGATGGATCTATTGCAAGGTACAAAGCAAGATTAGTAGCACAAGGTTTTCACCAAGAAGCCGATCTTGATTATACAGAGACGTTTAGCCCTGTTGTCAAACCGACAATGATTCGTGTATTGTTTACTCTTGCATTGGCAAATGGGTGGTCACTCCGGCAAGTAGATATTAACAATGCCTTCCTTCATGGTATTCTGAATGAAGAGGTCTTTATGTGTCAGCCACCTGGTATGATTGTCTCTGATAAGGCTGCTATGGTTTGCAAACTAAAAAAGACTATCTATGGTTTAAAGCAGGCACCTCGTGCATGGTTTGACATGTTAACTCTTTTTCTACATTCTCTTGGTTTTGTTAATTCAAGAGCATATTCCTCTTTATTTGTGTGTCAAAAAGCTGGGAGCTGTTGTTATGTGTTAGTATATGTTGATGATATCGTCATCACTGGGAATTCTAATGTGGAGATTACTAATCTGATTTTGGCCTTACATAAGAAATTTTCTCTTAAAGACCTTGGCAAATTGAGTTATTTTATAGGAATTGAAGTCTCTTATCCTCCTTCTGGTGGCTTATTTTTGTCTCAAAGGAAATACATCTCTGATCTGCTTTGTAAGACTCATATGTATCAGGCCAATACTATCTCTACTCCGATGGTAAGTGGATCTGTATTATCAGCATTTAAAGGTGATCAGTTTACTGATGTTCAATTGTACAGAAGTACTGTGGGAGCTTTGCAATATGCAACTCTCACTAGGCCAGAAATTGCATACAGTGTGAATAAAGTGTGTCAATTTATGCATTCCCCGACACATGTTCATTGGCAGGCAGTTAAACGAATACTAAGGTATTTGAAAGGCACTCTTGATCATGGTTTGCTGTTGAGAAAGCCTAAAGAACTTCTCTTACAAGGATTTGCAGATGTAGACTGGGCATCTAACCCTGATGACAGAAAGTCAACATCTGGATTTTGTGTCTATTTTGGAGGGAACTTGATTCAATGGGCATCCAAAAAGCAGAGTATCATCTCTAGATCTAGCACTGAAGCAGAATACAGAAGCCTTGCTCATGTATCTTCTGAATTGATATGGCTACAGTCTTTATTTCAAGATCTTCGAATTTGCTTATTCAGACCTCCAACATTATGGTGTGACAACCTCAGTGCGGTACATCTTAGTGCAAATCCGGTTCTACATTCTCAAACAAAGCATGTGGAAATAGATATATATTTTGTTCGAGATCTAGTTTTACAGGGGAGGGTATCAATTTGTCATTTGCCTTCAAGTGCTCAAATAGCATATATATTAACAAAGCCCTTGTCTGCTTCGAGGTTTTTGTTGTTAAAAAGCAAGCTCAATGTAGTCTCCTCTGTGTACATTGGCTTGAGGGGGGATGTAAAGAAAGCACATTAAAACATTGTTTTGCAAATTCTGGTTATCAGTTAAGGTTACAACTGATTTGTAATTCTGTTTAAACTATTTCTTGTTCACAGTGTGCTTATAAATACAGCCACTGTATTTTGATCATTATGAATGAAATGCAATCCTTTTGTGATCATTCCTCTGCTGTACTCTCTCTCTACTTTAAAATCTTTTGAATTCGTACGCAGATCTGGACAGTACCGCACGCAGCAGCCACTCGCGCAAGACACGCCGTAGTCATGCACGTCTATTATCGAAGGCAGCACCCGTCGAAAAGCGTGACCCGTGGAAGACCGTCTGAGGGAGGAAATCGCGCGCACTGTTCACGTTGCAGCCGAACCATTGGAGAACATGGAGTCATAGTCGCTGGTGCGAGGGAGGGCAGTGGCTGGTGTTACTGTGTGAGACGTGGGTCGTGCGGCAGGGAGAAGCCAGATGGTCGCCGGGTTGGAACGAAGAAGACAAAGAAGAGATGGGGTTGGGTTCTTTTGTGTGCGGCGAAAAACGGAGGAAACAAAAATTAGGGTTAATTAATATTTTTTTTGTTTTATTTTTATTCCAAATATCTTTTCCTATTTAAGCAAACAAATCTCTTCTCTATTTCTTTTCTCTTCTTTTCCTTTCTTTTTCTTTAATTCAAAAAAAATAAAATTAAACTTCAAATTAGTTTCAATTTATTAAAATATTTAGAAGAAAGTAACAATTCTACTTCAATTCAAAGTGTTAGCTAGGGCTTTGGTTTTCTCTCTTCTCCAACGGGAAGAAAATCATGGGAAGAGGAGCAGTCTTAGGGCTGCGTAAGGGATCCTTAATTGTGATCAGGAGGCGAATGAGGGAACTTCTGCCTTTTGGTGGTATGGAGGAGGAATAGGTCAACCGACAATTAGAGCTTCTAAAACTAGCAGAAGATGACGATGTTCAGACGGTGGAGATTGACGACAATGACCTAGAGGAAACTGATAAAGATCTTCAAAATACAGTAGTGTGCAAGATCTTAACAGAAAAACAATCATTGGAGAGATTTTCAAAACCATAATGCCACGTATCTGGAATCTGGAGGATAAAATAGAGATTGAAAACGTGGGAAGGAACCTATTCATGTGCAATTTTCAGGAAAACGGCGACAGAAAGAGGGTGTTGAACGGAGGGCCATGGATCTTTGATAAGGGGCTCCTCCTGTACGAGGAAATGAAGCAGAGAAAAAAACTCGCTGAACTGGAATGTGTTATACCAGGAAGATGGCTATAGCCCTTGGAAACTCAATTGGGAAATTTGAACAAGTTAAGGTGAATGAAACGGGTAGATGCTGGGGGAAACTCTATGAGTGAAGGTCAAGATAGATATTAAAAAACCCCTGAGAAGATATAAAAAATTGAAGGTAGGATTAATGGCTGATGACTCTAGAGTTCCAATCTCGTACGAAAAGCTCCCATATTTCTGTTTCGAATGTGGTAAGCTCGGGCATGTGGTAAAGGATTGTGAAATCCAAACAAAGTAAATCGCGACAACTCCAACGATTTGGGGCTTGGATGAGAGCCTCCCCCCCCCCCCCCAACGAGGCAGGTGACCAAAGGAGTGCCTGAGGATAATAGAAGACACAGCAACACAGGGAGAGGGAGGGGACGCAGTGACGGAGTCACAAAGTGGAACAGAAATGAAGAAGATGAAGAATCTAAAATAACAAAGGAAAGGTAAGACATTGACATCGCCGGATGATCACCGAAGGGAAGGACAACGAAAGGGGATGGCCTCATCGAAAGGATCGGGGGCAAATGTTAACTCAACTGTAGAGGGACAGGTGTGCCAACCAAACCAGAACAGGTACAAGAAGCAAGAGAGAAAAAAAGATTCACGAAAACCAAAATCGAGCCGTTGAGGCAGCGGGATCAACAAGTGGCAGAGTTGGGCTTGAAGAAAATGATATTAGAAGAAAAAGCCCACAAAATGGTATGAGCCAAAAAAAGAACAAAAATTCAGGCCCAAAAAAAGCTTATCAATAGTCCAAAAAAGCCGAAAAGGACTGCTGAAGGTAAGGAAGTTCGAAAGTACTAGAAGAGATTGGCAAGAACAGGGAAGGGGAACGCTAAAATAGAGCATTATCAAGAATGGGAAGAATTATCGAGAAACAAGCATCAATTGGAAGAGATGGATATTGATGGAAGTGTTAAGAAACAAAAGGGAGAGTGTGAAGATGTGACTTTATTGAGATCGACGAAGGCTGGAAACTAGGCCCACCGAACGCCATGAAAATACTATGTTGGAACATTCTGGGGCTGAAAAATCTCCAAGTGGTCCGAGACTTGTGCCATGAAGTGCGCTAAAAAAATCCCCACCTGGTGTTTATTATAGAGACGGAAGGTGGAAGTAGTATAGGTGAAATGGTCAAAAGGAAGTTCGAGTTTTGATAATTGTTTCAGTGTGCCCAGTATGGGCAAAAGTGGTGGGCTAATGCTTTTCTAGAACGATTCTCTCAATGTAACGATTAATTCTTTCTCCCCAAGGCATATCAACAACACTATTGTTAAGACTTTCGCTTAGTGGTGGAGATTCATTGGTGTTTATGGTAACCTAAACCCGATTAAGAGGTCTGATTCTTGGGACCTGATAGAAAGGCTTAACTTTGTGTCCTCGCTTCCGTGGATCCTTGGAGGAGACTTTAATGAGACCCTCCTTAAGGGATGAAAAAAGGGGAGGTGCAAGTAAAGATAAAAGGCAGGTACAAATGTTCAAAGACATGGTTTTTAAATGTGACCTCATTGACTTGGGCTTCAATGGCAATGCATTCACTTGGAGGAAGAGAAAAAATAATTGCAACGCTACAAAGGAGAGATTAGGTAGATTCTTCATCAACCATCAAATGCAAGTGGTTGTTAAAGATGTTAGAGTGAAGCACGGTAACTTCCATATGTCAAACCACTGTTCCATTATGGCCTCAACTCTTGGAAGCACGACAGAAATGCCTAGTAAGAGAAAGAAAAACCTTTGAAGTTTAAGGAGAATTGGTTGAATTTCGAAGAATGCAAGAACCTGGTTAGTAGCATGTGGGAAGATAATATGGATGAAGGTTCTCAGGGGCTAGTTAAGAAGAATGCAACCAGTCTCAGGGAGCTGTCCATTTGGAACAGAAACAGGATGAGGGTTCACTGAATGGGGCCATTGTGAAAAAATGGAATGAAATCAAAAGGTTGGCAAGTGGAAGCAACCCAAGAGAGCTTGAAGACCTTCATGAAGCGAAAAAAGTTTTAGAGTCCCCCCTCGAAGAAGAAGAAATGTACTAGAAGCTCTGTTCTGGAGAAGACTAGCTTTAGAAAGAAGACAAAAACACGAAATGGTTCCATTCTAAAGCTTCTCAAAGGAAAAGAAGAAATAATATTGAAGGTATTTTGGATGAGAAAGGAATCTGGATTGAGTCGCATGATGAAATGGGTGAAATTGCAACGAATTATTTTAAGTCCCTTTTTAGCTCTTCCAACCAGAGGGAAGAGAATCTATAAGAGGTTTTGGACAACATTTCCCCACACAAAGAGGAGAGTCATAACAGGATGCTTAACCAGCCTTTTACTAAGCATGATATTGAAGATGCCCTAAAGAGCATGTGTCCTACAAAAGCTCCAGGCTCATATGGCATTCACGCTATGTACTACAAAAAAATGGTGGGATATAGTTGGGGAGGAAACTGCTAAAGTGTGCTTAAAAATTTTGAACAAGAATGAGGAGGTTGGAGCTCTCAACAAAATTTGGATAGCCTTCATCCCTAAAACCCCCAAGCAGAGAGCTATGGTTGATTTTCGCCTGATTAGCCTATGCAACATGATGTATAAGTTAATTGCAAAATCTTTAGCAAACCGGTTAAAAAATATCCTTAAGTTAATTATATCTCTTGGAAGACTCATTACAGTCAGTGTGATAATCAGGTTTGAATGCATACACGCCTTAAAAAACAAAAGAAAGGGTAAGGAAAAAGGCATATTGCAATGAAGTTGGACATGAGCAAGGCTTATGATAGGGTGGAATGAAGTTTTCTAAAAAAAGTCATGATTAAAATGGGCTTTAGTTCGGGTTGGGTGGAGAAGGTCATGAAGTGTGTTGAGTCTATAAGCTTCTGCATTCTCCTCAACGGGGATCCTCAAGCCGTGTTAGTTCCTAGTAAAGGGCTTAGCAAGGAGACCCTTTATCTCCTTACCTATTCCTTATTTGTGCAAAGGTTTTCCCAGTTCTCTTGAAAAGGGAAGAATCTTGCTCTAACTTTCAAGGTTTTAAAATTAATAAGTTTTGTCCCTCACTAACGCATCTTTTCTTTGTAGATGATAAGTCTTATCTTTTTCAGAGCTATGATAGCACACAATATGTGCTATCTTTAGGCTTCATTTTATGCTAGTTTTGAGACTTAAAAATATGCTTCACATTCATAATTGTTTATTTTATAGAAATTGAGCATTTGGAGCAAAATGAAGATTTTAGAAGCAATATGGTGATAAATGTGCTAATTAAGCAACCAATTTTGGGGACAATTTTTGGAGAAGAAAAATATTCCTAATTTAATTAGGTTATGAATTCCTAATTTAATTAGGTTATGGATTCCTAATTTAATTAGGTTATGAATTCCTAATTTGATTAGATTTTGGATTCTTAATTTAATTAAATAATGAATTCCTAATTAGATTAGGATATGGATTAACCCATTATAAATACCCACATTCTCTTCACTTCAAGGATTCACCTTTGGAGAGCACAACTCTAAATTTCTACATACAAGAGTGAGAAGAGACTTGAGGGAAATATTCAAGGCCAAGTTGTGAAGATCATACGGAGACGGAAAATCGACACACCAGCATAGTTTTTCTCTTCTTTCTTTTTATTTAGTATTTAAATGTTGTTTAAGAGTTTAGATTTTGTGATAGTGAACATGAGTGGCTAAACTCTTTTCTTATTCTAGGGTTTGATGTAGCCATTAGACCTTATGTTTTAATTATTTAAATTTCATGATTGATTGTCATTAATTTCATTCATGCTTTTATATTCTTAATGCTTTTAATCTTTTGATAACAGATTAAATGTTATGTTGGTCTAAATTCACGCTTGAGAAAGGTAATTTAGATTAGATCCTAATTGCATGACTAAAGGTAGTTCTAACTTGATAATGATTAGGGCTCCTTTCGAAGTTGTTAATGAAGGAACTTAATACTATGCATAACGTTAAAAATCATCAAAGATGTAGGTTTTACCTTATTGCATAAGAATTGTTTGTCCTCGAAAGAGTCATTCATGATAAAAGACTTTTAGACTTATGAAATATTTGTTTGATCAATCTTGGATGTTTAAGTAATTTATGTATTTTAGTCTAATAGGTAAAATCAACTCCCTAGGATATTCTCTCCTTTGATTGTTTCAATTTTTATTATAATTGTTTATTTAAATCTTGCATCCATCATTCAATTCTATTCTCTAAATAAAATTGGGCGATAATATTCATAGTACTTAAGTGAATTAGAAAACCAATCCTGAGAACGATACTCGAACACTCTTTTACTATATTAAAACTTGACTCGTACACTTGCGGCATTGCCCAAAAATTATGCAACGAGCTACAAGGTGGGACTGTGAGATGATCAATCGAGTCCTTCAGGTGTATGAGAGGGCCTTGGGGCAAATAGTTAACTATAATAAGTCAGCCTTGATGACTAACAAGAACATCCGAAAAGAGGCTGCAATTAATCTTGGGAGCGTTAAAGTGACAGACTCGATTAGTGAGTACCTCGAAATGTCGTCCCAAATTAGAAGGAACAAAAACATGGCTTTTAAGAGAATCAAAGATAGGGTGTGGAAGGTGTGCAAGGTTGGAAGGATAAGTTTTTCTTTGTGGGAGGCAAGAAAGTCCTTATAAAACCCATCGCATAGTCCATTCCTAACTATGCCATAAACTACTTCCGACTTCTGAAAGTTATCTGCGATGACATCAATAGAATGTACACTCAGTTTTGGTGGGGCTCAATGGACTATAAAAGGAGGATGCACTGGATGAACTGGAGTAAACTGTGTGAAAGGAAGACTGCAGGTGGTATGGGGTTCAGAGAATTGAATTTGTTTAACCAGGCTATGGTAGCTAAACAGAGCTGGCATATCATTAAAAACCCAGAGAGTCTACTGTCAGAAATGCTTTGGGGGAAATATTTCAAAGATGTCGACTTTTTGTCTGCTCCTTTGGAAAACAATCCTTCAATGACTTGAAGAAGCGTAGTTTGGAGGAGAAAGCTCTTCTCTAAGGGGTATAGATGGAAATTAGGAAATTGAAGGCACAAAGTTATTGACAAAGAGCCCTAGATCCTGAGAGAACGAAATAACAGGCCCTTGACTGTTTGGGAAGACTTTAAAGGTAGATTTGTGAACCTTTTGTTGAACCAAAATGGTGAATGGGATTTGTCCAAGATTAAACAAGCTTTCAACGATAGGGACGCAAAGGACATTCTTAATATGCCCCCTAGTCATCAAGAATCGAGCAACATTATCATTTAGGGCCCGGACCCTAAGGGAATCTTCTCTGTAAAAAGCGCTTATCACTTAACTATCAATCTAGCAAAAAAAAGCCCTTCCTATAACTTCAAATGACGAGGCTTCTAAGGCACTATGGGAAAACCTTTGGCAGCAAGAAGTTATGCCCAAAGCCAAGATTTGTATTTGGAGGATCGTTCAAGATATCATCCCTACAAAAAGCAATATTATTTCAAAAGGAATCGATCCTAATGTTTTGTGTACTTTTTGTAGGAAGAAAAGAAAATTAGCGATGCACATCATTTGGGAGTGTACATTTTCTAAACAAGCTTTGCAATTTTTAATCCCAAACTTATACACGCTATATAATCTAAGCAGGGAGGGCTAGAGTTTGATGGACTACTGGAAGTGGCTGACTAGAAGTGGTAGTGAGATGGACTTAGAAGAGTCATACTCGTGATGTGGTGCTTATGGACTTATAGAAACTCTCTGATCACAAACAACGTTTTAGTTGATTTGAAGTAGTTTATTAGCTGGGTAGACAGACAGCTAAAGGAAAATTTGGATGTGAAAAATTCCCATATTGTGCAGAAAAGATCGAAGAGCCATTCGAGTCATGATGGCTGGTCTCCTTTGTAGTAAGGGACTTGGATGCTAAATTTGAATGCCTCTTGGAACAACGAGAAGAATAAGGGTAGAATTGGTTGAGTGGTTCATGACTCTATTGGATCTCCAACCTGTGTTGGCCACAAAGTCATAAGGAATCAATGGCAGATCAAAATGTTGGATCTCCAATAAGTTCGTGACTTTTAAAAATCTTAAATAGGCCTAGCCGCATGAACTTTCAATTTTGTGTCTAATTGGTCTTTAACATATTTAACATTTTTTAAAAGTTAACATTAGATATAAAATTGAATTGTGTGTCTAATAGGACATTAAATTTTTAATTTTGTGTCCAATAGATTTGTGGATTTTAAAAATGCCGAATAGGTCAATGATTTATGATTTATTAGGCACAAAATTGGAAACCCATAGACTTATTAGCAAACGGAGCGGCCAAAAAAGAAAAGTACTCAAGATGCCATTCTTCATAAAAAAGACACAATAATGATAAACATAATCTATATATACTCTCATACTGCTCCCTCTTTGAAAAAGCTAGCTTTAAGTCCAAAATAACACTACTAAAAAAAAATATAAGAGAATCGATGAAGAGCAAAATAAAAAATCAACCATACCGGCAATAGTGGAGACAAAAACTGACCTTGAAAACAGATGTGCAATACTAATTTTTTATTGAAGTTCCAAATAACTTGTGCATTTTCCCTAATCCGCAAAAAGCATAGGCTTCCAATTATCAAATGTGAACATTATAGCCAAACACTCACAATCTACAAAAGAATAATCAATCAAAATCATAGAGTAGAAATGAGGAATTTTTACGATGCTTTTAATTAGAACTAATGTTAATTGATAGGAACTTGTACCAGAAAACATACAAGGTTTACTGTTAATTACAAAACTAGACGTCGTAAGGTAAATAACTAGTTTGAGCCATACATGAGGCCACTAGAAGGCAATAAGATATCGGTCTTTGATTTCGTAGTTTACTTAGGCTTTTTTAAATTGGAGAATTGATAGGAGTGAATAGAGGAGCTAATATCTCTCTCTCTCTCTCTCTCCCCCCCCCCCCCCCCCCCCCCCCCCCCCCCCCCCCCAAATAAAAAAAGAAAAGTTGCAATTTTGGAGATGCCTTGAACTTAGCTTAATAAAGAATTGAAATCAATAAAATTAGAAAAGATAGATTCCTCAAAAGAGATATAGAATAAATTCTCATTCTTCAAGAGTTTCAAAATTTTATCTTAAGTTAAATAATTCCCCATCAGTTAGAAAATTTTGATAAGTACCTGACTTGATTGTAATGTGTGTTTCCTTAATCTTTGGTGTATTTAAAAAGCCAGTTGAACATCCAAAAATTGCTCCTCATTGAAAAATTGGATAAGGAACAAACTACAATTAAATAATCATCATATTCCTATTTGGTAGTACATGATAGTTACTGAAAATGAAAGTCAATAAATCTTTCGGCATGTCAAATACTAAAAATGAATAACTTGTTTTGCATGTTGATTTTTATTTTTAATTTGCCTAATTTATAAGACTCCGCAATGTGGTGTGAGAATAGATTTTTTAAAACTTTCAATTGTATCCTACATTGAGCGACACTTCCAAAAAAGAAAGATTTAGCCACACCTAAAGATTGCCTTAAATTAACCTCGGAGCCCCATATTGGATAATTATCCCAACTTTTAGAAGTTCTTTGATGAAAACATTGTGTTTTAATTTCTAACATAAACAAAAATCATGTCAAGCTAATATAAGATTTTTAATGGGCTCAATAGGGATAATTGAGACATGAATATCAACGCAAATAATCCAAAAATAATATTTTACTTGAAATTCTTCTAAAATATCAAGAAAGGATTCTTATCATTTAAAGCTACTACAAGGTCAATAGATCTCTGTAAAACCAAGAGAAGCTTGAATTAGAAATAGAAGACACAAAAAACATATTACTCATTAACTCATGAATAAACTTGAAAAAAAAATAGCAAACATCAAAGTTAAAATCCATTTGTACAAAATAATCACATTTCACAATCTTCTTGAATATTTTTCAATATATAAGTAATGTATGTCAAATTTTCTTTTTTATCCTATAACCAATCATTTAAATAAATAAAGAAGAAAAGAATGGAGATAGACACATGACAAAGCATAGACCTTGTTGTCACTTTGAGTTACAAGTGTTAGTTCTTCTCCCCCCGTTTTGTGTCTTTGTAATTTACAATCTTCTTGAATTGTTTTTAAATAAATAAGTAATGTATGTCAAATTTTCTTTTTTATCCTATAACCAAATATTTAAATAAATAAAGAGGAAAAGAATGGAGATACACATGGCAAAGACAACACCCTGGTGTCACTTTGAGTTACAAGTGTGAGTTCTTCTCCCTCCAGTTCTGTGTCTCTGCAATTTACAAAACAAAAGAGGATTGATATTAAGGTTGGAGAGATAGGTAAGGACCTTAGGAACAAAAATCATCTACAAAACACAACGATGAATGAGAGGAATACCTTGCAATATAACATATTTGGGCAAATGAGAGGCCATAACTCAGTGTGTGAAAGTGAGGATCAAATTTTGGGGTTTTGAACGGAGCAAAAACCTAAAATGTTTTATCTTTAGGATATTTTCAGCTTGGGTTTATACAGTCTGAGAGTTAAAGACATTTCAAATCTTTTTTGAGGTTTTAAAAAGTGAGGCAATCATAAATATTTTATCTCCAAGGTGTTTTCGGCATGGTTTTGACTACTAAAAGGTGAACATTCAAAGGTGTGAAAGATGGATTTTGGGAGAATGTCGAGAAGATGCAAAACAGAAGATGATTTTGGTGGCTAAAAGTTTAAAAGATCCAAACATGAAATGAGGTGAGGAGACGGGAGATTATGGGGATTTTGTGAAAATGCCCAAATGCAAGTGAGAGCTGAAGATTGGATATGAGAGATGAGAGCTTGGGATGCAGGGTTTCGTATGTGAGGAAGATGGAAGTGTGAGAAAATGAACGAAGGAGATTGGAGACGTGCGACAAAGAACTAAACTTTTTTTTCAATTAAAATTTCAAGAGGGTGCAAATATTACCACCAATTTTTTTTGTTCTCCACCTTTTTTCTAATAACGTTTTGTACGAGTGCTATAATTAAAAGCTATTATATCCCTAATTTGTTGTATTTTAAATTTTTGTTTTTTATTTTATTTTAATATATTATTTTACATGCTTTAACCATGAACGGGTAAATTGCTTTAACCATGAACATCAAGTTAGTCAAAGATCCCTATTCTTGGTTTCAATTTTTCCCGATTTATCAGAACCTTTTTTTTCGATTTATTACATAAGTAGTGAACAAATTCAATGAATTTCAAAATGTTATTTTATATTAAAATAACTAGAGAAAATTCTATTAGTATCATGAACGAGCAAAAACTCTTTATCTTCCTTTAAAAAAAAATCATGCACTTTGTCTTTTTTTTTTTCTCTTTTGAGATTACGTGCACTTCATCTTCTACATCCTTACTTTAACCGAAAAAATAATAATCAAAGCCCACTTTAAAGAGTGCAACAATATTGTCTATTGACTACAAGACATCGACGGAATAGAAATGGTCTTCACGGAAACCTTTTAGTGGCCTTGAAAATGTAACTCCAATACATTAAAGATAAAAATAGCAACAAAAAGAAAATGAAACACTTTAGGGTGGGCTCAAAAGTGTTATAATTAAAAATAATAATAATATTTAATCTTCTAGTCTTTAAAAATTATTAAATAATACATAAATAATAAATAGGAAGGACGCATTTGGAATTATAAAGTTAGAATTTGGACAAAAATAGTGTAAAAATTATTCTCTACATTAGGTCACTTCTTAAGATTTCTCAAATATGCCATCATAATTAATTAATATATTTTAATTTTCGATTCATATTATCCTTTTCATTTCACTATTTATATGTGACAATTTTTTAAATATTTTTTAAAATTTAAAATATATTAAATTTTGATGAAATAAAAAAAAAATTAAAGTATATTATTTATATTAAAAGAAGATGAAGAATCATTTTTTTTTATTTTGTTCAAACTCAAAACTCTAATTCAACAACTCAAATTTAAAAAAAATAAATAAATAAGCAACATAAATAAATAAAAATAAATAAATTTAGGACAAAAATTATAACTAAATAAATAAAATATATAAATGAACGAATAATAATAGTATTAATTATAAAATAATATAAAAAATCTGTAGGAGAAATCATACTTGTGTTTTAAACAATTTGCTAAAAGCATGTTTGCATTTGGTTAGTACTCAAGATCATGCCAACTTTGGAAGATACCATGACATCCAATTATAAATAACATCTCATTTCTCAAATCTAATAAATAATTACTTATATATTTAAAACTATTGCACTATCTATCATGTAACGCTACTAATTCTAGTAGAAAAATTGAGAGATCGAAAAAAAAGGGGCAAAGTAAGAAGAGAGCCCTTATTGTTGTAGGAATAAAAATAGAAGAGAGAGATCATTATATACATGTAGGAAATCAAGAAGTTGTAGAACTTTTTGAATTCCCAAAACCTTTGAAATCCTATTATTAATTTAAATTAAATGTAAGATCGTAAAGTTTTAAAATTAATTCTAGAAATAAATAAGAAAGACTTTTCATATTTAAGTTAAGCTAGTCTTATTCTTCACCATTCACATTCTTTTTTAATTAAAAGAAAAAGAGAGGAAGATAAAGGAAGAGAGAGACAGAAAATTTGGATGGGTGAAGAGATAAATATTTAAGGGGCTGTTTGGATGGGGGGGTTGGGTTGAGTTGGGTTTAAAACCCAACTCTCCGTTTGGCCCACCAACATCCCAACTCTCCACTTTATAACTCAACCCAACGGAGTTGAGTTGTAAACTCATCGCTCTTTTACGAATTTCACGCGTCCTTTCTCTCTCAACTTCTCACTTCACGAAGCTCTCACGCATCTGTCTTTCCTCTCTCATAGTTGATGCTCTCTAATCTGGTCAGTTCTATCATCTTCCTCTCTCTCATCCTCGATGCTCTCTCTAGTCAGGTCAATTCTCTCATCTTCATTCTCTCCTCCCTCTTTCCTCAGTTGTTTATCAATGGAGGTTTTAGGGTTTGATCTACGAAATAGGGTTGAGGTTTCAATCTCTCCTCCCTCTTCCCTCAGTCTTTCACCTTCTCCCATTTTCCCTCTTATTTTCTTCAATAATCGAACCCTAGCCCTTGGAAGAAGATGATTCGTCTTCTCCTTTTCCAGATCTAACATTTTTCCCTTTTCTGACCCTCAATTCGAGCTCACGCTCTCTATTTTCTCATATGTTCTGTATTCCCTTCCATATCCATAACCCTAAACCACAAATTTTCCTCTTGCCGCACAAAACTAACCCTCTCCGTCAAGTCCCTTGTCGGTTTCATGCTCTCCCTCATGCATCGCACTACCCTTGATTCACTGTCTCTATTTGGGTCTTGCGCAGCTAAATGCATGTTCAACCTAGGGGTTTTAGTGAGAAAATCCTTGGTAGGGGTCGGCGCTTGGTGGGGGGATCGATTTGCTCTGTTTAAAGGTTTGCTTCTTTTCCCTTTTGCCGACCAATGATGTCTACAAAATTTGGACTGACCGTGTATGTGTGTTTTTTATGACCTCAGTGTGCTTTTTTTTTTTTAATGTTTTTACGTTGATCTTCCTCCTTTGTTTTTTCTTGTCTAGTTCATCTTATAATATCTTTGCATACTTATTTTATTTTGCACTGTTATATCCATTTACTTGCGTACTAATTTTCTAATACAATTTACTGTATTTGAACTTCATATATGGACCGTATTTTGCATAAATCATTTACATTTACTTCAATACTAATTCTTCTTCTTTTTTTTTTTTTTTTTGCATGAATGAGTCCACTTAATACCTGAGGTCGATTTTCCTACTTTGAGTTCTCTAATTATGGTTGTTGGACTGTTGAATTTGGACATACTGCCCTCCATGTTGGATGATCTTGCTAGGAATGAATTTATCAGTACTGGTACTATATTCGAATTAAATCTATCTTATGAATTTAACATTAATGTGTATCTCCATTTGATTTGCATATTGCTTTTTTCATTGCATGATTGAGTCCATTCTAAACCTTGGCATGAATTATTGGCCTTCAATTATGTTGTCCATTTCCTTCCATATTTATTGCTTGATTGGATGATTGAGTCCATTCTAAATATGAGGCCAAGCCGATTTTTGCTTTCTTTCTATATTATGTATATGTCAAACATCTACCTCACTTCATTTATTATGGAACTGTTTTTTTTAGTTTGATGAATTCCATCTACCTCATTTATTTTGATGTTTGAATACTCAACCACCCTCTTTATTTAATTAATTCATACTTAAATAGAGGTAGGTGGGAACAACCCACCTCTTCTTCCTATATATATATGACTTGCCCCCCACATTGGTTTTTTGAGAAATCTCCACTACTTAGTATACACCTCCAACGGGGTGAGTGACTTCTACCCTCTTTATTTCCTTTTAATTTCATCCAATGTTTTTGGTTCATAATTACTAACCCATTCTATTTGTGTTAGGTGCCGCTCTACTACAACCTTCCACGTGTGCACTTCAAGGACCGAAAGACTCCTCCCGACTCATTCCGATCCACCTAAGCTACTCTATTCTATTTTAAGTGTATCATTTTCTAGTACCGTGTTGTTTATTCCCTTGTATCTAACTAGGAATGTGGAATTTGTGCAAACCCAAACTAATTCAATCGTACACATTAGTTTGAGGTTCAGAATGACTTCCTTCAACCTTGTACACCATTATTTTTTTCTTTTGTATGACATTGTCTTCAATTTACATATTGTGAACACACTTTTTGTTCTGATTTGGCAATTAGTATGTGTATCTCTGTTTGAATTTTTTTTAGTAATTGTTCAGTTTTTATTTTCCTTTGTTAAACTTTTTTGTATACATTGGACTCAATTGTGGACATGTTTACGTATTATGTTCTTATACCATGTTTGTGTACTTTGTTATTGATTTTTCTTGTTCGTAATCTATAGTCCATAGTTTCATAAATACTACAATGCATAATCGTGTTTTTTTTAAAAAAAAAAATCGGTTTTACAAAATAAGTTGAATAAAAAAAGTTCAATTTGAATTTTTTAAAAAACAAAATCTCTCATGGTAAATAATACAAATTGTAATTGTTAGAATTAAAAGAGGGACCCGTCTTAATAATCTAATTCATACATGGAAGAAAAAAAAATGGTAGACTTGTTCATTCAAAAAAAAAGTAACAAAATATTCAATGAAATTGAATATGTTCTAAAAGTTGGTAAAAAAATGTGGAAATGTATGGGTTTAAACACTTGTTTAAAACTTATTACTTCAATTTGTTTAAAATGTTGGAAATGCATGGGTTTTTTGGAAAAAATATATATTTTTACAAATATTACTTTATTTTAAATAATTTAGAACGACGAACTTTGGGGTGTTGTATATGTGTTTTTTTAAAATATGAAGAAAATATATGTATATTGAATGTGTATAATATTTTTGTTTTCTAAGAAAATATGAACAATGAAGGTTCTTTTTTGGTAAATAAACATGCAATGAAGCATATAGATGATTGTGTATATATTTGATATTTGTGTACTCAGAATTTCAAATCCTGATAACATCCTAATTTGTGTTTAAGAAAAATATAAATTATAATGTCACATTAATAATACTTGGATAATATTTCTTAACCAATTGATTTCATGCATAATAGACCCAAATGAGCAATTTGTTTTGAACCCAATGCTCTAAGTTCATAACTCATACACATAGGAACTAACCTTAAATTTAAGCCCATTTCACTAAACCAAAAAACCTACAACCCAAAACCTTAAACCCCCAAAACCCTACACCCCAAACCCCTAAACTCTAAACCCTAAAACCCTAAACCCCAAAACTCCAAAACCCAAAAGGCTAAAACCCCTAAACTCCAAACCCTAAAACATTAAAACCCCTAAACCCGAAACTCTAAAACCCCAAAACCCCCCAAAACTCCAAAACTCCAAACTCAAAAAACCTTAAAACCCTAAAACCCCTAAAACACCTAAACCATCAAACCCTAAAAACCTAAACACCAAAACCTCTAAACACTAAAACCCCTAAACCCTAAACCCTAAAACCTCTACACACCCCCCCTAAACCCTAAAACCCCTAAATCCTAAAACCCTAAACCTCAAAATCTCAAAACCCCTAAATTTAAGCCCATTTCACTAAACCAAAAATCCTAAAGCCCAAAACCTTAAAGCCCCAAAACCCCTAAACCCTAAAACTCTTACACCCCTAAACCCTAAAACCCCTAAATCCTAAAACCCTAAACCCCAAAACCTAAAAGGCTAAAACCCCCTAAAACTCCTAAACCCTAAAACATCTACACCTGATAATTCTTATTTATAAGGATTATTTGACCCTAAACGAGGTTGTTCTTGTCATTTTTGGTATGTTTTGTTGGATAACGAGCCAGATAAAAATAGTGTTTATAAGATAAATTCATGAAAGCTTGTCGGAGTATTGAAAAAGAGGAAAGAAGTTGAAAAGAGAATGAAAATTAAGCTAATTTGTTGTTTTTGTGTAGATTTGGAGCAAGCACGAAAATGAAATTGCATTCCACTTTTGAAATGCAATTGCATTTCCACAGAAAAACAAGATGGTGAACAAAGGGGAAAATGCAATTTCATTTCACTTTTGAAATGCAATTGCATTTTCTAGAAATCTCAAGGGTTGCGGGAATCACGAAAATTACCAAGATTCATGGAGATTATTCGAGATTTAGGAGATTTTTCAGCCCGATCTCATGCCCAAAAGTTGTCCCAAGTTTGAAGGAGAGCAAAGATGGAAACCCCAGCCCTCGATACTTATAAAAATGGGGAGAACAAACTAAAATGCAGCTGGATTTTTATATTTTCGAACAGCAGCTTGAGTTTGCATTTTTTCTGTATTCTTTACAGCAGTTTGTTGTCATCATACACTATAATTCCCGAGTTTGATCCCTCCTCAACGAAAGTTCAAGGAGTGAATATCCAACTGCTTTTGAAGGTGTGTGTGATTCGGTCAAAGAAAGGAAAATATTCAATCAAGTGTTGTTCCTCTATTTTTATTCATTTCTATTTCTATAGGTAGTTTTTGTTTTAATTTAAGATTTTGTTATTTGTTGAATTTGAGTAACCATTCAGCCCTTGATTTTGTCAATTGAATTGTGGGAGTTATATCTCCATAGGATTTTGAATTCTTCAATAAGTGTTACTACTGTATTTTACAAAGTTTGATTTAAAAGCTAGTTTGAAAGACAATGAAAGTGTTCTTCTCAAATTTCAGCATTGTCCTTGAACCTCTCTTGTGTGTATTTTGAGTTGTTGGATTATTTTCATATCAAAGTATTCTTAATATATTTCAGATTAGGTCGCCTTATTATCTTGTCATTCTCCTTATTTTGGTTATCGAGTATGAGTTTTATAGCAATTAATTTGTTGTTTTTCATTTCTTCCATAATGAGCTAATTTACCTTTAGGGATTCAAGTTACTAAATGCCCCAGAGGAAAGATGTAAAGCTCAAAAGCATAATCAATCTAGTTAACATGTAAAAATTTTGTTTGTTTTTGTTGAATTAACATTGGATAAATCTAGCTGGCCAACTAGTGATTGCTTGTCAAGCTCGAACTTAATACCGAAAGGGTTAAGAGAAAGCGGATGTCCCAAAGAAATGGAGGAAAAGGCTTAGAAATAAATCTTGAATATCAACCCTAGACATAGGGCGAGACTCAAAAGCCACTAGAATTGTGCGCGAAATTATCTAAGTTAGATTAGCCACAAAAATATAGGTTTAATCACTTAGCCTCCTAAAGATTTTAAAGCAAAATTGAATAGGAGTCAAATTCAGTTTACTTAGTTCTCTTGTGTTGGCTACAATTGCAATTGCATTTTGGTGGCATTTCTTTCTAAATGGGCATAAGCAGCTTGGATTCCCTTTTTCTTAATTATTGACTTTTCATTATTTCCTTAGCAAAATCAACCTCTCAAGCATTTTTACACTCTGGGTTACCACAATAGCATTTTGTAAACAATTTTGTGTCATCTTCATAGATTTTGTTAAAATTTGTTCCCTTAGGTACGATACTCTAGAATACTCCAGATTTATTACTTGCAATCGACAGTGTACACTTGCACTAGACTGGAGCTTGTTTTTAATTAAAAATATTTTCTTAAAAGTCCCCACGTTTCAGTCTGATCAACCTAAACCCCAAAACCCGTAAACCCTAAACCCTAAAACCCTAAAATCCCTAAACCTGAAACTCTAAAACTCCTAAACCCCCAAAAACTCCTAAAACCCAAATTCCCAAAACCCTAAAACCTCTAAAACCTCATAATCATAAAACCCTAAAAACCTAAACTCCAAAACCCTTAAACACTAAAACCCCCAAACCCTAAAAACCTAAAATCCTAAAATCTCATAACCCTAAAAACGTAAACCCTTAACCATTCTTCGTAACCTTAGGAAAATTTGTAGGGTTTCTCGTTCCATGATATCACAGTTAATTGCGTACACTTTGAATTTAGGATTATGGGTAAGACGAAGTTTTATGTGGTCTTCGTTGGCTGTCACCCTGGTAATTACATGAGCTGGCATGAATGTCATAGACAAGTCCATGAATATAGGGGAGCAATTCACCAGTCCTATGCAACTTTTGCGGAAGCAGAGGCTGCATGCATATACCCAGTTTGTAGTCGAAACCAATGATCAACCCGTTGGGGTCGTGCCTAATGGATTTCCATGGAGCACTTCTACTATGAATAATAGTGATGTAGGACAGTGTAATAGTACTATACTAATTTTATTGGGGTTCTTTGTTGGAATGATCATTATGTATGTATGGATTAGCTTAGTCGGACATAAGTGATATGCTTGATGTACTCTACAATGGATGTATCAAAAAATAACAAATGACACACTTGTATTTCAGAAATAACTCTCATCCCTCCTTGTTCTTCCTCTAAGATGGAAACAGTTGAAGAACTATTTAATATCCTCACTATTATAACCACCTCCCAAAGACAGTTGTTGATGAGTCCAGCCTTCCTTTTGAACGATTATCAAATGATAGATTATCAATCATCGTACGATAGACATCACATTAGGCAATTGAATTTCTTTCGCCTCATTTACCAGAATGACTTGTGCTGTCGTAAAAGAACGAGGAAGGATAGAAGAACATTCGCAATCCTATGTAGTATGCTTAGGACGACCGACGGTTTGCGAGCGATCCAATGTGTTGATATCGAGGAAATGGTTGCCATGTTCTTGCACATACTAGCACACGACATTAAGAATAGAGTAATTCGCAGGCAATTTTCGAGGTCTAGGGAGATGGTGTCCAGACACTTCGACTCCATTCTCATAGAGGTCTTGCAACTTCACGAGGTGTTACTAAAAACCCCAGAGCCAATCACCAACGCATGCAGTGATGAGCGGTGGAAATGGTTTGAGGTATATAATCTGTTTCTATACATTAATTGAAATAAATTACAATTTCATTAACGTCACTACCATGTCTTCAATGGATACAGAATTTCCTGGGTGCATTAGATGGCACCTACATCAAAGTGAATGTTAGTGTCGCTGATCGGCCCCGATATAGGACGAAGAAAGGTGAAGTCGCGATAAACACTCTCTTGACCTAATGACTTGAAGGTTCTTAGGGGTATACCCTAAGTATTACCGTCTTTAATATTCATAGGTTAAAAGAAGCAGTAAGCTTATGAATTAACCATTGATACCTTCTACAAGATACTATTACCTGTGTGATGTTGGGTACCCTAATGCAGAAGGATTCCTTACACCGTATAGAGGAGAACTGTACCATCTTTCAAAATGGCGTGGAGTAGGGAATGCACCAACTACTCTAAGGGAATTTTTCAACATGAAACATTCTTCCGCAAGGAATATCATCGAGAGAGCTTTCAGTGTATTGAAGGGAAGGTGGGCTATTTTTCGAGGAAAGTCATTCTACCCAGTTCAAGTACAATGCCGAACGATAACAGCATGTTGCCTCCTTCACAATCTCATCACTAGGGAGATGTGGTCAACTACAATGTTGGATGAGGTCAAAGGAGACAACTCTGTGCCCAGTGCTGTCGGAGGGGATAATATACAATTCATTGAAAGCTTCGATGAATGGACCAGATTCAGGGATGACTTAGTTGAGCAAATGTTTGATACTTGGAATCCTGATGACTTTTCTACTTTTGCATTTCTTTTGTATTCAATGGAACATAATCTTATATGATTTTTTATGTTTTTAGAGGTATTTTATGATGTAAATGGACAACTTTCTCATTTTTTTCCTACTTCTATATCAATCATGTGGTAATATAATTATTTTTCCTTGTACCATATGCATTCTCTCGACCTAATTTTTTTTATTGTATTCAGTGTAACATTAGTTAGCTATACTCACGCTTGCAGCCTCATGGCAGGTACATGAAAAGCTCTGAAACACACCTAGACAAGGGTGGATGATACATAGTTGGTGGAGTCTCTAGTAGCGTTAGTAGAGGGTGATTGGCAGTTTGACAACAAGACCTTTAGACCCAGGTATCTACAGCTTCCCCACCGGTGCTTGCATAGAAACTACCAAATTCTAACTAAGCCAAAATACGATAGAGTGCAAGATCAAATCTCTCAAAAAGTAGTATGGGCAATTGTCGAAATGCTAAGTAGTGCCTGCAACGGATTTGGATGAAATGAATAGTTGAAATGTATTGATGTGGACAAAGAGATTTTTGATGCTTGGGTTAGGGTAAGATTGTACCATTATAGCATATATTCCTCGTTATTTTAAGCAAATTAATATATTATCCATTCACATGCAGAACAAGTCATTTTTGCACTATGATGAGTTGGCAATTGTGTTTGGCAAGGATCGAGCCACAGGGTTAGCCGCAGAGACACGAATGGAGATGGCCTTCAATGATGCATAATAGATGGATGAGGAGATCCTATTGGGATCACAAGAATTTTTTCGACCAGAGCAACAACTTGTAGAAAACCCAGGCACCGAGGGATGTAGGGGAGGAAGAGTTGTCAGAAACCCCTACTAGTAAGCATACTCAATCTGGCATGTCTACTAGAGGGAGCGGAAGCAAGAGGAAGAGATCGTCCTTCTAATCTGAGGTCATGCACGTTATGCGGACAACCATGGACATGCACACATCTCACATGCATACACTTCTATCCTGGCAGAAGGAAAACTAGGAATTGAAATCCGCACGGCGAAAGGAGGTGGTCGACCAGTTGTATGCAATAGAAGGGTTGACAGAGGATGATCAAATCATCCTTATAAACCTACTTGTCACTGACATCCAAAAGCCGGCCTGCTTTTTACAAGTCCCACCTCAATCGAGAAGGCGGTACTGCTTACATATCTTAGGTAGGACCGTCTGACTTCTTGCTCCAACCATCTTTCACTGGACTTAGGAACCCGGCCCATTGTTGGCCATGACATGATATTTTGTGAACCATTATTATTTTTGTAGACTATTTTTTTGTGTATAATGTAAATAGGCAATTGATGGCCTACCAATATTTTTGTGAATATTCCACATATACATGAAAGTAATGTTGACTTATATACATTATTAATCAATTGTCACATTGGCTATCTATAAATTAAAACAAGTTCAATATGTAATGAGACATTTGATTTCTATTAATTGCATATCATTTGGAAGAAGTCAATTTGTAAAAAAAGAAATATAAGAAATGAAGTTTTTTTTTTTAAAAAATGGTCAAATTGAAACATTACTTTTGTGAATATTCTGCTAATGTTGAAATAGATTGTCATTTTGAAGTTGACATCTATATTAAGTGTTGGAAAGTTGGAAAAATATGTTTCTAGATGATTGATTGGAGAAAAAAAATAGTCAGCTAAAAATCAATCCACTTCGGGTTAACAAAAAATTGTATCAAATACTCCTAACAACTCAACTCAACTTTGCACCCTAAACACAGACTTCCTGACTCAACTCAACCCAACTCTGCACCCAAAACACAGACTTCTTGAACTCACTGACAAACCAACTCTGCCCGCCAAACGCCCCTGAAGAGAAAGAAAGAGAGAGATAATTGAGGGAGAGGGAGGATGGGTGGGAAGAGAGAGAGGTCAAACTTTTTTTTTTTTTGAGTTCGAGGAGGTCAAACTTAATGAGATGATTAGTTGGAGACAAAAGTGGACTTTTGAAGGGGTGGGTTGAGAAAATAACATAAATTATTGATTAATAATTAATGTAATAGCATATATCTTAAAAAGAAAAACATAAAGCTTAAATAAGTAAATAAGAGTGACATATTTGTAATTATAGAATAAGAGTTTTGACAAAATAGTTAAAAATTTATTCTTTCCATTAACCACTTTTTTAAGATAGTAAGATTCTATTTTGGTTCTTCAACTTTGTTTTTGGTTTTTGAAAATTAATCTTATAAACAATAGTTTTAGCTATGAGATTCTTTGTTTTGTTATCTACTTTCTACCCATGTTTTTAAAAACCAAGTCAAGTTTTGAAAACAGGAAAAAAAAAGTTTTTAAAAATTTATTTTTGTTTTTGGAATTTGGCTAAGAATTCAAATGTTTCTTTAAGAAGAGTGAAAACCATGATAAAGAAATTCAAGCATAAATTTCAAAAACTAAAAATCAAAAACCAAATGATCATCAAACAGGACCTTAATCTCTAAAGTTTACATAAATAATCATTTTAGTCCTTACTCACTTTGCAATCAATTTGCACCTCACTCAATATATATCCCAACTAACCTTTTTAACTTCAATGCATGTCCAGACAAGCACATTAATACAAATATTTAAAATCATGTCATTTATATGTTAAACAATTGACAACAAAATAATAGCAATGACTAAAATCATTGTTTTTTTTAAGTTCATGTACTAAAATAGAATAAACTCGAACGCTTAATTAAAGAAAAATTATAGTTTCGTGAAGTACATGTTGGGGCTAAGAACTCCTTGACTGGTTGGTCTAAACTATATTTTTTTCGTTCTTGTTTTTTGTTTTTGTTTTTGTTTTGTTGTTTTTCTTTTCTTTTCTTTTTGTTGTTGTTTTTTATTAGGAAAACTAAAGTATTTTTGTATGTGATTCTTAGTTTAAAAGCAATGTTTGACATTAAAATCTATTTAAGAGGATGAATACAAGCAAATATATATGTAAAAATATAACACATTTAAATCAAATTGTAAATATAAATTAAGCTTATAATTTGTAAACCAAATAACAAATATATAAATAAATAAATATATACATCTCCACATAGTTTGTTGCTAAGATGGGCCCTTTGAGGGAGAGCAGAGAAGTTGGGTGTCTTCTTGTTGATTTATGAGGATGAAAAAGGTTGGACTGGGCCGCACTAAATTGGATTAGATTTGGGCCTTGGGCCCATTGTAAGATGGGCCACAAATTTGCATTGTTCTTTGAGAAATTTCAATTGGGTTAACAACAAAAATGACAATACGTTTTGTTAAATGTCCATTAGGTGTATCTTAATTATGGCTATTTCTGATGGAATAACAAACAATTTTATCAAGACTAAAATACCCTTGAACAAAAATATTTAGTAAGACGGTTATTGTCCACCACCATATTCGTATTTCTAAGGTAATTAAAACTCTATTAACCTAAAATAATGTTTAAATAACTAAAATAAAATTTGAAATTTAAAAGAAATACTTCATGATTTTAAAAATTAAAATTTTGTTTCAAAGTAATGACTAAATTAAATAAATAGACAAAAATTGTTAGGAGTTTCCTCTATCTCTTCTTTTATTTAGAAGATAAAGATGTTTATTAACCCTGAAAGTCTTTATGGTTACATTATACATAGATTAATATTTATATTGACGAATAAAGAGCAATAAGATGAATATTACTGACATTTTCATTCACATTAGTAACTATTGGTATTTACACTGTCATTGTCAATATATTCATTGACACTTTCATTCACATTTGTAACTAGTGGTATTTACACTCAGTATGTTCATTGACACCTTCATTTACCTCTTTAACAAGTGGTATTTACACTATCATTGCCAACATTGATGTAGCAAAGAAAAAAAAAACAAAATATCAAACCTATAACTACCAGCAATATGTAATTGGATTCTAGCTGAAATTTCAGTAAACTGGCCTAAAAAATGAGCTATAAGCAATAGTAATTTGAATAAAATAATATCATTTGAGAAATTTCAAACTTATTAAAATGATATACTTGACTCTTACCTTATGAAATCAAATTTCATGCTGTTTGTGTATTAAGCCAAAACTCCAAGTCTGCAAAACGACAACCTAGGTAATGAATGGTTGATCGTTGCCGCTAAGCGCTATATCACACTGCATTTCTAAAATTCTATTTGTAACTCTCTAAATTACTTCCAATATAATACTACCGCTCATGACCATATTTCTCCAATATATCTTTACCAAAATTCTATTTGTAACTCTTTGAATTGCTCCGAATATATAATACCAACTATGGAAAAATTAGCTTGCATAATAGGCAAAAATTGGAAAGACAATTTCCCAAAATTTATGCCTAAAATTTGGTTGGTATTGTGAATATGGCATATGTAAATGCCCATTCCACATGCCCATTTGTTATCCATGCCAAGTGGCATTTTCTCCATAGCCAAAGTGTCTTCTAAAGGCCATAGATTGGTGTCCAAATGTACCACATCATCCTCTCTTAAATTGCCTATAAATAGAGAGATTTTTGGAAAAGAAAATACACCAATTTTCCTCCCATTTTCTCTAATTTTTGTGTTTTTAATTTGCCATAAATCTCCACTTTCTTTTGTTTATACTATATATATATATATTCTTTTATATTTCATCTTTTGTATTATTATTATTATTATTATTATTATTATTATTATTATTATATGTTTTGGTAAAGTTTTGGTGCCCGGTTTCGCCTCTCAATTTTACAACACGTTATCAGCACGAATCTCTGTCATTTTTCCCGCTAAAGGTAAGTCTTATAGGTAAGCCATTTTTACACATTTTGTTTATGTTAAATTTCTAATATAAATATATATTATTATTTTGATAGTGTTATTATGGCAAACCTTACAAAGCTAGAATTTGCGGCCCTGGATATTAATGGAAATAACTATTTGTCATGGATCCTTGACGCTGAGGTCCATTTAGATTCTATGAATCTTGGAGAAACAATTAAAGAAGGAAATGATGCATCAAATCAAGAAAAAGCAAAAGCCCTGATCTTCCTTCGCCATCATCTTCACGAGGGATTGAAAATGGAGTATCTTACAATAAAAAATCCCTACGTTCTATGGCAAGGTTTGAAAGAAAGGTACGATCATCAAAAAACAGTTATTCTTCCAAAAGCTCGTTATGATTGGATGCATCTAAGGTTGCAGGACTTTAAATCAGTAAGTGAGTATAATTCCGCACTCTTCAGAATTAGTTCAAAATTAAAATTATGCGGAGAAAAGATTACTGATGTTGATATGTTAGAGAAGACATTTTCCACTTTTCATGTCTCGAATATGCTCCTGCAGCAGCAATATCGAGAGAAGGGTTTTGCAAAATATTCTGAACTTATCTCATGTCTTCTCGTTGCTGAACAAAATAACGAGTTATTGATGAAAAATCACGAATCCCGACCAACTGGAGCAACACCATTCCCTGAAGTGAATGTTGTGAATTTTAATAACCGTGGTCGAGGTCGTGGTCGTGGTTGAGGTCGGGACCGCGGTAGAGGAAGAAATACCTATTTTCGTGGTGGGCATTATAATTTTAAGAAACCCACACGAAGTGATGATCATAAAGGAAAGGCTCCACAAGATAGAAGTTCGAAAGGTGATGAACATAAATGTTTCCGGTGCGGAATGACTGGGCACTGGTCACGTACCTGTCGTACGTCAAAACACCTTGTTGATCTCTATCAAGCTTCCCTGAAGGAAAAAGGAAAAGGAAAGAATGTGGAGGTAAATCTTGCAATTCAAGAAGATGATGTGTTTGACCCCTCCAATATGATGCATCTTGATGTAGCTGATTATTTTGAATCTCCTGGAGAGAGAATTGATGCAATCAAACAAGTAGATGATGATTTGTATGAAAATATATAATTAAATACTGTTTAGTATATTTTTGTTGTTGTTTTGTTTGTATATATATTTAAGACTCTTTGTAATCGTTTTTCTTTTCTTTTCAATGAAGAAATATGAACAATTTCAATATGTTGAGTAATTCGAAAATGAGCAATGAGGATTTATGTCTGGCAGACTGCGCAACTACGCACACGATACTCATAAATAGAAAATATTTTACTAGATTGACAATGCTGGAAGCAAAAGTCAATACTATATCAGGTTCTGCAAATCTGATTGAAGGTTTTGGAAATGCAAACTTTATTTTGCCTAGAGGAACAAGATTTACAATTAATAATGCTCTGTTCTCTAGCAAATCGAAAAGAAACTTATTAAGTTTTAAAGATATACGTGAAAATAATTATCATGTTGAAACTGATTGTAAAAATAATATAGAGTGTCTCTATATAACATCTATTGTTTCACATGAAAAACGTATATTAGAAACACTGCCTGCTTTTTCTTCTGGATTATACTATACTCATATACGAGTAATCGAAAGTTATGCAATAATGAACCCGAAGTTCATGAATCCAGAAATATTCAGTGTTTGGCATGATCGATTGGGTCATCCAGGGTCAATAATGATGAGAAAAATTATTGAGAATTCACATGGACATCCTTTAAAGAGCCAGAAGATTCTTCAATCCAATGAGTTGTCATGTGATGCTTGTTCTCAAGGGAAATTAATTATTAGACCATCACCAGCTAAAGTGGGGATTGAATCACCTGCATTTTTAGAGCGAATTCAAGGTGATATTTGTGGACCTATTAACCCACCAAGTGGTCCATTTAGATATTTTATGGTATTAATTGACGCATCCAGCAGATGGTCACATGTATGCTTATTATCAAGTCGAAATCTTGCATTTGCAAGATTACTTGCTCAAATAATTAAGTTAAAAGCACAATTTCCTGATAATACAATTAAGACCATTCGACTTGATAATACTGGTGAATTTACATCCCAAACTTTTAATAATTATTGTATGTCAATTGGGATAAGTGTTGAACATCCTGTAGCTCACGTTCATACACAAAATGGTCTAGCAGAATCATTTATAAAACGTCTGCAACTAATTGCAAGACCATTGCTTATGAGAGCTAAACTTCCTACATCGGTATGGGGTCATGCTATTTTGCATGCTGCATCACTGGCACGTATTAGGCCAGTAGCTTATAATAAATACTCCCCAATGCAATTAGCTTATGGCCAGCAGCCAAATATTTCCCATCTAAGAATTTTTGGATGTGCAGTATATGTACCGATTGCTCCACCACAACGTACTAAGATGGGTCCTCAAAGGAGGTTAGGAATATATGTTGGTTTTGATTCCCCATCAATTATTAAATATCTTGAACCCCTGACGGGTGATGTATTTACTGCACGATTTGCTGATTGTCATTTTAATGAGACAAATTTTCCAACATTAGGGGGAGGAATTAAGAAGTTGGAAAAAGAAATTACATGGAATGCATCGTTATTATCTCATTTAGATTCTCGTAGAAATCAATGTGAACTTGAAGTTCAAAAGATAATTCATTTGCAAAATATAGCAAATCAACTACCATATGCATTCACAGATACTAAAAGTGTGACTAAATCATATATACCAGCTGCAAATGCTCCATCAAAAGTTGATATCCCAAAGGAACAAGTTGTCAATAATGAGTCTGGAGCACGCCAGAAGCGTGGTAGACCAATAGGTTCTAAAGATAAAAATCCTCGAAAAAGAAAAGTAGTTGAGAATCAAAATGATTCGATAAAAGGAATGGATGTTCCAGAAGAAATCCAGAATACAACTACTCAAAAGAGTATTGGTGAAAATCAAACGCTTGAGGATAATAATGAAATTTCCATAAACTATGTTACAACAGGAAAGAGATGGAACCGAAATGATATCATTATTGACAACATTTTTTCTTATAATGTTGCTCACGATATTATTCATGAAAGTGACGATTTTGACCCAAAATCTATCGTAGAATGTCAACGTAGAAAGGATTGGCCGAAGTGGAAAGAAACAATCCAAGCAGAGTTGAACTCACTTTCAAAACGTGAGGTTTTTGGACCAGTAGTCCCAACACCGGAAAACGTCAAACCTGTGGGATATAAATGGGTATTTGTAAGGAAAAGAAATGAAAAGAATGAAGTCACAAGATATAAAGCGAGACTTGTTGCACAAGGATTCTCGCAAAGGCCTGGTATTGATTATGAGGAGACATATTCTCCTGTGGTGGATGCAATAACGCTAAGATATTTGATTGGTCTGACTATATATGAAAAGCTTGATATGCATCTAATGGATGTAGTCACGGCGTATTTATATGGATCTCTGGATAATGACATTTATATGAAAATCCCGAAAGGATTTAAAATACCAGAAACATATGAATCAAGTTCTGGGGAATTGTATTCAATAAAGTTACAGAGATCATTATATGGATTAAAACAATCAGGACGAATGTGGTATAATCGCCTGAGTGAATATCTGTTGAAAGAAGGATACCAAAATAATCCAATATGTCCGTGCGTTTTTATAAAGAAATCTCAGTCAATATTTGCTATTATAACTGTATATGTTGATGACTTAAATATAATTGGAACTTCTGAAGAGTTATCCAAGGCAATAGAATATCTTAAGAAAGAATTCGAGATGAAAGATCTTGGAAAAACAAAATTTTGCCTTGGTTTGCAAATTGAACATTTAGCATATGAGATATTTGTTCATCAATCAACTTATACAGAGAAAATCTTAAAAAGATTCTATATGGATAAAGCACATCCATTGAACATTCCAATGGAAGTTCGTTCACTGGATATAAAGAAAGATATATTTCGACCTCGAGATGACAATGAAGAACTACTTGGTCCTGAAGTACCATATCTTAGTGCAATTGGTGCACTTATGTATTTGGCTAATAACACAAGACCAGATATTGCTTTTTCAGTAAATTTATTAGCTAGATATAGTTCATGTCCTACAAAAAGACATTGGAACGGAGTTAAGCATGTACTCCGATATCTTCGAGGGACAATTGCTATGGGTTTATTTTATTCTAACAAATCAAAGTATGATCTAGTTGGTTATGCAGATTCTGGTTATCTATCTGACCCACACAAAGCTAGATCTCAGACAGGTTATCTATTCACATGTGGAGGAACTGCTATATCGTGGCGATCAGTGAAACATACTATAACGGCCACTTCTTCAAATCATGCTGAAATCCTCGCTATTCATGAAGCAAGTCGAGAATGTGTATGGCTAAGATCGATGACACAACACATTCATCAGACATGTGGCTTGTCTTCAAGTAAACCTCTTCCAACGATGTTATACGAAGACAACACAGCATGTATAGCTCAAATCAAGGGAGGATATATCAAAGGAGATAGAACAAAGCATATCTCACCAAAGCTCTTCTATACTCATGATCTTGAAGAAAATGGCGATATCACTGTACAACAAATTTGTTCAAAAGATAACCTGGCTGACTTATTTACAAAGGCATTACCAACTGCAACCTTCGATAAATTAGTATATAGCATTGGAATGCGGCGACTCAAAGACTTTAAGTGATGTCTCCATGAGGGGGAGTGAATGTATTATAGTAAACTATATAAAATATGTACTCTTTTTCCTTCACTAGGGTTTTTTTTCCCTAGTAAGATTTTAACGAGGCATATTTTATATAAATGGGCATTTAAGGGGGAGTATTTGTGAATATGGCATATGTAAATGCCCATTCCACATGCCCATTTGTTATCCATGCCAAGTGGCATTTTCTCCATAGCCAAAGTGTCTTCTAAAGGCCATAGATTGGTGTCCAAATGTACCACATCATCCTCTCTTAAATTGCCTATAAATAGAGAGATTTTTGGAAAAGAAAATACACCAATTTTCCTCCCATTTTCTCTAATTTTTGTGTTTTTAATTTGCCATAAATCTCTACTTTCTTTTGTTTATACTATATATATATATATTCTTTTATATTTCATCTTTTGTATTATTATTATTATTATTATTATTATTATTATTATTATTATTATTATTATTATATGTTTTGGTAAAGTTTTGGTGCCCGGTTTCGCCTCTCAATTTTACAACAGTTGGCCATATTTGAGTTATCTAAAAGTTTTAGACATTTTTCAAAACCGCCATCTAAATATGGACATCTAGTAAAATTTCTCATATATGTGTGTAACATTTTTTTTTAAAAATTAATTGAAGTTGATTATATTAAAATATCAATGATTATTGATTATTGATGGAGACCGTAATTAGCACCTTTTTTATTTTGTAACACTATGATTCATTTAGATATTTATTGATTATAATTATAGCAATTACTAATTAATTTAAGTACTGATTTGAGTGGGGAGATGATGAAAATTCTAGAAAAATTTATTGGCGAAGTTAGGTGCGTATGAGTCAACCAAAAGAGATTGGATGATGAATTTTCGTGATATTTCTCTATTCAATAAGGCAATGTTGGCCAAACAGAGCTGGAGGCTTGTCCGAAATATGAACAATTTGGTTTACAAGATTTTAAAGGGTCGTTATTTTCAATCATGAAATTATATTTCAGCTAATTTAGGCACAAATCCGTCTTTGATTTGGCGTAGTATCCTTTGGGGTCAAAATTTATTTCTTAAAGGTTACCGGTGGAAAATTGGCACGGGTTTTCAAATAAGAATTAAAGATGATCCTTGGCTCGACGGGGTGGATAGGAATATACCTTTGTATGTTGTCCCTGCAATTGAAGATCGTAATGTGAGTTTCTTGCTTAACAACGATGGCTCCGGGAAGGAGGAGGTGATTCGGGGTAGTTTCTTGCCTATTGATGTGGACGATATTTTGAATATTCCCAGAAGTGGTTTGCGGTTACCAGATGAAATTATTTGAAATTTTGTAAGAAATGAATTTTTACTGTTAAAAGTGCATATAAACTCGTCATGCAAATTCAGAACTCATCCAAGGCGTCTACTTCAAATCAAGAGGGTACCCATAGTTTGTGGAAAACTCTTTGGTCTTCTTCTACTCCGAATAAAATGAAGATTTGTGGATGGAAAGCTTTTCATAATATACTTCCTACCATAACAAATTTAATTCAGAAAGGCATCTTAATTGAACCGTGGTGCCTTTTTGTCACAAGCAGCCTGGGGGTTGCAAGGTAACTTTTAAGTTTTGGTTGGAGTTTTTTCCTTCTAATGCGAGTTTTTATTTTAATTTAAGGAATAAGGGGACGACTATGGATTTTTTCCAATGGACATGACAAAATGCCACTGGGGATGAAGTGGATGTGTTTATTCTTATTTTGTGGACTATATGGACTTGTCGTAATCGCTTGATTCACAATCCTAATCAAATTGATGTGGATTGGGAAAGGACTTTAGTCATGACAGAATCCTATAGGAATGAGATTCTGAATTGTAAGCCTTTCTCAAGGACTCCTCTTTATTGTCTAATGCTCCAAATCTAGGTTGGACTCTTCCTAGGAATGGTTGGTGGAAGTTAAATACTGATGCCTTTTGGTGTTTGCAATCAAAACTCAGGAGGGTTAGGCTGGATTGTTAGAGATTGGAATGGAAATAGTATCCTTGTAGGTCACAATTTTGTTTGTGAACGCTGGTCTATTTTACTCTTGGAGTTGCATGCAATATTGCAAGGATTGTTATCAATTTCGAACCGATCTATTCCTTTAGTGGTGGAGTCTGATTTGATCTCTGTGGTGCATCTTATAAATAGCCAAGAGGAGGATTTTACTGAAGTTGATCGGTTTGTTCAAGAGGTGCAGATTTTAAAGATATAATGGTCGTTGATAGAGTTCCAGCATGTTTCACGTAGTGATAATTTAGAAGCGCATAAGCTCGCTAGACGAGCTTCCCTTATAAGATTGGATGTAGTTTGAGATGAGAAACCTTTTTTGGAACTTCATGATTTCCTTTGATTGTAATTCATTGTCATTTAATACAAAAAAAAAAAAAAAAAAGTTCTGATTTGATTGTGTTTTCTTTCTTTTCTTTTCTTTTGTTTTTTTCTTTTTTTTTTTTTTTTAGTTCAATAACATTTGGGGTGGAGGATTTGAACCTTTGACCTCGAGGGCACATACCAATTACCACTAAACTATGCTCACTTTGGCTTTATTTTTTTCCCAATTATCCATTATTTATTTAACTAATTTTGTATATAACATTTTATGTTAATTGTACTAGTTCAACCACACCTTATAAAATAGGCTTCTTTGAGTTTGAGCCTGGTTCAAAATGTGAACATTGACGCCCCTCTAACATAATCATAAAATTATTTGATCTATTAGTAAAGAGTAACACTAAGATGGTGCTAACTTGAGCATAGCTCAACAAGATCAAGATATTAATAACTTTACTTATATTTCGAAGATTCAAATAATCTTACTCAAGAATCATGTACCATATTTTGTTTTTGAAAAAATGTATTTGAAGGGCAAAACACACACACTAATGAAGGGTATGGTTAGAAGTTGGGTTTGGAAAGACTTATCCACCTTTTAAAACTTCAAAAAAAAATTAGGTAGAAAACTTATTTAGCAAACTAATTGAGTAATTATTTTCTGAAAAATATTGGATAAAAGAAGAAACAGTTATGAATAAAATAAGATCAAAATGGTACTAAAAAAAAGATCAAAATAGATATTTCCATATGAAATTTGATCATAAATATTAAAATAACATATTAATAAATAATAAATCCAGAATGGAACTCGAGCGTGATGAGAACACAGGCGTGCGCGGCAGCCATTATGCTAAACAAAAATTTGTTCAAATGTTATATATGTCATTTGTTTAGAAGACAAAATCCGACGTGATATTTTTTTTTCCCACTTCATTAATGAATTCGTCTTTTAATGAGACGAAGTTATAACATGTGATATGTGATAATGTTGTCTCTTTTAGAAATGACATTATTTTGTCTTATTTAAAACTACACTATTCTTAAAATAAGTTTAAAAATGGTTATATTCTAAAAATAAGTTTAAATTTTAATAATATTAAAAAAAAATGTCCAACTCACATGACCAATTTAATCTAAGATCAAATTTTTAATGAAACTCAAACAAGCTTATAACTACCATGCCTAAAATCTAGAGTAAGTTTGATTAAAAAAAATCTCAAAGTCATCAACTTTTTTAAACTACCTGGCCCTAAACAACAGAAAACAACTTCCACGATTTCATCTCTCATATACTACAAAGATAACTCTTTTAATTAAGTAATTGTCTTGTATAGCTTTCACAACCATTGCGATACCTTACACTCCATCTCATCACTTTATCTTTATTCAAAGGATCTCATTCATTTCGTATTCAAATCTCCCTCTCCCAACTGTACTTGAAAAAAAATTAATAGTTCTTTGAAAAAGAAAGAGAGAGAGAGAAAAGATAGAACTTGTTTGGATAACATGCAACAAGTCTCAACTCCTTGAATATGAATATTAGTTTGAATAATTCTCTCCTTAGCGCCGTATATTCCAAAAATGGTAAAGAAGTTCGAAGGGGAAAACTCTTTATAGTGAGGTGTTTTTGGAGCATATCTATGGTGGGGGGCAAACGAACTTTCTGTTTGTTTCCTGGGAAAATTCCAGGCTAGGGATTTGGTGGGTGGGTGTGGATTTTGATTCCCACCCCCACTTTTTTCTTTTTTTTTTTCAAATATGATCCACTATGTGTCATTCATCTCGATGGCAATCTCTCCCTGTTGATTTGCTCGACTCTTTTGTCACATCCTTATCAGAAACCAAAATTTTGCATACCTCAGTTCTCTCTCTTTTTCCATCTGATTCCATTTTGGTGGATATCATTTTGGCTTTCCAACTTACCATCATTTTTTTTTTCACAATGTTTCTAGCAATCATTCATGTCCAAGTATTGTGTGTCTATGCCTCATTTTGCACAAATTACTCATCCTATACGTGTCGTGAAAGAGAAGAAAATTCAGTTGAGTGGGGTCGGGTAATTCAGTTGATCAATTAAGAGATGTTTTGAATTCTAACCGTTGAGGTTATCAAATTTGTCTAACTAAAGTAATTTTAATTATAAAACATACATATCAGTGAAAGAAAAACTTTCTATTTAATAAATCACAAACTCAATTTCAAGTGATGTATAATCAACCCAAACAAATTTATAATCCAAGTCAATAGACCTCTTTTTTTTAGTACAATAAATATGGAGGTGGGGATTTCAACTTTCGATCTCGATGGAAGATCTGGATATCTTAATCTCTAATCTATGCTATATTGACAATAACCTCTTAATTTTATTCTCACACTAATTATCCTTTTAAAGTCATGTATACAAATGGGATTCTTAGCATGTAGTTCCAATTTTTTTACCATACTTTAGCTGCAAAAATCCTTTGAACTGATTAAAAAATATAAAAGGCATACTCCCTAGATTACTTCATCATAGATTAGCTAATGATTATGTAGCTTGGATTAGCATGGAAAAGAAAGGACTTTTTTTTTTTGGGTTTGCATTATTATATCACTAGGTCTTTAGACTCTTTACACATCATCCCCCCAAGTTGTGCCAAACACCTAGATAGGGGTCTGAATCTAAAGGCACAAATTTTAATGAGTGCATGAGATAAGAATAACCATGCCCATGAAAGAAAATAAAGGTTGAAAGCAAATTGGTTTTTTTTCTTTTTGCCCTTTCTTCCAAACAAACATGTTGCTTTCAAACATGTTAAATTTCCACTTGGAACAATAATAATGAGAATAGGATAGGCATAAAAAATAGCTTATTGGGGATAAAGAATGAGGCACTATCATTTTATGCATGCCTTCACTTCAGTTGTTTTTGAAAGGGATTTTGAAGATCAGAAGAGGATCTAACACTCAAAGTGCAAATGGAATACTACTTAAAAGAGAAAAGAAAAAAAAAAAAACAAACATTAGAACCTAGTGTCCTCAAATATAGGATGTGGGATGAATTCAACATCTTATTCAATCATGCATTTTTGTCAAATGAATGATTGTTGGGACAATGATAGTCATTTCTTTCCATACATTTGATATTTGAATGGATTTGATTATGTATTCTCGATCTTTATTCCTCCTTTTTTTTTTTTTTTTGGATGGAGATTGTGGGATAGAGAATATGAAACTATATCTGAAGATGAGAAGATTCAAATTCATGATGAGTACTTTATAAATTAATTAATTTTTGTCCTTTTGTAAGGATAGAAAATTTATGTTTTTGTTCTCTTTTGTTGTATAGTCATTGACAAAAGGTAAATAGTGAAAATTAAAAGTAAAATTTTTTATTTAATGAAACTCACTTTTATAAATGGATTTTCTACATAAAAGCTGATCATTTCTAAGTGGTTTCTTTATCAATAATATATATGTAGATACACTCACACTCTAGAGTCAATCTTGAGAGAATTTTTGCCGCCACGTGCCTATTTGTAATGCAGAGTAGAAAACATATATTAAACAGATGTGCTAGATTTCATGTCTCACCTAAAAATCTTGTCACTTGATTTTAGTCAAACATGTTTATGATATTTTTTCACTTTCCATATTTTCTATTATCTTTAAACAACTATATTCTCCTAATAAGTTGTAGAACCTATAATAGTCCCCTCTCTAAAAAAAATTTAGATTGATTTTTTTTTTTTTTTTTTGAGTTCAATAATATAAGAGCAAAGGGATTCGAATATTTGATTTTTTTGTCAATGACATATGCTTTAGCTAGTTGAGCTATGTTTAGATTTACTATCATAGTGTTGGAGGAGTACTTTTTTATTTTTTTATTTGTCAAAAATTCATTATTTTCGTGATTGATTTTTCAATTATAGAAATTATTGTCCAAGATCTCTTGAATTTTCATTGCCAATTCTGGTGCCAACCAAGATTTTAAGGTGGAAAGCATAAATTCTTTTAAAAATAGAGTTTTAGAGAAGCATAATGATAACCTCATGTTGCTTTTGCCTTCTCCAAATGTAACTATCCATAACTAAAATATTTAAAGTTTGAAATCCAATCAATATTAAATTCTAGTTGTTAAACATCTTCTTTCCCCATATAGAATTGTGGAACTCAACGTGGACGTGCCTGCAATTCTAATTGAAATATATTAGTGGCACCTTGTCAAGAGTAAATTTTTTTTTTTTTTACTTTAACAATATGTAGAGGTAGAGATTTGAATCTCTAACCTTTTAGCCGATGATATATGCTCTAACTAGTTTAGCAATGCTCAAGTTGACCACCTTATTATGCTCATACACAATAGGAAACTTGACAACTTAAGAGGATATAAAGTTTGCAATGTCTTAGAGGTGAAACATCAACATCCTATGGGTCATTTGAGGTGGAGTCCGCCTTGTTAATGGTTCCAAATCTTCTTTGAGGCTAATATATCTAGATTTATGAAATATAATCAGAGAGTTTGCTTCAATTATTAAAAATAAGATGAGACTACAAACTTATGAAAGCAAGGGTTGAATGTCAATTACCAATAATATATCTAGATTATGCATGTTGGCAAAAATAAGATGACTACAAACTAAACACTTGTATTTAATTTGTGACTAATTCACTATTGCTAATTAAAACTACACAAATGAAAGCAAGGGTTGAATGTCAATTACCAATAATAGTTATTCGCAACACTGAGTTGCAAGTTTCGAGATTAGGGGACTTAAAAGCTCATATACCAATTATTCAAACTATTTTTTGCAATGCCTTTGCGAAAATGGAGCATAAAGGAGAATAGGTAGGCAAGTGGTTTTTACTTAAAAAAAATATGATGAAAATATTGAGAATAAATGACAATAGTATATTACCATAATGAAACTACCTCTCAATAATTTATTTAAATTCATTCTCTCATAAAATCCTACATATCACATGCAATATAAAATCGTGTAACACTACTTATTACCACATGCCACATGGGCATGAAAAAAGCGTCCTCTTCATTCAACATGATATAACAAGACACATTAAATTATCCTATAATTCGTGTATGCAAAAGACTCTAGAATTAAATCTTCTTATGAAAAAATAGAATAAAAATGAAATTTGAAAAAATAGAATAAAAAGGAAATTTGAGTTGGGGAAAAAAACCAACTTGAAGAGGAAATAATAAAAAAGCATAATAATGTTGAGAGAATTGGAAGATATGTAGAATCAAAAGCAATCTCTGATTCCAAAGATTTTGAAAATTATTGGTTTGATCTCCTTTTGGCCATTATAATAATATTCTTCAACCCACCAATGATGGGTAAAGTGATTGTGATTTTGGCCTTTTATTTTTATGGGCAGTCTACCCTCTAGCCTACCCTTACTTTAGACTGCACCTCTAAACTCCCAACACACTTGTTTCTTTCTTTCTTTCTTTTTTTCTTTTAAAAGTTACTTAATATATGCTTTTAGACTTTTAGACTTTTTTATTAAAAACTAATTTTAAAAGCTAACCTTTTTTTTTTTCAGATTTTTCAGGCAGAGTTAATAATTTTAAGTATTTTCTTTTCTTCAAAATATTATTTTTATAATGTAGCCAAATTTTTAAAAACCTTGTTTTTTGTTAATATTTAGTTAAAATTTGTAAAGTTAAAACATGGATGTACGGCATTTTCAAAAGCATAGTTTTCAATAACAAAAACTTAAGAAGAAAATAAGGGTTAAATATATGTTTTAGTCTTTAATGTTTGGAATTTTCATTCCCAATACAACTCCTAATATTTCAAAAGTTTTAATTTAGCCTCTTAAATTTTAACATTTTCAATTATATTCTCAAAATTAATGTGTTAAAATTTGGTTGAGGATAATTTAAACTAAAACCTTTTAAACAACAATAACTAAATTGAAAAAAGAAAAACCAACTAAACAATATAGATTAAAACATATATTAAAACCATTATCGAGATTTAGGCTCCGTTTGATAACCATTTCATTTTTTGTTTTTGGTTTTTGAAAATTAAGCTTATAAACATTACTTCTACCTATAAGTTTATTATTTCTTTGTTTTGTTATCTACTTTTTAAATTTGTTTTCAAAATTCAAGTCAAATTTTAAAAACTAAAAAAATAAATAAATAATATATTTTTTTAAATTTTTGAAATTCAACTAAAAATTCAAATGTAAAAACCTTAAAAACTACATCTTAGTGTTAAAATATTTTGGCTGAACTTCAAAGACATTTCCAGATGTAGATCAGTGTACATAGATAAAACTTTTAGACGAGAAATATATATATATATATATATGTATATATAATTTGTAAAAACATAAACATTATCAAACTTTTTTTTTTTAATTTATAGAAAGAAAATGAATTTGGAACAGAAAAAGAGAGATGGGATTTTTGAAGTAGGGAGCCAGCCCAACCCATCCGTCTCATTCATTCAACAATGCTTTTTGCCATTATTTGTGTTTAGGGAATGGGCTCAAATCATCTCCATGCGCCACCCCTGGCCGACCTTTTTGGGTTTTCTATCTCTATTTCATAAAATCAACATTTTTTTTAAAGATTATAAGTAGGTATTAAATTTCTATCAACATATTTCACATTTTAATCAACACTTCTACATGTTTATAAGTTCAACATCGACATAAGGGTATATTGACATTTCCATCATATCGTAAACAAATTGATGAAATATATTTTAAAAAAATAGCAACAAAATGTCATTGATGCGACCATAATATTAATAATAAACATTTTAACTTATTAAAATTGCAAAATGTTTATTTATTAATTTAAACATATTTTTTAATTTTTAATTTTAATGATTTTTTCACGACATCGACATTTTATCACGATATTTTCATTGATATTTTCATAAATTTGAAATCTCAATATTTTCATCGACATCAATATTTTAAACGTTGATTATAAGTTTCCACCTTCAAATTTTAGGTTGTGTTTATTTGGTCCACACTAATTTAAAAAGTTTTTAATAGAAACTTAAACTTTTAAAATGGTTAATATTTTTAAGATCTTTAATCATATTATTCTTTATTATTTTTATTTCTACTCTCCCAATAAAGTCTCCCTATTATAAAGGGAAACTTTCTCAGTCCTAAAAGAACAATCTTTCCAATCTCACCTTTATATGTAAAACCAGAAATTCATGTGTTCTAGAGTTTTTGATTTTGAGCATAAAAGCAATTGAAAATTCGTAAGAGGGCTTAGCTGCACACAAGACCTCTTGAAGAATTGTTGTATCTTCTAAGTGGAGTGTCAAATAACTCAGTCCAGTAGGGATACATCTTCTCTATGGACAACATTTATCTTCTCTATGGACAACATTTATTAACATGCCTCAATCTAGAAATTACTAACTTTTCTTATTTCTTAGTTTGTTGTTGTTTTAATTTTATAATGTATTTATGTTGATTATTTCAAAATTTTCTATTTCTCTAATTTTATTTCCATTAAAAATTATATCTACTTAGTTCAAGTAAATTTAAAAGATTACAATCAATGCATGCACTTTCAGTTTTGTGTGTCAATAAATCTCTATTGTCAAACTTCGTAATTTCAAAAGATCGTAATAAGTACATGCACTTTCAGTTTTTTTTTTTTTTTTTTTTTTTTGGAAATATGTGAGTTTTTAGAGATTTTTACATTAATTTTTGTTGAAATGAGTGGGTTCATTGGAGAAAGAAGAACAAAAGGTGAAAAGTGTAACATATTCAAATTTAAAGTTCAATTGGATGCAATTGAAAGTTTAGAGTAAAACTTGTATATCATCGTCTATACTTGTATATCATCGTCAAGTTTAGAGTTAATTTTTTTTTTAATAGTATTGATCATCTCATAAATTTTAGAAAGAATAATTTCAATTGTTTCAACCAGCATGGATCTATATGTAAAAACTGACTAAAAAAGTTTCATTCATTTTTTATTTTAGAAAACAGAAATATAATTCTATGTTGTAAATATAATTTTGAACCGGGAGTAAAGGGCTCATGTATATGGTCAAATACCAACTTAGACATAACTAAACTGATTAAAGCATATACTCTCCATCAAGTGATTAGAGATTTGAATTTTCACCTTGACAATAACCAACTTACACATAACTAAACTGATTAAAGCATATACTCTCCATCAAGTGGTTAGAGATTTGAATCTTCACCTTGCATAGTGTTGAGCTTAAAAATTAAAAAAACAAAAAAAAAAAACAAAACAAAACAAAACTTATGTACAGTACATGAAAATTTTTGAAATACTATAAAAAGTATCAAGTTTTTTCATATGTTTTTGTTTTTCATGAGTTCAACAGTTTCTCCCTGTGTTACTTCTAAGTAATGTATCAAAACCTTTATATTTAGTTATATTACGCTACTTAGAAGTGAGGGGGACACACTAAATAAAAATAATAATGTGATCAGATATAATAAGAGGTATAAATTTTAGCATATGTCTCACATATCACAGACACCAATTTTTAGCATGTGACAAAATAAAATTGAATTGGTCTTTATATGTTATGGAATTTTATTATTATTTTTTTTGGAAAGACAATATATTAACCAAAGAAACTAGAAACAGTTAAAGATCCTCCAAAAAAAAAAAAAGTAGAGAATATCCTCTTCGAGTAACAGTCCAACCAAAAAAACGATTCATCTCCCAAATTGGACAAATTATTCAATGAGGCCGCCACAATGTGGCTGCCTTATAATGATCGTTAGATGTAGATTCAATAATTTCTATCTTCTCTAATAACCATTTGATATAAATTCGAGATACTTTTCTCTCTACATCCAACGGTGAAAAACTGTCAGCCACATTGTGGCGGCCCCACCGAATAATTTCTCAATTGGACAAATTGGGAGATGAACAATTACAAAAAAAGGTAATCAGGAAGCCAAGCCTCCGCAGATGCCAGTATAAGTAATTCAGGCTATTGCATATACCAATTATATTAGGAACGATATAGTTTACGGAAAATTAAGATTATTTTTATCCTTACTCTTATACTGTCGACAATAGCATAAGAGTTCAAATTTCTACTCTCATGCCTGATTTAATTTAGGCCTAGTTTAGTTTTTTTTTTTTTTTTTAAATAGATTTAAGCTTATAAACATTATTTTCACATATAGTTTTTTTTTTCTTTCTGTTACCTTCTTTGAAGATAAATTTTGAAAATTGAAAAAATAGTTTTTAAAAACTTGTTTTTGGTTTTTTGAAATTTGATTTAGATTTCAAATATATTTTTAAGAAAAAGGCAACAAGCTTATTAAAAAAATTGTGAGTGAACAAACTAAATTTTAAAAATTAAAAATTAAAAATTAAAAATGAAATTATTATCAAATAAGACCTTATTGAGTCTAGTTTTTATTAAAAAGAAATAGAAAGTCAATTTTAACATTAAATTTTTAATTTCATCAAATTAAACTCTAAATTTGATTAGTTACGACTAAAACCTTCTCAAAACTAAACAAAAAATAAATGTTCCTGAAAACTATCCAAAAAATCATAGGGTCGAAAATGTACCACTTAAACATGAAAATATTCAAAGTTAATCACAAAACCAAGTAGATTAAAAAAATGCTCAAACTTGGGAACAAATTGTTTTACTCTAATTAAAAGCATCCAATACAATTAGAAGAACCAATACTTATAAAAAAAATAGTCTCATCCAATGGTAAGAATACTCTTAACTAATCACAAATTAAAAAAAAAAAAAAGGAATTAAACAATTGAGAGTATTAATTACACAACTTATTCAAATGTAAGTTTTAAAAATTACACATGTAGAGTTTAAGTGAATGAAAAAAAAAAATCTAACATTAAAATAGAAGTGTGCCCATGCTTATGGGTACAAACTAAACTTTTTTAGTAAAAAGAATTAAATACAACAAATGCAAGGGTAGGAATTTGAAAATCTAGTATGAAAAAAATGATTAAATTATGTTTAAATTAAAAAATAATAATAGTAATAATAATAATAAATTATTAAAAAAAAAAGTTGTCAATCCGAATATACTTCAAGACATTTACCATCTATTAGGAGATTAGGAATTTAAATTTTCAAATTCAAAACAATAAATAAATAAAATATTAAATCGCTTTTTTGCAACTTGTCCGTTGAAAGTATGATTTACGGATGGTACGATTTACGAGATTAAAATTTAAAGATTACGACTTTCTTTTTTAAAAAAAAAAAGAAAAAAATAAAATAAAGATTACAACCTTTTTCTTTTTGTTGGCGACCATAAAAAAGAGGAAAGGGGGGTGGTTGTTTCTATGCGACGCCGTTTTCAATGTAGATTAAGCTCACAAAGCCACAAAAATGGAGGCCTTATTATTGGGGATGAATGTGTAATATATACATATGCGTTTGTTTTGATTCAGTTCTTAGAATCTGCTAGTTATTGTCCAACTTGGGTTGGACGGTTTGTCCTCTTGCTGATAACATAACCCACAACAATATAAACATCATCAATTTTAACCATGCACGAGTTAGATTTGTATAGTTTAGAGTTGAAAAGTCGAGCCTATATTTTAGCTTCAACTATGAATTTAGTCCATATATTTTTAAGACTATATCAAATAGTACCTGAACATTAAAAAGTGTCTAATAAGTTACTAAGCTTTCAATTTTGTGTCTAATAGATTTCTAAAATTATCTAGTAAATTCATGAACTTTTAATTTTGTACGCTTAATAGATCTTTATCATATTCAACATTTTTTAAAATTCACTAGCCCATTAGACTTGAAATTGAAAGATCATGGTCATGTAATACCAAATATATACATATATAGTGTCTAATAAGTCTATGAATTTTTTAAAAAAATTGTTGAATATGATAGAGACCAATTAAGATATAAAATTGAGAATTTAGGGATTTATTAGACTTTTTTTGAACTTCAATAGCTTATTAGACATAAAATTGAAAGTTCAAACCTACTAGAAATTTTTTAAGTTTAGAGACCTAGTAGACACAACTTTAAAAGTTTTAGTAACTAAACTTGTAATTTATCATATACTTTATTATATAATCTTTTTTTATCTTAAGATGTGAATTCGGTTAGTTTTATATGGATTATATACAGCCAACGAACTTCATCTTTACAAATAGAAATTTTCTGCCAAAATGAGCCTAACTCAACGGTACTTGGCAATATAAGTTTAAAGTAGTAAAATTTACTGCCAAAATGAGCCTAACTCAACAGTACTTGGCAATATAAGTTTAAAGTTATTACTTACGTATAGACACATATATTAATTTAACTCCATAAACCTAATCCAGGAGTGAAAGGACAATAAATAAATAAATATATAAATAAATAAATAAATATATATATATATATATATATATATATATATATATATCCCAACTAAATTTTGTGACCCACGACAATATAAGTTTAAAGTTATTACTTACGTATAGACACATATATTAATTTAACTCCATAAACCTAATCCATGAGTGAAAGGACAATAAATAAATAAATAAATAAATATATATATATATATATATATATATATATATATATATATATATATATATATTATTGTGAAAATGGCATATGTAAATGCCCATTCCACATGCCCATTTGTTATCCATGCCAAGTGGCATTTTCTCCATAGCCAAAGTGTCTTCTAAAGGCCATAGATTGGTGTCCAAATGTACCACATCATCCTCTCTTAGATTGCCTATAAATAGAGAGATTTTTGGAAAAGAAGAGATACCAATTTTTCTCCCATTTTCTCTAATTTTTGTGTTTTTAATTTTCCATAAATCTCCACTTTCTTTTGTTTATACTATATATATATATATTCTTTTTATATTTCATCTTTTGTATTATTATTATTATTATTATTATTATATGTTTTAGTAAAGTATTATTATTATTATTATTATTATTATTATTATTATTATTATTATTATTATTATTATATGTTTTGGTAAAGTATTATTATTATTATTATTATTATTATTATTATTATTATTATTATTATTATTATATGTTTTGGTAAAGTTTTGGTGCCCGGTTTCACCTCTCAATTTTACAACACGTTATCAGCACGAGACTCTGTCATTTTTCCCGCTAAAGGTAAGTCTTATAGGTAAGCCATTTTTACGCATTTGGTTTATGTTAAATTTCTAATATAAATATATTATTATTTTTGATAGTGTTATTATGGCAAACCTTACAAAGCTAGAATTTGCGGCCCTGGATATTAATGGAAATAACTAATTGTCATGGGTTCTTGACGCTGAGATCCATTTAGATTCTATGAATCTTGGAGAAACAATTAAAGAAGGAAATGATGCATCAAATCAAGAAAAAGCAAAAGCCCTGATCTTCCTTCGCCATCATCTTCACGAGGGATTGAAAATGGAGTATCTTACAATAAAAAATCCCTACGTTCTATGGCAAGGTTTGAAAGAAATGTACGATCATCAAAAAACAGTTATTCTTCCAAAAGCTCGTTATGATTGGATGCACCTGAGGTTGCAGGACTTTAAATCAGTAAGTGAATATAATTCCGCACTCTTCAGAATTAGTTCAAAATTAAAATTATGCGGAGAAAAGATTACTGATGTTGATATGTTAGAGAAGACATTTTCCACTTTTCATGTCTCGAATATGCTCCTGCAGCAGCAATATCGAGAGAAGGGTTTTGCAAAATATTCTGAACTTATCTCATGTCTTCTCGTTGCTGAACAAAATAACGAGTTATTGATGAAAAATCACGAATCCCGACCAACTGGAGCAACACCATTCCCTGAAGTGAATGCTGTGAATTTTAATAACCGTGGTCGAGGTCGTGGTCGTGGTCGAGGTCGGGACCGCGGTAGAGGAAGAAATACCTATTTTCGTGGTGGGCATTATAATTTTAAGAAACCCACACGAAGTGATGATCATAAAGGAAAGGCTCCACAAGATAGAAGTTCGAAAGGTGATGAACATAAATGTTTCCGGTGCGGAATGACTGGGCACTGGTCACGTACCTGTCGTACGTCAAAACACCTTGTTGATCTCTATCAAGCTTCCCTGAAGGAAAAAGGAAAAGGAAAGAATGTGGAGGTAAATCTTGCCATTCAAGAAGATGATGTGTTTGACCCCTCCAATATGATGCATCTTGATGTAGCTGATTATTTTGAATCTCCTGGAGAGAGAATTGATGCAATCAAACAAGTAGAGGATGATTTGTATGAAAATATATAATTAAATACTGTTTAGTATATTTTTGTTGTTGTTTTGTTTGTATATATATTTAAGACTCTTTGTAATCGTTTTTTTTTCTTTTCAATGAAGAAATATGAACAATTTCAATATGTTGAGTAACTCGAAAATGAGCAATGAGGATTTATGTCTGGCAGACTGCGCAACTACGCACACGATACTCATAAATAGAAAATATTTTACTAGATTGACAATGCTGGAAGCAAAAGTCAATACTATATCAGGTTCTGCAAATCTGATTGAAGGTTTTGGAAATGCAAACTTTATTTTGCCTAGAGGAACAAGATTTACGATTAATAATGCTCTGTTCTCTAGCAAATCGAAAAGAAACTTATTAAGTTTTAAAGATATACGTGAAAATAATTATCATGTTGAAACTGATTGTAAAAATAATATAGAGTGTCTCTATATAACATCTATTGTTTCACATGAAAAACGTATATTAGAAACACTGCCTGCTTTTTCTTCTGGATTATACTATACTCATATACGAGTAATCGAAAGTTATGCAATAATGAACCCGAAGTTCATGAATCCAGAAATATTCAGTGTTTGGCATGATCGATTGGGTCATCCAGGGTCAATAATGATGAGAAAAATTATTGAGAATTCACATGGACATCCTTTAAAGAGCCAGAAGATTCTTCAATCCAATGAGTTGTCATGTGATGCTTGTTCTCAAGGGAAATTAATTATTAGACCATCACCAGCTAAAGTGGGGATTGAATCACCTGCATTTTTAGAGCGAATTCAAGGTGATATTTGTGGACCTATTAACCCACCAAGTGGTCCATTTAGATATTTTATGGTATTAATTGACGCATCCAGCAGATGGTCACATGTATGCTTATTATCAAGTCGAAATCTTGCATTTGCAAGATTACTTGCTCAAATAATTAAGTTAAAAGCACAATTTCCTGATAATACAATTAAGACCATTCGACTTGATAATGCTGGTGAATTTACATCCCAAACTTTTAATAATTATTGTATGTCAATTGGGATAAGTGTTGAACATCCTGTAGCTCACGTTCATACACAAAATGGTCTAGCAGAATCATTTATAAAATGTCTGCAACTAATTGCAAGACCATTGCTTATGAGAGCTAAACTTCCTACATCGGTATGGGGTCATGCTATTTTGCATGCTGCATCACTGGCACGTATTAGGCCAGTAGCTTATAATAAATACTCCCCAATACAATTAGCTTATGGCCAGCAGCCAAATATTTCCCATCTAAGAATTTTTGGATGTGCAGTATATGTACCGATTGCTCCACCACAACGTACTAAGATGGGTCCTCAAAGGAGGTTAGGAATATATGTTGGTTTTGATTCCCCATCAATTATTAAATATCTTGAACCCCTGACGGGTGATGTATTTACTGCACGATTTGCTGATTGTCATTTTAATGAGACAAATTTTCCAACATTAGGGGGAGGAATTAAGAAGTTGGAAAAAGAAATTACATGGAATGCATCGTTATTATCTCATTTTGATTCTCGTAGAAATCAATGTGAACTTGAAGTTCAAAAGATAATTCATTTGCAAAATATAGCAAATCAACTACCAGATGCATTCACAGATACTAAAAGTGTGACTAAATCATATATACCAGCTGCAAATGCTCCATCAAAAGTTGATATCCCAAAGGAACAAGTTGTCAATAATGAGTCTGGAGCACGCCAGAAGCGTGGTAGACCAATAGGTTCTAAAGATAAAAATCCTCGAAAAAGAAAAGTAGTTGAGAATCAAAATGATTCGATAAAAGGTATGGATGTTCCAGAAGAAATCCAGAATACAACTACTCAAAAGAGTATTGGTGAAAATCAAACGCTTGAGGATAATAATGAAATTTCTATAAACTATGTTACAACAGGAAAGAGATGGAACCGAAATGATATCATTATTGACAACATTTTTTCTTATAATGTTGCTCACGATATTATTCATGAAAGTGACGATTTTGACCCAAAATCTATTGTAGAATGTCAACGTAGAAAGGATTGGCCGAAGTGGAAAGAAGCAATCCAAGCAGAGTTGAACTCACTTTCAAAACGTGAGGTTTTTGGACCAGTAGTCCCAACACCAGAAAACGTCAAACCTGTGGGATATAAATGGGTATTTGTAAGGAAAAGAAATGAAAAGAATGAAGTCACAAGATATAAAGCGAGACTTGTTGCACAAGGATTCTCGCAAAGGCCTGGTATTGATTATGAGGAGACATATTCTCCTGTGGTGGATGCAATAACGCTAAGATATTTGATTGGTCTGACTGTATATGAAAAGCTTGATATGCATCTAATGGATGTAGTCACGGCGTATTTATATGGATCTCTGGATAATGACATTTATATGAAAATCCCGGAAGGATTTAAAATACCAGAAACATATGAATCAAGTTCTGGGGAATTGTATTCAATAAAGTTACAGAGATCATTATATGGATTAAAACAATCAGGACGAATGTGGTATAATCGCCTGAGTGAATATCTGTTGAAAGAATGATACCAAAATAATCCAATATGTCCGTGCGTTTTTATAAAGAAATCTCAGTCAAGATTTGCTATTATAACTGTATATGTTGATGACTTAAATATAATTGGAACTCCTGAAGAGTTATCCAAGGCAATAGAATATCTTAAGAAAGAATTCGAGATGAAAGATCTTGGAAAAACAAAATTTTGCCTTGGTTTGTAAATTGAACATTTAGCAGATGGGATATTTGTTCATCAATCAACTTATACAGAGAAAATCTTAAAAAGATTCTATATGGATAAAGCACATCCATTGAACATTCCAATGGAAGTTCGTTCACTGGATATAAAGAAAGATATATTTCGACCTCGAGATGACAATGAAGAACTACTTGGTCCTGAAGTACCATATTTTAGTGCAATTGGTGCACTTATGTATTTGGCTAATAACACAAGACCAGATATTGCATTTTCAGTAAATTTATTAGCTAGATATAGTTCATGTCCTACAAAAAGACATTGGAACGGAGTTAAGCATGTACTCCGATATCTTCGAGGGACAATTGATATGGGTTTATTTTATTCTAACAAATCAAAGTATGATCTAGTTGGTTATGCAGATTCTGGTTATCTATCTGACCCACACAAAGCTAGATCTCAGACAGGTTATCTATTCACATGTGGAGGAACTGCTATATCATGGCGATCAGTGAAACAGACTATAACGGCCACTTCTTCAAATCATGCTGAAATCCTCGCTATTCATGAAGCAAGTCGAGAATGTGTATGGCTAAGATCGATGACACAACACATTCATCAGACATGTGGCTTGTCTTCAAGTAAACCTCTTCCAACGATGTTATACGAAGACAACACAGCATGTATAGCTCAAATCAAGGGAGGATATATCAAAGGAGATAGAACAAAGCATATCTCACCAAAGCTCTTCTATACTCATGATCTTGAAGAAAATGGCGATATCACTGTACAACAAATTTGTTCAAAAGATAACCTGGCTGACTTATTTACAAAGGCATTACCAACTGCAACATTCGATAAATTAGTATATAGCATTGGAATGCGGCGACTCAAAGACTTTAAGTGATGTCTCCATGAAGGGGAGTGAATGCATTATAGTAAACTATATAAAATATGTACTCTTTTTCCTTCACTAGGGTTTTTCTTCCCATTGGGTTTTTCCCTAGTAAGGTTTTAACGAGGCATATTTTATATAAATGGGCATTTAAGGGGGAGTATTGTGAAAATGGCATATGTAAATGCCCATTCCACATGCCCATTTGTTATCCATGCCAAGTGGCATTTTCTCCATAGCCAAAGTGTCTTCTAAAGGCCATAGATTGGTGTCCAAATGTACCACATCATCCTCTCTTAGATTGCCTATAAATAGAGAGATTTTTGGAAAAGAAGAGATACCAATTTTTCTCCCATTTTCTCTAATTTTTGTGTTTTTAATTTTCCATAAATCTCCACTTTCTTTTGTTTATACTATATATATATATATATTCTTTTTATATTTCATCTTTTGTATTATTATTATTATTATTATTATTATTATTATTATTATATGTTTTAGTAAAGTATTATTATTATTATTATTATTATTATTATTATATGTTTTGGTAAAGTATTATTATTATTATTATTATTATTATTATTATTATTATTATTATTATATGTTTTGGTAAAGTTTTGGTGCCCGGTTTCACCTCTCAATTTTACAACATATATATATATATCCCAACTAAATTTTGTGACCCACGACACGAATTAAGACAATTTTATTGCACACATTTTTTTATTTTTTCACATAACTACACCAAACACACGTCAATCTCTTTCCTTTTAGTCTAGATTGCTCAAAATAAGCCAAAATTTATGTATATTTTGTTTTTACTTATGTATTCTTAAATTAATTGAAAGTTGAGATATTTTCATTTATAAAAGATAGTTTATATTTTCTTTATTAAAAAAAAAAACATTGATTAGAGCGATTCACCTACTTTTTAATCAAGCTTTAAAAACTATCTATGCATTCTTGAGTTATTAGCAATTATTATTGAAAAATATAGGTTAAAAAAATCATAATAATTATTATTTTTGTCTATTCAATAGTTAAATTTGTGTTTTTTTTTATGTGAGAAATTACTTAGATGAAAGAGTAGAGGATAAAATCATGAATATCATGTAGGTTCTTTTGAGTAAATTTGGATGAAAATGATTCAAGTGATCAATTCATAAAGTACAAAACAAAGAAAGCAACCTAAAAATTAAAATCAAGTCACATAAGTTTTTTTTTTCTTTTGATTTTGATGTCACTTTAATGACTAATAATTTAGTTTTAGTTTTTGTTTTTTGCTTGCAAAAAAATGCTTGTTTGCTATTAATTAATTTATTTATAATCCACTTTTAAAAAAGTAAATATAAGAAATATTTTAAAAAAATAAACACTAAGTTATTGAAAGTAGAGGATTTTTTTTGTGAATGTCAAGATCTGTGATCAATCATTTGATTACTTACATAATAGAAAAAGGCATCTTAAAAGTTATATAGATATCCTTGCCACGAAACTTTGATTGGATGATGATATTTACAATTGCCACGGAACTTTGATAATTTAATATAAACTCAAATTGATTGATATAGAGTTGTGACTCAAGAGAAGTCAATCGATAGTAATTATGCTATATGAATTCAGTAAAGGCAACTATATATAAGATAGAAGTGCATTATCATGCCTAAATGAGTCAAGGAATTCTAAGTTAAGCCATTTATGTTCAATAATAAATAAAAATTACTTTTAAAAAAATCAAATTGATTTAAAAACAATTTTTAAAGAACACTTAAATGTTGATTCTTTAAAAAATAAATATATTAAATTAAAGTGATTGACCAAGAATCACTTTTAAATCAATTTTTGCTAATTAAGGGACATTTATAGAACAAGTTTTCTAGATGTAGTATAAGCAAGCAGACTTGCGATTAAAATCATTTATGTAAATGCTTTTTTAATTAAAAGTGTTTGAAAAATATATATATATATATATATATTTATAAAAATGTTTACTCTAAAAAGTATGCTAAACTCACTTTGAGTCCTAAGCACATATAATATTAACATATATGTTAATCGACCACCAAGCATCATTTATTTTTCTTTTGAGTTCAACAATTGTAGGAGTGAAGGATTGAACCATTGATCTTTGGGATGGAAATTGGCGTCGTTATGCTTGAATTTGCCACCAAGTCATCATTCTATGAATAGGTTAAATTACAAACAATAGGTTAAATTACAAATTTAATTTTGAACTTTGAAGTTTATGTCAATTTGGTCCTGAACTTTCAAATCTTTTAAAATTCACGAATCTACTAAACACAAAATTAAAATTTTAAGGTTCCATTAAACATAAAATTCAAATTTACACTAATAGATCAATTGATTTTTAAAAATTTCGAACTTTTCAACCTATTAGTAGACATAAAATTAAAAGTTCAAGATCTATTAAACACAAAATTAAAAGTTTAGGCCCCATTTGATTTGTGATCCAGAAATATTTTTCTAAAACAAAGAATTCAACCGAAAAAAAATTTCTTATTTTCATTATATTTGAAAACACGTTTGGTTTCAATTTAAAAACTTTAAATTTGAATTCAAAATTTGAAAACTGTGTTTGGTTGAAATTTGAAAATGTAGGAAAAGATTAATATGTGTTTCATAGAATCAATTCTTTAAGAAAAAACTAATATAATTATTTCTTACTATAGCAAATTTGAATTTATTGTTGCCAAAAAAGAAAAGGAAGATTGTGGAGATAGCAAAGATAGCAGAAGGAAAGATTTTTGGTTTCTTGAAATATAAACGGTAAATTTATAAAATGAATAAAACTTTTCCAACCAGAAAAAGGAAAAGAAATTCTTTCAAGTAAGAGAGAAAAAAAATCATTTATCGAAAATGATTAATGTTTATACAACGTTGTGTTAGTTAAATCAATAGTATAATCATCTATAAATATTTTCAATAACTTTGGTTTGTTGATCTTTATTTTTTGTGGTTTTTGTAATAAAAATTTATTCATAAAAATTTAATGATAAATCCACTTTGTAGATAGATGTACGCTTATGATTTTTAAAGAAAAAAAATAAATTGTAATATTCAATTTTGTTGTTTTGATGAAAAACGTATTTTTTGATGAGTGTATCTGTTGTTTTCATAATTTTTAAAAACAAAGAAATCAACAATTTGTTGTTTTCAAAAATAGGTCATTTATGGAGTTGTTTTTTAAAACCGTTTTGGAAAATAATCGTACAAAACGCATTTTCATCGTTTTTCTTATATTTTTTGTTTTCGAAAACATAAAAATAAAAATGGATCACGAACTAATCGAAGCCTTAGAAATCTAGTAGACACTTTTAAAAATTCAAAAATCATATAGACACAAATCTCAAACTTGATGTACTAAACTTGCAATTTAATTTAAACAATAATCAACACAATGAAAATACAACACAATGAAAGTACATAATGAACAAATGGGGTGGGCCCCGCAAATGTTTATCGGACGGTGACTGTTGGGTTGGGTTTCTGGTGTGCCGTCCCACAGAGTACCAGCCCCATCGCCAACCGGCCAGATGATGACACGTGGCGGGTCCAGCTAGAGTGATTGCGACGGAGTCTTAAGTAAAAGGAAAGTGGGGCCCAGTATCGAGAAGGTTCCACGTGGTGGTTTCTGCATAAGTTGGGGACCGACGTGGACCCACTAAAGAAGGGCTGACGTTGGCTTCACCATGGGATCCTTAAAATCAAGAGATCACAACGGGACGTCCAGATGAGAACCTTGTGAGCCCTAATGCACCGCCGCTTTATGTTTGGGGCCCATTCCACGTGACGCATTGTCCCCACCCCCCTAAAATTAGCAACCAGTCTTTTCAGACCACGGTTTTTAAATTTGTATGGGCCATTTGGAGTGCTGGTTCATAATCAGAAATTCTGCAGCTCTAAAACACGTGGAGTTGATTGGGTGGATTTCTGAAATCTAGATTTAGAATGCACGGGTGGATTGACTAGATTTTTGAAGTCTGTGTTTTAATACATTCGTAAACTCTAGAAAGTATTGATAAGTGTGATTGGTGAAATTAGACTAAAGAAGTAAACTTGAAATACAAGAGAATCTTATAAGATAAGATTGACTTTTTCAAATACAATTCTTAAATAGAATAGAAAACCTTTTATATCCTTATCTGAAAAGGAATATAAGAGTCAAAAATCCTACAAATACGCCATTATGACTCAAAGAAAGGGAGTTTATTGGAAAAAGAGTTTAGAGAATGAGAGTTAAGTTGAACTCTAGTTTGTTACACCTTAATTCTCCTTGCTAACTTAATCATCGGAGCTGGTGTGGCAAATGTCACATCAGTGCTTAGTTTTTTTTTTTTAATTTTGCAAGTCACCTCTTTTCCCAAATTACAAATTTATAGTTGCTCTCACGTGAAGGTCGGGTAAGTTCTCCTGGCCATATTTTGGCAACAACAGTTGGCGCCGTATGTGGGATCGAGAGTGCTTTACCAACGTAAAGACCAAGAAAATCAACTAATTAAAGAGTAAAAGATCTTGAACAAGAATGAAGACGTGAGGGCTTGAATCGAATGAAAAAAAAAAAAAAGAAAGAAAAAAGGAGAATAGCGAACAACGATAGCCTCCCAAGAAATTGATTTTCATCTTTCTAAGTGGAGGACTCTAAAACTTTCTCTAGGAAATCGATCTTCATCTTTCCAAAAGAGAATCTAGACCTAAGGAAGATCGAGTCATTGCCATGGAGTTTGACCCGCAAAATCCTAAGGATAATCTGAAGCAAGACTTTGGAGTCCTAAAATTTTCTCCGGTGGAATCGATATTCATCTTCCCAAAGGAGAATCTTGGACCTATGGAAGACTGAGTCCAACCTCACAGGGTTCGACCTGCAAATCCTAAAGATAATCTGAAGCAACACTTTGGAGCCCTAAAATTTTCTCTAGTGGAATCGATATTCATCTTCCCATAGGAGAATTTTAGACCTATGGAAGAATGAGTCCAACCTCATGGGGTTCGACCTGCAAATCCTAAGGATAATCCAAAGCAAGACTTTGGAGCGCTTAAAAAACGTTATACTCATAACTAAAAAGAGTTATACTCCCAAATCAGTCTTCATGCTAATAGCCCATGACAGCAAAGCTAAACCATAAATCCTAATTAGGGAGTGGGGGCTAATGTTATGGGTAAAATTAGACTAAAGAGGTAAACTCGAATTACAAAGGAATCTTGCAAGATAAGATTAACCTTTTCAAATCCAATTCCTAAATAGAATGGGAAACATTTTATATCCTTATCTGAAAATGAATATGAAAGTCAAAGATCCTATAAATACGCCATTATGACTCAAAGAAAGGGAGTTCAACTTAACCCTCATTCTCTAAACTCTAGTTTGTTACACATGAATTCTCCTTGCTAACTTAAGCATCGGAGCTGGTGTGGCAAATGTCACATCAGTGCCTAACTTTTTTTTTTTCTTTTGCAAGTCACCTCTTTCCCCAAATTACAAATTTATAGTTGTTGTCGTGTGAAGGTCAGGTGATTTCTCCTGGCCAAATTTTGGCAACAATAATAAGTTTTTAAAATATTCAATGTTGTGTCTAATAAATTATTAGATTTTCAATTTTGCGTTTAATAAGAGTTTCTAAACATTTGATTTTTTTTATATAGATTTTTAAGGTCCCCTTTGATAACAATTTGGTTTTTTGTTTTTTGTTTTTTACAATAATATGGGTTTTTTTCTTTTTGTTATCTACTTTTTATAAATGTTTTTCTTTTTGTTATCTACTTTTTATAAATATTTTCAAAATCCAAGCCAATTTTTTGAAACTAAAAAAAAGAAGTAGTTTTCAAAAACTTGTTTTTGTTTTTGAAATTTGGCTACTAATTTAAATGTTTCTTTAAGGAAGATGAACACTATGGAAGGAAATTGTGAGACAATAAGCACAACTTTTGAAAATAGAAAACTAAAAACAAAGTCATTATTAAACGGATCTAAATTTTTAATGTTGCGCCAAACAGGCTGTTGAACTTTCAATTTTGTGTCTACTAGGCCTCTAAATTTTGAAAACTTTGTCTAATGGATCTCTAATTTGTGAGACACTTGTTAAAGTTCAAGGATCTCTTACAAACAAAATTGAAAGTTTATTCTTATTATAGGTATGGAAATTTGAACATTTGGCTTCAAGAAAAGAAGTACATGTCAATTACCACTAACTATGCTCACTTTGGTAACAAGATTGAGAGTTTGTGGACGTATTATTAGACACTTTTTAAAGTTTAAGTATATACTATGGGGCATGATAAACACTTTAAAATTTATGAGCTTATTAGATAGAACACTCAAAATTCAAGGACCAAACTTATAATTTAACCCATTATGTTATTAAATTCATATATTCATTTTATTGTTTAGTTATAAATAATAGTTACTAATTAAAAAAAAAAGTTTTGCAGTTCAACAAGTCAATTTAAATTCTATATCATCTTTTTTTAATTCAATAATTACAGGGTGAGAGATTAGATTATCCATCTATGTCATTGTAATATGTGCCTTATCTACCATATTATATATGTTCCATTTGACAAATTTCTTTAATAAAACACTTAGAATTAAATAGTAAAAAAAATTCAACTATCAACTTAAGTATAGCTCAACTGATTAACATATTATACATTCTTGACTAAAAAGTTAAAATTTCTACCTATTATTAAACTTAAACAAAAGAAATTGTTGCAGCCAAAATACAGTATTCATTAAAATAGTCTTTACCTAAATAAGATATAATGACCACATCTGGTAAGAGATCTCTAGAAACAACTCAACTAAATGAAATTATATCACTTTTATCGTTTACCTCAACAATAGTTTAATTAGGGGTAATTTAAAAAAAGTGTAAACTTTAAAGATAAATTTTACTTGCCTATTTGATAAAAGTAGAGGGATAATTAGAAAGAATAGCCTATTATAAAGAATATACATATTTAGTAAAAAAAAATTCAAATATGTCAATAAATTATTAGACACAAAATTAAAAATTTGGAGGTTTATTGGACATAAAATTGAAATTTAGAGATATATAATTTTAAAGTTTATGGACCTATTAGGCATAAAATTAAAAAATTTTAGGACCTATTAGACATTTTTTTTTAAATTTATTAACCTATTAGATACAAACATGAAAATTTAGGACAACTAAATTTATAATTTAACCATAAATATTTTTAAATAAAGAAAAATCACTTACTCATTTAACATGTAGAGAGGCAATACAAAATAAGGAGAAAAAGTTTTCTATTTCTAGTTGATCTCCTTTATTAAGATCCTCCAAAGTCCAAACCACAAGTATTAGTAGTCAAGATTTCAACTAACATTTTGAGAAAAGTTTGACACTAAAGAGCACTATACAATGAAAATTGTAAGCTTGATTAAGCTTTAAAGTGGAACTAAAACACGTGAATGAATAATTAACTTTATAGTCAATATTAGTAATTTTATAATATTTATCTTTTAATTCGTAAATTTAACTATCACGATTGTCCCACCGACCTCTGATTGAGATGTATATTTTTTCTACATAAAGTTTGAAAAAAGAGGAGGAAGAGAAGGGAAAAAAAAAGTGGGTTAAATAAAGGGGTAGGTTGATTTATATATATCACATTGTTCTAGAATTTACCAAAGAAAATGAAGTTATCCAAAAAAAGAAAACAGTAAAAATGAAGAGGAAAAAAACATTTTAGTGTAAAATTAGAAGAAAATGATGTAGCAACCAACCTAACCTTTTGGGCAATAAATGCAAGGAGGGCATGGTATAGGTTGTCTGCTTATATTTCATTTCCTCCCTCCTTTGGGCAAAGGACATGAAAAAGGTCCCATTTTGCTCATCCATTATTTTCCTTTTCTTCATGTACAAATTATATTCACTCATTTTTCTTCTCTCACTCTCTCTCCCAACCACTCTTGTATCTGTTAAATATTTCTATATCGATACTTGGTTACGTAATTGTTCAATATACGAAAATTATTACTTTTATAATAGTTAGATGTTCGAGAGACTTCTCTTTTCATTGTTATGAGCTTCGTCTTTCTCTCTCTCAATTCTTTTCTCTTTTTTTGTCTTTCTTGTATCGGTTAAATCTATCATCTCTCTCTCCATTGTCATTTTCATGTAATTGTTAAATATATATGATAGAGAAATAAGAGTATACTTGTTGATCATACATCAAATGATTTGAGACTAGAAACTACTTTCAATAATTTCTCTCATCTCAAAATTATGAACATTTTGAACATGCAACCTTTAAAAAATGGTACTAATACCTTAATCAATTTAGGTATGCTTAAATTAGCAAAAAAAAATTTATTCATTTTAGATGTATAAGAGGAAAAAAAAACCTTTTTATCAAGTGATCACTTTCAATACTTTCTTTCCTCATAATTATGTAAATTTGACTGTAACTTTTAGTCTTATAACCCTTACGGGCCTGTTTAGAGTGCTGAGTGGATTATAATAGTTTGAGTTATAATAGTCTGTGTTTGGGGTGCGGAATCATTTTAGACTATTATAACCCAAACTAAACAACTTTGCATCCTAAATACATATTATATAACTCCACGGACTTAACCTACAAATTATTATAACCTACTCAACACCCCAAATAGCCACTAAATGTATGGGGTGAGAAAAAAATGTTATTTCATTTATACATCTAACTATCATGGAGCTTTGACAACCACATCATTGTGACAAATAATTTATACTTTCATAATTGTGAAAGAGAAGAAAAATGAGAAGGGTAAATTTTTTTTAAAAGGGAATTTAACTCAATGAACCACAAGATTAAACCTCCAATTAATAACAAATAAGAAAGATAAACTAGTAGACACCAATAGAGGATCTTCATCAGCAACCTAAGCATAGTTCAACTAATTATAAAATATATATATATATATATGTATCATCAAAAGGTTATATGTACAAAAAAAGTCCTCATTTCTTAAATTAGCAGCTCAGGCATTGGAGACATTTTGAAGAAACTAACTATCAAACCATTTTTCACAAACAAGTCACATCTAATTCGACAAAAGTTGCTAGCTTTTCTATTTTAAGTATTGTATTACTAAAAATATTTAATTGATGCTATATGCCTCTCTGTGCTCTCCATCTCTCTCTAAAGATCAATGGTTGTGGGTGAGTTTAAGGTGAGAAATCTATTTTACGTATGAGTTCAAAGGAAGATAGCTAAATTTTGAAAGAGTGTGAAAATACACTTGCATTTGATGGATTGCCCTATTGAGAAAGAAGAGGAATGATTCTCACACTTCCCATACATTTCAAGATTCAAGATTGTTAAATAATGTTTCAATTTTATATTTTTGGGTTTAAAAGGAACCATTATATTAGTAACATTTTTACCTTGTATAAGAAAATGAAAAATAAATTTGGAGTGAAACTACAATTTTGTATTAAAAAATAGAGGTAACGTCTGAAATAAGAACAATTTTGTCAAACACATTTTTTTTTTGTCTCTCTCTCATAATAAATAAGAGAGAACAAGAGAATAAGAAATTAGTTTATCAACCAGATTTTTTTCCTTTGGGGTCAAAAGCCATTTTAGGAGGATTTTAACTAAGATGTCCATTTACCCCGCAAGATCGACCTTTGTTGACGATTCTCCATAGGAAATTAGTCTGTTGACTAAACGAAATTAGTTCCCAGCTCCGCCCCCCATTTCATCTCCGTCCCTGCGAAATTTTCCATTTAATTTTGTAGGAATCGGGGTGGGGATTCTCCATGGGAAGTTTGCGAGGATCGGGTTCGGAATTTTTTCTCGTTCTTTTTTTTTTTTTAATTTATTCTCAACCATAATAGAAATTCTTTCTAAATAAATAATTTTCAATATAATTTCTATTTAAAGAAAATGTTATAAAATTTCCTAATAAAAACAATAATATATCAGAAGTAAAAATATTATAATGTCGAAACAACTTAATTTCTAAAAATTCAAATTTCAATATTACAACATAGTCTTTAACTTTTTTTTTTATATAAAAAAAAAACAGTCTTCAACTAATTTTTACTATAGTTTTTTTTTTTAATTTTCTATTTATAGGTAATAATTAGCATATATATATATATACACACACACATACTAACTAATCAGGGCGGGGCGGGGAATCTAGGCGGGGTCAGGGTCGAGGACGGGGACGAGGAATATATTCCCCGCCCCCGTCCCCGTCCCAGTTTAGCTAACGGGGAGAAAAGTCTCCCCACTCCCTCCCTCATTCCCAGTGTAATCGGGGATTCTCCGCCTTGTTCGGGGCAGGTTCCCACGGGTTAAATGGACATCTCTAGATATATGGGTTATTCCTCTCATAGCCAATTAATTTTGAGATGGAATTCCATGTTTCTTCAATATGGTATCAGAACCTATGAAGTCCAAACAGGTATTCGATCTAAAAATTGAGATCTGATTCAAGAATGGTGAATTCAAAGAGACACAATCTTGAAAAAACATGTTGAGAATCCCACATCGGAAAGATGAAGAGACCTCATAATCTTTATAAGATACATGAGTTACTTCTCTCGTTGTTAATTAGTTTTGAGATGAAATCTCACGTTTATCTAATAGCCTCGCTGGGACCCATCCCGTAGGAGCAAGTGGGGAGGATTTTCTTCCCATTTCCCATCCCCATTTCGATTAATTCATATATATATATATATATAATACTAAAAATTAAAAAAAAATTATAATGAGTTGTAATATTTAAATTGAAAACTTTTTTACTTTTTAGACTATGGTTATAGTAATATTTAAGTTGAAGACTATGTTATTGTAATATTGAAATTTAAACTTTTAAAATTATAGTGATTGGACATTTTAGTTATATTTTTGTCTATTAAATATTATTGTTTTTATTATGATATTTTATACTTTTTCTTTAAATGAAAATTATATTGGAAATTATCCATTTAAACATAGACTTTTTTAAAGAATTTCTATATGGTTGAGAATATATTTAAAAAACAAAAAACAAAAAATATAATGGAGAATAATTTCTCATGGGAAACCCGATCCTCTCAAATTTCCTTCAAAGAATCCCTACCCCGATTTTCACAAAATTAAATAGGAAATTTTCTAGGGATAGGGATTAAAATAGAGGACTGGGACGGGAACGGGAAGCTTTCTCCATCCATGCTCCGCCCCGCAAACATCTCTAATTTTAACCATTTAGAGTGTTTGATAAAATGATTATTTGTTAATTTATATAAAATCACTTTCTAATTTGCTCTTACCTACAACATCATGTAGATAGTTACTTTTAAAATGAGCTTTTCTAAAAATTTGTTGTCTCACGTGTTTTCCTCGTATATCTTTTTTTTTTTTTATTATTATATTTTTTAAAAGTTTTCTTTATATTTATATTGCAACATAACAATTATTTTTTCTAATATTTTATAAAATAATTTAGAGTAAACAAAATAATTTTCAACGTAAATCATATAATTTTTTTTAATAATTATCATATAAAAATTTTAGGTATTAAATATTAATATAAAAATATTGAAATATACTGATCTAGTCATTATAGTAAAATTACAACAATTTAGGTCCCATTTGATAACGATTTCATTTTTGATATTATTTTTTTTTTAAAATTATGCTTGTTTCCTCACCATTTCTTTACTATAGTTTTCACCTCTCTTAAATAAACATTTGAATTCATAGCCAAATTCCAAAAACGAAACACAAGTTTTTAAAAACGATTTTTTTTAGTTTTCAAATTTTGGCTTGGATTTTGAAAACATCTTTAAAGAGTAGAATACAAAATAAAGAAATTCATGAGTGAAAATAGTATTTATAAGCTTAATTTTCAAAAACCAAAAACACAAAAAATCAAATGGTTATCAAACCGGATTTTAGTATTAATTTACCAAACACTATAACTTGCTTTTTCAAGTTAAAATTTGAAATTTACCAAACATTATTTATTACTTCACATTATAACTAATTTTTCTAAAAATATAATTATCAGAAATCAATTATTTTAAAAGTTATAACAGTTTCAAACTAAGCCTAAATCATTTTGATTGGGGAGTTCGACAATTCTTCCTTCTTGCCCCATAATCAGCAATCCACTATCATCATCATCCATTAGCCATTGTGGTTGCCACCAACTTTTGAGACAGAGTGGGGATCAGAATCAAGGGAGCAAAAAAACAAATCTCTCTTTGATATATGGAGGCAGATCTTCTGTTTTGAACTTCAAACCAATAAGTACACCATTTTAATTATTATAGAGATGAATGGATGAGTTGGAGAAATAAAATTTGAAAAAAAAGTTAGAAATTACTCACCAATAAATAAGAGGGTTTTGTTGTTGTTGTTGTTGTTGTTGTTGTTGTTGTTGTTGTTGTTGTTGTTGTGAATGTGCAATCCATTTTGATTGAACCAAAACTACGAGCGTATGAGTTATAAAAGTTTCTCTATTTTTTTATACAACCCATTTCAATTGGACCAAAAAAATGAATCGATAAGTTGAGGGTCAAGTTTTGGAGTTTGGATAGATAAAACGTCGAAAAAAAAATATATAGCTAGGTACTCGATCAACAATGTAAACAAGATTCTTTTGTTGTCTTTGTTAACGTATAACTTAGGCAATTACTATAATTTAGGCTAATTTTTGGACTTTCCTTACTTACATTATTTGTATATATGTCATTGTATTGCTCATTGTGAGAAATAGATTATTCAATCAATAATATTGAAATCAACATGGTATCAGAGCCATACATTTAGGGTTTTGTATCACCTCCCTTTGTCGCTGCTAGCCACCTCCTCCACCACCTCAGATCTCTGTTGTCGCCCGCATTCACGTCAGCGTCTGCCTTAGATCTCCCGCATCTACGCTCCAGACCTCCGCTTGCGCTAGACTTGTCATTCGTGCCATTGAGGTGCTTCACCCAAATCTTCGTCGTTCGTGCCATATCTCCCGCCCAAATTAGGTACTTCGCCCAGAGCTGCCATTCGTGCCTCCCAAATCTTATCAGATTTGCCCACTTGCTGTCTGATTACAGAGACTTTGCCGTTTGCAAACCAAATCTAGAAAGATTTGCTCCAGCCTCACCGTCTGATTATAGACCTCGCCGTCCGATTTACTCCAGCCTAGTATCTTCGTCGTTCTCCTAGTTTGCCGTTCGATTTGCTTCAAATCCGACCTAATCTTCAGCCGTTCAGTTGCTTCATCACTCAAATCCACACACTAACCACATGAAGAAGAAAGACCACTACCCAGCCTGCGTGAAGAAGAAAGTTCACCCAATTGAGTTAAGGCATTCAGTTTAAAGGTCACCCAGTTCAGTTTGGTTCAACCAGACCGGATCAATTCACCCAGTTCGATCCGATTCAACCAAACCGGTTCAATTCACTTAGGTTGATTCAGATTGGTTCACTCCCTTGGCCTGGTTCATTGCAATTCTAAGTTTGGTTCGATTCAATCAACTTGGTTTGCTTCGGTTTAGTTCAGCTTATTTGATTCGACTATTTATTTGATTCAGTTGTTCCTTCGTTGTTTTCAATGACAAAAGTATTTGAGTCTCTCATTTGCACGAATTGCAAACTACATGATCATAAATTTGCTAATTGTCCTACAATTGAGTGCAAATATTGCCACAAACGTGGTCATATTTTGAAAAATTGTTCTACTCGACCACCTCGTCCTCCAGGTAGATCCACCAAACGAAGGAACTTATCTAAAGTCGGTTACTCCTCATCTATTGTTGTTGCTGTCTCTTCCTCTGATGATCCTCCTCACCATAGGTTTCAAATCTGTGACCTTCAAAATTTATTGAAAGAGGTAATCTCTTTCAATTCTTGTACCCTTGCAATCACATTGTAGCCACCTATTTTTGTCAGGCTTATTTTTATAAAATTGATTGCTAGTTTAATTTTTTTTATGCATTTTTTTATGTTTGTTATTAAATTTGCTCATTATTGGAATGTCTCCACTTTGATATTTGTTTGTTATTTGCTAATTTTACTTTTTATGCCTTTTATTATTATTATTATTATTATTATCTTTTAAGTTGGAAAACCCATAGTTTTCTTTGGTAAAAAAATTTTTTTTTGTTAAGTGAGTAAGTTTTGTATTTTGTTTTGCTTGACCAAAAGTTGTTGGTCTATTTTTGTGCTAAGCTCCTTTTGGCATGATTTCAAATTGCAGAACTTGGTCATTGGAATAATACACAAAAGAGGAAGTAATTTGGGCTTTTTATACTTCTCTTTTCCTTCTTCAAAGGGAGCCACACTCACAAACAACACACCACTACATCCATCCACCCACTCACAAAAAAAAAAAAAAAAAAAACAAAACCTACAAGCCCCATATCCATATACACATCCAAACACATATCACAACCACACATGGATTGAGAGGAAGAGAGAAAAAAAAAACAGTGAGCTTCTTTCAAAATCAACAAAAATCCATAACACAAAAAAATAACCCTAACTTAGTTGGAGGTTGCATTTGGTAGGTTTTGTCCCAAGGATCCGCACCTCAAACATCAAGCTAGTTGGTTGTTCTTGATCTCAACCTCTAGATTTTCATTTTTATCTCAAAATGAACCTGAAAAACAGTAGTTGAGTAAGGGTGTTATGAGTTTGCTTTCATTTTTGTTGTTTATTACATCTCTTCCTACTTTTATTACAATGTGAATCTTTACCTATCTTTGTTTTTTATTATGTCTTAGATCTTTTGTTTGATGCCACTGATTTTATTTTATTTTTATGGTTCATCTCACTACCTATCTACCATTTTTTTTTCCATATCTTCTTCTTCTTGGCTCTTAGTTTATTGGTACTAAAAAAAAAGAAACGAAAAGAACAAGAGAAAAAAGAAGCAACATTGTAAAATCAAAAGAAAATGTTGTGTACATATCTGTGAGTGAGAGAGTCTTGCTTCTGATTAGATAGTAGAAAAAGAAAAGAGAAAGGCAGTGGTGAGAAGGGTTGAAGTTGTAAAAGAAAAAAGAGAAGAACGAGGGTTTAGAAAGAAAAATAAAATGGAGAAGGAGAAGGTAGTAAGTGTTTTTTTGAAAAAGGGATTTAGTTTTTATCAAAGTTATATATATATATATATATATATATATATATATATATATATATATATATATATATATATATATATTCAAGTTATCTTTTACGCGGCCATCCTTCTACCTTTCAATTTCCTCTTTTTTTTTGTGTTGTCACATCAAGCACAATGCACTAGACATGATGACTCTCTTTTTTTTTTTTTGTACTTTTTGTTTGATTTATTTGGATTTGCTTTTTAATTCTCTACTTGTCTCATTTTTCTTATTTATCCAAGTTTGATGTCTTATTTTCTTGTCTCATTTGCTTTAATTTAGATGTTATTTTCTAATTATCATTATTTATATTAGCATGTTTACTACGTTCTCATTTTTTTTATATGTGCATGTTGTGTTATAAGGTGTATTGTACTAATCTTTTTAGTCAATTTACCTTTTTAAAAAAAAAACCTACGAAAAAATCTAGAAATATTTGGGAATCCGATTTTCTAGTTTTCCTGAGGTGAGAAATCGATTCTTTGGAAGTCCAAGATCGATTCCAATATGTTTTTTTTAAAAAAAAATTGGTTAACATGCTTGTTTGCTTATTTGCTATGGTTAATTTATTATGCTAGCTTAATTTATCTTTAAATTGTATTTATTTGTTATGCTTAATTTTGATTTTCTTGTTTTTTTTCTAAACATTTTTTTTTTCAATCTCTTTTTATAAAATTATTTCCAAATCTTTAAATTTGTTCTTTTTGAGTTTATGAAAGTTTTATAACCAAAGTGTCATTTCTAAAACCTTTTGTAATCTCTTTCTTAAAAAGTTGTTTTCAAGGTTGTTTTTTTTTAAATTCCTATGACGGAATCTAGAAATATTTGGGAGTCCGATTTTCTAGAATTCTTGAGATGAAAGATCATTATCTTTGGGAGTCTGAGATTTTGGTCCCAAGAAAAAAGTGAATTTAATTAAAACAAAATTTTATTTTATTTTTTTAAAAAAAACTTTCTTTTATAAAAGGCTATTCTACGACAGAGTTGAGAAATTGTAAAATTTCTCATATTCTTGAGGTGGAGAATTTTTCCTAAGATTTTTTGGGAAAATTTTTAATATAATCAAATTGATGGATATTTATCCACTTATTTTATGGGATCATGATTTCAAATATTGGAGGAATGAGAGGTAAAATAAGACATTATTTTTTTTTTCCTAAATAAGCTTTTCTTCTAAAATCTTTTGCAATTTAAGATTAAATTTGGCCATCATTTTTTAACGGGTGTTGTGGGGTGATAACACCTTCCCCATACACAAATAACTTCCGAGCCCAATTTTGGTTTTCGCATACCGTTTTTTTCTTCTTTTTTTTTTTTTCAGAAAAAGTTGTTTTATTTTATTTTGGTGCCCAATCACACCATAAAAGATTGGTGGTGACTCCTTTTTAAAACCTCCTTTGTCGAGGATGTCGGCCACTGTGCGTCGCAGGTATGTGGCAACACACATCAGGTAACTTTTGGCTTCTTGACTCCGTTTGTTGCAACCACATGACTTCTGACATTTCGTTTCTAGCTTCCACAACTCTTGTTCCTTCACTTCTCCCTATTCATGCTACTAATGGAAATTGTATGTCTATCTCCCATATCGGTACTGTTGAAACATCATTTTTAACTCTTCCCAATACTTGTCATGTCCCTAATCTGAATTTTAATCTTGCCTCAGTTGGTCAACTATGTTGCCTTGACCTAACTGTTTGTTTTTCTTCTAATGGTTATTAGGTTCAGGATTCACAAATAGGATAGATAGTTGGTACAGGACGCAAAGTGGGACGATTATTTGAGCTCACATCTTTTCATCTCCCTCTTTCTCCCTCAATAGCTGCCTCTGCCATTGATTCTACTATGTATCAATGGCATCTTTGAAGGGAATAATCAAATTAAACCCACAGCGAAGGCATTGGAATCTTCTTTGATTTATTTAGAATTAAATTAAAATACAAGGGTTAAATAATAAATATCTTTGTATATTACGAAGAATATTCTGGAGGATCTTTTTCTTTTTGTGCTCCAACTCCAATGAGGTTGAATTCCAAGACATCCACAAAGTCTTCCTTCCTATGACTCGAACAAAGGACCAAAGAGATTTGTGGGAACCTTCTAGAAAATAGAATGAGAGAATGATGAGAGAATTTTCTAGAGTTTCTTTCTCTTATTTGGAATGCACACCAATGGCTAATTCCTAGGGCCGTATTTATAGTGGCCTAACGAAAATAATTAAATAATATATTTTAATATCTAACATATTAAAATATGTTTATCTAACCAATTTGAATCATATTCAAACCTTTCCAAATTCTACTACGACATCTATTTCCTTATTTTAGTCTAATTCAAGTTTTATAAATATCTTCTTTAATGTATCTTAATACATGAATAATGTCTTTAATATTTAATGCATCGTATATAATAAATATGTTTTTCCTCATTTAATATTTCAAATATATTAAATTTTAATTCGAACATTTCAAAATTTCTCTCAACGAAATTAATCTCTATTTGCTTATATGAGTTAGCAAGGGGACCTTATGGACCTACAGATTATAAGCTCCAATGATACAAAATCAATTAATTAAACTCTTTAATTAATTAATTCTCATTCATTAACTATAGATCACTTCACTATAGACCTAGAGTTGCACTCTTATGTACTGTAGGACAAGTTGTGTCCATGGATATAATCACTACATGAAAATCGATCCTTCACGAGTTGTTCGTAATTACAGTTAGGTCAAAAGTCTGTTTTACCCCTGTAATTGCATCTTGTACCTTAAGTACTACTGATCCTCTAGTGAACAATTTATTTATGATCCAACCATAAACTAAGTCCCTTTCGAGCCAGTGAAAGGGTGGGGCCTCATTATTCAATTTCCAAAATCAGCATTTAAGGGAACTACTCATCTTACCCTATATGGAAATGAGTGAATTCCATCTTATGAGATTATGTTCCCAGCTCCCTATTTGGTCAAGTGCCCAAAATAGTAGGCATATTGAATCAGCTACAAAATCCACTCTCACCCATGCAAATCAAAGGACAAGCCCTCACATGTAGGAGTTCATAACTCACTTAAGATTAAGATCGAGTCACATATGATCATCCTGATGAAATATTAATCTTCTTAATTAACGGATTTATAAAGAGAGATTAAATATTTCGTAGTCCAGTCTTATACAAACTCATTGTATAAGATACCCCCACTCGCATGTCTCCACATGAACGATTTGGATCAAATCGTTTAATGGGTCGTATCAGTAGTGTTACAAAGATAAGGCACCCAACCTTATCCATATACTATGACCCTTTAGGTTATTTATTGAACATTACCCTCTTGTATGTCAACCACATACTGTTCAAGATTACACTAATAACCTTGGATTTTTTATATAATGGATAATAATATATTGCAAATAAAATAATAAAAAACATTATTAATTATTAAATAAATTATTATTTATGAGGCTTTAGGGCATAAATCCCAACAATCTTTGCCTTGGTCATGCCTCCTCTGACAAACTTCGCAAGTTAATTGGCAATTTAAATAATGTCTCAAAATTTGCACGATTTGATTGTTTACATTGTAAGCTTGCAAAACAACTTGTTATGTCTTTTTCTATCTCATCATCTTCATGTGATGCTCCTTTTGGGTTATTTCACTTTGATATTTGGGGTCCTGCTCGTACTCCTATTATTAGTGGCTATCGTTACTTTATTCTTTTTATTGATGATTATTCTTGCTTTACTTAGATATACTTTCTGAAAAATTGCTTTGCCTTATCTCAAGTTTACATTGTTTTTGCCAATATGGTCCAAACGCAATTTTCTCGAACCATTAAAATTCTTCGCACATATAATGCCATGGAGTATAAGGATTCGAGCCTTCTCTCATTTCTTGCCCAACAAGGCACCCTTATTCAACACTCATGTCCACACACCTCCCAACAAAATGGACGAGCCTAACGCAAACGTCGCCATATTTTGGATTCTGTTCATGCCCAACTTCTCTCTACTTCCTACTCAGAGAAGTTTTGGGGGGAGGCTGCTCTCACCTCTGTCTATGTCATCAATCATCTTCCATCTTCCATTCTTTAGAATATTTCTCCCTTTGAATGCTTATATGGTACCTCTCATTCTTACGCTCATCTTAAAGTCCTTGGTTGTACTTGTTTTGTCCTCCTTTAACCTCATGAACATACCAAACTTGAACCACGTGCTCGCCTATGCTGCTTTCTTGGCTATGACACTGAGCACAAGGGTTTTCTCTATTGGGATCTTATCTCCAAAAGGTTATGTATCTCTCAACATGTCACTTTTTGGGAACATAGTATGTTCTCCAAGCTCTCCTCCTTCCATGCCTTTCTCTCTAATCCCCAACCATTTTTCACTGATCTCTCTAGTCACCTTTTTCCTTTGTCTGATCTTCTATGTGCCCCCGACCTTGATCACCTAACTCCTAACTCTACTCCTCTAGATCTGACATTGGCTTCGAATGATCTAGTTCCATCTATTGATACTCCACATACCCTTGAGCTGGATCAATATTCTTCTGTCTATGTTGTCTCATATATGACATATGTCTCATTTGTGGAACCTAAAACTGTCACTACCGTTCGCCGCTTTACTCGAGTAAGAGAAACTCCTTATCATTTCTAGAACTATCACTGCTTTTTCACTATTATGTCTCTAGTTGAACCTTCATCTTATCATGATGCCAATACTAACCCTCTTTGGCAGCAAGCAATGAATGAGGAATTACAAGCTTTAGAAAAGACTCATACTTGGGACTGAAAGAGTTAATATTAAGAAAGCGGAAGCAATTTCGGATCTCGAGCACTCAAAGTACATCAATTTAACCAAACAAAAACATGCTCAAAACTGGAAAAAACCAGAAAGTATGAACACATACCTTTGTAGCTCAAATTCTCCAAATTCTTTGCAAATCTTGAATCACCAACACTACTTGGACCACCACTAGAGTCTTCCCTACTATTCTCAGCCCTTGGAATGGATTGTGGGATCCTTTGTTAAGAGAATTTTTAGAGAGAAGGAAGAGAGCTCAAGACAGTTTTTTTAAAAAAAACTATCAAAGAAATTACCTCAATCCTTTTGTGTTTCATTCCATTTATAGGCACTAATAAAACTTCATTAGGCTTCCTATGGAAGACAACATTTGGCTTCCTATGGAAGACAACACTTGGCTTCCTATGGAAGACAACACTTGTCTTCCTATGGAAGACAACACTTGGTTGGATAGGATTAGTCAAGATTCAATTAAATCAAAATTAATTTTAAAAAAACTTGATTAATTAATTAAACCATTTAATTAATTAATTTAATATCAAATATTAATTAAATAATTAGACCAATCCCTCTCTTTTATGACCAATCATTTGTACATGAATCCCTATTCACGTATTAAACCGAACAAATATTTAAATCACATTGAAATATGTTCCTCTCTCTCCCTTGTGGTTTTAATTCATAATTAAATTATAGTACATTAAGTATATCGCATATAATTAACGTTTACTCCCAAAACCGAATTTGAACAATTCAAATTCTTTTCTCTCAAATTATTCCAAGGCTTAGTCTGAGCTAGTAAGGGGGCCTAATGGACCTACGGATCATGAGCTCCAACGATACGAGATTAACCGGCCAAACTCTTTAGCCTAGCTAATCAACATTCGTTAACCACCGGGACACTCCACTAAAGCTCAGTGGCTGCACTCTCCTCACTGTAGATATATTTCTGTCCACTCGATATAACCATGATTAGTAAGTCGATCCTTCACAGGTCGTTCGTAATTACAGCTGGGTCAAATAAACCGTTTTACCCCTGTAATTACTTCTTGTTCCTTAAGTCCCACTGATCCTCTAATGAACAATTGGTTTGTGGTCCAACCAACAAACCGAATCCCTCTCGGGCCAATGATAGGGTGGGCCCATTGTTCAAGACCCGGAGTCAGCACTTAAGGGAACAACCTCTCTACTAATCTTTAAAGTAGGTAGGAGTGAATTCCATCTCGCATGACTATGTTCCCAACTATCTATCCGGTCTTATCCCCAAAATGGGAGGCTTATTGAGTCGGCGATCTCGGGCCACTCTCACCCATGCAAATCTAAGGATAATCCAGAATAAACAGGAGTTCATAGCACGCTCAGGATTAAGATCGAGTTACCTAGGTCATCGTATGAATATAGTCAGTTAAAACAGTAAACGGAGTTATAAAGTCTAAGTGACTATTTCGCGGTCTGGTCTTATACAAACTCTTTGCATAGGACGCCCCCACTCGCATGTCTCCACATGAATGATTCAGGATCACATCGTTAGTACTATACAAAGTGGGCTGTGTCCATAGTGTCCCCAGAATAAGGTACCCAGCCTTATCCTTATATTATAGACCATTTTGGCTATTACTCGAACTTGATCCACTTTTATGTCATACATAAAGTTCAAGTATACATACTATAGCCAAGGGTTCTTTGTTCATTGGATTTGAGTTATAGAATACACAATTCACTTTATTCAATAACACATTTACTGAATAAACCTCAATAACATTTTTATAGTAAAATAGAATATACATTCAGTTTACAAAACCACGAGTTTTAGGACACAAAACCCAACAGGGACTACGTAGATCTACCTCCTGGCAAACGGCCTATTGGCTGTAGGTGGATTTACAAGATCAAAACACACGTTGATGGATCCATTGAATGGTATAAATCTCTTCTTGTTGCAAATGACTACTCTTAGGAATATGGTATTGATTATGAAAAGACATTTGCACTAGTCGCTAGAATGATATCTATTCGTAGTCTATTGGTTGTCGCAGCTGCTAAACAGTGGCCTCTCCTTTCAGATGGATGTTAAAAATACATTTCTCAATGGCACTCTCTCTGAGGAAGTGTATATGATACCACCACCTGGTACTTTTGTTCCACCTCAGAAAGTGTGTCTTCTCCGTCGAGCTTTATATGGTCTGAAGCAAGCTCCACGAGCCTGGTTTTCCATGTTTAGTTCCACCATAACCCAACTTGGGTTTACATCCAGTCCCCATGATACCGCACTTTTTACACGTCAGACTCCTCCGAATATGGTTCTCTTTCTTCTTTATGTTGATGACATGATTATTATCGGTGATGATCCATAGGCTATCTTTGATTTGCAATGTTACCTTGGGAAACACTTTGAGATGAAAGATTTGGGACCACTCAATTACTTCCTTGGTTTAGAGGTCTCCTCTCGCTCTGATGGTTACTATTTATCTCAAGAAAAATATGCTTTTGATCTCTTGGCTCAATCTAGCCTTACTGACTCTGCCACATCATCAACACCTCTAGATTCAAATGTTCGCTTGACCCCTTTCGATGGTGTTTCGCTCAAAGATGCCACTCTGTATCGACAATTTGTTGACAGTCTTATATACCTAATTGTGACCCGCCTTGATATTGCATATGTTGTTCACATCGTTAGTCAGTTCATGGCTGCTCCTCGAACTATACATTTTACTACTGTCCTCCACATTCTACGTTATGTCAAAGGAACTCTTGGTCATAGACTTCAGTTCTCTTCTCAGTCATCCTTGGTGTTATCTGGCTACTCTGATGCTGATTGGGTTGGAGATCCCATTGATCGACGTTCCACTATAGGTTATTGCTTCTACTTAGGAAATTCTCTCATTTCTTGGCTAAGTAAGAAGCAAACTGTTGTTTCATGCTCCAACACAGAATCAGGATATCGTGCACTGGCTGACGCTACTGCTGAGTTACTATGGCTTCGCTGGCTTCTTGTTAATATGGGTGCTTCTCAACAGTCTGTTACTATATTTCATTGTGACAATCACAGTACTATCCAGATTGCTCACAATGATGTATTTCATGAATGCACCAAGTACATTGAGAATGACTGTCACTTCGTCCATCATTATCTTTAGAGTAACATTGTCCTCTTACATTCCATCTCCACTATAGAGTAACCAGCTGACGTCTTCACAAAAGCATTGTCCCCAGGTCGCTTCACTCAATTGCTTCACAGACTCAAGTTGGTTGCTACTCTACCACCTTAAGTTTGAGGGAGGGTGTTAACGTGTAATTTAAGCAATTTCCGTAATTTAGGCTAATTTTAGGACTTTCCTTACTTAATTATTTGTACATATGTCATTGTATTACTCATTGTGAGAAATATTTTATTCAATTAATAATATTGAAATCAACAGTCTTTTTATATGCAATCATTTCAATTGGACCAAACATATACTAATAAAATTAACCATAGGTAGTAATCAAACTTAACAGAAGCTTTCAAATTAATGTATATATTGTTGTGGCAAAGCGAGTCGAAGCCACGAAGTCTACACAGAAGTGAGCCCAGCAAGGGACTGACACCATTATTAGGCCAAGGCCGAATCAGGGCCCCACCGAGGCTGACCAGAGCTCACTCGACCAAGCCCATCGTGCCCCAAGGCTTAATCAAGGCCAACGAGGCTTGCTCTGGTCAACCCAAGTCGGACTGACTATGTCAGTCCCAACCTAGTGCAATACCTCCAAGAAACCCTAATCCACTCTTTACGCACCTCACAGAAACCCTAAGTCATTCCTATAAATAGGAGTGGGAGGTGTACCTTTGATGTATGCTCACAAAAATTATCCTAGCTACATACTACACTTTTTTCAAAACCTAGTTGACTTAGGCATTGGAGCGTGTGTGGCAAGACGCCACATGGTGCTCTTCTCTTTGTTTTGCAGGTAACCTCATCCCTTTCTTAGTTGAGGTCGTGCAGATCTAACTAAGCCGGATTCGTGCATCTACATATATAATTAACATTTTCAAGTAAATTGTCAAAGTTTAGATGGAGATAAAATTAATTTAAATTTAGAAAAGAGTGTCACACAATTGAGTCCTATAATCGAGTCATACAAACGGTTAGATAATTGAACAACATATCGTATGAGGTTCATAGACTTCATGCATTTATCCATGCAAAAAAAAATTAAATTTACCGTAATCCATCAACTAATGTATTTTTTGGTTCAATGGAGATTCAAGATGATATCAAAGCAAGAGATCTTATGTTTGAACTCTTAATATCATTTCCTCCTCCTAGTTAATATTGACAATCATTTATTGGGCCTTGTGCTAACTTTCAAGCAAGTGAAATTAGTAGTCAAGAAAATTAGATTTATTAAAAACTATCTTAACTCTTAAAAGCTTTTTTTAAGTTCAACAAATGCATTGTGAGAAATCAAACCTTCAACTTTATGAAAGGTAATAGTTACTTTATTCACCAAATCATACATAGATTTTTTTTTTAATTCAACAACTGGTAGTGGTGATACAAACTATACATACATACTAGTTATGCTTATATTACTTATATACTCGAGATAACCATTTAAAATTTTTGAGTTCAATTAGTCAAAAGATTATTAACGTGTTCGATGGTGGATTTGAATCTTCATTAAAAAAATGTTAAATTGTAAAATGTGATTGGTAAGGATTTGGGTTGATGTGGGAGGAAACACCCAAATCCCTTGGGAAAAGTGCTATGGGCACCCATTAAATTTGGGAATTGGATTCTCAATGTTTTGGACGGCATTCATGTTTCTTTTGGACCATCTACATTCATCCATTTCTGTCTTTTATAAACTTTTTTTTTTTGGTATAAAAATATATACATATAAGTGCTCTTATTTACTACACAAAATATTGAGAATATTTTATACTTTTATATTTTAGTGTTGTTAAATTTATTATTTTATTAAGTCGGTCCCACATTGTAATATGAGAAGAATCTCATATTACTATACGAGAAATGTTTGCCTGCCAGGCAGCAGGTAGCAGTGGTACAGTCTACTTGGACACCACAAGATTTAAAAAAGTTGTTTTGTTTTTTTTTTTTAAAAAAGAAAAAAATTAATGGTGCCCAAGTGGGCTGCACCATAGCTACCTGCTACCCAGGAGCAGATAATCTTTTCTCTTACTACACAGTGGAGAATTTTCTCGAAAAATATATTTTTTTTTTCAACTTTGTCAAAACTTGAACATATCATTTTCTTGATTTTTCTAGATTATGTCTATCATTAACTGAGGGAACTATTTTCTTTACTTAAAGTCAAATGTGATTGAATTGAATCGCATCATAATTAATCAATTATTAACAATAATAATATTTTAAAAAAAACCCTTCTTCGACCTCAAATCATTGGTTATCTTTCAATTAACAAACAAACATTGAAATAATAAGATATAAGAACAACTAAACTAACAAAGATTAGTTGATCATGAGCATGACTCAAATAGCATAAAGTGTTTCTCTATCAAGAGATCGGAGGTTCAAATCTCTGATCTATCCACCTGTTGTCAAAAAAAAAACACACACACACACAAATATTAGTTGGTTAAGAAATAATAATAACTTATTTAGATTCAAATTCCTTAGCCCAAATTCTCAATTGAAAAACGAAATGTCTCCATAGTTAAAATAAATTTTAAAAAAAATTAATGATGTAAGAAGATAAAAACAATTGCAGTGAGTTTGAGATTATTTGATTCAAATTCCACACTCACCACTTATTTAAAATATTAAAATCTTACAACCTTCGAGAGTTAAAGCTGGGTTGGGTTTATTTATTTTTGGATTTACATCAAGAGGTTGACTATAGAAAAATAGCAATATATATACATACATACACATATCACTTTAATAGTTTAATGCAAAATCCATCACAAACATTTGGCAGATTTTGTCTTCTAAAAAAACCAAAAATTTTCAAAATTTGTCTGTTCCCAATTCCCATATTCTTCTTCTTCCCCACTTCTTCTTTTCTTCTATTTAAACCCTCAATCCCCCAACTCGTTTCCCTCACTCTCACTTCACAAACACGCAAAAAAAACTCTCAACTCTGCCAGAATAAAAACATCACTCACATTCAAACCTTCCATTATATTTTTGTTTTTTCCTTCTTTCTTTCTCCCAAAAAAAAAAAAAGGAAAAGAGCAAAACCCTAAATTCTAAAGAGAGAAACAGAGAGATTGCTTCATTTTTTTTTTCAATGGAGATTCTCTCTGTTATTCTGTACTTAACAATATTCCTCTTTCTTTCTGCTTTTTTCTTTTCCTTCAAGAGAAATGAAAGGCAAAAATCCCAAAAATCTCTTAGGCTTCCTCCTGGTTCCATGGGATTGCCATGGATTGGAGAAACTTTGCAACTCTATTCTCAAGACCCCAACATATTTTTCTCAGAAAAACAGAGAAGGTTTCTTTAAAGAAAAAAAAAAAACACAAAATTCTTGAAAATTTATCAACCAAAGAAAATTTAAAAAAATTGAGATTCTAATTGGGTTTTTTTGTTGGTTGGTGGCAGATATGGAGAAATTTTTAAGACCAATATTTTGGGATGTCCTTGTGTGATGTTGGCCAGCGCCGCCGCAGCCCGTTTCGTTCTGGTGACTAATGCCCATTTATTCCGGCCGACTTACCCTAAAAGCAAAGAGACGATGATTGGCCCGGCGGCGCTTTTCTTCCACCAGGGAAATTACCATTCTAACCTCCGGAAGCTTGTTCAAAACTCTCTCTCTCTTGAACGCCTCAGAATCCTTGTTCCTCATATTGAAGCCGCCGCCATTTCCGCCGCCGACTCCTGGGCCGCCGCCGGCCACGTCATCAACACCTTCCTCGAAATGAAAAAGGTCCGGCTTGTCCCTCAGTCCACCGGCTCTCATAACCTTTTCAAAATAAAGTCAGAAATTTTCACAACAGGGACACAATTCTATGTTACTAAATTCTTAATTATATATATAGAATAGTAATTAGACAGAAAACTTTAGTCTCTTAATTTTTTTAATATAACACATAAATGGTGTAGAGAAGAATTATATTAAAATTTTCTCGTTTTATAGAAAATTAAAATGTAAAATTTTGTCCCTCCCCATGAAAATGGTTGGTTTTATCCTTCCTTTTTCGCTCGACCCTGGTCGAAACTCAGGAAGCTTCTTATTTTGTGTAATCAAAATTCAATGCTTTTGAATCTTTTATCTAATCTCTCTCATATTTTTCTTCAACAGTTTTCTTTCGAGGTGGGAATTCTAGCAGTGTTTGGCAAACTAGAAAATCACTACAGCGAGAAGCTAAAAGAAAACTACTGCATATTAGACAAAGGCTACAACTCTTTTCCAACCAGACTACCAGGAACAGCATATTCAAAAGCATTATCAGTAAGAACAAACAAAAAAATCCATTTTTTTTCAAAAAAGACACAAACTTTCAAACTTTCTGAGATACCCAGAATGTTTTTTTGTTATTTGGTGAATTTTTACAGGCGAGGAAGAAGCTGAGAGAGATTCTGGGAGAGATAATAATGGAGAGAAGAGAAAAAAGGGTAACAGAGAGAGATTTTGTGGGTCATCTTTTGAACTTCAGAGATGAAAATGGTGAAACTTTAAGTGAGGATCAGATCGCCGACAACATCATCGGAGTTCTGTTTGCGGCGCAGGACACCACGGCCAGTGTGCTGACGTGGATTCTTAAGTATCTTCATGATAATTTGAAGCTCTTTGAGGCTGTCAGGGTAAGGATTTTTTTTTTGTTTTACAGATATATTAGAGGAATTAATTATACAGATAATAGGAATTTTAGAGCAAAACGATGTCGTTTTTAATTGTAAATTTTGCAGGCCGAGCAGATGGAGATTTATAGAAGAAATGGAGAGGGGAGGATGCCTCTGTCTTGGGTTCAGATTAAGGACGTGCCCTTTACTCATAGGGTATATATGTTTGTTTTTGTCCTCCCATTCTTGTGCCACCTTATAATTGTCGAGGATGCACCCAAATCTGGTGTTGTCCCCTTTACAATCACAGAAAAAAAATATAGTTTTTTTTTTTTAAAAAAAAATTTATGGTTATAAATTGGGCAGCACCAGACTTGGGTGTAGGCCAGGCTGCACCCAAGTTTTTTTCACTCTCGAATTGCATTGATGTTTTTTTCATTCTTCTTTGGATTTGGTTTTCACTAATACAACAAAAATGGTTCTAAAATAAGTGATTTTAGAAAACTAAACTTTGATTATAAGCATTTTAGCAAAATAAGTGATTTTAATTTTGACTTAAAAAAAACACTTATAAATTACTTTCAAACATAATGATTTTGAGTGAAAAGTACTTCTAATTATGTGGAAGTACTTCTAGCAAAATACTTTCAAAGTTAAAATACCATTTTGGTCTTTATATTTTAAATTTCATTCTATTTTAGTCATTGTACTTTCAAATATCTAATTTTAGTCCATGTACTTTTAATAAAGCTTAAAATTGATCTCTAGCATTAGTTTGAAATTATTTTTTATCTAAATTGGTTAAATCATAATAATAATAATTTTCATACAATAAAAGACATAATGTGAACATATTTTCAAAATTTTTAAAATGATGGCTAATAGAGACTATTTTTTTTTTTAGAAAAGTACTTAACAATAAACTAACAATAGAGAACAATTTTCAGCTTTATTGAAAGTACATAGACTAAAATTGGACATTTGAAAGTACCGAAACTAAAATTGAATGAAACCCAAAGCACAGAAACCAAAATGATATTTGAACCTACTTTCAAATATAGCTCTAGTCTCTAAACTTTGACCAAACTTGTTCTATTATACCAATTTTATTTTCTATTATTTAAATCTTATTTTTAATTGATATCAACCTTATTAGATTCTGCATGTCATATCTAAATCATGACAAAAGCTAAATGTACAGTTCAATAAAAGTTGGTAGATTAAAATCGTGGAATTGATACTAAGAAATTTTCAGCTAAAAGTATGTTTTTAAACTTTTTATTTGTGTCAATTTAGTTCCTCTCAATATATATATCAAACTCTATTTCAAAATTACACATTATTACATACCTATCAACCTTCTTCCTATAAAAAAAAAAATTTTAAAAAAACAAAATTTTAATTGAATGATTTAGTTCATAAATATGTTGAGGACATGCATGTGGTTATTTTCAGGTTGTATTAGAGAGCTTGAGGATGGCTAGCATCATATCCTTCACTTTTAGGGAGGCAGTGGTTGATGTGGAATATAAAGGTATATTCCATGGTTCATTTGGTCATTTCACACCATTTATTTTTAATTAATAAAAATATCAACATGATTATTTTAATTTAAAAAAATTGAATGATTAACAATATTTAATATTAAATCTTTAGGGTACCTTATACCAAAGGGTTGGAAGGTCATGCCCTTGTTCAGGAATATTCATCACAACCCTGACTATTTCTCTGATCCTGAAATCTTTGATCCCTCTAGATTTGAGGTATGCTTCCAATATTCATATTCTCTCTCTTTTATTTTATTTTATTTTTATTTTAGTCAAAAAAAAGAGATGCTAAATTATAATATTCTTTTGAAAAAAAAAATCCTTAGAACTTTTAGAAATTTAAAAGTTTTTTTGGGTGATTTTTTTTATAATTAAAAAAAATAAAAAAGTTGTTTGAAAATGTATTTTTGTTTTTATTCATTTAAAATATAACCCATTTTACACTTCATTAAAAAAAAAGTTAAATTACAAATTTGGTCTCTATAGTTTGAAGAAAGTTAAAATTTAGTCCATACAGTTTTAAAAGTTAGAATTTCGTCTCTATGATTTGATAATTATCTCATAAATAGTCTCTACCGTCAAAAGTCACTAATGGATTGAATACGTGGCAGTTAGTCATACTCAATACGTTAGTGCTCTTCTAACGGTAATGACTATTTATGAGATTTTAACAAATCCTAGGGGACGAAATTCTAACTTTTAAAATTATAGAGACTAAATTCTAACTTTTTCTAAACCACAGAGACCAAATTCGTAATCTAACAAAAAAAAAAATCTAATAAAGTTAAGAATGTTGGTTCTAAAAACCTTTTTTGTGGGTGATGCAGGTGGCTCCAAGGCCCAATACATTCATGCCATTTGGCAATGGAGTACACTCTTGCCCTGGGAATGAACTTGCCAAGCTGGAGATCCTCATCTTACTTCATCACCTCATTACCAAATTTAGGTAAATCCAAAGCCCCAAAATAGGTTGTCATAAATAAATGTCATTACCTAAATAATTACAAATTAGAAACGTAAAGTTCTCAATAACACTAAATAAATGCCAAACTGACATGTCCATTAAATTAATTTGAATTGCATTGATACAAATATATAGACTAACTGACATGTCATATCAACATTCGAATTATAGTCAAAATATAATTCAAAGTTCAACGACTTAAATAGACACAATGCTTAAAGTGGACTAAATAATTACAAGATACCCATATAGCATTTTTATGAAACACATTAATATAATTATTGAATTACAAACATTAAAAGTGTAATTTACGATGAACCTATTTTATTAATTTAATAAAATAATATAAAAATATGTCGTGTAAATTTAATAATAATAATTATTATTAATTTTTAGTGTAGTTTGAGAGCCATAAAATTTAGAGGCAGCAATAATAATAATAATAAAGAAAAAAAATGGTGTGTTACGTTTGCAGGTGGGAAGTGGTGGGATCACAAAGCGGGGTTCAATATGGGCCATTCCCAGTGCCTGTCCACGGGCTACCGGCCAGATTTTTCAAACAAACAACAACCAACCAATAGCCTTTCATTTCTCTTTCTGTATACTTTTATTTTTAAATTTTCCGACATATATTTATAATTTAGAAAACTAATGCCCTTCTTCACCAAAACCCTAATTAAAACTTCTAGTTTTTTTTCTTCCTCCTCTCCTCACATGGGGTCTTCTCAATCGATGCTTGTATTGATTTTATTTCGAGTATTGAAGAAGATGGGCTTTGTATTCGTTGTCTCTTTCTATCGGGAGTCATTGTTGGTGGTGTTATTACTGTATTATGAATGTAAGATGTATTGGACGAGACAATGAAATGAAAAAAAGAACTTTTAGACATTGAATAATGACTTTTATATTTTTTTTCTTTTTGTTTATTGATGTAATGTTAAATATGTATAAAGAGAAGAGAAAATTCGAATTTGCTAGTAAACTTGTTTATAATTTACACTATCAAGTACAAAAAGTTCGAAGTTGTATAATCATCTATGTATCCAAATAAAATAATTTGATCTTGTATTGTGATAGAATGTATGAAAAATTACATAAGAGATGTGATTTTGTTTAATGGAATTTGGTCACGTTATAGTCATGGTGTACATTTAAAATTATAAATGATATGAAAAATAGTAATATAAGTGGTAGACAGATTATCTACAGAACCACCAAAGGACTATAAAAGTTTTATTTGATATAATGTTTAGAAATATTGAAACTTTAGAAGAAGAAAAAAAGTTCAAAATAATACGATAGTGAAAATTTTAATTAATAAACAATGTTGATATTCAATTTTAGCGTACTGATGTTATGAATGAGATTATTAATGTTTTAACTATTGAATTATATTTAGATAATTTAATTATTTATCATAAATTAATGACAATAATTCTGTCAACCTAAGCATAGTTAAGACAATACGTTCTCTATTAAAATGTTAGAATTTCAAATATTCACTCTCACATATAGTTAAACTCAATACATACGTAAAAATGTAAATAAATGGCAACACTTCTTTAATTTAATACAAATTTCTGATCGAATATTTAATTTTAAACTAAACTCTTTGTTCTGACTTCAAAAATACTCTTAACAAGTGGAAAAGATAAATTATTAAAAAAAAAAATCTAATTTTATACTATAACTCTAAAATTAGCCAACATAAGCATAGTTCAACGATAATTGACATCTGCTCATTCTCTTAAGGTTCAAATTATCATATCCCACATTTATTGTACTAAAAAAAGAACAATATTTGGCTGCATATATATCAATATCCAAGAACCTCTCTACCTCCCACCATTCAATTTTTGACAATAAGGAGCGATAAAATATTTTTCACCTTTCTCTTTCGTAGTTGTGCTTTGTCTCTCATTGTTGTCAATAAATGAATAGTACAAAAAGATTACTGCATACTGATATGCAACTAAGTATTGTTTAAAAAAATCCAAAATTAGCAAGATTTTTTTAGGGAATATAATATTCAATTATTTAAACAAAATTTAATAAATCATCAATTATATGTTATTAATTCTATTTAGATTGAAAAAAAATCAAATTATTAGTTTGGTACCTTTAGAGTTATGTCTCCTTAATCTTTATTCTTCAAAAAGTATTTAATAAGCCATTAAACTTTTAGAATCGTCTTTACTAGTCTCTATACTTTAAAAAGATTCAAATAGGTTCTTGAACGGTCAATTTTGTATCTAATATACTCATATAATTAACTATGACAATTTAACACTTAAATGAATTTGTTCAAAATCAACCTACCACATACATGAATCTATTAAATACAAAATTAAAAATTCAATCACTTATTATAAATCATTTAAATCAAAATCACCAAATAGATTGAATCTTAAAATTTAAGGATCTAATAAAAAAAAAATATTAAGACTAAATGACTAACAAGACAACTTTATAAATATAGGATAATTTTTTTAAAAAAAATAATTGGTGTGATGGCTGTAACCAAGGTTTAAAATGTCGATGTCGACGGAAATGTCGAAGTCTCAATTTTATGGAAATGTCGATGGAAATATTGATAAAATGTTGATGTCGATGGATATTTCTAGAAAAAATTTTAAAACAAAAAATTCAAAAAAAAATATTTAAATTAATAAATGAACGTTTTCTACTTTTTAAATGAGTTAAAATACTTGTTACATTATTATATTCACATTAAGTTACATTTTCTTGCTATTTTTTTTAATATTTCGTCAATTTTGTACGGTATAGTAGAAATGTTGATTTCTCCTTATGTCGATGTCGAACCCATAGACATGTGAAAATTTTGATAGAAATGTCGACATGTGAACGGAAATTTAATACCCTGAGTGTAACATCAAATCAAATTATTTCATTATTGTAGATATTTTTTTCTCACAAATTATTGGGAAATGGGACTGGTATTGGAGTACAACCCATCATAAAAATGGACTCAGAAAAACCGACCGATCACCCATTGCCGTAAGGACTTTGGGCAAAATAAGGGACATCCTTTTCTGACGTGGATCGCTGTCTGGGATATATTCACGTGGGGTCCACTGCTTATGGTTCTTGAAGCGCCACGTGGCAGTACACCATTTGATAAAATAGGAGACGCACTCATTTTTATAAAAATTTGCATGTCGGTATTTGTGTCTATGTAAACGTGAGCGATTAATAATATTATAACTATTTTTAAATGTCAATAAATATTAAAAACATCCATAAAATATTTTGGATAAGAACCTAATATTAATGTTGAAAGTGTTATGTTTCTATGAAATATATATTTTTGCAAAATTTTGATGAAGTCATTGATTGGATCGACTAACCTAATTAGAGGTAATAACATGGAAGGAACAAAGGAGAAATACGTAGTCAAAAGTGTTTGTGAGAAAAGAGTTAGTGGGCATTATGTCAATCACCTTTGCTCAAAGTGAATTAGATTGTCTAGAGTAAAATAAAGTTTTAGTTATGGCATAGTGATCAATATGTACTTCAAATGGTCCTTCCCTCTCAATTAATAATAGCTGAGGAATCCAATCATTACAACTAAAATTGTAGTTAAGATGTCGGGACAATGTTAGATGTGGCATAACACAATTGATCATTTTATGTTTACCACAAAATTACTAATGATGTTTGGTCTACCTTAGATGTATCTAATACATTGATATATATAATATCTAATGTTTCAGAACGTAATGTGCTAGGATATGATACTAGACACAACATGTGCTATCAAGTATAAATACTATAGAGTGTGTCTTCTTTACACCAATCAATTCAACTTGGCTATTGGTGGTCTAGTTTGACTAGACAAATCTAACATTGTCACATTTGTTGTCAAGTTCAACATATTGTCGTGAGTTGACTAAAGTGATCACACTAGTCCTATGCCCTATTGGACCTCTTGAACTTGTCTCTCTTTGCTTGACTATCATGTTTGGTTGACTACTCATGGGCTTGTCTCTCTTTGCTCGAGAGTCATTTTATTGACTCCTAGTGGACTCGTCTTCCCTCAAGTGGGCTTATTTCTCTTTGCTTGAAAGTCATGTTTGGATTAACGTCTAGTAGGCTTACCCTCCTCAAGCCCTGAGGGGCAACGAGATTAATGACTAATTTCTAATAAGTCAATATAAAAAATAGCTAAATAGAATTGATTTTGTAAAAATGTCTAAACTATTTTTTTATTATAATATTGAAATTAGATTTGGACAAAAATGCCCATGATCTATATTTTCCATTTTTAAAGATGCTAAAAGAAGACCTAAAATAATGCAAAATTATAAGAGATGAGAGAGATGCAAGTTGCATTCAACAAACCTAACAACCAAGAGTAAAAATCTAAATCCTTAAACCTTTATCTCAAAAAAAAAAAAAAAAATCCTTAAACCTAACATTGTTTCCATTTTTTTCCTTCCAAATTTCTTGTTATGAATGGGTAGATTGAAACACTAGAATTGCAAAGATAGATGCATCATTAATTAAAACGAAATCAACATCTAAATTATACTAATTGCCTTAATAAGAAACATGAAGCATATTTGGCATGTTAATTTCATTAAAAAAAATGCTAATAAGATTGAAATCCTAGAGAAACCTCAGCATGAGTAAATATGTGTAATTTCATCTTTCCCAAAAAAATCCAGAAAAATCAAATCACTTATTGAAATACAATCGATTTTATAGTGTAGGGTTATGCATCCCATACTTGTTAGCACTTAATGTAACCCAATCGATTTGAATTCCTCTTCCAATTGTGAGCAGAACAATTCATTCCTTCATCTTCTTTATTCTTCTTCAACCTAGTCGATTTGAACTCTGCATGCTGGATTAGTTTTAGTTGATAAAAAAAATGAAATCTAACATATTTAAATTTGTGGTTCCATCCCATTTTTTAGGAATTTTGTTGAATGACGTTGAACTTTTTAAAATTATTGTGGCTTGTAGGATACATGTATTTAAGTTTTTTTCTCTTTTTTTTTTTTTAGTTTTATACAATTTATTTGTTATGAAAACAATGCATTTTATTAACATATCATAAATCAACTACTAATCTACATGTTTAGATACTTTGATTTGCTATACTACAACTATTGCATTTTTTGTTTAATTTTAAACTTTAATGCTATATTTTGTTGTACCATTTTATTGTTCTTCAAGATTTTAGTCTATAGTTAATATAATTAAAGTCGATAATAGTAAATACAATGTAAAATATTCTATATTTTTTGTTACTATCTTATGACATGATTGATAACTAAGTGTGTGTGTGTGTGTGTATATATATATTAGTTGAACCATAACAAAGTATGTACACATGCAATCTAGTTGAAATCATTACACATCGTGTCTTTGTATATACTCATATTTAAATGTGAGTGATCGGTGTTACACGCAAGCGCAGGCGATTGAAGTAATATAAAATGGTATGTGAGTGTCAAGTATCGAATCCCAAGGGAACGATGTAACAAAAATATTGTAAGCAAAATGTAAGGAAAATTGCAACTTGAAAACTAAAAATTGCAAAAATAAGGTTGGGTTGGGTTGTTGGTAAAAAGAACAATTGCAGAATCTAGAAATGACAATAATCAAAATAAGAAAAAATTGCATAATTGAATTGTAGAATCTAAAATTGGCATTAATCGAAATAAGAAAAAAATTGCAGAATTGAATTGCAGAATCGAGAAATGGCAATATTGGAATAACAAAGATTGCATAATCTAGAAATGACAAACTAAATAGACTTAGTAATTGAAATTTCAAAGAGAATTTAGATAAAGATGAGACTCAAGAATGTCATTGCCTTAAGTTGTAATTGCAAGCCAAAATTGCAATTTCAACCTACTCCACACTCAATTGTAAACTAAAATTGTTTCTCCTATTTACCTTGAATTTAGGTTTTACAAGGCAAGTGAGTGGCTTATATGTCTATAGTCCATCTACCTTAGATCATTTGACTCAACAATTTTATGGGTTTTGAAGTCCTTAATCCCTATGTCTAGGGTAATGATTGACTTATGTCTAAGCTCTTTCTCCATTACGTGTGTGAATCCGCTTATCTCTAACCCCATCGGTATTAGATCTAAGCTTGAGTTGCTACCCTAGTTGATCAATCTAGGAACTCAACGAAAATTTATTCAACACAAGCAAACAATTGAGATGTAAGCTTGGTTTTTATTGAAATTTTGGCTACATTTACTTCTTAGGGAATTCACATCCTTGAACCCCCTAAGAAGTTTAGCTCAAATTGAAAGTAAAAATCTTACAACTAATTTTTGAAGAAGAATTCATATCGGAGAGTTAAATAAATTGCTAATGGTAACTAGAATTTAACGCAATAAAAGTTCTTCCTAACAGAATACCTTGGCAATATTACTTAACACATCTCTAGACCAAAAAAAAAAAAAGTCCAATTAAATTCTCCCAAAAATTCCTTAAAGTGAATAGCAACAAAAGATACTAAGAAATTCAAAATTTCATCTGAACATAAAGGGAATGCGTGTTTTAAGAAGCAAAATTAAATTGGATAGAAAACAACTCCACACATTGTCTACTGGATTTTTCCAAATAACGAAATTAATCCAAAATAACATAATTGCTCCCTGCAAGAACGAAATCAAATGAAATTGACCTACGCCTTCCCAATTCCTTACTCCTTTCCAATCGACTTCATCTTTTCACTATTTCTAGGAACGATTAGTCTTAACAATTCAAGTTTACACTTGAATCGGATTGGAAAAAGAAAGGAGAAACGGAATGACAAAGCTTGCTGCACCCTTGGCAAGAACAGAGTAAACCAAAAAAAGTGCAGAAAACAGAGTGTTATCGTTGAAATAAACCCACGAGCTGAGATTGAATTAACACTTAAATGTAATACAAGAAGAATTCAAATGAGGAACAATGATCATACTGCAAATACTATCCAAAAGATAAGTAGAAATTGAAGAAAAATAAGACTGAAATTGAAGTTCTCGGCTAAAAACAGAAAAACAATGCTGCAGCAAATAGAGCTTTGGGTTCCAAAACCACGAGCCAAAAATCTCTCCAAAAACTCGAACATCTTCTTCATCCCTCTTCTTCCGCCCTTTATAGGTCCTTTCTAGGGTTGAATCATCCAAAAATTGTGCTCAAATCCTTTAATTTGTGCGGTACTATGGGTTTTCCATATATGGGTTTCTCGCTGGATTTTTTTCTTCTTCTTCGAATTTTTCTGTTGCTCAAAATTACAGAATCACAATTTTGCAATTTGATTTTGCAATTTCCATATTTCCTGCAAACAAGATCAATTTATTTAGAACTCTATCCCAAATGCCATCATTCTTATTTCCCTCTTATTTTGAAGCAATATTTCAACTATTTTCAATTGGACTTAAGTCAAAACAAGAATATTTTAAGCAATTAGGGGTTAAATAAACCTTAATTCTAAGGCTTATCAGTGAGCTAGATTCTTCATTGTAATTAATCATTCTCTCTTAAGGAGGTAGAGACGTGAAATTCTCCGTTGTCTAATTTTAAATTTTTAATACTATATTTTGTGGTATCATTTTATTGTGTCCTTCTAGATTTAGTCTATAGGTTGATATAATTAACGTCAATAACAACGATGTATATATTATATTACTATATTTCTACGGTATGAGGTGAGAGATTAGCTAAGTAAATATGTATCTATATATATATATTTAGTTAGACTATAACAAAGTGTATACACAGGCAACGTAGACGAAATCGTCACACATCTCATCTTGTATATTGTTAAACATTACTTCCACCGTTATCTTTGTTCTCCATTTACCACACTGTAACTTCTTATTAATATTTTATTTTCACTGGTTTATGTGTTTTGTTGTATGTTTGACACCTGTCAAAACCCTAAGTATTTAATACCAAGTTTCTGCCTCAGACATTCAAGCTAAGAACTTTTTTCCAAACTTGTTGTATGTTCTCTTAGCGCTACTACTTGTACATGTTATCAGAGCATAGGCATATTTCAAAGGCGTGATAGATGGCATCAACCTCATCCTCACCGACCGACGACGAACGACAACCAATTGCTGACCTGAAAACACCGCCGACAGTCCAATCTTTGAGAAACCCACCTATCTTGACCCAAAATCCTTCAAGAACTTTAATCCCACCTGCATTAATCCCTTCAAATGTAACACCTCAACATACACCTGTCAATACACCAAGCAATTCTCAACCCCAAACAACTAAAAACATTAATGTAACCGGACCTTTACTGCCATTCCCTCCACAAAATGCATCTGGTCAACCTTTTTTTCCATATACTAATCAATATCCATGCTTCCAATTTTCCCATACAACCAAAACCATTTTTTCAAACCCGAATCCACCTTTTTATCCTCATTATCACAACCATCTGCCTTTCTTTTCTGTTCCACAGACAACCTCCCATACTCCATTTCCCTCTCTTACCCAACCTCTTGGAATCAAACTAACCGATAACAACTATTTTCTATGGAAGAAGCAACTATTAAACCTCGTAATCGCTTATGATGTAGAAGATTTTATCAATGGTAAGATTCTTGCCCCTCCTCCATTTTTGGATCAAGAATAAACTCAACCTAATGCTCTATATGTTGTATGGCAAAGGATCGATAGAACTATTATGAGTTGGATATATTCTTCTCTAATCGAGGATAAAAGGGGGGAAATCATTGGCTGTGACACTACTTTTGACATTTGGAAAACTCTTTGAAAAATCTACATCATCAATGGCTCGAATCATGGGATTACGTTCTAAACTTTAGAGGATGAAGAAAGACGGTCTTACTATATCTCAATATTTGGCACAAATTAAAGATTTGGCAGATAAATTTTCTGTAATCGGTGAACCTTTGGCATATCGAGATCATCTTGCATATATTTTGGAAGGTTTGGGACCTGAATATAATGCTTTCATTACATCTATTCAGAACAGAATAGATCGCCCCTTGATAATTCTCATTTATAAGGATTATTTGATCCTAAACTAGATTGTTCTTGTCATTTTTGTGTGTTTTGTAGAATGATGAGCAAGCTAAAAATATTGTTTGTTAGTTAAATTCATAAAAGCTTGTTGGAGTAATGAAAAAGAGGTTGGAAATTATACTAATTTGATATTTTTGTGTAGGTTTGGAGCAAGTACAAAAATGCAATTGCATTCCATTTTGGAAATGCAATTGCATTTTATGGAAAATTTTGGAGATTGTGGGAATCACAGAATTAACAAGATTTTAGGAGATTTTGCACAATTTGGAAGATTTTTCAACCCAAATTCAAACCTAAATGTAGACCTAAGGTTGTAGAAGAGCAAAGATGAAAACCCTAGCCTTCGAGACCTATAAAAGAAGGCAGAAAGAATCAAAATAAAGATGAGTTTTTCTTCTCGGGCAGTAACTTAGTTCATCATTTTTCTGTCATTTTTCCAGTGAGTTGTCTTTATTTGTGCTCTGTGAAATTTCGAGGTTGATCCCTCCTCAATGAGAGTTAGAGGAGGTGAAGATCCAATCATCTGTGACGGTGTAGTTGGTTCGATCAAAACGAGGAATATACAAATTTGTAGTTGTCTCACGTTTTGTTTTTTCTTGTTTTTAGCTACTGTTTTTTCGTTTCCTTCTTGTAAGCTCATGGAATTTTAGTTTGTGTTGAGGTTTAGTTATTCCCATTTTATTCATAAGACATTTTGCTCTTTTGAATTCTATTTCCTTAATAATTTAAAAATTTTTGAAGTTCATTACTGCCTTTATTCTCTCTTTTGAGATTGTTGTGTGAATTGTGGGAGGGTTTTTCTTCAAGTCTTTTCTTAAAAACAATTTAGTTAGGGTTGCCTTAACATTCTGAAATTTTATTCCCTTTATTCGGTTACAAAATTATGAGTTTGGTATCAATCCAATTGTTGTTTTTCATTTCCTCCATGATGAGCTAATTTTTCTTTAGGGGTTCAAGTTCGTGAATGCCCTAGAGGAAAGATGTAAAGCTTAAAAATACAAATAATCTAGCTAACACTTAGGGGTTGTTTGGGGCAAGGAGTTGTAGGGAGTAGGAGTAGAAGTTAATGTTGGGTTTTGTGTCCTAAAACTCGTGGTTTTGTAAACTTAATGTATATTCTATTTTGCAATAAAGATGTTATTGAGGTTTATTCAGTAAAGGTGTTATTGGATAAAGTGAATTGCATCCTTTTAACTCAAATCCAATGAACTAAGAACCTTTGACTATAAGATGTAAACTTGAACTTTATGTATGACATAAAAGTGGATCAAGTTCGAGTAATAGTCAGAACGGTCTATAGTATAAGGATATGGCTGGGTACCTTATCCTGGGGACACTATGGACGCGGCCCACTTTGTATAGTACTAACGATGTGATCCTGAATCGTTCATGTGGAGACATGAAAGTGGGGGCGTCCTATGCAATGAGTTTGCATAAGACTGGACCGCGAAATAGTCACTTAGACTTTTTAACTCCGTTTACTATTTTAACTGACTATTTTCATACGATGACCTAGGTAACTCGATCTTAATCTTGAGTGTGCTATGAACTCCTGTTTATTCGGGATTATCCTTAGATTTGCATGGGTGAGAGTGGCCAGAGATCGCCGACTCAATAAGCCTCCCATTTTGGGGATAAGACCGAGTAGATAGTTGGGAACATAGTCATGCGAGATGGAATTCACTCCTACCCGCTTTAGGGTTAAATAGAGAGGTTGTTCCCTTAAGTGCTGACTCCATGTCTTGAACAATGGGCCCACCCTCTCATTGGCTCGAGAGGGATTCGGTTTGTTGGTCGGACCACAAACCAATTGTTCATTAAAGGATCAGTGGGACTTAAGGAACAAGAAGTAATTACAGGGGTAAAACGGTTTATTTGACCCAGCTGTAATTACGAACGACCTGTGAAGGATCGACTTACTAATCATGGTTATATCGAGTGGACATAAATATATCTACAGTGAGGAGAGTGCAGCCACTGAGCTTTAGTGGAGTGTCCCGGTGGTTAACGAATGTTGATTAGCTAGGCTAAAGAGTTTGGCTGGTTAATCTCATATCGTTGGAGCTCATGATCTGTAGGTCCATTAGGTTCCCCTTACTAGCTCGGATTAAGCCTTGTAACAATTCGAGAGAAAAGAATTTGAATTGTTCAAATTTGGTTTTGGGAGAAAATGTTAATTATATGCGATATACTTAACGTTTCATAGCTTAATTATGAATTAAACTATGATAAAGAAGAGATGGATATATTTAAATTTGATTTAAATATTGGTTCGGTTTAAAACATGAATAGGGATTCATGTTCGAACGTTCGATTTGAGAAATCGGGATTGGTCCAATTATTTAATTTGATATTTGATATTAAATTAAATAATTATTTAAAATTAATTAAATTGTTTAATTAATTAAAAATTTTATTTTAATTTAAAATTAATTTTATATTAATTTTGAATTAAAATTTAAGAAGAAATCAAATTCATTTAGGAATGAATTTTGGACCAAATTCATCAATTGATGAATAACCTACTTGCTTTTTCAAATTCACCAAAATTGCCCACCTCCTTCTTAATTTATCCTCATCACTCATGTGTTGGCTTCTTCACAAAGCTTAAAGAAGCTTGTGGTTTGTTTTAAATAAGAAGAAACACCATGGGTGAGGTGAATTTTGCAAAAAATTGGAGTGATTCTCGGTTTTAGACCTTTGCTCTCTCTCTCAAAAATTCTCTCAATTTAGGATCCCACAATCCGTTTCAAGGCCTGAGGATAGTAGGGAAGATCCTAAGGGTGATCTACGAAGTGTTCGTGATAAGAAATTGGCCAAGGATTAGGAGAATTTTGAGCATCAAAAGTAGTGTTCTTATTCTCTGTTTTTCCAGTTTTGAGCATGTTTTTTGTATGATAAAATTGATCAAATTAGAGTGCTTAAGATCCAAAATTGCTTCCGCTTTCTTAATATTAACTCTTTCAGTTAATATGTCTGAGGAGTTAGGAAGTCTGTGTTTGGGGTGCGGAGTTGTTTAGTCTGGAGTTAGGAAATCTGTGTTTGGGGCAATGAGTTGCAGGGAATAGGAGTTCTGAAATATGTGTTTGGGGTGCAGATTTATTAAACATTGAGTTATAAAGTCTGAGTTGATTTTAGGTTTTTTTTTTTGTCCAACTTTTTTCTACAATTTCTCAATCTTTCATTATTAAGAATTTGTTCCCATGAATTCTAAGATTGAGATTTTTTGTTTTTATTAATTTATATATTTTTTATAAATTTCTTTAAAAAATTTTTTTTTTTTTAACAAAATACTTCATATTCTTTTTTCAATATCTCTCACATTAATTATTCATTTGCCTTTTGATAGTTTCAAATAAAAGAAATTCTTACAATAATTTTTAAATATTACATGTGATTCGGAAAGATTTCAATTCATTAATTTAAAGGGATTCAAATAAACTTGAAGATTTTTATGTTTTTATTCTCTCAGTTATAGAAATAATATAGATTTATTTCCGTCAATACTAAAATTGAGATTTTAAATTATATTATTTTATGAATATTTTATAATTTTATTAAAGACTTGTTTTCGTCAATTTTAAATTTTAATTTAAGATTTGTATTTCAAGCTTAATAAAATATTTTTTTTATATAATTTAAGATTTTATTTTTCTAACTAATCAATGTAATGGATTATTTAAACTTTTATTAATTTGTAAATAATATATTCTTTGAAGTAAATATCAAATATTTATGCTATTTTAAAATAATTAAGTTCAAAATGAATATATATATTTTTAACACCATTCAAAATGAATATCATATATAGTACTTTTGTTCAGATTACTATACATTTATGTTATATACTGTAATAATTTTATTTTATTAAGTTTGGAAGGAGAAATCGTTTATCTTTTTACTTTGAATATGATTAATTTAAAAATCAAATTTTTTTAATACGTTAACCTTTTTAGACACTAATTTCTTAAATAGTAATACGAGTTAGTTTAAAATATGTTTTTCTTATCTTCAAATCATAAAATTATATATATATTTTAGCTAATAATAAAAAAAAAAACAAGCTAAAAAAAGATAAGATTGTTATTTGTTATAAGTAATTTTTGTTTAAACTTAAAAAAAAAAAAATTGTAGATGACATGTGGAAGAAGTGAGATAGTGAAGTTTTTATCAATTAAAAAAATGGTTATGTAGTACTCTAATTTACACTAAGAATTTCAATTTAAATGATAGTATCATATCTAAAACATTCTTATATAATTTATATTTAAAAAATAAAATTATGGAATAAAAAGAAAAATATTTTTGTTAAAAATGTATTAAAATTATAGGATAAAAATAAAATTATTTTTTAATAATTAGTTATATTTAATTATTAATTAGTAATAATGACGAGAAATTTATATAAAAAAATAAAGAAAATTTTTTAAATTAAGAAATTTCAAAAAAAAATTATGTAAAAAATAGAGAGAGAAATGAAAGGAGAGAAGAGAGAGGGGTATGAGTGAGGTAAGGTAAAAAAAAAGGAGATAGGAAAGTTGTGGGGAGTTGGAGGAGGAGTTTATAAGTTTGTGGGACCCACACTAAGGAGTTGGAGGGAGAGTTAATAAGTTTATGGGGCCCACAATAGGAGTTAAAATATAATTGGGCCAAACAAGGAGTTGGGAACCCCTCCCAACTCCACTCCCCCCAACTCCTCAATCCAAACACCCCCTTAAAACTTTGTTTGTATTTGTTGAATTAATGTCGGGTAAACCTAGCCGGCCAACTAGTGTTGCTTGTAAAGCTTGAACTTAATATCGAAAGGGTTAAGAGAAAGTGGATGTCACAGAAGCAATGGAGGAAAAAGCTTAGAAATAAGTTCTGAAGATCTACCTTAGACATAGAACGAGACTCCAAAACCACTAGAACTATGCATGAAATTATCTAAGTTAGATTAGCTATAGAAATATAGGTTTAATCACTTAGCTTCCTAAAGATTTTGAAGCAAAATTGAATAGAAGTCGAATTTAGTTTAAATAGTTTTTTTTTTTTTTTTTTTGTGTTAGCTACGATTGCAATTGCATTTTAGGTGTCATTTCTTTCCAAAGGTGCACAAAGAACTTGAAATCCTTTTTTCTTATTTATTGATTTTCACGTATTTCCTTTAGCAAAAACAACCTCTCAACATTTTTACACCCTTGGTTACCGAAATTTCATTTTGTAAACAAATTTGTGTCATCTTCATAAATTTTGTTAAAAATTGTTCTCTTGGGTACAATACTTTGGAATACCCTATAATTATTACTTGCAATCGACAGTGTGTACTTGCACTAGATTGAAGCTTGTTTTGAATTAAAAAATATTTTGTTAAAAGCCCTTACATTTTAGTCTGATCAAGTTTTTGGCTCCTTGCTAGATGTTCATAGTCTTTTACTTGCTTACGAAGTGCGTCTTGAGAAGCAAACAATTGTTGATCAGTTGAACCTTGTTCGAGAAAATCTAGCTAATTTTAGTTTTCCTCCATAGTTCAAGAAGTTCTCGCATCTTAAGGGCAATGGAAAACAATTTAGATACTCCAAGCAAGGCATTCCACAGATGAATTTTTAGCATTTGACGTCTCAACCATCGCCTTCCTTTTCGCCCAGCCCTGGTAAGTCATCTATCCCCTCTCATTTTATAAGTACAACTAGACCATCTACTGCAACCTCTCAGCCTCAATGTCAGATTTGTGAAAAATTAGGGCACACTGCTCTTATTTGTTATAACCGACACAACCCTCTATACCGAACCACCCCTACACCAGCCCCACAAGCCTACTTTAACCACATATCCAATACCTCATCCTCCATACCCCAACCCAACACCTATACTGATCCACAAATCCCCTTGTCCACCCAACCTTAACCTCATCCGAATGAAGCGTGGTTTTTAGACTCGAGAGCCACTCATCATATGACACCGAATCTAACCAATCTCCAACAACCAACTCCTTATTACAGTGGTGAACATGTGGTTATAGACAATGGTAAGTCTCTACCCATTCTTCATATTGGTTCTCCAAAAATATGCTCATCTTCCTCCCTTTATTCCATTCGTCTAAATTCTGTTCTTCATACTCCCCAATTGTCCCAAAATTTAATCAGTATTTTCAAACTTTATTATGATAATCGTGCATTTGTTGAATTTCACCCTACTCATTTTATCATGAAGGATCTCTTATCCAAGACCATTCTTCTTCGGCGACAACTTAAGGGAGGACTTTACAAGCTATCAACCAATGGTGTTTGTACCCCTTTTGTCCACACCATCAATCAACTAGCTACTTTCCTCTTAACACTCCAAGACCCATCTGTCTGGCATCATCGGCTCGAACACCCTTCCTTTCCTATTGTCAAGCTTGTATTAAATCAATGTAATTTGAAATATAGAGACAATGTTATGCCATTTTGTAAATTTTGTCAAATGGCTAAAAGCCATAGATTGACGTTTATTTCATCGCAATCTAAATCTTTGAAACTTTTCCAATCCACTCCAGACTACAAACTTCTCAAGTCCTTTGGTTGTGTTTGTTTTCCATTTCTTCGCCCATATAACAATAATAAGCTTCAATTTCGTTCTCGTGGATGTGTCTTTTTAGGTTATAGCTCTTATCACAAAGGCTATTTATGTCTTGATCCTTCTAGTGGACGTCTTTATGTCTCTCGTTATGTGGTCTTTAACGAAACTTTATATCCTTTCGCCTCACGGTTTCTTTCTTCTCCTTCCACTGTAAAAAAGTTCCATCATTATCCTTTCTTTTATCATGGTCCTGTGATCCCTAGTTCACCATTGTTCCCCAATTCCTTCTCCTCAATTCCCCCTTTTGTTAAGTCCACTTCTTTTATATCCCACATCCAGCCCACCATAAATTCCTTAAATTCACCATTATCTCTTCCTCCTTGTTTTCCCAGCACCCAACAAAATCAACTCATCACCATTCTTGAAGCCCCCATTTCTTCCCCCCACTCGGTTCCAACATATTCTCCACCCAGCCAGTCCATAATTCACACTTCCCAGTTCAACCCATCACCTCAATTGGTTACCAACCAACCCATTTTACATCTTAGTCGACCTACATCTCCCTCACACACCCACTTCAACCCACATTCTTCTCTTACCACCTCTCCACCTTCCAGTGCTAACACAACCCCAACACCTAGTCTGCACCTCATACCCAACCCAACACCACAATCAATACCCATCCCTCCACTTACCCAGACTACCACAATCAATACCCACCCCATGATTACAAGATCCAAGGCTAGTATACATAAACCCAAGGCATGGTTATCTAAGGCACCAATTGTCAATGCTTTAAATCTCATGGAACCCAAAAGTCACAAAGAGGCCCTTCTTGACCCTCAATGGAAACAGACTATGTTGACAGAATATGAGGCCTTATTGTGCAATAACACGTGGTCTTTGGTTCCCATTCCACATAATAAAAAAATTATTGGTTGTAAATGAGTGTTCTGAATTAAGCTTAAGCCAACAGGAGAAATTGATCGTTATGAAGCAAGGTTGGTTGCTCAAGGGTATAACCAAGCTTATGGCTTTGATTATTTTGAGACCTTTAGTCCAATCATTAAACCTGCTACTATACACATAATTTTGTCTCTTGCTACTTTGTTTAATTGGCCAGTGAGACAACTTGATGTTCAAAACGCTTTTCTTCATGGTGATCTTATTGATGAAGTTTATATGAAACAACCAGTTGGTTTTGTCAACGCTTCACATCCTCATCATGTTTTACGGCTTCACAAGTCCTTGTATGGACTTAAGCAAAGCCTGCATGCTTGGTTTGCAAAATTGAGTTCATGGTTACTCAGTTGAGGTTTTCAAGCATCTAAGGCAGACACTTCCATGTTTATTTTCAGACAAGATACAACTATTGTGATTTCCTTGATCTATGTGGATGACATTTTGGTTACTGGTAACAGTTCCCCCTTTATTTAGAATTTTATTATGGCTTTACAACAAACTTTTTCTCTAAAAGATATGGTTATTTGTCTTACTTCTTTGGAATTCAAGTGGTTCGAAGCAAAGGTGTTTTACATCTATCACAATCTAAGTATATGATTGATCTTCTATCTAAGGCAAAGTTGATAGATTGTAAGCCCTTTAACACTCCCATGGTTGTTGGCTCTGCCTTATCATTACATGATAGGTAGGGGTGTGCACGGTTTGGTTCGGTCCAGTTTTTGGCAAAACCATGGACCGAATCGAACAGGTCGGTTCTCTACCAAAATGAACCGAAAAAATCGAACATTGTCTGTTCGGTTTTGGAACCGAACCGCCCTGATTCGGTTCAGGGCGGTTCGGTTCGGTTAAAACCGTTTTTTTAATTTTTTTTTTTTAACTTTCACAGCCCAGCTCAACGTTACTTTTTATTTTATTAAGCTACTTGATGGCCCAATAATAACTTATTTAAACATGCATAACCTAATCCAAATTTCTATCAAAATTCAAACACAATCAAATACAAATCCATTCAAAATTCAAGCACAACAATCTAAAATGATTTTTTTTTAAAACAAAGTTTCCACCAAATTTTCAAAGTTTAAATATTACAAATTAACCTGCAAATTACATACAATCCAAGATCCATCCAAAGTTCAAACACAAACACAACATAAAATGATTTTAAACTACATAAAGTCCCCATCAAAGTTCATCAAAATTCAAACACAATTCAATTTTGAATTACAAAAGCAAACATAACTCTCCTCCAACTTCATTCTTCAATCATCCAAAGTAGTTACGGTTGATTCTTCATCACCATTACTAATTTCTACAAAAACAAAAAAGACATGCACATAAAAGATTAATATATAAAATATAAATAATAAAGATATATGAAAAAAATTATGCTTAGAAAGAAACAATTACCTGACTCAATCACTTGAAGATGATATGTTGTTGTCTCAATTACCTGAAGAGTATGTACAATTGGTGTAGAACATATCCTATTTTGTGTACAAACAAGAGCTTGAACTGTTCTTGGAGATAATGTACTACGATATAAATCCAATACTCGACCTCCTGTGCTAAAAGCTGACTCTGAAGCCACTGTTGAGATAGGAATGGAAAATACATCTCTGGCCATTTTTGCTAGAATCTTATACTTAGTAGAATTTACCTTCCACCATGCTAAGATGTCAAAATTATTGTCTATGTCAATATCATCCACTACTAGTTCACAGGGCTCAGATATATACTTATCAAACTCAGTCTTACTCTCTTGGTTATCTTTCTGACTCAAGTGTTAAGCAAATTTTAGATAATTACAACGAGCTCGAGGTTCACCAACAACATTAGCATCAACCTTTTTCTTCTCTTCCATCAATTGAAGACTCTTCTTTTTCGCTCTATCCTCCTCCTCATCAATAACATTCTTATACTCATCATACATTTTTCTAACCAAATCTTCAACTTTCTTCCTAATTTCATTTGCAGTCTTTTCATCATATAAATCCGTAAGCATAAACACCACAAATTCAAGCTTATAACGAGGGTCTAGCACAATAGCAACATACAAGAGCAAATTTGTTCTATCATTGTCCTTCCAACATTTGTTAAATTTTGTTTCCATCCTTTTTGCCATGGCACACAACAGAGGATTATCACATGTTGAATAATCTTGAATTTGTTGTTGAATTAAACAAACTTCATGAAAATATAGGTTCGATGTTATAGACAATGAAGCAGATACTTGCAAAGTAACATCATGGAATAATTTCAAAAACTTGGTAAAAGCACGTGCATTTTCCCAATCGTCACTCGAAGGAGTATTCTTCTTCTTATCCTTTCCCAATCCCATAAACTCTAGAGTATATTGTGCATCATCCATTTCTAGCCTTTCAAAAGCTTTTTGAAATTTCTCAGCAACATCTAACATGATATATGTGGAATTCCATCTAGTAGGAACATCCAAACAAAGTGAATTCTTACTACATATTTTCTCAACTCTCACACAACTTTGAAAAGTAGCTAGTCGAGATGGTGAAGATCTAACATATCGAATTGCATTTCTAATGTTAACAATTGATTCATGGAGTTCTTTAAGAGCATCGCCCACAATAAGATTAAGAATATGAGCACAACATCTAACATGCAAATACTCACCATCCAAAATAGTCCCATTCCAATTTCTTACTTTCCTTCTCAAGTAATTAATAGTCACATCATTAGAGCTTGCATTATCTACCGTCACAGCCGAAACACTTTCTATCCCCCATTCTAGCAAACATTTATCAATATTTTTCCCAATGGTCTCTCTTTTGTGATTTGGAATCAAGCAAAAATTTAAAATTCTTTTTTGCAATTTCCAATCATCATCAACAAAGTGGGCTGTGAGAACCATATAATTGAGGTTTTGGATTGAGGTCCATGTGTCGGTAGTTAAACTAACCTTTAAGTCTTTTCTACATATAAATGCTTTCAAACTTTTCTTTTCATCCATGTAAAGTCGAAGACAATCTCTTGTAACAGTGGTTCGAGAGGGCACAACAAATTTAGGCTGCAAAGTAACCGAGTACTCTCGAAATCCTTCTGATTCCACCACTCTATAAGGCAACTCTTCAACAATAACTAACTTTGCAAGTGCTAGCCTACATTTCTCCATACTAAAAGTTGTAGCAACCAAATTAGAACTGGTTTCTCCTTCCTTTTCTATTTTTTCAAGACACAAAAGTTTCTGTTTAACCTCATTTATTCTCCCAGGATACTTTTTGCACTTAGTTCGTATGTGTTTTAACATATTTGTTGTACCATTTTTTTGAGTATCACATGCATATGTAATACCACAGTAATTACATTTTGCCCTAGGAAAATCAGAACTGTCTTCAATCTTTTTAAAATGTTCCCACGCACCTGAAGTTTTATTCGATGTATTACTTGGCTTGCTTTTCTTTGCAACTTGTATTTGTTGTGATGGGGGTGGTGACTTTTTCTTCTCATTGTTCTTTATGCTCGAAGTTGTGGTATCTTGACTGTCACCCCCCATAGTAAACAACTGTTTTAGAAAAAAAAAAACAAAAAAAATAGATTATGTTAATAATAATATATCGATCTGTAACATCTAAAACATAAGATTTAAAACATACAAATGAAACACTAAACAAATAGTTCAACATTAATTCAGCATCAATTAAGGAATGATTTAACTAAAAAAAAAAAAAGCAGAACAAAAATTTAGATACTATTTTAGATAACATTCTGGTTTCTCTCTCTCATCATTTTATTTTTGGAAATAAAAATTATTTGACTCCATACAACTTTATTTTTACTCACAATGATATGCTATGATCTACAAATACAAAAGCTATGCTGAAGAGTCTGAGAAGTATTGTCCAATCCATGCTAAATTATCCATGTACTTTGTATAACTTATATCTATATCTATATCTTTATATATTAATTCAGAACCTTGAAAAAATTTATCTCAGTGGAAGCTTACATTGTAAATAGAGTGACTGGCGGAGGAGACGACTGACGGAGTGCAGAAGAAGCAGAAGTGGAGAGGGTCGGCTTCTGCTTCGACACAACTGACGGAGTGCAGAAGAAGCAGAAGCACGACTGACGGAGTGCAGAAGCGTGACTGACAAAGTGGAGAGGGTCGGCTTCTGCGGAGGAGAGGGTTTGCTTCGCTACTTTGGCGCTTCTGCTTCGCTGCTTTGGCGCTTCTGCAGGGTTTCTTCGAACTTCGAAGTTTGAATGAGGAAGAACGAAGAAGGCAGAGGAGCCATCCGTCAACGTAATTCATGAAGGAGGGAAGAACTGAAGAAGGAGACGTGCGTGATGTTGCTGTGTGATTCATTAGCCATTAGGGTTTCCTTTCAAGTTACATAATGGGCTTGGGTTGGGCCTGGAGGCTTTATCATTATGAACCATGACTTTGTCCATACATAACATCACATATTAGGCTTAATATATATATATATATATATATATATATATATATATATATATATATATATATATATATATATATATATATATATCTGTTCGGTTCTGTTTTCGCCGGTTTTTTAAGGTACCGAACCGAGAACCTAACCAAATCACTCGATTTTCACTACCATTAAACCGAAGAACCAATTTTTTCAAAGAAAACCGAACCTCGGTTTGGTCCGGTTCGTCGGTTCGGACCGGTTTCTGCACACCTTTAATGATGGGAAACCTCTAGAGAATTCCACAGAATATCGTAGTCTTGTTGGTGTTTTATAGTACTGCACTCTTACACATCCCGATATTTGCTTTAGTGTTAATAAGTTGTGCCAATTTTTGCATGCTCCAACGGATACACACATGCAAGCCGTTAAACGACTCTTGAGATACCTTAAGGGTACATTGTCTCTAGGCATATCCTTTACAGCTTCATCCTTGCCATTTGTGTTGTGTTATATTGATGCCAATTGGGCGAGTTGTCTTGACGATCATCATAGTACTTGCAGATTTTGTATTTTTTTGGGATCGAATCTTGTTTCTTGGAAATCCTCCAAGCAACACGTTGTTTCTTGATTGAGTGTCGAATTCGAATATCATGGTATGTCCAATGCCACCGCTGAGATTATGTGGGTTCAGTCTATTCTTACCGAGATTGGTATCAAACCAATTGGGTCACCTATGTTACTATGCGATAATCTGTCTGCCACTTATATCGCCGCTAATCCAGTATTGCATAATCGGATGAAGCATATTGAAATCAATCACACTTCATCCGTGAGCGTGTTGCTCGCAAGCAACTTTCTGTCTAATTTGTTCCTTCTAATGAGTAGCCTGTTGATATTATGACAAAGGCATTGCCTTCCCCAAGGTTTCAAAGTCTTCGCACCAAGCTTACAGTCTTACCGGCTGACCATTAACTTGTGGATGGATGTTAAACATTACTTCCACCATTATCTTTATTCTTCATTTACCATACTGTAACTTCTTATTAATTTTTATTTTCACTGATTTATGTGTTTTGTTGTATGCTTAACACCTGTCAAAATCCTAAGTATTTAATACGAAGTTTCTGCCTCAGCCGTTCAAGCTGAGTACTTCTCTCCACGCTTGATGTATGTTCTCTTAGCCCTACTAATTGCACATATATACTAGCATTTACAATGTGAGCTAGATTTTTCATTGTACTTAATCCTTTTTTGCCTTTGTGTATATCGATATTTACACTATCAAGTGTAAAATTTGAGTTAATCAGGACGTTTGTTGAATGATTTGAATATAAATGACACAAGAAAATGACGGTTAATACCTTGAATTAGGTAATAGTAGAAGGTTTGAAAATGTGTGAAATAAAATCTAACAAATTTGAAAATTGATAAATTCAAAAATTAAGGGAGAATCCAATTGATTTAAAAATCCATAAATCTAGGAAAATGCGAGTCAAATTTGGTTTGAGATAGTTGAGAACTTTTTTTTATAAAAAAAAACTACTTATTTATGGTTGGGGCTGAAGGTAAATCTAGGTATATACTTCGGGTATAAATGGAACAAAATAATTATTCTCTCTCCTCCCAAAAAAATGCTAGCCATAACTCTTAATATTATAGATTTTTAGCCATTTTTCATTATAGCTGTTTTCTTAGCGATTAGTTACAATTTTCCATATAAGTAGCTTCTTAGTCTAAATTCAATTAGGGCTCCAATATTTTGTTAGTTGAATTTTCTAGTATTACCCATGCCATCTCAATAAATCAAGCCATTTTCTAGTAGAGTTGCTTTATAAACACCACTTACTTGGTCATGTGTGAGGTGGTGAGCCTAAAACCATATGCTAAACTAGCAAAACTTGGTGTTGATATCATTGTTTTTTTATATCGAGAATTTCGCCAATAATATATTATTAGCATATCTCTAGATGTTTTTTTGGGTTAAATTATACCAAATCTCCTTGAACTTTGAGATAGCTTTTAATTATGCCTTTGACCTTTTAAGGGGCTGTTTGGGGCACAGGTTCGGAGTCAGAACCCTGAAAATCAGAATGCTGAGGGGTTTGTTCTGGGGGTTCTGAAGCCTGGGAATCAGAAAGTTGTGTTTGGGATGCAGTGTTCTAGAGCTTGGGAATCAGAAAATTGTGTTGAGGGTGCAATGTTTTAAATCTTGGGTTTGTATAGGTTTTTTTCCTCTTTTTTCTTTTAGTTGTTTTGTTCTCTTATTTTCTAGTGGATATTTTGTGAATTGTAGAAGCCATGTATAACATAAATGAGTTACAAAATTGGAACTCTATTTTATAAATTAAAAAATTAGAAGTCTATTTAAGAAATTAAGGAATTTAAAACACTATTTCACCAAGTATTCAGAAACTTATTTTTGGAACTCTATTTTAGAAATTAAAAAATTGGAATCTATTTAAGAAATTAAGGAATTTAAAACTCTGTTTCACAAAATATTCACAAAATATTTTTGGAACTCTATTTTAGAAATTAAAAAATCGAAAGTCTATTTAATAAATTGGAGAATCTAAAACTCTATTTCATAAAGTATTCAGAAACCTATTTTCAAAACTCTGTTTTAGAAATTAAAAAAAATTGGGAGTCTATCTAAAAACTTGGGGAATTTAAACTCTATTTTACAAAGTATTTGAAAACCTATTTTTGGAACTCTATTTTAGAAATTAAAATATTGGAGATCTATTTAAGAAATTAGGGAATTTAAATAATATTTCGCACCGTATTTTGAAACATATTTCAAGGATAAATAAGTTATAAAATTTGAATTATATTTTAGAAATTAAAATATTAGAAACTCTATTTTGCTTAGTATTTTGAAACATATTTCAAACATAATGGATTAAAAACTTTGTTTAGTAGCCATTTTTAGTTTTATTTTACCTTATAAAAAATTGACTAGGTGGTTGAGTGTTGCTTAGTAGAGTGTATGCAATTTTAGAATGGAAACACCCTAAATGTGCAAGTATACACAATCTAATGCAGCAAGTGATAAGTATATTTGTATCGTTCTCCTCAGAGATTAGTCCATGAATTTTACCAAGCTTGAGCTTACTTTTAATGATAAAAGGGGTAACCAAACAAAAACAACATTCAAGGGGGTTTTTTAAGAAATCAAACAAGCCTAACTTAACCAATAACAAGCAAAAGAACTAAAACAAGTAATATCATATGGAATTACTTAGAGTTAAAAGCATGCTTGGATTAGGGGTTTCTTATACTGTTTCGAGGACTCAATGTTGTAGCAAAACTTATGCTAAATCACACCACACAACATTCCAACACGGAATCTTCACAGATTTCCTTAAATTGTAGCTAAATTCCCATTTAAACTACTCAAAATAAGCTCATTACTTGTGTGCACTAAGTGGGTGATTATCCCTAACCTACCCATTTCACTGCAAGCTTAACTTGTAATCAGTCTTAGTGAGAATTGAAGCAGTCAGTTTTCTATTCTTCTTCCCAAAAGTCAAGAAAACAGTAGATGAAAAAGGTTGGTCAAACGTAATTCATCATAAACATTAAAAGCACTTCAAATCAGTGTTCAACAGCATAAAACCATTTAGCTTGAACCTCTCTACAATATAAGAGTTCCCTAATCCTTGCCTTAAGCTAATTAGTTCATAATAACATAAATAAAACTCCTAAAAGCTACTGGAAACTCCATTACAACAATCAAGAAGAGTGGAAAAAGAATAAAAGGAAGAAAACAATAAGATGAGAAGAGAATTTCCCAGGTGAAAAGCTTCTAAAGGACTCCTCCTTCTTCCTCAGCTACTTTCCCTCAAGTAGACAGCCTTTTTCTCATCTCATCCTCTTCTCATTTTCGTAAAAACTCCCTTTCCCAGCCTCCATTCTTTTCAATTCCAACAAGCCATACTTAAATATTCCATCATTTTCATCAAAATCAGGGCTGAATAGACACAGAATGAAATATGGCAACATCCTATTGGTCCACATCTCTCCAGCTGGATTAAATTGAACAGCTCAATTAATGAGAATATTCCTTACACGTGTGAGATTGGGAGCTATACTGGGATAGATTGCTGCAACATTTCAACTCAGAAGGCTTTATTGTATTTCCAGCTCTTCAATAATTAAGATTGCATTCACCTGAGGCATAAATTGTAAGATTAGGCTCCCAATTAACCAGAATTAAGCTATTTATCAATATTGTTAGCTCAGCCCAACCAAACAAGAAAAAGTACACTAACTTAGGGACTTGAACAACCAAAAAACTACCAAAATACCTTAAACAAGCAAGGTTTAGAAAGAGAATTCAAGTAAAAATAAGAAGAGTTATCATCGAGTCGTTGAGGCGATCGTTGGAGTGGTCGTTTGGGTGGCAAGGTCGATGGGGTGGTTGGGCCGCCAGTGGTGGTTGTAGGGTGGTCGCTGGGTGGTTGTCAATAGTGATTATTGGGTGGTCAGATTGCTAGAGTGGTCATCAAGGTGGTTGGATCGCTAGAGTGGTCACTGGAGTGATCACTAGGTTGTAATCAACAGTGGTTGTTAGGTCGTCAGGATAATCACTGGAGTAGTAATCAGAGTGTTCAGGTTACTGGGGTGGTCGGGTCATCGGAGTGGTCACCAGGTGGTTGTCGACGATAGTTTCCAGGCAGTCGGGTTTTCGAGGTGGTCGTTGCTAGTGATCAAGTCGCGAGAGTGGTTGGGTCACAAGAGTGATTGTCAAATGGTTGTTGGCGGTGGTTACGAGCAGGTCGAGTCGCCAAGGTGGTTAGGTCATGTGGGTGGTCGTTAGACTAGTCTCTAGAATTGTCAACAGAGTGGTTGCCGGAGGTACTCGTCAGGGATGGTCAGGTCATCGATGTGGTCTTTGGAGTTGTCGTCATTAGCAGTCATCGGGTAGTCGCCAAAGTTGTTATCGAAGTGGGTCGCCGACAAATGGAAGAGGAAAACATGGCACAAATCTCATGGGATTGCACTGTTGCAATCCATGGGGTTGTGTTTCAAATCCAAGGGTTTTGAACACCTTGGGCTAAACATGGTTTTGAGTTTGGAATCCAAACCCACCCAAACCCAAAACCATGCCTCAAACACCTCCTAAAACTTTCACTTTTACCTTTAAACTTTAATTTTGTTTCAAAACAATTATTTCACCAACTATTATATTAAATGAATGACGTGGCGGTGACTTGTAAAATAGTGGTACATATAGCAAGTTTCAATTATACATCTGAATTTTAGAGTATATTTCAATTTTACCTTATCATTTAACTTTTAACCTGTAAAATTGTTTTAAAACAATCATTTTATTAGCATATTTATTAAAATAAAAATGAAATATAATGCAGTGGTGAATTGTAAAAAAAAAATTGAAATCTTAGTCACATTCAAAATTACGTCATATAATTTGATATGAAATCGTGGATGTATTTTTAATTAATTTGAGGCTTTTTGAAAGTAGACCCTCCGTCATGATCTCCTAGATCCAAGCAATAGTGCAATTATACTAGAAATGAATGTATTCATTCATTCGGTCAACACGACTAGATTCAAAGCAAAGGACACAGAAGTGCTTTTGTGAACTGATTTTCTTTGACGCAGTGGCAGTGCCGGCGGTCGCCAAACCACCCCGTATTAAAGTCCATCCGCCACTGGCCATTTGTACATGGCGATTTTCTCTCGACAGATTACGAAAAACGAAATTTCAAAATTTATCTTCAAATTTGACAAGATTATCAAATTTTGACTTTAAATTTTACCCTGAGTGTTACGATTTTTATCTTCTATTCAATTTCTACTATTTATTCACTAATTTTAATGAAAGAAAAAAATTTAATTTTTACCCATAAACTTGTCAAGTTGTATCAATTTTCACTATAAACTTTCAATTTCATCAAATTGAACTCTAAACTTAGATAAGTGTTGCAATTTTTACCCAATATTCAATTTTTGCTAATCTACCCACTAATTTTAACAAAAAGCAACGTAAAAATCTCTATAAACTCACTAATTTCAATAAAGTCAAATTTAATCAATGCACAAATTAATCATTGAATAACCTTACCAAAATTTAAAATTTTCAACAAAAATCTAGTTGTAATGTCATTTTTTGTAATCTTATCAATCATTCATATGTTTTTGAATTCATTGAATGTGTAGGAGAATACTTAATGATCTTTCAAACGAAAACTAATTAAAGGGTTAAAATTGCAACATTTTTTTAAATTTAGGGTTAAGATTGCAACACTTATATGAGTTTGGAATGCAATTTGATGAAATTAAGAGTTTAGGGTAAAAATCGATATAATATGGCAAGTTTAGAGGTAAAAAATAAAATTTCCCTTTTAACAAAAAACGATATATGAATTTCCAAAAACTCAATAATTTCAATAAAAATCAAGTTTTGCACAAATTTGATACTTGAATAATTCTTTCCAAACTCACAATTTTTAATTTTAAGAAAATTTTGCTCTAATGCTACTTTTAAACCTATCAATTTCGTACTAAACATATATTTTATAATTTATTGAACACACATGAAAATATATTTTTTTGTAACGATTCTTCAAACAAAAAAAAAAGTAAAAAAAATGCAATAGTTATTCAAGTATAAGATAAATATTGCAACACCTTTTCAATTTAAAGAAATTGTATGATTGAAATTAAAAATTTTAGGTGAAAATTGATACACCTAATCAAGTTTAGGAGTAAAGATTATTTTTTTCTCCCAAAAAAATGATGAACAGCATCCTTCAAATCACCTCCGATGAGTGGGTTTAGGGTTGATGTTCTGAAGAATTTATGCATGTATCGGCTAAATATATAATTTAGGGGAATTGTAATGAGTAGCAAAAATATTAGGATATTTGTAAATATAGCCATAATTTTTTAGATTTGCAAATATAGTAAAAAAATTTAAAATTTGATTTTCATTTTTTTATTATTCCAATTTTACCCTCATTGGTATATCGGCAGCTATATCAGTACTATATTTGATATACTTTATATTTGGTATATCAGTAGTATATCTGATATACTTTATATTTGTATATCAGTCAACTGATATATACCTAAAACGAAGTATATTAGTAGTATGTTACTGATATACTACTAATACACTTTTTTTAGGTATATCAGTTAAATGATATACTCTCTATATATTTGTAGCATATCAGGGATATTTTTCATATTGGTATATCACTGATATACTTCATTTTAAATATGTTAATTTCACTGATATACCTAACATTGAGTATATGAGTAGTATATCAATAAAATGAACATATATCATATACGAGTTACTGATATACTCTTGATCAACTTCATATAAGTATATCAGTAGTATATTAATGATATACTCTATGTTAGGTGTATTGTTGGTCTATTAGCAGTATATCACTGATAGACTACTGACAAACTTCATATTGAACAACGCTCGTGGGAAATAAAGTATATCAACAGTGCACCAATGATATAATCTATATTGTGTATATATCACATGCGAGTTACTGATATACTCATGATCAACTTCATATAAGTATATCAGTAGTATATCAATGATTTACTCTGTGTTAGGTATATCGTTAGTCTATCAACAGTATATCATTGATAGACTATTGATAGACTACTAATATACTTCATCTTGAAAAACATGCACGGAAAATGTAGGAGTATTTTTGACTTTTCGCTCCATCCGTTTGTATCTTTTTTTGCTATTATGCTATTCATGCAAGTGGCCCTATAATTTATTCCTAATGTTGGAGATTTTTTCTTAAAAAAAAAAACCAATTTGGTTCCTATTTTGCTTAAAAAGTCTCAAATTTCATTACATATGTGTTTGAATTTTTAAAATTAAGGTCTTATAATTATTAATGCTAAGAAAGTGATGGCTACATCAATTTAAAAGTACTAAGTGAGACCGTAGATTGTTCATGTGTCAATATTTTGATTAATGGGTTAATTTTCTATAACAGCAGTCAATGTTGTTCAAGTAATTACTTACCAATCCACATGAAATGAGGATTTTTTTTTTTTTTTTTTGTATTTTGTATTTTTTTTATTTTGTGCATGTGTAGTTTCAAGTTTGTCTATTTCATCAAATTAAAATAAATATTATTTTCAACTCACTTAATAAAATGAATTTGATGTTAAATTATTATTTTTTCAGTTAATTTTAATGTTTCGTGACACTAAAGATTTGATTGAAAAAATTAATCAATAATACATAAAAAAATGAAATTGAAACTTTTAATAAAATAGAGACTATAAATTGAAAAAAAAAAAAGAAAATACAAAACATTGGGGGACTAAAGTAGCTTCTTTTTTTTAAAAAATAATAATAATTAAAAATGTGTCCCTATAATTTGCACTTAGTTTCAATTTAGTTCCTTAAATTTTAAAATTTACAATTTAGTCTTTATGGTTTGGAATTAGTTTCAATATGGTCATTGCCAAACCTTCAAAAAATTTATGCCACTACAAGTTGTTACTGAATGGAAATTGAATAAATTAAATGAATTTTTTGAAAAATTTTCAATTAAATAGTAATTACTTCATGGAAAATCTCCATTTAGATTGTTATTTTTTCACAGAGAATCTTCATTTAAAAAGAAAATTCTCAACTTCTTAATAGAAAGAAAATACTATTTCATATCAAATTATCTAATTATCCATGCATATGGTTTAAATGTTCAACCATAGGTTCAAACATATTAAATTATCTAAGTTGTTAAACAGTAGAACTTAAAAGTTAAAACTTTATAATAATAATAAGGAAAAATTACCTTTTTGGTCCCTAAATTTTTAAGATTAGGTGCATTTGGTCCCTGAGTTTTAAAAATGTACCCTTTTAATCCTCGAGTTTTGAGAAATAGGTTTAAAAGGTCCCTATGGTTATTTTTCCGTTTGCTACAGTATCAGAATAATTTTTTTTATTAATTTTAATAAAATAAAATAAAAATTATAATAAAAAATAAATTCAAATAATATTAAAACAAAAAACTCCACTATCTCCTCTTTCTCTCTCCTCTCCCTCACCCCCACTCCCCCACATCCACTCCCTCTCTGCCGAAGCTCCTCCCCGACGTCGGCGCCGGCGTCTCCTCTCCGCCATCGTCTTCTCCTTTCCTCTCCTCTCCGCCATCGTCGATGCCTAAAGAGAGAAAATGTTCCACACTTGAGAAAATGGGGAAAAAGAGATAGATGGAGGAAAAAAGAGAGGCTTTGAGAAGAAGAAAGAGCTTAGAGAAGTTAGAAGAAGAAGGAGAAGGAGAAGGAGAAGATTCAAATCTAAGCGCCAACGATGGCAGAGAGGAGACGCCAGTGTTGGCGCCAGAGAGGAGCTTCGGTAGAGAGGGAGTGGAGGTGGGGGCATGGGGATGGGGGTGAGGGAGAGGAGAGAGAAAGGAGAGAAAGAGGAGAGAGAGTGAGTTTTTGTTTTAATATTATTTTAATTTATTTTTTATTATAATTATTATTTTATTTTATTAAAATTAATAAAAAATTATTTCGTTACTGTAGCAAACGGAAAAACAACCATAGGACATTTTAAACCTATTTCTCAAAACTCAGAGACTAAAGGGGTACGTTTTGAAAACTCAGGGATCAAAAAGGTAATTTTCTCTAATAATAATAAAACTTTAATAAAATAATAAATAAAAAGGCAAACAAGGTAGGGGTGAAGAACAGGGATAAGGTATGGAATATTCTCCATTCCCGTCTTCGTTTAGCTTACTGAGAATTTTTTCTCTCACACCTCTCATTTTTTGTCTAAACAGAAATTTTCTGTCGGGAAAAAGAACAACATAAGTGAAGGGCCGTGTGCAGATTTTGAAGCAAGTCTCCAAAGGTGTTCTAGCAACGTTCTTAGTATGATACCTGAATTGAGAGAATTTTATGTAATTCAAAAGTGCAATTCCAGCGGTGTTTCTTTTATTTGTGAGAAATCTAATCCATCTGGAAAGAAAATACATCTACCATTGAAGCACAACACGAAGACAGCTTGTGTTTGGAAGATCCAACTAAATAAGGAGTAGATAAACTATTGCAACATAATTTAAGAATGAAGTTCTTTTATGCACAAGTCAATATTGATCATAAATTGTACTAACCTTTGATTGATTAATCTTATTGTCTAGACGTGTCCTCGTGGAGTAGGTTGACAAATCAAACCAAGTTAAAAATGTCTTGTGTCATCACTCTCTTTATTGTATTGTATTTTACACTACCGTTGCAATTCCACAAGCTCTTAATTGACCTCACATTTTTAACTTCTTGTTACATTTAAATATTCATTAATTGAGTTTATCAAATAGTTTAATATTGTAGCATATAACTAAGCCATCTTTGTTACCATTTTGAATACGTGAAATGTTGTCTATTTTATGTGGTGGCAAACGAATTGATGTTATCTATTTGACTATATTGAAACTAAGTAGAGAAGATGTAGACTAATTTAAAACTTTCAAAACTACAAGGTGAAATTGAAATTGAGTTGAAATTATATAAACTAGACTGGTAATGATACAACCAATATTATTAATTACATAAAGTTTGTCTTGTTCAGTTCTAGAAGAAATTTATTCTCAATCTTCCATGTTTTAAACTTTTTGAGGGTGTTTGGAGCATCGTTTCGAAATCAGAATCCTTGGAATCGAAACCCTGGGGGGTTTGTTTTGGGAGGTTTGAAACCCTAGAAATCATAAAACAGTATTTGGGTTGCAATGTTCTGAAGTCTGGGAGTCAAAAACCAGTGTTTGGAGTGCAATATTCAAAACCATGAGGTTGTGTTTCAAACCCAGAACACAATGGCCCAAACAACGTTTTGGATTTGGATTCCAAAACCATCCAAATCCAACACGGTGCTCCAAACGCCCCCAAGGTCTACCTACCAGTTCTATGACTGACTTATGTATGTGTGTGTATATATATGTATACATTTTTTGTGGGTGAATTCTCCAACACGGGTTTAGTTAAGAGAATCAAAGGGGAAAACAACGATTGAATTCCTTTAGTTCAAACTCCTAAGGGAGTCAAGCTAACTTTGTAGATAACAGAGATTTGTAATGGAGAATATAATCCTTATGACATTAATTATTCGTAGATATTTAGTGATCTGCAAAACTCATAAAGGTGACACAAGCTGAACACTTGGAGTAGCTAGAAACTCTAGGCTAATCTATTTATAAATACAAGGAGAAGTCTCACACGCAAAATACACTATACACAACTCGTACTTGGCTAAACTTAGCACAAACTTCTTTCTTTTGACTTAGACATCATAATATGTTGAGCTAGCATTATATCGGTGTGTAGTTTTTTGTGATTGCAGGCACTAGTTTGTCCTATCTTTGAACTAGAATCAAACTAGAATGACAATACGAATTCAACTATTCTCCAAGGTTAAATTCGAGTCTCAAAATTTTTTTAGGGTATATATATATATATATATATATATATATATATATAATTAAAGTGAGATAATGATGTAGTTATGGACTGATTTTGTAATAATGTAATAAATAATTTATTTTTTTATCTAAAATAATAATAATAATAATAATAATAATAAATAAATAATTTATTTTGTTATCATTTTTTACATAATATTTTATTATCATTTTTTTGACAATATTTGAGATAGAGGATTCAAACATCTGATCTCTTAATCAAAGGTACAAGCTTTATACGAGTTGAGCTACATTCATATTGACATATTTTGTTATCATTCAGTCATTGTTATTTTTGGTATGCGATAATTATAAACATAAAGCTTGAGAACATAATAATTGTATTTGGTAAAAGTTGGAATGAGATTTGTAAAATGTGGTTCAGATTTTTTTACTCATTAGAAAAAATATAATTATACTTTTTAAGAAATTAATTACTCGTAGTTAAATTACATTTTTTAAATAATATTTTATTCCATAAAAAAATAGTATCTTTATCAACAAATTTAAAATCAGTTGTTTCTAATTAGAAAATGAATAATTAATGGGGTTCAAAAAAAAAAGAATAATTAAAATTACAGAAATCAAAATTAATTTTCTTTTTGTTGACTTGAGTTGACATAAAAAGAAACTTAATTTTGATTTCTGTGATTTTAATTATTATTTTATTTTTACCGGCTTAAGTTAACATAGCCAAAGTGATAACTAACATGTATCATCGACTAAATGACTTCATAAAATTGTTTTAGCAATGTTAAAATTATACGAAAAATGAAAACTTTCACGAACACCCAGAATTTGCCATTAATGAAGCAGATGCATGGACAAAACATTGCACAAGACATGTAACTAGGACATAGATGTGCTCATTATGAATGTAATGAAGTTTTTGTATGGCTACGTTTGGAATTTTCTTTTAATTTTGTCTTTTTAAATGAACTTGGATATTCTTTCGTTGCTTGTTTTCGTGGTTGAGAGTTTTATTGTTTTGATGATTGGGTTTATACCGCCAATGAACGTCTAATTTTGTTGGGTTAGTTTTCAGCCTTTTTCAAGCTTCATTTCTTTAAAGGTACTAATTTTCAATTTATTCAGAGTTTATACATTTATTTGATCAAATTAAAACTTTAAGATAACAATTAACTTGCTCACTTTACCATATCAAGAAATTAAGATTCTCAAAAGGAAAATATATATATATATATTCAGACATATTTTTGAAAAAGGAAAGAAAAAAAACACATCATATTTGGCTCTAAAGTAGAATTTAGGTTAAATTATAATTAACTTTAGTATTCAAAACTTTGATCATGATGTCTATTATTTAGTTTACAAACTTTACAGTGTCTCAATTATGTCGCTCAATCTTGGAACATATTTTTATTTAATCTATATCATTAATACCATTAACGAAACATCATTACGACATTCTTACTAAATAAAATTTGGTAAACTAGCATGGTGTTCCATACAATTATATATATCATAATGGAGATGTCACTTCAACATTTTTTGAATGGCAAGGGACAGGGTGGAACCCTTACATGAAAGGAAGCAAAAATTTTACTTTCTATTTTTTTAAAATTTTTTATTTAGTGTTTCAATTCTAAAAATTAAAGAAATACAACTTAAAAGCAACTTTATTACATTAATTGCGCCATTTTTTTCTATTCAACAATAAAGACTCAATCAAAACACCATTTTTTTTTTTTGGAGTATAGATGAAAACAGAAAAGAAAGATAACTATGTTGCACTTGCGAGATGTGAGCAGAAAATCAATAACTAAACCTTGTCTTTTTTTTTTTTGTGACGAATTTCATTAACGAAGCCTTGTCGTTCGTTTGCAAATTCATCTTGTCCTTGTAGTACCTTCCATAACTCAATAAAAACACTATTAAAACCATTGAAAAGTTTAGGTACATTATGAAAACTTTTTAAAGTTAAAAAGTCAAATAGGCATTGTTCCATCATTAAATTTATAAGGTAATCACGTGCCAAAAAAATGTCAGAAAGAGTTAATTGAAAAGTTGTCAATTCGAGCATAGCTCAGTAGAAATAACTAATTATATCATCTCACAGGTCGAATCATCCCCACTCCACAATTGTTAAACTCAAAAAAGAAAAAAAAATCATAATGATTTTGATGTTGTCCCCTTCATTCTAATTCTACGGTTCCTAAAATTCTTAGGTAATTCAAAATTTGTCTTTAATGTTATGAAATTTCTCAATTTCATTTTTAATATATTAAAAATTCTCAAAAAAAATTCTCAATAAGGTTTATTATTATTATTATTAAAAAGTTGTTGAAATTTATGAGCAAAAATTCAATATAGCATTAAATTATAATTTTATAAACATTTTTAACACGTGACATGCCAGTTGAATGTAGAAAAATTTCTTATACTCTCCCATTCACACTTTAAAATTTTCTTCTTAAATAGTTCTTTAATGATGACCAATAATAAAGGGGACTTAATACCTATATTATTGTGGTATAGGAAAATTTCTCCTCAAATGCATATTCAAATGCTATTTGACATATGAAACTAAGTAAAATCCATTCTAACCATCAACAAAATATATTTTCTTCCAAGTGACATATACAAATAACCAAAGATTAAAATATCAATGTTGATATTGATATTGTGATTTCAATTCTACATATATATCAATATCAACAAATATTCCTATAAAAAAAAAAAAGGTAAAATACACTTTTTGTCCCTAGAATTTGAAGTTAATTTCTATTTGGTCCTTAAGTTTTCAAAACTAAGGGGGCGTTTGGAGCACCGTTTCGGAATCAGAAAACAGTGTTTGGGGTGCAGTGTTCTGAACCCTAGGAATCAGAAAACAGTGTTTGGGGTGCAGTGTTCTGAACCCTGGGAATCAGGAAACAGTGTTTGGAGTGCAGTGTTCTGAACCCTAGGGTTGTGCAGTGTTCTGAACCCTAGGAATCAGAAAACAGTGTTTGGGGTGCAGTGTTCTGAACCCTGGGAATCAGGAAACAGTGTTTGGAGTGCAGTGTTCTGAACCCTAGGGTTGTGCAGTTTTTGTTCCCTGGGAATCAGAAAACAGTGTTTGGGGTGCAGTGTTCTGAACCCTAGGGTTGTGCAGTTTTTGTTTTTCCTTTTTTCCTTTTTTTCCTTTGCTACTTTGGTCTTTTTTTTTTTTTTTTTTTTTTTCATTTCCTTATATTCTAGTGGCAATCTTTGGTTAGTTGTAGAATCCTTTGTGTAAGTTGGGTAATTTTTTTTAGTACTTTTGAACGGACCTTTTAATTAGTATAAGAATGAGAAATTTGTTACTGGAAATGCAAATAATTACTTCGTAAAATACGAAATTTGGTTAGGTTTATGGCATGTATAAAAAAACAGTTGTAATAATTTATTGTTTTTTACAAAAAAAAAAAAATGTGAGTTTCCAATGAAAAATAATTACTTTGTCAAATATCAAATTTGGTTAGGTTTATGACAAGTATTAAAAAAAATATTTGTAATATTTTATTATTTTTTACCAAAAAAATGTGAGTTTCCAATGAAAAATCAACATACTTTGTTAAATATCAAATTTGGTTAGGTATATGACAAGTATAAAAAAAAATATTTGTAATAATTTATTGTTTTTTACAAAAAAAAATGTGAGTTTCCAATGAAAAATCAACATTCTTTGTCAAATATCAAATTTGGTTAGGTTTAAGTATAGAAAAAAACATTTATAATAGTTTATTGTTTTTTACAAAAAAAAAAATGTGAGTTTCCAATAAAAAATAATTACTTTGTCAAATATCAAATTTGGTTAGGTTTATGACAAGTATAAAAAAAAATATTTGTAATAATTTATTGTTTTTTACAAAAAAAAAAAGTGAGTTTCCAATGAAAAATAATTACTTTGTCAAATATCAAATTTGGTTAGGTTTATGACAAGTATAAAAAAATAAAACATTTGTAATAATTTATTATTTTTCAAAAAAAAATGTGAGTTTCCAATGAAAAATAATTACTTTGTCAAATACGAAATTTGGTTATGTTATGACATGTATAAAACAAACATTTGTAATAATTTATTGTTTGTTGCAAAAAAGATGTGAGATACCAATTAAAAAAAACAATGGAAGAGACGGGAGAGAGATAAGAAAACGTGATAATGAAAACATGTGCCAAATGAGAAGCAAACCGGTGTGTTGGAAATCAAACCCCCCCTATTTCACTATGCAAAACCATGGGGTTGTGTTTCAAAACCATTGGGTTTTGAACACAGTGGCCCAAACAAGGGTTTGGGTTTGGATTCCAAAACAACCCAATCCAACAGATTGCTCCAAACACCCCTAACATTTTTGGTCCTTGAAATTTGAATTTAATTTTCATTTGGTCCTTGAAATTTCAAAAGTGACATGTTTGGTTTTGAATTTGATTTCTAACTTGTCTCTAAAGTTTGAAATTGATTCTAATTGGTCCTTGAAATTTGAAATTGGTTTCTAATTGGTCCTTAAGTATAAAAAATAAAAAATGTATATAAAAATTTCAGCTCATTTGAAAAATACAAATTATTAAAGTTTAGTCAGCATTTGTTAACTACCATGTCATTATTCCATAAGATCAATTACATCAACTTTACTATGAACCATTTAGAAACTAATTTCAAACTATAAAGACTAATTAGAAATCAATTTCAAACTTTGGGAACAAAAAATGTCACTTTTGAAACCTCAATGATCAAATATAAACAAAATTTAAATCTCAATGACCAAAAGTGTTAGTTTTAAAAATTCAAGGACCAAATAGAAACTAAGTTGAAATCCCAAAGACCCAAAGTATATTTTATCTAAAAATAAATAAAAATGATTTAAATTAATAATTAAGTTATTTTCAACCCTAAATAAGTTATAGATCTTATTGTTAGTATTTATATTCATATTGGTGACTAATTAATGATATTTTCTTAGATTTTATAAGTATTTATACGAGATATATGAGAAATATCCATTCAATTATGTCAAACCTAATAGATATTTTAATCTTAATTGCTCAGGTATCCAAATATGTTAATAAATGATAATTTAATTACACTATCCACTTTCTATTAACAAATTATAACCGATCTTTTTTACCTAAAGGACTCAATTAGCCTCTCTTTAAAAAAAAAAAAAAAAAACTTGGACTCAAGTAGCCTCTTAATCTTAATTGGCTCCCATTTAATGCATCATGAAACCTACCCACAATATCCAAATAGTTGCCACGTAGCATTCCTCAATTTACAAAAGCTGCTCAGCCGCAATCTTAGCCGCTTTATTCCTTTAAAAAACCTCACCCTCGCAGCGGAGCCGAGCCAAGCCTGAGCCGAGCCGCTGAGACTGGAAAAATGAGCTCATCCGCGTCATTCCGAGGAAAAATAAAAAAAAGTATATATATATATATATATATATATATATATATATATATATATATATATTTAATGATAATTAAAAAAAGAAAAAAGGAAAAAAAAAACACAACGAGATCTCAACCTCCACTTCCTGCTTATTCTCTTCCTCCTATTCCTCCTTCCCTCTCTGAATTTTCTCTGGCTTTTCACTCACTCCTCCCTCACCCCTCTGCAACTTTTAGGGCAAACTTAGATCTCTACGGAGGAAGATTTTTCTACGCTCTGCTCGCTGATTTCAGTGCTGTGATTCTAGGTTGTTTCAGAATTTTGTTTTTGTTCCTCTTCGTTTTTCATGCTTCTCCTTTAAATTTTACCTCCAATGGACTCGATATGGAGCCACAGTAGCGCGCCAGACGCTTTTCATTTCGTCATCGCCCTCCAGTTCGCCTTCGGCTTCTACGCCGCGAGGTTCTTACTCGACAGATTCATTTTTCGTGTAAGTTTTCAAATTACATTTGTTTTCTGCTTTACTTTTACTCCTGTACTGCAATTTTGTTTCTCAGTTGCTTCGTTTTTGGTTATTGTGCGGGTGATTTAGAAATGGATTCCGATCACTCGTTATATGAAAGTTATATGTGCGTTTAGGTACAATTTACATATTCACCTGGATGAATTGTTTGTAACTTTTGTGCGACGGCGGAAAATATGAAGAATTGAAGACGAGATGGAAAACTTTAAATGTGTCTCTGCTTGTGCTACTTGCATTTCTTTTCTAAGTGATACATTAAGAATGTCGTACTCAATCTTTTCTCTCAGAAGAAGATAAGGAAGAGCTCGGTTATGTTTTTCTGCGTGAATTTCGAATACTTTTACTGTGCTGAACTTAATAGGTGCTGTTTTCAACATTTACTTAGTTTGGTCGTCTTATTGTAGAGCATCTGGTGGCACTGCATCGGTGATTTGACCAGACATTAAATATTCAATTGTAAATGATAGGTATCAAGATTTGTTGTCTCAATAATATTTTCAATGAAGACGTCTTAGAAAAAGAATTTTCAATGAAGACATGTGGATGTTAACATATTTATGAAGCAAGGAGTTCAGTTGGTCATCATGATGAAATTTTAGAAATTCTACCTTTGTCCTGCTAGTCAAATTTCAGACGGCATCCAATTCCAACAGCAAATATGGATGCAATAGAAAAAGATTTTTGACTGGCTTTTAAAGGCAATGGAAGAACATAAATAGAGGCATAAAAAAAGTAGCTAAAGGGGAACATTGAAGTGGTTAGGCTCCAAATCTTCTCCCACCCATGACAATTGTCCTCAAAAGATCATCCAAATCCTTTTAGGCGGCAGCTTAAAAGTTTCGGGAAACTTGCATGCCAGTGAAATCTTCCATAAAATGTGGAGTTGACTAGGATTTCCTGCCACATCTCACTAGAACCACAATCTAGCCCAAGTGTTGGTTGAAAAGGGCAACACCAGATAAATTATTCCAATCCTTGGTCTCCTTATAAAGAATACAACTATGATAAAAGAAAAATGGTAGAGGTCCAGCTCTAGGTAGTGTGCAAAGTGATGATTTTTCCACCTTTTACAGTATCTCACTGTTCAACTTATGGAAAAAGATGAATGCATTTGACAAGGAAGAGGTTAGATTAGCAAAGGCCAACCGGTAAAGTTACTGAACAAATGCAGAGCCCACACGATTATCCCCAAGTTGATGATTGCGATGACAGCATCTTGTCCTTGAGTGCCTCTTCTTCTTCTTCTTCTACTGAAACAGTACAAAGCCCACACTCTATTATCTACGAATCAATGATTGAGATGACAGCATCTTTAATTGTTAATTTCTTAATCAAAGTGAATTTTCGTGCTTTGCACACTACCGTCAAGATTCACTAAAATGATAAGAAGAACAAATGGATTACAACTGTAATAGTGCTAAAGAAGCAATACTAGTTTTCATTCAGTTATTAATTATGTTTGGATAAATGCGAACATATTTGGTTGATTTTTAAAATTCACATTGTTATCTGCTTAAATTTATTTATTTATTTTTTCAATGAAATGTGGAAAACTCAGTTAAAAGTAAAAATGTGATTGGAAAAATTATTGCACACTGTAGAGCTTCTCTTCGGAGCTCCTTTGCCAAAGCATTTTGTAACTACAGTTTTTTTTTTAGTCATTGCCAATTGGAGGAACTTTTTTGTAATCCTCTGAACTTCGTGGGTTTATTCCTTATCATCCTTTTTCTACTTGGTTCTTTTGCATTGTCAATAAGATTTCTCTGTTACTTATTAAGAAAGGGGAACTAATAATGTTATTCAACTTGTTCTGTTTTCAGAGGTTTGCAATTTGGCTGTTGAGCAAAGGAGCTGCTCCACTGAAACTTGATGAGGCTACCCAGTCAAAGATTGTAAAATGTTCGGAATCAATGTGGAAACTAGCATACTATGGCACCGTTGAAATATGCATTCTAAAATTTGCATACAATGAACCATGGTTTAGAGATTCTAATCAATACTTCAAAGGCTGGCCAAATCAGGAGTTGCAGTGAGTGGTTTACATGCTTTGATGTTAATTTAATTGATGAACTTCATCTTCTCATCAACTAGCAGATCTAACTTGCTGTGTTGTTAGTATTGATAGAAATGCTTGAAGTGGGTTGGTATCCTCTTCTATCTAGATTACTTCTCCTCTATTATTTTTTTAGGCTTCCTTTCCTTCCTCTATATTTTTTTTAGACTTCCTTTCCTTCTTTCATTAGTGTATTTGGGCTCTTTCCTCCATTCTTCTTCTTCCTTACTATGGCAACTTTAATAGTAAGAAGTTGAAATTTTCACTTCTAACTTTAGTGTATTATTACTCTTAAGGTATACATTAAAATGAATTAAAGATTTTTAGTTGTATATGAACTGATCCCTTTCATTTCTTTTTGCAGACTTCCTCTAAAATTGTTCTATATGTGCCAATGTGGGTTCTACATATATAGCATCGCTGCACTTCTTATATGGGAGACTCGGAGAAAGGATTTCTCTGTTATGATGTCTCATCATATAATTACTGTTATCTTGATCGGATACTCATATATTACGAGGTATTCTTAAAGTTCTTTTATATGAGTTCAACATAGCTAGTAGCATTTACTAATTACTAGAAATATTGGTGGCCGTTCCACAGATTGGGAAAATCATGCCAGAGTCTGTTTCCTACTTATGCTTTCATTGGCCTAGTTATATTGTTTCTGGGCATTTTTTTTTCTTTTTCTTGGGAGAAAATTGGCCACCAGTCTTAAGACCTTGTGACTTTTGACATAGAATAGATCAAAGATTCAAAGCTGTGATTGTTGAAGGCTATTTGAATTATTGCATTAGAACAAATGTTATTTTGTGGCCTATTCTCTCTCTCTCTCTCTCTCTCTCAAATTAATTTTCATATAACATGATTGATCTGTTGTTTTGAGTACTTGTAGAAGCACTGTCTTTATTTTTCTGTGGAGTCATTTAAGTTGATATGTATGTATATATATATATATATATATTTGGTTCTAAATAGTACTTAATTTCTACCTTTCACTTTGACATTTACCATTCAAGTACCTTTTAATGAGGTGATGGAAACCTTCTGAATTGAAGTTTATTCTATGAAAATCCTGCATTGTTATGGTCGTCTTGGTCATCCTGATTATGTATTGAGTTCATATACTGTTATTGAAAGATTGAAATGTGCTTTTTGACATAGTTTGCAGGACAACACTCTTGTCGTCTATCACTAAATATAAAATTAGAGCATGATATGAGAACAAGGAGATATTTCTATTTGAGTTTAAATGTCTTATTTGTTTGGAAAAAAAATTGTTTAGATCTTACGCTGTCTTTCGTTCTTCTTTAAAAACTAGACAAATGTAAAGGGCTTTCACATTTCCACTCAAATTTTGATAAAAGGGTGCTACCCTTTTTCTGGATTTTGACTGTAGACCTGATGATAGTTAATAATATAACCCATTAACAACGAGAATATATATATCAACTGCCATGGTGGTATTTAGTATCATGAATGATATATGGAATTATGCAAATATGAAATTGATTTGGAGTTTCCCTACTAGAGTTTTTTCTTCTCTTTTTCTTTTCTTTCTTTTTTTTTTTAAAAAAAAAAATCTACTTGGATTGAAAGAAATGCCAAGACTTTCTAATGACAAACAAATTGTTTAGATGTTTTTTGGGATAGTGTACACACCTTATAGCTCAATTTGGGTCTCCACAAGTTTTTTTAACCTTGATTATGGTTGTTTTCTAACCATCATAGGTTGACCTAATGATTAATAAGGGTCATGGAATAACCTAGGATTTAATATCCTACGATTTTCATGACAACCAAATATAAAGGGTCAGACAGCTATCCCGTGAAATTAGTTGAAGTGCGCGCACTGATATCAAAAGGAAAAAAAAGTTATGGTTGTTTTTTGTAACCTAGGCAGGGACCACCCATCCTCCCCCACCCCTTTAGGATGTAATCCTCTTTTTTCTTTAATTATATTGATGTCATTGTAACTATGTGTGAAAGTTTTGCACATATGTGCATAACTTTATACTTGTGTATTCATGGGTCAAAATTTTGTTTTCAAGCCTCTTTCTGGATTTTTTTTTTTGGGGTGTATGTGTAGCCAAAAATTGCTCGACTATTCTTTGTTTCTCAGCATTTCTTATGATGAAAGTGTAGACTGATTATAATAATAGATAACATTTTAAATCAGGATTTTTGAACTCAATTCTGCAGATTTTTCCAGATTGGATCGGTTATTCTTGCACTCCATGATGCTAGTGATGTCTTCATGGAAGCTGCCAAGGTTTTTAAATATTCTGAGAAAGAATTAGGAGCAAGTGTTTTCTTTGGATTTTTTGCCATTTCATGGCTCATATTGCGGCTTATATTCTTCCCATTCTGGGTTATAAAAGCAACAAGGTTTGTGCTCCTGGTGTTTGATTTTATCTTTGAAGATTTGGTTTAATACTCGCTCTTTTGCCCATCTGATTTTGTGATTGATACTTCTCAGCTATGATCTCTGTGAGTACTTGAAGCTATCAGATGCGAATTCCAGATTGATATACTATGTTTTCAACACGATGTTGTTGATGTTGCTTGTGTTTCACATATACTGGTGGTTACTCATATGCTCTATGATCAGTAGACAGCTGAAAAATAGGGGAAAAGTTGGAGAGGATATAAGATCTGGTATGTGTAACTTTATTGATCCACTTCCATTTTCTCATTAATCAAATAAGAAAAGGGGAACCCTCCAACAAGTCCTGCTTGAGAGTCTTAGATTAATGTAGAATAATTTCCTACAAGTTATTGGTACCTATTGTGTTATTCCATCCAATTTCATTTTTCATTAATGAAAAGAGTTTTAGCATGATTCATATGAGCCTAAAAAGCAGTTGAATGGAAACACCTTCAAACATGCTCTAAAACTATACGGCGAAAAGAAGTACATATATATGTCAATTTAATATTCAAGCAAATATTATGATTAATTCTAAAGTAGTTTCAGATTAAGAAAGATATGTTGACTGAACGAGATAAATGCATTGTTTCGATTTTCTGATTTTCTTTATTAAAATGGGTAATGTCATGGTTTTAATTGATATTGAAATGCTTCTCTTGTATTTTCTTTACAGATTCTGAGGATGACGATTAGATGAAAGATCTGTTGAAGATTACTTTTTGCGCTCATTAGTGATGGTAGCTGTGGGGTAATTACTTTTGTATTTCTTGTCTACATTGGTCCAACGGGTTAAAGAAGTTACTTTCATTTCTCACTTCGCTTCCATTTTTAGTGGTTAGGGATACAAATGTATGGCCATTGAGCATATATCACTTCTCGATATATTTGGTTTATAAATAGGAGATTGGTGCATACTTGTTTTCCAAGATTCTCCTCTTCTGTGGGATTGGAGTGGAGGGCGGTGGGGGTTTAGGAGAGTTGAGAGGCGAAGAAAAACATGAGAGATTAAAAAATGAAAACAGAAAGTCTGTTGCATTATGTAGCACTTTTTTTTTTGCTCTTTGGTTTCTTAGGAGATTTTTGAGGTTTTGCAATAAGCATCATATTAGGCCAGAATTTTTGTTGAATATATAATATTCTTCTGAACAGTGAAAGAAGGTGCCTTCATAATGAACATCTTGTTTGTACTGCAAATGTGTTGGGACAATCTACGAAAGAGAAAACTGAATGAATGTATGACAATCTTGTTCGCCTACTGCCCAGTGAATTACTTGTTCTTCAAGCCAAACAATTATTATTTGTCAATTTGGAGTTTCCTTTCTACCTTTTTAAAACTTGTTTGCATGTTTGAGCTGGAAGATTTTGAATTTTGTTGAGGTTATTTTAGATCTGCAAAAATGCTATTTACTATTATTCTGTTTTTTATTTTGGATGTAAGCGCACTGCTTTGCTCTGTCTGAGGATTTCAGTTTTGAGCCATTTAGTTTGTTGGTTCAATTAACATGTCAATTGATTGATTGTTTGTTAAATAAATGATTACTTTCTTTTTTAAGCAACATTTTAAGTCTCTTATTGATTGTGTGATTTTATTGTCCAATTGTCCACTTTCTTATGATATTATGATACTTGTTTGTCGTGTGTGACAAATAAGTCAACAGATATCCAATAGGTATTTTCATGTCACTATTTAGTCAACATGGTTATCAACCAAGACTACAAAGAATTAGAATCAATTTTATAATTTAGAGATGTGATTGGAACTTTTTGAAATTTAGAAATTAGAAATTAAACACTGCCATCAAAGCTTAAAGGCTAAATTTGTAAATTAACCAAGTTTATTTTGTCAAATTACTCCGAATACATATTACTTCTCATTAGAACACATGATGATTCGAAATAAGCAGAAAATTTCCTTTTTTTATTTTGTCTTATGCTGCAAATACTTCATCTGTTTTATTATTTTTTTTTTTCTAATTCTGGAGAACCAAAAATGATATCTATTATCTTACTGTATGACTTCTCCTATCTCATGTGGGCACACTTTCCTCTCGCCTCGGTCAGGTAATAAGGCAACTTGCATCACGTTCTGGATGTTGGAGTTTACAGTTTTATTCACACCATATTTAAAGGGAAAATATATACATATAAATATATAGTACAATTCGAGTTTTATTAATTGTAGTCTCATTATGAAAATAATTGTTTATTTTACACAAAATAGTTTCCTTTTTGTAGGTTTTATTCTTAGATCAAATTCTATTCTTTCTGTTGGAATAAATGGTATTTTACCTTCGGAAACATTGATCCATTTCCTAGTTTGTGCTTTGCACCTATCTATTTGTTTATTTTGGTTTCAACTTTGGGGAAAATTACTTCTTTTTTTTTTTTTAGTTCTTTAAGTTTCTAATTATGTGTTTTTTGGTCTCTTAAGTCTAGAAAGGTAGACTAAATTTGGAGTTTTGAGAAATAGTTATATTTGGTCTTTGAAGTTACTTCTTTCCCATAGTTACGATATCTGATTGGATATTTTGTTAAAACTAATTTTTTAATATTGGTGTGGAAAAAATATATTTTTGTAATTACCTTTTAAAAACTTGCACCTCTCTTTCCTTCAACTCCCCTCCCTCATTTTCTGATGTGTTTGACCTCGGCCCAAAATTATTGTATTTAATGTAATTCGATGTGTTTAGGTCCAGAGCAAAATTCCCATCTCAAACTCCCCACACGGCTAGGTTTATCAAATCATCCATGAAACATTGCATATAAATCGTTAAACCAAATCGATCAAACGATTAGCAGGTCGGTTCGATTTTCAAACATTGCCAAACACCATCATCGTCCATGTAATGAAAGTCAATGGTCGATTTTTGGTGTTGGTTTGTGTTCATAATTGATACCAATCGATCGAGGTGCACCCTTAATTTTGTTAGATTGTATGCTGCTTTTATTTGGAAAAATAGAAATAAAAGAGTGAAATATAAGTCGAAAAACGTAATAAAAAAATGGTTATTACATATCGAGTTAGACTAGACCTATCCACCTTTAAAATCAATGAGTGTATGTTTAAGGGATAGTGATTTAAATAGTTTTCTATAAAGCTTAAAACTTTAAATAACAAACCCATAATATAATTGCTAGGAAAAATGGGCAAAAATTATTTTTATTGATTAATTTAGTGGTTAACTCTGACTTAGTTCAATATATTCAATTACAGGCTGACATTTCATGAAATTGTATTTTTTTTACTTTTTAATTTTTTTTCCAGTTAAACATATAATATATAAATGGTTAAAGTGGACTACATAAATGAATTTTAGCCCTTAATATTTCACAACTCTTCTTGAATGAGCATAGCTCAATGGTAATAAGCATCTACTCCTTTCTTTGAGGTAAGATGTTCAAATTCCCATATTTTACATTTGTTGTACTAAAAAAATAATTTTTTTTGTTGGTGTTGATTGTAGAACATGCGTAGATTATTCTATAAATTTTTGAGTCATTGATACCATTGTAATAAAAGTTTATATTTGGGGTTTTTTTTTTCCAAATGTTCTTAAAATTCAAGCTATATTTGTGAAACTATTAAAATTTTGGTTAATAATTTAAAAGAAAAGTGAAAAACGAGACACTGGAAAAACAGTGAGAAGATACCGTGTAAATTTTGAACATGGAAAATTGAAAACGGCCCTTCTTATGTTACTAAATAGGACCTTGGTTATTGGACCTTCTCAACTACTCGATTTTTTTTATAAATATTTTACTTTTTATTTTAAAATTTTATTCAAATTAAAAAAACAAAAAGAAAAAATGAAAACTAGTTCATAACAATTTAAGTTTATTTCATACGTATATTTTTTAAAAATTACGTTTGTTAACTAATTAAGTTTGTTAACGAACCGTTTCTTCGCTTAAAATAATCTATAAATCCTAACATTTAAAAATTAAGGTTCCGTTTGATTACCATTTGATTTTTTAAAATTAATTAGTTTTTAAACTTGTCTTCTCTCATTTTATCTACAATAGTTTTCATCTCCCTTTAGGAAACATTTGAATGCTTAGCCAAATTCCAAAAATAAAAACAAGTTTTTGAAAACTAAAAAAAGTAGTTTTTAAAAACTTGTTTTTGTTTTTGAAATTTGGCTAAGAATTGAAATGTTTCCTTAAAAGTGATGAAAATCATTGTAGAGAAATTGAGAGAAAACAAGCTTAATTTTCAAAAATAAAAAATAAAAAATTAAATGGTTATCAAACGGAACCTAAAATAATAGTTCCTGAAAATTTAATTTTACTCGCGAACATTTTTAAAAGGGAAGCATAAAGACAACAAACAAAAATATTATTAAACATAAGTACTTTTTAAAAATACAAACTTTAGAATAAAAACATGATCAAATATTCAAATAAGACCAACATTTTTCTTAGTTTTTAAAATTTGACTAAAACTTTTAAAAATATATCTTTAAAAACTATGTAAACACCTCGGGCCAGAAATTTTCAGAAGAACGAGTAAAATTTCACATCATAACTTTTTGTTTATCTATAATCTTTAATGCTAAAAATTTAAAACTGGACACATTTGAAGAAAATTTTGAAATTTTAAATTTTTTTATAGTCTTTTTAACTATAATAATTAAGAAGCTCTTTCTTCGCTCGCTTAAAAAAAAGTAAATAATTTTATTTTTATAAAATAAAGCATAAAACAAAATGGTTATGAAATCAATTGAGATAATTATTCATATAAAAAAAAAGTGAAATAACTCAAAAGTTAAAAAAAAAATAATAATCTAGAATAGTGGTGGTGCAATGAAATTTCTTAAGGCTTTGGTGTTACGGCAAACGGTAGGTACGGACTTTAGCGCATTAAATGAGAGAGTTCGAGAATGAGTCTTTCATTATAAACTCTTTTTTGCTGTTCAAAACCTCACTTTTGTCGTTTTCACATCACAATTCTCAACAATACACGCACTCCACACTACTCTTCACTTTTACTATTTCCCATGTGGTCCTCAAACTTATAACTAAATACTCTAATCATTGCAATAATTTTACAAAATCCATTTGGAGTTGGTATGATTGCACCGTCCAACTTTTAATTTGAACAACTATTTGCTATGCTTACAAATTCATTGTTGTCATACCTCTGTTAATGGTTGGTTTAATTACAACAATTATTATAAAATTTGAGGGTACAATTGCAACGGTTTTAGTTTAAGGGTGATTGAATTTAAGATTTATGGTTTAGATATTAGCTATAAGAAAGAACTCTTAGGATCTGTTGGGGGCACTGAATGAGTTATAATAACATTGGTTATCATAGTCTGTGAAATTATATAATATTGTTTAAAATACAGAGTTGTTTAATCTGAGGTTATAATAGTCTGTGTTTGGGGTGCAGAGTACTCCAAGTTATTATAACCTACGCCCCAAACAACCCCTTATTGTTTAAATGTAGTTTCTGCATTTTCAAGTTGCAACAATCGAAGTTATAATGACAAAGGTTGATTGCAACAATTTTATAATTTTATAAAGGGGAGAAGTGGTTTCTTAAATTGAAACCTCGAGAATATGATTATAACAACCTATATAATTCAAGGTAGGGCAGGTTTTTATTTTATTTTTGTAGTTTAACTTTTATTATTTTAAATTTGAGGCCACATTTGATAACCATTTGATTTTTTTGTTTTTGAAAATTAAGCTTATAAACACTACTTTTACCTATGAAATATTTATTTTGTTATCTACTTTTTACATATATTTTCAAATTCCAAACAAAGTTTTGAAAACTAAAAAAAATAGTTTTTAAAAACTTATTTTTATCTCTGGAGTTTAGCTAGAATTCAAGTGTTTCCTTAGGAAATAGAAAAACCATTGTGAAGAAATTGTGAGAAAACAAGCACAATTTTCAAAAACAAAAAATCAAGCCCTCGTTTGATAACCATTTGGTTTTTAAAAATTATGCTTGTTTTCTCATCATTTCTCTACAATGAGTTTCATATTTTTTAAGAAAACATTTGAATTCTTAGCCAAATTCCAAAAACAAAAATAAGTTTTTGAAAACTACGGCCCCGTTTGATAATTATTTGGTTTTTGGTTTTTGGTTTTTGAAATTAAGCCTATAAATACTATTTCCACCTATAGGTTTCTATGTTTTTTTTATCTACTTTTTACATATGTTTTAAAAAACCAAGCCCAAATTTGATAACTAAAAAAAGTAGTTTTTCAAACTTGTTTTTATTTTTGGAATTTGGCTAGAAACTCAAATGTTTCTTTAAGAAAGATGGAAACCATCGTAGAGAAGATAAAAACCATTTGTAGAGAAATAGTGAGAAAATAAACACAATTTTAAAAAACCAAAAACCTTATGGTTATCAAATGGGACCTACTTTCTTTTAGTTTTCCAAAACTTGACTTGATTTTTTAAAACATATGTAAAAAGTAGATAACAAAACAATAAAACTCATAGATAGAAGTAGTATTTATAAGTTTAATTTTCAAAAACCAAAAACCAAAAATCAAGGCCTCGTTTGATAACCATTTAGTTTTTAGTTTTTGGTTTTTAAAAATTAAGCCTATAAATACTACTCCCACCTATGGTTTTACTTGTTTTGTCATATACTTTTTGCCTATGTTTTCAAAAACCAAGCCATGTTTTGAAAACTAAAAAAAGTAGTTTTCAAAAACTTGTTTTTTTTTTTAGAATTTGGCTAAGAATTCAAATACTTCCTTAAGGGAGATGAAAACCATTGTAGAGAAATTGGGGGAAAACAAGCTTAATTTTCAAAAACCAAAAACCAAAAACCAAATGTTTATCAAACGGGGCCCAAATAATTACAAAAGAGGGCCCAAATTGATATTAAACATAGCCTAAAATATTATTCTTAATGCATGCATGGATTTATTTCTATCAAAACCTTTTGTGGAAAAAAAATGTTAAATCTATGATGGTATGGTATTGAAAATAGATTGAACACGAGACAACTCTTATTTGGTAGTTTACCTTGAGTTTCTAAAAACAAAACAATAAAATATATGAGCAATGATAACACACTTTGTGGGCTACTTTAATTTATAACTTAAATATTGTTGATCTTTATGATTTTCAGACTATTTTCATGAGCATACCTATTCGTTTGGTAGAAATAGAATAATTTAAAGAAACTAAAAGAATTAATAAGATATATTTATAAATTTAATATTTTAGACCACTATATCAAGAATCAAGTTTATTAAAGCAAAATATTCGAGAAAATAGCATTGAGATGCTATTTGAAGCACCTCAACACTTGTAACAGTGCTAAAGTATGAAAATTTGTAGAGCCAATGTTTGAAGTATTCTTACCAAATTTGTCATTGTGTCTCAACTCCGCATAGCATCTCAACCCTATATAGCGTCTCAACACTTTTGCCTGTAGCATCTCAACGCTGCCACACAGTTTTTCTTCTAAAAAGTAAGGTTTGTTTGTGCTATAAGGGAGGAATTAATTTGGTGGAGAAAAGTCGACAATTTACGATTTTGACCAAGATGGAAGGCAAGGAAACCATTAGAGAGCTGAGGAAAGAGATTTTCAAGAATTGGGTTTGTGGAGATTGAGTTGGGGGCAAAAAATTGAAACAACAGGATTTAACTCTTCACCTTTCCCTTTACTTTTTGTACCTTATTTTATGGAGTTTAACTCAAGACTTTGTGATTTTATTTTGATTATGAGTAGCTAAATTACTTATTTTTAGGAGATTGATGTAGGAACTACTGTATGGATTGATATTTTTTCTTCATTAAATGAGTTTGCATGTTCTATTTATTTATTTTGAGAAAAGAAGCTTCATTAAAACGAACCCAACAAAGTACAACCAACCGACTCATTAAACACAAAGGGAACCCCTAAGGGATGAGAAAAATCCCAACAAACTTATTCATCTTTTGAAGAGGAAGAGCTTATCACTGGAATACAAAAATCAGGAGACAAAAAATAATGCGCTAAAAGATGCGCTGAAAAGTTACATGACTTAGGACAAAAATAAAAATCAATGCTACTGAGCGAGTTAGCCAAAACTAGCACCTTGTCAGCAACATTCTTGACTTCAATAAGGTCTTTTGAATCGTTCTTCAGTAAATCGATGGCTTCTTTGGCATCGAATTCTACAAGTCAAAGGGAGAGGGCCGAAAATAATCTCACGTAAGTGTCTCAAGCCTCTCAGAATCGTTTCATCTCCAATTCTTTTATGCTTCATCTTCTTGACAAGCTTTGAAACCAGGCACTAATCGAAGAACCAGTTGAGTCACGAACAATCCACCCAGTACCACCAAGCTTTTTTTCTTCATTCCAAGAGGTGTCTGTGTTCAATTTCCATCGATTTGTAGGGGGCTCCATCGTAATTGACTCGACTGGTTCTCTAGCCTTTCAGTTTTCAGTAAGCAAGTATCTTTAATTTCCTCGTCTAAATTGAAGCTTTCGATTAGCCTGATGATTTGATATTTACATGGCCTAGATCCACTGTAATTGAAAGGATTCCTAGAATTCCATAGGCTCCACATGACAATGATGACTTTCCTAAGCTCCACCTTGCTTAATCTCTCCATTAACCAATCCCAATAGGTCTTAGGGTTCCAACCATTCCTACACAGATAAAAAATCTCTCTTACTTGGGGGGCAAAATTTTCCGATATGACTTTAAAAATTTACAGTCCCACACAAGATGTGAGGTAGTCTTGAGTTCTTTCCTACAAAACAAACATAAAAGATTAGTATCAATTCATTTGTTAATTATGTTTTGCATAGTCGGGATAATATATCTTGGATTATTTTCCACTCACAAATTTTGGCTTTTGCAAAGCATTTAGTTTCCAGAAGAATTTTCATCCTTTTCTCAAAAAAAAAGGAGTTCGAAGAGGAAGCCGATCCTTCTTGGGTGATGTTTGTGGCAAGGTGATAAGCACTTTTGACTGTGAATAATCCTTTTGAATCTAAGCTCCAAATAATCTCATCCCTAGTTGCCCTAGACCTGAGGAGAATGTTGATAATGGCTTTCGCATACGCTGGGATAAAATTTCATCTAATCTCGTTCAGCTTCCACTAACCATTATCGTCAATTAGACTTTTCACACGCCTACCCTTGAAAGTATCTTTTGTAACCAGTACTTTGTTACTACTAGGCCTATCTAGCCAAGGGTCGTCTTCAATATTCTACCATATTATGTCAACTTAGCTAAAATTAATCTAATGAACGATGTTGTGGGTTGATTTAGTTGTTGGCCTGTGAAGCACAGCCCCCAAAGCAAGCAAGGAGGCCCAAAGGGCTCAAATTGTTGAAAGAGGAGAAACATGTTCCTGAGGCCAGATGCTGAGTGGAGAGCGTGCTGACTACCAATAGGGGAAAGACCCTATGTGCAGCCATGACACCGTGATCGAAGCGACCAAGCACTATAAATACTGGAAGCATACTTTCCCAATAGGTACAGAATATCTCCCAATTTCAGCCCTATTACTTCTGGCACGTCACTGACTTAAGCATTGGAGGGTGTTGGGCAGAGCATCACACTAGTGCTAGATTTTCTCTTTGTGCAGGTGACCACCAGCATCACTCCCAACCTCGAAATATTGTGTTCAAACACTTCAGACCGAGTAGACTAGATTCACGTAACAACAAACATAATACATCTGTCATCAATTATTAATAGTTTTCTTAACAATAGAAACTAAATATAAAGTATAATCAGGGTGCGATCATACCAGCACTAATGCACCAAATCCCATCAGAACTCTGCAGTTATGCGTGCTTGGACAAAAGTAGTACTAAGTTGGGTGATCACTTAGGAAGTCTTCGTGTTGCACCCCTTGAAATTGGCTCTTATTAAAGCATACTAAATAAAATTTATAATTTAACTTTTGTTTCAATTCCATTTTTGTCTGTGAATTTTTAAGTTTATTCTATTTTATTTTTTAAATTTTAAAAAATGTTTACTTTAGTCTCTACATTTTTAAAAAAAAATCATTTTGATCATTCCTATTATTTAGCTATTTAATATCCAACTATAAAATGTCCATTAATCAATTATATGACCCTTATACATAGACATGTTGGCATGTTAATATACATAATTGAAGTTCCACATTACTCATTTGTTAAAAGCAAAATAACATTAAGAGCATGTTCACGTTTGTAGAATTGTAATCAATCAGTGGGAATCAATTGTGGACCCCACTCCCTATGCTGTAATTCTATCATGTAATTCCATTACACCAAAAGGGTACTCAATCTTATTTTCATTGATTATTACATGGGACCCACCCCATCTTTTTGGCTTACTTTTCACCATTTATCCATTCTCTCTCATTTAACCTCGTGATTATTCTTTCTTTCTTCTTCCTCCTCCTTCCTTCTCCTTCCCTCTTCCTTATTTTTTCGTTGATAAAAAACATTAAAATACATAATTATTTTTATGGTTAAATTTCATCTTATCTGTTTCATGTAATTCTCCTCAATCTCCTATTTTTCGTTTGTTTCCTTTGATATGGCGCAATAATAATAACACTTTTGACCTTTGTTTTGGCCATGGAGGAAAAGCCATAGTTGCAGCACCATAAATTTCTGGTCTCACAGGTTTACTGACCCTTTACATAAATTGTGACCCTCTTCATATATCGAAACAAAGTTGAATGAAGCAACGCCAGAGAAGAAAAGAATTTGGAACTATGTTAGTATTTTTTTTAATGTGATTTTTAACCATATTTGCGAGAACGATAATGGGAGCTAAATCAGCAATATCTAGATATAGATTGAGAGTTAGCGTTTTTGGCTTTTATTCGTGATTTTTGACCATATTAATATGGCATTTTTGTTTTTATCCGTGATTTTTGGTGATATCAATATCGAGATGAGTTAAATAGATTTTGCATTTTTTACATGATTTTTTTGTCATTTTTGACATATTTGCGAGAATGAGAGTGATGATTAGGTTTTTTTTCACCAATTTTTAGTTTGGTATGTTACAATCATTTTTAAATAAAATAAATAATATTATTTATTTTAAATCAAATAACTTCAGATTTTATTTTGAAAATTATGAATTTTTTTCTTTTAAAAATATTTATATCGAGATCAATTATCGGTGTTTTTTGGCCATTTGTTTTGGCACATTTGTGATCGAGAGGAATCATTTTTTTTCTCCCGTGATTTTTAGTTTGATCTGTTAAAAAACATCATTTTTAAATAAATTAATAATATTATCTTATTAAATTAAATAATTGTAGATTTTATTTTGAAAATTTTGAATTTTTTTTTATTTATATCAAGATTATGTATTTTTCCAAATTGAAATTTAAATTAGATGGGTGAAATTTAAGATAATTACTATTTTATTTTTTAAAATCCTACTTTTTTTTAATTTTTGATTTAGGTATTAAATTTTTTCATAGTATAAAAATTTGAATAAGTAAATAAAAATAAAATTTTAATAATTAAATAAAAATGAAAAAAAAAATATTTTAATTATGGTAGCATATTCTTTAGTTACTACATTTTAATTAATTAGAAATATAAAACAGGTATTATGGTAATCATACTTATTTAATTCAAATTTCAGATGTAAGTAAACAACACTAATTAATGGAATCTCAATTATGATTCAGTCAACTCCAAGTAAACACAATCAAAGAAATCTCATTTTTATTATGATTGATTTTCTATTGAAGTCTATTTTCTTTACAGGGAAGTAAACGTGCCTTAAAATCAAAGTTGTCAATTTTTTTTTTAATTTTCAAAATGAAAGTACACAACAAAAATAATATGAAAAGTTGAACGACATTTAAACCTTATAACTTTTTGTTTTTAAAAAGAAAAAGAAAAAAGGAAAGAGAGGAGAAAAGGGCGAAAAGACATATTTACTCACAAGACCAGGTCAAAAAAATGGAAACAATAATATATTATATCATATTATATTACATAAATATCTCAAAAGCTTTGTTATTTACGAAGTCAAACTGAATATATTTAAATTTTTTATTTTAAAAAAATAAAAATAAAAAGAAGTCAAATTCTATGTCTGTGGGAAGATCCTATTTTGGGTTTCACACTTAGGACATTCTGATCTGACCTGTCGAGCCCTTCCAGAAGTCTGCTGCCCTTTTGCCTCCGTCACATTCTTATTGTTGTTTTTTTAAAAAAATAAAATTCATCTTTATTTGATTTCATTATTTATTTATTTATTTTATACAATTATACAAATTGTCTTAACTCATAAGAATATATAACTGATTAAAATTTTAAAATAATGTAAGGATTTATTCGCCTCAAAATCTCATTTAGCACGAGCCCTGTTTCAAAATAGTATTTTATTTTATACATAAATATTTATTGCTTGTCATGTTCAATTTTAATATACGTCCCCTTAATAAATTATTATTATAATTATTTTTAGTACAAAGAACATGAATTAACTATGGAGAAAATTATAAAGAGATCCAAAAGGGTTTTTCAGTCCAAACTTCATCCACATTGAGGCTTTGTGTTCTCTGAGCCAACTTATGAGCTGCAACATTATTGGTTCGATGAATATGATCAAATGTAATATGAGACTTGGTGTTTGCCAGCTGTTGTATTTCACGTACAAAGCTCTGAACTTCCATCAAGTCCTCGATTTGGCCATTAATAAGGCGAATAGCACTTAAAGAATTCGATTCAACTACCAAAGGAAGTGTTCAGTTAAGGTATAGCTCATAGACCCCTCAGAATTGCTTCTAGTTCCAGGATTAACATTGGCCATTGTCAGTTAATACAGTTATGTCGAACCCCAATAATATGGTCATCACTATCATGTATAATCCAGCATAACCGACCTTCATTCTTTGTTATGCCATTCCAAAAAGCATCTTTGTTGATCTTTCGACTTTCTGATAGTGGATGACTCCAACCTGTTAAATCGGAGTGAGCTTCAACTACACCATTTTGTATAAGGCGTTGTGAACTATGCATGATCTCTTGAATTTGAACATCTGAATTTGCCATTATTATTTTCCAGTTCAACTGAGTAGTGGGAGTATGATGGACCGCCATATTACGACAATTCTAAATCTTCCAAATAATAAAATGGAAAATGTTCATCTCGTCTGTTTTCGTGTTGTCCTGAATCCACGAAAAGAAATCGGTTGCTGACCACAAGTCATTGTCTACAAAAAACATACCAGCATTAGTAAGAAGAAATTTATACTAGAGTTTAATAGGTACGTTACAACCCCAAATAAAATACTATAAGGAACGGATACAACAAATTCAAATGATAGCAAAAATTATTTTCAAATTGCAAGTTCGGTAACCGAGGTTATAAAAATATATGAGGTTGCTTTGTTAACGAAAAATGGATGAAAAATCAATGAGTGAAAATAAGAGATTGCAAGTGGTTCAAGCACCTTTTAGAAGAATGCTATAAAAAATGCAATTGCAATCGTAGCTAATATGTGAAAACTAAATAAACCGAATTCGACTCCTATTCAATTTTGATTCAAAATATTTAGGAGGCTAAGTGATTAAACCTATATGTCTATGGCTAATCTAACTTAGATATTTCGCACACAACTCTAGTGATTTTGGAGTCTTGCCCTATGTCTAGGGTTGATGTTTCAGAACTTATTTCTAAGCATTTTCCTCCATTGCTTTTGTGACATCCACCTTTCCTTAACCCTTTCATTATTAAGTTCAAGCTTGACAAGCAACAATAGTTTGCCAACTAGGTTTACCCAAATCTAAACTTAACAAAAACAAACTAAGTTCACATGCTAGCTAGTTTGGTTATGCTTTAAAGTTTTTACATTTTTCCTTAGGACTTTCACCAACTTGAACCCCTAAAGAAAACTTAGCGCATTATGATGGGGATGAAAAAGAACAAATGAATGGATACAAAACTCATAATTAAATAGCCGAATACAAGGGAAGAAAATTCCAAAATATAAAGGCAACCCAAACTGAAATTTATTAAGAATACCTTGATATAAAAATTAATCCAACAAATCAAAATACTCACAAAGGAAATTAAAACAGTGCTGAAATTCAAGGATACAACTTAAACCCATAATTTCAACGATAGTACTTACTGAAGAAAAATCAAACTCTTGTGGAAATGCAATCCTAATTAATCAACAGATCTTTTATAACTAAGAATAAAGAAAATTAAAGGACTCAATGGTTAACAAAAACTTACAAAATTGAGATTAAAACAGAACCTAGCTATAGAAAAAAAATGAATGAAAACAAAGCAGAAGATCAATACTGGACGGTTGTTTCCTTGCTTTGATCAAACCATATACACCTTCAAAGGCGATTAGCTCTTCACCTCCTCCAACTTTCATTGAGGAGGGATCAATCTCGAAAATTACAAAGCAAAATAGAAGAAAAATATGGTGGAATTTGACAGAAAATAAGGAACTACAGACAGTGGGCGAGCAGTAAACCCCAACAGCTTTTTTGCTTTGTTCTTCTCGTTTTTACAAGCATCGAGGGCTAGGGTTTCTATATTTACTCTTCTACAACCTTGGGTCAATGTGTAGGTATGAAATCGGGCTGAAGAATCTCCCAAAACTCAAAAAAAATCTCCATGAATCTCGTGATTTCCGTCAACCTCGTGTTTTCCAAATTTTTCAGAAAATGCAATTTCATTTCAATTTCATTTCAATTGCATTTATGTTGTATTATTTTTTCAGATCTGCCAAAATTTTCTAGAAATGCAATTGCATTTCTATTATGGAATGCAATTCTATTTTGTGCTTGTTTTTCGAAGGAATGCAACTGCGTTTCCAAAATGAAATGCAATTGCATTTTGTTCTTGTTCACAAACTTGTTTTCCCAAAGAAATGCAATTGCATTTCCAAAATGGAATGCAATTGCATTTTTTGTACTTGCTCCAAACATACACAAAAATAACAAATTAGTATAATTTTCAATCTCTTTTCAACTTCTTTCCTCTTTTTCATTACTCTGACAAGTTTTTATGAATTTATCTAATCAACACTATTTTTAGCTTGCTCGTCATACAACAAAACACACAAAAATGACAAGAAAAACCTAGTTTACAAATAATCCCCATAAATTAGAATTATCATTACTTTTGCTGGGCTTTTTGCCCAGTCGATAATTCTACCCATAACAATGTTAGTTTATAGGAATGCTGTTATAGATGATGTAATAAATGTCTTCTAATTTTTACACACCAATTGCCCTGTCAATTTCCATTCGTCATTTTATTGAAAGTATCTTCAATGGTATTTTTTTTTTTGAAACCTATTCCAAAGTTTAGAGGTATTTTGTATAATAACAAAAAATATATATATATAGATATAACAGATAAACAATAATGAAATTAAAGAAAGATATAGGGAATGATACAACTGAAAATTTTTAAATTCTATTTGAGAAGGTGTGATAGCTCTTCATAAAAGAGTTATTCTTGCTTTAAATCCCTTACCAAACTTGCTTGTTTAAGGTGTTTTGGTAGTTTTTGATTGCTAAAGTCCCTAAGTTAGTGTGTTTTTTCTTATTTGGCTGAGTTAATCTAAAGGTCTCGATAAATAGCTTAATTCTTGTAAATTGTGAGCTTAAACTTCAATTTTTGTCTCAGATGGGAGTCACATTAAATGTGAAAAGCTGGAAGATGAAATATGGCCAAGAGAATAGTTGTGTTGAAGCATTCCTTTCATTAATGCGCCACTTGATACGCATGTGCAAGAATTTATCATTAATTAAGTTTTCAAAGATTAGAGCCAGCTGGATTGAGGTGGACCAATAAGGAGCTACCATGCCTCATGCCCTATCTAAACCAGCTGGATTTATCATTAATTTTGTTTTAATTTGGTTACCCCTTAATTCATTAGAAGTTAAACTCAACTTGGTGAAATTCCTTAACTAATCCTTGAGAAAATGATTAAATTACTTATCACTTGCTGCATGAGCTGTGCATACAAATTTTTAAGAAATTTTAATTTCAAAGTGGCTATTGACTAGATTTTGCAAATGCCAACTCTAGCATACGAGTGTTCTCTTTTTCTTTGTGGCGGGGAACAGGAGGTTGAGTGGGAGAAAAAGAATTCCCTATGACTTGGATAAATTGAACATCCTCATGCCCACCCTGTGTTTCTACTAGTGTATATACATGGTCGAATATTTGAACTATATATGTGGATAATTTAGATAATTTGATATGGAATATTATTTTTTCGATTAGGAGGTTTAAGAATTTTTTTTTAACTAAATGAGAATTCTCCATGGGAAAATTAACCATTTAATGGAGATTTACTATGAGAAATTAACTATTCAATAGAAAACTTTTCTAAAATAATTTATTTAATTTAGTTGATATTAAAAAAAATTTACAGGAAATAATTTTTCGCAGGAACCTGATTCTCGTAAATTTCTCATAAGGAATCCCAACTCTGATCTCTGCAAAATTTAATGGAGAATCTCATGAGGATAAGTAGGGGTGCATGCGGCTTGATTCAATTCGGTTACTATGCAAAATCGAAGTCGAACCAATAAAATATAAGTGCAAGAAAAATGAAAATCGAAGCCAAGCCTATATATAGTGCAGGAAAAATGAAACCGAAGTTGAACCTGCCGACCGAACCGCCTAGACCAATGGTTGTAAGTTTTACTTGAAAGTAAAATGAAAAGGATTCATTAACTTCTTCTGAAGTGAAACAAAGACTTATCTCTTAAAAAGAATATAATTGATGTCATAAAGAATTAGGTGAAACAGTGGATGACAATGATATTTGGTAACTTATCAATAGCCTTTAAAAGAAAAATGTTGAGAGATATAAGGTTTGTCTAGCTTTTATGGTTTCAATTATTATTAGTGTCATTAATTATCAAGAGGCCTTCTTGTAAATTTGTGACAACACTTAGTAACTCATTATTCTTAAAGTTATATTAGATAAATATAAGAATTGATTTCTCAATTGTATGTTTTATGAAGTCAAAACTTGTAAAGCTTAGAAACTTTTGATTTAGTAACACAGTTTCAAAGGTTAAAATAAAGTTTAGAAACTTTTGATTCAGTAACACAAAATTTCAAAGGTTAAAATTCATCTTTGATCTAAATAAGGATTTTTTTTTTTTTTTTTTTTTTTTCAATTTCATAAGTTCCACAAAATAATTATCACATAGGGTCTTAAGGTAGATAAGAGTGATAATTATGAATTACAAGTTTAGTGGGAGTAAATTTATTTTCCTAGTGTAATATGTCTTGACATAGTAAGGCTATGATACAAGATGAAAAACTTATATAGACATCTCTTTTATATTGTGGATACTAAAGAGATAAAAAAAAAATTCATGCTCAGAGATTAGACCTTTTTGCTTCACTATTCATATCAAGAATAAAAGGCAATTATTTTGACAACTCTTAGTTGGATATAAAGAGTTTTAAGGTTTAACAAAAGGATACATGCTCACTTATCAAATCAAATAAAATAGAGATCATAAGGCAATTTGATTTTGATAATATGAGTTGCCAACAAAATCTACTTTCGAGGCTATGTTCACTAATTGGTTAAAAGGTACTACAGTCATAAGAGTGACAAATAGATACTTGTAGTGATTTTCACAATTTTAATTTGTGTTCATAGCATTTTGTGTGGTAACAAACTAAGAAATTTTTAATCTTGTTATTAGGTTGTCTTGACAAGAATTTTTTTTTTTCATATTACAGCAACATAAGACTTTATATGAAAATTATAAGCTTTAGTTGATAAAGAAAAATCAGAGTTTTTCTTGTATCTAAAGGCATACAACTCCATCGTTGCGAATCCGCTCATTAAGAACTTTCACACAAAGTTTTAGGAGTATAAGACTCATACAAGTGTGAAAATTATGGTACGACATTTGAGTGGGAGTTTATGCTTTCTTAAAGTAGACACATAGTTTTGTTTTTTGCAAAATAAGGAAGATGAATTGTCTTTTGTTACTCTAAATGATTTTCTTTCTAACTGTAGTTTTACATAAGGCTAGAAAGAATACAGTTTGATCTCTCTAAAGAATACAGTGGACCAATTGGGAATAGACATGTTTAGATCACATTACATGTAATTTCCATGCTGCTCTTTCAAACTTGATCCATGTCATTGAGTATATTTGGTGTGGTGATCCTTGAAAGTTGAGTTGCGACTATACATGTGACAAAAGCCGCCTTGGTTCCTCATTGGTATACAAAATGGATCGAATTGTGATTATAGGGAAGTTTTTGTTAAAATAGCATTAAATTGTGCACTAAAGAATAAATTAATAACTATTAATAAGAAAATTATTACCCATGTGGGAGATTGTTGGAATTAATTTAATAATTAATTCATATGTGGGTAACAAATTAAATGGCAGTTATATTTGGGCTATTTAATAGGGATATTGAGTGATCTTGATTATGATCCCAAGACTTCCCATATTGTGGTGTGGCCTATTGAGCATAAACCAACCCGTTGATCTTAGGGTTTCCCACACACTATACCTTTTTAGCCTCTTATTCCCATCAGATAGAGAGGATTGCCCATCTTGATCTAGGTTGCATAGTTGAGGAAGACCACAAACCACAAATTTTACAGATTCAACATGTCTAAAGGTTCTAGGTAATTCTAATCTCATTTAGTTTTAGTTTTCTTTCATGCTTAGATCCTTTTATAAATCTTGTCATGATTGTTCTTGAATTGTATGTTTTTATTCTTTAATAATTATGAATTAAGTTTGGTTAATAAATTCCAACAAGTGGTATCATAGCGGTTTATGCATGGTAGATTACTAAAGTTTAGTCAATTTTTGTGAAACATGTTATCTTTCCTTTGATTAATGAGATTTTGGTTCGATACGATTTTAGAATCAATTTACATGTTTTGTGAATTGCTCGGACTTTTGAATAATCGAATTTAATTCTAATGCTTGTGCATATTTGGGTTGTATCATTAAGGATTAAGGATGTAATGTATACTTTTTATATACATAATTGACTCAAGAAAACAAAGTTTAAAATTATCAAAAACTCTAATATGAACTTTGGAGATCGAATCGGCTATATAGGGAGCAATCTGTCAGCTATGAAGAAAATACTCAAAAAAGAAAGAAGAGAGATTTGTGGCATTGCCACTTGAAGGTTACGACACTCCACCACATGGATGCCCTAACATCATAGTTAAAGAATGCAGTGGGGGCTTGGCCCACTGCAAGTTCATGTGTAATATATGTATATGTATGTGTGTATAATTTTATTTGCACATATAGATGTGTTATTTTTAGTTCTCCAATTTGATATGCACATATAGATGTATATAAAGTTTACATATGTATACTGTTATAAGTATTTTGGGCATAATAAAGTATGGAAGCTTTTAATTTTCCTTTTTTGTTGTGCTTATTAAAGAATGATTTATTACAATGAATCATTGAAAGTTTATAAGTACTTGAACAATTTGTCTAATTTCGTTTGAATGTTTTATAAATTGAAACATTTAAAGTTATTAGATATAGTGTATTTGTTGCTTATGTGGATTGTGATCGGCCCAAAGGAATGTTACAATTTGACCAAACAACAAACACACATCCAATAATAACTATGGATAACATAATGATGTGTCCTTGAGGTTGTTAGTCAACCCAAAGGAAGACTATCATCTAAAAGAGATAAGTTATTAATATTTTATTATTGGATTCTAAATTTGTTGCCCAGTACCTATGTCAGGTTGTAAGGTGGGTTGAAAATCCAATAAAGTTTCTTTTGGGGTAGTTCAGTTTTTATTTTTGAAGACTTTTTCCCATTATTAAATTATGCAAGTAAAGATATTAGTCTTAATTTTGAAAATGGTTTTGGTAATTTCATTTTCGTGAATATAAAATTAATAGTAATTAAAGATAAATATTTTGCATAATAATTTGATTTTCTTTATTGGTGTTGGTTTGATGGATCATGCTGCCAAAGTAGCCTCTGATTTTTTATATTGACATCTTCATAATTAATTAGATGTTTGTGGACCTATTGTTTATGCATTCTGATTGTCAGACCAAAGGAATGCGTCAGTGATCTGGCCAAATAACAGGTACACTTATGGCTAGCTGGTGATGAACATGGATAATATAAAGTTATGTCATGTGAGTAATTGTTGGCCCAAAGGAAGGATTTCACTTGACATGATTGGTTATCAATGTTTCATCATCACATTGAGAGTACCGTTTACAAGTTGATAGTCAGCTCAAAGGAAGGCTGTCAATGTTGTGTTTGGTATCTTGTTGTCCTCATAAAGTTTAAATCCATTGTATTTTTATAAATACTAATGTTATTTCTGAGCATGTTTTGTTATTGATTGAGTTATTACTAAATATTATTTCATTGCCTTATTGGATTTAAGATTTTTTTTATTATTTTTTATTTTTAACTTGTGATAAAGAAAGAAACACTTATATTTTTCATTTAGCAACATCCCAAGATTAAATGAGACTTTGAAAAATGGAATCATCTTAATTACATAAGTTTTATGATGAATTGCAATATTAAAGGGAATCATGTGTAATAAGAAAATAATTAGGAAGTTCCTTTAAAATATAAGAATTGTTATGTAAGACATAAAGAAAGAGACATGTAGACTTTTTGGTTGAATTAATGTGTCTTAAAGAAGAACAAAGGAACATAAGGGAATACACCTAAATGATCAAATGTACTAAATTTATAATATTCTAGGATTGGCTTGTGCATTTGATGTTTTTTTTTTTTAACATTATATAGTCAATCTACGATGAGTTATGACAATCGTATAAAGATAGGGAATTACAAGGAGGTGGGGATAGTGATTGTAGATGGGGAAGCCATCCTTGTAACCACTTCACCCATGAACATCCCTACTTGAGCATAGCTCCATCGGTTAAGGTATGAATTCTTGACCAAAATATTAGAAGTTCGAATCCACATCCTATATATTATTAAACTAAAAAAAAAAGAAAAGAAAAAACAATTAATTTATACCCTTAAACTTTGGAGGTTATATAACTTAAAATCATTGCAAACTAATAGTTGTATTAATTAAAACTCTAAACTTTCATAAGTGAATCAATTTAAACCCAATAATAGAATTATATTTTGAAATCAAATGGATAGTAGCGGTTTTTCATTAATATTATTAGTTTTTTTATTTTCTCTACTTATTTAAGAAGAATAATTTTATTCAAATGGTTTTGGAATCTTAATTGACATAATTCCAAAATTGAAAAGTATAAATTGATACTTCCCAAAAAAAAAAAAGAAGCTCGAATTTTCGGTCAAAATATATATATTTTTTATTTTTTAAAAAAAGAAAAGAAAGAAATAAAGAGAAAAAGAAAAAGAAATCCGTACTTTCGCTGCAGAAAGCGAGGTACTTGGAAGAGCTCCAGTTTTCGCCAGCTGTTTTTAAGCGCACGACAAAAAAAAAATATACCTCTGTCTCGTCATCGCATATATCACTTCCATATTTTTTACGCCCATTCCTCACGTGCGGCCCTCCCTCTTGTCTCCGTGTCTTAACGGTGTTCCAGCTGTCTGCCACGTCATCCCCCCTCTCTCTCTCTTATATACTCAACTCAACTCTTCCCCATCCATTTATAATTTCTCTCAGTCTCAACTCAACGCACACATAATACAAATATAACAAACCAAATATTCCAAATTCCAGAAAACACTCCCTCTTCTTTACTGCCCCAACCGGCATGCTAATGGCCTCCGACCGCCCCGCCTCCTTCCTCCATGGCTTCCGCCGCATCACGGAGGAGCAGGAAGTCTCCGTCATCGTCGACACCCTCACCCAAGTAGTCTCCGGCGCTGCAGCCGCCGGCCTCCAATTCCACCACGACCACTTCCTCCGCCTCCTTTCCCCACCTTCCACTAACGCCGACCCCACCGCCGCCGTCTTTCCGGCCTCTTCCGATTTCGACACGTGTCACGTCTGCAGAATCAACGGTTGCTTGGGCTGCAACTTCTTCTCCGCCCCCTCCTCCTCCCACCAGCCCACCACCACCAACAACTCCGGCCGCCGTGTAAGGCGAGTGAAGAAGAATTACAGAGGCGTCCGGCAACGCCCATGGGGCAAATGGGCAGCCGAAATCCGCGACCCGAAACGTGCCGCCCGAGTCTGGCTTGGCACCTTCCACACCGCCGAGGAAGCCGCACGTGCCTACGACGAAGCCGCCATTAGATTCCGTGGCCCACGTGCCAGACTCAATTTCCCCTCCCCTGACAATTCCTTAATGACGTTCAATTATTCTCCCCCGGCGGCCTCCACTACTACCTCCACCTCCGCCCCCGTCCCCACCGCCGCCCCCGCCGCCGCCACTTCTAATTTCTACCAAAATGAAGCAGCTGCAGTAGCTCCCAGCTGGACATCATCGTCAATGAAAATGGAGATTCAAAACAACGTCGTATTGCCGGAAACATTCGAAGAGGACGACGACATTCAGAGATTGATAATGGATTTCACCGGTCAATCCCGGAGCTGGTAAAATCAAATTTGAATTTGAGAAAATCTAGAAAATTCTTTCAACCATTTTTTTTAAAATTAGGGAAATAATTTATTTTTTGGTCAAATTATTTGTTTAGAAATTGTACAATAGTCAAATCCGACTGAAATAAAAACATCCACTCTTTTTCAAACCCCACGAGCAATTAAAAGTAACATATTATAAGAGTACTAGATATCCAAAACCGTGCAATCACATTGTGCCACGTGTACTGAAATGAACAAAAATTAACACGGATTCATATTTATCCCATGCTTAAATTAAATTAAGAAAATATAAAAAAAAAAAGGGGGGGGGGGGGGTTTGGGGATTTAATTAAATAACTAAAAATAACTGAAGGAAGATGTAAGAGAGAGAGAATGATTTAAGATTATGATTGGTTGGTCAAATTAATGAAGTGTTTGAGGATTTTCTTGGAGGTTTCCTTCTTATATATACTCGGTTACGTTGAACCGTTTTGGTAGTTACGCGGTCCAGTCTATGGTTTGAAACTGTTTGAGCTTCCGTTTTCTTTGATACGTCAGTTCACTTATCATCATCTTTTTGTTGTTTTTTCTCTGTTTTCACTCTTTCAACGATAGCGCCTCTCACCTTTCTTTCTAATTATTTTCCACTCTAATATATTTTTCTCCTCCAAATTATTGTTTTTTTTTCTTTTGACGTGAATTAATTTTTTTAGAATTAAAAATTATTTAGGTAAACTCTATCAATGGAAACGTTTCTAGTGCTACAAAAAGTATCATACTCATTTTGTTCACATTATTATTTTGTCTTTATAAATATATATATTTTTTTATTCTTGATGGACTCTACATAATTTTTAAAAAGATGTTGACGTGATAAACAATAAATGAAATAAGTATCAATACTTTTGTAGTATATGAAATTTTTCTTGGATAAGATGTCACGTCCTAGGTCTAGGTAGAGTCAACGAGAGAGAATACATGTTTTGTATTCCATCTATGTGAGACCATGGTTATTAAATGGGTCATAAGTTGACTAAGTATGAGACGAGATGAGACTAGAGAAAAGGAAAGAACAAAAGAAGAATGGGTAGAAATTGGTGCAAAGAATTTTGTCAGATGTTGTAAATTGATACACTTAAAAGATGTTGTGAATTGATACTTATGAAAGTTCATGATTTAAATTTATATAATTATTAGTTTATGATTTTTATTGATACAACCTCTAAAGTTTAGGAGTATAAATTGATTTTTGTCCTAATTTTTTTTAATTAAATCAAAATGAAAATTTATATAATTTTAACAATTAAATTATTAAATTGTAAGATTTTTAAAAGTACGTCAAAATGTGAGTTTAACTCAACAGTAGTTGACATGTATTCGGAATGAAAAGGTTAAAGGTTATTTTGAATCCCTCCACCTCGATGTTGTTGAAAAAAAAAAAGCTTTTAGAAGGGTACTGGAAAAGTGAAAATTATTGTTGGAGATTTATTTTATGTACTCGGTGGCGTTGAAGAGTTGTGGAAAGAAGGTACGCGCCACACGGTTCAGTCAAAGGACAGCGGCAGTTTGCGATTCGGTTTCGATACGTGTGGTGGCTTATCATCTTATTTGCCTTCGACTCTTCAAACGACAATCGCTGTCACGTTTCTTTCAAACCATTTTGAACCCAAATAAATAAATAAATAATCAATTCCTATTTTGTTCTTTGTATTTTTAAATTTGGCTCATTTTAATTTCTTACTTAAAAAATATTCATTTTGATTTATTTACTTTTAAAATGTGACTGTTTTGGTCCATTTATTTTCTCTTTTATATTATTTTTTAAATCATAACTTTAGTATCAAATTATGCTTAATAATTTTTTTTTTGAAACATTGTCATAGCTTTGAATTAAAGAGTTTTTATTTGGTATAAAACTTGTGTTATAATTTTACAAATAGGAAACAAAAGGGCACTGTATAAAAAAATGTAAGAACCAAAATGGACATTTTGGAAGTATAAGAACTAAAATGGATATTTTAAAAGTACATAAATTGAAATGAATAAAAGTTGAAGTACAATGACCCAAAATAGGATTAAAACCTTATTGTTACTATTATTTAATCTTCGATGTTTTTAAAATTAAAAATGATGTGGGTGGGTTATTTGAGCATGAGTCCAGCCACACAAGTGATATGTCAATGTTCCAAGGTGAGAAGCCACCCTAACTTATGTAGATTTTCAGAACTGGGTGGGTCATGAGAACCATAACTCAACCACGTGAGAAAAGAAATAGTCATTAGGTGGGCATAACCCAGAAAGACAAGGAGATGGGTTACCACTTGACCAAGTAAGAATAAGTGGACTGAATTGATCGAGTGAGATAAAAAATACCAAGTAGGTCATAGCTCATTCAATAATTGTCCAACTAGAAGAAGTGGGTCATAGCACAATTAATAGGTATAAGTGAAATTTAATCAGAACAAGTGAGAATGCCACTCAAATTAATTGGATTGTAGTACTATGAAGGTGAAACAAGAGACAATTTAACCTAAGATAAGTGACTTGTATCGCTCCACTCAAAACAACTTCAATAGGGGTCAAGAATATATCAACGCATCGATCACATTTTAACATTATTCAACCTAGTGAAAGCTATAAGAACCTATTTACATAATATTAATTACCTTAGCCACATTGTGCATCATGAAAGTATTTTTCTGACCAAATTTTCTATGACAAAGAAATAATTCAACGAGAAAAAGTATTTATACTGGTGGAAAACAAAATTCTCACAACCAATATTTTTTTGATGAAATTATTACTCTGTTTGTTAATGCCCTTTCTCAATGAAATATTAATTCATTGATAAACAATTTTGAATAGACACACATTTTTGGAAAATTGTCTAGTATGTAGAGATGTCCACGGGGTGGGGCGGGGACGGGGATGGCTTCCCCGTCCCCGTCTCCTATTAATCCCCATCTTCATGAAATTTCCTGTTAAATTTTGCAGGGATCAAAGCGGGGATTCCTTGTGGGGAATTCGTAGGGATCAGGGAAATTATTTCCCATTTAGTTTTTTTTTCTTTTTTTCAATCTCAATTAAATAAAATATTTTTTTGATAAATTTTCGAATACTTAACTTTCCATGAGAAATATCTATTAATTTTCAATTAGATTGTTAATTATTCACGAAAAAACTTCATTTAAGTAGTTAATTTTCTATATAAAAAAAATCTCTATTTAAAGATGAAATTCTTAAACCTCGTAATAGAAACAAAACAAGATTTCATATCGAATTATCTAATTTCCATACATATAATTTAAATATTTAATTATATAATTCAAATATATCCAATTATCTAAATCATTAACAATAAAACTTTAAATGACATGGATATACACATATACACATATATATATAATTAAAAAAATAAAAAAAATAGAAAAAAATAAACGGGGTGGGGAATGGGGAACGGGGACGGGGAATACATTCCCCATCCCCATCCCCGTTTAGCTCACGAGGAATTTTTTTTCCTCACTCTCCCTCCCCCATTCCCCACCTAAACAGGGATTCCCTGCCTTGTTAAGGTGTGGGTCCCTGTGGGAAAAATGGACATCTCTACTAGTATTATTGTAATACGGAAAGTTTTCTATAATACTTTCGTTCTTGACTTGTTATAAAGCAATATTTAAGAATAGTGTAGAATCTATAAAATAAAATAGGTAAAATACATTTTTGGTCCCTCAATTTTACATTTGGTTATTTTAATATTTAATGCATCAAATACAATAAATATATTTTCTTCTTTTATATTTAATATATCTAATACATTAAATATTAATTTGAACACTTCAAATTAAATATTAATTTGAACATTTTAAATTTTTCTTTCAACTAAATTGATCTTTTAGTGTTACTATGAGCTAGCAATGGGACCTTATGGACCTACAGATTATAAGCTCCAAAGATACAAAATCAATTAATTAAACTCTTTAATTAATTAATTTTCATTCATTAACTATAGGTCACTCCACTATAGACCTAGAGTTGCACTCTTATGCATTGTAGGACAAGTTGTGTCCATAGATATAATCACTACATGCAAGTCGATCCTTCACGAGTTGTTCGTAATTACAGTTGGGTCAAAAGTCCGTTTTACCCCTATAATTACATCTTGCACCTCAAATACCACATTGATCCTCTAATGAACAATTTGTTTATGGTCCAACTATAAACTAAGTCTCTCTTTGGCCAGTGAGAGGGTGGGGCCCCATTGTTCAAGTCCTGAAATCAACATTTAAGGGAACTACTTATCTACTTACCCTATATAGAAATGAGTGAATTCTATCTTGTGAGATTATGTTCCCAGCTCCCTATTTGGTCAAGTCCCCAAAATGGTAGACATATTGAATCGGCTACAAAAGCCACTCTCACTCATGCAAATCAAAGAACAAGCTCTCACAGGCAGGAGTTCATAACTCACTCAGGATTAAGGTCAAGTCGCATATGATCATCCTAATGAAATAGTAATCTTCTCAATTAACGGATTGCAACTTGGCCAAGTGAGAACAAGTGGACTGAATTAATCGTGTGAGATTAAGAAACTACAAAGCAGGTCATAACTCAATTAATAGGTGAGATGAGAAGTCACAGACCAATCATTGCCTAGCTAAAAGAAGTGAGTCATAACTCAATTAATAGGTATAATTGAATTGTAGTCGAAACAAGCAAGAAGGCGCCACTCAACTTAATTGGATTGTAGATTGACAAAAAGGTGAGACAAGAAACCATTTAGCCTAAGATAAGTGACTTATATTGCTCCACTCAAAACAACCTCAATAGGACTCAAGAATCAACATCACATTAAACATCATTCAACCTTGTAAAAGCTATAAGAATCTTAATTATTTACACATTAGTTCATTAACTTAGCCACATTGTGAATTAGGGGTGTAAGTGGGTTGGATCGAGTCTATTTTTTGAAAAACTGAACCGACCCAAACTGAGTTAATTTTTGCATAAAAGAGAACTGACCTGGATCAGTTCGGGTCAGTTCGATTTTTTTAAAATAATAATACATATATATGGATGCCATCTAGTGTTAAACCCTAGTGTTCAACTTGAACTTTGAAGGATTTACGTAGTTACTACGTACAATTGAACCTCCCTCCCTATGTTAAACATGTTTTTTTTTCCACAAATTGTAAAATGGCCTATCAATAGTAAAAAAAATTAGTCAAATTTACTTGTATCAATCTTGATAGTTAATATCAAATTTTCAAGAACACGAAAACTTTTAAACTGCAACAAAATTTCAAATAATACCTTATCATATACACAACAATAAGCTCTAACTTTTTTTAAAAAAAAATAGCTAACAAATATTAAAACACACACACACACACGAAGTTTCAAATGTCAAAGTTTACACAATATAAATTAAATGAAGTTTCGAAAAAGTAAAATTAAAATAAGCTCCAACTTCCAACATCAATGGATTCCATTGCTACTCCTTGACTCCTACAGATTCTCAACACAACTTCCAACTTCGAAATTGTCAACGACATGTTCCATCTCCTTTTGCATACTTATGAATTCTAAATAAGAAAGAAAAACAATTAGCTCATAAAATGTATATAATGAAATAAATAAGTTTTGAAGTCATATTACAATGACATTATTTATTACCTTCATCAATTTCTTCACTCAAATCTAGAGGTTTAGATTGAAGCCAATTTTGCGCACAAATGATTGCCTCTGCAATTTGAGGAGTTAATGAACTTCGAAAAGAATCTAAAACCCATCATCCAGTGCTAAAAGTTGATTTAGATGGCACAATAGATATAGGAATGTTATAGATGTCCCTGACTACTTGACTAATAATCTTAAATCGAGTAGAATTCAACTTCCACCAATTTAGTATATCAAAATCTTCTTCTACACAAGCCTCGTCTAGATAATGAGCCACCTTAGCTTTGTCATCATCTGGATCTTTTTTCTTACTTAGTCTATATTGATCATGGATAGCAACACGTACCTTATAAGACATAATTCCACTTGGTGCATTAGAGAAAATAGATGATATTTTACTCAGACTTTTGATGCTTCTATGGGTGTAAATGCTTGTGTTTGTGGATGTTGTTCCTTTTGCACTGATATTCTTAAATAATAATTATCACATAGTCGGCACAGTGCTTCTTCAACCTTATTTGTCCATTCTTTTGCATTTTTCTCCTCCAAAAATTCATGAAAGCAATAACTAACATAATTCAATTTATATCTAGGGTCAAGAACAACAACAACATACAAAAATAAATTAGTTTTCTCACTTGTAGTTATACCCCAATACTTGTTGAATTTTGTTTGCATGGATGGTGTCATCTAACTAAACAACTTATTCTTGTACGACGTGTATTCACGAATTATTTCTTGAACCAAACACATTTCATGGAAAAATATATTTGAAGTTACAAACATAGATGCAGAAACTTAATTACTCCATCTAACATAGTGAAAGTCGAATTCCATCGTGTCGGAACATCCATACTAAGACAACTTTTTGTTGAAATGTTATCTTCTCTTGCAAAGTCTTTAAACGTTTGCAATCTTGAAGGAGATGACCTAACATACTTCACAGTATTTCTAATATGAATGATAGACACATGAAAATCTTTTAAAGTGTCACTAACAATCAAATTAAGGATGTGAGCACAACATCGAACATGGAGAAATTCACCATCCAGCACCAATTTATTTCTTCCTTTAAACTTTTTAACCAAATATGTCATTGCTCCATCATTTGAGGTAGCATTATCAACAGTGATAGTAAAAAATCTATCAATACCCCAACTTTGCAAAGCATTTTTCAATTGTTTTTCCTATCGTCTCTCCTTATGATTAGTTATTTGACAAAAGTTCAAATTCTTTTGTGCAAGTTCCAATCACCGTCAATGACATGAGCAGTTATAACCATGTAATTAATATTCTGAATGGAAGTCCATGTATCAGTTGTTAAACAAACTCTTTGGCCACTTTGAGTTAAGACACTATTCAACCTATTTTTCTCCCTTATGTACAATTGAAAACAATCTTTTGCAACAATGACTCGTGATGGAATTACAAACTTAGGATTTAATGCCTTGCAAAATTCATGAAATCCTTCACTAAACAAACTTAAATGGCAATTCATCAAATATGACTGATAGCATGCAATTATGCTATCTTATTTCTTGTTATTTATGCTAGTGTTGTTATGATTTTGTGTGCTTTGATGTCTATTTGTGGTTAAAATTGCAGAAACCGAGCTAAACAGCAAAATCGGAGTGTTCGAGGGTATTTAGGACATTATGGAGCTATTTTGGGCCATTTTGGAGAGTCAAAAAGAGAAGAGTTGAAGGAGCTAGCATTTGAGGCCGAGAGGATGGCGTTGCAACGCTTGAAATGGCGTTCAACGCCCACTTGTATTAAGAAAACCAGAGAGCTAGCGTTGCAACGCTGCCCTGTGGCGTTGCAACGCTAGAAACGCGCTGAAGTGAAGCTCTATGTCCATAGCGTTGAAACGCTACCCCTGTGCGTAGCATCAAAACGGCAGTGTTTTGGACAGCGTTGCAACGTTGTCTCGATAGACAGTATAAATTCATCCTTTTCTCTTCGTCCAAAGGGAGGCCATTTCGAGGGTTGAAGCCCTAATCTCGATTCCATACTATACTTGAGGGTATTTTGGATGATTTGTGAGCGTTTTGGAGTCGTATTGAAGACCTTGGAGCTCGGGTTCGAGATTGATCACCTCGAAAATGTGGGATCGTCCTTTGTTAGCACTTTCTTTCCCTTTCCATTCATTTATAGGTATTTTAGTGGCTGTAATTAGAGGTTTCCTGTTGTGTAATTACTAAACATGTTTAGTTAAATCCCTAAATTCTATGGGTTGTTGTAATTTTTGGACCATTGCACGTAATTTGCTTTATTAATGAGTAATTGTGGTTTGATTAAGTGTTTTTGTTCATTTATGCATTGGGATCTTAATGCCTTTGACAAAGTAAGGAATAAGGGTTAAATGATCGTTAGTTTAATTGAGCTCGACATAGTAGATTAAACTTAGAAAAACAATGCATGACAATTAAAGTCCGCCTAAGTGACATAGGAACAACGAAAATTAATTGAGGTTTAAAATGAAGGTTCGTTAATGCCCGATAAGGATTAATTAATGAGACAGACACAAGATTTAATTAATTGCACCCGAGGTTTGGAGGAGATCGACAGGAGATTCCATAATTTTAGGCTTCTAGACTTATGAATCGAATACTTGGTTCTGCCTAATTGCTAGCTTAATTAAGTAAATTAAGGTCCAAGAATACCATCAACACCCATAGAATTACCTATCGATTTGTCTCCCATTTATTTTCTTTCTAGAATTAAAATTTATTTTCCTATATGCTCTTGCATCTTATTCTCTAAATAAAGTAAAATGAGATTATTCGCGATAATTAAATGAATTAAAAACCAATCCCAGTGGATACGATACTCGGTAGGAATACCGTTTTATTATTACTTCGATCGCATGCGCTTGCATGTACCCCGATCAAGTTTTTGCAAGCATTGCAACACCGTCCTCTGGGCACCAAATGCTAACTTCTTCAACTCTTCTCTTTTTTACTCTCCAAAATGGCCCGAAATAACTCTAATGTCCAAAATACCCTCGAACACTCTGATTTTGCTGTTTAGCTCGGTTTCTGCTATTTTAACCACAAATAGACATCAAAGCACACAAAATCATAACAAAACTAGCATAAATAACATGAAATAAGATAGCATAATTGCATGCTATCAATGACCATACAAGCAAGCATTGTTCTACAATTCTCTTGAGTGAACGATGTAGTTATCAAATTACATTTAGAATCCCCCTCTCTTTCAACATAATCTTCTGACTTACTTACATACTTTTTACATTTCTCTAAATACCTTTTCAAGTTTTTTGTTCCATTTCTCTTAGAATCACATGCATATGTAACCCCACAATATTTAGAAGCATCCCTAGGAAATTCATGATTGCATCCCTCTACTTTAATAAAATGCTCTCAGGCATTTGAAGCTTTCTTAGTAGGTTTTCTTTTCCCTAATAATCCTACTTTACTACTAACACCTGGATTAGGATTATCACTTTCAACTGAACGAAGAGTTTACTAGAATGATTTTGTTTAGAAGTCTCAGTTTTAAAAGATGAAGTCATCCTGAGATATAAATCAAATCAACTCATAAGTACTCAATTTTTTTACATGGTTAAAAATTGGATAATAATTTACTACTCATCAAAATTTAGAGCTCAGCTTAATTAGATGAAACCAAAACTTTCAAGGGTAAAATTGGCTTGATTCCCTATGTACTAAAATTTGTGAACATCACACCTATTTCTCCAAAAGGCTCCTCCCCACCCAAACAAAAGAAAATCAAAATGAGTAAGAGGAAACTTTGTTCTTCCCACCCTAAATCTCTCAACTATGTGGCAATTCATGGCCTTGGCCACCATTCTACTCAAGACATCAATGATCATGATAAAAAAAGAAAAAGGAAAAGAGGATTACCTTTACCTCTTTCGAAAATTCCGGTTCGGTTCAGTTGTTCAGTTCGATTTGGTATTTTACATCCCTATTGTGAATCATGAAATTATTTTTCTGACCAAATTTTCTATGATGGAGAAAAATTCATTAAGAAAACGTATTTTATGCTGGTGGAAAACAAAATTTTCAGATTTTTTTTTTACGGAATTATAACTTTATTTGTTAATATATCTTTTCTCAATGAATTTTTAATTGGTTTACAAAGAACTTTGAATAGAAGCACATTTTTTTTAATTTAGTATTAATGTAGTACGAAAAAATTTTCATACTACCTTCGTTCATAATTTGTTATAAACTTATAATAGCAATGTTTAAGAATAGTTTAGGGTCCATAAAATTAAATAATACATCATTACGGTGGTAGTACAAATTTCTCCACATTTTTTAGTTCATAAACAAGTTAAATTTCATGTGTCAAGTAGCATTAAGTGGCACTGCCACTTTTTTTAATATGCTAATAAAACTAGGGGTGTGCACAGTTCGATCCAGTCCGATTTTGACCAAAACCAACAATTGAACCGAATCTATTGATTCTAAAGTGATATGAACAGAAAAAATCGAAAACTTTCTCGATTTCAGTTTAAAATCGAACCAGTCGATTTTGGTTTTTATCGGTTCGGTTCGGTTTTAACTAATTTTTAATCTTTTTTTTCCTCCCTTGCGATTCAAGACTAAGCACGGGGAAAAAGAGAGGGATGAGAGTTGAAAGGGAAAAAAAGAGAGGGATGCGAGTTGAAAGGGAAAAAAAGAGAGGGATGCGAGTTGAAAGGGAAAAAAAGATAGGGATGAGAGTTGAAAGGGAGAATGGTTGAGAAATCGAGAGTGAAGTGGAAAGTTGATGTATAAACCCTACCATGAGTGACATTGGCAGCAGAGTTGACAAACAACAATGGCGCTAATGGAAGAGAGGTGAGTGGCGAATTTTGACATTGATGGCAGTAAGATTAAAGTGGCGGTGAGGGGAGGGAGAGAGGAAGATGGAATGGAGAGGTGAGGTAAGGTGAGGTGAGGAAGGAAGGAATGAGATGAGAGATAGAATGAGTGGTGGAAAGAGAGTGATAAGCCTTAGTATTAAGGCTTATTTAACTCCCAATTACTTCAAATATTCTTGTTTTGTCTTAAAATCATTGGAAAATAGCTGAAAGATTCTTAAAAATAAGGAAGAAAGAAGAATGTAGGCAATTAGGGTGAGAATCTTAAAATGTGTGCAGGAATTGTGGAAATTGCAGAACCGAAATTGCAAGATGAAGTTGCAATTTTGAAGCAATAGAAAAAAAAATTTGAATTGTGAAAATTGCATAACCAAAATTGCAAGATGAAGTTGCAATTCTTGAGCAGTAGAGAAAAAATTCAAAAAAAGAAAAAATCTGCACTCGACCCATATACGGAAATCTTCATTTGTTGCACGATTTGAGGGGTTTTGAGCATGAATTCTGGGCATTATTCAACCCTAACGAATGCCTACAAAAGGATAGAAAAGGAGTGGAGAACGCGGTGGTTTTTGGGGGGCTTTTTTTTTAGTTTTATTTCGTGGGTTTTCTTCTAATTTATTTCCTCTGTTTTTCTTTTAATTCTTCCTTTGTTTTTCACCGAAAAGCTGCTACAACTTTTTCTTCTATTTGTCTTCAAATTTTTCCAGTCCGATTCAAGCAACACTTGGGTTGTTATGATTCGATATTTCCCAAAGAACAAGTGCGAGAATTGAATCAATTGGAGAGTGAGGAAGAGCTTATGAACATTGAATCCAAATTTTTGTAATTTCTCTGTTTTTAATTTCATTTTCTGTTTAAGATAAGTTGGTTGTAAAATTTCAATTGTTGCTTTCCATATAGTTTGTTATTCGGTCGGACTCGATTTGAGAAGAAAGAAGAGTGAATTTTCATCTCAATTAATGGTTTCATGTTTATGGATTTTTGTCCAGAAGTTAAATTGAGCTTTATCTCTTTGAAACTTCTTTTCCGTTGTTCATGGGTATGTTGGGATAAAAAATTTCATTGTCTATTATAGTACTTGCTTTTAAAACTAAATTCCAATTAGACAGCAAACCCTTTCAATTTCCTTTGGTCTTAGTTGCAATAAGACTTAGCCCTAAGTAATTTCTTTTCCAATATGTATTTTGTTTCTAGAAATTGTTTTGAATTTTGTGAGTTAAATATGAACTAAACTTCTTAAGGGGTTCAAGAAATTGAATTCCCTAAGAAGTAATTGTAGCAAAAATTCCAACAAAGACCAAGCCTACTTCTCAATTGTTTGCTTGTGTTGAATAAAATTCTGTTGAGATCCTAGATTGATCAACTAGGGTAGCAACTCAAGCTTAGATCCAATACCGACGAAGTTAGTGATAAGCGAATTTTGCACAAGTGATGGAGACAAGAGCTTAGACATAACCAATTCTTTACCCTAGACATAAGGATCAACGACTCTAAAACCTAAGAAATTATTGAGCCAAGATTATCTAAGATAGAGGGACTATAGACATATAGGTCACTCACTTAGTCTCATAAAATCTAAGTTCAAGGTGAATAGGAGTAGTAATTTCGGTATACAATTGAATGTAGAATAGGTTGGAATTGCAATTTTGGTTTGCAATTACAACTTGAGGAGATGACGTTCTTGAGTCCATCCTTTCTCTAAAGATTTTTTTTTTTTTTGCAATTTTCATTTCTTTTATCAAGTCTGTTTAATTGCTATTCAATCTTGCAATTTTCGATTATGCAATTCAGTTATGTAATCTTTGTCACTTTAACTTGCAATTTTTGATTATGCAATCTTTGTCACTTTAACTTGCAATTAGATTCTGTAATTATTTTGTTTTTAACAAACACACCAAACCCAGTCTTGTTTTTGCAATATTTAGTTTTCAAGTTGCAATTTTCTTACATTTTGCTTAGCAATAATTTGTGTTACATCGTCCCTTTTGGGGTCGATACTCAAGAATACTCCTATTTTAATACTTGCATCAGCAGTGTGCACTTGCATTGGAGTTAAATGTATTTACTTACTTTTCTTCATCCAAAGTTCACCCGATTAGAGAGAATATCAAATATAGCAATTAGGGTTTGGAGTAGACATAAATTATAGAATCAGAGGAAAGATAGGGAGGAAAAAGAGAGAGGAAAGAGAGAGTGGGGGAGTGGCGGCAGCCTTAGGCTTAGGGTTTGGGGTAATGCGTTGTCAGAATTTAGTAATTAGGCTCTAGAAAGTGGCTAGGATATTGGGCTTGAATAGTGGGTTGGGCTATAAATCCTTGGGAGGAAATTTTTTTATTTTAATAGTTTTATTACCACCCTAAATAAAACAATAGTTTAATGGTTCAAAAACTTTTTGTTAATAAATTTTTTACGAAAGAACTTAATTCGAATTTTTAATACTCATAACGCCGTCTGTGGGCGCTCTACCACTGAGCTAAGACGGCTTCGGCCATCTCAATGCATGATTTATTCAATTTTGTGTAGTTTATTTACTAGATTATATGCGATATTGCCAACATCAAAACAATAGAAACTATCTTACATTATAATATAAATAAAATAAATCGCGCCAGGTAGGGATCGAACCTACGACTTTCTGCTTAGGAAACAGACGCTCTATCCACTGAGCTACAGGCGCTTTTGTTTATTAATCAATACAAAATCAAATTTAATCTGAATATTTTCACCTTCAATGGAATCAGAACGTGTCATCTCTCCCTCAAGCTTCAACCAAAATCGCCATTTTCCTGTCTCCTTTCTCCTCAACAAAAACCTGCACAAAACAGAACAACCAAAAAGTAGACCCATCTTTTTCTGGTGGAGTAAAATTCCCCCTCTCCACCACAAAAAGATTCAATGAAAAAATCCAAAAAAAACAAAATGACCCTTTTCAATTCCATCTTCTTCTTCTTCTTCTTCTTCTTCCTCCTCCGCTTCTCCGCCGCCTCTCATCCCGGACCTCGAGGTACCCATTTCCCCCAATTTCACATTCCTCTCTTTAAATCCACGATTTCATCAACAAAATTTTTGACCCCATCTCGTTTTCCCTCAAATATTTGCAGGTTATCTTCTCAATTGCGGTGCCACCGAATCGGCCGCCAAGGTCACCGTCGGCAGCCTCCAGTACATCACCGACGTGGGCTTCACCTCCGTCGGAAACACCACCAAGCTCAACGATCCAAATCTCGTGCCGATTCTGTCGACATTGCGCTATTTTCCCGACAAATCGGCCCGGAAATACTGCTACGCGATTCCGGTGGTTAAGGGCGGGAAATACCTCGTGAGGACGACGTATTACTACGGCGGATACGACGGCGGAAAGGAGCCACCGGTGTTCGACCAGATTGTGGAAGGGACCAAATGGAGCACCGTGAACACGACGGAGGATTACGCGAATGGGCTGTCGTCGTATTACGAGGTTGTGGCGGTGGCGATGGGGAAGATGATGAGCGTTTGCTTGGCGAGGAATCAGCATACGGATTCGACTTCGAGCCCTTTCATTTCGGCTTTGGAGTTGGAGTATTTGGAGGACTCTGTTTATAACACCACGGATTTCAAGAACTATGCTCTGAGTATGGTTACTAGAAACAGCTATGGACATGACGTTGATATCATTGGGTAGGTAAACTTCTTTATTTCTGAGATTTTTGTTTTGGTTTCTGGATTATTTAATGTGTGATTGATTTTGTTCACCCAGATTGGAATTTGTGTGATTTGAAATGGGTGTTGTGTGGATAGGAATCATGGATGTTTATGAATCTAGAACATTTGGATATAGTCTTGACATTCTGTTTTATTTGTTGAGTTTTTCCATATAAAAAACCATTTTAGTCATTGTCTTTGGTCTTTTTAATAAATTATTTAGTAGAATCTTGATATTGATGATGAATAGATATTTGGATAGATAAATGTTTGAAGTCACATGTAGAAGTTAGGATTTAGGTGACTGGTTCTCAAATGAATTTCAGTTCTTGTTAAATAATTATGGAAAGGTTGTAAGGACTAAAATAATATTTTATGCAGAGTTTAGAGATTAAAATATAGTATTTGAAAGGTTTGAAAGTTTATCTCAAAAAAAAAAAAAAAAAAGAAGAAAGGTTTGAAAGTTAGGGAATAAAATAAGATTTAAACTTTGTTTTGTTGTTTTATGTGCTTAAAGTTGTTTCTTTCTTTTCTTTACATGTTAGATTGTGGAGGTTGTTTATGTAAAGTTTTGAAGGATAAACTAGAAAAAAGGTAGAAGGATAAAATTGAAAAAGGTATCTAACTAGTTAAGACATATATCATGGACCAAGAGGTCAGTGGTTCGAATTCTCACTCGAGTTGTTGAACTCAAAAAACTTGGAAAAGGAATCTAACTTCACCCACAAACTTATGATTTCAATTAAGAATCATTCTCTAACCTTTTGATCAACTTTTGGTCCTTCAATTTTCAATGTTGAGTTAGCTTTCCAGATGATGCATTCAACCGGCTATGGCATCCATTTGTTGATGAGAACCCATTGGTAACATGCCATGCCAATGTTACTTCTTCAAACTTTTGGAATCTCCCGCCAACGAAGGCTTTTAACACTGCCATGACGACCAGCCGTGGGAAGTCGCTCAAAATCAACTGGCCTCCGTTCCCACTTCCAGCAGCCTACTACTACATCTCGCTATACTTTCAGGACAATCGGTCCCCGAGTCCGTATAGCTGGAGGGTCTTTAGTGTTGCAATAAATGGCAAAAATTTCTTTGCAAACCTCAATGTGTCTGCTAATGGTGTGTCTGTTTACAGTGCGAAATGGCCTTTATCTGGACAGACCCACATAGAACTAACTCCTGCAGATGACATGCCCGTTGGGCCTGTGATTAATGCTGCTGAGATCCTTCAGCTTTTTCCTCTTGGTGGAAGGACATTAACTAGAGATGGTACTTTTCTGCTTCATAAACATATGCTCTTCCTTGGGATAATGCAACTTGAAAGAATCAACTTTGACAAATGTTTCCAGTTTCTTTTAGATTCATAAAATATCAATTGTTCACTCAAGTTGAGATTAGTACAAGGAAGCAGAAACGAAGCCATGTTCTTCTTCTTCCTCTTGGTTTGACAAAGCTTCTGTTGTTTTCTTTGAATAATTTGGCAGTGATGGCAATGGAGGACTTGGCAAGAAGCTTCAACAACCCGCCCCATGATTGGAGTGGCGATCCTTGCTTGCCTAAGGAGAATTCATGGACCGGAGTTTACTGTTCCGATGGGAAACTTGCGCGAGTCATCACTTTGTAAGTGTTCTCAACTCTAGAAGCCACACAGGAATTTGTGATTTCTTTCATTGCAAGTTCGTTTTATATATGTCTCGGATGAACTAGGAAGGATTGAACTTTTTCTCCCTTTTTTTTAATATTTGTTAAGGAACTTGACAAACTTTGGATTATCTGGAACACTTCCTTCAAGCATAAACAATTTAACTGCCCTCTCTCATCTGTAAGTGAAAAGTTTTTTCCATCGTCAAACTTAGCTATTTGAATCATCATACTTAAAAAGCTATTTCTTGATTGGCTGCATTTGCTTTTGCAGTTGGCTTGGCAACAACAAGCTCTCAGGCTCCATTCCAGAAATGGGTTCATTGAAGGAGTTACAAACTTTGTATGTTTTCCAGTCGATACCTCGTTTACTTATCTCGAACTCTCTTGCCTGCTTTCTAACTCTGTTTTGCTGATTAAGGCACCTGGAAAAGAACCAATTTGAAGGGCCAATTCCTCATTCACTCTCCAAGCTTCCGCATATTCGTGAAATGTGAGTTTCGGTCACGATTATTAGGCCTAAAAAAAACTTACACCTTGGAAATTGGAATTATTGCTTCTTTTGTATATACAATATAACAACACAAGAAGATTAGCTGAGTAGATAAAAAAAGGTTTTTGCTTCTTCTGATTATTACACATACATGATCTTCATTCTTCATCTGAACCACCCTCACTTTGTTTAGGAATAATCTATCTAACTCCCGATTCGTTTTTAGCCTTCACCTTGATCCTGAAACATTGTCAACGTAATAAAATAGCTCCAAATCATCATAAGTTTTCACGTTTACTCGTTTTCACTGGGTTTTGATGGCTTGATGATGATGACTGGGTTTATTCATGATTTGTAATCGAAGGAGGCAATATTCATAACTGAAATGTTGACTATGGAGTAGTAAAATAAATTGTTCCTTTTCCCTCCACATAGTTTCAAGAGATGATCCTATGGTTTTGATTGATTGCTTTTGTGTCTACAGATTTCTACAAAATAACGATCTGAAGTCGAAAGCTCTCGGAGCACTGCAGAAGCGAGGCATACACGTCGAGTAAGAAAATGGATCTGAGTTCTTCAAGTTTAGCTCCATTAACAAATGCTTCTCTATCAGCCTCTCTCTATTATATACAGTTTTAACTAATGCTCTTCATATTTTTTTTTTCTCTCTCCATTTTCTTGATTTTTAGGTTGTAGAATCAGAAATCTTTATGGCTATCTCAAAGGATGGAAGAGAATATATAAAGCTTAGAGTGTAACTTAAAGACAAAGGGGCTTTGTAATTATCAGAATTTCTGCAATAATTGTTGCAGAATTTGGCTGTAGTATGAGAATCATATATCTCCATATTATCACCTAATTGATTGATTGATTGATTGATTGGTAATTATTGCCTAATTACTATTAAGAAATTTATAGAAAGCATAAGATGCAATATAGTTTCACATGCTGATGCTTTGTTTTTTTGTTTTCTGTTTTTTTTTTTTTTTTTGTTTTTTGACAGATGCTTGGAGTTTCCAAGGAATAAAACTTAGAAACTTTATATTCAAGCCAAGACAATTAAGTTTCTTTTTGAAGGGCTGTTTGGGTTTTTTTTTTCCCTAAAACCAAAGTTGTGATAAAGAATTGATTGAGTTCCTTCTTAGATATGGTTTCTGACTGCCCCACTTGAAATTAACTGTGTGAGTTTGGGATGAGTTTTGAAAAATAGTAGGGAAAAAATTAATTTTCACTTCTAAACTTATCAAGTTGTATTAATTTTTACTCTAAACTTTCAATTTCATTGGATTAAGTCCTAAACTTAAACTTAAACATTTGTTGCAAAACTTAAAAAAATAAATAAATAAATAAAGCATGTATTGCCATTTCTACCCGGTTTAATTTTTGTTAAATTCCTTCCAAATTTTAATAAAATGTAAAGTGAATTTTTTTTTAAAGTTCACTAATTTTAACCCCCAAAAAAAAACAAGTTTTGTGCAAAATTAAGCATAACTAATGCCCAAAATTGAGCATGGAATATTTTTTTCAAAATTCACAAATTTCAACAATAATCTAGCTCTAGAGTCAATTTTAGTTGAAGATTCATTAAGTTTGCACTAGACATTTATGTTTTATATTTGATTAAATGCACATGAGAATAATCTTAATAAGAATTTTTCAAATGAAAGTTTATTAGAAGGTAAAAATTACAACTTATTCTGCTTCAAAACAAAATTACAACTTATTTCAGTTTAAGCTTATCAAAGTTTAGGGTGTAATTTAATGAAATTTAAAATCTAGGGTGAAAATTGATGCACCTTATCAAGTTTAAGGTTAAAAAGGTTAAAATTAATTTTTTTGTAAAAAGTACTTTCAAGTTAATACATTTCTAGAAGTACATGTGGTTTCTCTGAAAAACACTTCAAGTATTTTTTGTATTTTTATTTTTAGAATTTTCAAAACTACTTTTGAATATCTAATCTAACACTGAGGCAATTTTGAAAAATAATTAAGAACATTTCTAGAAGTACATGTGGTTTCTCTGAAAAACACTTAAGAGTATTTTTTGTATTGTTATTTTTAGAATTTTCAAAACCACTTTTGAATATCTAATCTAACACTAAGGCAATTTTGAAAAATAATTAAGAGCATTTTTTTTTCCTTTAAAAGTTATCCTAACTTAATCTTATCATGTATGCAATGTTTGCAACTCATGTCTACAAAGATTGTAAATCAATTCAAACTGTTAAATGTAAAAAGAATTGTTTGATATTAACTTAAATGTTGTCATTTGAAAATTCAAAAATTAAGATTATGTTTGATAACTATTTAGTTTTTGGTTTTTAGTTTTAAAAAATTAAGCTTATAAACACCACTTCTACAATTCTACCTATGAGTTTCTTTATTTGGTTATTTAATTTTTACAAATGTTTTCAAAATCCAAGCCAAGTTTTGAAAACTAAAAAATAATTTTTAAAAACTTGTTTTTATTTTTGTTTTTATTTTTGGAATTTAGCTAAGAATTCAAATGTTTATTTAGGAAATATGAAAATGTAACGACCGACATTTTCAAGTATTAATTAAAGTTTTAATTTTGAGATTTGAATTAATTGTAAGGCTAATTTCATATTTAAAGTTGTGTTGAAAGTTAATTTTAGAAATTTGCATAATTGAAATTTGAGAAATTGGAGGGTGAATAGGGAAGAAAGAAGGGAAAAAAGGAGTTAATTGGTTTGGGGCAACTTTTGTTAATTAGGTGACTTTGAGCCAAGCCCAAGCCCAAGGAGAAGTCAAGCCCAAATATCCCTCTCTATTATTTTTATAGAGCACGCAACCCTAGGTCAAGCCAAGCCGTCATCTTCTTCAATCTTCTCCTCTTCCTCCATGAAAAACAACCTCCACCATCAATCTCTCTCTCTTTCACCACCAAAAGACCCATCCATTCGAAAGCTTCTTCTTCTTCAACAAACATCCATCGCCGGATTTGTCCCTCACGTGCAATTACTGTTCACGGTACTGTTCATCGTTCACGGGAGCGGTACTGTTCATATCGCGAATACTGTTCATACCGCGGAGCACTGTTCATACCGCGGGGGTACTGTTCATACGCGAGCACTGTTCATACCGCGGGTACTGTTCACGACGCCGGACTCCACGAACAGCCTCCCGATCTGGTGCAGTTTGATTTTTGGGTGATTTTCGGTACTGTACAGCCTCGTTTCAGCTTTGTTTTCGCGTGGAATACCCATTGTACATAGAGGTTTGCTCGGTTAAATTGAATCAAATCGTCATCTATTCGGCAAAGTTCGATTCTGTTTTGGGGTTGGAATTGAGGTAAAATTCTCATTCTAAAATCAAGCAAATCCTTGGAAGCTTTGGGTTTTTGGTAGATTAAACTTGAGGGCGATTAAATCATGAGACTTGTGATTTGAATTGAGTTTAATCACCAATTTGAGATTTAGTTAAATGTTAAGGAATTAATTCTAATTTTGGAACTTTAGTTTGGTGGAAGGAACTTTGGGATGAATTATTAATTTTAGGAATTGTTTCTAACCTTAGGATGGTTTGAATTAGGCTTCAAATTGTTTGGCTGAGGTTCAAGGCGAATGAATTTTTGGTGAGCATTAGGGTGAATTGGATTCTTGAGCTTAGTCAAGGTAAGGGACTTTATGCCGGTATGCTTGAATGCAAGTCAGGAACTGAATTAAAAAAAAAATTATTTGAAATAAAAAGTTTTTATAAATATTTTATTATGGATTTTCACTTGTTTTGCCAAATCTTCTCATGAATGTTATGCATGATTTAAGATTTTGATTTATGATAAATGATGTGAGAATGTTGCTTGTGTTGCATCATGGAATGAAAAGTTTAAAATGCTTTGGGACCTCATGCATACATTATGTTTTCATGATAAAATTGATTTTGAAGGCTGTGGCAATTACCATCCTAAATTTATTGATGTACATCTATATGAAAATGAGCCTTACGAGGCTATATGAAAAGGAACCTGAAAAGGTTAAATGAAAAGAAACCTGAAAAGGTTAAATGAAAAGGAAAGGTTAGGTTGGGTTAATTGTCCACATTAAGCCGAAGAGAAAAAGTTGAAAGAGAAACGTTTCCACTATGAAAGGAATTTAGGCCCCACCAAAGGAAAGAAAGAAAATGTTTTCGAAAACTCATTATGTATGTGTATGCACATCCTGACCCGGTAGTGAGGTCACTTACTGAGTATTTTAAATACTCATCCTTTTTCAAAATGTTTTTCTTTTCAAGTAAAGAACATATTTTAGGCGAGTGGCAATGTGGTTTGCTGAAAGGATCATGGGTGTCATGAGGAGTATAGCTTCCGCATCTAGTTTATGTTTTAACTCAAATTATTTTGTTAAGTAAACTTAATTGAAGTGAACTATTTCATTTGATTTAACGTTTTGATTCACATTATGTTTTGCAATGGTTTTTAAAGGGATCCCGAACTAAAAGATTTTGATTGTTTAGCAAAAAAAAGTTTAATTCTTTTTGTCTTTTACCAAAGATTTCTAAATTCTACTAGCTTGCATGTAGTAACGTCCCTAGAAAGTCTAACAGAAAAAGTCGGGTCGTTACAGAAAACCATCATAAAAAAATTGTGAGAAAACAACCACAATTTTCAAAAATCGGAAACTAAAAATCAAATGATGACCAAATGAGGCTTTAGTTCTCGAATATTAAATCACCAAGTTTGTTCTTTGTATTGTAAGCATAATGTTTACTTATTTCGTCTAATTTTGAAAATTTTCAGTTACATATTTAAACTATGATTCTTCCTCGTTTTTTGTTTATTAAATATTGTTTTTATTTAGTTCTTGAATTTAAAAGGTTATAATTGCAATCCTAAACTTTAAATTTTGTTTATAGTCTGTTCTAAGGGTTAACATCATTGGTCGAAGTGTTGACATGAAACAAAGATAAAATTTCAATGAGACATGGTTTGACCATCATTTAAATGGATTATAAATTAGATCAACTGTTACATTTAACTCTAATTTCAATTCTTCACTGTTCAATTGCTTGAACTTATTGCTTAATTTCACTTTTTTTTCTCTTTTCTTTTGCTTGCAATGGTTAATAGTGTTGCTAGTTATGACACGAGGTGCATATTTGCCCATTTTATCAAGCATTGATTCGTACCACATGTTAAATTCAACCACATTTTTCAAAGCTAATTTAATCTTAAGTATATCTGTCAGGTCATTTGTAATAATCAGTTCAACTAGCTACCTACTATCTCACATAATTCTATCTAATAGAATGTCATGTTCAGGTTTTATTTACGGGTGTTCAAACAATGAATAAAGATAAGCATAATTCAAAGTCTAAAGTTGTGTCATATAATTTATTTATAAATTTTACGAACTACAAAGATATAATCTACCACTATTCTCTTTAACAGAGAAGGAACATATTCGATATTCTTTGAATCGATACAATTGCTAACTTTAACTTTAAACTTCATGCGTGTATTTGAAGCATCTAAGTCATAAAACTCAATGTTTATCTCAAGTAAGCTATTTTTCTTGTTAAATTCATTGATCTAACAAAAGCCCAAAAAGAAAAAGAAAAAGAAAAAAAAAACATTCCTTCTTGTTGGTGCATAGGAAAGGGGATAATCACAAGAATAATTTATTCAAACATTCTTCAAAAAGTAGACTTTTTATTCCCAAAGCTTCCTTTTGAGATCACTAAAAACACACTCACTTTCACATATTCCTTATCAACTTGCTCTTCTAAGCTTCTTAGTTTATGGCAAGCATTTACTGGTTTAAAATTTTGTGATATATTCTTTACTTCATTTGGTGAGTTAGATTTAATATTAAAATTTTAGGCTCATCTGATAATCATTTGATTTTTAGTTTTTAGTTTTTGGATTTTGAAAATTACGCCTATAAATACTACTTCTACTTATGGGTTTCCATATTTTCTTGTCTATTTTTTTTACATATGTTTTCAAAAACCAAGCCAAGTTTTGAAAACTAAAAAACATAATTTTCAAAAACTTGTTTTTGTTTTTTAGAATTTAGCTAGAATCTCAAATGTTTCTTTAAGAAATATAGAAATTATTGTAGAGAAGATGAAAACCATTATAGAGATTGTGAGAAAACAACATAATTTTTAAAAATAAAAAAACAGAAACAGAGCTTTAATTTCTTTGGATTGAACTTTAAACTTGAATAAATAGTTAAATTAATACTTTTTTGAAAGAAAAAAAAAAGTTAAAAAGGTAATTGCATAAAACCCAAACAATAAAATACCTAAATTATAATAAGAAAAATAACCAAATCCAACCCTAAGAACATCCAAATCCACACACAGAATCAAATAGTAAAAAAAATCAAAATCTAGCAAAAATGAATGTTCAACCTAGCAACAAAAGAACCTTGCTAGACAGAGAAATTTCGAACTCTTAATCACAATTCTATAAATAATAGTAACTCAAGTTAGGAAGGATATTAATTTCACAGTTTATTCAGATTAATTTGATAAAGCTTATATAACTCGAGTTAAGAAGTCGAGCCTATAATAAACGGGCGAGTTTATAACTTTAGCTATAGGGTAGCTAATCTACTAAGTTATAAAACACATATTTTATACCATATATTATCTTGTAGAAGTTACACAAACTCAAATTTCTATAATTTTTTTTTTGGAAAATCCAAACACCCAAATGAAAATTGCAAGCTAAACATTATAAACGTTAAAATTTGGTTAATCAAACTAAGTATAGTAGTAAAAATCGAACTATCAACCATTCAAATAGAAACCTAGTTTAGAGGATGAACAAGGGCAAAGAAAACACTAGAAACTTTCTAAAGAGAATCATATTCTTTTCTTTCTTCTACCTCTGGTTTTTTTAGGTTTCTTACTTTAATACATATTCTGTTCTTCCTTGTCCCTACCCTTTACGCACAGTCTCCAAGCTTCCACTTTCCTTCACAAACAGCCACAAGTTTTCAACGAATCAAAACCCATCTTTTCCACCTCCATTTTCGCTATTTAAACCCTTCAAATTCATCTGGCTCCATCTGAAATTTCAAGATCAATCTTCTTCTAATCCAACAAAACAAAGAAAAGGTGCCGAAAAAATGCCGATGAACCCGAATCTCCTGGACCTGCAGTACAGCGTCTCGAAGAAAAAGTTCCTCCGGGAGCCGTCCCGGCTGTTCTCCTTCAAGGACCGGCAGAGCTCCGGGCTCCGGCGGGCGCTGCAGCCGAGCACGGAGGAGATAAAGCAGATCTTCAACACGTTCGACACGAACAGAGACGGGAGGATCTCGAAGCACGAGTACAGGGGAATTCTGAAGGCGCTGGGGAGAGGGAACTCGATGGAAGAGGTGCAGAAGATTTTCAGGGCGGTGGACGCCGACGGAGATGGGTATATAAACTTGACCGAGTTCATGGAGGCTCACCGGAGCGGCGGTGGAGTTCAAGCGAGAGAGGTGGAATTTGCTTTCAAGACGTTTGATTTGAATGGGGATCGGAAGATTAGTGCAGAGGAAGTGATGAGGGTGTTGAAGGGATTGGGGGAAAAGTGTAGCATTGAGGATTGCCGGCGGATGGTGAGGGCGGTGGACAGCGACGGCGACGGCATGGTTGACATTGATGAGTTTATGACCATGATGACTCGCTCTGCAAAGTAATGTTTAAGGGATGATCGAGTTTGAACTTTGCGATTACAGCTACTTTCGATCCATCATAATTATACTTTCAGTGTAAGAATTAAATATTTGTGGGCTGTATTGATATGTTTATAGATGGGAGGGTGTATTGGAAAGAATCGATAAATGTCTCCCATGCATTGTATGAATATTAATGAGATGTGAAAAATATCGTTAATCTAAGCATAATTCAATTAGTTAAAACATATATCTTCGACTAAAAGATTAGATATTTGAATTTTCATCATCACATATTCATGGTAATTTTTTTTTTGGCGAAACACATGTTCACGTTGTTGAACTAAGAAAAATAAAATATGAAAAACATCAACAATATATATACTAATAAACTTATTAAAGAATAAATACTTGTTGATTAATTGAATTAACTTTTATAGATTTTTTGGTTTTTACAAATATTTGGTGATATCGCATCGATGTTTTTATAAATTTGAGACATTTCAATTCTTACTTTCAATCAAATTTTCATGAACAATGATGACAAGGGTATAAACAAAAAGAGGCAAAAATATATTTTTGTGTTTTCTATTTGGTGCTTAAAGTTTTCAAAGTTTATTAGGATTGGTTAACATGTTTATTTAACATATAAAAAAGGGTTCAATTACAAGTTTAGTCCCTGAAATTTGAGATTTTTGTCTACTTAGTCCCTAAACTTTTAAAAGTGTCTAATAGATCCCTAAACTTTCAATTTTGTGTCTAATAGGTCCCTGAACTTTCAATTGTGTCTAATAGGTCCTTGTCAAATTCAAAATTTTAAAAAATTAATTGAACTATTAGATATAAATTTGAATTTTATGTCTAATGGAACCCTAAAATTTCAATTTTGTGTTCATTAGACCTGTGAATTTTAAAAAATTCGAAAGTCTAAGGACTAAATTTGTAATTTTGAAAGTTCAGGGACTAAATAGATACAAGCCTCAAAGTTCAGGGACTAAATGTGTAATTTAACCTATAAAAAAGTGATAGCATTAACACATGTTAATCTTTCAATTTGCTCTAGGTTTATGAAGCAAAGTGAGAACTTGATTGTGATGAAGAAATTGGTAGGCATAAAAGTAGTCGAATAAGAAAGACATTTAGAGAATATTTACCTAAGTCTAGAGTTGGAAAGTCTAAATTTGTATTTGGATTCCACAAAATAATAGATTACAAAAACTTGAACTTCATTTGTAAAAACTAATATATAGCATAATATATGAGTTTCATAAATATGACTTTATATAGTCAATTCAATTGAACTAATCAAGCCGTCAATCTAAACATAGCTCAACTGATTTAAGAATTATATCATTGACCTAAAGGTCAAAGGTTCGAATCTCCAACCCCACGTGTTGTTGAACTCAAAGAAAAAGGAAAAACAAAAAAAACATATGTTTCTTTGCCCAAAAATACACTAACCAACGTAATGAGACAAGTTCACAAACATGCTAGGTTTGAAGGTCCCATGGATTTTCTTTTACTTCATCTTTTTTTTTCCTTGTTCTTTTTCTCAAATTTATCCCAAAACAAAGCTAACCCAGGGCATCCAACTCTAATGGAGATGATAAATTGATCTTCATTCTTTATTCCAACAGTTGAAAGCAAAGTCTAACACCTATCTTTGGAAAAAAAAAATAGAGGAACTCTTAGGGGGAGATCCTATCTCGTAAGATTTTTTTTTTTAATTAAAAAAAATTTCGGCATAAGGTATTACATCGCATTCTATTCAATTTTCAAAATGAAAAAACTTGGGTGCAGTATAGGCTGCATCTAAATGTGGTGTTGCCCACTTTACAACCATATAAAACTAATTTTTGGGTCTTTTTTTTTTTTTTTAAATCCTGTGGTTGTAAGGCGGACAGCATCACATTGCTGCACCCAAGTTGTGCCCTTTTAAAAAATAGAATAACTCTTTTAGAGAAATCAATTTTAGATAATAATTTTGTAAACAAGTCAAAGTTCGCTGTTTGACATTGTCATTAGATGCTCTAATATTATTTTTCAACGTGTCAATCAAGCACAAGCTCTCATCATACCACCATTCATTTTTGCACTAACGATATTCTTAAAAAGAATTGAAAAGTTTGTGACATTGATAAAATTTTTAAACTTCAAGAATCAACTCAACATCAAGATTTTATATACACAAATTAAATATTTTAAATGACTTACAAAGCAATCAGAGCCAAGTTGAGCTCCTGAGCCTCACTCAATCGATTAAGATATTAAATTCTCGACCAAAAAGTTAAACATTCGAATCTCCATCCCCACATATTGTTGAACTAAAAAAAATCTAAAGTAAAATAACTAAGAGGAAAGTTGTTTTTAGACAATAATTTTGTAAACAAGTCAAAGTTCATTCTTCGACATTGTCATTAGATGCTCTAATATTATTTTTCAACATGTCAATCAAGCATAAGATTTCCTAACACAACGACTCATTTTCCAAAACAAGTGAGTACTAACTATATTCTTAAAATAACCAAAAAGTTTATAAACTTCAAGAATCAAATCGACATCAAATTTTATATACACATACACATTGATGTAGGATGAAATGTAGATAATTAGTATAGTCTAATTATTATTAGTTTAGTGTTAGTTTCAGATTAATTAGTTTTAATTAGTTTTTGGTTTTTTTTCAAGGCTATAAATAGCTACTTGTGAGAATTGTAAATAAGCTTTTTGGGAATATCATTTTGAAATAGAACCTTTGTTCTTTGAGAGTTTTCTCTCTTTTGGGATGGATTTTCCATATTTGACCATGAATTTGACCTAATCTCAAATCCGTTGCATCACATATGTACCTATGATTCAAGATTAAAATGACACTTTCGGCAAAGAAAGTTGGAAGCATGGATATCACTTTTAAGTAATTAAAAGAAATAGAGAAGTTAACTATTCTCAACAGTCCCATTATACTTTCTATAGTAAAATCAAATAAACGGATTAGGATGAGATTTAAACTTATAATTTAAGAATTAGATACAGATTTGCAGTAAATGACATGGAAAAACTTCCCTTTCAAGTATAAACTCTTACAGTAGACTGGTAGAAACCCAATGCACCAACAAAATGCAATTTTTTTATGGGGAGAGCGTCCAGTTATACAATCCCTACTCAGTGGAAGAAGAGAATCACAGAGGATGTGACCTGTAATGTTTATAAAATGCAACAGAAAGTACTGTTCATGCTCTTTAGAACTGTAATAACAGTAAAGAGAATCAGAAATGGATCCTAAAAAAGGAGTTGTATGAAAGCTTTGTAGGATATATCAATTAGACAGAAAGAGATGGATGAAAGAAACTACCATGCCTACAAACAAATCCAAAACATGTCTCTCTTAAAATGTTTAACAACAAGTTACCACATTTGGAACCAGGAAAACTTAAACAAAGAATTCAAGGTATGCCACTGGGATGTTTTCTTTTGGTAAAAGTTTATAAGTCATCTCTTTCAGGAAGAAGAAAACTAGCACTTTCCAATTCAGTTCAACAAGGAACAGTAGGAAAAGAAGAAAAAATATGATGATAAGACGAATGATTAAACATCAGGGACCGTACATTATAATCCATGGCTAGCTCGGTACCTTGTTCCTGGGTTCGCATAAGGATTTTGATGGTTTAACACTTTACATCGAGCTGCTATTGGGAAGATAAACTCATCAGGTACAGTGGGGTGTTGTAGAATGATGGGTTTACCAGTAATCCCCACAAGAACATTTACCATCCTTAAAATGATGGAACCGTTTGTTGTCCCTTACAATTAACTCTCTCCCAACAATCCTAGACATGATTTTGATGGCATTGTGACAGTCACCACAGATCCGTAAGTTCTTAATGATCCTAAGAGGTGTTCGTGCTGGAGTACTGATCAAGCCGTATGCGATTGCCAATCGTTCACTATGATACAACAATGCCTGCTCTTTCGCCTCCTGATCGATATCGTGAAGAACATATCTAGTATCTGGAACATACCCTTGTTCTTTCATTGCCTTCAAAGCCTTCAACTTCTCATCGTCTTTGTAGAGAGTTGGATTTCTGAATTCACCAATCCTGTTCTTCCCATCAAGCATGCTAATGGCAGACCGCTTTTTGGGAGGTGGCGTTGGTATCTTATTAGAGGCAGCTTTCGTTGGGTCCAGATCAACAATTAGCTCCTCTGCATAGTCTTCAAGATCAACATCTCCATGAATTCTAGCATAGGTTTTCAAAGTCTCCCATACCTCGACTGTCGGCTCCATGGGCAGTTTTTCGACATACTCGAAAGCCTCATTGATGTGTCCAGGTTCTCCAAGAACACCTAAAAGCCCCAAATAATGATCCATGTCTGGGGTGATATGATAATCATTTTTCATTGACTCAAAGTACATAAATCCTTCTTCTACAGCACTCGCACTAGCACAAGCCGACATTACAAAAAGGAAAGTTTGTGAATTGGGTTGCAACCCTAGCTTCTTCATATTCTCAAATAACTCCAGACCCTCATCACCCAATCCATTATCTGCATATCCTTTTATCATCAAATGCCAAGAATCGATATTCCTGTCAGGCATATGGTCGAACACTCTCCGTGCATCACTCATGCTTCCACATTTCCCATACATCTCAAGCACTTTATTAATCAATTGCAAATCGCTTCTACAAGTTGACTGTAAAAAGTAATCATGAACTACTTTAGCATTGTCAAATGACTTAGACTTCCCACATAGTTCAAACAACAAATGGAAACAATCAGCATCAGCTTTAACACCTTCTTTCAACAACTCAACAGCTTCTTTAATCTTCCCCTCTCCACAAAAGCGCCGCAGTTCATCAATAGGAGATACAAGGGAATTTGGTGCTTGATTTTGAGGACCATGCCCTTGAATCCCAGCCTGATTATTCAACTGATTAGAATTCTCTACTTGTGGGTTCCGCTGCCCAGGCCTTCCAAATTGTGGGTATCCCTGATTTTGATTGTTCCATTGGTTGGGAACTCTTTGTTGCTGATAATTGAAATTTTGAGTGTTTGGCTGCGGAGGATTTTGATACTGCGGGTAGCTCTGGTTCGGTGGATTCCACGAATTAGGGTTACCGGCTTGAGAATAGTCTTGACCCTGCCGGGAAAATCCAGGATTCGGGTGAGAGCTCTGGCTCTGACTCCGATAATTCATTTGATTATTAGGGCTTCCCTGTTGAACATAGTCGCGATTCTGAAACTCCGAGAACGACTGGTTATTAAAATTTCCACTCGGAGGATGAACCTGGCTCGGGGAGCCCCACTGGCCCTGAGGATATTGAGGATCGGATGAAGAATGTTGTTGCGGCGGAGGAGGGAAATTTGAGAAATCATTAGGGATTGCAGAGGTGCTTAGCGCTTTGATTAGAGTCTCTGTCTGGTTTCTGCAAGAGAAGGTGAAACGAGAAGGGATAGGAGACCGTACCTTGAAGAAGGAGGAGATAAGAATGGGGGTTCGAGCACGCCGGACCGCCATGAGAGACGCCATTTCTGATCGGAAAAAGGACCTAAACCCTAAGGAAAGGTTCAGAGAAACCTCAGCTATTTACTGAAAGCGAGCTGAAGACGAAATACTAGACAGACTATCTTTCAGAAACTTACATTGGGCTCAGATGTGGGCTTTGACCTGGGCCCAATTTTGAAAGAGGCCCAATATATAAATAAATACGTTTTGACAAATTATTATAAATAAGAACTAATTATATGTATTTCATATTTTCAAGCTCAAAGTAATTCTATTTTAGAGGGGCAATTATTATCTTTTGGTGTTTGTGGAACTACATAAACTCTTTGAACATCAAACGGGGAAAGGCTTCCCAACAAATCATATTAATGAAAATTGATCGTCATTTAGAAGAAAGAGAGAGAGAAAGTACAAAATGTACGATTATCTTTGAATATGAATGTAGATGCCTCCTAGATGGAAGCTCAAAGAATTAGGGGCTTAAGATGGATAGTACATGACTCGTTAGAATCTCCAAGATGTGCAGGTTTTAAAAAATTCAACAAAATTTGGCAAATCAAATCTTTAGAAGCAAAGGCGATTTTAGAGAGATTGAAAAACTTATTTGCTCATCTTAACTCTCTCCCTCTCGCCTTCATTGTGGAGTCAGATACTTTTGATATGATTAAGCTTCTCAACAAGGAGATCAAAGACCTCATAGAGACAAGAACCTAACTGATAAAATTGAAGAGTTGGTGCGTCCATTGGGAGTGTTCTCATTCTCCCATTGACCTCGCTCGTGCAATTCAGTTGCACATTGCTTGCCTCTAGCAGCTCTTGCGTTTGATGGTTTTTTTTAACATAATCAACATTCCAATTTGGAAGATGGTAGTGTTTTTTGGGATTTGATTTTTCTAACTGGTTTTCTAGGCCTTTAATGAAGTGTTTATTTATTTATTTTTTTTATTTTTTTTTTTTAAAAAAAAAATACTTCTATTAAATTGTCCTAAAAAATAGCATTCTATAAAATCCTCAAGTTGGATAAGTAATAAAATTCATATATCATAGACAACTTGAACATAGTTCAACTAGTTAAGGCATATACTTTCGACCAACAAGTCAAAGATTTAAATCTCTCCACCTCCTCATGTTGTTGAACTCAAAAAAGAAAAAATCATATATTTTGTTACTTTTATCTTATTGTCATTTAGCCTACTCTCACATGTCAAATTATTATTTTTTAATTATCTTTACAAATATAGCACTTTACCAGACTCTATTCAATAAATTATTAAATAACATTTTAAAAATATAAAACATAACATCAAATATTACATTTTCTTCTCTCTCTAAAAAAATTGCATTTTATTCCCGGCTTACTGGACCTATTATATTCCTTTAAGGTAGGATGAAGTAAAATCGGCTTCGATTGATTGAGGGCATGTTTAAGAGTAATTTTGGGTCAAAATCACTTCCAAACATGTTCGTGAATCAATTCAAAAAGTAAAGTTTTACCTGACAAGTAGATTATAGTTAAACACAAAAAGCTAAATAATAAATATTATCCACCTTTAAAAGACATTGTCTACTAACATTCTCAAGGAAAGGCTATGTTTCATGCATAAATGCTCTCTTCTCTACCCAGGTTAAGATAGAGGCTTGAATCCTCTCCTTTCTTAGGGTCGTTTGGTTTAAGGTTGGTAGAATGTCCATGGATAACAGATGCTTGAGAATAAGATGTATGAAAATAAGATGCCTAGAAATCAAATATGTATGTGTTTGGTAGTACATAGGAATATTATCATATTTTTTTATTAAAAAAATAATATTTTTATTTATTTTATATAAATAATTATCTATCTTTCTCTCTCTATATTTGTGAACTATTAACTAAGGAGGTAATTGATGAACTAATTAATATTAATTATAAGTATTCTTTTTAAAAAAAATTATAAGTTGCCACATAAACTAATTGATTCTAAATAATCAAATAATAATTTTAGTTAAAAAATAACTATAATGATTGAAAACTAAATACTTCTACTAGATTATTTAATTGAATAAATTTAACTTATTTTACTAACTTATTAATTAATATTTTTAAAAATGAATTAATAATTTTAATAAATAATTTATGAATTTAATATATGTTAGCAATAAAAATGAATTAATATAACAATGTTTATTCATATAAATTTATAACAATAGAATAATGGACCATATTAGAAATATTATGGTATGATTAATTATATTTAATATATTATTTTAAAATTAATTTTAACATTCTTTACCAATTATAAATTTAATTTAAACATATTTGTAAAAATTAAATTAATTAAATAATATAAAGAATAAGAAAAGAAAAAGGAAAAAGATAAAAGAGAGAGAAGTCCTTGGAAATGGAGAAAACCCACCAATTTGGAAGGTTTTTTTGTACGGATGACCTCTTTTTGGCGGCGAAAACGATAAATGACCGAGTATCTCAGATTAACGATGGATAACCTTCTGCTACTGTCAACAACTCTCAGTCTCGGTTGTTTCATAGGTTTTCATAGACTCACGATCTTGGTCCTTTTTTATCTGTTACTTTTTTCTTTTTTTTTTTCAATTGCACTTCCGTTTAAACCCCAATCCAACGATACTTTCAGTTTCTTCATTCAATCGTTGTATAACCGCGGGGTGTTAGTCTCAATTGTTTGACAGGCTTTCATAGCCTCTCGATCTGGGTCCTTTTCGATATATTACTTCTTTCTTTTATTTCAATCCCCAATCCAACGATACTTTCAGTTTCTTCATTCAATCGCTGTATAACCGCGGGGTGTTAGTCTCAGTTGTTTGACAGGCTTTCATAGCCTCTCGATCTGGGTCCTTTTCGATATATTACTTCTTTCTTTTATTACAATTGCACTTCTGTTTAAACCCCAATCCAACAATACTCTCAGTTTCTTCATTCAATCTTTGTATCACTCGACTCTCTCCGTTCGTTCTTGTTTTCATGTATTCAACTGTTGAAGTGACATTTGTGCCCCAAAATATGCGAGAAGATTGGGTTTTTCCCTTTGCACGAACAACTGCATCATCATTTTTGGGTTTCGTCTCCCCAGCGACTGAAATAGTTTGTAGACCTCTGTCTCTCTCATTTCCTTTATATTATTTCTTAAATCGTTGGTTGCAATGTTGCATGCCCATCTTCAATAAGTTCGATGTGCTCTAAGTCCCTTAGTTGTAAAGCTGATTTATGGTTAATTGGAATTGTTAGGGTTAGTTTCACAGAGGGTTTGGGGAACGATTTGAGTGATGTAATCAACAGTCATAAAGAATGACTTAAATAATAGATTGAGGCCTTTTCTTTTTGCCAGTAGAAGGAGATAGAGGAGTTGACAGTTAAAGTGGAGTGGGGAGTGAGAATGGAGTCCAGAGTTAAAAAACAGTTTCTGAATAAGTGGAGTCGATAGTTGAAGTGCAGTTGGATTCCTACGTTTTTCAGGTGCAAAGGAGAACACGAAGACAGAGATTCAAACCACCAACTGAGAGTGCGTGGTGATACAGAGATTGAACGAAAAAACTAAAAATACCGTTGGATTGGAGTTTAAACGAAAGTGCAATTGAAATAAAAGAAGAAAGTACCAAATTGAAAAGGACCCGAGTTTTAGGTATATCTGATATATTAATCAATATGAATTACTAAATTTATACACTTAAATAAAGTATATCAATGATATACTTTATTTTACGTATATCTAACATACTGAATATGAATTATTAAATTAATATACCTAAATAAAGTATATCAGTAATGTATTATTGATATACTTCATTTTAGGTATATATGATATACGGAATATGAATTATCGATATACTGTTTATATTAGGGGTGATAGTCTTAACCAAAAACTGACCAAACCGAATCGAACCAAACCGATCCAATGGTTTGGTTCGATTTTTTAGAAGAAAATTGGACATCTCGGTTTTTGTTTTGGGAAAACCGAAAAATATTGGTTCGGTTCGGTTTTTGTCCAGAAAAACCATTAAAAATCGAACCGAACCGAACCAATGTATATATACCTCAAAAAATCCATAAATAGAATCCCACTCTATTCTTGTGTCGTTTCATCCGTTTTCTTTCAATTAATTTTAAAGTAACAAAATGAGATTGTTAACTTTATGAATTCTTATTGAGGTGTTGAGAAATTTTAGGGCAAAAAACACTAAAATAGGGGCTTGAACTAGGAAGTAAAATAGCCAAAAAAATGGTTTAAAAAAAAGGACAAAAAAATCGAGAACCGAACTGATGGTTTTGTCTTTATTGGACATTGGTTCGATTCCTCTTTTGCTAAAATCGATTGGATCGGTTCGGTTCTCGGTTTGGCCTAAAACCGATGAAAACCGAACCGATATCACCCCTAGTTTATATGTTTCATATTAGATTTTTTTTTAGTACAGTAGGGGTTGTAGGGATTCGAACCAAAGATTTCTTTAGCGTTAACACATTCGATATATCAGTTGAGCTATGCTCACTTTGACTAGTAAAAATGAATTACTGATATACTCTTAATATACTTCATATTAAGTATATCTTATACACTAAATATGAATTACTAATATACTGTTGATATACTTTATAATAGGAATGTCATTTTATTGATATACCTAAATAAAGTATATAATATGAATTACTGATACTCTTGGTATTAGGTCTTTCTGATATACCGTTGGTATACTTCATATTAGGTCTTTCTAATATACTGTTGGTATACTTCATACTAGAAATGTCATTTGATTGATATACCTAAATAAAGCCTATCAGTAATATATCATTAATATATTTTATTTTAGGTATATCATTAGTATATCATTGATATACTTTGAAATAAGTAAATTATTATTTTAGACTTTTCGCAGATTACGTTTGGGCTGGCCAATTTTTTTTTTGCTATATCTGCAAATTGGAAAAATAATGACACGTCTGCACTTGGACTTTATTTTTTTTATCATTCTTGCAACTGGCCCTAGATTAACATGCTATTGATACAACATATCGAGTAAGGGTGCAATAAAAAAATCAGAAAAGAAATAAGGTTACTTTTTCTTTGGCTAACCTGCAATTTTTTAGCATGATTTCCAGAAACTCTGAGCCATCCAAAACTCAACAGAGAGAGAGAGAGAGATGTTTATCCAGATCATTTCATTAACATAACCTGATGTTACATTACAACAGTCCAGAGAGATCTAAGACTGACAAAATATCCTGAAAGCTCCCCTTTTTTTGTCAAAATCCATTGGATACTTCTAATAAACCATGTGGCAAAGCCAAAGTTTAAGTTACTTCTTCCCTGCAAGCAAAAGGAACAAATTACCAGTGAATATGAGAAATGAAAATTGACAGCTAATTAATTATAAATTCAGTAATTGTTTGAGCCTCTTTTCAGACATCCACTACCATTTAAAAACATGTGAGATTGTTATGAATCTTATGATACAGAAATAATAAAAGATCTATACGAAAATAAAACCTTTACTGGCTGATCTAGTAGTTCTTTTGCCACTCTTTTCCAATTGGGGGACATCGGAATTCTCGCCTTTATCTGCTTTATCTTCAGAATTATTTTCCCTGCTTTTATGCCCTGATGATCTAGTATTTCTTTTGCCACTTTTTTCCAATTGTTTGTCATCGGAATCCTCATTGGTATCTTCTTTGTCTTCCAAATTGTATGCCCTGATGATATATACCTATGAATGCAAGGCTAAGATCATTAGTAAAGATATTTATTACTCAAATTTCAGACAGGAATCGAGCAGGGATGTTCACAACTTAAAAGGGGAAGAATTTTTTTTTCTGTCATTTCTGTGAGATTCCAAGATTTAGAACATCATATTTTTCTCAACCTAAAGCCTGCGCTTGACAAATGAATAGTGAAATCAGTGAAATGAAGAGAGAGGAGAATCTTTATGTCGACCTATTTTTAACAATTCTAAGTCAATTCCATTATGCTTTCATGAGGAAGAAAAAAGTGAGTTGACCTAGAAATAGAGAAATGCTCAAGAATCTTCACAAACCGGCTTGAACATCCCATTCTGCCTCCCCACACTAACAAAATGTACTTTCCCTTGTCTTTAGCTTTAAGGTGCTTCTCATGGCAACAGAGAGTTTTCATCAGTCTAATACTGTTAAAGCCTTGTATTTAACTCTCTTAGATATGAATTATATTCTATGTGACATACAATACAACCATGCCCTAAACCTCAAATCGGAAGTGCTAGATTAAATGTGCATAGACCCATAAAACTCGAATCACATAAAAAGATACTTGGCCAATGCAGAATATTTCAATCAGACAATGAATTTATTTTCCATATAATCACCTTGAATTCAGTTGGCTTAGTTAAGTGAAACACCAAAGCATCCCCATCTACTAACTGGTGATCAATGGAAAACCCTCTCCAACCACCACTAAGACCTGTTTTTTCGGCAAGGTATTTTGCTTGGAACTCATTTTCATCCTCGTCCACCAAAGTAACCATTTCATCCTCATGGGGAAGGTGATTCTTGCAAAATTGAACTGGAAGACCCTACAAGAAACTTCTCAAGACAACATCAGTGCACCGAGCGCCTAATATACTTTGTCAAATTATAAGCTTTAAATAACCAATCAAAGCTGACAAATTCAGTAAAATAATTTACTAAAAGAAAAGCACTTTGATCAGAAATATCATCAACTGACCAGCCAAAATCCCCCGGTGACATGTGACTGAAGCATGGGCTTCACAAAACTTGGGTACCTAGATTCCAGACTAGATTGAAGGTCTCGTGCTCTGTCAATAGCATATTGCCTTTCTTCATGTGAAGCATAAACCCGACTCAACAAATCTCTCCGTTGGTAAGTCCTATTAGTTCAATTATTTTCGCTTTTTTTAACTGAAATGACACTAAAGAGTCTAAGTCAAAGTAATTTGAAACTGAATTTTCTTGCATACCTTCTAACACCTGGAAGTGGTTCGATGGGCACCTGCAAAGGCCAATAAGATCTGAGCATTAAGCTACATTGTAAAAGCCCACCAAGAAAGAAAAACGACAATCCAAAATATTAACATCAAAATAATTAATCTAAATGCTTAAATTAGAAACTGACCAACGATTAAACTACACTTTTCTTCACTGTATAAGCTTAAATAAACGTGTCATTTCAGTAAGAATAAAATAAATATATAACACTCAAAATGGCCACTGTTCAAAGACTAAAGCATTCGTTCTCCTGTTGAACATTTCCAATCAAAAAAATGGCGTCGAATTCAAAACGAAGAGCTCAAATCCTACCTCCTTATAGTTCGGAGGGGGCTTATCCGCAAAACGGCTGGACCTTCTCACACTGAAGGACGAGATATTGAGGGGCTGGCGAGGACGCTTTAGCTGTTTCGTCTTCCAGAACCCAAAGAGAGAGAGATCAAGGTTTAAATCGATTATCATGGTGGAAGACAATGGATTATGGGGTATTTTGACCTACCGGAGAGGATTTAGGGCTGGAAGATTTCAGAACATCGGCAAGCTTGTTGAGATTAAGCTCTTCCATCCTCTTCTTATTCTCTTCCAACCTCTGGCGCCGGCATTCCTCGTAAGTCAGGTTCGATTCCACCATTTTCCTGGAATCCAAACAGCTGCAAAAGATCCTTTTTCAATCCCTCAATCAGCAAAGAGAGCAAAAAGAGAAAGAAAGTGAAGCAAGAATCTGACCGTTGTAGAACTCCGTTGAACTGAAGCTCGTTTCCTTCGATTTTATGGTGATGGGCCCTTGAGAGAGATTTTCGAGCGCCAATTCAGACAGCTCTGGACTTTGATTTGAATTCAAACCAAGCTAGTTCAGGCACAGTGAACGGAGGAGAGGAAGAAGTGGATTGGGCCTGGGCCTGGGCTCAGTGGGCTCTGCAGATTGCTATGGTATGGCCATTTACTACCCCATGACCTTTTGGGCTTATTTGGAAAGCCCATGGGCTTGATAGTTCGATTGAGAATGGAGATTGTTTAAACAACAAATTATTCAATGAGGTTGCCACAATGTGGCTACCTCATAATAACTGTTAGATATAGATTCAATAATTTTCATGCTCTCTAATAACCATTGAATATAAATTCGAGATACTTCTCTCTCTCCATCCAACGGTGAAAAACTGTCAGCCACATTGTGGTGTCCTCACCAAATAATTTATCCAAGCTAACGCCATGGATGACCAAATTTCATTGTCTGTTTTGATAGTAGCCAAAGGTATTTGTTAAAATGGCCAACGATATTTTAGAGCATTTTTCTTTCCAATCACATTATTCCACCATCTTATGCTTCCTCTCTTTGACAACCTTCTTATGAAATCAATGGGCAACATTGTTTTACGCTTAACTTCAACCACTATGCACTCCAAATCGATTGACTCATATGGTATTTAATTATATAATTCATTTACAAATTTACTTGATTGAAAATTTATAGTCTTAAAAAAATTCTAAATCCAATGTCACAATTAATAGAGATTTATGAAACATGTATAGGGTGTACTCAATGTGTCCAAACTTGTCCTGCATATATATTAGATATGATACCTTGGGACAAATGTAAAGCTAAGTAAATAGCTTCGACTTTAAGAACATAAAACTATATGTTGATTTGTAAGAGATGTGTAATCTGTCTGTACAATGGATTTCTTGAGCGTTTGCGTTTATTGAGCTAAGGGTCAAGTTGGTAATTTTTCTTACATTTCCTCCCTCTCGCTCCGGAGCCCAGGAAAATATGCTATGCCCCTAAAATAAAGAGCTTTGAATACTAGAAGAAAGTACCTAGACCTAACAAAATTAAGTGAATAATCAAAATGGTAGTCATTTTATTTCTATCTTGCACACATGATGGAATAATGGGAAAGTCCTTGTTCTTAGCAACAGCCTTTTATGATTTTCATGTGATTATAGGTACTTTTTTCTATATCATATGTGGTACTTGCCAATATCTAAGGAAAGCATCGAGCAGTTGCATGGTATTAGCAAAGGTAAAATTAATTTTTTTTAAAAAATTATCATAGGGCAGGGCTATTTTGACTTTTTTCTTTTCTTTTTTTTTTGAAAAAAAAAAGAGGTTTGTGAAAGAAAAAAATATATATATATATATATATATATATATGAATTTCTTTAAATCTAAATACTAAATAAATACAATATTCAAATTTCAATGGCTAAATTTATAACTAATTAAAGCTATTGCTAAAGTTAAATCTTGTTATTTCAATTGAAACATAGATTCTCAGACAAATAAAATGATTGATTTGACAAAAAGATAAGTGTTAGGCTTAAGTTTTACAGACCAACTATTTCACAGCCATTCTAAATTATTAATTGATTTTGGAATTTTCTGCTTTTTCTTCCTTGTGCATTTTTCTCTATTGCCACTGGTAAATTAAGTTGGTAACAACTAACATCCTTATCCCTTGTATATAAAGTTTCATATTATCAAATATATATATATATATATATATATATATATATATATATATATATATATCCTTGAAATTTCACAAACAAATATATAAGTTCTTGTAAGTACTGGCTTCAAGTATAAAATATGTTGGAATGTTTGTACATCATTGAAAGATTTATATATCTTTTTCAAATTTGTTTAATATTAAAAATATATCCCATTTAATCTAGAAATTATTATTGTCTTTCAGTTCTTTTTCTTTCTTGGTAACTTTTTATGGGATTCTAATTATTATACAATCACAATATATGTCTGTTCGCACGAGATTTTCGGAAAAATTTGATTCGTGGAAATGAACTTGATTTTATTGATTTTTGTAAAGTGTTACAATCTCTAATATTTATCATCTGATTCTTTCTCTCGAATATGTAAGTTTTGAGCATTGACTTGTTGATTTTCTTAGACTGGCCTGTGGGCTTATTGATCATCTTGAATTGACTTGTTGGCTTGTTGATCTTGGATTGGATTGTTGTCTTATTGATCTTGGATCGACCTGTCGGTTTGATGATCTTAGATCGACTTGTTGGCTTGTTGATCTTGGATCAGCCTATCGGTTTGTTGATCTTGGATCGACATGTTGGCTTGGCTTGTTGATTTGGATCGACCTGTAGGATTGTCTGTAGGATTGTTCGTTGAATTTTCTGAATTCTGAATCTTGGGCCTTCTGAATTCTCTTGATTCTCTGACTGAACTTGAATCTGAACTCTCTAGCTGAATGTTCTGGGTTCTGATTCCTCTAAATGCCTTCAAATGAAGGGTGACCTCCTCTATTTATAGAGTTTGGTGGGCCTTGTATGGGCTTTGGGCTTAGTTGATTTTAGGCCCAACCTTTGGACTTGGGCTTATTCATGCTTAATTCAATCCTTTTTAATAGGCTTGAATTATTTAAATTTGGTCCAAATTTCTTTTTAATGACCTCAGACTGAACTAGTTTTGTGTTCAACTGCCATGTGGCATAATTTGATTGGACTGGCTTAAGTCGTCTAACAGATCAATACTAGACATGTGACATTATTTAATTTGCCAAATTTTCATGTCTTTTAATTTAATTTGAGGACACGTATAAATTTGTAATTGGTCCCAAATTTATTTTATCACTAGTTTAAATTAATGACATTGCAATTTTTGATTGGCCGGAATTTCTCATTCAACAGAGTCATTTACATATATGTCATTTCCAAATTATTTTGTCAATTTTAAAATTTTTAATTTTATTTTTTATTTATTGAGTTTTTTCAAGTATATTATTATCAATGGAGGTTAATATAACTGGTGATGAAATTGTTTTAAAAAAAAATTAAGGCCTTGTTTGTTAACATGATGTCATTTTTAATGTATCCATTTTCTACGATAATCTTATGTTATTGTTGATATATATTTGTTTTGAATCAGGGTCACGTAGAATAGGTAGGATTTGGATCTTATGGGTGGCATGTCCAACTTATTAAATCAATACATGAGACTAATTAAACTTAATTAATTAATTATATTTTAAAGTCAAATGATTGCAATTGATCACATTATCTTTAGAAGAAAAAAAAAACTACGAAAAAAATCAATTTATACTCCTAAACTTTGAGGGTTGTATCAATAAAAACTCTAAACTAATAATTGTATCAATTTATTTCATAAGTGTATCAATTTACACTACTGTCAGCCTTTGTTTGAAAAACGTTAGTTTACATGTGTGCAAACTTATAATTATATCAATTAAACTCTTTAACTTTCATGAGTGAATCCATTTAGACCTTCTGTTTCATATAATTGATGATTTTCAAATAGAGGGGTCTAGATTTTTGAAGAAGTCTACACACGTGATGCATGGATGATTTTCAACTTGAGGGCCCTAAAGAGATTCACTTATGACAGTTTAAGGTTTAATTAATAGAATTATAAGTTGAATCTAACCGAGTAAATTGATGCACTTATAAAAGTTTGAGGTTTCAATTGATACAATTATTAATTTAGGGTTTTTATTGATGTACAACTCCCAAAGTTTAAGAGTATAAATTGATCTTTGCCCAAAAAACTAATAAATAAATAAAAATGTGAAAAGTTGCGATTATTCTCATGCATTGAGAATGTACTTGGATCAACTTGAATATAACTTAACTAAGCAAGAAGTTAGCAATCTCTTTTAAAATTGAAGGTTTGAATTTTCACATTTATTTTGTTGAGAATGCGACCAATGATTCAAACTCATTAAGAGATGAGAAAATTCATATAGTATATAAATACTTAAACAATATTTTATTGGTATAAGGAATCCTTTTCATTAAAAACAAAATACATGCAGACTTATAAGATGAATATTTATCATACTATTATAAGAATAAGAGAAATGCATTATCTTTTAACATAATTGAATTTGAATTTGTAATACTATGAAATTAAAGTAATTGGGGAAGTTGAAACAAGAGTATTGGTTGACAACAAAATGGGTGACATTATTACAAACCCCAATTCTTTATTTTAATAAAACCATTGGTGCTTTTCAAGTCTCTGACTCCAGATTTCCAAACAATCCTCTCTCTCTCTTTCATATTTTAGTTTTTATTTGGTGTAAAGTTTGCTTTATTTAATAATTAATAGATATTGTTGGCCAAAATTCGAGCATAGCTCAAAAGATAAAACGCTTATTACTTTCTAAAAGTTGACAGTTCGATCTCTCACTTGCAATATTAAAAAAAAAAAAACAAACTCAATGAATTAAAATATATATTATTAATCTTTCTCTAAATGTTGAATATCTTAATCATATTCTAAAAATTAATTAGTAGATTAATATTATTAGGTTAATACTATTATTCTTTTCAATATTTTTATTACACATTGCCAACTCATTGAAAGTTTATATAATAGATATGTCACATCACATCAATATTCCAATAAAATTAATAACATAAACTAAATAAAAACATAATTTAAAATTCATGAACATGATTGAAAGTTTTTAAAGTTTATTAACCAAATAGACATGATATTGATTGAAAGTTTTTAAAGCTTATTAATCAAATAGACATGATATTGAAAGAAGAAGAAAAAAAGTTAACTTCTATGTTTTTTTTTAATATATATTTTGTTTCTCGATCTTAATTTAATCTCTAACATAAAAGATTATTTAGGTCGATATTTGTTGATAATGCATTGTATTAAAAAAAATGTATATTGCAAATGAAACATTTTGTCAAAGATAATGCTGGCCATTTCTTTCTGTTGGTCCCACTATCATTAATATGATCAATATTTGATAGTAGGTATCTAATGATGAATCATTGGTTGGCAAAAGTTTTATAAATACAGAAAAATCATTTTTTTTGAAAAAAGAAAATTCCTCCATCATTAACTCAAATATTTTAACTATAATCATAATAATCACTAATCAAACTCAATATTGAATTAACTATAAACATAGCAACCAACCTAAGCATACTTGATTAAGACATAAGCCCTCGTCCAAAAAGTTAGAATCCTTCTACCCCACATATTGTTAAACTAAAAAAAAATTATAATCATAACAACCAACCTAAGCATAACTCAATTGATTAAGACATATATCATTGACCAAAATGTCAGATATTCGAATCTCCACCCCTACGTATTGAATAGAAGAAAAAAAAAACTATAATCATAGCATTCACTAGCTAACATATAGGATCAAGTTACAAGATTGATCTATCAACATTGAGAGTTGTGTTTTATAATAGACATCTTTTAAAGTTGAAGAACGTATTAGATACGTCATTTAGATTGCAAAAACTAGACTTATAATTTGACGAAACAGATATCATTTGGTAGCGGTAAAGATTCAAAGTTAGGATAAGAGGTTATTAAAGCAATGAACCATATTAAAGTGGGTAATGATATGAAATAGATAGTAGTTAGTTAGTTTGGTGGAGAGTGTTAATTTAAAGTTAGGTGAAAGAGTGAGAAAAAAGAAAGGTTAGAATTTTTTTTAGGAGTGAGAAACATTGGAAGGAAGGAACCAATCCTCCTTCATTAAAAGCAACATTCTGTCTCCCAATCTCACTTTCTCTCTCCTCTCTTTTTTTATTTTTATCTATATTTGGGTTTTTTTTAAAAAAATATAAATTTAAAAATTAAAACTAAAATTAAAAAAAAAAAAAAAAAGGAATAATTATTAGGGAAAGAAGTTGGGGCAGCAGATCCAAAGCAAAGGGCGCTGGGAAGACCCCCACACCACTCCACGTGCATACCTCTTTCCTGCATCATTCCCCCTTCAACCCACACTCCATATTTTAAAACTAATTCCATTTTTCTTTTTCAAGTGTGTTTTTTTTTTAGTAAAAGTAGAAATTAGGGAGGGAAATTTGAATATTGAAATGATAATTTTGATAGCTTTTTTTATATTCTAAAAGAAGAAAACTAGAAATTTTTACTAAATTTTTAGATTTTTTTTAAAAAAAAAATAGATGGTTTCATTTTTCCTTCCAAGATTTCTGTCAATTCACTAAAGATGGGAAAAAAATAAGCAAAATAAAAATGATGTAGAAGGGGCTAGATTCTAAATGAATGATAATTGAATTGGTCTTTGACACAAAATGGATGAATGGAGGAGATTTTCAAATGATCTAATGACTTCGAAAGAATTGAAAGAGTAGATGTACGCACAATTCTATCAAGTGGCTGTAAGGGTAACTTGTTGTGTCATATGTAAATTTATCATCAATTAATTTTGGCATTCACCAAGGGACTAAATTGAAAAATGTTTACAAAAAATTAACTAAATGGAAAAATAACCAAATATTAAATTGAAACATATATTTTGCCTAAGTAAAATATGTAGTTTGACTTTTATAATATTTTGCAAACAAACAAATAATGGAATTAAAGAATATACAATTCGTTGTTGCTTGAAAATGTTTAATTATGCTATAAAAAATTGCAATAAAGAAAACTAAAGAATGTTTTAAAAAGATACGTAGAAAATTTTCTTTTTAAAAATACATCTTTGAGCTATTTTCAAAAATAATTTTATTTCAAGATGTTCTTTAAAAAAAAGAAAAAGAAAAGCATGTGCTTGTGAATTGTAATTTTCAAGCAAACAATAACTTCCAACATATATATAGATTGCCCAATCATAAAATTTAAGAATTTAAGAATAATTTGAAAAACAAAAGCAAAAAAACTAATTTGAAAACACCCACCCAGTCCCAACACAATATTTTTACTTTTTTTTTTTATAACTTTACTAAATGAGTTATTTTCAAAATGAAAATTATTTTACTGATGTTCTAGTGTAACTTGCAAATAATATACAATTGAAGTTGAAGTAAGATTTAAACTTATGTTTGTGTGGCTCAGATATGTTCATATTTTGCAATCATTGTCTATATGGTTGCAATAAAATTAATACTTACAAAACTAAGATTTAATGACCTTAACACATTTACAGAACTATAAAAAAATGGCAAAAATTAATTCATACCCCTAAACTTTGAGAGTCGTATCAATAAAAACTCTCTGTCAGATTTTGTTTGAAAAATTTTAGTTTACACGTGCAAATTTGATGATTTTTAAATTGATGGTCTAGATTTTTTAAGAAATTTACACACGTGTAAGAATTGATATGATTACTGATTTTAAAATTGATGGCCTAAATTGATTCACTTATGACAATTTAGAGGTTTAATTAATAGAATTATAAGTTTACATATGTGTAAACTAACATTTTCAAATGGAATCTAACAAATGGTGTAAATTGATGCACTTGTGAAAGTTCAGATTTTAAATTGAGACAATTCTTATTTTAGAGTTTTTATCGATACAACTCTCAAAGTTGTTTAATGGTATAAATTGATTTTTTTTATAAAAAAAAAAAAAACACATTTACAAATTACAAGTAAAAGAAATGATCTGATTTCACAGTAGAGAGAGAGATTTTGATTTTGAATCAATAATTGTGAAAGAAAAAAGTGAACAAGTGTGCTTTGGAAACTTGACAAGATAAATGTGTCTTCTTAGTTTGTTTATGATTTGACATGTGTAGCACCACAACCCAATTCTGCCAATTTTATTATCCACCCTGTAAAGTAAGCTGCCTTAGTGAATTAAATGGAAAACCAAAAATATAGTTGCTAAAATTTGAGCCTCTTAAATCTTATCTTTATCACCCAAAATCCTTAACTACTTTCAGACTAATCTAAGATGTCTGGAAATTTAGGGAATGTTGCAAAGTTTTTAGTATTGGGATTCTGAAATAAAATAACCCCCAATATATGGATTTAATAAACCAACATTGCAAACTATTTTTTTAAAATATCCTTGAGGTTTTAGGCCAACTAACCTGCATCTCGATTATTCTCACAGAACAATCTCTCGGCCCTACTACATTTAGATGCTAAGAAAACTTACTATCCTATGTAGGTGGACTCAAGCCAACATTGACCTTTATTGACTACTAAGCTAACCCACGAAGGTTAATGCATACCATTTCTTCGTTTCTAAGTTTTCTATTATAGACTATGGATATTGGTTACCATTTCGGTCACCGAACTTTAAATTTCATTTTATTTTGGTCATTGTACTTTCAAATGTTCAAATTTAGTCTATGTACTTTCAATAAAGCTTAAAATTGGTCCATGTTATTAATTTATGGTTTACTTTTCTAAAAAAAATTAGTCACTATTAGCATATCGTCTATAAATTTTGAAAATATGTTTACATTGTATCTTTTTTTGAATGAAAATTATTATTATTATTTAACTAATTTCCATTAAAAAAATTCAAAATAACAATAGGTACAAATTTTAAGTTTTATTGAAAGTACATTGACCAAAATAGAATGAAGCCCAAAGTATAGGTACCAAAATGGTATTTTAATCTATGATATTTTGTAAGAAAAATATTCACTCTTTACACCTCACTTATACCTCCCTCCCTTACCATTAAAAAGATGTATAGAGTGAAAGTTTTGACTCACTAAATTAATATAAGGGTAAAAATGATATTCTTTTAACCCATTTGATATCAAAAAGATTGAACAATAACAGAAATCATTAGAATCATAGAAACTTTTGGGTCATTATGAAATATGAAAAAGAATCAATAGTAGTTATTTTTGGAAATTTTGATCCGGTACAAAAGAGAATAATATATGATGAGAACATATTTCATCATCTATCTAACTAATCTTAAATGCAATAACACAATTCCACAAATGTGACATTATCACAGGTGACAAAAGAAGTTCAGTGAAAAATTTTGGTCCCAAAGATAGGATTTTGTCTCACTTCACATAGAAAAAATTTCCCACAAGGACAAAGAGTTGTTTACCTTTCTCCATTTCTGTTGAAAATATGGTTGGTCCCCAGAAATTGCTTCCTCTTGTTCTTGTTGTTCTTCATGTTCTTCATCTTTTTCCCCTTCCACGCTAAGAGAATCATATCCTGTTTTTATTCTGAAAGAATATTCCACAAACAGCTCTCAGATCTTAACAGCACACCCATTCCGTAACATAAAAATTCAGAAATATACAAAAGGAGGAGATTACACGTTTCCCTTTTTTTTTTCTTCACAGAAAATAAGCATTCAAACAAAACACACTTTTCTTACACAAAACGCAAGCTCAAAAAGTGACAAAAGAACGAACTGTGATTTAACATGACCAACATTTGTCGTGAATTAAAAGTGAGAATTACAGAAATCTGTGCTCAATTATGGATGCAAGACACAACAACACAGCTTTGAGTTCCTGAAAGAAAATGATAAAAGAAGGGTGGCGGCGGCGGCGGCGGTTTCCTTTCTATGGGTGTGTGTGTGTGCAGTGTGTGTATACTGAAAAAGATTTTAGTTTCGGAGCTTCTTTGGTGGAGTTGAAAGCTGTACAAAAAGAAGAAACGACTAACAGAGTCTTCCAAAAGGAAAGAGTTCGATGTTTATGGAAAATTATGTGAAAGAAATCTTAGAAATCCAGATCCCGGCTTGAGTCTTAGCTGGTTTTTCATGGCTTCAGACGAATCCACTGGTATCGGCCTTCCAATGGCACATCCATCACTATATCGAAGTTGTACCTGTACAAGATGAAAGCAAAAAGGTAAAATCGATTAAAGAAGAAGAAGAAGAAGAAGAAGAAGTTGAAAGTTAGTTAGGTTTAGATTCTGCTAAAGTGCGCCGAATCAGAGATGGTTATCATGCGCGTGGAAAAATTGTACTCACTTCTCTGAGAAGCGCTTCTGCTCGTACTTCTCGGCCTCGGCGAAGAAATCTTCAATCTCAGAGATCGGCGGCGTCTTCATCGGACGATCAGTTGGCTTCTGTTTTTCAGTCAAGAAGTTGGTCGCCGGAGAGTCCATTTCGTCGGATTCTCCGTGGAGATTGCTCGTTGGAGTGCTCTCTCTGAAGAGATTCAAATTAAAACAGAAATTAAACATTAAACAGAGTGAGAAATGGCGAAAGAGAAGACGAAGCGTTTCGGAATCCGTTTCGTTAGGGGGAAATTAAAGGAAGATAGTAAAGTGCAATGAACCTTTGAATGCCGTTAACGCGAGTCGATTCTACGGTTTCGAAGCTCTTGGTCTGCTGCTATGGCGCATTGAAGATAAATGTCAATAAATACGATCGAAAATACATACAAATTCAAAATCTAAACAAACATTTCTTAGAAACAGTCGTTATTTATAAAGGAGTAAAATCGAATTGAATAAAACGATGAAGGAACAAACAAATCACGAACTGTTCGTCACTGAAAATTTTTTGCAGGAAAAAGTCATGGTAATATGAAGAACGAATTCATCTTAATTCAATTTCAACGGAAATTTTAGAATACATGACTTATGAACCGGTTAAATTTAATAATACTTTTTCTTCTTCTCCTTCGCCATTTTCTCGCAAACCAAAACAGAGAAACTCAAAATTAAATTCCAAATTCCAAACAAACGAAAAAAAAAAAGACCAATCACAAGCGAAGAACAGAGTACAATCCTCAACCAAGAATTCGGAATTCACCTCCAGATCTTCGAATTTCACGGCGGTGGCCTTCCCGCAGTCGTTACCGGAGCTACAATAAACCGGAAACTGATCGTCTGAAAAACCATCACTCATCTCACCTCCGGCGACAATGCCAAGGGGATTCCTCTTCTCCAAACGCGACAGAGACGTCGTCGCATTCTCCAACCACATACAACGGTCGCCGCGGTCAGACCGAGACGCCGACGGCCTCAACCTCTCCGGCGAACCGGCAATTCTCCTCCTCTTAGACATGCAACCAGCATTTCTCGCCGCCGTCATCACCGCAACTCGCTTACAATCGCCCATCGCCGTCTCCACCTCCAACTCGAACTCTGCTTTCATGGCCGCTCCCAAACCATTTCTAGAGAGAGAAAAAAAATAGAGCGAGAGAAGGCTTAAGGATGAGAGATCCGAGAGGAAGACGGGGAAGTGGTTGCCGCTTATGAAGGTTACCGGCGACGGTGACGGAGAACCGGCGATGTTGTTTCAACGGTTGAGATTCGTCAATCTTCGAAGCGCGATTTTTACTTTGTTTATTGCTTCTAACGAAGTCGTTGCGAAGATTTTGGGCAGCTTTTGGAAATACGAATCCTCCAACTTCTTCATAATCATAACAATTTCAACCCTTTTTATTTTTATTTTTTTTAAAAGTATTTTCTATCCATTTAATTTGTTTTTGAAGAATAAGTAAATAAATGTTAATTTTAGCTTGTAAGACAAGAAGTAATCAAAGTCTAATCTAATTATGTTATAATTAGTTTCTTTAAAGTAAGTTTGAGTTTTTAAGATGTGACATTTTGATTAGTGGGGAACTACTTGTGATTAGGAAAAAAAAAATTGATTATTCAATTTTTTCCAAATATGAAAAATAAAAAGGGTGGGTTCTTTCGTATATTTAAACCATTTATAACAAGATTTTAAGTAAATAAAAAAAACATGTAAAGTATTCCAATCTTATTGCCAACTCGAACACAACTATGATTAAGACATTATACATTCTGCCAACAATTAGAAGTTCACAAATTCTCACCACACATATTGTTGTACTAAAAAAAACTTCATTAATAAATTTAAAACTTCAAATGGTTGACATATTTTGGCCGGTAGCACGAGAAGAAAATTAGTGAATATAAACAATTCATTTTAAATTTATATTTGTTTTCCATAATTATTTTAAATAATGTTTGCTTGGAGAAATGAGAATGGAAGTGCAAAGAAAATTGTATTGATTCCTACAGTTGTGGACCCTATTTTTCCTTTTAATGCTAAGTTTTAGCATGCAAAATACTTTTTGTAATGACTCTATTCCCTTGTCCTTTTAATATTATATTTCAGCTTCACTTTTGTAATTATCAAATTTTATTTAGAGGGATAATCACATTTTATTTAGAGGGATTCTCATTGAGCGTTAATTAAAAAAGTAACTAATTATAATGTAAAATTTTTGTTTCAATTTGAACCTCTCTACCTCTCCTCAATAGTAAGAAATTATATATATACACAAAAAGGTCCAATGATATACCCTTATTTACTCTCTTAAAAGAGAAAAAACAAAATCATGACCATTAGTATTTGAATTAAGGCTAAATTATAAAAAATACTCATGAACTTTGTTATTCATATAAAAAATACCTCTATTCTTTTAAAAGTTGTAATATTACCTTTGATCTTTCATAAACGTTTCAAAACTACACTTGAAGTAGAAAATCCTTTAGACTATTGGATGAAAAGTCGACGTAGCGAAACGTCGTTATTTCAGACTTATTCCAGACAAGCGTCTTAGTCACTGCTACATCGTTTGAAGTCACTACCATGTTGACTTTCGATCCAACATTCTATTAGATTTTTACTATAGGAGTAGTCTTGAAACATTTATGAAAGGTCAAAAGTAATGTTAAAAGAATATAAATATTTTTTAACTGAGGGTATAGTTTAGGAGTATTTTTTATAATTTAGTCTTCAATTAATTTCTCTTTTAAATGAGCACCTTCCATAATGTTTTAGATTTAGATTATAGAGGACTTATCCTTTTTAAGGGCTGAATTTTAAGGATATCAAAACAACTTCCCTAAATTAAAACAAATAATTTTTTTTTTAAAAGTTAAATTATAATTCTGTATACTACTTAATTAATTCATACCTTGTGCTTTTATTGGTTTAGTTCTAATTCCCACACTTTTATAAAAATATCAAATTGATCTTCAATATCAATTATCTAGTATAAAAAATAACATCACACAATGTAAAAGTCAACATGACACCTAAATGCCATATGATTGCATACATTAAAAAAAAAGCTATGATAGATGAAGTGATGTTACAACATGTTTTTTGTTACTATTTAATCAAATAGTTAAAATATATTTCAATTACAATTTTATTCTCTACACACAACCTTAATTTCAACTTATTCATATAAATTTAAAAGTTTTATTTATCCTTACATGTTATTAAAACTCAGCACACATTCCTACTAAACTTGACAGGCATCCCCACTAATAATATAAATCCAACATGACAAATAATTTATAAATTTGACAAACATTTTGTCCTAATGACATAGGAATCTAGGAAGTCACATGGATTAAAAAAAAACATATATTTAAATAAACTTCTGAATCATTAGTCTTGATTAAAAAGAAATCATGACTAACCTTATTCTCAAGTGTCATCAATAATTCTGGTTGAATTTTTATAACTCAAAGCATAATCACAAAAAACTTATCAAGTTGAATTTTTGTTAATTCTTATACATGGTAGCGACATCAAGTAAATATTAATCCAAACGAGTTCTTTTTCTTTTTCTTTTTTTAAAAAAGTAATTTAACCCCAAAATATTTAGGTAAGTGACAAAAAAATGTGAAATTACAAATTCAGTCTCTAAACTTTGAGGTTTGTGTCTATTTGGTCATTTAACTTTCACAATGGTCTAACAGTTCCCTAAAATTTTAATTTTGTGTCTATTAAATTCCTAAACTTTCAATTTTGTGTCTAATAGTCCCTAACAAACTTGAAATTTTTTTAAGTTAATTGATCAATCATATATGAATTTAGATTTTTTGTTTAATGAAACTCTAAATTTTTAATTTTGTGTCTAGTAGATCCGTAAATTTTAAAAAATTCGAAAGTTCAAAGATAACATTTGTAATTTTAAAAGTCCAAAGACTAAATTTGTAATTTCTCAAAAAAAAATACTAGAATTTTAATTCCACCTAAATAAAATAAAAGCAAGACAGATTCACTTGAAAGAAAAAATGAAAAAGCCCTCACCCATTAATGGAAATCTTCATATACATCATTCAATAAGCCATTTAATTTAGTTTGAGCTTTGATAACTTTAAAAGTTCAAATCAATCAACAACCAAATGAATTCAAATATGAAATGAATAGTATATATATAAATAATAAATATGCTTCTGAACTAAAAAAAAAACAATATAATAATAATAATAATAATAAGGTTAAATACCATTTTGAACCATATACTTTGAGTTTCATTCCATTTTAGTCTTAATTAAAAAGAAATCAGAACTAACCTTATTCTCAAGTATCATCAATAATGCTGGTTGAATTTTTATAACTCAAGCGTAATCACAAAAAACTTATTCAAGACTACACAAGTGAAAAAAAATAGGTTAAATTACAATATTAGTCCCTAAACTTTAAGATTCGTGTCTATTTGGTCCATTAACTTTTAAAAGTGTCTAATAGATCCCTAAGGGCTTGTTTGGTAGACAATATGAATTCTGTTTTATGTTTTCAGATTCCTCAGTTCAGTGAATATACGTTTGGCAGATGTGTTTTCGAAAACTTTTTCCAAATTCTGTGATCCAAATAATGAAAATTCCGAAAACAACATTTTTATGTTTTCATTGTATCTAGATTCTGAATTTGAAATTTTAAAATGTAGAATTAGATTAAAAAAGATAAAAACTTTAATAAATATGTTATTTCATGTTATAAACTCAATTAATTTTTGCTAAATTAAAATATGTATAATATATTATACTATAAATTATATGATATTATAAAATAATAATTATACAAAATTTATAAAAAAAATGTTCATAAATTAATTAATAATGGTTTATATTCAACCTAATATTTAGTTTTGCAACTACAACTAGTTTCATGATCTATAGATATATTATAGAACACATTTTGAACAACTGTTTAAATTGGAATCCAATTTCTAAATCTACTATCAAACACATTTGAAAACATGAAATACAACTCTATTTTCATTGAATCACCTGTTTTCAAATTTTTGTTTTCAGATTGCCTACGAAACAGACTCTAAACTTTCAATTTTATGTCTAATAGATCCCTCAACTTTTAATTTTGTGTCAGATCCCTAGCAAATTCAACATTTTTAAAAATTAATTTTAATTGACCTATTAGATATAAATTTAAATTTTGTGTCTAATGGAACTCTAAAATTTCAATTTTGCGTCTAGTATATCCATAAATTTTTTAAAAAAATTGAAAGTTCAAAGACAATATTTATAATTTTAAAAGTTCAGGAACTAAATTTGTAATTTAACTAAAAAAGATATCATAGTTATAATTCCACCTAAACAAAATAAAAGCCAAGTCAGATTTACTTGAAAAAAAAGGAAAAGCCCTGACCCATTATTAATGGAAATCTTCATAACAAGCCATTCAATTTGGTTTGAGCTTTGATAACTTTAAAAGCTCAAATCAATGAACAACAGCGAATTCAAATATGAAATGAATGGTGTATATATAAATAATAAATATGCTTTTGTACTTAAAAAACAATAAAATAATAATAATAATGTTGAAATACCATTTTAGACCTGTACTTTAAGTGTCATTCTATTTTAGTCCATGACTTTCAAATATTTAATTTTAGTCATCGTACTTTCAATAAAGCTTAAAATTAATCTCTACTGTTAATTTATTACAAACTTTTCTATTAAAAAAATTAGTCTCTATTAGTCTTTCTTCTTTAAATTTTGGAAACATGTTCATATTGTGTCTTTTTTTGCATTAAAATTATTATTATTATTTAACCAATTTCAATAAAAATTAACTTCAAACTAGTGATATGGTCCAATTTTAAGCTTTATTGAAAGTATAGAGATTAAATTTGAATATTTAAAAATACATTGACTAAAATAAAATGAAGTAGAAAGACCAAAATAGTATTTTAACCTAATAATAAATATGCTTCTTTTAATAAATTGAAAGGGGGCGAAAACAGAGCAATAAAACCTGATAAAACAATGAGAGCAAGTGAATGGAGAAGACGCAAGAATTCAATACATCATCATTCCTTCTGATAACACAGCATTTAAAGACTTACCAAAAAAATAATAAAAATAAAAATAATCCCCTCAATTATCAAATCCCCATTTTCCGTACACAACAATCATATTCCGCTGCTCAAATATTAACTTATTTGTCTCCTCCTATTCAATTTTTCTGAAAGAATGTAATGTTTTTTTGTTCATGCCATTCCAGTATTGGGAAAATGAAATCAATAATAATGCTGGTTACCTTTTTTTTTTTTTTTTTTTTTTTAATTTCTTTGAAATCTGTTTTGTTTCTCTTCTCTTTGTTTATAAATTTTGGAAGTGGGGTTGTGCTGCAATGGAGCTTGCAGGGTCTGTCTTAGAGGGCTTTCTTCACTTGGAAAAAGCTCGGGCGTTTGTTGTGTGCAGCTTCGACGTCTTCAGGAGATGCAACAGAAACTACCACTCCTTTGTTTCTGACTGCCTCGAGCGCGTCTGCGAAGTTCTTGAAGTCCTTCAAGCTGTTGGAAGAGGGATGAACGTAAATTGTCATGAGCATTGCAAAAGAGTAAAGAAACAGTCTGTAAAATCAACTCATTACTTATCAACTAAAATAAACAAAAGACATGATTCATCAAGTTTTTATTACATGATTATGAGAAGAATTAAGGTAAAGACTAATGCAAAGTTTATGAGTTAATATACAATTTGTAAGTTAAAGACCAGAACAAAACTTATCTGAAAGCCTTGGGGCTAAAATAGGATTTAAAGTATCCAAATTTTATAGTATTTGTTTATTAATTACAATAAAATAATTCATCCTCACATTTAGGATTTCCAAGCCTAAACTGTAAAAGGAAGAATCCACTCTTCTAAACTAAATAGCCAAATTCTAGTTTCTGAGCAACAATTCTCTTCTACTAGCATGCTCCTCTCCAATCAAAAGTAAAAAGTGGCAAAGAGAACCTTTACTAAAAGTGGCTTGGGAAACTTTACTTAACATGTTGAACCTGTGTCTAGACCTAACATTCCACAACTTTCCTAAACTCAAGCTTTTTAAACCCTCAACTAAAATCCTTAGACTTAACATTCCTAGACTCAAGATGTCGAACTTGCACCCCAAATGCCCCTAGAAAAATGTGACCTAAGCAAGCATATTAGGATGGAAGACTTGCTTAGACTTTAGAGGTCCAACGCACGATGTAATGGGAAATTTCACCCATTATTTGGTTCCAAGGGCAAGGACACTATTTTCTGTTCTAAGCTCATCTTTTACAATATAATAGAAACTATTGAAGCTTGACTTGACCTCAGATTTTTCCTTGAAAAAATGGATCCCACTAAGAAGTGATCATCAATAAATATAAAAAACGTTTAGTCCTAGAGGTATTCAAGATAGGAGAAAAAATCCCAAGTTTGGAAGAGAGTAAAAGGCGAAGACAGTAGGTGAAGACAGTACATGAAGGCCATGTTTGGGAGTAATTTTGAAATTGTCAAAATTACTTTTGTCATGTTCAAAATTACTCTGAAACATGCCTTTAATCATTCAAAATCAACTTAGTGTTGATTTTACATTTTTAAACGCGATTTTCATTCTATAAAAATTGAATTTAAATAATTAAAAGCATGTTTTGGGGTGATTTTGAATATGACAAATGATTTTAACCATTTCAAAATCAATCCCAAACATGCCCGAAGGTGAATAGAATATTCACTTTTTATGATTTGCAAATTGAGATTGACAAACAGGAGTTATAAAAAACATGCAGCTTGGCTACAAATTGACTATTTTCGTTGGCATGATAAATTAAAAGAATTTCCAAGCCCAAATATTACCAAACTCATTATACTTCAGCACAGCCAGTCAGTTTTTCTGAGGGCAAGGTTTGACAGCTTGCTGCTAAAATAAACATTAATCAGTAGAGTGATTTTTTACCTGGTTGATAAAATCTCTTCCCTTCTCCTTTGCCTTTCTTCTTCTGTAATTCCCAATAAATACCGCAACAAGCTGAAGAGAAATAATATAGATAGTAAATATAATTCGAACAGAATGATCATTTAACAGAGAGAGACAAAAGACCAGCAATACACCATGGCACAATTCAATAATTAAAGAATTTTAAGAGGAACATTTCCTTCTCTGTTTTCCTGGATGCTAGTTTTCACAAGTTCCTTCTTTTTTTATTTTATGAGATTTTTAAAATATAAAGTTCTTGTTATCTAAATATAACAAAATCTTCCATGCAAGGTTTGATGACAAAAACTTAGCCAATTAACTACAGGACGCATTGCAAAGAACAGGCTGATTGTAGAACGAGGAGAAATAGGCAGGGTGTCACCATACCTACTGTAACCTTTAGCATCAGGAAGCTGGTATGAATCAACATCTCCAATGGTTCCAATTATGGCTTTTGCTAGAGTATCTCCATCCAATTCCAATTCACGTAGAAAATCAACAGTTCCATCATATACATCAAGTGTCTTTAACAAATTCGGGTCACGATAAGATAAAAAGGAGAACACTCCTGCAAATACAATTCAAATAGGGTAATAAGATTACCTATTGGTATTTAATGCAATGGCAAAAAGATGGTAGCACAATGTTGTACCTGAATGAGTATCAAAATCACAAAACCCTCCATAAGCACCTCCACTCACTCTAACACGATCCCACAGCCACGTATTACTAATAAACTTTGAAATAACATAGGCACTTCCATTGAGTTGATAGCCAGTTTCATAAATGTTAGCTGCTTTTCCAACGTAATTAACCTGGAGGAGGTAGCTATTAACAAATAGTTGAGAAAAAAAAAGTGCAAAAACTGATAAATACCTGAGTAGGTATCACAATGGCTTCATTATCTGAAGAAAGCCGGGCATTCCAAGTGCTGCTCTTAATGACAGGTTGGTTAGGAAGCAAATCAAGAAATTTGCCAATGAACTTCTCCGACTTTAGGAGATTTTTGCCATCGGCAGTAATGTTGACTAGGCAATTTTTCCTTGAAAGTAAGGATTGGCGGATTTCCTCGAGTGATGACGAAATTTCAGCCCAGTTTTGATCAACTTTCTCTTCAAGAGTTTGCAGGAATTCCAGATAACTATATACGATGAAAAAAACAAGAAAAGGAGGTTGAAATCAATCAACTACTTTTCCATAAGATGAAATATGCAGCTGTATTAAAAGCTCATTTATCTCAAGGAGAAACTGTTAGCAATATTATTAGGATAAATAATAGAAATCTTATTAAGAAATTAGGGACACATTAGTCATTAGCAAAAGTTAGTTAGAGAAGTAGTTATAGTACAATAGCTCGAGGAGTTTGAAGGCAATTAGTTTCTAGATATAGTTTGTACTTTGTAGGAGTTTGAAGGCAAGCTTCTCGAAGTGCTAGGAAAACTTGTAATTCTCCTTAATATTTTAATACCATTTTCTGTTAAATTCCATTTCGGTTTCTGGTTCCTATTGAAAACTATCAGATGAATTGCCAGACCATATGTCAAATCCCAACAAGAGTTCTATTAAAATTTAAAGAGTTACATGCCCAGAAGGAGGAGGCACGTCAACAGTATAGCGCCAAAAAAGACCAAAACGTAAAACCCATGAAAATATCGAAAAATCCCAACCTGAGACCACCCATTTGTTCAGAGATCCACCCTGCACTGTTCAACTTTGCATCCATCCTAGCAGCAGCAATTCCATGACCACTACCTCTTAACCGATTCTGATAGATATCACATATACATTATTACTTTACATATCACAATTGTGGGTATGGGCATTTAGTCATTCATTTTTTTGATGTACCTCCATTCGTGATTTGCTCTGAGATACAAACTGTTTAAAACGTTGCTGATCTGTAAACTGCACTTCTTGAAGAATGCAGTTCATCTACAGCATAAAAAGAAACGAACTCTTTAGTCTATTGATTATCAGGAAGTAGCTAAATTTGAATTGTAAATTAAAAATCAATGGTAAAGATAAGTGGCTCAACTACAACGCAGTGAAATACTGCACATTGTTGAAATGTGAAAATAAAAGGACAAATTTGTCTGTAGATAGCATTCCACACATGATAGACCAAAGAATATATGCAGTGCATATTGTTTTTTTTTTTAAATCTCAAACAAGTTTTGAAGTTACATTAACATACCAGGTTGAATAAGTCTTCAGCACATCCTGACATAGCCTTGCCTCTGACAATCATATGTGTACAAGCCTTGTCATCACCACGTATAGATGACGTAAATGGATAAACTGATATCCCACCAGTTTTCCTTCCAATTAACTGATTTAGTTGCACAAAAGTCAAGTCTTTTGTGCCCATCTCTAACAATGATTGACTGTCAAAGAACATTTGAAAGTCAAAAATATATACTCCATAGAATGGTAAAGGAACGTTGTGATTCAGATCAAACCACTCCCAAATTCCGATCAAATGCCCAAGTCCCGCTATACTTAAATAATTGATATCATCTATAAGACAATTGACTACTGAAAGCAGAGAGAAGCTAGCTTAAGACATTTCTATATATTTTAACATTATCGGAGCATAAACAGAATGTTCGGTTTATCATCTCTTTTGATATAAGACAATGTTTTATTATTACAGCAATTATATAATTTTTTCCCTCTTATTGTGACAAATATAACGTTTTTCTGAAAGTCACAAGCTCAAGGATAAAAGTTCTTTTATCCTGGGCTGTGGTCTTGAATCTCTTGGCTACAATTGCAATATTTATATATATATATATATTGATAAGAAACAAAGAACTTGTATTGATGATATAAGGGAGATTATACAACAATTGCAATATTTATATGAAGCTCTATTTTGAGGAGAGAACTGCATTCTGCAGTTTCTAAATTTGAAGTTCTCTTATTTATCTGTTTCTCCTATCCTTGCAACAGTTCTGCATTAGGTTCTTATAACCTTTCATTGCCTGCAAATCCCATCCTTATGTCAGACTAGCTTACAAGATTTAAGTTCAAACTATGGGTGAACTCCTTAGGCAACATCTTCTTGCAAAACGCCCTTAAAAAAGGCCTACAAAATGTTTCTCATATCTGCCTTTTGAATCCCCTGAAGGGATCTCACAAATTAATAATTGCAATTTTGAGGAGGCACCCAAAAACTCTTCATTCATTGATCATTTGCAAGATTCAAAATTAGGAATGCAAGTGAAAAGTTTTTTGTCAATTTGAGCATAGCTGAGTAGATAAGACACTTATTACCTTCCTTACGGTTGAACGTTCAATGCCCCACCCCACATTTGTTGAAATTAAAAAAAAAAAATTAAAAGCTATCTGCAATGACAAACCAATTAATGAAGTTCCACCACTTACCAGAATAAAGGTACCAAAGGAAGAAGCTCCTGCTTCAGTGAACTCATATCAAAAACAACTTCAGAATAAAGAACATCATTTGTAAAGAGTTCATGTTGTAAAACGGTTACTCCATTGACATTTCCAATCTACAGGTAGATTATATTAAAGAGTCAGAGATTAGAAACTAAACCACAATACAGATTGTCCACTGAACTCAAATATGGATTGATGTGGTTACCTCTGTTGGAACACGAATAGGTTCTTTAGGAATATCTTCAAGGCAAAGGCATGGAACACATTTTAAAGCTTCTGGTGGATCAGGTGTTTCCTGCTTCAGTCGTAATTCCTGTGTAGCACGTGCAAGTTCAGCAAGATCTTCTTCAGTCATGCTTTCTTTAACTTTCTGCAAGATTTCTTTTTCAGCTGCTTCATCACGAGAAGCTTTCTCTGGATCAGGCTGTCAAAGGAGGGGCACAATGGAAACTGATAAAATCAAATTTAATGACATAGTGAATGGAACACTGAGTGAAAAGATTAAGCATACTTTACCTGCATCTCAATAGTTACTCGATGAGGGTTGTTTAAGATGAATTTCTCTATCAAAGGAGAAAAAACAGCTTTGGATCCTTCCGCAGCTATTCTGGCTTTCAAGGCTTTCAGAGGCTCTTCGTATTTCAATGGTTCAAATGGATCCATATCATATATCCATTTACCCTGTTGATTTTAATTTTAAAGAATTATAAGCCAACAAACTTCAAAAATGAATTTGATGATTTAAATAGGAAATAAATAGAGCTGGTTATAGCTTACAATGGATCGAAGCATAAGTGACAAGCCTCGAGGGAAAGATCCAGTGTTATTTTCCCGCAGGGAAAACTCAATGGTATTCATGGAAGCCTCTACTGCATCATTGTCGAAACCTTCCTCTGCTAATTTCTTAAAGGTATTTAGAATTAATTCTTCTACTTTTGGAATGTCATCATCCAAAACACCCTTCAATCCAATACTAAACTGTGGTTGTAAAAGCTCATCTTCAATCCCACCACCAACAATGGCATCTCCTAGACCACTCTCCAGTAAGATTTTCCTCAGTGGAGAAGCAGGAGTTCCCAGCATAAGATGGTCCAAAAACCCAAGGGTAAGCTCAGTTTCCAAGTCCAAGGGCTTTTCAGAAAGCAACCAATTAACGCAGACCATATGCTTTTTCTTCAAATCACCTCCATCACCAGAAGGATACTTCTCAACAATCCTAACCGGCTCTGAGAATAGCCTTTGTTGCTCAATCTTAGACTGGTTGGAAACTGGACTTGCATCAAACATATCTAAATACTCTGTGATAGAGGCAGAGAGGTGACTAAACTAGTCAGTATTTGATAAATACAAAAAAAAACTATGGTTAAATTACAGGGTCCACTTTAACCTTAATTTTAATTCATAATTCCCGTACTTTTCAAAATTTTATCATCAGTTTTATCCTTTGATTACATCTAAGACACCCTTGCCATAAATTAGTAGTAAAAATCTATCGTAACAAACTAAGAGTGATTGCATTCCAAAGGGAGTTACAAAAATCAAACGAACATTATTGTTTACCCTCCAAAACACGATTAGCCCAAGCCCGCTTTCTGCATCTCAATCAAAATAGTGCCTTAAAATGTGACCTATATTCATGTTGTTCAATTAATATGACTTGTCAAACTTTTACATCATTAAAATAAAATATCATTTCATGTCACATACACAAAAAAAAAAAAAAAAAAAAAAAAAAAAACCTTGTGACATTTGATCTACTTTATTCCTCCATAATGGCAAGGACGTCTAATAAGTTTTAATCAAATTATACATATGAAAATAAGAAACATTGGGACTATATTGAAAGTAAACATAAGATTAATATTGTAATCTAACCAAGAAAAATTCTCACGTCATTAGACGAGTTAAAATATCATTAGACAAAAAAAATAAATAAATAAAGCGATATGTGAGAAGATCAACATGAATGAATGAAAAGAAATTTTCTTGAAAAAAAAATTGTGTTATTGTTTCAATTTCAAATTAATGAGAGCTTTGTGTGTATCAGTGTATGTGTGCATGTAGGTATCACACTACGTTTGTGCACTTTTTAAAAATAAAAACTAGATTTCATTAAAAGAATGAAATATTCACACTTTTTGGCCAGAAATAGTTTTATTGAAAGAAAGAAATATATGCAGGAAAAAGTGTCAACAATAACCAGGTTCAAGAATATTCATACTAAGTCTTATTATATTACAAATTTACAACTACAAGTTCGCACTTTTTATTTTTGTTTTAAAAAAAACAATCTATGAATTTCAAGTACTACATTAAAATAAAAACAGCGATGGACAAGAAAACTTTATTGCCTTTTTTAAGAGAAAAATACTATTATTATTATCCATTAATTACCTTTGAGGATCTGTAGACGTTCAACTGGATTGTCATCTCCATAAAACCAGATCCTTGCATTTCCTGGGTGGTAAAACTTACGGTGAAATTCCTGCAGGCATGAAGAATAAGAAAACACAGAAAAGAGAACATATAACTTAAAGATCAACCAAACAGTAAGTGAAAGAAATATGTGTGGTCAGAAATAAGGTTTATAGTTTAACTTCAATGGGAAAGGTATCATACATATGTAAATGCACATTATTGAAGAGAGAGGGTCCAATCCTTTTGGAATTTTAACTAATCAGAGAGAGTTATCCTTGAGTTTCGGCTCTATAAAGTTAATTAAACAAACAAGTACTTTAAATATTTATTGATAAAATCCTACTCCAACGAAAAAACAAAAAATAACAAAAAAATCAACACCCTTGGAACTGAAAATCCTCACAGTCACCCTTGCTTTTCATGTGGCTTAATGAATGGTATAAAGTTAAATTAAGTTTCTTAATAATATTTTGTAAAATAAAGTACTTCATAGACATGTCCCTCATTGGTCATCCTTTCAAGGAGAAGAAAATCCTATGTTGCAACTTCAACTATGTTTTTTACTAGAACTTATGTCTAGCCTGTGTCTTCACAGATAAGCAACAAAGCAATCATTATTTTATTGAGTCTACATCTTTTCTTGCTTTGTCTTAGAGTAAACTTTCTCCTCCTTTTTGTAATTATAGTTTATCGTACCTCATGACCCATTGGAGGTATTTTTTGTAACTATACAAAGATAGGTCTTCCTTTTGTAATCTATTTTTCATACATCAATGGAATGGTTTATGTTTCCTATCAAAAAAAATAAATAAAGTACTTCATATTCCTTAAAAAAATTACTTCATACTAAATTTAAAATCAATTATTTCGAATTAAAAATTAAAGAAATTAAGATGCCAATGTCCATTAATAACATAGGTTTACGATGCCCATCTTCCCTCATTCCATTACTGCATTCCAAAAGCCCCTTAAAGATAAAAATATGCCTCCTTTAATTACAGTCTACAGATAATTGAGAGGATAATTAATAACTGAGGTCATCAATTGGCATAACATTTATAAAGAACTGATCATTCTGCAGTTCTCTCTTACGCGGTACATTTGGCAGTAAAATTCTTTGAAGTTCTTACTGTATCGTTCTTATTTAAAATTTATTTTTCTCATCAAGAGTAATATGTGCTTTATGTACATACATGCATAAATACATGGGGAGAGGGACAGAGAACAAAACTTAAAAGATTAAAAAATAACCAACTTCCAACAAATGACATGCACAAGACAACAGATATCAACCCACAGGCCACATGAAAAGCATTTACCAAAATAGTGTGAGAGTACTAGTGAGGGGTAGGTTGGGAATATTAGTAGGATCTTAGTATGGGCTTAGTGGTAATTAGATAAGGGGTGTCTTGGTTATAAATAGGGGAGTTAGGGTTCTTAGAATGGGGGAATATTTTAGTGAGATTATCAATAGTGGAACTTGGGAGAGAGATAGCCCTCTCGAAAGGCTATTGTTATATTGTAATTGTCTTTAATATTGCAATATAGTTCTATCGATCGTTTTATCGAGTTTGGGTACCTAACAAATTGGTATCCCCTTACTAAGATCCTACTAATATTCACAACCTACCCCTCACTAGTACTCTCACAAATAGATCTTGAAAAGTGGCTGCAACCTCAGGATTTACATTTTTCATGTTATTATCCAACTGGTGAGCATTCTTATAAGCTTCTATCTATAGTACTTCCTTTGTTCTTTCACCAATGACATATCCAGTTTTTTATTTTAGAATTTTCAAAATGTAAATTCTTTAATCAATTCCAATAAGAGTATGCCAAGAAAATAACCTTGAATTCCTCAAATGTAAGCTTGGGAATAACTCGTGGGTCGCCTCCACTATCAACTCCATATGTATTATCCGGAAAAAGAGCCTGCAAAACTTTAATCAATGAACAATCGGCTATATATACAACAAGGGATTTTTATCACCTTACTCCTATGCATTGAAAATGGATTTATAGTTCTTTTTAAGTTAAATTACAAATCTAGTTCTCGAACTATCAAGTTTGTGTCTAATAGATCCCTGAATTTTTAAGAGGTGTCTAATAGGTCCCTAAACTGTCTACTAAGTCTCTAAAAATGGAGAGCTTTCATTTTATCTTTTGTAAACACTCTTTCCAACCTAGAGTCTGTAGGATCATGTGACTTTAGAAAGTTCCTCCTCCAAATACACCTCAACTATTGAACTCCGAGGAGAGGGGCTGCAAGGTGTTGGGACAAGGATTTGTAGAAGAACTCTCTAGTATTTTCAAGTAGCCACACTCTTTTATCTTCAATCTAGGAGGGTTTAATAGCAACTATTCTTCGACAAAGATACGTGAGATCCAGAATTTCATCATCTTTTAGGACCCATTGGAAGGTTAGATTCCAGACCTATCTTTCCCTGTCCCAACACTCAAATATTTTTGGCTCTTGTTCTGGGAAAGATTCTAGAATTTCCCTTCTTTTAGGGCTCTTCAGAAGGTCAGATTTTAAATTCCTTTTTCATGTCTCAACATTAAAAAATTATACGTCTCTTGTTCAGGGCAAGATTACAGAGATGTGATAAAATAGCCACAATGCAAGTAAGCATTGTTCTACATAGCAAACTGCAAGATTTCTCTCAACTCCATCTGCCTGAAATCAAGTAGATACTAGCTGGATCTGCTTTTGAAAGATTGGTTTATATATTTCTTATTTGATCTTATGTTTACTTTTGTGTGTGTAGTTGAATTTCTGATGGGTCGCATTTCTCCCTTTTTTTTCCTACTCTAAATGACTCCTTACAAAATAGGTTGTATGTGATCATTATGGGAAAATAACGAAAAGGGTTTTTGCTCCATTATCCTTGTAATCTTCATGGAATTGGAGCCAGTATTCTAAGGTTTCTTATTCTTCTCCTTTTTTCTTTTTTTTTTTGTCAGCTTTTGATTATGGACTATTTACGTGGTACTTAGACTAAAAAAAACAAATTGAAATCTTCTAATCATAAAGATGCACAAACAGCATGAGCAAAGGCTCCAGAATCTAGGAGGACGAAAAGAAAACCAGAGTGAGATAAACAACAAAATGGTTCTTGCCTGCTGAGTAACTCGTCCTAAGATATTGTCAGGCTGGGAGTAAACTCCTTTCATTTCATTGAACACCACCCCTAGCATTGAGGAAAGCTTTAGTAAAGAAAAAAGAATCTAACATTTCTCTCATGGCAGTTGAGAGAATACTGCACCATGATGAGTATATGCAACAGGAAATTACCTTTATAAGATATGTCTTCTGATGGATCGTTTAATTCATAATGCCAACCCTCCTGCTGAAACGTCTTAAAGTCCTCCACACACTTAGGAAAGAAGACCGCATCCAAGTATACATCAACAAGATTATAAAAATCCTAAAGATAAAAACAAAATCACTTTCAGTCTGCTGAAAATTGAACAATTTCCCCATCTCAACCACAATAATCTTATTTGTGACTCAGCATATCGCTACTTACCTTTGTATTCGTTGACGCAACTGGGTAGCATGTCCTATCAGGATAAGTAAATGCATTTAAAAATGTATGTAAGCTTCCTTTCAATAATTCAACAAATGGCTCCTTCACTGGGTACTTCCTTGATCCACACAATACACTGTGTTCTAAAATGTGCGGAATTCCAGTAGAATCATTCCTGTGAAAGAATTATAACTTAGAGATGCCTATCGAATTAAGATTGAAAGGAAACAACTAAGATTTAGGAACGACATTACAAGTCCTTTCGTATAGCTTCTCTTTTCTTCTTTCATTTATCAGATGGTTTTTCCTCAAATATTACCAGCAAGTAATCAAACAGAAAAGTCAAAACGCAAAGTATACTTACGGCGGTGTACGGAACACAATCCCAAAGACCTTATTCTCATCATCATTGGACACGGACATCACCTCCGCACCAGTCTTCTTATGTCTAAACAGCACAGCTTTTGATTTGCACTCACCAATAAATTCCTCAGAGACCTTCTCGAATCCAAGCTTCTCAGCAACCTCGTCGGACGCTTCTGCAAACTCTACACTCGGAGAAACAAAGCCACTAAGTCCACTTATCGCAATCAAACATAGACTCTAATCTTGTAAACTAGAAAGCAGAAAGCGCGCCCAAGAAACACAAGCTGACTTCCAGCAAGTGATAGAACCCAAGTGCGAAAATTCGAAATTGTTCGTTTCACGAATTGGATAAGACATGGAATTCCAAAACAAAACAGAAACGAAACTCAAACATAGACTCTAATCTTGTAAACTAGCAAAAAGAAAGGGCGCCCAAGGGAACACAAACAGATTTCCAGCAAGCAATCAGACAGGAAACTAGAACCCAAGTGCAAAAATGCGAAATTGTTCGTTTCACGAATTGGGTAAGACACGGAATTTAAAAAAACAAAACAGAAATGAAACTAAAACCTGGAGGGGATTGCGCAGGTGAAGAAGCAACAGCACGCGGAGCCAGAGAGGAGAACTGTTTTCTGAAGTGAAACGAACAAGAAGGCGAAGAAGCAGGCAGTAATCTCCATTGACGACGGGGCAATGACCGTCTGCTGAGGCTGGGATTGAGACGGTGTAATTTCCTCGGAACAAACGACGAACATGGCGATAATGCAGAGCGAGACAAGCTGTGAGCAGAACGGAAGAAGATTCTATTGCAAACCAAAGAAGAACAGGTGAGAGAACGAAGGAGAACAGATTTCTCCATTGGCGGATTTTGATGAAGGTTCCAGAGAGAGAGAGAGAGAGAGAGAGATGAAGATGGGGTTTTAATGGGCTGAGGGTGTGAGGATGGGAGGTTTACGAGTGGCGCTAAAACTCGCCTGAGAAATTTTCTGGTTAATTTCTATTGGAGAATTAGGCTGATTGGGCTTTGCAATTCAATAGTGACATATGAAGATATTGCCAAATTTCTTTAGAATTTTTTTTTTTAAGGGAAAATTTGAAGAGAGACGAAGAACTCACGTCATTGACTAGCAAAAGTTCATCTAATTTGAGAGAAGTTCTTAGCCACTAAATGGTCATATGTGTACTAGTTCTTTACTCTAACTCTAGTATGAGTTTGACACCTTACTTGGTCGAGCCCGTCTCTCGAATCCAACACCTTATTTGATTGCTTCAATCTCTCGAATTTGACACTTTTCTCGATTGTTTTAGTCTTGAGTGCAACTATAAACAAATATGTAAGAGCTCTCTACCACTCTTATCTCAAAGTGGTAACTAAAAGTATATAAGTCAATCTGAACATAACTCAACTGATTAAGACATTATAAAAGTATGCAAGTTAATTTGAACATAACTCAACTGATTAAGACATTATAACTTTGACCAAAAGGTTAGAGGTCCAAATCTCACCCCATATATTGTTGAACTAAAAAAATGTATGCATAAGTGACTCTTATTGACTAGTTTTTCAAAAATGTTATGATTGCTCATATCTAAAAAAGTTCAGGTAATAATAGGGTTACCTTACAATGTGTCTTTAGATGTTCTGGATAACAATATGTTAATGTATTTAATAAGTTATGAGCCAATTGCTTTGACAATGCTCACATAAATCCTTGAAATTTAATTATGACAAGAATAGATCATTGCAACAATTGGTAGATTAGATGAATCCGAAATCCAAGACGCATTACCAAAATCAAAACACTTACGTTAAAAAATCACATTTCTTATATATATACTTTATATCAAATTTCAAAAATAATGAAAACCCTTTACCTAAAAGCAACCTTCTTCCTCCAAAATTGTTTTTTTTTAATTCACATAAAAGAAATCATGTACTTAGTGCATAATTACTTTAACATTTACCAACCACTCAAACATAATGCAAATATAATATAAAATCACATTTCTTATATATATACTCGGATTAGAAAGAGGTTATGAATCTTTTGAATCATTCCGATTGTGATCTATCTTAAGTGATTTTTTGTATGGAGGAAACTCTTCTGGTAGCCAAGGATGTAAATTCTATTCTTTTTTGTAATATTCCTAGAGAGAAGAACAAAGTTGTCATGAGCTTGCAACTATGACATCTTCTTTAGGGTGTTCTTTTGGTCGAAAAGATAATTTTTTAAAGGACATTCTGTCTCTCATTCTTGACAGGGATTCAATAAGTGGTTTGGTTAGCACTTAATAAATTTCAATTTCAAAAAAATATATAGTGCAAAATAGTTGGTAGCTTCACTACCTTTATTGTTTTCTTCTCTTATGGGGTCATTTTTTTAAATATAATTTTGTAAATCATTCTACAATTTATCTTAAATGATTGATCAACATCAATGTAGAACGTACAACGTGGTTATAAATTAATATGAACAAGCCTACTTATACCTTGGCCTAGAAAAAATATACAAATTTATGCAATAAAGATAAGATCGACTAACATTAAGTGTGTTAGATCCATACATAGAATATAATTGATGAACAAAGCAAATCATGAACCTAATAAGCATGGCATGGTGGAGCATGAAATCTCAATCTGCAGAAGGCATGAACCTAATGAGAAGATAAGATTGTATCTTCATAAGAACATGAAATCTCCTTGGTAGCATCTACATATGGAGGGATACATATCGCCTTTGATTTCTATGACCTTGAGTACAATCTAGTGAGTGACTAACATGTATGCTCTAAAAATATTGTACAAATCAATCTCATGAATCTCATCTTGGATGAAAGGGATTCAAGATGGCAGGTGTTGAAACCGCTAGGAGGGATGTCTCTGAGGATTTTCTTCACTTGAAAAAAGTGGGGGCGTTCTTTGCAGTTTTCCACAACTCCTTTATCTTCAACTCCCTCGATTGTGTCGCTAAGTTTTTTTTTTTTTTTTTTGAGTTCATCAACACTTAAAGGTGGAGGGGTTCGAATCTTTGACCTCTTAGTCGATGGTACATGTCAATTACCGCTGAGCTATGCTCACTTTGACGATTGCATAGTGAAGTTCTTGAAGTCCTTCAAGCTGTTGGGAGAGAGATTGGAATAAATCATCACGAGTATTACATATGAGTAAAAAGGTAACTCAAACAACATCAACCATAAACCAACAAAATTTATGAATCTTTTTACATGATTTTTCTATGTGAAATACTATTTCAAAAGTTGATTCAGGAAACATGGTCTAAGCTATTCTTGACAGTAGCGAAGTTATTCCCTCTCAAATTGGCTCCTCGAGAGATTGTAATCTCTGCTAAGAGAAAGTAATATTAAATCTAAGACACCAACCACTTTCTTTCATGGCATGATAAATTAAAAGAATTTCCAAGCCAAAATATTGTAAAACTCAGTGTCTTCAGCATAGCCTATCAGTTTTTCTAGGGCAAGGTTTAACAGCCAGTGGAGTTATTTTTTTACCTGGTTGATAAAATCCCTTATCATCTCATTTTCCTTTCTTCTTCTGTAATTTCTAACAAATACTGCAACAAGCTGAAGAGGAATATATAGATAATAAATAAATTATTAAGATAGGAACATGAGTAGTAACCAGACCAACTTCCCACCATTATGATACCACTAGCAATATATCAAAATAGATATCATATAAAAATAAAAACTTAAATTATATTTCTAGTTCCTATGCTCTTGGTTTACAGTTCTCATACTTATAAAAGTTTCACTATCATTTTTGTCCTTGGATTACAACTTTACAAACCTATTGGTGGATTACATAAAAGTTCTCCAATTTGAAATTAACGAAGATAGGCTATAATCAATAAAAATGTGTTTAAATTTACACCAATACAAAGCATGAAAAAGAATCAAATCCATAAAGCAATCAAAAGTAGAGAAAGTATCCCTAAAAATTCTTCCATTTCGTTCCCCCGAAAGATACCCAAGAAAGACCTGATTGAGAGCAAGCCACAAAATCTTCTTTTCATCATGGAAAGGATGCTCCACGAATATAGAAGCAAGAAGATAAAAAAATTGTTGTTATGCAAGGTCAAGGACCAACCAAAAACATCAAGTGTTGTTTCCCAATATCTAGCAGCAAAGGGACAATGAGCAAAAAGGTGTCCAGAAGACTCTGAACTAGCAAAACACATAATACTCCAAGATGGAGAAAGGTGGAGGTAAGGCATCTCCTTTGAAGATGATTAGCCGTATTAATTACTCCAATGAGTTAAAAAAATTAGTCAACAGGCTGCCTTTTGACAACCTTTTAGAACACAATTATAATACAACGTTGGAAGTAACAAAATCTATTGCAACAAATTTTTATAATTGTATTAAAAAAGGAGTTAGAAAAAAATCCAACATTGTTACTTAGATTCCATGATGTAGTAGGATTAGTGGTTAATTAGATATTTTGGTTCATTCTCCTTGGTTAATTAAGATTAGGATTAGTTTGTTTGGTTAATTCCTTAGTTAATTACGATTTCGATTAGGATTAGTTTGATTGATTCTTGGAGTGAATTCTCCTTTTATCCTCTTAGGCTACACCAAATTGGTATCGGAGCAATCATCTTGGCCAACGTTAGCTGCCACCTGTGGACGACCGAAAAACTCTTGTTGACGCTAATCACAAGAGGGAGCTTCGTGAGTTGCGCTCGTTGTTCAACAACCCACATTTATTTTCAAGAGGGTACCTTTCAGAGTATTTTCTTTTCAAGAAACAAGGAAGAAACTTCAAGAATGGCGTTTTACAACACAATAAGAGAGTTCAAAGCCATAAAATCTACTTTAGGATTTGGATCATGACCAATGGAGGTAGAAAATTATTCAAGAACACATCTAAATCCTTACATTGATCGTGAAACCTTAGAGGAAATCAAGAAAAGGGTGGTTGAAGTCCAACAACTTTTGGATAAAATGTCTAGCGAATTTGATCAATTTAACCGAAAAGTTCATTATGAGAGAGAACTTGCCTAAGCGAAGTTAGCATGCAATTATTTCAAAATCTCAAGTGAAACAAAGGAAGGTTGAAAAAATTCAATCATGTGAAGAAAAAACAAGCGAAGATGAAGAAACAAACGAAGAAGAAATTGTTCGAAATCGTGTAATCATGCAAGAGGAATCTAAAGAACCTTGACCAAAGTTCTGGTGCAAATAAGAAGAAAGAAAAATTGATGAAGATGAAGACCGAAAGTTGTAGATCACGTGTGTAAAAGAAGATGAGAGCAAGAAAGAAGATGGGATGATGGTGTTCGAAAGCAAAAGCGTGGTATAAGAAGATGACAGGAAGAAGATGGGAAGACTGCGTCCATGCGATAAAGACGACTCGAGCCATGGGTTCTTTTGCGACCCAATCTGCATGATGCGACACCATTCAGACGAAGTCCTTGTTTTTTTACTCAAGATGCACGTGACCCAACTCGCATGATTCTATTTTGGCCACGTGGTCCATACCCTCTAGACTATATGACCCGGCCCATACATGAATCTTTTCCTATTATTTCGACCTCACCCAAATCAAGTTCTTTGTTGATTTTCAACGTGGGTTTCGTTTTCTGAGTCTGCTAAGGAAACTATTTCACACCAACAATATTATTTTTTGATTCATCCATCCATGGAGGAGCTACCAATTGTGGTTTATTTTATTCATAATAATGCTCCAAAAATGTTGAAGAAAGAAAATATTTTCAGTGGGAATTTTTTCAAATCATCGAAAGAGGCAACATGATTCTTCATTTTTTTCTTTTTAAAACTTGAAAATGAGTTTTTTTTTTTTTATAGGAGGGATATAAATAGGATATGATGTAGTAGGATTAGTGGTTAATTAGATTTTTTGGTTAATTAGGATTATGATTAGTTTGTTTGGTTAATTCCTTAGTTAATTACAATTAGGATTAGTTTGTTTGAATCCTTGGTTAATTAGGATTAGGATTAGTTTGTTTGGGGTTAATTACGATTAGGATTAGTTTGTTTTCCAATTCTCTATAAATAAAGATCTGTCCCTCTTGTATTCTTAACTTCTAATTCATAATAAAGATTTGATTGATTCTTGGACTAAATTCTCCTTTTATCCTCATAGGCTACACCATTCCAGACCTCTATTTCCATGTCACCAGCACTCAAATAGTTTGTGGCTCTTGTTCTAGGCAGGATTCCAGAATCTCCTCTTCTTGAGGTGAGAGGCTGCAAGGTGTTAGGATAAGGATTTGCATAACTCTCTAGTATTTTCAAGTAATCATGCTCTATTATCTTCAATCTAGGTGGGTTTAATAGCAACTATTTTTCTAAGAAAATATGTGAGATCCAACATTTCCCCTTCTTTTAGGGGCTTTTGGAGGCTAGATTCCAGACCACTCAAATATCTTGTGGCTTTTGTTCTAGGCAAGATTCAGAATTTCCTCTCCTTTAAGGGCTCTTTGGAAGGTCAGATTTCAAACCTCTCTTGTCATGTCTCAACATTAAAAAATCATGGCTCTTTTTCTGGGCTAAGGTTGTAAAGATCTGAAAACGTAGTTGTAACCAAGCATTGTTCTACAAGGTGAACTGCAATGGGCTTTGATCTCTCACATCTCTATCTGCCTAAAATCAAACACATACTTGTTGGATATGCTTTTGAAAGATTGGTTTACATATTATTTATTGGTTTTATGTTGAATTTTGTGTGTGTTCGTGTTAGAAATTAAGCTAGATTCATGATACACATACATGAATTTATAGTTCTTAGATACATGAATTCATAGATGCATGAAGGTTCAAAGTTAAGGTACATGAATAGTATGTATACATGTACTTATTTAATTTGTCTTTTAGAAGTGTCTTTTGGGGTATTATATAAAGGGATCATTTCTTTCATTTGTAACTAAGTCAATTGAGAAGCCAAGCAAAGCAATTCAAAGAGAGTTATTCAAGAGAACAATTTTCTTCTCTTGTGTGTTCTTGAGTTTTGTAAGAGAACAAGTTTCTTCTCTTCAAAATTGTGAGATTTAGAGTGATTATTATTGTGGGCTCATTGACGTTTTCAACAAAGTGGTATCAGAGCGAAAGTTAAAAGATGTCATCCAACAATATGTTGCAACCTCAGCTTCCTCGTTTTGAAGGAAAGAATTATAGACGTTGGAGTCAACAAATGAAGGTTCTTTATGGATCTCAAGATCTTTGGGACATTGTTGAAAATGGATATGTGGAGCAAGAACTTGAGGAAGGTCTCTCACAACAACTCAAGAGTTGAAAGATGCTAGAAAGAAAGACAAAAAGACATTATTTTTAATCTATCAAGCTGTAGATGAAAATATTTTTGAAAGAATTTCAAGAGCCGCAACTGCTATAGCATGGGATGCATTACAAAGTCTATACAAAAGAGAAGATAAGGTAAAAATGGTAAGATTGCAAGCACTTCAAGTTGAATTTGATACCATTAGAATGAAATATGCTGAAACTATTGAAGAATTTTTCAATCGCATTCTCTTAATTGTTAATCAATTGAGATCAAATGGAGAAACAATTGAAGATCAAAGAGTGGTTGAAAAGATCATTAGAAGCATGACTAGAAGATACAAATACATTGTCGTTGCAATTGAAGAATCCAACGATTTTTCAACTCTCTCCATCAACAGCTTAATGGGATCTCTCCAATCTCATGAGCTCAGATTCAAGCGATTTGATTCTACTCCTTCAAAAGAAGCTTTTCATATGCAAACCTCTTCTAGAGGGAGATCTAGTGGAAGAAGAGGTGGACGTGGTGGCCGAAGAAATGGAAGATCTTACGACTTCAAAAATTCTAATTTTGAAACAAGTGATAATCATGCTTCTTTAAATAGAGGAAGGGGAAGAAGTTCAAGTCGAGGAAGAAGTATTTCGGGGAAGCATCATCAAAATTCATTTTCGACAAGAAATGCTTTGAGAGCATCAAAACCTCTTGAGCTTGTCCATACAGATTTATATGGACCCATACGAACTACTACGCTTGGAGGTAATCGTTATTTTCTCACATTTATTGATGACTATAGTAGGAAGACATGAATTGACTAACTAAAGGAAAAAAGTTATGCTTTTGAGTGCTTTAAGACATTCAAAGCAATGGCTAAAAATGAAAGCAACTTGAAGTTGAAAACATTGCATTTTGATCGCGGAGGTGAATATATTGCTTTTGAAGATTTCCTGAAGGAAAATGGAATCAAGCACCAGAAGATCGTTCGAAGAACTCCTCAACAAAACGGAGTTGCAGAAAGAAAGAATGGGATAATAATGGAGCTTGCAAGAAGTATGTTGAAGGCCAAGAAACTTCCTAATGAATTTTGGGGAGATGCAGTGACGTGTCGTTTATCTCTTGAATTGGGCTTCAACCAAAAGTGTCCAAGGCCTTACACCTCAAGAAGCATGGAGTGGATTAAAGCCAACTGTTAGTGACCTAAGAGTATTTGGCTGCATTGCTTATTCTCACATATCTGATGAGAAAAGAGGTAAGCTAGATGATAAGTCAGAGAAATGCATTTTTGTTGGGTACAGTGAGAACTCTAAGGCTTATAGATTATACAATCCTATAAGCAATAAAATCATTATTAGCCGAGATGTCAATTTCAATGAAGTAGAATTTTGGAGATGAGATGTAGCAAATGAAGACCAGAATCCATTACTTGTTGACGTGGATGACAAAGAGTTGCTCAAGACTTGGAGCTTGAAAGGACTCAACCAGTGGTTTCATCGTCATCTTCATCTCCACATTCCACAAAGTGATGGAGAAACTCCACCAAGACAATAAATATTCAAGAGATCTATGATGCTTCAAGAAGAATGCCAGAAGATGATCATGTTGATTTTACTTTATTTGCAGACGTAGATCCTATACATTTTGAAGAAGCAATTGAAGATGAAAAATGGAAAGTAGCAATGGATCAAAAGATCGATGCAATAAGAAGAAATGAAACATTAGAGCTAGTACAACTAGCAAAGAGTAGAAAAGCTCTTGGAGTAAAATGGGTGTACAGAACAAAGATGAAGCAAAATGGGGAAGTCAAGAAGTACAAGGCAAGACTCGTCGTCAAAGAGTATAAGCAAAAGTATGGTGTGGATTATGAAGAAATTTTTGCACCTGTGCCTCGCTTAGAGACGGTCCGTTTGCTTCTAGCTTTTGCAGTTCAAAATGACTGAAAAGTACATCAAATGGATATCTAGAGGAAAAATATATGTTGAACAACCACCTGGTTATGTCGAGATTGGAGAAGAATAAGGTGTGTCGACTGAAGAAAGTATTGTATGGGCTGAAACAAGCACCAAGAGCCTGGTATAGTCGCATAGACAATTTCTTCCTAGAGAATGGTTTTAAAAGATAATGGTTGTCCTGTAAAAATAGTCGAGGCGCACCTGAACTAGCTCTGACACTCACGAATATCAAAAAAAAAACACGGTCACTTTTGAGTCTACCAAAAAAAAATTGAACAACTTTCCCATCTCAACCACAATCTTAATTGTGACTCAGCATTTCATAAATGACCTTTGTGTTTGTTGAAGCAACTGGGTAGCATGTCCTATCAAGATATGTAGATGCACCTTTCAATAATTCAACAAATGGGTTCTTTTATTCACAAGGTACTTCATTCATCTACAGAATACACTGAGTTCCAATATATGTGAAATTATAGTAGAGTTATTCCTTTGTAAGAACTATATGTTATGTTATAGGTCTCTACCAACTTAATAATAAAAGGAAACAACGAGAATTACTTTATCAATAGGAAAGTGGATTTAAGTTTTCCTTTCCCTTCTATCACAGGTGAACCTATGGAAACACAAAGTGGCACACTAACTAAACGAATTTGTACATACAAAATAAAATTGAAAGAGGAAACCATTTTAGTGATAGAAGTATTCTCGGGTAAATCGCTTTCACAAATTGGGTTACATGAAATGGAATTTTAAAGTCGTAGGAAAATGAAAATCAAGCCTGGCGGGAAATTGGCAGGGGAAGTAGTGACAACACGCGACGAGAATTGTTTTTGCCGTAATCTCCGTTGAAATTTCAGATTTCAATCAATTTGGTCATTTGAATTGTTAAATTTATGTCCATTTGGTCTCTAAACTTTAAAAATATCATTAGGTCTTTAAATTTTTAATTTTATGTCCAATAAGTCTTTGAATTTTTAATTTTATGTTTAATAAGTCCTTGTCCTATGCAATATTTTTTAAAATTCATGAACCTACCTGACCCAAAATCAAAAATTTACGATTCTATTAGATATCAATTTTAATTTTATATTTAATAAATCAGTTACGTTTAAAAAATTTAGAATATGTCAGGGACCTATTAGACACAGAGTTGAAAGTTCGAGGACCTATTAGACATTTTTAAAAGTTCAAAGACCTATTAGACAAAAAATTGAAAGTTCAAGGACATATTAGATACTTTTTGAAGTTTAGGGACCAAATAAGCACAAACCAGAAAGTTCAATGACTAAACTTGTAATTTAACCTTGAAATTATTATTAGGTTAAATTATTATTATTTGAGTGATGATGAACTTTCAAAATTATAAATTTAATTTTTTAAATTTCATGGCAAAATTGAAAATTTAGGATTAATAGATCAATTAATTTTTAAAAATTTCAAATTTATCAAGGACCTATTCGATACTTTTGAAAGCTCAAATACCAAATAGACATAAACTTCAAAGTTCATGGACTAAACTTGTAATTTAACCTTATTATTATTATTATTTAACCACTTTTGATTAAAAAAAATAACTTCAAACTAGGAGTAGGGATCAATTTTTAGCTTTATTGAAAGTACATGGACTAAATTTGAACGTTCGAAGGTGAAGGTATAGAGACTATTATAGAATGAAGCCCAAAGTATAATGACCCAAATAGTATTTTAACCAATTTTCAAAAATAGAAAACTAAAAATGAAATTGCTATTGTTGAATGAGAATTTTCGGCCAATCACAAATTGCTACGTCATTAATTTAAATTAATAATAAAATATATATTGATAAATTTGAGATCAATCGCATATTTACACATGTCCTCAAATGTAATTAAAAGACATGTAAAATTGGCAAATCAAATAATGTCATATGTCTAGTATTGATTCATTGGATGACTTATGCATGCCCAATCAAATTATGCAACGTGGCAGTTGGACTCGAAGCTAATTTAGCCTAGGATCACTAATAATGAATTGGACCAAATTTAAATAATTCAAGTTTATTAAAAAAATAGATTGGATTAAGCCCAAGCCCAAAAGTTAGACTCAAAGTCAATCAAGCCCAAGCTCATACAAGGTCTATCAAACTTTATAAATAGAGAAGGTCACCCTTCATTTAAAAGCATTCATAGGAGAAAAAAAATCCAGAGCATTCAGTTAGAGAATTCAGAGGCTCAAAGAGTCAGAAGATCCAAGATTTAGAATTCAAAAGATCTAAGACTTAAAAGACTTTAATAAGATCAACAAGCCCGCATGTCAATCCACTATCAACAAGCCAACATGCCAATCCAAGATCAACAAGTCAATAGGCTGATCCAAGAATATCAACCAGCCAATAGGTCGATCCAAGAAGATAAACAAGCCAATAGGCAATCCAAGAAGATCAACAAGCCAACAGACCGATCCAAGATCAACAAGCCAACAGGCCGATCTAAGATCAACAAGCCAATCCAAGATCAACAAGTCAACAAGCTGATCCAAGAAAATCAACAAGCTTACATATTCGAAAGAAATAATCAGAAAACAAATATTAGAGACTGTAACACTTATACAAAATCGATAAAATCAAGTTCATTTCCACAAATCAAATTTCTTTGTTGAAATCTTGTGTGAACAGTTATCAAATGGAGCCTTGGTTTTTTGTTTTTGAAAATTGTGCTTGTTTTCTTATATTTTATTTATCATTATTTTCATCTTGAAACATTTGATTTCTTAACCAAATTTAAAAAAAAAAAAAAAAAATCATGTATCTTAGTTTTCAAAACTTGGTTTGAATTTTAAAATCATTTGTAAAAAGTAAATAACAAAACAAGGAACCTCATAGGTAGAAATAATGTTAATAAGCATAATTTTTAAAAACAAAAAATAAATGGTTATCAAACGAGATTTTAGTTTTTTTTTTTAAGTTCAACAACATATGAAGGTAGATGATTTGAATCTTTGAGCTCCACTTAAATAAGGTCATAAGTTGTTAAGGTGAGCATAGCTCATAATTGGCACGTACTCTTTATTTTTCGTCGAAGGTTCAAATCTTCATACCTTCACATTTGTTGTACTTATTAAAAAAAAAAAATACAAGTTTAAGTTGATCTAATAAATTAGGTTGATTTTATTGAGTGCATTTTGTTTTATTTTATTCTATTTTATTTGTTTATTTTTTAGAATAATGTACTCTAGTGACTTAATTAGTTTCTTAAAAAATATTGAAGAATAAAAAATCATAATAAATTATTGAGTGAAATAGTCAAATAAAAAATACATATACATAAATAAACAAGAATGCCAGATCATCCTAACCAAACCATAATCCTTCTTTCATTGGGTAATTCTAAATTTTCCATACCTTGGGGGGTGTTTGAGAGGGGGAGTTGGGTTGGTTAAAGAAGCCCAACCAGCGTTTGGCCCACGATATGCAAACTGCCAACTTCCTCATTAAGCAACTCGGTGGAGTTCAACAGGGTACTGTTGAACTCCACGCATTTTCATTCCTCATGCTACCCTCTCTCCCTCATTCTTTGCAACACGCTCCTCACGAAACTCTCTGTCTCCTCAGTCCTCTCCTCTTCTTGTTCCTCAGACTCCCTCGTTTCTTCGATAGAGATGAGGTTAGATTTGGTTAATGGGCGATTTAGGGCTTTGCTTCTTTAAGGTACGTTAATCTGCTATTTTCTTCATTTTCTCCCCCCCATGTTCTACTTTTTTGTCTTCTTCAAAAATTGAAACCCTAACCCCCTCTGCCTAGATTCGTAACCCTAGCTCTCTGTCCTTCATATTAATCCTTGAATCTTTGGAGGAAACCTTTTTTCTTTGATATACCGAAAACTTAAGGCTCTGGTTTGTCGATTTGTACTGTACATGCACCATTACCTCACCTCTTCTTACTAGATTCGTAACGCCACGTAGCCTTCCTCTGCTTCTTATCCCTCGAATTGACCTTCTGTTTTTCTAATTTCTTTTTTTCAGAACCATAAACCCTAAACTCCCTTGCATGCCAATTTTCTTACTCTCCCTCGCTCCCCTCGCCACTCTAAACCTTATGCTAGTCAAGCCCTTGCCAGAGTCCTTGTTATTCCTCCATTGGACCATCCACTCATCCATAACTAATATGTCAAACGATTGGGTTTGTTTGAATGAATGCATGTACCATGTGAGGGATGAGTTAGGAACTTCGTGGTAGGGGACTTGATGTGCGATTCGAGCTTGGTTGGGGGAGAATGACAGGTATATTTTCTAACCCTTCCGGCCGATTATAGCATCCTGAAATTAATTTTTTTTTTCGTTTTTCCAAACCTTCTATTTATGTGGATTTTTGGTACTTGCATACTTATTTCTTGTTCACTATTATATGGTCCTCATTCACTTCATTTTTTACTTGCATACGGATTTGTTGTTGATTGTTTTGGGATTTTTGTTGATTTTTGGTTTTTGGTTATTACATACTGATTTCTTGTTCATTGTTGACTTTTTTTTGGTTTTTGGATTCAATTCCTTTTTCCTTTTGTACTTGGATATTGATTTCTTGTTTGGTTATGGCTGGAAATCCTAATTTCTTCTATGACTTTGGTTTAGCTCGTTGTTTACTTCCATACTGATGTCTTTTTTTTTTTCAATGTTTCATGATTTTGATTGAGCTCATTGTACTTGCATACTAACATGAATGAATTCAATGTATTCCTAAGGCCAATTTTCCTATTCTTGCTATACTTGTTTGTCTACTGATTTTTAATCATATGTTGGGCAATGAATTTTGAATTTGAATTATGTGTTACATTGATGAATTCCCTTTGACCATAATGAGTCAAACTTATTCCTGAGGTCAGTTTTTCTTTACTTACTATAGTTGTATTTCGAAATAAATTTGGAATGCTCTTCTCTGATTTGTCTCATTCCACCTTTTGGTTGGATAATTTTGGACTATCATCTCCATTATAAAGATGTCAAACATATTCTATCTTACTTATTAGACATATTTTGCCTTTCTTTTAAGTTCAATAAATTGTATCTACCTCATTTATTATGGGTTTTTGAATTTACAACCACCACCTATTTTTCTTTGGTTACTTGGAAAACATTATTGCCATTAATGTCTGGCAATAATTTCAATAGAGGTAGGTGAGAACAACCCACTTCCTATTCCTATATAACCATTGGCCCCCATGTTTTTCCTTGTGAGAATCCTCCACTGCATACATTGGTTTGGTGAGTGACTTCTAACGATGCCTTCCTTTAAATTTCGTACACTATTTTTATTTCACAATTCCTCATTGATTGTATTTGAATTTTAGTTTCACCACATCCTCATGTGCACTTCAAGGACCGAAAGACTGTTCCCGACTCATTCCACTCTACCTAAGGTACACCACTCATCTTTAAGGGCAACATTCTTTAGTACCATGATTATGTTCGTCATTTTCTTTCTATCTAACTACGTGTTTGTAATATGTGCAGGCCCAAACCAATACTATTGAACACATTAGTTTGAGGTTTGGAATGCCTACTTTTACTGTGTACACCATTTTTTTTTTATATTGTCTTAACTTGATGCTTTATTTATGTTCATACACATGTTTTTTATAATGTTGGCAATTACTTATGTGTAAGTTGTTTCAAATTTTCTAGTCACTATTCACAGTACTTTCCTTCTTTCAAAAATTGATAATTTGGGTTGTTAACCGTTCTATTAAATCAAAATACTTTTGATTTGTAGCCATAATTCTTTTCTATTAAACTAATTTTTATTATTTTTAATCTTATTCAATTCTAATATTATATTCATCGATTAATATATTGAATAACTTTGAATTTTCATTGTACTCATTAATTAATGTATGACTAGGTTTATAGTCACAAGAGTTTAGAAAAAAAATTTGTCTCACAAAAGTCTAAACAATGAGTTGGAACTCTGAAGTAATAAAGTAGAATAATGAGCAGAGATAATTTTTTTTGACATGAAATAATGAACAAATTATGATTGTACAAATAAAAAAAAATATGATTAGGAACTATCGTATATAACAAACATTTTCTAGTATCTTATTAATGGTAATAAACGTGTTTATTGTGTACTATTGAAATTACAAATTAAATAAAGAATCTCTCAACTCAAACAATTATGTATTAAGAATACAAATTAAATCTAGTACTATTTCATTGCAATGTATGTCATACATTAAACATTTCAAACTTTTATTTAGTATTGAATTTTTAAAAAGTCAAAAAATAAAAATGAAATGATTTTTTTTCAATAAAATAACATGTAAAATGGTTGATAAAACCATGTTCTACATTAAGCTTCTAACTTTAGGTGGAACAGTTCAATGTTGTTTTAAAAATATTCATTATTAATTATGTTTGCTAGTGACAAGTGCTAGAGTAATGTGAATATTTCAGCAATAATATGGTGTCTATGCGCAAGTGTACACATACATTTGTAGCAAGTGCTAAGTAAATTATCGTATCCACATAGACCAATAATCTTCTGTTTTACCACAAATTAACTCTCAATGAACTCAATTCGTAACCAATAAAATTCATCAATGAATCGAAATAACAATGCTAGAACAAAATACTTGCTAAAACATAGTTAATGAAAGAAAGAAAGGTAATAGAGAACGACTAAACTTGTACTTTGAGCTAATTAAAAGGCTTGGATTAGGGGTAATTTTCGTTTTAATCGATTATTCAACATAAGTACATATTCATTTCTCTCAACCCACTACAGCTTACACGACATTCTCCTGAATCACCCCAAATACGCTGGTTCATTCTCATTACTACAACGAAACTAAACTCACTGTAATGTGTGTGCATTAGGTGAGTGATTATCCTTAACCTCCTTACTTAGCTAGTTACTAACCTTAACACAAGGCTAATATAGTTTTTAAGCTTTCAGCCCCTCCTATTTTTCCTAGAAATCAGAGAAACGCTGCTACAAATCGGTTGACCAAATAGAAATGAGCTAAAGAAATAAAAGCTCTTAAAAACTAAATTGAGCTAAATGAAATGTACTCAACTATAAAATAAATCAAAACATCCAACCTCTAATCCTCACCTTAAGGTGATTAGTTCATAGTGCAAGAAATAAAGAAAATAAATCGAAATACAGCCATAATGTAAAACAATGCTAAGAAATCAAAAGGAAGAAGGAGAAGAGATAGCCAGAATGTTCCCCAAAAAAGGTTAAAGCAACATTCGACAATAGCTCCAATGGAAGATCCTTCCTCTTTTGGAAATATTTCAGCATCTCATCTTCCAAGCAACTTTCTTCTTATTCTCTCTCCGTTTTCTCGATTTTCTCTCCTCTCTTTTCTCCAAAAACGGCTACCCACTAAATATACCTCACAAATTTGTGCAAATAAGGGCTGATTAGACATGATCCATTAAATGGTGAACTCCTATTGGCCGAATCATGCTGAGTAATCTGACATCTTCCAGCTCATTTAATGAGCTGACTTTCTCACGTGTGAAATTTGTGTTGTCTTGAACTATCAGATTTGCTCCAGCAAAACGTTATAAAATTGCTGCCCTTTGCTTCAAAGGTCTTTCTTCCTCAATAATTATCCAACCTTTAAGTATACCCTAAATTAATCAAATAAGCTCATTAATTATTTAAATCATGCTCTAATAAGAATTTTACTAAATCAAAAGCAACCAAGAGCAAAATAAATCAAAGCTAGGAGTTTACTATGATAAAATGAGGTAAAATATGGCAATTCACTCCTAAAATGATAATCTATAAATCTTATTTTAATAGTTATCATCTAGCATTCTAAATTTATGGTAGATGTAAAATCTTTTAGGCCAATCTAACAAGTTATTGAAATATTATACAACCACCCTTTTATAATTTACAAATCTTGAATTATATATTAAAAATGAAGACAAATATATTCAAAAGAAAAGGAGAAGAAAAAGGTTGACTTAGAATTAAGTATTGAATTTGTCAGTTTGAAATAGGTTGGAAACAATAGATTTGTAAATTTTGTTTTGTATGGCTATGTTTATAATTTGGAATGTTTAATGTATGTTTTTTCAAGAAAATAAAAAAATATACACTGCATATAGTTAAAACCCTAAAACCATATATCATAATTGGAAATATTTGTTTTGTTTAGAAAAGTTCAGTTTTTTTTTCTTCTTCGTGAATGAAAAATGTGTTGGCTTGAATTTCAAATCTTATGAAAATCACAATTTGTGTTCATGGAGAAATTAAAACTAACGTTACATGACTTCTTGCATGAGTCACATTTTCTAAACTCTACGAATAGTAGTGGGATATTTTTTTCTAGGAAACAATTTCATACATAGTAGACCAAAACCAACAATTTGATTTGAACATAAATCATAAAACCCATAAAATCAAAACCCTAAAACTCAAAACTCCAAAACCCTACAAAACCCCTAAACCCTAAACCTTAAAACCCTAGAACCCCAAACTACAAACCCTAAAACCCCTAAAACCCTAAACCTTTAAACCATTAAAAACCTAAACTCTAAAACCCCTAAACCCAAAACCCTAAAACCCCTAAACCCTAAACCCACAAACCCCTAAACCCCCCAAAACTCCAACCCCCAAAACCCTAAACCCCTAAACCATAAAACCTTAAAAACCTAAAAACCTAAACCCTAAAACCCTAAACCATAAAACCTAAAAACCTAAACTCCAAAACCCTAAAACCTAAAACCCTAAACCATAACCCCTAAACCCTAAAACCCAAAAATCCTAAACCCTAAAACCCTAAACCATAAACCCTAAAAACCTAACCCCAAAACCTTAAACCCTATAACCCCAAAACCCTAAACCCTATAACTCTAAAAACTAAAATCCTAAAAACCTAAAATCCTAAAATCCCAGAACCATAAAAACGTAAACCCTTAACCATTTTTTGTAACCTTAGGAAAATTTGGAGGGTTGCTCGTTCCATGATATCACGATTAACTGCGTACACTTTGAATATAGGATTATGGGTAGGACGAAGTTTTATGTGGTATTCGTTGGTCGTAACCTTGGTATTTACATGAGTTGGCATGAATGCCATGGACAAGTCAATGAATATAAGTGATCGAACTGAAACGTGGGGGCTTTAAGAAAAGATTTTTAATTTAAAAACAAAGCTCCAGTTCAGTGCAAGTGCACACTGTCGATGCAAGTAATATAAAATTGGAAGTATTCCAGAGTATCAATCTCACAGGGAACGGATACAACAAAATTCAAGAGAATAAACAAAGATGTTTTCAAATTGCAATTGTGGGTAACCGGTGTAAAACAATAGTTGGGATAATTTTTGTTTATTTTTAAAAGAAAATGATAAAAGAGGGATTCAAATATGCTTTTGCTCTATTGAAAGAAATTGCAGCCTAATTGCAATTGCAATCCTTTGACTCAACACTTAAGCTTTGTAAACCAAATTCAACACCTATTCGACCTTCTATGAAGTATCTTTAGGAGGCTAAGCGATTAAACTGATATTTCTATGGCTAATACGAACTTAGTTAATTATGAAACACAATTTGGTTTTAAAGGTTTTGCCCTATGTCTAGGGTCAAAAACAAATTCCTATGTCTAGGCTATTTTCCTTTATTGCTTTTATGAAAACCCAATTTTTATCTAACCTTTTCAAAATTAGACTCAAATTGTTGTATACTAATCTAGGTGATCAATCTAAACTAGTAATGAAAATTTCAATCAATAAAAGCAAACAATGCTATAAGATTAAGCAAGGTTGCTCTTACATATTAGGCCTTGATTCATTTCTCAAGGGCATTCACATGTTTGAATCCCAAAGAAAGACTTAGCTCATAATTAAAGAAAAGAAAATAATGATTTAAAAGAATCAAAGTGCATAACTGAAATAGAATTAATAAATACTTGAATAACAATTCAACAATAATGAAAGAACAACCAAAATTCTATTTAATTAATTTCAAGAACAAAAGGGAAGAATAAAACAGTAGCTAAAAACTCAAAATTACAGAAGCAATTAAGTTCTGAAAATAGAAGTGAATAACTTAAATAAAACAGAAACTAAATTCTAAGAACGGGAAGAACATAGCCCTTTTTTTTACTTTTTATTTAATTGACTCAACTCCACTTTTTTCAAAGGGAATTGAGCCTTCACTTTCTTCAATTTTCATTGAAGAATGATTGAATTTCGAAGTTGAAAGGGGCTGAAAAATAGAAGAAAAACAGCATCAAACAGAAATAAAAACAGCATAAAATTGACAGTAGAAAATTGTGAAACAGCAGCCATTGAGGTTGAAAATGGTAGAAAAACTGATTCTCTTGTTAAGGCTTCTTCTCCAATATTTATAGAGGAATTGGGCTAGGGTTTCCTTCTTGAATGAGGCACAATTATGGCTAAAATCTCAGCTAAAATTGTGGAGCCAATATCCCACAAAATTCCTAGATTTTAGGAGGTTGTAGATTTTCCTTTAATTTTCAGATCTATCAAAATTGCAATTGCATTTCTGTTACATTCTTCAAATTTATGCACAAAAACATCAAGCAAGTGTGGTTTTCATTTTCTTTTGCTTTCTTTTCTCCATTTACTTAATTTAAAAGGCTTCCAACAATAATTCAATTTAAACCAACTATTTGCTAGCCTTTTTATCTAATAACACACATAAAATAACAAGAATAACTAAGTATAAAGGCCAAATAATTCTCATAAATGAGAATTATCAATGAGGGAGCACTTCACTAGTTCTATGCAACTTTTGCGAAAGCAGAGGCTGCATATACCCAGTTTGTAACCAATGATCAACCTGTTGCAGTCATGCCTAATGGAGTTCCATGGAGCACTTCTACTATAAATAATGTTGATGTAGGACAGTGTAATAGTACTGTGCTGATTTTATTGGGGTTCTTTGTTGGAATGATCGTTATGTATGTATGGATTAGTTTAGTCAGACATTAGTGATACGTTTGATGTACACTACAATGGATGTATTCAGAAATAACATTTGTATTTCAAGAACAATTCTCATCCCCCCTTGTTCTTCCTCTAAGATGGAAACCGTTGAAGAACTATTTAATATTGTCACCTTCATAATCACCTCCCAAAGACAGTTGTTGATGAGTCTATCCTTCCTTTTGAACGATTATCGGAGGATACATTACCAATCATTGTACGATAGACATTGCATTATGTAATTGAATTTCTTTCGCCTCATTTACGAGAATGATTTGTGTTGTTGTGAAAGCACGAGGATGGATAGAAAGACATTCGCAATCCTATGTAGTATGCTTAGGACGATCAATGGTTTACGAGCGACCCAATGTATTGATATCAAGGAAATGATTGTCATATTCCTACACATACTAGCGCACACGTTAAGAATAGAGTAATTCAGAAACAATTTTCAAGGTTTGGGGAGATGGTGTTCAGACACTTCAACTCTGTTCTCACAGTAGTCTTGCAACTTTACGAGGTGTTGCTAAAAACCCCAAAGCCAATCACCAACACATGCACTGATGAAGGGTGGAAATGGTTTGAGGTATAGAATGCGTTTCTATACATTAATTGAAATAAATTACATGTTCATTAACGTCACTACCATGTCTTCAATGCACACAGAGTTGCCTAGGTGCATTAGATGGCACCTAAATCAAAGTGAATGTCAGTTCCGCTGATCGGCCCCGATATATGACTAGGAAAGGTGAACTAGCGACAAACGTACTTGGAGTTGTTTCCCCGAATGGAGAGTTCATATTAGTCATGACAGGCTGAGAAGGGTTCGCAGCCGATTCTAGGGTTCTTAGGGATGCACTCTCTCCACCTAATGGCTTAAAGGTTCCGAGGGGTATATCCTAAATATTATCATATTTAATATTCATAGGTTAAAAGAAGTAGTAAGCTTATGAATTAACCATTGTTACCTCTACAAAATACTACTACTTGTGTGATATTGGGTACCCTAATGCATAATGATTCCTTACACCATATAGAGAAGAACGATACCATTTTTTAGATTGACATGGAGCAGGAAATGCACCAACTACTCTCAGGATATTTTTCAACATGAAACAATATTCTGCAATGAACGTCATCGAGAGAGCTTTTGGTGTGTTGAAAGGAATGTGGTCCATTCTTCGAGGAAAGTCATTCTACCAGGTTCAAGTATAATATCGGACAGTAACAACATGTTGCCTCATTCACAACCTTATCACTCGGGAGATAGGGCCAATTGTAATGTTGGATGAGGTCAAGGAAGTCGACTCTGTGCCCAGTGGTGTCGGAGGGGACAATATACAATTCATTGAAAGCTCCGACAAATGAACCACATTTAGGGATGACTTGGCTGAGTGAATGTTTAATGCTTGAGAACAATCGTGATGAATTTTTTACTTTTGTAATTCCTTTGTCTTCAATCGAACACAAACTTATATGTAATTTATGTTTTTTGAGGTATTTTATGATGAAAGTTAGTCATAGACAACTTTCTTATTTTTTCCTATTTGTATATCTTAATTATGTGGTAATATAATTATTTTTTTTGTACCATTCATATTCCCGAACATAAATTTATTTATTGTATCTAATGTAACATTACTTGGGTATACGTACGCATGCAGCAACATGGCAGGTGCATCAAAAGCTCCGAAACACACTTGGATGAAGGTGGATGATAAGCCTTAGAATTAAGGCTTATTTAACTCCCAATTACTTAAAATATTCTTGTTTTGTCTTAAGATCATTTGGAAATAGTTGAAAGTTGCTTAAAAATAAGAAAGAAAGAAGAATAAAAGCAATTAGGGTGAGATTCTTACAAACTAAACTCGTGTGCAGGAATTGTGGAAATTGCATAACCGAAATTGCAAGATGAAGTTGCAATTCTGGAGCAGCAGAAAAAAAATCCAAAAAAGGAAAAAATCTGCATTTAACCCATATTTGAAAATCTTCAATTATTGCATGATTTGGGGGATTTTGAGCACGAATTTTGGGCAATATTCAACCCTAATGAAGGCTTACAAAAGGATAGAAGATGAGTGAAGAAAGGAATCGGTTTTTGGAGACGTTTTTAGAGTTTTATTTCGTGGGTTTTTGTCCAGTTTTTCTTCTTCTGTTTTTTTTTTATAGTTTTTCTCCTCTGTTTTTACCAAGAGTTGCTGCCATGTTTATTTATGTTTTTCTTCAATTTTTCCAGTTCGATTCAAGTGAAAGCTTGGGTTGTTAAGATTCAATCCCTTCCTAGAAATAATTGAGGGATTGAATCGATTGGAGAAGAAGTGAAGGTTTGTTGAATGTTGTTGGGATTCCTCTGTTTCAATTTAGTTTATGTTTTAATATAGTTGAGTGATGTTCTTTTCAAGCTTTGTTTAATGCACTTGATATTCTTATTGGATTCAATTTATATTGGAGGAATTTAATTTACTTTGCTGGAAGTTCATGATTCATGGGTTTTTTTTCTTGAGTTTTGTTTCAGATTTTTGTTGAATATTTATCTTCACTGAAGTTTGTTTATTTCATGGGTTGTCCAGGAATGAAGTATGATTGTCTATTGCTTTGTTTGTTCAATTTTTCAATTCAATTTTGATGGCTAGCTATTTTTAACTCAATTAATTTTTTGTTACAATTAGCATTTTTATTTATTCTTCTAGTATGGATTTAATTTCTAGAGTTTGTTGTAGGATTTTTACTTTTAATATGAGCTAAACTTCTTAGGGGGTTCAAGGATGTGAATTTCCTAAGAAGTAATTGTAGCCAAAATTTCAACTAAAAACCAAGCCTACATCTCAATTGTTTGCTTGTGTTGAACAAAATTCCATTGAGATCCTAGATTGATCAACTAGGGTAGCAAATCATGCTTAGATCTAACACCGACAGGATTAGTGATAAGCGGATTTCGCACAAGTGATTGAGAAAATAGCTTAGACATAAGTCAATTCTTTGCCCTAGACATCGGGATTAAAGACTCCAAAACCCATAAAATTGTTAAGCAAAATCACCTAAGATAGAGGGACTATAGACATATAAGTCACTCACTTAGTTTCCTAAAACCTAATTTCAAGGTGAATAGAAGTAGCAATTTTGGTTTACAATTGAATGTAGAATAGGTTGGAATTGCAATTTTTGTTTGTAATTACAACTTAGATCAATGACATTCTTGAGCCCATCCTTTATCTAAAATTTCTTTTGCAATTTTCATTTACCAAGTCTATTTAGTTTGCTACTCAATCTTGCAAAATTTTTAATCTGCAATTCAGTTATGCAATCTTTGTCACTTTAACTTGCAATTAGATTATGAAATTATTTTCTTTTTACCAACACACCATCCCAACCTTGTTTTTGCAATTTTAGTTTCCAAGTTGCAATTTTTTTTACATTTTGCTTAGCAATAATTTTTGTTACACCATCCCTTGTGGGATCGATACTCAGGAATACTCATGTTTTAATACTTGCATCGGCAATGTGCACTTGCATTAGGGTTGAACATATTTACTTACTTTTCTTCACCCAAAGTTCACCCGATTAGTGGAGAATTCAAAGTTGGTGATTCACTAATAGCATTGGTAGAGGGTGGTTGGCGGTTTAACAACGGGATATTCAGATCCGGTTATCTGCAGCATCTCCACCGAATGCTAGCGGAGAAATTACCAAATTCTTCACTAAGCCAAAATACGATAGAGTGCAATATTAGATCTCTGAAAAAGTAGTACGGGGAAATCGCGGGTGCTTGCAGCAGATTTGGCTGGAACGAAGAGTTAAAATGTGTTGATGTGGAGAAAAAGATTTTGATGCTTGGGTTAGGGTAAGATAGTACTATTATAGCATATTATCCTCGTTATTTTAAGCATATTAATATATTAACCGTTCACATGTAGGACCATTCTACTACTAAGGGGTTACAAACACAAGTCATTCCTGCACTATGATGAGCATGTTTGGATCGAGCCACGGGGTTAGCCGTAGAGACACTCATGGAGATGGCCTCCAATACTGCCAAACATATGGAGGAGGAGATCCTATTAGGATCATAAAACTTTTTTCATCTAGAGCAACAACATGTAGAGAACCCATGCACCGAAGATGTAGGGGAAGAAGAGTTGTCAAAACCCCTATTAGTAGGCGTACTCCATCTGACATGTCTACTAGAGGGAGAGGAAGCAAGAGGAAGAGATCGTCCTTCCAATTCGAAGTCCTGGACGTTATGTAGACTACCATGGACATGCACACATCTCACATGCGTACGCTTCTATCATGGCAGAAGAAAAAATATGAATTGTAATATGCACGACAAAAGGAGGTAGTGGACTAGTTGTATGCAATAGAAGGGTTTACAAAGGATGATCGGATCATCCTTATAGACCTACTTGTCACCGACCTAGAAGACAGACTGCTTCTTACTTGTCCCACCCTAATCGAGAAAGAGGTAATGCTTGCGTTTCTTGGGTAGGACCATCTGACTCCCTACTCCAACCATCTTTCACTAGACTTAGAAACCCAGCCCATTGTCACCCATAACTTGATATTTTGTGAAGTATTATTATTTTTGTGGACTATTTTTTTTGTGCATCATGCAAATAGGCAATTGATGACTTACCAGTATTTTTGTGAATATTTCATGTATATATGAAAGTAATGTTGAGTAATATTGACTTCTATACATTATTAATCAATTGTCACATTGGCTATCAATAATTTAAAAGAAGTTCAATGTGTAATGGGACATTTGATTTCTATTAATTGCCTATCATTTGGAAGAAGTCAATTTGTAAAAAAGGAAGATAAGGAATGAAGTTTTTTTAAAAAACGGTCAAATTGAAACATTACTTTTATGAATAGTCCACTCATAGATTCCACTAATGTTGAAATATATTGTCATTTTGAAGTTGACATCTGAATTCAATGTTGGACAGTTGAGAAATGTGTTTCTAGATAAATGATTGGAAAAAAAAAATAAAAGAAAAAAAACAGTAAGCTAAAAATCAATCTACTTCGGGTTACAAAAAATTGCACCAGATACCATGTCAACTCAACTTTACACTCAAAACACAGACTTCCTGACTCAACTCAACCAAGTTATTCACCCCAAACACAGATTTCATGAACTCACTAACAAACCAACTCTGCTCAACTCAACTCAACTCTACTCGCAAATGCCTTCATACCTTCACATTTGTTGTACTTATTAAAAAAAACGCAAGTTTAAGCTGATCTAAACAATTAGGTTGATTTTATTGAGTGCATTTTGTTTTGTTTTATTTGTTTATTTTTTGGAATAATGTACTCTAGTGACTTAAATTAGTTTCTTAAAAAATATTGAAGAATAAGAACTCATAATAAATTATTGAGTGAAATAGTTAAACAAAAAATACATATACATAAATAAACAATAATGCCGGATCATCCTAACTAAACTATTACTTTTTTTTTTCATTGTGTAATTCTAAATTTGCCATACCTTGTAATAATTGTTTTTTGCTACTTTTTCAGAGCAAACTATTATCTTTATTTAAGAAAAAAATCCCATCATTATTACAGGTAGATAACACCTATCCGAGTTTATCCAAAAAAAAAAGTCCAAATATGAACAAGATGCTGGAAATGTTAAGATCTTAGATTTATAAAAATGTCCATCGATATCCATGAATATTTCTAAAAATTACTAAATTTATAAGAAAACATATTTTAATAAATAAATGAGTTATTGAGTGGTTTACACTTTCTAAATATAAACTTTATTTTTACCTGTTTATATCCATATGGTCATTATTGGTTGATTTTTTATATATTATATATTTACACGATGTATAAAAAATGTTGATTTGACACTTAATATAATATAATGGCAATTTGTCAAACTCTTCGATTTTCGCATTTAGGGGCCGTTTGGCCCATGAGTTTGGGTTGGGATGGGTTTGGGTTCCAAACCCAAAACCATGTTTGGCACAAGGTGTTTCAAAACCCTTGGTTTTGAAACATAACCCTATGGAGTTTGTGCCATGTTTTCCTCTTCCATTTGCCATTTTCCATTTCCGGCGACCACTCTGACAACAACTCCGGCGACCACTCCGATGACAAATCCTACTACCACATCGGCGACCCGACCACCGCTAATGATTACCTCCGACGACCACTGCGATGAGAACTCTAGAGACCAGTTCCATTTACCATTTTCCATTTCTAGCAACTACTTTGACAACAACTCTGATGACAACTCCGGCGACCACCCGACAACCACCGATAAAGACAACTCCGATGACCACAATGATGACCCGACCACCGCTGACGATTACCTCAGACAACTACTGCGATGAGAACTCGAGAAACTAGTCTGACGATTACCCCTGCGACTCGACCACCCCAACAACTCGACACCCCGATAACTGAACCACTCAAACAACCCGACTTGCCCGAACCACCGACAACAACCACTTGACAACCACTTCAATGATCCAATCACCCGACAACCATAGTTGACGATCACCTCAAAAACCTAACTACCTAGCAACCACCGTGGACAACCACCTAGTGACCATTCCGATGACCTGACCACCCTGATGACTACTTCGGCGATTACCCCGATGACCTGGTAACCCAACCACCCAAAACCACTGTTGACCACCACCTGGTGACCACCCTGGCGACTCCAACAACCTAACCACTGCCACAACCACCCAGCGACCACTCCGACGACATGACCACCCTGATGACCACTCCAGCGACCCGACAACTACTGCTGAAAACCACCCAACGACCATTCCGGCGACCTGACCATAGTGCAATCACCACCGGCGACCACCTCGGCATACCCAAACACCCCATCAATCCAACCACCCTAACGACCACTCCAACAATCACCATAGCGACCCAACCACCTAGTCAATATTTTAAAAGGGCCAGCGTGGACGAGCTATATGCAAAACTAAAGGTGATCCCAGGGATGACAAGGCAAGACTGAATGGCTGTTGCAAAGACTATTCTCTGGGGTAGTATGATGTTGAACTCCTTCTTTACATTCACCCCAGATTGAAGTATGATTACAACGTGAAAATTTTGAGGAAAGCACCTAGAACCTGACTCTCTTTTCATCACTTTCATCTACCACTATTATGACTTACATTTTTGTTTGGACAACTACTTCTACTTTCTTGTCATTTCATCTGAAATGTGTGTTATGATATTTTTAGAACTAGATCTTAGTTCTAATTTTTGGTTTTACTTTACCATTGGCAACACCATTCTTACATTGCACCTATTAATTATCTGTTGCTACGCATAATCTTCAATTTTATGTCATCATGAGTGGAGTGAATGAGATAGCATATAGTTATACAAACTACACATAGTATAATTCAAATTGAACTATAGTTGTAACAATTGCTCTACATAATTGGTTAAATAGTTGGTATGTAACACACCAAAAAAATTATGAAGTTAAAAAAATGGAGTAAGAAAAAAAAACAGTGTAAGATTTTTTTTAAAATAATAAACAGTTTGAAAAATTATAAAAAAAAATAGACTAAACAAACTCAGTCCAACCCAACCCTGCACCCCAAACACAGGAATCAAAAACCCCAAGGAAATATCAAGACGTTGATGAATATTTTATTCACTTTGATTTACTTTTCTTTGTTATTTTCATTTTACAAACAATCAACATGATAAATAATCAACGTGATAAATAATTAATGTTTTTTCTAGAAAGATAAGTAATAATGTCTAAGATGACAACAAAATACAAGTTTACTGTTAGATTAAAAAACTAAGTTATTTATATTATAACGAGATGAAAAAGATAAAAGAGAATATAAAGCTTTTTTTATTTCAATAATTGTGGAGGTAGAGGATCGAACCATCAACCTTTAAATGATAATTGATGTCTTATGTACTAGCTTGAATTGACAAATAGAATATAGAGATGACATATAGATATTTTTCGTTGAAATTTTAAAAAATATTAATGAAGTACGAAAATTTTAAACTCAATCAACCATCTCTATCTCTTTAATACTAAACAACTCTCATGAAGACTTTTGTCACAAAAAAAAAAAAAAAAAGAAAAAAACAAACAAACAAAACAAATCAATAATAATAATTAACGATCATGGACGCCACTATTTTAGAACCACATCTTTCTGTCAAGCAAAGAGGTTTTTCATTATTTTTTTTTTCTTTTCCTAGTATAATAAATGGGGTGTGAATTTGAATTTCCTATATCAATTAAAAAAAAAAAGATTACTTAATTGTTGAGCTCTTCTCATGATAGCATTAAAATTCTAAATATAAATTTAGTTAAATTATAAATTTGGTCTTATAGTTTAGAGAAAGTTAGAATTTAGTCTCAATAGTTTTAAATATTAAAATTGTCTTTATGATTTGATAAAGCCTATTAAACTATAGAGACCATTTATGAGATTTTATCAAACTATAAGGATGAAATTCTAACTTTTAAAATCATAGGAACTAAATTCTAACTTTTTACAAACAATATGAACCAAATTTGTAATTCAACCTATAAATTTTAAAGGTATGTAAATGAAGGAAAACAACATTTTAATGTTTCTTAAAAGGCAACACTTAACAAAATATATATATATATATATATATATATATATAGGGGTTGATTCATAAAATTAAAAGTTCAGGGGTGTGATAGTAACAAACCTCAAAGTTCAAGGGTGGTTTTTGTAATTTTTCCTAAAAAAATAGGTTGAATTATACATTTGGTCCATATGGTTTGGTGAAAAGTTTTTTTTTGTTTGTTTTTTGAGCTTGAGAACATTTGGAGGTGGGGGGATTCGAACCTCAAACCTCTTAGTCAGGGGTATATGCTAATTACCGCCGAGCTATGCTCATTTTGGCATGATTTGAAAAAAGTTAGAACTTAGTCCCTATGATTTTAAAAGTTAGAATTTCATCCTTATGATTTGATAAAACCCTTTGGATTATTTATGAGAGTTTTATCAAATCATAGAGACTAATTATTCTAATCTTTAAAATCATAGGGACTAAATTCTAACTTTTTAAAAACCATAGAAACTAAATAAACAAAATAAAAAGTCGCATTTGATTTAAACTTTTCTTTTTATTTTTGTAATCAAATGAAAAAAAAAAAACAGTTTTTAAATAAAAACAATTAAAATTTTAATAGATCCATAAACTTTAGAGGTTGTATTTATCTAATTTATATTCTTTAATTTTTTTTAATAGATGTCTGAACTTTTAATTTGTGTCTAATAGGTTATTGGCTATATTAGCTTCGTCAATTTAAGGTTTATGCGACACGTTGACTGTATTATTTAAGCAAGCTTGAACGTTTTAATGGTTAAACATTAAATTGATGAAGCTAATGATACATATCTATTAATTAGACACATTTTTCCTATAGAATTAGATAGGAAATTGATAGTCTAAGGTCTATTAGAATATTTTTAACATAAGGACACATATCTATTAATTATACACATTTTTCATATAGAACCGGACACAAAATTAATAGTCTAAGGTCTATTAATTGATAGTCTAAGATCTATTAGAATATTTTTAAAGTACAAAAATTAAATACAATCAACCTTAAAAGTTCAATAATATAAATATAGAAGCTAACTAGATCTAACCCTAAAAGTTCATTTACCAAATATATAAAAGATTTCTGCAACAATAACAAAACTAAAGTAAATAAAATCAGATTTGTTGCATGATAAAATGTTTTGCAAAAATAAATGAATGCAAGAACTCGTGCTTTACATTAAACATATTAATGATATATTTTATCAATGATATAAAATTACTACATCAATGATATATTTTATATTAGATATATCAGTGATTTTCAATAATACGCAAACAATATATGTACGAGGAAAAAAATTATCATATATTTTTTCATTTAATAAATTTATAAATGTGACCAATTTAGCTACCTATCTTGTTCCCCTTTTAACCTAGAAGAATGATGAGGAAGAAAAGACAGACGAAACGTCGTCGTTTTAGCTATCAAAGAACGCGAAGAACCAGCCACGGGGCCGTACAAGACTGTGTCGAGCCAAGGCCGAGCAAATCCGAAAAGCCAAAAACCAAAATCAAAAGGCGAAGAGAAAAAGGAAAAAAGAAAAAAGAAAAAAGAAAAAAGAAAAAAGAAAAAAGAAAAAAGAAAAAAGAGAACTTGCAACGGTCGAAGCCCTTTACGAGGCTCAAAATCATTTCGCTCTTCACGAGAAAGCCTCAAACCCCATTAATTTTTTTTTTTGCTCTTCTCCCTTTTCTCAATTTTCTCTTTCTTCGTTGTTTTTTTGCCCCTCCTTCTTTTTCTCTCTCTTTTCATCTCATTTTTCCTTTTTTCTGTTATTTGACTGAGGCAAGAGAGCGATGGGGGAGAAAAGTCCCAGAAAGAAAATAAAGGGAAAGCGAGAAGAAGGGACACGACGAAGATTCTGAAGCTCCCCAAATGCCCTTTTCCTTCTTTTCCCTTTTACCCTCTTAACAATGGCGGACGATCCCTGTTTCTTGCCCAAGGTATTTCAGAAAAACCCATTACACCCCTTTTAACATCCATGTCTTGTTGTCTTTTTCCTGGGTTATTAGTGCCTTTTAGTTTTTAATTATTTCTGTAATCTCTATCATGTGAAAAAAATCTGTGATCTGCGTGTTGATTAAGCTAACTTCTATTCCTGAAATTTCGGGTTTGATTTTGTCTTTACATTCGAGCTCAAACTGAATCCAACTGGGATTTCCCGTTCTATTCTTTTTTTCTTGTTATTTTCCATGTTCCTGTTCGAGTTTGTGAGATCAATGCTTCTGTTTGTAGAAAGAAAAAATTAGTTATTATATTGTCATTTCCCCTTTCTGCACCTGTTCCTTATTGGATATTGAAATCCAATTTTTTAAGGTCTAGCATGTGGATGTTCAATCCTAGGATCTTTTTGAGTGATTCTATGTTGATCCTTTTAGCTGTGATAGTTAATTCTTATTTAATCTTTTACATCTGAAGTCTGGGAGCTGAATCTGTTTGGTTCTAATATCTGATAAATAGAGCTTTTGTATCATAGTGCTGTTCATTATGGCAAGAAATCCCCATGGTTTGTGGTGCACCTGTTCGTCATTGAATATTGCAACCCAGTTTTTTAGGGTCTAGCATGTGCATGTTCAATCGTAGGATCTTTTTGACTATTTCTATGTTGACCCTATTGGCTGTGATAGTTGATTTTTATTCAATCTTTTATATCTGAAGTCTGGGAGCTGAATCTGTTTGGGTCCAATCTCTTAGTAATAGGCTTTAGCTTTTGCATAAAGTGCTTTTCATAATGACAGGAGACTTTTATTCTAAAGGTTCCCAAGAAGTCCCCATTGATGCTAAGGATGATTGTGTTAGTCTTTGCCATGGTGTGTGGTGTATTTATATGCTCAGTTTGTCTGAAGCAAATTAGCACCAGATCAAAGGTTGGATTTTTGAAAGTCCAGGTTATTGACATGCCATGTTCAAAGCCTAAGATTGATCCTTCGGATGTTCCTTTTGTGCACTTTCCTAAACCTACAACGTATAGCAGGTAAAAGAAATATCCATTTTGTAGTTTGACTTAAAATTAAAATTGAATAGATTGATAAGTTTTAGATTTTCTGCACGTTTCCAGGGCTGAATGCGCTTGCCACCCAGTTCGATTTTTTGCCATTTTGTCAATGCAGAGATCAGGCAGTGGTTGGTTTGAGACATTATTAAATAATCATACTAACATAAGCTCCAATGGAGAGATATTCTCAGTTAAAGTTAGAAGAAGTAATATTTCAACCATTGTTGAAACATTGGATAAAGTTTACAATCTGGACTGGTTTAGTAGTGCTTCGAAAAATGAGTGCACAGCTGCTGTTGGCCTTAAGTGGATGCTTAATCAGGTAAGAACTGTACTCTTAATTCATTTAGTTTCATTTTAACATTTTACTGTGAAACTTAATTCTGAGTGAGATGCTCAAGGATTTTATGCCATAATTTAATGTGCAGCACTTGTGTTGCATGATGCTTACATCATTGTGATACATTATATATCTGCTTATGTATTTCACTAAAATATTATCCCATTTTGACTAGCTTCCAATTTGATTTATGATGCCTTGTAATATGAGTGGGCCTGTGGTGTATTTGCATGAAAAATTGAAACCATTACCTTTTTGCTAACCTGTAAATGTTGTAGCTTATGACAGTGGGGTAGATGAATGTTCTCATATGTCACATTCATTCTTTCACTGTTGATCTTTTAGAGAGTTTCACTCTGTCCTGTCCATTTTTATTTGTTATATGTGGATTATGATTTTGTATATGCACGCACCCACCTTCTTGGATGGAGTCTTTATTCCTAAATCTCCTTAAATCAATCATAGAACACTGTTACCTCATTCTGATTGGCATGTGCAACTGCAACTACATATTTGCTGCATTTCTGTTGTAAGAGACTAAAAGCTTCACTGTTTATCTAAATGTGTTTGGTGCAATTTTTAGATTGGTTGATGCTTTTAGATATCAGCGTTGATGTTTTTCTCGTGCCTGTCTCGTCGTTGTTGATGTTTTTCTCGTACCTGTTTCGTTGTTGATGTTTTTCCAGATGTGTTTTTGTTCTTCTTGGTATGAGCTTGGGGACTAAACTCTTTACAATAAGAAGTTTAGGGCCTGTTTGATAACGTTCTTGTTTCTCATTTTTTAAGAAATAGACTTGTTTAATAACCAAAAAATTGGTCAGAAGAGTTAAATTGGTCGGAAGGTTAAGTTTTGCCCTTTTTGGATTTTTAGTCATTTTATGATAGAACCAAAATATATTGAATTATCAAAGATGACCAAACTACAAGATAAACCTAGTAATTTGAGGAACTTGGACCCTCCCTATCTTGAGCACTCTCACTCAAGCCCTAAACCAAACTCACTCAATCAATACTTAACTTCATCCTTTCCCGCTCTCTCTATTTATAACCAAATAGCATAACAAACTCTCTAACTACTTACTAATATACTCTTATATGCATTCCTATTATTACCCGCCTCTAAAACACACCTTGTCGAATGATCCCACTCCAGAATTTCAGTTTTTGCTAAGCCAGATCTCCTTCTCACCCATTCGCTTCCATCCAACCTCTTTCTTCATCAACTAATTCTTAATTTTTTTCTTGATCGTCTTCAATCTTTTCTTTCTGCCTTTGTTCAACCATAACTTTGGTGTTCTCTGGCAACTGTGTCTTCGAATTCTATCTACAACTCTTTTGGGTGCCCTAATTCTCGCTTCTTCTATCGCTTCTTTCTTTTTTTTTTTCTCCAACGATTTCTAAATTCTATTTTTTTCTCCATACCATAGTCTCTTGAATCTCTTTGAAACTTTGCTTCATTTCAGCTTGAAACGAATCGAGAATCGAATTGAAACAATCAACGAACTTCAACAACTCCTCACGTACATTTGCATCTAACTCCATGGCTAGAACCGAACAGCTCTGATACCAATTGATAGAACCCAAATATATTGAAATATGAGATATAACCAAACTACAAGATAAACCAAGTAATTTGAGGAACTTGGACCCTCCCTATCTTGAGCACTCTCACTCAAGCCCTAAACCAAACTCACTCAATCAATGCTTAACTTCATCATTTCCCACTCCCTCTATTTATAACCAAATAGCATAACAAACTCTCTAGCTACTTACTAATATACCCTTATATGCATTCCTATTATTTTCTTCATGTAGACTTCGGCCTTAATTATGTTACTAGTTTCTCATGGGATTAAGGTTTTAATTCACTTCATTAAGGCCTGTTTGATAACCATTTATGGGCTGTTTGGGGCACTGAGTGGGTTATAATAACAGGGGGTTATAATAGTCTGTGGGTTATAATAGTCTGTGAAATAATATAATATTGTTTAAAAGCAGAGTTGTTTAGTCTGGGGTTATAATAGTCTGTGTTTGGGGTGCAGAGTATTCCACAGATTATTATAACACAGGTTATTATAACCCTTGCCCCAAACAGCCCCTTAGTTTTTGGAAATTGTACTTCTTTTCTCATCAATTCTTTACCACAAGTTCTATCTTTCTTAACAAAACATTTGAATTCTTAGGCAAATTCCAAAAACAAAAACAAGTTTTTGAAAACTACTTTTTTTAGTTTTCAAAACTTGGCTTGGTTTTTGAAAACATAGATAAAAATTAGATAACAAAACAAGGAAAATCATAGGTGGAAGTAGTATTTATAGGCATAATTTTTAAAAATCAAAAACCAAAAACCAAATGGTTATCAAACGACGGGGCCTAAGTATTCTTCGAGATTCCTGTGTCAACCTCATATCTACCTCTAATTTTCTAAGACCTAAGTTCCAAGTTCTCTGAATGTGCTGGTGGATCATGTATATGCATGCTGTGTTTATATTTGTTGAGGGGGACAAACCAACCTTTCCTGATGTTACCACGAACCGAGACATATCCCTAATCTGACCTCTTGATCGTGTTGATGAAAAATAATGGTGTTGCAACTTGTATCATTCACTGCAGGGGTTGATGCAGCACCATGTAGAAATAGTAGAGTACTTCAAACGTCGTGGGGTTTCTGCAATTTTCCTTTTCCGAAGAAACCTTCTACGTAGAATGATCTCAGTACTTGCAAATTCTTACGATCGAGACGCCAAGCTGTTGAATGGAACCCACAAGTCTCATGTGCATTCACATCATGAGGTTTCGCTCTTTTATCTCAAGCAATATCTGCATTTTTTTCTTAATCAGTTTGTGGAAATTTCCAGTCTCTCTCAAACACACTAAAAAAATATCTAGAAGATTATAGAAAGGAAGGTCTCAGCTTGTTATAGAATTGTTTCAGGCTGATATACTAGCAAAATACAAGCCAGTAATTAATGCCACTCTGTTGATACCCAATTTGAAGCAAGTAGAAGAGACAACAGCCAAAGCATTCGAGTACTTCAAGAGCATCCGGCACATCGTGTTGTATTACGAAGATGTAGTTAGTAACCGCACTGTAAGACTACTTCGAACCCCGATTCGAGTTCCTGTCTGGTCTTTCTGTTTTTGGGACAGCCATTTTCTTTCCCTAACTCTTGTGTGGGTACAGAAATTAAGAGATCTTCAAGACTTTCTGAAGGTTCCACAGAGGAAGTTGAAGAGTCGGCAGGTGAAGATACACCGAGGTCCATTGTTGAATCAGATCGAGAACTGGGAAGATGTCCAGAAGGCACTACAAGGAAGCCGGTACGAGAACTTTTTACATGCAGACTACCGGAAGTAACGATAGAAACTCGGGAGGCTGGCAAGCTGAGAAGCTGTATATAGCATCATCATTTTGTGCCATAAGTAATCACCTACAGGAGGAGGAATAGAGCCATCCTTCCTGTTGCAATTTTGGCTTTGGCACAATGCAATTTGTTTGTTATTAGAGCTTTATTGTGTCTTGATTCTCTTCCTTTTTCATTTTTTTTTTCCAGTAATATTCAGTTCATTCTTTTAACATCATCTTCTTATCTTTTGCATTCAATATTTTTAACACACCACTAATCATGAGAAAAGTTCCACAATTTTTTTTTTCTGTATGAAATTTAGGCTTTTTTTTTCTTTTTTGAGAAGGGGAATTGTAAAGACCACAGGCATTTTTTTTCACCTGCCCTTGGAATTGAAGAAAGTTGATTTACTCTTTTGATTAATTATTTCTCATTCTTAACACAAGGTATTTTTTATTTATTTATTATTAATATTAATTTTGTATTATCTATCAATGTATGTGACTAATTTCATTTGATTAACATAGAAGTAATCATTTAAAAATTTGGTTAAAGAGTTATTAAAAATTAACTAACCAATCTCGACTATCAAAATATTTTAAATTAAGTAACAAAAATATTTAAACTCAGCCACAAAGACATACAAATTCAATTGAGAAGTAATAAATAATAATAATAAAAATAAGGTTAAAATATCATTTTGGTCCCTGTATTTTGGGGTTTATTCCATTTTGGTTCATGTATTTTCAAATGTCTAATTTTAGTCTTTGTACTTTCAATAAAGCTTAAAATTGGTCTCTATGACAAGTTTGAAGTTAATTTTTATCAAAATTAGTTAAATAATAATAATAAATTTAATATAAGAAAATACATCATGTGAACATACTTCCAAAATTTATAGAGAAAAAGTTAATAGAGACTAACTTTTAAAAAAAAAAAAATCATAAATTAATAGTAGAGACCAATTTTAAGCTTTATTAAAAGTACAAGAATTAAAACTGGACATTTGAAAATATAGGGACCAAAATGGAATAAAGCTTAAAGTACATGGACCAAAATGGTATTTTAACCTAAAAGTAAATAAATGAAATCAATTCTTCGATATAAAAATGTTAAAATCTAACTTTAAAAGATTGTCCAACAAATTTCTAAGATTCAACCTTCAAAAAATTATCTTAGTCACAAAAATGTTCACACATAAATAACATAAATTTAATTTGAATAACCATGAAAAATATTTTGCAATTTCAACGAAGTGAAGTTAATTATTTGAGAAGTTTTATGACTCAAAATAAACCATAAGATTCAAATCAAAATTTCAAATACAAAATAAACATTAAGAAACATGTCAAATTCGAAAAAACAATTTGAAGATCTAAGCCAAAACTTTTAAATACTTGGTCAAAATCTCATTAAAAAAATTCCTCAAACTTTCAATCTATCATGTATGAGTTGACCCATTATTCAAACATATTATGTAAGCGCAGTACAAAATTTACTCCTAAAGTCTCGAAAAGGAAAAAAAAAAAATCTAAAATTCAATATGGTTGGTGTTAGATTAAATTTTTCTATATGACCCATATTTTCTTAGAATTTTCACAATTGACCCTTTTTCTAAGGGTGGTTGGTGGATGCACAATTGCACATGCAGCTGTTTTAAAAACCTTGACATTCAAAAGAAAAGAAGACAGAGATCAAGGACAATCAATCACCCACATGTTATAAATTGGCCATTTTTTATATACATCTATATAGTTTGGTGGCTATGAAGTTGACTTTGGTCAAAAGTGAATTAACATTTAATTTATTAGATATATAACAGAATTAAATCTATTGGGAACAAAAATTCATTTTTTACCTCTAAACTTGCTAAGTTTTATCAATTTTCACATGAGCTTTTAATTTCATCAAATTAGACCTCTAAACCTAGACAATTTTTATCCTATGCTCAATTTCTGTTAATTCACCCATTAATTTTAACCAATAGCAATGTAAAAATCTCCATAAACTCACTAATTTCATTAAAATTAAGTTTTTCGCAAAAATAAGTTTGATCAATGCACAAATTAACTATTGAATAAAATTTTTCAAAATTTACAAATTTCAACAACAAAAAAAAAAAGCTCTAATATTGGTTTTCTTTGAAATATTATAAATTTTATATCATACATATGTTCTATAATGCATTGAACGCACTTGAGAACGTTTTTTATAACGATCTCTTGAACGGAAGTTTATTAGAGGATTAAAATTGTAACACTTTTTAAAGTTTAGGGTTAAGATTGTAGAACTTATCTAAGTTTGAGGTGCAATTTGGTAAAATAGAAAATTTACGGTTAAAATTGATACAACTTGATAAGTTTAGGAGAAAAAAATTGATTTTTTTTTCAAATCTATTTTAGGCCTTGAAATTTCATACTTTTTTAGTTTGGTTCCAAAAATTTTAATCATTCTGTTTTAATTCTAAAACTTGGTATAAACAGTCATTTGTAATTGGAATTAGTTTTTTAAGGCTCCATTTGATAACCATTTTGTTTTTGGTTTTTAGTTTTTGAAAATTAAGCCTATAAATATTACTCACATCCATGGATCTACTTGTTTTGTTATCTACCTTTTACCTATGTTTTAAAAAATCAAGCCATGTTTTAAAAACTAAAAAAGTAGTTTTCAAAAACTTATTTTTGTTTTTAGAATTTGGCTAAGAATTCAAATGCTTCCTAAAGGGAGATGAAAACCATTGTACAGAAATTTGGAGAAAACAAGCTTGATTTTCAAAAACCAAAAACAAAAAACTAAGGCCCCGTTTGATAACCATTTGGTTTTTGAAAATTAAGTTTGTTTTCTCCCAATTTCTCTACAATGATTTTCATCTCCCTTAAGAAAGCATTTGAATTCTTAGCCAAATTTTAAAAATAAAAACAAGTTTTTGAAAACTATTTTTTTTAGTTTTCAAAACATGGCTTGATTTTTTAAAACATAAATAAAAGGAAGATAATAAAACAAGTAAATTCATAGATGTGAGTAGTATTTATAGGCTTAATTTTCAAAAATCAAAAACTAAAAACTAAATAATTATCAAACGGGGCCTAAACAAATTATTTATTAGATAAAGTTGACATAGGAACATGCCTCGTTAATTTAAGATGTCTATGCAAGTTAAGACGTCAGGTCTTTTCAAATAAATTTAAGTTTTTGTTAAATGATTAATGGAAGGTTGATGGTAAAGAATAAAATAGTTTTTTTTTAAAAAAAAAACTATTATTTAAATTATAATATTTGAGAATTGAAAGATTGTTGGATAATTTAATGATTTTCTTTTATTATTTTATTATTTTATTACTTTATTTATTAATTATAATTATTTTTTTTAAAAAAGGAAGAATGAGTCATTCAACCATTTCCTTCTTTTAAGTAGAAAGTTAAGCACATAACTACATGTATTAGGGGTTTTTTAACTGTCTTCTTCTTCATAGAAGGGGTGTGAACTTTTGCAGAGAGTTTTCAGAAAATCTTAGAGTTTATGAGAATTTATCTTTCACTAAAATCTATTTCACAAAATCTTTCATTTCCTTTGAGCATACATGTTAATGAAGATTCATAAGAGGGCTTAGCTGCACACGAGCTTTCTTGAAGGGAGTTGTATCCTGAAAGTGGAGTGCCGAATAACTCAGTGCAAGTAGGGCCACATCTTCTCTAAGGACAGCATTCTGCAACCCGACTCAGATAACATGCTTTTGTAAACCTTATTTTACTGATTAAAATTTTTATATTTGTTGGTTGTGTTGTTTTGTTTACAGTACTATGCCCAATTTCTTTATGTAATTTTTCCAACAAGATTAAAGTAATATAATTTAAAATTTATAGACTAAAATGAAATAAATACAAAAGTTTTCAAATACGAAAACACAATTCAAACTTATATAATTTTTGGATATGTAAGCTTCAATAAATGTATGATGCCAAAACCCTATAAAGGGTTGTTTGGCGCCTTGGTTTGGAATCAAGAACCTTGGGAATCAGAAACCCTGAGAATCCTTGGCTGTAATAAAAAACCCTGAGGTTCCTAATTACTGTATTTGGGGTGCAAGGTTGGTTTTGGCTGGTTTGCTGAAACCTGTGTTTGGGGCTCAGGGGTTAGGCTAGGTTTGTTTAGGCTGTTTTTTTTTATCCATTTTTTTTTACTCTAATTGTTTGTTGAATTACATATCAATATTTTAACCAATTATGTGGATCAATTTTTCCAAGCATAGTTAAATATGAAATGTACTATGTGTAATTTGTACAAGTATATTGATATCTCATTCACTTCATTCATAATGATGTAAAATTAAATAACATTAGTAAGAACATATATTTTAAATAATTAATACATGGAAAAGAAGAATAATGTTGGTGGCATAAAGGAAATCCATAATGCAAATGAAGGTCCAAAGTTCATAATATCTTAAGACATAAGCTAAAAGGAATGAATATGGACAGATGCATTTACATATACATGACAACACAAATTTTTTTGACAACAAGAGTCCATGTTGATGAATAGTCAATTGGCATTCCTGACCACATCTGGTTCGCGAGATTATCCCTCCACTCAGTCCAGGCATCCATTATAAAATTCGAATTCTATTTTAGAAATCAAAATATTAGAAACTCTATTTTGCACAATATTTTGAAACCTATTTCAAACATATAAACTTTTTTTAGTAGCCGTTTTTAGTTTTATTTTAACATTTTAAATAATTGACTAGGTGGTCAGGTCACTGGGGTGGTCGAGTTGAAGAGGTGGTTGGGTCACCGGTGGTGGTTGCAATGTGGTCGGATAACCAAAGTGGTTGATGGATAGTTGTCGATAGTGGTTGTCGGGTGGTCAGGTAGCTGGACTAGTTGCCAGAGTGGTCATCAAGGTGGTCGGATTGCTGAGTGGTCGTCAACTGTGGTTGTTGGGTGGTCGAGTCTTTGGGGTGATCGTCGGAGTAATCTCGGGGTGGTCAGGTCACCAGAGTGGTCACCAGGTGGTTGTTAGTGGTAGTTGTTAGGTGGTTGGATTTTTGGGGTGGTTGTCAACAGTGGTTGTTAGGTAATCAGGTCACCAGGGTGGTCAGGTCTCCGAAGTAGTTGTTGGATGATCGTTGATGGTGGTTGCGGGCACATTGGGTTGCCAGGGTAGTCTGGTGATACGGATGGTCGAGTTATTAGGGTGGTTGAGACACATGGGTGGTGTCATACTGGTCTTTAGAGTTGTCATCGAAGAGGTCGTTGGACGTAGTCATCAGTGGTGGTCAAATCGCTGGTGTGGTCATCAGAGTTTTCATCGTCGGTGGTCGCTGGAGTTGTCATAGGAGTTGTTGTTGAAGTGGTCGCTGGAAATAGAAGATGACAAATGAAAAAGGAAAATGTGGCACAAATCCCACGGGGTTGCACTGTTGTAACCCATGAGGTTGTGTTTCAAAACCAAGGATTTTGAACACCTTGGGCCAAACCCATGGGGTTTGCAACCTAAAACTATCCAAACTCAAACCCAAAACCATGGGCTAAACACCCCCTAACAGTTTGAAAGGAAAAAGTTAACTAAAATATAATAGTTTGCTCGGAAAACCATTTTTAACTAGTTTTTTTTTTCTTAAATATTATTATTATTATTATTTTGTAAAAATAGTAATAGAAAAATTTGCAAGGGTTAATATTATTCTACATATTGAAATTAATATTTATAAAACCATGATTTTAAAATGGAGAACAATTTCATTTTTTTTTTCAGAAAGGCCACTCAAGAGAACGAATGACCTTTCTAAAAAAAACTGAAATTTTTCAAAAAAAAGAACACACTAAAATTTTTCAAAAAAGAGAAAACACTAAAATAACTTACCAGAACAAAAAATTAGAAAAAAAGAACAAGGATCTAAATCAACTTTTATTGATTTTCTTTATAAAATAGAAAATTATTTTAAGAAATAACTCTCAAACAAGTCTTAAGAGGTCCATATTGCCAGAGCATAACTCAACTGATTAAGACATATATACTCAATCAAGAGGTTGGAGGTGTAACGACCGACATTTTCAAGTATTAATTAAAGTTTTAATTTTGAGATTTGAATTAATTGTAAGGCCAATTTCATGTTTTAAGTTGTGTTGAAAGTTAATTTTAGAAATTTGCATAATTGAAATTTGAGAAATTGGAGGGCGAATAGGGAAGAAAGAAGGGAAAAAGGGAATTAATTGGTTTGGGGGCAACTTTTGTTAATTAGGTGACTTTGAGCCAAGCCCAAGGAGAAGTCAAGCCCAAATATCCCTCTCTATTATTTTTATAGAGCACGCAGCCCTAGGTCAAGCCAAGCCGTCATCTTCTTCAACCTTTCCCTCTTCCTCCATGAAAAACAACCTCCACCATCAATCACTCTCTTTCTCTCTCCCTTTCACTACCAAGAGACCCATCCATTCGAAAGCTTCTTCTTCTTCAACAAATATCCATCGCGCGGTTACTGTTCATGGCGAGGTACTGTTCATCGACGGCACTGTTCATACCGCGTACTGTTCACGACGCGCACTGTTCATACCGCGGGGGGGGGGGGGGTTTACTGTTCATACCTCGAGTACTTTTCACACGCGATTACTGTTCACGCTGCCACCGTTCCGATCAGCCTCTTCCAGTCCGGCAAGCCTTCAATTGTGGGTAAGCAATTGGTTTCTACATAGTTCTTTGATGATCTTGGTTGGGTCAGATTTAATTCATGAATCTTGACTTTGTTTCAAGGATACCTATTCCGTTCCGACATCAAAATCACGAGCATGTCGCTGTCCAGTAGGATTTGGACTGTTGGAGCGAAATTTTCGGTAAGTCACGAAGATCCTTGAGTTTTTGCTGTATGATAGATCAATTGAAAATAAGATTAATCCATGGATCTTATGACTTAAATTCAAATTTACCCACCAAGTTGCGATTAAGTTAAATGCTATAGAATTAATTCTAATTTTGGGAATTTAGTTGGTGGAAGAAACTTTGGGCTCAATTATGGATTTTAGGGATCTTTACTAACCTTGAGGATGACTTTGATTAGGCCCTAAATCGTTTGACCGAGGTTCAAAGCAGTAGAATTTTTGGTGAGCATTTGGGTGAATTGGATTCTTGAGCTTAGTCAAGGTAAGAGATCTTACGCCGGTATGCTTAAATGCAAGTTAGGAACTGAATTGAAAAAAAAACATTAATTATTTCAAATGAAAAGTTTTATAAATGTTTTTAGTTGTGATTTCTGATGAATTTTAAAATACTTTATATGAAAATGGAGTTGCACATGTATGATTGTCATATGTTCTTATGAATGTGATGCATGTTATATGATTTATGATATGAGGAATGACATGAGAACTTTGTTTTATGTTGCATCATGAAATGAAAATTTTAAAATGCTTTGGGACCTCATGCATACATTATGTTTTCATGATAAAAATGATTTCGAAGACTGTGGCAATTACCCCCTAAAATTATTGATGTACATCTATATGAAAAGGAGCCTTACGAGGCTATATGAAAAGGAACCTGAAAAGGTTAGATGAAAAGAAACCTGAAAAGGTTAAATGAAAAGGAAAGGTTAGGTTGGGTTAATTGTCCACATTAAGCCGAAGAGAAAAGTTGAAAGAGAAACGTTTCCGCTATGAAAGAAATTTAGGTCCCACCAAAGGAAAGAAAGAAAATGTTTTCAAAAACTCATTATGTATGTGTATGCATTTCCTGACCCAGTAGTGAGGTCACTTACTGAGTATTTTAAATACTCATCCTTTTTCAAAATGTTTTTCTTTTCAGGTAAAGGCAAGAACATATTTTAGGTGAGTGGCAAGGTGGTTTGCTGAAAGGGTCATGGGTGTCATGAGGAGTATAGCTTCCGCATCTAGTTTATGTTTTAACTCAAATTATTTTGTTAAGTAAACTCTATTGAAGTGAACTATTTCACTTGATTTAACGTTTTGATTCACATTATGTTTTGCAATGGTTTTTAAAGGGATCCCGAACTAAAAGATTTTGATTGTTTAGCAAAAAAGTTTAATTCTTTTTATCTTTTACCAAATATTTCTAAATTCTACTAGCATGCATGTAGTAATGTCCCTAGAAAGTCTAACAAGAAAAGTCGGGTCGTTATAGGAGGTTTGAATCTCTCCACCTCCATATGTTGTCACATTCATTTACATAATGATTTTCTATTTTTGTGCGAGCATAACAATATTTACTCCTTTCGTGATTGAAGGTTCAAAAATCTGTCTCCACATTTGTTGTACTTTGAAAAAAAAAATTTAATCCTTTTTTTTCTTTTTTTTTTTTCTAAAAAGAGTTCAACAAGAGGTGGAGAGATTTGAATCTCGAACTTTTAGAGAGGCTAGTAATGTTTTGACCAGTTGAACTATGTTCATGTTAGCAAAAAATTTATCGTATGAAATAGAAATGACCCATTTAGCCTCTTAGGCTATGGTTTTCTCAGGTTCAAATGTTCCAAGGGTCTTGGATTATCCTTAGGATTGCTCGTCAAACCCCATGTGGATGACTTTAGGTTTTTTTAGGTGTAAAACCTCCTCTAGAAAGATGATTATCAATTTATTGGAGATAATTTAACCATCTAGTGGTTATTCTTTTGTTACATATTGCTTGCATGAATGTAATGCAACTGTCGACTCAAAAGGGTTTGATGTGGGCTGCAGAAAGGAAAAACGAGCTTGACCAGGTTGTTGTGGGCCAGGGACATGCAAGAAGCATGCCACTTTGATGATAAAGGGAGGCCTCAACCTCGACCTCAAAGGTGGGAATTGGGCCTTGGCTCAATTCTTGTCCTCATTTGGGACTTTGTGGGGTCCTTTGCTGTTTCTCAGTCTAGATCTTTTCTCTGTTGTTCAAGCTTGATCATTATTAGACCCATCTCACTTAGGGTCTCCTAATTTTTTCTTCCATTTGAATTTCAGAAACGGTAATGGGAATAACCAAGGATGTCATGGGTCGGGGGATGAGAGAAGCATGCCCTTTGAAATAAATTAGGCTCCTCGACCTCAACCTCATATTGAAGCCAAGGTGGGGAGTTGGGCTTTTGGCCCAACTCCTTTTTCTCCAACACCTATTAGTGTATGTGGTTACTTCTATGTCTGGATTTGTTTTGCAGCTTGTTTAGCCTTTTGTGTTTTCTTCCTCTGGTCTCCAGTTAGGACTTATTCTGTAAGGATTCCTAGCCAATCATGAGGCATCTCTGCCTCAACCTCTTCCTTGTAGAATTACAGTCCACAGAGGAGAGAAACAAATCCACAGAGGAGAGAAACAAAAAGAAGTAAAAGGATTACAAAGCAATAATAAAAGCATGCCAATTCAAACTAATATCACAACAAGAATAGCCTTCGAAAGAATTGGAAAGATCGCACCGGGAAAAGGCTTTGAGTGACAATGAAAAGCCAGAGAACCCAATATGTAACTGACGAATCAATGGACCAAGAATTAGAAACCAGCTTCAAAATAACCTTCAAAATAACAAGAATCCCCAAAATGATCTGGTACTCCACAATCTCTTCATCCTACGTCAATCTTCTATAGGTAAAACTCCATGAATTGGAATTTGAATCCCAAAACTCCAAAACCCAGCAGGAGAAGACCTTAATCACCATTGCCCTTTGTGCTATCCCATTCATTTATTGCGTCCTTGAACTTGATCACTTCTTTGGCATCTACCTCAATTGTAGCCCTTACCTTCAAACCCCTACAGCCAGCTATACCTCGAGGTGGAGGCAAAGCGCAATGATCCCCAATAATAACAGTCTCTACTTTATATCCTTTCGATTTTGCTAGCTTAGTAGCCAAACCAAAAAATAAACGATCACCAGTATAAATCTTCACGAAGAGAAGACATCCCAAAGGTTTAGCTCCAGCCCGAATTCCAGCCAAAATGTTACCACTTAGACCCTAGAAACAACCCAACTCAAAATGTCCACCACCAGTAGAAAAAGAAAAAGGGAAGAGAGGATCACTCTGGCACAAACCTCTCATAGCCATAATTCTTCCCCTTCGCCTGCCATTAACAAGAATGGAATACCAGAACGTCCTGATACAACTCCAAATCTAGGATCTCCATTTCTCCATTTGTAACCAAAGCTCTTCTTACCCAGATCCAAAAAGTCCCAATCCACGTGATCGTAAGCCTTCTCAAAATCAATCTTAAAGATATTGCTTACTATTCCTATAATCCTCAATGGCCTATTAGCAATAAGGGCTTGATCCAAAATTTGTCTCCCAACAATAAAAGCCCCTTGGGAATTGAAAATTGTCTTAAGGAGGACCCTTCTCAACTAATAGCTAACACTTTAGCCACAATTTTATAAACACCAGTCACCAAACTAATAAGTCTAAAATCTTTAACCCTCTTATAACCCTCTCATTCTTAGGGATAAGACAAATGAAAGTTTCATTTAGCGAGTTGTCCAACCTTCCAGAGATCATCTAGGGACCAGTAGGGTATGACCCTATGGTCAGCTTTGGCCACGACATGTTTCAGTCTTCAAAAGTTTGGCCTTCCATGGCAAAATGTTCACCTTGACTTCAGCCTCGACCTCGACCAAGGTTTCATGTTGCTTCTTTCACTTGTTTACCCTTCTTAGATCAATCTCCATGGTGCCTGGAGGACTGTTTTCCTTGACCTCGTCCTCGATCATGGCTCTTTGTTGATTTTTCACTCGATGACATTTCTTAGATTCACCGCTTCAGTGCCTGAAAATTGTTCGCCTTGGCCTCGACCAAGACTCTCTATCGCTTCTTTTCCTCGATTAGACTTCTTAAATTCATCTCTTCTATGTGTCGATCAAAGACTAGGGTTTTGTCCTTGCCTCGGCCTCAGCTTCGACTTCCTTTACCATGGTCATTCTGTCTTTGTTGAATTTCAGAGTCAGGTCGATCCAAAATTTCCAGAATGTGTGTTAAGTTCTGATCCATTTCGTCGACTCTTTTTTCCAAAATCTGTAGCTTATCCTCGGGTCGGCTCATCCTTGGTCGAGGTCGAGGTTGGTCAACTGTCATGTCTGATTCGTCACCCCTTGTGAAATATCCACTCCCGTTCTAGGCGGGTGGTGTTCCTCCGATCGTCTCTACTCTAGATGAGTTGGCGGTGACTTCATCACTGGAGAAACAATTGTTGATGTATGGTGAATTTCCTTCATTCTCTTGCTCACTCTTGATTAAAGTGTGCAAGTTTCTTTAGCATAACTATTTTTTTCCACACACGGCACCAACTGTTGTTGCCAAAATTCAGACAAGAAAACTCACCTGATCTTCACGTGACAGTAATGGTAAAATTTGTTTGAGGGGGGAAGAACGTGGCCTGCAAAAGAAGAAGAAAGTTGCAGACCAATGTGGTGCTTGCCACACAAGCTCCGATGCTTAAGTTAGCTAGAATGAATTTAGTGTAGCAAGGGTTTTAAGAATGAGGTAGAGCTTCAGACTTACCTTCTCAAGTTTGAAGAATGGTATTTGTATGATCCTATTAGGATTTTTCCTCTATTCCTTTTCGAATTAGGTTGAAAAAGGAATGGATCGAGCTAAGCCAGGATAACACGAACCGAGGGCACGCAAGGTGCGTGCCCCTTATGAGGCTGACTATAGGGTTAGCCTCGACTTCTTATCGAGGCTGAGGGTAAGAAATTAGGCTTCAACCCAAATTCTCCTCTTCATCTTTATTCTGTAGCCCAGTCCTTTTGTGTTGGCCCTATTTTGTCCTGCATTAGGCCTTTCACCTTATTTGGCCTATGATTTTCCTTGCAATTTGGGTTTATTCTTTTGGTTTAATTTTACCCCCTATAGTTTGATAGGGACTATTTATGAGGGTTTTATCAAACTATAGAGACTAATTCTAACATTTGAAACCACAGAGACTAAATTCTAACCTTTTCAAAATTATGGAGACCAAATTTGTAATTTAACTTTTTTTTTAAATGAAAATTTAATGTTGAACTCTTAACACTATTTAAAAATGGAATATATTAAAATTTTAAATTTGAGAAATTAATTAATATGTTATCCTTTGTAGTTTTCTTTTAGTATAACAATACGAAGGTGTCTGTCAACTTAAACATAGCTCAATTGGTAATCAAAAAGTCAAAGGTTCAAATCTCTCGTCACACGTGTTGAACTACATATAGAGAGCGGATTGAGAATTTGGATATTTTACTTCTATAACAGAAATTTGATGTTTTAACCAATTGAGTTATATTAGGTCTACAATATTGATTGTTTGTTGATCATTACTAAATTATGAAGTGGTAGTTAATTAATAACGACCTGTTCTTGCTATGATGTGACCTTTTATATTAATAATTTATATTATCATTGATTACTAGATTTCTTTTTTGCTCATGTATAACACAAAGTCTTCTAATCTATTGCCACCCTTCTAGAGACCTTAATTCATTTTTTTGCCTTCCCCCTACTCCGATCTCTTTCAATTGCTCTCTAACGAAATTGCCCATTCATCAGGCGAGAGGGAGAAACCCAACAGGTGAAAAAGAAAAATTAGGGTAGAGGAAGAGGGATGAACAAGAAGAACATAACAAATGAGAAGCAGAGAGAATTGCAAATTGAGAGAAAGAAAGAAAAAGAAAGAAAGAATATGATTTTTCTTTTTAATTTTATTATTCAAATAGAATTTATTTAATTGATTCTAACTTCCAAGTAATGAGTAAAAATTGATTTAATTAATTTTTTTTGCCACATCAGCCATAAAAACACATAATTAATAAAATAGGGCTCGTAGGTGTACATAGCTATCACATTACACTTTTATTAAACCAATTGAGTAGGTTTGTTGCATGCCATTTTATAAATTTTTAGTACTAATATCTGGTTTGATAACTATTTAATTTTTTGTTATTGATTTTGGAAAATTGTAATTTTTTTTTTTTTTGTAAATTCTTGACAATGATTTCCATCTTAGGTAAATTTTTAAAAATTATTTTTTTTTTTGTTTTCAAAACAAACTTAGATTTTAAAAATATTTGTAAAAAGTAGACGACAGAACAAAAAAATTCATAGGTAAAAGTGATATTTATAAGCTTAATTTTTAAAAATTAAAAAATAAAAAATCAAATAATTATCAGCCAGACTTCAAACAATTTATTTTTAGATTTATCCACTAAATAAAATATTTCCCAAAATCTTAAAAAGAAATAGAAAAAAACCCAATAAAACAAAAGAAAGAAAAGTATTTGGAAAAATAGAAAGAATGTAGAAATTAAATATTAGAAGCAGTAAGTAGATGAGATCCGACAAAAAAAAAATAAAAAAGTAAAGGCCAGCTTGGGCCGAAAATGTGGACTTTTTAGGCACCAACCACCGAAGCCCCCCTCTATCCCCTCATGTTATTGACCTTAACATCCCTATCACATTCTCCATCCTTATAAATCTTTATATTTTTTTAAGTATAAAACTACAAAATGAGGAGTGTGAACTCAAAGTTTTGATTTATGAAAAAGGTTATTGATGGGTCAGCAATTGAGTTGTACGTAAATTTAGTTGTTTCTATTATTATATTATTTTTTGAGTTCAATAATGATAAAGGTAGAGATCGAACCATTAACTTTTAAGATGATAATTGATGTATTATTCACTGAGTTATGCTCGAATTGACAACTATTTCTGTTTGATTTGTGGGTCTATGATTGCAAATCAGATTTGTTAGACAAATTAGACCCACAAGTTTTTTATAATATTTAAATGATTTTGTAATTTGCAATATTTGCACATAATCTTGCTCAAAGTGGGGTTGACTCAGTATTGAGAGACTCGGTCATCGAAGATTTTATCATACCTTCATGTTTCCATCTCTCGAATCTCGAGTTTGGCTCAATCTTTGATTGTAGTCTTTTGTTACATTTTACTACCTTGTGAAATTTGAAAAGGAAGTTGCATCTAGATGATGGTTGGTAAGTAGTAGGTCGTATCTATCAATTTCTGAGTTTTTGTGTTTCATACTTTTATTGTCTTAGAATCTCTCTTATTATAACATGTGTGGTATAGGTTCATTTATCTATCTATTGGCATATACGTGTGTTAGAAGCCATTCTTTGTTCGTACTTATTATATTGTGTCAACAATCACACTTTCTATCTTTTTGAATCTAAGATGTCACACATAAAATTTGAGAACGGAGTGAAAAGTTGATAGAAAAATTGAGATCCATCTTAAAGTGGGAAAAGAAAGAAAAAAGTAATCATAAAAAACTCAAATCTTTCATTCTAAATTGCATGAATATGTATATGGAGAGATCTTATTCAATTTTGAAGCAAGCAACCCCATATCACTTTTTCTTTTTGTTTGTTTGTGCTTTTGTTTCAAAATAGATGCATCACATTTTTGTGGCATGGTTCCTATCCTTTGTCTTCCTTTCATCATTACACCTTAATTTCATCATGCACTTCTTCTTCTTATGAAATTATATACATATATATACTGTTTGGTTCTTTTTCTTTTTCATTTTTCATTTTTTTAAAAAGATTTTATATATCACATTTTGGGTATTTTTTTTTCACCAATGTTTTTAGAATCTTAATTAAATTTTTAAAAAGAAAGACTTTTTTTTTATAACCATTCAAATATAAATTTTTAAAAAATTAAAATGATTTATTTTAAATTTCTTTCTTTCATGATCCCTTCATGTAGAAAAATGTTTTCAAATTCGAACCAAAGTTTAGAATCTAAACTAAATGGTTTTAAAATATTTTTTTTTTATGAAATTCAGCCAAAAATTCTTAAGTATTTACAAACAAACAAATTGCAAATCTTTAAAATTTTCTCGAAAAGTTGCTCTTCACACTTTTATATATACACCTTTATATATATAGTAAAGATAAACCACACTTTCTTTTCAATTGTCCCTATTTCTTGTTTAGTTTGCAATGAATGACTAAGATTTAAAAAATAAATTAAAGTGAAGTAATTTGGGAACAAGTCTTTATCATATCTCACAATCAAAGCCATATGCCAATATAAAAAACAAAATTTAAGAAGAAAAGAAAGGATTCTTTGTGAAAAAAAGGACATATTGTCTTCTATTTTTCAAGCACTCAGCAAAAGGTAAAAAGTATATATCTCTCCAAGAAAAACTTGAAAGATAACATATCAAAAAGTCAAAGATGAAGGTCCCAAAGTAAGAAAAAAAAAAGTGGTGCTGGCATGCAGTTAAAAGTATGCAATGAGTTTGGAGCTTTGCCTTTTCACTTTACAACTACCCACATGATGAGGAAATAAAATATTAATTCATACATCAATATTTACATAATTCAAAAGGGTTTGATGTTGATTTCTTTGCAATATCAAAATGGTTAAAGAAATTTTTTCCCTTTCCTATTTGAATGGAAAAGGAAAATCTCTTTTAAAAAATAGAAGAAATTGTTGTATTTATTTGGGTTATTTGGAATAATAGAAATGAGAACATTGGATGAAAATGGGAGAATGAGGTAGAGATTTGAGAGAGGGTAGGGACTTACATTTATATATGTATATAGATAGACAAACTATAAAGATCAAAATATAGGTATAAGTGTAGAATACAATTTCATGAGAACCTCAAATGATGGAGACCTCTTCAAGAGGTCAAATTATTATTAGAAATGGTTAGGGGTGTAGGAGTAGTGAAAGAAGGAAAAAACAAAGGTCTATTGTGGATTATATTTATTTAAAAAAAAAAAGAATATAAAATTTTGTCCTTTCCCATGAAATTTTTTGTTCAGCCCCTAGAAATGGTTAAGAAGGGATTATGCTTACTTTCATCGAGAGATTAGAGACCATTATGTATGCGGACATAATTGAGGGGTTGGTCACTAGTGAAAGAGTTTCTTTAACAATGAGTTGGATTACTGATGTTTTGTTTGATAATTATTTAGTTTTTGGTTTTCAATTTTTAAAATTTGTGCTTGTTTTATCATTATTTCTCTACCATGAGTTTCATCTCTCTTAAGAAAACATTGAATTCTTAGCCAAATTCTAAAAACAAAAACAAGTTTTAGAAAAACTACTTTTTATAGTTTTGCAAAAGGCTAAATTATAAAAAAATACCCCTGAACTTTTTACTTTGTTTCAAAAATACCCTTGAACTTTCAAAAGTTTCATTAATACCCTTAAACTTTAAAAAAAAGTTCAAAAATACCCTTAAACTTTAAAAAAAAGTTCAAAAATACCCAGACCGTTAGTTTTGGATGGAAACCGTTGGTACTTTGTTTCAAAAATACCCTTGAACTTTCAAAAGTTTCATTAATACCCTTAAACTTTTAAAAAAAAAGTTCAAAAATACTCGTACTGTTAGTATATTGACAGAAATTGTTAGTATCTCGTTTTAAAATACCCTTAAACTTTCAAAAGTTGTATCAATACCCTTAACCTTAAAAAAAATTAAAAAATGCTCTTACTGTTAGTATATGGACGAAAAATATTTATCTACACCCCATTACCTCATTCCATTTATTCTCTTTCTTGATTTGCTTCAATCTATGACCTAACACTTCTCTATTTTTCCTTTTTGTTTTTCCCTCTCTTTTTCAATACCCTCTTTACTCTCTTCTTCCATTTTTCAATATCTAAAACTACCCATTTCAATCAAGGTATATAGACTATAGCAAGAAGAAAAGAGAATAATGGAACCACCAAGGGACCATAGGACCAAAATGCTTTAACAAGGGTTGTACGTTAGTAATTTGAGTTGATATGTTTGGGTTTAATACACAAAAAGAGAGACATGTTGAGAATTTAGGTCATAATTTTGAGGACATCCAATGGGAGGGAAAAGAAAGAAAACATATGCATTACCAAATTTGTAGCGGATGAAGATTTTATTTGTAACGACCCCAAAATTTAGCCTATTCTAGGGAACGCTACTAACTTACAACCGGTAAGCCCCGAAATTTCGGCAGCATAACGGCATAACTATGAGTTACCCAAAAATTTCCTAGCACCTGTTAAACAAGAATTTGCACTCCTATAACCAGATAACCAGAAAACCATTCCAAACTCCAAGTCAGATAATTACCACAAGTTTAGGGTCACTTGACAACTCAAATTTAGAATTGATAAAACTTTCTCAGTCTTCTTTCAAACAAGACAAATACGTTTAATCAAAAGACAACAAGGCACTCTAGCAAACTTTTTACAGGTCTCGACGCAAAATAAATTATAAAGTAAGCATCACAACCTATAGTTCTAGCTATCTAATAAGTTTAATAGTCCATTCTAAATCGGAAAAGAACAACAATACTGACGCCTAAATTTCAAGACAATTATAACTATAGTTCGATTGCACTAACGCAACGAGTCGACTACATTAAAGATAAATGTTCCACTATGGCCTTTCTCCTCTCATGCCTCCTCTTCAGCATCACCAGGGTTGTAGCATACGTCGTCACCTGCAAAACCTAGTAGTGAGTCAGTACATAACACGTACTGGTAAGTAGCTCACACCTGAAGGGCCACAATCAACATACACAAAAAAAAAAAACAACAAGCTCGCAAGTATCATGCTTTCCAAAATAAGAAACACATAAAGCTCTCACAACAGCACATACAACATGCTTAAGTCAATGAGTTATACTCACAAATGTACCCTATTAATCTTATGCATATGGTTTCACCACCCAAGCTCATCATACTCATTCAAACGTCACCGAGTCACTTAAATCACTCATGTTTAACGGTCACAAGCTACCTGAGACTAATCCTTTCGAGACCCGCCGACCCCTGACCATTTTTACTCAGGGCCTCAACGACCCTCTACGGTGCTCAGCGTTCGACCCTTGACCATTTTCACCCAAGGCCTCGAACTGTGCATCGCTCCCTTGACCATTTTACCCAAGGCAAACGATGACTTAGCCACATCGACCCCTGACCATTTTTACCCAAGGCCTCGATGTATAACAATGTATAGATCCTTGACCATTTTTACCCAAGGCATTCTAGTGCTTATCCATTTTCTTTTAGCCCACCTAAGGTTCACTAACCTTACTCATTCTTGCTAGAATGTATGAATCCTACGCATCATGCTTTTAGTTCTTGATTATGCCAAAACTAAGCAACAACCATAACATGCTTTCACAACTAACGCTAATAATTCGCTATGCTTCGCTAGATTATTCGAACGCAACAAGGCAATATGCTAAGCACGGAGAAAACAATTCATCATGTCATACTCAACACATTTAGAATCACAGAACAATTCATTGCAATAAAGTATACATAGGCAAGCATTTAGAACACACACAACATGCTAACAAGCAACAACCAAACCCAACCGGTAGAATTCTACTTACAAAATGTATTAAAGCGCCCTTAAAGTAAGTCGATAAGGTTCCTAACAATATAAACAAGAGTTAGGTGCTAGAACTCCATTTGGAACCCTTATTCAAATCCAAAAGAGTATACAAAAGGGATGTACTTACCCAAAAACGACTTTAAACTTAGTTTGTATAGTTCGAAACTAATTCCAATCCTAAACAAGGAACGAGACTAAGTTAAGGCATTTAAAAAGGTTGCGAAAAGGTCTAAACTAATTATTTTCACCAAAACTCACCGATACGAACTTGATCCCTTATTGGAAGGTTATTCGAACCAGTTCGAATTGGCTAGGAACTACAAACAAAAGTCTCAAAGGTTAGCAACTGAACTAAGGTACTTTAAATGATTTTGAAAGGATCTAAAGCGTGTCAAAACTTACCAAACAGTGCCGAACTGACTAAAACTCTGCTGTCAATCCCGTTTTTGACAGTAAACTGCTTCAAATGTGGGTTGTTTTGAGTCCAAACAAGATAAAACTACAAATCAAAGGTACTTAGGGTATGGGTAATCCAAAACTAAAGTCAATTAAGCATGGGTGAGAGACAAACCTCGACAAACAAGAAGGAATTAGAATGAGTCTGCTGTCAATCCCGTTTTTGACAGTAAACTGCTTCAAATGTGGGTTGTTTTGAGTCCAAACAAGATAAAACTACAAATTAAAGGTACTTAAGGTATGGGTATGCGACAAACCTTGTCAAATTGAAGAGAAAGCGCACGAAACAACTCGAATTCGCCAGAAAACGCTCCAAACTGCAGTAAATCCGCGAACGCGACGGGATACTTGCCGGAACGAAGAAGAAGAGTGAGATGGATGGTGGGTTGCTGACGCGAGATTGAAGAAGAAGGAGATAGGTGTGAGGGGCTGCCTGTGCGAAGACGAAAAAGAAGAAGATGAATGGAGATGGTGTTTAATCGTGAAGAAGGGGGAGGAAGGAGAAAATTGGGGATTAGGGCTATCTTTTCACCAACTAAAAATATTCCTTCTTTTAATCTTAAACAAAAAGCTCATTATTTAAAACAAAGGAAAGATTTAGGGCTATTTAAAAGTCTATCTTCCAAACAAAAATCTAGATTCCTATGAGATTTAGGACTAATTCTTTGGGTAAAAGCGACTTTCCAAAATTAAGAGATTTGATCTAGATCGAAAATCTTTCTCTAAAGTTATAAAAACTTAATTACTTAAATTTACCCACTAAACTCCGATACTCCTCGAGTCGATTTTAAAAGAAAAAAAAAAATTAAACGTTCACCCCAAACATATACATAAAATGGAAATTAATTGTGCCTGAAGTTGCAGGGCGTTACAATCTCCCCACCTTAAGAACTTTCGTCCTCGAAAGTCTGTTGCTCAAAGAGTTCTGGGTACTTTGCTCGTATCTCGTCTTCTCGTTCCCAAGTTGCTTCCTCGGTCTTTTGGTTCTTCCATAAAACCTTTACCAAGACGATAGTTCTGTTTCTCAATACCTTGGTCTCTCTAGCCAAGATCTTAACGGGCCATTCTTCATAAGACAAGTCTCTATTTATTTGTACTGGTACTGGATTTAGTACATGCGAGGGGTCATTCACATACTTTCTTAACAATGACACATGGAACACATTGTGCACGGCAGACAATGCTGGTGGCAAAGCCAATTTGTAAGCAACCGGACCAATGCGCTCCAAGATCTCGAAGGGTCCAACATACCTTGGACTAAGCTTACCCTTCTTACCGAAACGTAGGACTCCTTTCATTGGTGCAACTCTCAGAAAGACCTGGTCACCAACACCGAACTCTAGGTCTCTGCGTCTAGTATCCGCATACTCTTTTGCCTGCTCTGAGCGGTTTGCATTCTTGCCCTGATCTTTTGAATAGCATCGTTAGTCATTTGAACCAATTCTGGGCCTAACAAGATCCTTTCACCAACCTCGTCCCAATGAACTGGGGATCTACATTTTTTTCCATATAAAGCCTCATAAGGAGCCATCTCAATGGTTGCCTGATAACTGTTGTTGTAAGCAAATTCTATCAAATACAAGTGATTGTCCCAACTACCTCCGAAGTCTAGCACACAAGCTCTGAGCATATCTTCTAGAGTTTGATTCAAGCGCTCGGTCTGTCCGTCGGTCTGAGGGTGGAATGCGGTGCTAAAATCTAACTGTGTGCCAAGTGCCTTTTGTAAACTCTTCCAAAAGGTGGACGTAAATCGAGGGTCTCTATCTGATACTATAGAAACTGGAACACCATGAAGTCTTACTATTTCCTTTAAGTACAACTCTGCCCACTTCTCCACCGGATATGTGGACTTCCCTGGAATAAAGTGAGCAGACTTTGATAGACGATCTACCACCACCCAAATAACCGTATAGCCCTTCACAGTCCTTGGTAATCCTGTAATAAAGTCCATAGTAACATTTTCCCACTTCCAAACAGGAATGCTTAAGGGTTGCAACAAACCAGCCGGCCTTTGCCTTACAGCCTTCACTTGTTGACATGTTAGGCATTGACTGACAAACTGAGCAATCTCTCTTTTCATATTATGCCACCAATAATGTTTCTTCAGGTCCTGGTACATCTTAGTACTTCCAGGATGTATTGAGAAGGGTGTGTTATGTGCCTCTTCTAATAACTCTCGCCTCAAAGAATAGTCTTTTGGCACACATAACCTTCCCTGATACAATAACATTGAGTCACTAGTAAGAGTAAAGTCTCCTTGACTCAACTTACTTAAGTGTTTAACCAACTCTGGATCCTCTTGTTGGGCATCTGCTATTCGCTGCCTCAAACTAGGCACTATTAAAAGTTGAGCTAACAACGCCGAGACATCATCAACTGTCAACTCTATTTCTGAACGATCCAATTCCCTTATCAACGAATTTTGTGAGGACACCAAGGACGCCACGCTGGCTATCCTCCTACTCAGTGCATCTGCTACCACATTAGCCTTGCCAGGGTGATAGTTGATCTCACAATCATAATCTTTCACTAGCTCTAACCATCTTCTTTGCCTTAAGTTAAGCTCTTTCTGTGTAAAGAAATACTTCAGACTCTGGTGATGAGTGAAGATCTGGATCTTTTCTCCATACAGATAATGCCTCCAAATCTTTAAAGCAAAAACTACAGCCGCAAGCTCCAAATCGTGAGTGGGGTAGTTAAGCTCATGTACTTTTAGTTGACGTGAGGCATAAGCAACAACTTTTCCATGCTGCATAAGCACACAACCTAATCCTTTCCTTGAAGCGTCACTATAGACTACTAATCCTCCTGAATCATCGGGGATAGTTAACACAGGAGCAGTAGTCAAACGATCCTTCAACTCCTTGAAGCTCTTCTCGCAGTCCTCGTTCCAAGCAAAAGTAGCGTACTTGCGAGTCAACTGAGTCAAAGGTGTTGCCAGTCTAGAGAAATTCTGAACAAACTTTCGATAATAGCCTGCAAGACCAAGGAAACTACGAATCTCCGTCACAGAACTTGGCCTAGGCCAATCGCGAACTGCTTCCACTTTAGCAGGGTCTACCTCGATACCTTCCCTAGTAACCACGTGCCCAAGAAAGCTAACTTTGTCCAACCAAAATTCACATTTAGAAAACTTGGCATACAGCTCGTTACTTCTCAAGGCTGTCAAAACTCGCTCAAGGTGCTCCTTATGTTGACCAATCGTTTTAGAATAAACGAGTATGTCATCTATAAACACTATCACGAACGAGTCTAGAAAGCTTTTGAAGACTCGGTTCATGAGGTCCATGAAAGCTGCAGGAGCATTAGTGAGTCCAAAAGACATCACCGTAAATTCGTAATGTCCATACCTGGTCCTAAAAGCGGTCTTTGGAATGTCGGCTTCCTTAATCCTCAACTGATGGTAACCTGAACGTAAATCTATCTTTGAGAACACCTTTGCTCCTTGAAGTTGGTCGAAAAGGTCATCAATGCGAGGTAAAGGGTACTTATTCTTCACGGTCACCTTATTCAACTCTCTATAGTCAATGTAAAGTCTCAATGAACCGTCCTTTTTCTTCACGAACAAAACTGGAGCACCCCAGGGAGACACACTTGGGCGGATAAACCCTTTTTCCAAGAGTTCTTCTAGCTGGACCTTGAGTTCCTTCAACTCAGCTGGTGCCATTCGGTAAGGTGCCTTAGACAATGGAGTTGTTCCAGGTAGAAGTTCTATACTAAATTCCACTTCTCGAACTGGAGGTAAACTTGGAAGATCTTCAGGGAAGACGTCTACGAAGTCCCGCACAACAAGTACCGAGTCGATGCTAGGTAGCTCTTTATTAACATCCACAACACTAGCCAAATAGGCCCAGGCACCATGTTGCAAGAGACGTTTGGCCTTGAGAGCTGATATTACTTTCGGATTGTCGTGCCTTGCACCCTTGAACTTGAAACTTGAGCCAGAAGGTGGCCTAAGATGGACTTCCTTTTTAGCACAGTCAATGGTGGCTTGGTTAGCAGCTAACCAATCCATGCCCAAGATTACGTCAAAATCCTTCATGTCCAATTTTATCAATCTCGCTCCAAACGTTTGACCCGCAACAGAGATTTCTCCCATCTTTACTACTTGTTGAGCAAGTAACACAGAGCCAGAAGGTGTAGACACCGATAACAGGAAGCCTAAAGGTTCTAACTCTAAGCTTGCTTGCTTAATAAACTCTGAAGAAATAAAAGAATGACTCGACCCCGAGTCAAACAACACAAAAGCAGGAATACTAAGAACCAGAATAGTTCCTACATTAAAGAGTTTATTAGGCAAAATGTAGTCAAATGACAAACAAAGACTAAATAAAGGCTTAAGTTTGAAGAAACCGTACCTGTAACCACTGCATCGGCCTCTTCTACTTCTTCCTTAGTGAGTGCAAAAACACGAGCTGACTGCTTGCCTCCCTGTGCAGGTACTGTAGGGGCCTTCAAAGCTGGCCTCTCAGGGTTTGGCTCACCCTTCGTCGGACAGAGTCTTGCATAATGTCCCTCCTTACCACACTTGAAACATTGCCTTTTCCCTGTCCAACACTGCCCATGGTGATATTTATTACATGAATTGCACAGAGGAGGAGGAGCTTGACCTTGAGGTTGCTGACGTGGAGTCTTGTAAGAATGTCCTGGCAATGAAGGAGAAGGCTTTCTCTTGATTCCTGAAGTGGAACCAACCTCCCAATGGGGCTGTTGCAATTTTTTTGCCACATTCTTGTCCATAATCAAAGCTCCTCTCAGTGCTGCCGCAAAAGTAGTGGGTTCCTTTAGGGCCACGGAACCTCTGATCTCTTCCCTCAAACCTTTTATAAATCTTTTGATCTTTCGTTCCGGGGTACTGACTAAATCTGGAGCAAAACGAGATAGTTCAGTAAATTTTCTTTCGTATTGAATCACAGACATATTTCCCTGTGTCAAGTGCAAAAATTCAGTCTCCTTATCGTCCTTCAACGTGTCAGGAAAATAATATTCGTAAAGAAGATCCTTGAACTTTGACCAGGTGACAGGTTCGTTGATGTGGTCCTCAGAAGCCTCGATAGATTTCCACCACATTCGTGCTTCATCTCGAAGCATGAAGACTGCTCCCCTGACCTTCAGATGATCGCCACAGTTGAGGTAATCAAACATTGACTCGAGTTCAGCGATCCAACGCTCAGCTGCTGTAGCATCCTCTGACCGCCCGTCGAAGGTGGGAGGCCCATACCGCTTGAAGTCTCTAATGAATTGACCTTCATCTTGATGGCCAGGAGCCCAGTTTGTATTATGGGGCTGCCCATTGTTCCTTTGTGCCAAATTATCAAACAATGACTGCAGAGCCTCTGGTGTGAGAACCATGTGTGGAACCACCGGAGGAATAGGCGGGTTTGCTCCTTGTTGTGCATTGGTATCGGCTTCGTCTCTCGGAACTCCTTGCCTTTCAACGCGAGCTCTAGGTCTACGTCCACGGGGAGGCATCGTCTATAAGAGAGGGTCTAGAGTCACTTAACTAACTTACTAACGAACAAGTTAAACAGCCACAATCTTAACTCTAAGTCAACAAGTTAAAGGAAGCATTTTAAGCCTAACTACCACAAGCCAAGCAAACAAGCCAATCAAACATTAATCATTCAAAGAAGCAAATCAAGCAGTAATCGTGCAAGCAACTATCTAGCAACTTAAACCTTATAACAAAGACAAAACCACATACCTGGCGATGGAGAGGAGGCTGAGAAAGGCCATTACCCTAACACAACCTTAACAACCTAGTTTTCTAGGTCAGTCTACAGAACCAACTCCGCTCTGATACCAACTGTAACGACCCCAAAATTTAGCCTATTCTAGGGAACGCTACTAACTTACAACCGGTAAGCCCCGGAATTTCGGCAGCATAACGGCATAACTATGAGTTACCCAAAAATTTCCTAGCACCTGTTAAACAAGAATTTGCACTCCTATAACCAGATAACCAGAAAACCATTCCAAACTCCAAGTCAGATAATTACCACAAGTTTAGGGTCACTTGACAACTCAAATTTAGAATTGATAAAACTTTCTCAGTCTTCTTTCAAACAAGACAAATACGTTTAATCAAAAGACAACAAGGCACTCTAGCAAACTTTTTACAGGTCTCGACGCAAAATAAATTATAAAGTAAGCATCACAACCTATAGTTCTAGCTATCTAATAAGTTTAATAGTCCATTCTAAATCGGAAAAGAACAACAATACTGACGCCTAAATTTCAAGACAATTATAACTATAGTTCGATTGCACTAACGCAACGAGTCGACTACATTAAAGATAAATGTTCCACTATGGCCTTTCTCCTCTCATGCCTCCTCTTCAGCATCACCAGGGTTGTAGCATACGTCGTCACCTGCAAAACCTAGTAGTGAGTCAGTACATAACACGTACTGGTAAGTAGCTCACACCTGAAGGGCCACAATCAACATACACAAAAAAAAAAAACAACAAGCTCGCAAGTATCATGCTTTCCAAAATAAGAAACACATAAAGCTCTCACAACAGCACATACAACATGCTTAAGTCAATGAGTTATACTCACAAATGTACCCTATTAATCTTATGCATATGGTTTCACCACCCAAGCTCATCATACTCATTCAAACGTCACCGAGTCACTTAAATCACTCATGTTTAACGGTCACAAGCTACCTGAGACTAATCCTTTCGAGACCCGCCGACCCCTGACCATTTTTACTCAGGGCCTCAACGACCCTCTACGGTGCTCAGCGTTCGACCCTTGACCATTTTCACCCAAGGCCTCGAACTGTGCATCGCTCCCTTGACCATTTTACCCAAGGCAAACGATGACTTAGCCACATCGACCCCTGACCATTTTTACCCAAGGCCTCGATGTATAACAATGTATAGATCCTTGACCATTTTTACCCAAGGCATTCTAGTGCTTATCCATTTTCTTTTAGCCCACCTAAGGTTCACTAACCTTACTCATTCTTGCTAGAATGTATGAATCCTACGCATCATGCTTTTAGTTCTTGATTATGCCAAAACTAAGCAACAACCATAACATGCTTTCACAACTAACGCTAATAATTCGCTATGCTTCGCTAGATTATTCGAACGCAACAAGGCAATATGCTAAGCACGGAGAAAACAATTCATCATGTCATACTCAACACATTTAGAATCACAGAACAATTCATTGCAATAAAGTATACATAGGCAAGCATTTAGAACACACACAACATGCTAACAAGCAACAACCAAACCCAACCGGTAGAATTCTACTTACAAAATGTATTAAAGCGCCCTTAAAGTAAGTCGATAAGGTTCCTAACAATATAAACAAGAGTTAGGTGCTAGAACTCCATTTGGAACCCTTATTCAAATCCAAAAGAGTATACAAAAGGGATGTACTTACCCAAAAACGACTTTAAACTTAGTTTGTATAGTTCGAAACTAATTCCAATCCTAAACAAGGAACGAGACTAAGTTAAGGCATTTAAAAAGGTTGCGAAAAGGTCTAAACTAATTATTTTCACCAAAACTCACCGATACGAACTTGATCCCTTATTGGAAGGTTATTCGAACCAGTTCGAATTGGCTAGGAACTACAAACAAAAGTCTCAAAGGTTAGCAACTGAACTAAGGTACTTTAAATGATTTTGAAAGGATCTAAAGCGTGTCAAAACTTACCAAACAGTGCCGAACTGACTAAAACTCTGCTGTCAATCCCGTTTTTGACAGTAAACTGCTTCAAATGTGGGTTGTTTTGAGTCCAAACAAGATAAAACTACAAATCAAAGGTACTTAGGGTATGGGTAATCCAAAACTAAAGTCAATTAAGCATGGGTGAGAGACAAACCTCGACAAACAAGAAGGAATTAGAATGAGTCTGCTGTCAATCCCGTTTTTGACAGTAAACTGCTTCAAATGTGGGTTGTTTTGAGTCCAAACAAGATAAAACTACCAATTAAAGGTACTTAAGGTATGGGTATGCGACAAACCTTGTCAAATTGAAGAGAAAGCGCACGAAACAACTCGAATTCGCCAGAAAACGCTCCAAACTGCAGTAAATCCGCGAACGCGACGGGATACTTGCCGGAACGAAGAAGAAGAGTGAGATGGATGGTGGGTTGCTGACGCGAGATTGAAGAAGAAGGAGATAGGTGTGAGGGGCTGCCTGTGCGAAGACGAAAAAGAAGAAGATGAATGGAGATGGTGTTTAATCGTGAAGAAGGGGGAGGAAGGAGAAAATTGGGGATTAGGGCTATCTTTTCACCAACTAAAAATATTCCTTCTTTTAATCTTAAACAAAAAGCTCATTATTTAAAACAAAGGAAAGATTTAGGGCTATTTAAAAGTCTATCTTCCAAACAAAAATCTAGATTCCTATGAGATTTAGGACTAATTCTTTGGGTAAAAGCGACTTTCCAAAATTAAGAGATTTGATCTAGATCGAAAATCTTTCTCTAAAGTTATAAAAACTTAATTACTTAAATTTACCCACTAAACTCCGATACTCCTCGAGTCGATTTTAAAAGAAAAAAAAAAATTAAACGTTCACCCCAAACATATACATAAAATGGAAATTAATTGTGCCTGAAGTTGCAGGGCGTTACATTATTAATCCTTTTTGCAGTTCAAATTAGTCTATTTGTTGTGATCAGTTAAACATGTTTCTCATGATTGAGAATTGGACAAATGGAGAAAAAATAAGAGTATCTATATAAAAAAAAATGAAGGTATCTATATGAGTTGTTTTCAAATTGGTTCTTTTCCAACTCAAAATAACTAAAAACATTGACTATTTGGGTGTTGAATTTCTTATATTTATGTTTAGGCATACTTAGAAACAAGAAAGAGCTCTTCCTGTTTATTTAAAGTTCTAATATTTAAGAATATAGGAGAAATGAGGGAAGTTTTAGATATTGAAAAATGGAAGAAAAAAGTAAGAGGGTATTGAAAAAGAAAGGGAAAAAAAGAGGAAAAATAATCAAGAAAGAGAATAAATGGAATGAGGTAATGGGGTGTAGATAAACGGTTTTCGTTCATATACTAATGTAAGGGCATTTTTTAACCTTTTTTTTTTAATGTTAAGGATATTAATGTGAAAGTTCAAAGATATTTTTAAAATGAGGTACTAATGATTTCTTTCCATATATTAACAATAAGAGTATTTTTGAACTTTTTTTTAAAGTTTAAGGGTATTAATGAAAGTTTTAAAAGTTTAGGGGTATTTTTGAAACAAAGTACAAAGTTTATGGGTATTATTTAAACAAAGTACTAACAGTTTCTATCTAAAACTAACGGTAAGGATATTTTTTAACTTTTTTTAAAAGTTTAAATGTATTAATGAAACTTTTGAAAGTTCAGGAGTATTTTTGAAATAAAATACAAAGTTCATGAGTATTTTTTATAATTTAGCATTTTCAAAACTTGGCTTGGTTTTTAAAAATATATGTAAAATGTAGATAACAAAATAAGGAAACCATAAGTAGAAGTAGTATTTATAGCTTTAATTTTAAAAAATCAAAAATAAAAAACCAAATAGTTGTCAAATGGACTACACTTATCATTTACGTTTGAATTAGATTGCCATATGAGTTTTCAAATGGTTAGAATTAGAGCATACAACAATAAAAATCAATTAAAAATTCCAAATTGAAAATGGTTTCTTGGTCAATTTTACAACTAGAAACTATAATCAAGTGGCTCGCCTTCTAGAGAAGTTGGCATTGACAACAATAAATAAATAAATAAATAAATATATATATATATATATTTTTGACTTAAACATTTCTCTCTAATTTCTTTATTTATATTTTTGACTTAAACGTTTCTCTCTGATTTCTTTATTTAATTAAGGTCATTTGAACTAATTAAATTTGTTACCCTATAAATTTTTAGTCGGTTGATTTAATCAACTAAAATCAACTCACAAATTCCCTTTTCTTAACAAAAGTTTAAATTGATTTAGGTATCATTCAATTCAACATCAAATTATTTTAGGTTTTCTATTTTTTTTTTCAATTAAGTTTGTTTATTACATTCTCTTAATTTTTAAAAGACATTTTTTGGAGTTTTATTATCCAAATATTGAAAATTAAAAGAAGGTGTTCGGAAATGATGGCTATAATTTTTTAAAATATTTTTTTAAGGTTAATTACAAAATTAAAAATGTTAGTATACAAACTTAGTTTTTAAAAATAAAAACTAAAAACAAAATACATGAGGTCATCATGCTTATGGCTTCGACCATTTTTTTTTTCTCTTTAATTTATATTTGATTTTTAACTTATTAACGAAGACTTTTGTTGACCAAGTAATGTATTTTATTACTTTATCTTAATTCAATAAGGGTGTGTTTACCAATCTGTAATGAATTTGGGCATAAACGTTATAGAATTTTGGGGTAAACGTAATGACTCGAATGAAAATGATGACGTTGTTTACGTAATTGGTAATGGCAATTCAAACTTCTCAAATGTGTATGATTACCATTATGCCCTCTTATATTTATAATGAATTAAAATGCAGTAATATGTTACTAGAATTAAGATACCCTTCTTCAATTTTATTTACTTATTCAAATTTTTCTAAACTGATTTTTCAACTTTTTAAAAATGATTTTTTGTAATAGATTAAACTAAAAATAACGTATAAAAATGATTATAAAATCATAACATATTTTGGTGCAAATATTTGTGTATCAATCAAAATATGGCCAAAACTCTCATAAAAAAATGATAAAAATATGGTCTGGCCAGCCTACGATATAGATATCGATAGATAAAAATATGGCCTAGTCTAGCCAACTATGGATATATGACCTAGCCAAAACCCAGCATAAAAAAAAAAATAAAATATAGCTTGACCAAACTCACATAAAAAATATTGAACTCTAGCTAAAAAATCTCGCATCGTAATGGGATATGACAAAAAATCACAGATAATAACCCTCAAAAACCAAAACGATGATTAAGAAAATGAATGAGAAAATTTTTAATAAGCCATGAAATAATTATGAATTTTAATGCTCTTTATCAACCTGAAGAAATTTCAGAAAAATGAAGAAGAATGAGAGAGAGGAGGAAGAAGAAAGAAAAAGGAGAGAAGAGGAGGAAGAAGAAAAAATAATGCAAAACATGGAAAGTAAACCAAAAAGATGAGTGGGCTTCGCGTAATATTCTTATGTAATCGAATTACATACTCTTCAAATGTAATACAGGACATATAAAGTAGGACCTACATTTTCGAATTGCTTTTGGTTGATTACGTTTGTGAGTATGTAAACGCGTCCTAAATTAAACATAAATTAGGTTAAAATATAGTATTTATCCCAAAAAATACATTCTCATTTCGATTTTCACCCTTAAAATTTAAAATACTCTAATTTTAGCTCCTCAAGTTTCAAAAAATTCCAACTTTCTTTTTTATTTGAATTTCTTGAGGTTGGACATATTTTGTTTTAAAAAAAAGTTTTTTTTAATCATTGTCATTAAAGCTCAAAAAATAAAAGACATAACTTATTGCTTATTATCTATGATTTATAATCTTGAATCTTTAACGGCCTTTTTTTGGTTGGTGGATTATGTTTTATGTTTTTAGATTTATTGATCCACATAGTGTAAATTTTGAAAACAACCTTATTTTTCTTTTCTTTTTTTCTTCTTTTTTTTACTAGATTTTAAATTTCAAATTTCAAAATGCAGAATTACATTAAAAAAAATTGATAAGCATAGTATTTCGTGTTATAAACTCATTTTACTTTTTTTTATTAAATTTAAATATGTATAATATAATATATTATAAATTATATGATATTGTAAAATAATAATTATACAAAACTTATAACATAAAACATGTTCATAAATTAATTAATAATAGTTGAGATTCAACTTAATATTTAGTTGATAACTAAAACTATATTATCAAATACATTTTAAACAATTGTTTAAATTGATATTCAATTTTTGAATCTACTACCAAACACGTGTTCAAAAATACCCTAAACATAAAATACAACTCTAGTTTTCATTGAATCCATTGTTTTAAAATTTCTATTTTCAGGTCACTAATTAAATCCACTCTAAAATTTCTAACTAAATCTGTTGTCACTTATATTTCCTTCCTCTTACTATTAAACACTTGATCAATCGTATCTTTCTAGAAAAAAATTAGTATTATCATAGTATGAAAAAATTTCTATTCGACCTCTATTGATTGTTTGCCATAACAATAACATTTAAGAATATTGTGAGACCCATGAAATAAATTAATATATCATTTAATTTTAATGATATATCAAATTATAAATGAAAATAGTAGATACTATTTGTAGTACTAGAAATTTCTTTCCTATATTTCAATTTATAATAAACAAAAAATAATTTAAATATACCGATCTCGAATCCTTTTTGACAATTCTCAATGTGTACTAAATATTTCAAAATTCTCAAACTTCCCTTAATATATTAAAAATTCTCAGTTTGATTTATAGAACCCTTCATAAAAAAGGTTCAAATTTGCTAACAAAAAGTCTATGTATAATCTATGATTAAATTATTATTTTAATGACTTATTTGAACACATGAATATGTCACTTAAATGTTACTTGATAGATAAAACTCAACCTGTCAATTAGGTAAATATTTTCATGTTAAAATATGTTAATAAAACAATAATTTAATGATACACCAACTCTATGTTAATAACTTCTTTTTTTATATATAAAATAATTTAGACCGTAATTTTGAAAGATTAAGAATCAATTTGAGAATTACCTGCAAACAATATTTGAAAAAAAAAATTCTTATAACGAATTTAACCACATATTTCTAATTTATCAATCAAAATAAAACCCAAATTAAAAATTAAAAATTAAAAGAAAATAAAAGAAGAAAAAAAAAAAAAATTTTGAAAAGTTGGGCAAGGGATTTGTTATAAGGCGGCTTCTCTTCCAAATAGTATTCATTTTCTATCTCTCACATCTCAGTCAATTTTTTTCCACTCTCTCTCTCCTTCCTCTCTCTTTCCTCTCTGTTCTTCTTCCCCAAATCCCTCACCATCCGCCATTGTTATAAATCCTTCTCTTCTTCCCCTTTCTCCACCTAACCCTAATCCACTTCCATACCCGGACCTCGGAGATTCCTCCTCCCCGTTCACAATGGAAGTGGCGGTCCCGGTTCCTCCCGTCGACTTCAACTTTGACAGCGCTTGCTCTTCCCCTTACATGACCGCCCCTTCCAGCCCTCAGCGCTTTGGCAACTTCTTCTTCTCCAGCGCTCCCACCTCTCCCTCACGCACCGCCGCATTCTACTACGACTTCGACGAGTTTGGTTCTGGCTACGGCGACGGAAGGAGCTCGTCGGCCTCGGAAATCCCCTTCCTGTGGGAGGACATTCCTGGAATTGCGAAATCTGGAGGCGATGGTTGCAGTAGTGTTGCTGCTGATGAGGATTTTGAATTCGATTTTAGTGGACAGTTGGAGCGAACTTCTTTGTCGGCTGAGGAGCTCTTCGATTGCGGTAAAATTAGGGCTCTGAAGCCTCCGCCGTACTCCTCCAATGCGACGTCGCCGAGATCGCCGAGATCGTCCAAAATTTCTCAGGTTTAACAGAAATTCATCGCTGAATCCAAAATAGAACTCCGATTTTGATCTCTGTTTTTTTTCCCTCTTAATTATACTGAACGTCTACGTTTCTACAGGGAAAGCGAATGGTTCAGGAAGCTTTGTCTCCTCGCCACCACCGCCGGAGAGATACCGATCCATTCGAGGAGGCTTACAAGGCGGCGACACGGAGAACCGGCGGAAGCGCCGGCGGCGATACGGAGCGAAATCGAGGTAGAGAGAGAACGACGAGCACCGCCACCTCGCGGTCGTCTTCATCCATAAGACGCACAGGAAGCCGATCGTTATCTCCACTCCGAGTCTCCGACATCATACTCGATCCTGATCAAGAAAGTCGGACGAAGTCGGTCGTAACTTCCGTCACAAGCAACCACAAACACTCAATCTCCTCATCCGCCTCGTTCCTCTCCGCATTCTCGTTCTCCAGAGGTCAGAGAAGATGGAGAATCCGAGACCTGCTACTGTTCCGGAGCGCATCGGAAGGACGAGCGACGGACAAGAAGGCGGTGGAGGAGATGAAGAACTCGAGCTTCCGGTCGATGGAGAGCCTGAGTTCGGTGTCGAGCTCGAGAAGGAGAGGACCGATTTCGGCTCACGAATTGCATTACAAAACGAACAGAGCAGTTTCAGAAGAGCTGAGGAGGAAGACGAGTTTGCCGTACAAGCATGGCCTCTTGGGCTGTTTGGGATTCAATTCCAGTTTGCAGCGTAATTTTTCCAGAGGCTTTGGCTCTCTCACACGAACATGAAATATTTTCTTCTTCTTTTTCTCAAAGAATTCATTTGATTCAATGCTTTATTCGAAAGAGATATAGAGAAGATTTGTAATTTGTATATTTCCCTATTGTTTAAGAGATTAGTGACCTAAAAGAAAACAAAGTTTAAGCTACCGTTCATAGGTTGAAAGTTCGAATTACTATTTATTGTCTCATTTGAGGCGAACCTAACTCATACCTCAACTTAAAGGCATATACTTTCGATTAATTGGTCTTCGAATCCTACTCTTTAATGTTGTTGAACTAAAAGAAGATACCAAAATTGTATAAGTTCATCCAAATGGGTTTATTTTAAAATTTTTTTTTTTAAAAAAAAATTGTTTTATTGATTGCTTTATAAATTGTATGGAGGTGATGAAACTATCGTTTTTGTTATAATTGCTAGGAGTAATTGTTGGTCACAATCGGCCGGAGTATAGATACGATTGAACTTGATGCGAACCTTTAGTAGAGAATACTAAAAATGGTATTTTTTTTTTACCAAGAAATCATCTGATGAATAATTAATGGTAGGTGATCGATTGTTGACATATGTGAAATTCTAAGTGTGAATCCAGGTATAGTTGAGGCGGTGTCTTTTTTCCCTCTTAAATATTTTTATTGTCCAAACAATTTCTTTTTGCTCATCTAAGAAATAACACCACCTCGCCATACTTTTTTTTAGTTCTTAAAATTTGATTAAGATTTTGAAAAGACTTTTTAAATGACGGTACAAAACTAAATATAAAAATACAACTCTTGTTGTATAGAAATTTGAACTTTCGATCTCAAGATGAGTATATGCTAATTATTGTTGAACTATATTCACGTTGGTAATTCAGTTTTTGATCTTGATTAAAAACATGTTATACAAATCATAAAGGTTTAAGGGAGGAAAAGAAATTACAATAGTTTGGTTAGAGATTTTGAAAATTTTAACAACAAACCTAATGATTTTATCTATGGTACGATGTATAAAGCGAAGGGGACATGCGCATTGAAGCCACAAGTGTATGGGACCATATAGGGAAGAAAATGGCAACCCTAAACATGAAAATTCTACAAAGTAGGTACCTATGGCTTAGGTCTTGCAATTAATGTTGAATTTTATAGTAAATTGTGAAAGAAAGTGTTGGTTTGAAACATCAAAAAATGAATTGATGTTTCATTTATGTTGTTGTTACTTGACTTGAAATTCAAAGGTTTCAAAATGGTTTGAAACATCAAAATGTGTTGATGTTTCTTTTACAAATTTAACTTAAAAGTTAAATTTGTGAGTTATGTTTGAATTTTTACAAGTAACTACACAATTGAGTTACTTTTTATGTATGTTTCATTTTGTTTATATTAATTTTATTTTTGGAGAGTTACTAAGTTGCTAGCCTATAAATAGCAACTTGTTTTTTCATTTGAAGCATCTCACTCCATTTTGGAGTATCTCATTCCAATTTAAGAGTTCTTCTCTCATCTCTTTCTTCTCTTTAATCTTGAGTCAAGTTGGGAGCAAGTATCCAAGAGTTCTGCCATATCCGAGTAGTTCAAGGCTGCTATTCTATTGGAGTTAGTCGTTGTATCATACTGAGATGATCGTTGTAGCCTGCTTGCAACCCGTGCAGAGCGAATAATTGTCTTCAGGACAGCGTTTTGTAAGCGTGCCTCGACTACTTATTATATTTTATTCTTGAGTTTTGAAATTGTTATTACATACAGTGTCTGTATTATTGTTTGCACTGTAATTGTTTGTTGCCAGTTAAGTTGTAATCAAATTTGCTAGTGTTACTCAGTTCTTATACATATCAAATTATTATTTTCAACAATTAAATGTGGGGTAATTGGTATTAATTACATCTCACATGTAATCTTATCTTAATTAATCATGTTATCTAACTCTATACCTATTATGTTCTATGGCCCAATAAAATGGGAAACATTGACTTATTATTATTATTATTATTATTTTGCATTTACAAACCTTGCTTCCTCTTCTTTTGCATTTATTTATCGCTTCATAATTTTCTCTCACCCTTTTTCTTTAAAAGATGTTATATATACATAACACGATCCATTTCAAAGACTATAAAATTTACTAGTCATAGCTCAAATGTAAAAAAATCAATATTCTTTTATCTATAAACTCAGTGTAGTTAATCAAATTTTAACGGTAAAATTTTTGTATTTTCACGAGTTAGAATGTTGAACTTGAATAAGAGGTAGAATTAATCCATTTTATGTTACATGATCTTCGTTATTTTAAAAGATTTATGGCAGGTATATAGGGTTGTTCTTAGGATTGGATGAGGCTAATTTTATAAGTAGTTTTTATTTTACAACTTAATTTTGTAACTACTATGTTAAAACTATTAACGAGTTTTGATTTTAAAATAATTCAATTTAATTGGGATACATTGGAAAACAATGGGCATGATGCTTCATGACCAATATACAAATAATGTTGGTGGAAAATTTGTCCCATTCATGTGCATAATACCATTATGATAAATGATGATCTATATTTGATCTTTTTTAGCTCTTATTGGCCACACATCATTCTTTGAAGTTGTCACTGATTTGATACTTAGCCAAATATTCTATTTTAATATCTGCATAGTTTCCTTTAAAAAATTAAAGGTAGTCACGACTAGGACTCTCATAATCGTAAAATAGATAATTATAAACGTTTTTTCATCTCCTCTATCTTATCTAAAATTAGTCTAGTGAACAAATTATGTTAGCATTTTATTATAGATGTCAATAATATGAATTAAATAGAATTATAATTTAAAGTTTAAAGATGTAATGGAAATTATTATAATTTAAAGTTTAAAGATGTAATGGAGACTTTTTAAATTTTAAGAACTAAATATACACAATTCTTGAAGTGTACGTCTCACTAAATTTTTAATTAAACTTTTTTTTAGTGGGTGGGAGAGATTCAAACATCTAATTTATTGATTGGAAGGTATATACCTAAACTAATTAACCTTTTGATCGAATGGATTAATTTAACCAAATTAATCTATCCTAGTTTTATATTATTTTTAGTACTTTTATATTAACACAGTTTATTTGGATTTTCAAATAAATGCTTGCTTAAGGAAGTTTTTGTTTTTAGTATTATTATTATTATTTCTTTTACACGAAATCTTAAGGAAGTTATTATATAATATCCATAGTATCAGTGATTTTGATATTTGATATTAATAATAGTTGAAAATGAGACGCCAATTAAAAAATATTTCAAGTTAACTATTTTCTATTATATATCAAAAAAAAAATTAAGATTAGTACTGTGATGCAATATAGATAATTATTTTGTATTGTCCTTCTAGAATTTTCTTGCCTATCAAGTAAAAGAAAATTCTGATACCTTCTAGAATTTACTTGCCCCATCAAGTAAAAGAAAGTTTTGATACCATTTAAAAAGGAACAATAATATATGTCAATTTTGCTACAATTTGATAAGATTTTAATCATAAATTTATAAGCTTCTATAATTTATTCTTTAATACAATTTACACAAAGTTTAAATATAAAAAAAAAAAAAAAAAAAAAAAAAAATTTGGAATTCAACAATTGCGGGATGGGAGGATTGAACCATCAATCTCTAGAATGGTAATCGATGTCTTATCTACTGAGCTAAGCTCATATTGACCCAAAAAAAAAAGTGTTCAAACTTCTAGCCTCTGACTTACCAAAAATATTGAATCTTGGTAAATTAGATGTGATATCAACCCCTTTTATAAAAGCATAGACCTCGTGGTCGTTAACACATTCAATATGCCAGTTGAGCTATGCTCTATTTGGCATAGCTCCATTTCACCCATTAATTTCAAAAGGAATTTTTTTTAATTCAACTCTAACAAATCAATGCAAAGACTAAGCCTTTGTAGATCATTGCACAATCATGACGGTTGGATAAACCTCTCAAAATTCTTTAATTTGAAAAAAATAATTTTATAGTGCCATCTTTTTTTTGAAGTCCTGTCAATTTAGTATCAAATCTATGTTTATAATACATTGAATACAAGTGAGAATACTTTTTAACGACTATTCAAATAAAAGTCTAACAAAATATCAAAATTGTAATGTTTTATCCTAACTCCGAAAATAAAGTCTAATTTAGTGTAATTAGAAGCTTTTTGTTAAAAAAATTTGACTTATCTGACCAAATTTAGCAGTAAAAGTTAAAGTTTCGCCTTATTTTAAATAATCCATTAATGGACTACAAATTACAGTAAACCAATGAGCAAGGAAGGACGACAAGACAACTTGAAGACGACATTGACAGTTGAATAAGCCAGAAGGCAGTTGGCGAAGAGAGATGTGACGACAAGTCGACTTGTCTATTTGATTAATGATTTTTAAAAAGTATTAATTTAATAGATTTTCAAACTTTTAATTTTGTATTCAATAAATTTTTTATTTTTAAAAATATTTAATAGGTTCTTAAATTTTTAATTTTGTATCTAGTAGGTCATTGACCTAATTGACATTTTTTAAAATTTACAAATTTATTAGACACAAAATTGAAAGTTTAGAACTTATTATATATATAATTCAATTTTATAACTAATAAATCAATTATTTTTAAAAATTTTCAAATATGTCAATGATCTATTAGACACAAAATTGAAAGTCTAAGAACCTATTAGATACAAAATTGAAAGTCTAAGAACCTATTAGATACAAAATTGAAAGTCTAAGAACCTATTAGATACAAAATTGAAAGTTCAAATACTTATTAGACACTTTTTAAAATTCAAAGACATTTTAGACAAAAATTTGAAAGTTTTTTTGTTTAAAAATAATAAAGAGAGAGGGTTAAAATAGTAATGTAGAATTAAGTTTTTTTATTTTTTTAAACTTTTTGGATTTTTTGAAACTAAGTAGAATTTCAATTAAGGATTAAGCAGCCTTTTTGGAGCACGCCAAATCATTAACGTGTAGCATTTAATCACGCCAAACCCACGTCTTTATCGGATGTCCCCTGTTCTTGTATTAATTATTTAACTAATTGCAATTATAAATTATCGACTTTCTAAAAAACTTTTATTTACTTTTTACTAATCATGGGTTTCTCCTTCCAAATTATTTATTTGACTTTGTTTTGTTCAATTATTTATTTGACTTTTGTTTAATTATAGGTTAAATTTCAAAATTGAACTTTATGGTTTGGGTTGATTTTCCATTTAGATTGTATGCTGGTAAAGATTTCTATTTCGTCCATAGAGTTTAATTTGAATGTGGTTTCCATGATTTTACAAATTTCAATTTGATTTTTATGATTTGATTGAATCTCATGAATCATTCATCATGCCGTAGTTATCATTTTGAATACATAATACATTTTTTTTTATATGGTAATGAACTTGTGTTTTTTACTCCGTCAATCAATCATGCTAGCGAATTATCATTGTTCAGGGAAAATGAGTTGATTTTCAAGCGTGGAGAAAAAGGGGTTAAAGATGATTTATGAATTTAAAACTATAGGAACCAAATTGAAACTCCAAATTATAGAGACTAGTTGATTTTTTTTTTTTTTTTTTTTTGACAATATGTGGGGTGGATGATTTAAATCTTTTTTTTTTTTTTATAATATGTGGGGTGGGCGATTTAAATCTCCAACACTTTAGTCGAGGGTAACATGCTTTATGCCAAATTATAGAGACTAATTGAAACTTTTAAAACCATAGAGACAAAATTAAAACTAAACCTAAATCATAGGGACTACATTTATAATTTAATCTCCCTAATAAATTTAAAATAGATAAATTATTTTATGAACTTTAAATGTTGGAAAAATAATTAAATACGATAGCAATTATATAGAATCAATTAGGATGCTAAATTGATATAAATATTATAATACTAACAAAGTATAGAACCATGATCTAAATTCTAAAATATGAAAATTAAACTGCATTAAAATATAATAAAAGTAGATTTGTGTTGTCAATCTGAACATAACTCAATGGATAAGGCACAAATTACCATTTCAAGATCAATGATTCGATCCCCATCCCTAGAGTTGTTGAACTAAAAAATATATATATTTGTTTTTTGTACTGGTACTTAACATTCACCAAATATGGACTATAAGGAGAGAATCTTTACATACCTATTTTTTCTTTATTTCTTAATATATTTCACCCTTAACTTTAATTATTAGGTATTAATAGTTCAGTTTAAATTACAATTAAAATAAAAATTACATTATAATTAATGAATTGCAATTTTCTGTTCCATGTTGATTTTTGTATCTCTTCTAAAAAAAAAATTAATTTTCAAAATCATCTAAGAGTGTAAAAGTCACATTAATTTTTGAAAGGTAAAAAAAAACCAACTCAATTAAAGTAAAAACAAATCAAATATTTGAAACGAAATCTAATTATTAGAAATAAAATTTACTCTAGATATAATTAAATTTTATTTTAAATATGTACATAAATTAATTATAAATCTTGAAATTCTACTTAAAAATTAAAACTAAAATTTCAAAACAATGCAAGCAAATTTTTACATTACTTTTCAAATTAACCTAATTTAAGATATATATATAATTGTAATTTTTTTAAATATATTGTACTTTTTTTTCATAAATTTTATGGTGATTAAAATAAGGTTCAAATAATATTTATTTATGACATAAATTAACTTTATACAAAAACTAAACACTTTTTAGTTATTTTGGATTAAAACCACAAGATTCCTATATATATATATATATATATATATATATATATATATATATATATATATATATATATATATATATATATATATATATATATATATATATATTGTTTTTTGGTGACTGAACTATGGCAACATTCTTTTCTCTCTCTCCTTTCTTCTCTCCTCCTTCTCCCTTGATAAGCCTTAGGATTGAGGTTTATTTAGCCCTTATAGGGTTAAGTTATGCTTGAATTTCAATAAAAACTATATGAAGAAGTTAGCAAATTTGAGAAAACATCAATAGTTCTATAGAAAGTGCATTTGATAGGAAGATTGAGTTAAAAGGAGAAATATATGCTAAAAATTGTATTTGGATGCAAGACCTTAGAACATTGCAAGTTCGTGTTTGCAAAATCTTAATCTGCAGAGCAGCAATAGAAAAAGGAAAGTGTTAAATTCTTCGACTAAAGCAAATATGGAAAGCAATCAACTCCCCTAAATTTCTGCACGATTTCCATTGGAGTTTGGACGAAATTAAGGAGGTCAAGACCCTAGTTTGAAGAGGATAAAAAGGAGAGGAAGCCTCGGCAAAAAGGATCATTTCTCTCCTAGACCCAAAATGGGTTTTCCAACTTTCGTTCATTTAGTCCAGTTGTTGTTTTTCATTTCAGAGGGTATATTGTCTTCCTTAGCATCAATCCAATCCAAACGAAAGTTTGGATTGTGAAGATTCACTCCTTCTTGACAAAGAAAGGGAGTGAATCGATTGACATACATAGGAAGGCAGTGGCCGGTTTTATTCAAACTGTATCTTCGGTGTGTTCTTCGTTGTTAGCTCAAATTTTGGTTTTGTTTCGTTTAGTTTGGCTACATTACTTCAGTTATGTTTTCATTCTCATTTGTATTGAAATACTAAAATTGAATTTTTCATTAGAAAATTACTTTTTGTAAGGAGAAATTTGAATTTTTAGAGATGTTGTTCGTGGGTGTTATTTCCAGTAAAAGTTCTTTGAATTGTTCAAAGTGTTGAGTGCTTATCTCTTTACTTCTTACTTCTATTAGTCTCTGCCACACAACACTCAAATTAAAGCTTCTAAATTCTGATTTCAAGCTACTATTTGTTTTCTTTTACCATGGAAATTATTTACAAATTTTATTTAAGTTCTTTTAAGTTAATTTATGAGCTAAGTCCTTTTTAAGGGTCCAAGGATGTGAATTCCCTAAGAAGTGAATTGAGCTTAAATTGCAAAAACAACTAAGCCTACACTTCACTTGTTTGCTCGTGTTGAATAAACTGCTTTTATGACTCTAGCTTGATCTACTAGGGTTGCAAACTAAGCTTGGATCTGATACCGACAGGGTTAGGAAAAAGCGAATTTTGCACAAGCAATGAAAACAGAGCTTAGACATAAGTCAATCTTTACCCTAGACATAAAACAAAAAGTCTCCAAAACCGTACAAATTGTATGAGCTGATTGATATAAGTCAGATGATCTATAGACATATAAGTCACTCGCTTAGTCTCCTAAAGGCGTAATTGCAAGGTGAATAGGAGTAGCAATTTTGGTTTACAATTGTTTGTGTAGGTTAGGATTGAAATTGCAATTTAAGTTGGCAATTCACAAATTAGGGCAATGAACATTTTTTAGCCCCATTCTATTTTCAATAAGTTAGTCCCTTCCATTTTGTTTTCATTCCTGTTTCGCATCACATTGCAATTTGATTATGCAATTTAGTTTTATTTCTTTGTTGTTTTACATTACTTACAATTTGATTTTGTAATATGTTTTTGCAATATGGTCTTTATCTCTTTGCTATTTCACATTAACTCACAATTTTGATTTTGCAATTTAGTTACCATGTTGCAGTTTTGTATACATTTTGCTTTTGCGATTTCTTTGTTACATTGTTCCCTTGGGAGACGATATCTAGGGATATTCCCTTTATTACTTGCATCGCAGTGTGCACTTGCACTAAGGCTGAACGTATTTCCTAACTTTTTGATTCAAAGTTCCACCCGATCACCCCTCCTTCAGTGAGCCTCGCCATTGTTGCCTCCTTCTCACTAGTTCCCGTCTTCTTCAAAGCTTTTCTCCTAACAATCATTTCCCATATGGGATGATGCATGAAAATTTTCCTAACCGCAAGTGTAGGGGTCAAGTTTTACTATAGTGTAAAGAAATTACGGATACCTTTCTCAACATTGGGTTTCTAGCTCATTTAAGTACCACAGATACTAACGTTTGATTTTATTTATAGATAAATATGGAATGAAAAATAAGATAAATCAAAAAAATCTATGGGAAATGTGTCTTAGGGAGTTGATTTCAGCAATTAGATTTTTGAATTAATTAAATTGAATGCAAAAAACAAACATGAAATAATCCATAAGTCAAGAACTCTAAGGTTATAAATGTCTCTTTCGAGCACAATTAATTATCAAGTATATTAAGAACTCAATATTCCTATCTAGATTCATTAACATGCAAGGCCTTAAGTCGTCTAATTCCTTTTATAATTTCTAAAGCAATCTTAAACATATCGATCCTTAGAACTATTTTAGTCATGCATTTAAGTTCTACTCTAAATCCCCTCTCCTGAGTGTAAGATTCAGATACAAAAACATTCAAACTATAGCCAATAGATCAAAAATATTAAGCAAATAAATACATGAATGGAATCAAGCATAAATAAGCATTCGACTAATTAAATCATAAAAACCAATGGCTATACCAATCTCTAAGAACCAAGGATTTAGCTACACATGTTTGCAAATAACAACAAAATCTCAAGCTAAAATCCATAACAAAAATACAAAAAGGAAAGGTAAGAAGACAAATGAGGTTTGCACGTGGTGATATCTCGTTCTCGGCTCTATATATCTCGAACTTCAGAAATCCCTTTCCTAGCTAGGCTCCAACTCCCAAATCATAATTTTACTGTTTAGGTCAAAATCCTCAAAGAGAATCCTCCAAAAAAAGGGCTCCAAAATGATGCTTCTATAGACAATCACGAGGTAGCATCGAAAATGTCGTCCATAGCATCTTGATGCTACATATGAAAATGTTTAGAAACTGGCGCTAGCGTGTTTTGAGGCGTGATGTTGAAAATCCATAGCGTCGAGACGTTATATGTAGCATCGATACGCTACCTTTATTGGAAAATTGGCTTGCGCAACAATGATATAGCATTTTTGTAGTATTATCTGATGCTATAGCATCACAGTGGAGATCATTAATGCTATAACATTGCCAACTCTTTGGGCTTCTCAAATTCTTCTTCTTTTCAAGCCTTGATTTATTCCATTTTTTCCCAATTACTTGTATTTTGCTCGTTATATTTTTCAAAAGCTCTGTTTCACTCGAAATGATTTATTCAAATAGGACGAAGATGTTTGGAATATCCAAACTTAGAACTTCGTTCCAGACCTCTAGAATGAAGGAACAGTCCTTTGTGCATGGAGGTGGGGGGATTTGAACCTCTGACCTCTTGGTTGAAGGTATATGTTTAAACCAATTGAGTTATACTCAAGTTGTTGGTGGTGACAATAAATTTATAGCAATACTAAGGTGTTGCATCTTCTCGGGGGAAAATCTTAAAAAAAAAAACACACACACAAAAAATAAACCTAACAAATTGAGAGCATCTTTCCAACACCATATTTTCCAACGAGAAAAAAACCTACTATTGTGTTTGAGAGAGTTTAATGAGCAAAAAGATAGAGGAAGGAGCGAAAAGGACCAGATTCCTTCATTTACTCTTGTTTTTGCTTAAATGACAAAACAATAATATTATAGCAACATGACATCAACATCATGTCAACAAATCTTTTTTCAAAAAGTTAGGCCTCGTTCGATAATCATTTGATTTTTGATTTTTTTTATTTTTAGTTTTTGAAAATTAAGTTTATAAACACTACTTCCACCTATGAGTTTCTTTGATTTGTTATCTACTTTTACAAATATTTTAAAAAGCCAAAAAGCCATTGGCATAAAATTCTCCCGACGAAAATTTTTCGTCGACAATAAACTGTTGGCAGAACCCTTTGTTAACGCAAAAATTAGTTAAAAAAAAGTTCTACCGACGACAAATTTTGTCTCAGAATTTCTGTTTCCTCCGACAACCTTTTTTGCGTCGAAGAAAAAAGTGTCGCCAAAGATCAAAAGTCTTGTAGTGTTATATAAAGTATATTATTCACTCGTGTATATATATACATCAATTGGGCAATTGGCTGAGGCCATTCTTCAAAGTCAAATTTATTCCATTTTCTTCTCCAAGGTAAGCTTCAACGCAAAGCAAATGGGCTGCTATATTGCTGCTCTCCATCAAGTAACAAGTCCCTAATATTATTAACTCAATATAATTCTACTAGCCTTCTAATTTTAAATATGCAAATTATATAGTTTTTTTTTCTCTAAAAAAATGGTTAAAGATCTCTCCATAAATTTTATAGAAATTATGTCAATGTCACGTTTTATTAATTTCCATTTGTAGTATTATTAATATTATTATTATTTTGAAATAACTCACAATATTCAAGTCATCAATTTATTTGGATAGATTTGTAGGCTGATTGGCCGTCTAAAGCACATTGAATGACATGAATCGATTTAAACTATATACTTAATATATATGCATGATGGAAATATATAACGACATGGGAGCAAAGTCAATATAATGATACGTTCATTGAAAGGAAAAATAATAATAATTCAATTTGGGGCCAGAATTCAAACCAAACACACAATTCTATTTTTTAAGAAAATAAAATAAAACACAATTGGAATGTGGTGAAAAAGGAGAATTGGAAAAAAGGCCAATCACTTTTGACGTTCTTTGAAGTGTGAAAGCCCAATTAATTAAAGAGATAAAGTGTGGCCAAACTTTATGAGATAATGTAACACATTAAATTAATATATATATATATAGCAATGGTAAGACCCACAAGCATGCCAAAACAATCCCACCTGCCTATATGCACAACATATTTGGTCCCTCTTCAATAATTAACTCCAAATGGTATTATTCTAAAAGAGAAACCTCCCAATAACATATTCTCTCCTTTATTATTATTATTTTTTTTAATTTTGAAAAGATATGTTATTTTGTTTGTATGTATGAGTATTTATAGAGAGGGAAAAAGAGAGTGCTACCTAAGATGATATAAAAATTAATTAAATAACTAAAAGGATCTTGTAATAAAAATTAGGTCTTTAATAATTCTGCGTTCTAGAAGGACGTACGATTGAACATTTGTGGGATTGAAAATGAAGGAAGATCAGGTGAGGTAAAATGTGTGTGAATAGAAAGATTATTGAAAGAAAATAATTTATGGTCGACATTTGTGTGTTTACAACTCTAAGAAATTGCTACAAAAATTATTGTATCACTAAGTGATGTAACCAATGAAAAACCAGTTGAGGTATTGGGTATTTATAAACTCTTTTAAGAACTGTTTGAAGCAAGGGTTATAATAACACGTATTATAATAATCTGTAGAGTACTTTACACTCCAAACGCAGACTATTATAATTCCAGACTAAACAACTCTGCATTTTAAACAATATTATATTATTTCACAGACTATTATAACCTACAGACTATTACAACTCATGTTATTATAACCCACTCAGTGCCCCAAACAGCTCAGGCTATGGGTTATAATAGTTTGTGGAATACTCTACACCCCAAACACAGACTATTATAGCTCAGGCTACATAACACTGTATCCTAAACACAAATTATATTACTCTACATACTATTATAACTCACTCAACGCTCTAAACAACCTCTTAGTATAGAGCCTTTCTTACCTATGCTTGCACAATCTTAGAGTCTCTCTCATTCTAATATACTATTGGTTCATTCATGTGCCTCTTTGATTGGGTGTCACACAACTGCTAACTTCTACTTGATTTGTCCCCGAACCACATCGTATTGAAAAAGGTCTTGCTCTAATACCAAAAATGTCATAGATCCACAGTTTGGAATCCATATTTCACATCTAGTGACCCAACATTTTCTTATGTCCCCTACGTTCTAGACAAGCCACCTACTTGCATGGTTGACAAGAGTGAAGATTGTTGCTATAAACTAATACGAGTCATTTCAACATGTTTTGTCCCCATTCACATGTTTTCTGCAAAAATTGTTATTCAAAGCTTTTGATTTGGAGAAATCTATTTTTAATAAAATAAAATAAAATCGTTGCCAGCTTAAAATATGATATTTTAAATTATTGGGCCGACTTCAAAAAATTATTGTTTGTATCATAGTTGTAGCCAGATAGTTTGTCACTATTTTGAGGAAATGGGAGAGGGGATCATCATTCACCATTGAACTTGTGAGAACATTTGAAAGTGGAAAATATAAACACCATACTTGCTTCTTTGTAGTTTAATGATTTATACTACATGCAATGCACATTAGGAAATTTAAAATGTAATATGTAAGGTCCCTTTTCATAACTATTTAATTTTTTTAAAAAAAAATGGTTTATAAACACTACTTCCATCTATAAGTTTTTTTGTTTTGTGATTTATTTTTTACTAATGTTTTCAAAATTCAAACCAAGTTTTGAAAACTAAAAAAAGTAAACCCCGTTTGATAACCATTTGATTTTTTTAAAATGAAGCTTATAAACACTTACTTTCACATATGAATTTTTTTTTATCTACTTTCTACTAATGTTTTCAAAATCCAAACCAAATTTTGAACATTAAAAAAACTAGTTTTTAAATTCTAGTTTTTAATTGAAATTTAACTACAAATTCATATGTTCCCTTAAGAAAAATAAAATTATTGGAAAAAAATTGTGAGAAAGAAAACACAATTATCAAAAACTAAAATTTAAAAATCAAATAATTACAAACGGGATGTTTGCAATCAATTTTGTTTTAAAAAAAATTGAAATTCGTATATTTTATTAAGGCATAATTTAGGTAGAAAATATTTTAAAATAAACCATTAAAAGGAAAAAACAAAGGCTAAGAATTGAACAAATTTATATCCCAAACAATTGGATTAAGTCTAAAAAGTTGTTTATCCAAACTCAACCCAACTCATAAATGTCCATACTCATTCATATCAACCCACTAATGATTGACCAAATTTAATTGATTTAAGATGACATTTCCACTCCCTCAAAATCTTTATAATTCTTTTTCTAAATGTCCATATTCACTGCTACCAAGCACCACAATTTATTATTTTTTTTTAAAAATCCAGTTTCTATAAGCTTCTAACAATTTCCTAGACTAATTTTACAATAAATATCCGTCTTTAAGACAGACAAAAGAAAAAATGTAGAAAAATGAGTAGCAACAAAGATGTGAATTTACAACTTGATCTCCTCAATTAGTAGGTCAAATCATGGTGCTCTACTTTGCTACCTGAATGAGAATTAGTATTAGAGATAAAGCATGAGAGAATCACTTACAAATTACAACACAAATGCAAAGGTTTAAAATTCAAGGCAAGGAGTTTGACTATAAAAGAAATGAAAATGCAGAAATAAAATAAGGTGTTGATGACTAACATTACTCTATACAACAAAAGTCAGCACAAACCAGTTGAAGTCCTTTTGAGATAGATGAGCTGACAAAAAATTAGTTCATCTAGGATTCAAGCTCCCAATTATCCTGTGAATAGAAAGAAAAACCAGGCAAGGGCTGAATTATTAATGACAAATGTTACTGCTCACCAAATACAATATGTATAAGTAGTATCTTCTGTTTTCCTCTTTAACTGCAATTTCACCTTGTATAAGGGCCTTGGTTTCTGAACAGGGAGACAATGTCAAATCTGATACTAGGGAGATTCCTTCACATCCATGTCTTCAACGGTACACGATTCTGCTCAGTCATAACCCCGTAACCAAACAGATCCACAGAAAAAGCAAGATCGGTTTCATGCCTGCGAGTTGATTGCCTATGGATTTTCTTCCCACAAATGTTTCTCATCTTTTCAATAACCAAGCACACATGGATGGAGCAAATGTTAGACTATATCAACCCCACATATTCCTGGTGATGAATTCATGTAAAGCCCACAATAAAGCAGCAAGATATAACAATAACAGGGTGATAGAAGAACAGGTAGAGCTTTGGGAAGTTTCATACAGTAACACTCTTCCAGCTCATGTTAAGCAATCTATATAACCAATAAGAGAAAAATCAGTTTACAGGTGGGAGAGGGCGGATGTTGCAAACTTGAGATGGTAAAGAAATTTACTTGAGAGCAACAGCCTATTTCAAGGCAATTTGTAGAGGCCGAGAAGTGGCTTCTCCCTCTGTTCAACCCTCTTCTTTGCTGCCTCCCTTGCTTTAAGTGCAGCTTTTTCTTCTTCAGAGATGACCTTTTGCTTCTCATCTGCCCTCTTCCTCTTACCAACAGCAATTGATGAAGGAGCACCTTTAACTGATCGCTTGGGGTCTAAAGAAGCTGAAACAACCAATCCAGGCGGAGGCCCACTTTCCCCTTTATCCACATTTTTGTCTTTTCTAGCTGCACGTGCAGAGGCTGATGAGGGCTTCTCTAAAACTGGTTTCTTATGTTTGGAGTTCGAAAAGAACTGAGGCGAAGTATGTGCCTCTTCCTGTGTTACCCACTTGCCTGTTGCAAACATTTAACTTAGTAAGCAACGAATGCTTGAATTCTAAAAGAAGAAAGATAGAAGTTGAAGGTTCATCATCCAAAAATCAATTTCAGTACCAATGGCATCGGAGTAGTAGAAGCCTGAATTTGAGTCATAGTAAAAACCATTGCTTTCATTGTAATAATAGCCTGAAGTGCTGTCAAGCTCCCATTCTGTCATCATTGAGAGCTGTATCAGTTTGAACAGTACCAAATATCAAGATGATGGTAAATGACAATGATCAGAACCAGGCTCACAAAGGGTTAAAAAACCATTCAAATGGATAAGTTGATGGATCAAGGAGACATTGGGAATAAAATGTATGTCTTCCTGTCCCCTTTGTTCTTTGTTTATTATTATTGAAATCTCTTGTTTCTTACCAAAGCAAAGAAAATCTTTGCTCGAACTTATGACAAGGCACAAAACTGAAGTGCTGTCAAGCTCCCATTCAGTCATCATTGAGAGCGGTATCAGTTTGAACTGTACCAAAGATCAAGATGATGATAAATGACAATGATCAGAACCAGGCTCACAAAGGGTTAAAAAACTATTCAAATGGATAAGTAGATGGATCAAAGAGACATTGAGCATAAAATGTGTGTCTTCCTGTCTCCTTTGTTCTTTGTTTATTATTATTGAAATCTCTTGTTTCTTACCAAAGCAAAGATAATCTTTGCTCGAACTTATGACAAGCACATAGGCACAAAACAAAGCAGAAATAATTAAGCAAGTCTTCTAATCTCAAACTGAAATTGTTAGTGGTTAGAAGAACAGCGCGTCGCATGTTCCCTAACCAATAAATTTATATAAACCCTTACACTGATGCAGGAGTGTCCTGAACTATAGAACGCCCAATTTATTGACTATCTTATCTATATGAACAACCATGCATAATAATGTGCATGGAATATTATGACCAATTACATAAACCTTCCAGTTAAGTAGATCAGATTGTACAAACATCAATGGAATGATATTCTCCACGCAAGTCAATTGAAGCTCTTGTGCGCATCAAATATAAGGCATTTATTTTCTGAAAGTTTTTGAGAAAGATAAAGAGTCTAATTTCTGAAAACTAACAAAATTGCAAGTCTGCAGTACTTACTCTCTTCACCATTTTCTTGAACATCAACTGGAAGTGCGTGAGAATCTCTAGCTTCACGAAAATTTGCTATGTCCCTCTGATAACTACGCTTAGCTTTCTGCAAAATTGGGAAAAAATATGAAAAAAATGTAAAACTATAAAAGTTCATGGATCAAGCACAAACTATTTGTCTTGCTCATATATAAAATGAATGTAGTAAGGCCATACACATACACTCGCAGGATTCTGTCTCCTGTTAAGTGAACTTCACGAATTTGGCACTTAACCTGTTATTTAAAGTTTCAGCAACTTCATGTCTCTTCTTTATCATTGTCAAAAGTATCCATATCAAAATTCCATTAAAATGTGTTAAAAGTATTGATAGAAGATTAAATTTACCATAACCCATTAACTTAAACTTTTGGGTTGAATGGTGATTTAACATGGTATCAGAGCAAAATCATGTGTTCGAACTCCTGTAATGTCATTTTATCCCCCAATTAAAATTAATTTCCACTTGTTGGGCCTCTTGTAGATTTCCAAACCCAGAAGTGGGGGGAGTGTTAAAAGTTTTGATATAAGATTAAATTTATCAATAACCCATCAGCTTAAGCTTTTGGGTTAAGCAGTGATCTAAGAAGCACAGACATAGACACGGACACACGCCAATTTCTGAAAATGTAGAACATGGACACGTCGGAGATACATTATCATTATTTTTTTATTAGATAATATTAAAAGATCAAACCCAAAATACTTTAGTTTTTTTTACTAACTACTAAAAATAATCAAAATTTAAAAAAAAAACGTGAATGAAAATTTAATTAGCCTTTGAATTTAGTTAAAAATTTATATGTACATAAAACCCGATAAAAGCCCACTTAAACCCAATAAGGACAAAAGCCCAACATGGCACAAATAATCATTAAAAGCCCACAAAATAAAATTGGTAAAAACGCTTGTACTTCTCCCCCCTCCCCCCACGCATTCTGCTTTCCCTCCTCCACATTCTGCTTTCCCTAACCCTAAAAAACTCCCCCTCCCCTGATTCTCTCCCTCCCCTCCTCCACATTCTTCTTTCCCTTCACCTCTCCCCACATTCGTTCGATTTCTCTACCTCTACCTCCGATGGACTTAGCCGCCGACCGCCTCTGCCAACACCGCCATGCTGCCGACAACTTGAAAGGTTTGGATTTTTTACTGGCGTGTCCATGATGTGTTTGTGGCGTGTCCACCATGTGTCCGAAATTAAAAATAAATAAATAAAAATAGGACACGAAATTTTGCATGTCGGACATGTGTCCAGAGCGTGTCCGGACATATCTGTGTCCAACACGTGCCTGAGACGGACACTTTCCTAGGCGGTAATTTATCAAAATGAACTCATTTACGTATGAAAGTCACCAAAGATTAGCAGACTAGTTTTGTAAGTGGACAACCATATCCAGAAAAGATCTTCACTCTAGTGTGCAAAATCAATCATGATAAATTCATTCTAGTAGCAGATTACTATTCTTACTAGACTTACATCAGACTCAAATGCTCATATTATATACTGGGTAATGGAATTTAATGTATAACTATTAGTTTTTAAGAACCCCGTTAGGGGAGCTACATGAAATTAACAGGTCAAGTTCAGAAATCAGAGCATTAACTAGATTCATCTTTCACAACTCAACAATTCAACTACCACCACATAATAACGTTCGTGAGCTACATTAAGGATGCATGCAAACAGCTTGGTTCCTTTGCAGCACTGATGTGAAGCAGGCAGATAATTTAACAATAAAGTTGACATGAGGATTCATAACTTTGAGTACAGAAAAGCTAACTCTAGTACTTCTGAATATAACCAAGCCACCAACATTTGAAATTTAAATAGATGCATACTGCAATACATAGTGATCAACAAAGATGGGACGAATAAGAAGTTTATTCACTTACTGCCTCAATTTGCTCAATGGCGCGTACTGCTTCCTTTTGTTCTTTGTCCTTGGCAGCATTCTCTTTTCTCATGTTTGCAAGCCTTTTGGCAACATTGTCCTTATGACGTTGACCGAGCTCATGATTTCGGATTGTGGAAGGATTATTTGAAATAAATATTTTGCAGAAGTCGCACCATTTGTTACCTTGGCTAACCCAATACTGGGGAGAGGGATTAAAAAAACTGTTTAGCAGCCTTGCTGTCGAGGATAATCATTCTAACTAAAGTATGTTTATCCACACAAATGGATGCATGAATGAAGCCGTAAGCTTTGTATGAGAACAACAAATTTAAGTGCAAACATCACAGGAAATGGTCAGGAAATCATAGAACTTTCAAACACTGAAAATTTAAAATATATATATATATATAAGATCATAGATGTCATTCCCAAAATGTTAATCAAAAGCCCAACAACAATTTAAAATAAAAAAGATCATAATTGAAAACACGCATATGTACCTGCATAAGTATGTGTATGCATATATGAATATAAACTGTATACATGAAACCAAACTGCAACTTGCACCAAATATTGAAATGAGAACTGGCATCACAACCAACAGAAACGTGAAGCAATATTTCAACTTTCAAATGCAAAAGCTTTCCGGAACAAAATGATACATACTTTCCAAAACTAATGAACGAAGCAAAAAAGAACCAAAAAATGCAAACGATTTGCATCTCTCTCTAGCAAAGCAAAAGACCAACTCACGAGCCAAGTTTACTTAATAAGCAATATAGAAAGTCACATAATTCTCAATAAAACCAAACATCTGCAAGATGGGTGCCAGGAGATGACCAAGCGAATTATAAACACGGAAAGAAATCGAGTTGCTTAGCTGCTCGAGATCCTTTCAAGTTCATCAAGAAGTAAATATACACAAGAACTTTCCCCAAAGGATCATGAAGAAAAAGAATTTGGAGAAACGGGTACCTCAGTCATGATTCTGCGTCTTGCAGAATGCGTAGTTGGTATAGAATAACGAAATCTGTCGTCAGTGCACACTGAAACTTGTATTGAACGAAAAGTATGGGCTGATTTTCAAGCGTATTGCGGTAATATGTTCCGAAATCGAACAAATTCGGGGAAATTGACGCAGAAAGATTGTAGGAAAGAAATCTTAAGCCCTAAATCTCCCGCTCGATGAGTTGATCCGTTGATTTTGGGGGTAAATAACATTCGGGTTCGGAAAGAAGCGGGTTGTGGATCAGTTCGGGCTCGATTCATAACGTTGTTGTTTTCTGTTTCAGTCATTTTTCAAAAAACAAATATGTTTGATAAACCATCTTTTTCTTGTTTTTAAATTTTTTAGAAATATTGTAAATATGACAAGTAAATGCCCATTCCACATGCCCATTTATATCCATGCCAAGTGGCTTTTTCTCCATAGCCAAAGTGTCCTCCATGTGTCCAACAAAGGTCATAGATTGGTGTCCAAATTGACCACATCATGCTCTCCAAATTGCCTATAAATAGTGGTTCATTTTGGATAAATGAGATATGCATTTTTGGTAAAAAAACTCTCCAATCCTCTCTTTTCTCTTCCACTTTCTCTAATTTATTTGTTTATTTAATTTGCCATAAATCTCCATTTTCTTTTATTTATATTATCTATATATAATCCATTTATATTTTAACACTTGTATTATTATTATTATTATTATTATTATTATTATTATATATTATTATTATTATATATTTTGGTAAAGTTTTGGTGCCCGGTTTCGCCTCTCATTTTACAACACGTTATCAGCACGAGACTCTATCATTTTTCCCGCTAAAGGTAAGTCTTATGGGTAAGTTTTTTTTACACATTTGGTTTATGTTAAATTTCTAATATAAATATATATTATTATTTTGATAGTGTTATTATGGCAAACCTTACAAATCTAGAATTTGCGGCCCTGGATATTAATGGAAATAACTACTTGTCATGGGTCCTTGACGCTGAGATCCATTTAGATTCTATGAATCTTGGAGAAACAATTAAAGAAGGAAATGATGCATCAAATCAAGAAAAAGCAAAAGCCATGATCTTCCTTCGCCATCATCTTCACGAGGGATTGAAAATGGAATATCTTACAATAAAAAATCCCTACGTTCTATGGCAAGGTTTGAAAGAAAGGTACGATCATCAAAAAACAGTTATTCTTCCAAAAGCTCGTTATGATTGGATGCACCTGAGGTTGCAGGACTTTAAATCAGTAAGTGAGTATAATTCCGCACTCTTCAGAATTAGTTCAAAATTAAAATTATGCGGAGAAAAGATTACTGATGTTGATATGTTAGAGAAGACATTTTCCACTTTTCATGTCTCGAATATGCTCCTGCAGCAGCAATATCTAGAGAAGGGTTTTGCAAAATATTCTGAACTTATCTCATGTCTTCTCGTTGCTGAACAAAATAACGAGTTATTGATGAAAAATCACGAATCCCGACCAACTGGAGCAACACCATTCCCTAAAGTGAATGCTGTGAATTTTAATAACCGTGGTCGAGGTCGTGGTCGTGGTAGAGGTCGGGACCGCGGTAGAGGAAGAAATACCTATTTTCGTGGTGGACATTATAATTTTAAGAAACCCACACGAAGTGATGATCATAAAGGAAAGGCTCCACAAGATAGAAGTTCGAAAGGTGATGAACATAAATGTTTCCAGTGCGGAATGACTGGGCACTGGTCACGTACCTGTCGTACATCAAAACACCTTGTTGATCTCTATCAAGCTTCCCTGAAGGAAAAAGGAAAAGGAAAGAATGTGGAGGTAAATCTTGCCATTCGAGAAGATGATGTGTTTGACCCCTCCAATATGATGCATCTTGATGTAGCTGATTATTTTGAATCTCCTGGAGAGAGAATTGATGCAATCAAACAAGTAGAGGATGATTTGTATGAAAATATATAATTAAGTACTGTTTAGTATGTTTTTGTTGTTGTTTTGTTTGTATATATATTTAAGACTCTTTGTAATCGTTTTTCTTTTCTTTTCAATGAAGAAATATGAACAATTTCAATATGTTGAGTAACTCGAAAATGAGCAATGAGAATTTATGTCTGGCAGACTGCGCAACTACGCACACGATACTCATAAATAGAAAATATTTTACTAGATTGACAATGCTGGAAGCAAAAGTCAATACTATATCAGGTTCTGCAAATCTGATTGAAGGTTTTGGAAAAGCAAACTTTATTTTGCCTAGAGGAACAAGATTTACAATTAATAATGCTCTGTTCTCTAGCAAATCGAAAAGAAACTTATTAAGTTTTAAAGATATACGTGAAAATAATTATCATGTTGAAACTGATTGTAAAAATAATATAGAGTGTCTCTATATAACATCTATTGTTTCACATGAAAAACGTATATTAGAAACACTGCCTGCTTTTTCTTCTGGATTATACTATACTCATATACGAGTAATCGAAAGTTATGCAATAATGAACCCGAAGTTCATGAATCCAGAAATATTCAGTGTTTGGCATGATCGATTGGGTCATCCAGGGTCGATAATGATGAGGAAAATTATTGAGAATTCACATGGACATCCTTTAAAGAGCCAGAAGATTCTTCAATCCAATGAGTTGTCATGTGATGCTTGTTCTCAAGGAAAATTAATTATTAGACCATCACCAGCTAAAGTGGGGATTGAATCACCTGCATTTTTAGAGCGAATTCAAGGTGATATTTGTGGACCTATTAACCCACCAAGTGGTCCATTTAGATATTTTATGGTATTAATTGACGCATCCAGCAGATGGTCACATGTATGCTTATTATCAAGTCGAAATCTTGCATTTGCAAGATTACTTGCTCAAATAATTAAGTTAAAAGCACAATTTCCTGATAATACAATTAAGACCATTCGACTTGATAATGCTGGTGAATTTACATCCCAAACTTTTAATAATTATTGTATGTCAATTGGGATAAGTGTTGAACATCCTGTAGCTCACGTTCATACACAAAATGGTCTAGCAGAATCATTTATAAAACGTCTGCAACTAATTGCAAGACCATTGCTTATGAGAGCTAAACTTCCTACATCAGTATGGGGTCATGCTATTTTGCATGCTGCATCACTGGCACGTATTAGGCCAGTAGCTTATAATAAATACTCCCCAATGCAATTAGCTTATGGCCAGCAGCCAAATATTTCCCATCTAAGAATTTTTGGATGTGCAGTATATGTACCAATTGCTCCACCACAACGTACTAAGATGGGTCCTCAAAAGAGGTTAGGAATATATGTTGGTTTTGATTCCCCATCAATTATTAAATATCTTGAACCCCTGACGGGTGATGTATTTACTGCACGATTTGCTGATTGTCATTTTAATGAGACAAATTTTCCAACATTAGGGGGAGGAATTAAGAAGTTGGAAAAAGAAATTACATGGAATGCATCGTTATTATCTCATTTAGATTCTCGTAGAGATCAATGTGAACTTGAAGTTCAAAAGATAATTCATTTGCAAAATATAGCAAATCAACTACCAGATGCATTCACAGATACTAAAAGTGTGACTAAATCATATATACCAGCTGCAAATGCTCCATCAAAAATTGATATCCCAAAGGAACAAGTCGTCAATAATGAGTCTGGAGCACGCCAGAAGCGTGGTAGACCAATAGGTTCTAAAGATAAAAATCATCGGAAAAGAAAAGTAGTTGAGAATCAAAATGATTCAATAAAAGGTATGGATGTTCCAGAAAAAATCCAGAATACAACTACTCAAAAGAGTATTGGTGAAAATCAAACGCTTGAGGATAATAATGAAATTTCTATAAACTATGTTACAATAGGAAAAAGATGGAACCAAAATGATATCATTATTGACAATATTTTTTCTTATAATGTTGCTCACGATATTATTCATGAAAGTGATGATTTTGACCCAAAATCTATCAAAGAATGTCAACGTAGAAAGGATTGGCCGAAATGGAAAGAAGCAATCCAAGCAGAGTTGAACTCACTTTCAAAACGTGAGGTTTTTGGACCAGTAGTCCCAACACCGGAAAACGTCAAACCTGTGGGATATAAATGGGTATTTGTAAGGAAAAGAAATGAAAAGAATGAAGTCACAAGATATAAAGCGAGACTTGTTGCACAAGGATTCTCGCAAAGGCCTGGTATTGATTATGAGGAGACATATTCTCCTGTGGTGGATGCAATAACGCTAAGATATTTGATTGGTCTGACTGTATATGAAAAGCTTGATATGCATCTAATGGATGTAGTCACGGCGTATTTATATGGATCTCTGGATAATGACATTTATATGAAAATCCCAGAAGGATTTAAAATACCAGAAACATATGAATCAAGTTTTCGGGAATTGTATTCAATAAAGTTACAGAGATCATTATATGGATTAAAACAATCAGGACGAATGTAGTATAATCGCCTGAGTGAATATCTGTTGAAAGAAGGATACCAAAATAATCCAATATGTCCGTGCGTTTTTATAAAGAAATCTCAGTCAGGATTTGCTATTATAACTGTATATGTTGATGACTTAAATATAATCGGAACTCCTGAAAAGTTATCCAAGGCAATAGAATATCTTAAGAAAGAATTCGAGATGAAAGATCTTGGAAAAACAAAATTTTGCCTTGGTTTGCAAATTGAACATTTAGCAGATGGGATATTTGTTCATCAATCAACTTATACAGAGAAAATCTTTAAAAGATTCTATATGGATAAAGCACATCCATTGAACATTCCAATGGAAGTTCGTTCACTGGATGTAAAGAAAGATATATTTCGACCTCGAGATGACAGTGAAGAACTACTTGGTCCTGAAGTACCATATCTTAGTGCAATTAGTGCACTTATGTATTTGGCTAATAACACAAGACCAGATATTGCATTTTCAGTAAATTTATTAGCTAGATATAGTTCATATCCTACAAAAAGACATTGGAACGGAGTTAAGCATGTACTCCGATATCTTCGAGGGACAATTGATATGGGTTTATTTTATTCTAACAAATCAAAATATGATCTAGTTGGTTATGCAGATTCTGGTTATCTATCTGATCCACACAAAGCTAGATCTCAGACAGGTTATCTATTCACATGTGGAGGAACTGCTATATCGTGGTGATCAGTGAAACAGACTATAACGGCCACTTCTTCAAATCATGCTGAAATCCTCGCTATTCATGAAGCAAGTCGAGAATGTGTATGGCTAAGATCGATGACACAACACATTCATGAGACATGTGGCTTATCTTCAAGTAAACCTCTTCCAACGATGTTATACGAAGATAACACAGCATGTATAGCTCAAATCAAGGGAGGATATATCAAAGGAGATAGAACAAAGCATATCTCACCAAAACTCTTCTATACTCATGATCTTGAAGAAAATGGCGATATCACTGTATAACAAATTTGTTCGAAAGATAACTTGGCTGACTTATTTACGAAGGCATTACCAACTGCAACCTTCGATAAATTAGTATATAGCATTGGAATGTGGCGATTCAAAGACTTTAAGTGATGTCTCCATGAGGGGGAGTGAATGTATTATAGTAAACTATATAAAATATGTACTCTTTTTCCTTCACTAGGGTTTTTCTTCCCATTGGGTTTTTCTCTAGTAAGGTTTTAACGAGGCATATTTTATATAAATGGGCATTTAAGGGGGAGTATTGTAAATATGACAAGTAAATGCCCATTCCACATGCCCATTTATATCCATGCCAAGTGGCTTTTTCTCCATAGCCCAAGTGTCCTCCATGTGTCCAACAAAGGCCATAGATTGGTGTCCAAATTGACCACATCATGCTCTCCAAATTGCCTATAAATAGTGGTTCATTTTGGATAAATGAGATATGCATTTTTGGTAAAAAACTCTCCAATCCTCTCTTTTCTCTTCCACTTTCTCTAATTTATTTGTTTATTTAATTTGCCATAAATCTCCATTTTCTTTTATTTATATTATCTATATATATTCATTTATATTTTAACACTTGTATTATTATTATTATTATTATTATTATTATTATATATTTTGGTAAAGTTTTGGTGCCCGGTTTCGCCTCTCATTTTACAACAAGAAACATTTTTTAAAAAATTATTGATTTTTAGAAACTTCAAAAATTAGTTTCTCAAATTCTGTTTCTATTTTTTTTTTAAGTTTCACGTATGTATTCTTATTTCTTCTTTTACCCATCTCTCTTCTCTCTTCTTTCTCTCTCTTCCATTCTATTTTTTTTTAATATTTTTGTTTTTTTTATTTATTTTTTTCTATTTGTTCTCTCTCTTTCATCATAATTTTTTTTTTCTTTTAATAGTTTATTATCTTTTTTTTTCTTTTTTCCTTTTTCCCTTTCTATTTTTGTATATGTTTTTCTCTTCTCTCTTATTTTCTTATTTTCTTTTACTTTACATTAACGAGCTTATAGTTATTATTTTCTATTTAATTCTAAATTATTTTTTATTTTGGTACGATTTTAATTTTTTATTAAATAAATAAACTAATAATGTATTTCATGTTTACCATTAAATGTAAAAAAATATATACATTCTCTTTCTTTTTCTGATTTTATTTGTGTGTATTATTGGCTAATGCATTATTAAAGAAAAATAAAAATAAACTTTATTATTAAATTAAAGAAATGTAGGTATGTTTGATTGTCTGACCTTAGACAATTTACAAATTCGTCTAATTAAACTAACTCTTATAAGTCAAAATCGTTCAAGGTGAATTGATTGAAGTGAGAAATAACATTGTAAATCAAATTTGAACAACATTTGAAGGATAAAATTTATTATTATTATTATTATTATTATTAATTAGGTGTTGGGCCTTAATAAAATACTATAACCTTTTTATAATTGTTTTATATTTATTTTAATGCATGTTATATGTTTTATTATAGTATATGAACTAAATTTTATTTTTATCAAAAAACAAGAAACAAGAAATATAAATGGTTATTAAACATGTTTCTGTTTTTAGTTTTCAAGAAACAGAAACAAGAAACGAGAAACAAAAAGGAGAAATGAGAAACGAGAACGTTATCAAACGGGGCCTTCAATTCTAGCTTCCAACGGAGTGAGTGGAGGAGATGGGAATTTGTATTTCTAGTTCTCGAATTTATGCTCAGGAGTTTTGTATTTATTTTTAGGTTAAATTATACCAAATTCTCCTAAACTTTGTAGTATGATTCGATTATGCTTTTAAACTTTGAAAAAATTTATTTTTATCCGTAAACTTTGAAATTTGTTTCAAAAGATGCCAATTGAGAATTTTTTTGTCAAAATAAGATGAAAAAATTGATGGAACATGTATAAAAACTAAAAGACATGCGTGATATTATTTACAACATCTTTTACATAAATTGATGAGGCAGTTGACGTGTAAAAATTGATTATATAAATGATTTTAACGATATCTTTTGAAATGAAATACATGGTAACAACAATCTTAATTTCTATTTAGTTGTAATTAATGTCGTGTATGTCTTCTAATTTTTACACATCAACACCAAATCAATTTTCATCTTTTATTTTGTATAAAAAAAATCGTCTTTTATTTTAACGAAAAATATTTCTTTTTTATGTGTTTCAAAGTTCAATGGTATTTTTTTTTAACAAATTTCAAAGTTCAAAAGTAAAAATGAAAATTTTCAAACTTTAAGGACATAATTGAAACTTAACTCCAAAGTTCATGGGTATGTTGTATAATTTAACTTTATTTTTACTTTGGTAGTAATAATTTTGGAATATTAAAAAAAAATACATTTTTGATCCCTGAAATTTGGGTTTGGTTACATTTAGGTTACTGAATTTTCAAACTCAACAAATTTACTCTTGAGGTTTACGTTTAATTTCTTTTAGGCTGGTTGTCATTTTTTCCATTAATTATTAATGAAGCTGACGTGGTTTTTTATTAAAAATAGTTTTTTATATTTTTTCTTATTTTTTAATTTCTTAAAATAAAAATATATACTTTTTTACTATTTTTTATTTTTCTCTCTATTCCTTCTCCCTCTTCCTCTCATCCTTCTCTCTCCTCTCATGGCCGCCCCGTTCTCCGTTGTTTCCTTCTCTTTTCTTCTTCTCTTCTTCTTCTCTTTCTCCTTTCAATCAAATACTGTTTCACCAAAAATCTCAGCAAAGAAATATAGCCAGAAGGCCAGAACATGGACTCTGCAAATGACTTAGCGAGCAACTGTTGGATTTTATAGTAAATTGTGAAAGAAAGTGTTGGTTTGAAACATCAAAAATGAATTGATGTTTCATTTATGTTGTTGTTACTTGACTTGAAATTCAAAGGTTTCAAAATGGTTTGAAACATCAAAATGTGTTGATGTTTCTTTTACAAATTTAACTTAAAAGTTAAATTTGTGAGTTATGTTTGAATCTTTACAAGTAACTACACAATTGAGTTACCTTTTATGTATGTTTCATTTTGTTTATATTAATTTTATTTTTGGAGAGTTACTAAGTTGCTAGCCTATAAATAGCAACTTGTTTATTCATTTGAAGCATCTCATTCCATTTTGGAGTATCTCATTCCAATTGAAGGGTTCTTCTCTCATCTCTTTCTTTTCTTTAATCTTGAGTCAAGTTGAGAGCAAGTATCCAAGAGTTCTGCCAGATCCGAGTAATTCAAGGTTGTTGTTCTATCGGAGTTAGTCGTTGTATCCTGCTGAGACAATCGTTGTAGCCTGCTTGCAATCCGTGCAGAGCGAATAATTGTCTTCATGACAGCGCTTTGTAAGCGTGTCTCGACTATTTATTATCTTTTATTCTTGAGTTTTTGAAATTGTTATTACATACAGTGTCTGTATTATTGTTTACACTGTAATTGTTTGTTGCCAGTTAAGTTGTAATCAAATTTGCTAGTGTTACTCAGTTCTTATACACAGCGAATTATAATTTCCAGCAGCAACCTAATTATTCAAAATGTGCTCTATAATTCAAAAGAATTATTCAAAATGTGTTCTATAATTCAAAAGAGCAACCTGAACCCACGTGGACCCAAATTTCAATTCCTAAAAATAACTAAAATCTCCAAGCAACTTAAGAACATGTTTGGTAAGCAATCTGAAAATAATTTTGAAAATAAGGGATTCAATGAAAACATAATTGTATTTCATGTTTTCATATATGTGTTTGGTAGTAGATTTAGAAATTATATTCCAATTGAAACAATTATTCAAAATATATTCTATAATATATTGATAGATCATGAAATTAATTGTGGTTGCAAAACTAAATATTAAGTTGAATATAAATCATTATTAATTAATTTATGAACAAATTTTTTGTTATAAATTTTCTATAATTATTATTTTATAATATCATCTAATTTATAATATATTATATTAAAGATATTTTAATTTAATAAAAATATATTGAATTTATCATGCAATACTATATTTATTAAAGATTTTATCTTTTTAAATATAATTATGCATTTAAAATTTCAAATTCAAAATCTAGATTAAATCAAAACATAAAAATATGTTGTTTTTAGAATCTTCACTATTTAAATCACAAAATCTAAAAACAGTTCTCGAAAACACATATACCAAACGCATATTCAATAAATTCAATAAATGCAAAAATTTGCCTACCAAAATAGGTCGAGGGTGAGGAATGAAGGGGATCTGATGAGGTTTTGAAGGTATGATTCTCAGGTTTGAGGAAAAGGAGAAATAGTATGAAGAAATGGACACAGAGGAAAAGTTCGATGGCGGTGTAGATCCAAAGGAAGCGAGAAGAAGAAAGCTATGGCCATAAAGCTCACTAGTTGCAGGGGAATCGGCTCCTTTAGTAAACAAAAACTTTAGGGCAAGAAAATAACTTGGAAATTAACAAAGAACGAGAAGGCCACTGGGAAATGTTTAAGCACACAAAATACAAATTCACAGTCCCAAAATTCCTCTAAGACCAACAGAAACCAAGCAAAAAATTAGGCAGAGCAATGAAAAACGAAGAGAAAAAATTCAAACATATAGCGAAAAGAGAAAAAAAGGGTACGAACATTGTTGTTGTTCATAGCTAAAATTCGACCCAAATCGAAAGAACGAACCTTTTGGGATTGAAGGGCAGGGAGTTTGAGAGAGAGGAGTGGTGAGGAACAGAGAGATACGTGGTTCTGTTCTAAAGACTGAAACAGAGAGACGATTGAAGAAGGTGATTGATCGTGGACCATAAAAACAAAATAAGAAATAAGAAATTTTTGCTCGGTTTCCAAAAATTTTTATGTTAATTTTAAAATTAAGGAAGTATTTCTAGGCATCAACGAAGAACAATTCGTTTAGGGGAAAGAGAATGAGAGGGAAGAAGAAGAAAAGAGAAGAACAAAAAAGGAAGAACAGCGGCGGATGGCAGACGGCAGTGGCCATGAAAGGAGGGAGAAGGAAGTGGGAAGAGGAAGAAAAAAATATATATATATAAAATGTTTTTTTTTTAATTTTAATAAATTAAAAAAAAAATATATATATATATATATATATATATATATATATATATATATATTTTATAATAAAAAAATAAATGTCATGTTAGTTTTCCATTAGTAATTAATGAAAAAATTGATGGAGGGATCCAAATGGAATTAAATGTAAACTTCAAAGGTAAATTTATTGAGTTTAAAAACTTAATTACCTAAATGCAACCCAACTCAAATTTTAGGAACCAAAAGTGTACTTTTTCCTTTAAAAAACAATCATTTTGGTTTTTATCATTAAATTTTGTTTAAATTACAAGTTTAGTCTTTAAACCTACAACTTTGTTTCTAATAAAGTTTTAAATAATCTAATATATTTTGAATTTTATATTTTGTGTCTAATATGTTCATAAACTTAAAAAATTAAAAATTAAAAATATATTTTTTTTATTAATTTAATATATATTTATTTTAAAATATATTTTTTTAATAAAAAATCATTACCACGTCAACACCATGAACTAAAATAATGAAAAATGAACAGAGAGACCAAAATGAAACTAAATCCAAAACTCAGAGGTAAAATTGTTAAGTTTAAAAACTCAAAAACCCAAATACAACCAAACTCAAACTTATTAAAAGTGTATTTTTCCCTATGTTCATAAGCTTAAAAAAATGTCTTCTAATTCTCTAACTTTCAATTTTGTGTCTAATAAATTTGTTAATTATAAAAATTATTGAATAGGTCAAGAATCTTTTTTTTTTTTTTTTTTTTTGAGTACAAGAACAAAATGAAACTAAATTGAAAGGAAATGATGTAGACCCATAGATGGTTCCCTATCCCAATAATCATCACCCATCACCCTATGTACCCTTTGTGCCAACTTGTGCGCTTCAAGATTATTTTTCCTGGGAATATGAGAAAAAATAACTCGCTCCCAACTGCTAGCCATCCCTTGCACCTGCTTGACAAAACCTTGAACTTCGGTATTATCATCATCCCGACCATTAATGAGCATAATCCCAAGAAGCGAGTCTGACTCTACTTCTAGAAGGATAGACTTATCATTGATCGAAGCCAAACCATTCAAGATTGCACAAACTTCAAGAATAAATATTGGTCAATTCGTACGAATATACTTATGACCAGCACCAACAATATGGTCGTCCCAGTCTCGTACAATCCAACATATTCTGCCACTCTAACTCTTCAAACACCATGAAGCATCTGTATTAAGTTTCCACCATCCTGATGAAGTGGACTCCATCCATTTGTTTGACCCTGATCAACCATACTCCCTGACCCGATCAAAAGTGGATGTTGTAAGAACTCCTTCATATGGTTTTCTGTAAAGCTAAAAACTTTCTTCTAGTCCAGATCACAAATAATCTATCCATGAATCATCGTATTGTGACATGCCCAAATCTTCAATAGAATTATAAGGAAAACTCCAAAATCCCAATCCGTTCCATTTTCTCGAATCCACACAAAGTAATCCATCACCTCCCATTCATCCTTGAAAGAGAACAAAATTCTTGCATAAGAAAGTAGAAAGTGGTTCCAAAGTTTAGAAGTCAAGAATCTATTAAATACAAAATTGAAAGTTAAAAAACCTATTAGATAAACTTAAAGTTTAGAGACTTATTAAAAAAATTTAAAGTTTAGAAATCTATTAGACATAAATCTGCAAGTTCGAAGACTAAACCTATAATCTAATCTTAAAATTTTTATTCACACTTTAATATCAAACTGGATAAATGTGTCCTAAAATATAAGTTTATCATAGAATGTATATTGAAGCAATACATGAATGTGATATAGATAAAAATAACATTTTTTAAAAATTTATGGACCAAAATAAAATATTTTAAAATATCAAATGGTGGAAGGAGAATGAGTCAAATTTTAATTTCGTATTTAGAAGATTGTATCTATTTTGTAAGCTCTTACAATAAAGAAAGAAAGAAGAAGAAGAAAAAAGAGAGAAACAATAGTGAGATGAAAAAATGGACTAGCCACTCTTGCTATCGCTCCTACACATTAAAAACACAAAAACTATAGAAAGTAGCTACAATTTTCATTTTTTTTAGAGTTAATTTACAATTCATTTTTTTTTCTCTCACATGCATCTAATGATATAAAAATGACAATTACATCCTGCTATAAATAAGTTCCTCCCATAAATAAGTTCCCTCACTAACCGGAATATAGCTCAACTGGTAAAGAAATATACCCTCGACCAAGAATTCAGATGTTCAAATCCTCTCACCCCACGTGTTGAACTCAAAATAAATAAGTTCTCTCAAAAATACAACTGCAGCACAAAAATCACCGTTCTCAATTCATTAGCTGCCACATTCCTCATCTCATCTTCTGTTTTCCCTCTCTTCCAGCTCTCAATATTAGAAGCCACCAGAAAAAGACTGAACCAACAATCCAATCCATTTATGCTTATGTTCTGAAAGTGAGCATAGCTCAGCAGTAATTAGCATGTACTGCTTCTTTAGGGTCGAAAGTTCAAATCCCCATACCCGACATTTGTTGTTTTAAAAAAAAGAAAACAACAACCAACCTCCTGTCTCCTTTTGTCCCACCTTCTTCCTGTTCTTGACCATTGCGGCTCTGCGTGCATTCTTTCGTTGTGCCCTTGAACAATGGAGACAATAAGCAGAAGATAAGTCATTTATCCTCTGCTCTCAATCATCTTCCACAACTGCAGAGACCTAATTTCCAGCCTCCTTTCTTGTCCTCTTCTTCTTGACTGTTACATCTGACCTGCTCTCCTTTATCGCTTCTCGGGACATTAAGACGGTAGCAACAAGCATCGCCAGTGTAATCAATAAGGTAAAATATCATGACCCAAAAGAGTAACTAAAACCAACTGAAATCATGGCAAACAAAGGGAAGCGCTAAACAGATTTTCTCAGTTACTGCATTAGTAACAACTCTTTACTTTATTCAAGTGCTCACGTAAGCAGAACTGTATGGTAGCAAACCACTGTGAACCATATCTTTAAGCACATTGAAAACTGCATCCATGTTGCCTTCTTTATTGTTGATTTCGACGAGTACCTTCGCAAGCTCAGCGTCAGTTATCCTACAGCTTTTCAGTGTGTACTCAAGAAGTTGATTCAACTCTACATCTTTTCCTTCAGCAAATAGTGATTTGGCCAGAGCCATAATAGTCATAGAGTGGGGAACAAATCCAGAACGCAACATTTCCTTGTACAAATTGTATGCCTTTTCAATATTTCCGACTTTACTGTGACCGTGTATAATGACATTATAAACTGCGTCATTGGGTTTGTAATCTTTCTGAAGCATTGACTCAAAAACTCGTTCTGCTTCATTCATTAAACCCTTCATACAGAATCCCTTCATAAGAGCTAAGGCACTCTTGAATTCCAAATTGTTACAGTTATCTATCAGAGTATTATATGTGATTTCATTTGGCACAGACTCTTCATATAATAACTTCAGCAGAAGCCTCTTTGCTTCCTTGGTACGAGCTTGCTTATTTAATCCATTAATAAGCACATTATAGGTAACAATATCAGGTAAAAACCCCTTTTGTATCATCTCATCGTGCAACCTGAGAGCCTTATCTAAATCCCCTTCAGTGCAGTAAGCATTGATCAAGGATGTATAAGTAACTTCATCAGGAGGCAAACCCGCGCTTACCATTTCTTGAAAGAGCTCACAAGCTTCACTGAGTCTTCTCTGCTCACAAAGACCTTGAATTAGCGATGAGTAAGTAACTGCATCAGGAGAAATACCCTTAGCCACCATCTCTACTTTGAGTTGAAAAGCTTTTTCCAGTTCTTGATTTCGACAAAAACCAGAAATTATGGTACTATAGCTCACGACGTCAGGGGTAAAACCTCTCTCTGTCATTTCTTGAAGGACCCCATTGGCGTCTTCCATCCTCCCTAAAATGCAGTGCCCATTAATGAGAGCATTATAAGTCACAATTGTAGGGGTGAATCCATTCTCAACCATTTCTTTCATAATCTGGTAAGCTTGGTTTAGTAATCCCTGCTGAGAAAATCCATCAATCAATGTAGTATAAGTCCTCCCATTTGGACGTAGTCCTCTATCTCGCATCTGGTCCAAAAATTCCATAGCTCTATTCAAATTACCAGCCTTGCACATACTATTAATCAAAGTTGTATAGGTAACAACATTCGGCGACAAACCATTCTTCACCATCTCTGCGTGCAACACAAGTGCTTGATGAAAATTACCTTCCTTACAGTATCCATTTATAAGTGTATTAAAAGTCACCTCATCAGGAACATATCTCCTCTTATTCATTTCCTCAAGGATGTCACTCGTCTCCTTCATTCTTCCTTCTCGACATAACCCATTTATCACCACATTGTATGAAATCAAATTTGGCTCCAAGCCTTTAAATGCCATCGATCTCAATAACCCGAATGCCTCATCGATCTTCCGTAGCTTACAATAAGCATCAATTATTGTATTATAAGTAACCACATTCGGTAGACACCCATTTCTCTCCATTTCACCAAAAAAAGACAAACCCATCTCCAAATTCCCAGCAGTACAGAAACCACGAATCAAAATGTTATATGTATACACATTGGGGGAAACCCCACTTTCCATCATCTCCTTAAAGACCCCCTCCGCAAACTTAACCGACTGTTTCGTCCTAATAACCGCATCCAAAACAGCATTATACGAAAGCACTCCCGGCATAAATCCATGAGACTTAGCTAAATTAACAATGTTCAAAGCCTTATCAATCAAGTTGACGCGAGAACAAGACTTAACTACAAGATCGATTACCGCAGAGCTCGAATTGCAGAGATGATACGAGTCCTTGAGGCATTGAAAGAGTTCGGCGCCAGTCTCATCAGTCGTACTAACCGCCAGTTCCTCGGCGAGAGATTGCGCCGTCTTGTAGAGTTTGAAGCGAGTGAGGACGTGGATGGCGAGGCATTTGCATTGGAAGGAGAAGAATCTCTGGGACCGTGCCCAATCGAGGAATTTGAGGACTAAATTTTGATCGAATTGGGACTTTAGGAGTAAATTAGAGGACGCTTGGGGAGTGAAGTGTGGGGAAAGAAAGGTGAGCTGATCCGGGTGGCGTCGGAGATAGACGATGGCTTTGTCGGCGAGAAGAGCGTCGGCGTGAGAGCAGAGAGTGGAAATTGAGCGGTAACAATGGGGTTTATGGAGGAGCATACTGTAAATGGAGATGGATGAAGGCTAGGGTTTGGGCGGGAATGTGGAAGAAGAAGATGCAGAGCTATTATACGTTTTCCCATCATCACTCAGGAACTAAGTAGATACGAACCTGATTTTTGTCCGGATGACTCAAAATATTAGGTTATTATCGATCTAACACATACGTTCAAAATAAGGATATTTAACCTTTTGCTGATGTCAGTATTCGAGCAAAATGTCCGATTTGCTCTCAGTAACAAAATAATGAGAAAAGAGTAAAAGGAAGAGACCAAACCAGAAAGAGATCGAGAGAAAGAGAAAGCAAACAAGAACGAGATGAAGTGATCAAATGAGAACGAAAACCTCCATTTGCAATTTTCTTCTTCTTCTTTCAACTGACCGAACGAGAATGAGAGTGAGAGGAAGAGAAAGTGTTGGATTTTATAGTAAAATTTTGTGAAAGAAAGTGTTGGTTTGAAACATCAAAAAAATGAATTGATGTTTCATTTATGTTGTTGTTACTTAACTTGAAATTCAAAGGTTTCAAAATAGTTTGAAACATCCAAAAGTGTTGATGTTTCTTTTACAAATTTAACTTAAAAGTTAAATTTGTTAGTTATGTTTGAATTTTTACAAGTAACTATATAATTGAGTACTTTTTTATGTATGTTTCATATTGTTTATATTAATTTTATTTTTGGAGAGTTACTAAGTTGTTAGCCTATAAATAGCAACTTGTTTCTTTATTTGGAGTATCTCATTCCATTTTGGAGTATCTCATTCCAATTGAAGAGTTCTTCTCTCATCTCTTTCTTCTCTTTAATCTTGAGTCAAGTTGAGAGCAATTATCCAAGAGTTCTAACAGACACGAGTAGTTCAAGGTTGCTATTCTATCGGAGTTAGTCGTTGTATCATGCTGAGACGATCGTTGTAGCCTGATTGTAATTCGTGTAGAGCGAATAATTGTCTTCAGGACAACGCTATGTAAGTGTGCCTCAACTGCTTATTATCTTTTATTCTTGAGTTTTGAAATTGTTATTACATACAGTGTTTGTATTATTGTTTACACTGTGATTGTTTGTTGCCAGTTAAGTTGTAATCAAATTTGCTAGTGTTACTCAGTTCTTATATACAGCAAATTATTATTTCCAATAGAAAGCAAACGAGAATGAGAGTGAGAAGACAAACCTGAGACACTGTTGTTGGGGTTAGCTATCGATGTGTTGCTTTTTTCCTCACCGGATATGTTTCCGCCGTCGATCAAGTATGGGCTTGCCGAAGCTTCAAGGTAAGTTGGAGATCAATGTTGGGATTTATGCCATAAAGCTTTGTAATTAATTATTTATTTAATAATTAATAATAATTTTGATTATTTTATTTGCAATATAATATTATCCATGATAGGAAAAATTCAAGGTTATTAGTGTAATCTTGAACAGTATGTGATTGACATATGAGAAGATCATGTTCAAGAAATAACCTATAAGGTCATAGTATATGGATAAGGTTGGGTGCCTTATCCTGATAACACTATTGATACGGCCCACTTTGTAATAGTTACAGATGATTTGATCCAAATCATTTATGTAGAGACATGTGAGTGGGGGTATCTTATACAATGAGTTTGTATAAGACTGGACCACGAAATATTTAATCTCTCTTTATAATTCCGTTAATTGAGAAGATTAATATTTCTCATGATGATCATATGCGGCTTGATCTTAATCCTGAGTGAGTTATGAACTTCTGTCTGTGAGGGCTTGTCCTTTGATTTGCATGGGTGAGAGTGGATTTTGTAGCCGATTTAATGTGCCTACCATTTTGGGGACTTGACCAAATAGGGAGATGAGAACATAATCTCACAAGATGGAATTCACTCCTTTCCATATAGGATAAGTAGATGAGTAGTCCCTTAAGTGTTGATTTCAGGACTTGAACAATGGGGCCCACCCTCTCACTAGCCTGAGAGAGACTTAGTTTATAATTAGATTATAAATAGATTGTTCATTAGAGGATCAGTGGTACTTAAGGTGCAAGATGTAATTATAGGGGTAAAATGGACTTTTGACTCAACTATAATTACAAACAACTCGTGAATGATCGACTTGCATGTAATGATTATATCTATGGACACAACCTATTCTACAGTGCATAATAGTGCAACTCTAAGTCTATAGTAGAGTGACCTATAGTTAATGAATGAAAATTAATTAATTAAAGAGTTTAATTAATTAATTTTGTATCATTGGAGTTTATAATCTGTAGGTTCATAAGGTTCCCTTGCTAGCTCATAGCAACACTAAAAGATCAATTTAGTTGAAAGAAAATTTTGAAATGTTCAAATTAATATTAATTTGAAGTGTTCAAATTAATATTTAATATATTAGATATATTAAATATAAAAGAGGAAAATATCTTTATTGTATTTGATACATTAAATATTAAAATTTGAAATGTTCAAATTTAATATTTAATTTGAAGTGTTCAAATTAATATTTAATATATTAGATATATTAAATATAAAAGAGGAAAATATCTTTATTGTATTTGATACATTAAATATTAAAATTTGAAATGTTCAAATTTAATATTTAATTTGAAGTGTTCAAATTAATATTTAATATATTAGATATATTAAATATAAAAGAAGAAATTATATTTATTGTATTTGATACATTAAATATTAAAATAATTAATGTATATTTGATACATTAAATAAAAGATATTTATAAAATTTGAATAAGATTCAAATAAATAAATATTGTAGTATAAGATATATTATAATATATTAGATATTTTAATTATGACAAAGATTTACCCTTGGTCTCTATAAATAGGACTCTTGGGTTGAGCCATTAGACATAACACATATCTCCTCAATAGATAATTAGAGAATTCTCTCTAGATTTCTTCCTCTCCAATCCCTTGTAGATTTTCTTTCAAGGGGTTCCTACAAGCCTTGGTCCTGTGTTCGAGTCATAGCTAGAAAGATTTTATGGATGAGATAAAGATCCGCCATAAATATCTCCATATTCTCCAAGTAAGTTTGATCAAATGTTTCTGTTACAGGTGGTGAGTCGACACCTGTTGTGCTCGTCGAAGCGAGACAAATGGGAAGGAGAGGAGAATGATGGAGATGATCGAATCAAGGGAAGTTTGTTCAGATTTACACTCGAGGACAAAGGAGTAATTTTTATACCGATGCTAACGTTGGCAAAATGTTATATAACCTTATTTTGAAACTGTGGGTTAGATTGACAATCGACTCATTATTTTGGGTCATCCATACCAAATTCCCAACCTCAAAGTCTAGGGACTAATTGTAATTTAATATTTCTTTTCTTTAAATTACAAGTTTGGTCCATGCCAACAAGAACATAGCTCAACTGGCATAAAATATGAGCTTATGATCAAGAGGTCATAGGTTCGAATCCCCATACCCCCAAATGTTGTTGAACTCAAAAAAAAAATATTACAAGTTTGGTCCCTAAAATTTCATATTTCTTTCTAATAAGTCTCTAAACTTTAAATAGATCCATGGAATTTAAAAATCTCAGCTTTCAATTTTGTGCCCATTTATTAGACACAAGATTGAAAGTTTATGAACTTATACACTTTTTAAAGTTTAGAAATTTATTAGACATAAAATTAAAAGTTGGAAGAACTTATTAAACATTTTTTAAGTTCAGAAACCTATTTGACACAAATCTAAAAGTTTAGATTTGAACTTGAAATTTAACTTCTTTTTTTAAGACGGTTGTGAAATACCTTTTATAGATAGTCTTAAAGAAATTTGCACAAGAGACTTTCAGCAATATATATATAGCACATGATTTAAAAATAGTTAGGAATTTGGAGTTAGGTCTAAATTTATATAATTTGTATTTAGATGATGAAAAAGAATGCATTATACAAAGTTGGATTTTTGTATCTTTGCAAATAAGTAAATAAATTTCTGTAACTTTGCTTTGGATTTTGAGAACATAACATTATAAATGTGAGATAAATGACTCAAACCTTCAATCTATGAAAAAAATTCTTGATGGTTTCAATCTATGAAAAAGATTCGTCTTATTTGTTGACTCATGTTTAGTTTGGCAACGTGTGGATTTGTAATTTTTTTTAAAAGCTAATATGTAACATAAAAAGGTAGATATCATAATTTAAAATTTGTACGACTTTGATTTATGGCCAGAAATAACAAACCTGTTACCTGAAATATGCAAATTTAAATAATAAACAAAAATTTGACCTTTTAAAACCCCCATTTCACCAATCTACTTGTAACCCAAACCCTCCCTCAAGATTTTCAATTTGATAAATGTAATTTAATTTCAACTAGCATAATTGGCAAAAATAACTTTAGGTGGAACTTCCATGCTTTAATGGCTGTTGCTATTTTATTTTGTTTTGTTTTGTTTTTAATGAGAGCTCTAATGGTTTGTGGTTGTTGTTTTGAATATTGTATAGGAATTTTGATCAAAAGCGAAAAAAAAGAAGCATAAAATAACTTTAAAAAAAAAAATCAGTCTTAAGAGCTGAAAGAAAGTGGAGACAAAGATGATTGGAAGTTATGTATTGATAGTCCTTCATGAGTGGCAATGCTATCACACTAAGGAAAAAAATAATAATAATAATAATAAATTACATCTTCATTTATAGTGGAACTTCAAGTCAACATTCTTGGGAAGTTGTCCATAGAGCTTTTGAAATGGTCCAAACAGCTCCCAAAAGAATTGGCTCTGAAAAGTAAGTTCATAAATATGCTCCAAAAATACAATTTCGCTGCTAGCTTCCATGCTTTCTGGTGTTTTAAGGCCCCTTTGGGATAGATCCAACCAATAGCTCTCGTGTATGATGTAACAGAAACAAACTAGTCTGTACTGGAACCATTGACACCGAGATGAGCTAACGGGTTCACGACACCTTTGCTAGCGTTCGACTCGACACACCGTGCAACAACTTGACAAATCCAAGGAAGCTTAGCTTCCCATCAGTGTGTCTGATCCAATCTTGAAGAACGACGTGGAGTGGGATGGCCGGGCCAAGACCAAGTTCCTGCAATATTTGGGAGATGATATAACAAAACCCTTTTGTTACAATTTGGCATCATGAGATTACCAGTTACCACGCATTTCAGGAAAAAGCTTACAAATCTTGCACATATTATGACAGTGAAGGTGGGTTTCAGCTTACAGAAGCAAGTTCTTCTATGACGATTGCCCGATTTCCATTCTTCTCAAAAATTTCGTATGCACAACGAGCATGTTGTTCCCAACGGTCGAGTGCTTCTAGCTGATGGATGCTCAATGCAGCAGCACAGAATTCTTCGAAATCCATTCCTCTGTATTGAAGTGTATTTAACTGTCATGGAAAAAGTCCCTATTTAGAAAGTAGGAATTGTACAAGCTTTGTAAGCATACATAAATACAGCTTATTGCACGGGAAAGGCAGCAAAAAAGTTACATTTGCAAGAAAATCTAGCGTACGGGACTCGTTCATTGCATCGGTTGCATGTTTCGCGAGACCCTGTCCAAAATAAGACGACAATGATAAATTTCCATCATTAATTTCATTTTTGTTTGTGTGCGCGCGTGCGTGTACGTGAGAGAGAGAGCGCCAACCATCTTAATTGTCTCCAAAGTTATAAAACCATTTTTGTTTGGCTCCAACAGTTCAAACTGTTCCTTTAGATAAGAGAGTTCATCTACCGTCAATGTCTTGGATACAGCCTGCAAACAGTACGCATTAAAAGTTATATGGGATGACAAATAAATTTGTAATATTTGAAATCCGACGTATTGTCTGCATAAATAATAGGACCGTGTTGACACTCTCGACTTCTTTTTCCTCCCTCCCTCGTTTTTCAAGTGGCGGTTTCAAAGAAGCAATTATATAACGTATTTTCTTTAGCTTTAGAGAAGAAATATTATACTATTTGTAGAGCCTAATGCAATGATCTATACCTTAATTATCTGCACACAGAAGTTACAAAAATCAAAAGCTAGTAGGTAGGTATTGTTGGTATAAATTATAAATTGTGTCGACAACTGTAACTAATTCATGGCTCTGACAAGATAAAATTGTGAGCGCGAAGCCAATAAAAGCTAAAATTTTCATAATTTAACTAGCACTGTATTGGTCAATTGAAGAAAAAGAAACAGAAAAGAACAGGAAATATTGTTCTTTTAAACTAAGGGAAAAAAAATTCCCTTCCTATAATATTCATGTGAGTACACACCCGTAACGCAGCCTTACGCAAGGACGATGACCGCATATACATTCTCATGAGCTTGAATATTAAGATATCGATAGGAACTTTTGCACCGTTGTGATTCCGGATCCAAGGATGACCTGCAAAGAGATCATTGCAGGAGAGTTGGAACATTAAGCAAGTCAACATCATAAGAGGGGAAGGAAGGAGCTTACTTAATGCTTGTGCAGCAGTCAATCGTTTGCGTGGATCCTTGTTTAGCAAGCGTTTGACGAAGTCCTTTGCTTCAGAAGATAATGAAGGCCATGGACCTTCATCAAAACTTAGATCAGCTTTCAAGACTGCTCGAAAAATTCCTGACTCGGTCCGGGCCCAAAATGGACGGCTACCACATAGAAGAATGTATGCAATCACACCTATACTCCACACATCGGCCTCTGTACCATAAGATCTATGGAGAACTTCGGGTGCCACATAGTATGCACTTCCAACTATGTCGTTAAGTCTTTCATCTATAAGTCGCAACAATTAAATTAACAGCACCATCTAGTATTTGAGAAATCAACAGCAAAAACATGGAAAATAAGACAAACCTGGTTTGACAAAATCTGATAAGCCAAAGTCGATAGCTTTCAACTGGGCGTTCTCGTCTTTAGATGTATACAAGAAGTTCTGGGAAAATTAAAGTATTAGAATATAAAATAAATAAATGAAAATTGCACAATGAAATAAGATCTACATGCGACACATTGGGATCTTCTATCTACAATTGACTACAAAAAAATATGGAAGCAAGACGGATGGAACCTTGATAACAATGATAACACTAGAGAAACAGAGATGAGGGTGGGAAAAACTACACTTCTAGACTTCTTTTATGGGAGAAAATTACTTTAACATTATGAAGAAAGATTGATTACTAGCAAAGAAATCAAAAGTTAACCCTGCAATAACTTACTCGAGCATAAGGAATGGCAACCAAATTTTTTTACTTCTTCGTCAATTGCCGATGGATGAGGAAATATAAAGGATAATTTGCTACTGAATTATGCCAATGAAACATCTAGAATTTAACTAAAATGGAAAACACGTCATAAATAATCAGATTCCATAAGAGGCGCTTTACACATTCTGATATCAAATCAGAGAAACAGTGCAGTTTCTACATTTCCAATTGTTTGGTGGGGCTGGGATATGGGAGGACAGTGAAAAAGCCTCTTGAGTGACTGGTTTTCTTTTCACACAATGCTCTCAAGGTCAATCGAGCTGTTGTGGTTAATTGTAATGTTTCCTAGGACATCTTGTGCCATTACCAGTGAAATGCACTTAAAAAGTTTAGAGAATATGATTAACCTCAGGTTTCAGATCTCGGTGCACAACACCCTGAAGATGACAAAATGCAACAACGGTCAATATCTGAACCATGACAGCTTTTGCATCTTCCTCTGAGTACTTTCCACCTCTAAAGAATATAATTACAATCTCTATTAGAGACAAATAATGAAGTCTAAATGATTAAGAAACCTAAGAGATGTTAATATTGTTACCAAAATTACCACCTTGAAAGTATTCTATCTAGAAGCTCTCCTCCTTCGCACAACCTGAATGTCCACAGAAGTAATTGCAAACATTATAAGTTCAGGATGTTACATGAGTAATGACTATGAGATTGTAAAAATAAAATCTACCGCCTAAACAACATAGGACATTTTGCATGCTTCTAAAGCCGTAGGGCCAATTGAGAATGATATAAGAAAAAAATTTTAAAGTGTGTATATTAATTATATATGCATATCAGGTTACAAGATAAAAGTAAAGTATAAGTAGGTGCTCCAAGCTTACTCCATTACAATGTAGACATTATCATGGTCTTCAAATGCATCGTAAAATTGTACTAGATTAGTGCGTCCGGTCAAGGCCCGCAATATTTTTACTTCCCTTCTCACATCCTCAATTGCAATAGCTGTTGTCATCTGGCAATAACGTAGAGTTAGAAACATTGAATGAACATTATTAAAAAGAAGAAGAAGGAAATTAAATAATCATATAGGCTAAAGATGCTTCTGTTTGCCTAGCATCTCCTTATAACAAGGTAGATTCACCCACCCTTCTGCTCATTAAAGTAATATATGTGTAGAATGAAGATGTCAAATTTAAGCTTTCAAATCAATATTCCTTAAAAGACAAAAAAAAAAAAAAAGGAACAGAAAAGTGGTCTAAAATTGGAAGCAATAGAAGCTAACATTGAAGCACTGAAGTGAATAGTACACCAAACAATAAAAATATCAACGCTCGAATAAAAAGGAGTATTTCAATATCGCTCAGCCTATAAGTTTCACAATCATGATCACACCGAAGCATTAAAAAATAAGCACCAAAGAACATGATGAAAGTAAAGAAAGACATTGGTCAATTTCTAGTAAGGTTCACATATCCATAAATATGGTTTGTGCATAAGTTTAATCCTCTGAATAGAAAAGAAATCGTGAGATAAAATAAGGCCAAAATGCACAAACTCAATTCTGTATAGGATATGCACTCATAAGATCCTAGGTTAGGGGTGTCATTGCAACTAAGCCATTGGCATGTTTACAAAAACACTAAGGTTTCTTAGTTGGAGTACTTCAATATCGATAGCCTTCAAGAGGGCTATGTCTCTCCCACAACCGATCCACTAAGGACTGACTTACTAAAATATGACTCCCATCTCCACAAACCCTACTCCTATTTATATCCAAAACTCTCTAGCTAATTACCAATAATACCTTTACTACTATCCCAAAATACCCCTAATGGTACTCTCACATTGATCTTCCCACTTGCCATCAGACAAGCAAAAATATAACCTGATCGAGCATGTTAGCTATCCACCATCCAACTAAGGGAGCGATTAATGCGCGAGGAAACCTGAACACTGAATAAAAGAATTGCAAATGACAACTCAAAAAAGTCAAGACAGCACAGTGCACACCTAACTCGAGTTTCTACTTAAGGACATCAGAGTATGCCAAAATCACGATTATGGTAACTAAAGCATGAACACCAAACAATTGTAAAATATACATAATTCTTTCACATTTGATGACTCCGAAAATTCAAGAGCACACCAACTCAAGTTTTCATCATTAGGACATCAGAATATGCCAAAATGGCAATACTAGTTACTCAGCAGCAAATAATTGTAAAATATACATAATTCTTTCACGTTTGCAATTTAAGATCCTTAAATATGACAATTACATGTTTGAATTTCTTAGAAGGCCATAATATCATTTGAAAAATCAATTTCAACCTAAATATGCAGCAAACATTTGCCACCTGAACAGAACCCATGTTTTGAAGAAGATAGTGCACATACACAACAAGTATAATGAATTAAAAAAATGAAACCTGTGATGACTACTACTTGACCCATGGAAACCCTTTTTATTAAGATATTACCAGTTCTTGTCAAGGAAGTATTTATCAAAATGCTTTCATCAGTTCAATTCATTAAATTTTATTCCATGAAAAAGAACCCTATACTATATTACAGAAATCTAATAGCCGAAATCGACTCTACTGTCCATCTAATTCCAATAGTAGAAGGGAAACCTGCCTAATGGTTTGGTCCGTTTGAGAAAACTGAAAGGTCGTTCAAGAAGATTAGTGTGACAAGAAACCATTGGAGGGCAAGAACCATCTCAAATATTTTATTTGATCTCTATCAATTTCTTAAGAATGTCACATCTCAAACAGTGAACAGCTCAATTCCGAGAAAATCCGGGAGGAAATTTGGTCTCAAATGGCAAGTTTAATATTATTTCTTGTGCAAAACATTGCAGGATTGTCGTCTAAAGAAACATATAATATCCCCTTGATTGTGTTTGGAACAGTAGAAAACCAAAAATGGGCTCCTCTGGTGGGCCCAGATAATTCTCATCGTTGACTCCAAAGGAAAGAAAAGCCATATAAGCTAACCCCTTTACGCGTCTGCCACTTGAAATCCCAATTGCAGAAGAAGTATTCAAGATAAAGTAAGGTTATATTTAATTGCCTAAATTTGTCAATCAACCAGAATCGTTAAACACTTTCCTATGTGAACATGATCTTTTAATGGAAAACAACACAATTAGACACGAAGAGGAAAATTCAAAACCAAACTCTATATTTTAACAGAAAGATCAAGCGAGCAGGGCAAATCTCGAGAAACTCTGCCTACTATTTGCAGATTTAGAGACGCGTGGAGAAGAGGCTCGGCCAGAATTAACTTCTCCAAGGAGAAAACCAAATGGGTTATGATTCAAATAAGATCCTATACCAAAATTAGTAGTACCCACCAATTTTTGTACAGAATTAGCTTTCGTTTTAAGGAACTATACACCCAAATTTGCAGGAATTTGAAAGAAAGTGGGAAATTCAAAATTGAAATTGCACTAACCTTAGCTTTAGGAATAACTTTAACAGCGACCTGTTGACCCTTAAGTTCGCCTTTCTTGAACCTCGCAGAACAAGTATACCCAAAATGCCCTCTACCCACCTCCTCCCCAACCTCCAATCGACTCGTGAGCTCTTTCGAGAACCCAAATCTCTTATCCAACTCGATCCCACCTTCCTCATCGCCTTCCTCCGGAATCGCCGCCGTGGAACCCGCCTTCTTCCCAAGCCGCCGCGCTAGCACCGCCCTAATATGCTTCGCCGGAGAAGGAGGAGCAAACGAGCGCCGGAAGAACCTACCAGGAGTAGAGCTAGCACTCTCAGTCCCACCCCCCGGCAACGGCGATTTCTGGTTCTTCTTCTTCAAAAAATAGTGCGCAGGACTGGGGCTGTAAAACGGAAAGAACGGCGACTGTTTCCCGGCGACGAGATCATCTTTCCGGTGAGGAGTGGGAGCCGATTTGGGAGTCTGAGACGGATCAATTCGCCCATCTGGGTCTCTCGGAGCGTACGGATTCGGCTTCGGCGGTGGCTTTGAAGTACATATACCCATGGCAAAACTTCAAATCAGTGAAATCACCGATCAGCGAAGAACCCCTTTAGGCTGTTACTGCTCTGTGAACGAGAAGGGTAAACCAACGGCATAGTATGAGCAAACTTGAAGGGTTTTGGAAGAGGAGAGAGAAAAAATGGAGGGTTCTTAAAGAGAAGAAGAAAGGGATTTTGTTGCAGAGATTTTGAGAGAAGAAGGAAAAGGATTAAGGGAAAAAAGAAGAGTGGAGGATGAACTGAAAGAACTGATGGAGTGAGCCATCTAGCTGTACATCTTCATAGCTAACTGGCCACGTGTCAGGCACATGATATATATATATTTTTCACTTCTATTTTAATTTTATTTTATTGGTTTTTTTCAAGTGTCCAAATATTTCCTACCAAAAATTTTAAAACTCGTAGTTAATGACACCACCTTCTTATATCTAACCAACGTGTCATAATTGGATTATTAATTTAATTTCTATATTATCTAGGAGACTAGGATTTAAAAAATAATAAGAAGTCTTTTTTTTTTTTATCGTTTGTATTTGGATGGGTGGGTAATTTTAACCTAAAATTTTAATCTTATTCTTAGTTGAATTGAGTGATAGGAAATGGCAATTTTGCTTGTCTTAAGTTAAAAATTGTACTAAAAAATTCAAATTTTAAGTTTTTTTTTTCCTTTAATTTGTCTCTCAATTTTCAAGTTTGAAATATTAGATATAGAAGTTAAAAGGTAAATTTTGTCTCTCTCTATGAAAATTTCTAGCTCTGTGTCTGGATACTCTAGATAAGTTTTCAGGTCATAAAAAGTTTATGGCTAATTTTGGACACTTTTGTGGCTAGATGAACATATTTATAGGTAATAACTATTTTAGCTATGTTGAGTTTTTTTTTTTCTTTTTAGATTAAACCTCAAATCCCATAAAAAAATTAATAATATTTTATCTACTGAGCTATGCTCGGATTTGTATGTTGGATGTTTATGAATATGGTTTGGGTATTTTGATTTTGAGTTTGGAATTTTTTTAGGTATGGTAAGGTAAAAATACTTTTACGCTTGGGTTTGGGCATTTTATTTTACTTTGTTTTGAACTTTTTAGGTAAACTATCTTGGGTGGGGGGGGGGGGGGGGGGGGGGACTAGCAATCATTGAAGCAAGGGAAAAAGTAAAGAAACTTTAGAGAATTGTGTTCAAACCTCATGTTATCAACTTCCTAAAATATTAAAAGCGTACAAGTTTCTTGATAACAAAATATTGTAAGGCTAGACGTTTGTCTATGAGATTAATAGACGTGTTTATAGGATAAATCATATTTTATTGGTTGGTTCATCATATTTTTTTAATTTAATTTTTAGGATGAATTAAGTTTACCACTTATTCAAATTTAATGTTTAAATTAATGAAATTAAGGCTCCATTTGATAACCATTTAGTTTTTGGTCTTTGATTTTTGAAAATTGTGATTGTTTTTTCACAATTTTCCTATAATGGTTTTCATCTTCTCTACAATGGTTTCCATCTTTGTTAAGGAAACATTTGAATTTATAACAACAATCTAAAAACAAAATAAGTTCTTAAAAACTACGTTTTTTAGTTTTTAAAACTTTGCTTGATTTTTGAAAAGATATGTAAAAAATAGATAAGAAAACATATAAATCCATAAGTGGAAGTAGTATTTATAGGTTTAATTTTCAATAATTAAAAATTAAATAGTTATCAAATGGACCTAAAATTTTATAATTTAATTTTGAGGATAAATTTAATATTTTAATTAATGAAATTAAAAATTTAAAGATTGAAATGGACCTAGGGTGCAAAATAATTCTGTTCCCTAAAAATTATGAATATTTAATGCATTTATTTGGGGATGGTTAGGAAGGCAAAATAATAGAGGCAGACTAGATTAGAGATGGGTGAGCATGGTCCCAATCACAAAGGACAGGACAATATTGTACTTTGCAACCTAGTTATAAATTTGTCCATAATTATAAAAAAAATTATTTATTTTATATTAATAATTGGGGTTCAAATATCTTGGTTTAGGGTTTGAGTGGACCCCACCAATAGACAACTAGAGTTAATGTAGAATTTTAAAAATATGATTTTATATTATATTAATGGCTTTTATATATTATATGAGTTTTAAAAAATACTTGTTATTGAAATGGTGTCTTGAAATTCTTTGGGATTTGGCTTTATGTTTGAGAGAATTGGGTTAGAAAAACAAAGTTTCAAGCATTAAATGTGAGTTGGATTAAAATTTGGGGAATTTTTTTTACTTATTATTTGGGTAGAATTTGAAACCTTGATTCTTAAGTTTTTTTTTCTACAATATGTGGGACGAGAGATTTGAATCTTTGACCTCTTGATCGATGGTACATATTTTATGCCGGTTGGTAGTTGAGTTATGCTCATATTAACCCTTAATTTTTAAGTTAGGTGTATAATGTATTGATGAATTGAACTCTAATTAAAAAAAAAAATTACTCATATCTATTTATAGTGAGAGAAAATTTGTCACATTAGACATTAGTTGCTCTTTAGTATTTTATATAAAATAATGTACTTTTGACCATGTGTTTTTTTTTTTTTTTTTTAATGAAACTCTTTAATATTTTAATTCAAATATTCTATTGGAAATAAGAAAATATTATTAGTTTAAGTAAGTATACAAAAATAATTTCATTATGTACAAACCTTAGATTTAATGTTCTCACATGTCTATTACATGATGATCTGAATCAAGAATTTACCATCTAAAAAATAAGTTTTCACTATATGATTTAATTTAAACTCCCGACTTAAGCATAAGATCGAGCCTATCAACCAACAAGAGCATAACTCGACTGACATGAAGTATATGCTTATGGTCAAGAGGTCATAGGTTCGAATTCTCCACTCTCAAATATTGTTGAATTAGAAGAAGAAGAAAAAAAAAAGATCGATTCCATTAAATACAGTCCATTAATAGTATTTAATTTAAGTTATTTGTATCATTTTTTGATCTAACGATCATTTTCATAAAAAGAGCAAAATCCATGCCTTTGTATTTTCAAATGATGTTATTCAACTTTTTGTTAGTTTGAAATATATTAATTAAATTAGTTCAAATTTAGTCTTTTAGAAGTCTGCTATATAAAATAAGTTATCTTTTATTACTGCTGACCTAAACAAGTCCCTTTCAACACCTTCTTTTTTCTTTAACTTGTCAAATAGTTTCAAATAATTCAAATAAACTAAGCAATAATATAACTTAAAGCATTTCATTTATATTGACATTTTTCAATTGTCCTTGATTTTTATAAAGAAGCAATTTGGATGAATAAAAATATGTTCCTATGTATTTTTTGATTTTTCAAATTCAAACATTTAAATTCAAAATTTTCTTTTATGACTTTTACTTTCTTGTTTATTATTTTTGACAAAAAAAAAGGTTCTTAATCATAACGTAAAAAAGGTTCTTAATCATAATGTCTTTTTTTTATTATTATTTTTAAAATTTTAGTTGAAATTTAAAAAATAAAAATAAAAATAAAAATTATCTTTTTAGCTTATGAAATTTTGCTAAAATTTTGAAACAAATATAAACCACATATAAAGAAAATCAATGATAAATAAGCTTGGTCTATAAAAACAAAGATTAATAAAATAGTTTATCTAATATGTTAGTATGAGTGTACGAAATAATAATAATAATAATATATTAGTATAAGTTTCTTTGGAAACTATTTTAAGAAATGTATTCTATTTGTTAGAACAAAAATCCAAAAAAAACCTTTATTTCTTTATTATTTTTGTAGTACAATTCTTTATTTTTTCTTTAATGTGTGGTTTTATGAATAATCCATTTTAAAAAAATAGATGAATTTTATTGTTTCTTATGAATTTGTGAGTAATAATTTTAATATATGTAACACACGCACTTTTATAAGTCATTTAATTATGATTTATAGAAACAAAACAATAAGTCCCATGTAATAACCAGTTAGGGTTGTTTGGGACGCTAAGTTAATTGTATCTGTGGATTATAATAATATGTAAAGTTATATAATTTGTGTTTATGATACATAGTTATTTAGTCTAGATTAGAGTACTCCACAGACTATTATAATTCAGATTATTATAACTCATTCAAACAGTCCTTTAGTTTTAAAATTTGTGCTTTAATTTCTCATCATTTTTGTACAGTAGGTTTCATCTTTCTTAAGAAAACATTTGAATTCTTAGCTAAATTCCAAAAACAAAAACAAGTTTTTGAAAACTATATATTTTTTTTTAGTTTTCAAAACTTAGCTTGATCTTTTAAAATATATGTAAAAAGTATATCACAAAACAAAGAAATCTATGGATAAAAATAGTATTTATAGGCTTAATTTTCAAAAATCAAATGGTTATCAAACGAAACTAAGTTATTTCACGATTAAAGTTAAATCATAAGTTTTATATTTGAAATAAATTCATTAAAAATCATTTTCAAATGTCTGCTCCTCCTAGATGGGAATGGGATATGTAATTGTTTTTAGTTACACTCATTCAATGCTTACTCTACAAGTCTCTTTCAAGTCTCGATTTTGCCTCTCAATCTAATCCAAATAAAACTATCCATTTTTAAAAATATTTTTCACCGTGTCATAATATTTATGACAACTAATAACAAAATATCGAGAAAAATAACTCACATTTAAGATTGTTTGAAGTGTGAATTATAATAGTATGTGCAGTACTCTGCACTCCAAACACAGATTATTATAATTCAGACTAAATAACTTAGCATCATAAACATAAATTATATAAATCCACAGACTATTATAACTCAAACTATTATAACCCACTCAGCGCCTCAAACAATCCCCTTAATGTAATGTAATTTGGATGACATTACTTCAATTACGTTTTTTAATATATTAATATGGACATGAACTAAAGTTATATATTTTGTTTTAAGTTCAACAAGCAATGGTAGAGGGAATTTGAACCTCCAACCTTCAAAGAGAGTGTCTTGATTAGTTGAACTATACTTAGGTCTGTATATTAGTCATATAAAACTAGCTAAAGTGGGGTATTTGAAAAAAATAATTTTTTTTTGTTAAATTACAAGTTTAGGGTTTATGTTTGTATCTATTTGGTTCCTAAACTTTAGAAAGAGTCTAATAGGTCCATGCACTTTCAACTTTGTTTTTAATAGATCCCTAAATTTAAAAAATGTTTAATAAGTCTCTAAACTTTTAATTTTGTGTCTAACATATCCCTAAGATACTCAAATTTTTGAAAAATTAACTAATCTATTGGATATAAAATTGAATTTTTATGTCTAATGAAGATACTAAACCTTCAATTTTGTATCTAGTAGGTTCGTGAATTTTTAAAGATATCGAATAGGTCAAGGACTTATTAGACACATAACTGAAAATTATAAAGTTTAGAGATCTATTAGACAACTTTTAAAATTTAGGGACCAAACAGACACAAAATTTAAAGTTCAAGGACTAAACTTATAATTTAACTTTTTTTTTTAGAAATTACACCCAAAGTAGCTCCATAATATGAATTTTGTAATTAAAATAAAAAAAAAAATCAGATTTTCATGTCCAAATTATTAAGTCTTGCATCATAATTATATTTGATTTTATCCAGCATCAATTTCATTTACTTTTGTGATTATTAATTTTTCATTTTATATATATATGTAATATGTTTTTGCCCCCACATGAAATGTTGAGAAATATCCCAACAAAAACATAGGGGGATAGTTTATGGGTCATAATTGTGTTTCTTAGTCTCTTATGTGAAGACATACCACAGATGATCCCAACCACTTCTGTTTTTATCTTATCTTTCATTATTTTCTTTTCAAATTAAAGTATACTTTTGTATCTTTATATACTTTCACTTTATGCAATTTTTCAATTTTGTACCCGTATTTAATTTATTAATTTTAATAGTTCTTTTGTTTTAATTGGTGATCGAATACTATTGATTGTTTTAACACTAAGCTAGTCTATGTTGATTTTTCACTACGATCCTGTTTATATAATGAGAACGAGAATTGATAATAAATTTAAATGAAAAAAAAAATTATAGAATTGAAATATACGAATTTCAATTATGCAAGACCCACGAAAAATTAGAGACTTAAAAAAGTATTGAGAAAAAATAAAGAAAATGTAGTCAACCAAATTTAGGAACGCGAATGAATTCTAGCCTTTTGTTTAGAGGAATTCTCATTCCTCTAAAATCAATGATTTGATTAAGGGGCGTTTGGCCCCCAACTTGAGTTGAGTTAAGTTGGATTATAAACTTTGTTGTTGCCAAATTTTGGACAGGAGAAATATCATCTGACCTTCACGTGACAGCAACGGTGAATTTGTATTATTGGGAGAAGAACGCGGCCTGCAAGACAAGAAAAACCTGGACACTGGTGTAGTTTAGGCCACACAGACTCCGATGCTTACGTCAGAGAGGGTTTAGAGAGAATTTAGGAGTTCTAGAGTTTTGGAGATTGGGATAAACTTACATTGTTCTCCTCTCAAGGGAGAGCTTAAATACCTTCCTTCCTAGGGTTTCGTGGGTTTTCATCTTCGAATGGGGAATGAAATGATCGAATAAGGCTGGATTGGGAGTACACGAGCCATGAGGGATTAAGGCAAGGCCCAAAGGTAGGCCTTTCCATGTGGTTGGTCTCGGCCAGGCAGACCACGAGCTTAGGCTTTGGCCTAAGCCCGTTTCTTTGTCTCTTTGTGTTTTGTCGATCCTCTTTTCATTTCTGCCTGTTTTGACTTCGTATTGGGCTTATTTCCTCGTTTGGCCCTTTATTATAGCCTTTTAGCCAGGTCATTCTTGTTGGTCAAATTTCACCCATAACATTAGCCCTTACTCCCTAGTTAGGATTCAAGATTAGGAGCGTGTGAAATAATTGCATGGAGCCTAACTTGGGAGTAACCTATTAATTTTTGGAGTCATTTGTGACATTTCGAGATCTGCCTCGAATTTTCTCTAGTTATTGTTGTCCATCTTTGTGAGGATATTCAGTCTCATAGATTGTCGATTTCTCCATTTTTTCGTAGGAATTTTAGGGTTCTGTGACGCTTATCTTGTGTCTCAATTTCTCCATTTTCCTATAGGAATTTTAGGGTTTCATAATACTTATCTTACGTCTCAAATCAACTCTATGATTTCCATCTAATCTAATAGGTCGGTCTCTTCCTGGTGGGTAAGATTCTTCTCTGGATGTGTGTTTATCCACATCCTGGAGAAATTTTAGGGCTCCAAGGTTCTCCTTGAATCTTCCCAAGATTGTTGTCCAACTCCGTAGGGAATAGGGGCTAAAACTCTCCTTTGGATTCGCGATCTGTGCCATTTTCCTAGAGATAATATGTAAATTCGAGGACGTCCTCAAATTTAAGTGGGATTGTCATCAAACCCCGTAGGGACTATTATGGACTTCCCGACCTCTTTAAGAGGAAATTTTGGCCATCTAGTAGCCATGTAGCGTCATAATCTCCTGCTTGAGGGAATTCTTGGCTATTCAATAGCCTCATAGCTTCTCGCTTTTCGTAAGCATTTTTTGAACAATTGTAGCTTCATTTCAGGTAGATACAATGAGATCAGAAGAGGAAATAGGCCATGGAGTGAGAGTCGGGGATAAAATGCCAGTCTGGTTAGCCTTGGTTCAGCCGAGGCTGAGTCCTCCTTGGCACTTCTGCTGCATGTGCCAGGTTCTCCTTGGTCTTACCATCGTTTTCGTCATGATTCTTGAATTCTTCTGGGAGTCAACTTGTCTCAAACAGTTGGAGTTATCTCATAAATTGTTATGAATTATGGACAACATATGGTGACGAGAGTCTGCTCGCAACGCATGTTTTCATGTCTCTCTACATTTTAAGCCATAATTCATCCTTTTGGTCGTTTCTTGTACTATTTGAGCTCTTCCTGTGGCAAACTGATTGATTGACTGAGTTTGGTTCATGGTTAGAAGAATAAATGGTTTTTTGTAAGTGGAAATTGCTTAACCTGTGGGCCCCAAAATTTTGTTTATGCAATTTCCATGAAGTTTAGAGATTATGGTGAGTTACTCTCTTTATTCTCCCTTTTTTTTTGGAAACTGCTTTTATAAATCTTTATCTAACCATATTATGTTTTCTTCTCTTAAGTTCTCATTAAGTTTCGTCGTTCTGGTGCTGCTCGAGCATTGGTAAGAGCTGTGAGGAGTTTGGAAGCTCCAACTCATCTTGGTCTTTCTCTCGTTTGTCAAGAGAATATAGTCAAAATCGTTTTTGCCTCACCCCTATTCCAAAAGGTTGGATTTAACCTCAGATTCTTCTATTGACTTCTGTGCTAGAAATAGCTCGTCCTTGTCCTATGAGGTCGGCCTCATCCCCTCTGCTCCAGTTTCTGATTCGTGCGTTTTCTATAACTCACGATTTTGTCACTTCTATTTTTCAAATATGCTTCCACGATTTGCTTCTTTTAAGAAAAATCCATATGCTTTCCTAAAGTCAAATAATTATAATGGGAGTGGAGGAGCTGATATGAATGAGGGTTAGTCTATTTTCTGTTTTGTATTTTGCTTGTCCCCTTCTATCTTTTTAATGTAAGACTTTACTTTTTTATTCAATGAAATTTTAATTTCTATTCATCGTCCTTGTTTCTCTTTAATGAATTTTACTTCAAAGAGACGAACTCTGACAAATAGAATTACTTAAATCTTACTAAACAAGATAAATTGCTAAAACAAATTTTTTTTTTTAAAAAAAAAAAGGGTCCCTCACTCATGAACCCATACCACAAAATCAAGAGAAATGACTTACTTGCAATTGAGATGAACTTTGCAACTTGGTCCGTCTCGGCCTCGACTTCTCTGAAATTATTGACTTTTCTGGCTTGTTTTGCATAGCTTCTGCCTTTTGTTCAATTAGAGAGACATATCCCTTTAGTAGCTTATTTGCTTTTTGTTTAATAGGGAGGCATATCTCCTTAGTAGCCTCCTACTCAAGTAGGAGTTTGTTGTGATGAATTCATGCTTGAGTATAGTTGTGCAATAAACTACTATGGTATCTCAATATGCAGTTCCTAGAATGACATTTTATACTTTGTGCTCTTTTTGGATTTGGTTGAACCGAGCTCAATATGTAATTTTCTGACTTGGGTTCATGCTTAGGACACACCAAGGAAGAGTTTAGTTGACCTCGGCCTCAGCATCTTCGGCCTTGGCAGAGGTGGTTACATGTACTCTCTGCCCGTGATGTGACTTGTCCAATGTAGAAGTAAGTTTGGAGAACATATTGATAGCATTAAGGTCACCTTGGCCTCGACCTCCTTGAGCACAATTGAGGTGTCCACCTGAGCCTTTCTGCCTTTAATTTTATCCTTTGTTGTACCGTTGCATGAAGATAATTGATTTGGAATTATATAGGAGCAAGTTGGTACAACCCCCCCACTTATTGTGCCAAACTCTTGCTTTAAAGATTGCATGGAACTTTCTTGATGTTGGTCTTCTCTTTGCAAAACAACTTGGTTTCTTTCAATTAGGTTCCTTAGTTGACTTTTGCCTTTTGCTTCAGCCTTAGTGAGTACTAAACTAGAAGTCATGTTATCTAAATGAACTGAGTACACACCTTTGGATTTATGTTCAATCTAAGCTTTTAATCTCTCGGGGTTGTATGTGATTTCTTCATGAGTTTTCTCCTCTTCTTTAGAAGAGGTTGGTTCAAGTGGGATTCGGCCTCTGGTTGGCCTTAGTTTTGGCCACTGGTCGACTTTGTGAGACTACTAGAGTTTCCTTTGGTTGGTTGTTTTCAATTTATCCTTGGAACGTTCTTCCTCTGGATGAGGCTGAGGTGATCTTATCATTGGAGGGAGGATCGTGGGAATATGGAATGTTTGTTCCCAGTTGAATGCTCGCCTCTTCCTTTGACCAATGTATTAAATGAGTCTTTTGTCTTGCAGTCTAGCTGCTATGGATCAAAGGAGTCTTCATCTTCGACCTAGGGTCAGCCTCGGCCTCTTTGACTTTAGCCTTGATCTCATTGTACGTCTGATCCTATCATCTTGGCATTCCAAGGATTTGTATGAAGCTATGATCGCAAGGTTAGATCGACCTTCATCTTTGGCCTAGGGTTGGCCTCGGCCTCGGCTTATAGCTTCCCTTCACGTTGATCAAGGTCGGCCTCGCCCAATAGCTTCTTCTTCATGTAGATCAAACTTTGCAAGTCTGATGTCACTTCGTTATTCCGTGCGATCGTCACTTCTTTTTCACCTGTTCAGCCTCAACCATCAGATTGCGAGATGACCTACACTACGGATTTTAGCTTCCATGCCTTACTCACCAGACTTTTGGCCATGGGCTAACGAGGTTTGTCGTTTTCTCCGAGGATCAACTTCATAGTTGGTATTTGGGTATGGGATTTGGACTCTCCCGTACCCTCAACAACCTTTACTTTTCCTTTTCTCAAGTCTAGAACCAAAGGTGGTTATTCTTATTGCAATCCTTCAGGCCCGCACTGTCATGTAGCTTGAACGATCTGGTCGGCATGGGCCTCGACCTTTTCTAATCAGCCTCGGGCTCTGAGGTCGAGGAGGCCTGTTCTTTTGCTTTCGTAGCAAGCAACAGTCCTGATCAAAACCGTCTACCTTCTCGTTCCAATGCTTGTTTTTCGGCATTCTACTCATCTCTTTTGGAAGATAGACTCAAGCACAAGGTTTTCCAAGCAAGTGTTGTCGTTTTCCATGGATAGCGCCAACTATTGTTGCCAAATTTTGGACCGGAGAAATTTTACATGCCCTCCACATGACACCGACGGTGAATTTGTATTCTTGAGAAAGAAGGCGGCTTGCAAGACAAGAAAAACCTAGATACCAGTGTGGTGTAAGCCACACAGGCTCCGCTGCTTAAGTCAAAGAGGTTTTATAGACAGCTTAAATAACTTCTTTCCTAGGGTTTTCGTCTTCGAATGGGAACTGAAAGGACCGAATGGGGCTGGACCGGGGGTACATGGGCCATGAGGGACCAAGGTAAGGCACAAAGGTAGGCCTTGCCATGTGGTTGGACTCGACCTGGCCAACCACGTGCTTGGGCTTCGACCCAAGCCTGTTTGTTCGTCCCTTTGTGTTCTGTGTCAGCCCTCTTTCGATTTCGGCCTGTTTTGACTTCGTATTGGACTTATTTCCTTGTTTGGCCCTTTATTGTAGCCTTTTAGCCAACTCATTCTTGTTAGTCTAATTTCACCCAAAACAAACTCAACTCATCGTTTGGCCCATGGAGAAATTAACTCCCCATAACAGAACTCAACTCTACCGACTTGCTACAGTGTTAGGATATTAACTCCACCAACTTGTATAATAACCTTATTAACATATTTTATCACCACTTCTCCAACGACCGACGGCCACTGCTCGGCCACTGCTGGCAACCAGTGGCCACCTCCTACGACCTTGTTGGATGACTGGCAGCCACCTTCGATAACCGACAACCACCGCCGGTGACCTTCTCAGATTACCACTACCGACTATTGGCCTCTATATCCGGCAACTAGTGTTCACTGCCTACGACCGTCTCCGACGACTATCGCCGACAACAATTTCCAGTGACCGACAACACTTCCATGGTTCAAAATAATATGAAATGCACATGTACTTAGTTGGTATGACTCTCTGCTCCAACAATCTTTCTTTAGACTTATGAACTCAACCCATTGTTGGCCATTACTTATATTTTGTGAACCATAATTATGTTTTGTGAATCATGTAAATAGACCCTTGATGACCTAATAATATTTTGTGAATATTCTACTCCTACTTGACACTAATGTTGAAATATATTGTCGTTTTCTTGTCATCTTAAAAAAGTAAAATACTAGCATTCTCTTTTCCAAAGATTTTCAATTTAGTACATGTGTTTAAACTAATGTAAACAAACAATGTTCCTTTGCAAAAAAATAAAAATAAAAATAAATAAATAATGGTCAGCGTGTTTTTAAAAAAAACTCCCTCATAATGAAGACCGTAATTGAAAAAAATCATAATAAGGTCCTCAAATAACAATTATTGTTATAAAGAATGCAACATTTGATTTCTATAAATTGAAAGAAGTTCAATGTGCGCAGAAAGAAAAAACAAAACTACACTGCCTATAGTTTGGAAGAAGTCAATTTCTAAAAAAAGAAAGATAAAGAATTATGTTTTTTTTTAAAGATCAATATTGAAATATATTATTTTTTTGAAGTGGACATCTAAATTCAATGTTAGGAAGTTGAGAAAATATGTTTCTAGATGAATGATTGGAAAAAATAAAAATAAAGAAAACAAAAACAGTTAGCTAAAAATCAGCCTATTTCGAGTTACAAAAAATTGCATCAAATACTCCTGACAACTCAACTCAACTATGCACTTCAAACACATACTTTCTGACTAAACTCAACCCAACTTTGCATCCCAAACACAAACTTTTAAACTCACTGATAAACGAACTCTGCCCAACTCCACTCAACTTTGCATACCAAACGCCCCTTACGTGATTTTGGAGTGGTAATGGAGATGTCGGAGAATGTTTTTAGTCCCTTCATTTTTATTTTCATTTTCATTTTTAATTTTAATGATAGATAAATAAAATAGGCAAAATTGAAAATTTTAAAGGTACAACTATGATATTTACATACAAAAAAAAAATGAAGATGAAGTATATCAATTTAGCCATCAATTTAAATATTGCTCAATTTATCGAGGCATTATGCTTAATGATCAAAAGTGTAAATCTCCACTCTCACTCTCTTGTTTAACTAAAAAAAAACATAGTTCTGTGGTTAAGACATCGATATTCTCTTGAGGTTGAAGGTTTGAATTTACACCCTACAATTGTAATACTATAGAAAAAAAAGGGAAAAAAATAATTTAGCTCTACGTTTATTGAATCATTTAATAAATTCTACATTAAATATTAACAATGTAGTAAACATAGAAGGTTAGATTACAAGTTTAGTCCCTTACAACTTGTATCTAATAAATATTAAAATTTAAAAGTATCTAATAGATTCCTCAACTTTTAATTTTGTGTCTAATCGATTCCTTAAGTTTAAAAGTGTCTGATAAATCTATGAACTTTCAATCTTGTGTCTAATAGATCACTGGCACATTTGACATTTTTTAAAATTGAAGAATCTTTTAAACATAAAGCTAGATTTTGTGTCTAATAGGAACCCTAAAACTTTCATTTTTTATTCTAATTGGTTTGTGAGTTTTTTTTTTAAAATGTTAAATTACAAATTTAGGGCCTGTTTGGTATGCAATCCAGATTCTGTTTTATGTTTTCAGATTCACTGAGTTCAGTGAATATGCGTTTGGCAGACTTGTTTTCGAAAACTGTTTCCGGATTCTGTGATCCAAATAGTGAAAATTCTGAAAACAACTTTTTTATGTTTTCATTGTATCCAGATTTTGAATTTGAAAATTTAAAATGCAGAATTACATTAGAAAATACCAAAACTTTAATAAATATAGTTTTTGATGTTATAAACTCAATTTATTTTTGTTAAATTAAAATATGTATAATTTGATATATTATAAATTATATGATATTGTAAAATAATAATTGTACAAGTTTTATAATAAAAATCATGTTCATAAATTAATTAATAATGGATTATATTCAATCTAATATTTAGTTTTGCAACTACAACTAGTTAATGGTCTATAAATATATTATAGAACACATTTTGAACAATTATTTAAATTGGAATCTAATTTCTAAATCTGCTACCAAACACATATCTGAAAACATGAAATACAACTCTGTTTTCATTGAATCCCTTGTTTTCAAAATTCTGTTTTCAAATTGCATACCAAACAGGCCCGTTTCTAAACTTTGAAGTTTGTCTCTAATAGGTCCCTTAACTCTCAATTTTATTTTTGATAGGTCCATAAATTTCAAAAGTATTTAATAGATCCCTAAACTTTCAATTTTATGTCTAATAGGTCCTAAACGTATTTGACATCTTTTAATGTTAACAAATCTATTAGACATAGAATTCAATTTTGTATACATAGACTTGTGAATTTTAAAAAATGTCAAATAGATCCTTGAAAGTTTAAGGACCTATTCGACATAAAATTGAAAGTTTATGGTAAACTGAAAGTTTATTGATCTATTAGACACAAAATTGAAAGTTCAATGGTCCTATTAGCAACTTATTAAAGTTTAGGAACCTATTAGACATAAACCCAAAAGTTCATATACAAAAAATGTAATTTAACCTCTTTATATTAAAATGTCGAATACTTCAATGATTTATTAGACACAAAATAAAAAATTTAAGGATCTATAAGATACAAGATTGAAAGTTTAGAGACTTGTTAGACACTCAAGACCTATTAAACACAAACTTGAAAGTTTATTGACTAAAATTAGAGAAAAAAATTATTTTTTACTCGTAAACTTGTCAAGTTGTATCAATTTTTACTCTAAATTTTCAATTTCATCAAATTGCACCTCAAACTTATTTATGTGTTGAATTTTAATCTTAAATTTAAAAAAAAAATGATGCAATTTTCCCCTTCTAATAAGTTGTTGTTCTAAATATCGTTAAAAAAAGTATTCTCATATGCGCTCAATGAATTATAAAATATATGTATGGTACAAATTTGATAGAATTTAAAAAAAAAAGATATTAGAGCTAACCTTTTGTTAAAATTTGTGAATTCTAGCAAAGTTATTCAATAATTAATTTGTGCTAAACTTAATATTGTTGAAATTAGTGAGTTTATGGAGAATTGTGCATTACTTTTTGTTAAAGTTAATGAGTGAATTAGTGAAAATTGAACAATAGGTAGAATTGCAACACTTACCTAAGTTTAGAGTCTAATTTAAAAAAATTTAAAATTTAAGAAGAAAATTGATATAAGCTTGGCAGGTTTAAGAGTAAAAGTTGACTTCTTCTCCTAAAATTACTTTAAAAGTATCTCCATCAATATTTTCTTATCCACAATGCATGTACGGATCTCAAGGCCAGGAAAGGAAAAAGTTCGCAGAATTCGCCCACATGCATACAAATCTCTTTTTTATACGTTACTCGGATTTTATTATTGTTTTTTAATATATTATAGTTTTCTTTTTTTAGGAAAAAAACGTCATGTCATGTTCTGAAAGTTTACATTAAATTAAGATTGGTTCATATTTATAATGTTCAAGTTTTGTCTTGCAAAAATATAACTTATATAGTTTTTTTTTTTTTTGGACTAAAAACGTATAGGAGTTTTTGATTTTATGTTTTGGAGTGAAAAGTATGGGTTAGCAAAACCAAACCTACGTTTGGTTGGCAGTTTTGTAAATTTATGTTTGCTACAATACATATCATTCTGCTCTCCAAGTTTGTTAAAGTAATTTATTTTACTTACCAAATTTACTACAGTACTTTATTCATACTCTCCAAATTTGTGTATCGTACATATTTGTCTTTAGTCACTCTTCTAAAATGCATTAAATTTTTAATAAAATACACCAGTTAAATAAAAATAATTAAATAATGATAATTTCATAATAAATATGTAAATAAATTTAGTTAGAATTTTAAATAGTAGTAGTTAATTCATAAATCGATATGTCGGTTTTGTTATAAATTTCATGTTTTAGAGCAAAATACAATGATAAATTTATAAGGAAGAATTTCTTTGTATGTTTCTCCTACATTGACAAATATTAGAAAAGAATAATTACAAAACTACCTAAATATTTGTTTTACAAAATAATTATTAAAAAAATGTTCATATTAACCATAGTATTAAAAATAAATCATTCATTTTATAAAGTAATAGTTACTAATTTATAAGAAATTTTTTATTAACATGTAAATTATAATAAAAATTATTTTATTCTAAATTCCAAACCACGCACATTATATAAACTTAGATTTAATACGTCCATTTCCATTATTTAAAATATTTTTAACTTTATAACCTCATGTATTAGTTAAATATAAAAAGTTAGTTCAATAGTAATTTTAACGATAAGTAGTAAATAAACTTAGCTAGCATAGCAAGTTATGAATAATTAAATAAACAATTGATAACATTTTCTTTATGGTTAATTTTATGTTGGATTTATTTACATAAAATAATTTGTCCACACTTTGATAAATAATCCAAAAATATTTTCAAGGAACAATCAAATATTTATTTTATAAAATAATTATTAGAAGAAAATTGAGTGGACAAAATGTATTAAAAATACTTTATTTATTATTAAAATAATGCTCTCTAATAATAAAAGTTATATTTTAAATATAATTTAATATATAGTTTTAATTACTTTAGTTAAATAATTAATATATAAATTATCTATTATTTATTACAAATTTCAAATTTACCAACCAAATACACGTTTAATAAACTCATGTTTAATAAATTAGAATTCAAACAAACTCAGACTTAACACAATTCAAATACTTGTTTAACAAATCCAGACTTATAAACAAACCTATTTTTTGTTCCATCGAAATACAAACTTAACAAATTTATGTTTAACAACTTTAGACTTAAACTCACACTTAACAAACCTCTCAAACATGCGAATCATAGTTTCAATTTTGTGAAAGTAACGTAGATTATGATTTCAAGTTGTTTATTCATGCGGAAAGTCAAATTGAAGAAATTTTCATTGTGGAGTAGTTGATTTACCTTTCAATATTATACCGATTGATCTTGATGAAATGATGTCTTTTTCTATTGTATGGTTGTATACAAGGTCGTATTCAAAGAATGGGTACAAGTTGAAATTGACAAAACAAAAAAAAAATCCAACAAAATGATCAAACAATTAAGTTGATTTAATTAGCTCGATTTCTATTGGCCAACTCAGGTTTTTAACTTCTAAATAAAAAATATTTGGATTTGTATGGTATTAGGTTATTTAGTTGGTATGAGGCAGCTCAACTTTTTAAAAGGAGAGTCAGTTTTGATGTTGATTTCAAGAAAAAAAAATTCTTAAATTAACGAGTCGGTTCAATCAATTTCAAGACCATATATAAATATGGTTAAAATACTATTTTCGTTCATGTACTTTGAGTTTGTTCTATTTTGATCTCTGTATTTTCAAATGTCTAATTTTAGTCTATGTACTTTTAATAAAGTTTAAAATTGGTTCCTACTATTTGTTTATGGTTAATTTTTCTTAAAAAAAATTTAGTCTATGTTCACACGGCGTCTTTTCTTGTATTAAAATTATTATTATTATTTAACCAATTTTGATAAAAATAAACTTCAAATTTGTCATAAAGACCAATTTTAAGTTTTATTGAAAGTACAATGACTAAAATTGGACATTTGAAAGTACATGGGCCAAATGAAACAAAACCCAAAGTACATGGACAAAAATGGTGTTTTAACCTATAAATATTTTTATCAAAATCATATATTCACTTATAATCTCAAAAGTCACACTTAAAACAACATTTTAAAGTATTTTTCGATATTATATTATTCAAGAAAAATTTTAAAAAAAATTAAAATTCAATCATACAATCTAGGTTCTGTCCATGTGCACAGTACCTCAATAATAAATCCTTGCCTCAAAAAAACCATACATTATTAATTTAATCATTAATTTGGCAGTTAACACTGTTTGCACATTACAATGTTATTATCCTTTCTTTCTTAATTTTTTTTACTGAACCAAATTTATTTTTCTTTTAACTAAAACATAAGAAAATAATAAAATTTTCTTAACTTGCTCTCAAAAAAGAAAAGAAAAGAAAAAAAGTAAAATTCTTAACTCTTACTCTTAATTGAAGTCAATTCTAACCTCAGATTAAAATTCAATTCTGCTATAATAGAATCTTAAACTAAAATAAGTGGTAAATTTTATATTTTCATTAGTTTATTTCTTTTTTTAAGGTTGGTAGTAAATTGTGAGTTTTTTTTTCTTTTTTCAAGTAATACTATATATAGAGAATAAGAAAAAGTGTGACTCCGTAATTCCTAACCTTAATCAATTTCTTGTCTCAGTAGTGAAAGTATATGGTGAAAACTGCACTCTTATAATATCCATTAGTTATTAGACTAAAAACTTAAATCTATAAGTTACTATAAAATTAAACATTTATATAATGGTTAAATGTATGTTTGAGGGTTTGTTTCTTAAACTTAAAACTACATTGACATAAATTTAAAGTTTATTTCAATTAATTATAAATAGATTAATTAATTAACTAAGTTTGATTTCCTTTATGTTAAATTATTACTCAATAGTTAAGATCTCGTTTGATAATTATTTAGTTTTTAATTTTTTGTTTTTAAAAATTGTGTTTGTTTTCTCAATCATTTCTCTACAACGAGTTTTATCTTTCTTAAGAAAAACTTGAATTCTTAGCCAAATTCAAGAAAAAAAAAACAGAAGTTTATGAAAACTATTTTAGTTTTTAAAACTTAGCTTTGTTTTTAAAAACATATGTAAAAAGTATATAACAAAATAAGAAAACCCATAGATGGAAGTAGTGTTTGTAGACTTAATTTTCAAAAATTAAATGCTTATCAAACGGAACCTAATTTATCGATTTAATATTTTTCAAAATTTCCATCGTATATAATAAAATATTACTTATCATCACTAACTCAATCAATTTATTAATACACCATTGTTCAATATTCCTACAAATGAGATCTCATGTAATTATAATCTAACACAAACATTTTATTTTCTTTTATTTTAAAAAAATAATATTACATTGAAAATAATGAGTAAAGATTCAAATCTACCACTTCAATTGATAAGACATATCTAACCACTCAAAACTATACTTAAATTAATTAAATATCATATTTTGAGACATTTGATTCTCATAATCTAATTTCAATGCAAATTGGACAACAAATACACGTCTATAAGAAAGGAATATTGACTTATTGTCAATAATGGAAAGGAATATCAATCTTTCTCTACATGTAGATCTAAAAAAAAGGAAGATTTATATTGACATCTCATGACAAAACAAATCAAGAACTACTTTCCTTTTCTTTTAAGCAAAATGAGAGGAAGAGGATTTTTTTTTTTTTTGAAACCTAAATAATGCAATAAACCATAATCAACCAAAAAGCGATATTCCACCTCGAGATTGGAGGATAATGCACCTGCTGGAAAACCCTATTTCTAGACTAAAGAAAGTCCAAAAGAAGATGTCAAAGCTGCCAACTTGTGAGTAGCTTTGTTCTCCTCTCTCAGGATTTTACAAAAGGAAACCACATTAACAACAGAAGCAACATATAACGCTTCCTCAATAAACAAACCTACTTCAAACAAATCAGACTCAGCCTGGTTCAAAAGATCAACCACCTCCGTCGAATCCAACTTCGTCTCCACAGAAGGACCACAAGAAAGCTCTAAAGAAAGAAGGCATTCAAGCCCTTCCACCACAGCAACTGCTTCAAGAGCATTGATCGACCGCTTGGAAGATACAACTTTACATTCGCCGATAAAATGAGAACCAAACTTATCTCTAACTAACCACCCCAGACCTCTACGGTTCCATTTTAGCGACCAGGATGCATCAGAATTCAGTTTCCATCGACCCAAAAGGGAAGGCTTCCAACGGCCCGGACTAAGCAGAGTAGTACTCAATCGATTAGGAGGAGCCACCAGATGAGAAGAAGGGCCAGGTATAAGCGAGCTAGGTAAGGAGATACTGACTTAACTCGGGAGAGATCTAAAAGGATCCAGCTCCAATGCTTTCCTGAAGGCCAATAGAAGAGACTCCTCATCAAGGTACTTTTTTTCAAAGCGGATATAGTTCTTAAACGACCAGATGCTCCATAAGGAAAGTCACCACTCCGCTCATGTCTACTAGATCCCTGGACTTTCAATTTTATGTCAAATAGGTCCTTGAACTTTAAAAAGTGTTTAATAGATCTTTAAATAAAATTTATGTTCAATGGGTCAATGAATTTTCAATTTTGTGTCTAATAGGTCATTTACCTATTTGACATTTTTTTTTTTTAAATTTACGAACTTAGAAGAGATAAAATTGAAAGTTTATGATCCCATTAGACAAAATTCCATTTTATATCTAATAAATCAATTAATTTTTAAAAATTTTGAATATGTCAAAGACCTATGTCAACAAAATTGAAAGTTTATATACCTATTAGACACTTTTTAAAATTTAGGAATCAAATAGACACAAACTTGAAAATTCAGATACTAAACTTGTAATTTGACCTTTTTTTAATCTTATACTTAAATTTGTCGAACCAAAATTTATCTTAATTAAACTTTTAATTCTATCATATTGAATATTAAACTTTTTGTTCAATTAACATTATCTCAAAATTAGAAAATGGTCAATAAACAAACCAATAAAATACACAAACTTTTTGTTTAGTTAAATATTTGGAGTGGGAGAATTCAAACCTCTAATCTCTTGATTGAGGATACATATCAATTACCGTTAAGCTATGTTACAAATATACAAACTTCAACAAACATAATATTAAAAATCAATCTAAATAAATTTCAATCCAGTCTACAAAATACTCAAAACATATCTACAAAATCAGACCAAAAAAAAAAAAAGAGGAGGAAAAATACAACTAAGAACATCCAAATTCAATTAAAAAATATTCTTACAATCAGAAAAATCAACGCCCACAAAAATAATCTTGTCCAATTTTTTTTATTAAAAAAATCCAACTACTACATACATATCACTAATAAAAAAAATGAAAATTGAAAATATTAAAATTTTAGAGCAAAGTACAATTTTGGTCCATGAAATTTAAGTTTGTTGTGATGTCTATTTGGTTTATAATGTTTCAAATTAGACACTTTAGTTCTAGAAGTTTAAAAAATCATTTTAAAGGTTTAAAATAACATTTTGGTCATTATACTTTGAATTTCATTTCATTTTAGTCTTTGTACTTTTAAATGTCGAAATGTAGTCTTTGTACTTTCAATAAATCTTAAAATTAGTCTCTACAGTTAGTTTGAAGTTAATTTTTATTGAAGTTAGTTAAATAATAATAATAATTTTCATGCAAGAAAAGACCTAATATGAATGTATTTCCAAAATTTATAAAGAGAAAATGCTAATAGAGACTAATTTTTTTTAATAAAAGTTAATAATAAACTAATAGTAAGGAAATTTAGAAATTTAAGCTTTATTGAAGGTACATGAACTAAATTTAGAAATTTATAAAAGTATAAAGACTAAAATGAAATGAAATCTAAAGTACAAAGACCAAAACGACATTTTAACCTATTTTAAATCATTTTCAAGTTTATTTGATTCTTAGTTGGCCTTCTAAAATGTTGACATAACTCTTAATATGTGAAGTAACAATTTTTGATTAAGTAGAAAAAAATGTATTAGATTATATTATTTTTTGATGATTTGATTGTTGATGTGGCTATCTTCTTCCTTTCTTCTTTTGCCTCTCTCCATCTCCCTTTTTCTCTGGCAGACCGCCACCCCATCGTCGTTGTCCGATGCTTCTTCATCGTTCGTCGTTGCTATTGGGTTTTCCCTCACTGTTGACTCCACGACTTTCAGATCTAGAACAAGTATATGTATATATATATATATTAAATTCTTTGAGTGTACCAAAATTAATTGTAGAACAAGAATTATAAACTCAGACTTAGTTTAATTACGTTCATGTTTCTTATTTCTTGTTTTTATTTCTCATTTTTTAAAAAATAAACATGTTTAATAAATCATCATGTTTCTTATTTCTAAATTTTTAGAAACGTTTATAAAAAATAGAAAAATTTTGAGAAACTACAAAAAGTAATTTCTGAAATTCTGTTTCTGTTTTTTTTTTTCATGTTTCATGCATATATTCCTATTTCTCTTTTTTTTTTATACTCATCTCTCTCCTCTCTTCTTTCTCTCTCTTCCATTCTATTTTTTTTCTTTTAATACTTTTTTATCTTTTTTTTTCCTTCTTTTATCTTTTTATTTTTTCATTTATTTCTTTACCTGCTCTCTTCTTTCTCTCTCTCCATCATAATTTTTTTTTTCTTTTAATAGTTCTTTTTTGGTTCTTTTTTCTTTTCATTTCTTTTTTTTTTTTACTTTCCATTAATGAACTTTTAGTTATTATTTTCTATTTAAATCTCTATTATTTTCTCTTTTAGTGTACGATTTTAATTTTTTTTATTAAATAAAAAACTAATAATGTATTTCATGTTTACCATTAAATGTATATATATATATATATATATATATATATATATATATATATATATATATATATATATATATATATATATATATATATATTATCTCTCTTTTTCTAATTTTACTTGAGTGTATTATTGGTTAATGCATTTTTAAATAAAAAAATAAAATAAAGTTTATTATTAAATTAAAGAAATGTTGGTACGCTCGATTGTCTAACCTTAGACAATTTACAAATTAGTCTAATTGAATTAACTCGTGTAAGCCAAAATTATTTACAGTGAATTGATTGGAGTGATAAATGACTTTGCAAATCAAATTTGAACAACATTTGAAGGATAAAATTTATTATTATTATTATTAATTTTGTGTTGGGCCTGTATAAAATACTTTAAACTCTTTATAATTATTTTAATGCATGTTATATGTTTTATTATATTATATGTACTAAATTTTATTTTTACTAAAAAACAAGAAACAAGAAATGATTATCAAACACATATATATTTCTATTTATTTTTTTAAAGAAACAAGAAACACAAGTAGTTATCAAACATGTTTCTGTTTTTAGTCTTTAAAAAAAAGAAACAAGAAACAGATAACAAACAATAAGAAACGAGAACATTATCATATGGGACCCCAATGTCTAATATGATAAAATTCTAATTTTAAACTTAAATTTGGTACACACTAAAAAAAAAACAGAAGAAAAAAAAAAAGGCTTTATTATATTGTGCGCTTTTGAAGTGATGATGTAGGCAAAATTATGCGAACGCGCCAACAAATCCACTTAGTGAAGTGGAGGAATAATAATAACAAAACCAAAGTCAATTTTCATAATACCTGCCTTCAGTGGCTGTTTTCTCTTTTTTACACCAACTCTACTACCTTCTCCTTCTGGGTCCCCTCATTTCCAATACATTAGGGCTCAAGCTCCGGTCACCATAAAAAGTCATTCTTTAATTTTTCCTTTTTTGACGACGAGAACACAATCGATCGAAGTTTACGTTACGAGTACGACTAAAGTCTCATATTGACTGGAGAAGAGAACAATTATTTACGGTATATATGAGTGAAGATAACCATCTCTATTGGGTACGAGGTCTTCTAGGTGAAACCAAAAACAAAGCCACCGAGATATTAAGTCTAAAGTGGACAATATTATACTATCGTGGAGGGTCCGCTATCTATAATAATTTAAACATTTTTTAATAGGTCTTTGAAATATTATTTATCTTGATTATAATGTCATTATTTCATCATTTAAACGTTGATGAATCAAGTTATTTTGTGGGGAAAAACAAAATAATGCAAAGTTTGGTGGGTTCAAATTTATGTCACCCTTAATGGTGCATTGATTTCTCATGCAATTATATGAAATTTTTTGGTTTGATGTTCAAGGCAAGCCAATTATTATTTAACAATTTAATTGAATTTAAGGGCTCTCAACTAAAATGTCAGAAAAATAGCCACCTTATTTAATTTCTTATTCTATTTATTGAAGGCTTTGGAAATTGTTTAGAAACATGTATACAACTGGTTTGAAAAGACAATTTAAGTTGTTTTATTAAAGTTTATCATTTTATTAAATTGATTTTAACTTAAAAGATGTTGCTTATTACTCACATGAATAAGAGGTCGACTCGAGGAAGTTATTTAGATAGAAAGAGGTTAAAGTTTAGTTTATATACTACTTTTTAGCAATAACATAAATTTATTTAGTAACTATTATCATGTTAGGATGGAATTTTTTTAAATAATAAATAGTTCACGTGTGGACTGACAACTAAACTGTTCAGCTTGTCTGCTTCTAAGTAGTTATGAAAATGTACACGATCTAATGCAAAGTCTAAGTTAGTCTAAGTGTAGCTTGGCCCGACTTAGTTAAGATTAGATTAGAAGCCACTTAGCCTAGGTGGGTCGTAATCCAACTAAGTAAACTTAGAAGTCATTTAGCACATATGAGTTACAACTTATAGTCGGAGAAAGGTGAGTTTAAAATTTTGCCCAAGTACCTTACCAAATAACACAAGACATCTGATAGTTTGCCCAAATTAGACTAGATGCTTCGAAATTGACACAAGTGAAACCAAGTACATATCAATTTGGTCAAAAATGTCTAACTCAAGCACTAAAAATAGCTTGAGAAACTTGATAGGTGAACCAATAAAGTAACAAAAATTATTCAATCACCAATCATATCTTGCACATTCACCACTATAATGACACCAAAGTCATTTGCAACTTATCTAGTTGCACATCGTGCTTAGTAAGTCACAATATTGATTACTACCTTATTATACTAAATTCAAATAACTTAAATTGTAATCAATGTGTGTATCTAGCGTAACCCTACCAATAACCTAATTTCAAATCAAATTAAATACAAAATTGTACTTAAATGGAAAATAATTTGACCCTAATTGTTTCTAAAAGGGGTTAATATTTTTTATGAGGTTTAATTTTTTCCAACTACAATTATCACACATCATGATGACTTTTTACAATCCTAAGTGGACTTCTCCACTAACTAACTTTGTGGGGCAGAAAAAAAAATAGACATTTCACTTTATGATGAAGATGTCTCTTTGATGGTGGGTCCATTTCTCTTTTGACCACACTTCCCTCTGCACCCGCTTGAACAAAAATATAAAAATAAAAAGATTAAAACAACATTTTGATTCATATACTTCAAATTTTGTTTTATTTTAGTGTATGTACTTTTAATAAAGCTTAAATTTGATGCCTATGATAAGTTTGAAGTTAATTTTTATTGAAATTAATTAAATAATAATAATATTTTTAATACAAGAAAAGACATAATGTGAATATATTTCTAAAATTTATAGAAGAAAAGTTAATAGAAATTAATTTTTTTAAATAAAAATTAACAATAAACTAACATTAGGAGCCAATTTTAAGCTTTATTGAAAGTACATGACTAAAATTGGACATTTGAAAGTACAGAGACTAAAATGGAACAAAACTTAAAATATAGGGACGAAAATGATATTTTAACCAAATAAAAATGGTCAATTCTTCCTTAGGTAAAAAAAAAAAATTAATGGTGGGCCTCATCTAATTGAGTTTAAAAAAAAAAAAAAAATCTATTTTTACATCAACTTGATAAAAGTGTATTGTTTTTACACCAAGTTTTTTTTTTTAGTTCAACAACATTTGGAGTGGAATGATTCAAATCTTTGACCTCTTAGTCAAGGATAAATGTCATGATATCAATTAGCGTTGAGCGATGCTTACTTTGACTTTTTATACCAAACTTTCAATTTTATCAACTCACACTTTAAACTTTAATAAGTATTGCAATCTGTAACCTTAAATTTGAATAAATATTACAATTTTTATCCTCTGATAGACTTTCATTTAAGATTTTATCAATGAATATATTCTCATGTATATTTAATGAGTACAATATATTTAGAAGCTTCATAGAAAATGAAACTAGAATTGAATTTTTGTTAAAATTTGTAAATTTCGAAAGATTTATCAAATTTTCAATCTTGTGCATTAATCAAGCTTGATTTTATGTTAGGATTGATTTTATTTATTTATTTATTTAAAAAACTAGTGAGTTATGAGAGATTTTTACTTTACTTTTTGTAAGAATTAGTAAGTAAATTTAGTAGAAATTGAGCGTAGAATAAAAATTGCAACACGGATTTAAGTTTAGAGTTCAATTGATAAAATACAAAATTTATGGTAAAAATTGACATATCCATCAAGTAAAAGTAATTATCAAAATTTTCAAAAAAAAAAAAAAAAAAGAAAAGAAAAACTTTTATCTCATTATTATTATGCCACTTTCTAACCGATTCCAAACCGCCCAAATTAAAGGCTTTCTCATGACCCTTTTTTTAAAATGGAAATTCAAAACCTAAACTCTCTTTTTAGGAGTGTATTATATATATATATATATATATATATATATATATATATATATATATATAATTTCCTAAACTCTCTTTTTAGGAGTGTATTATATATATATATATATATATTTGTTGAAATCCTCTTTTTAGGAGTCTTTTTTCAGTACTCTTTTTAGTAGTTTTTTTTTTTTAATTCAACAACAATTAAAAATAGAGGAATTCAAATATTTGACCTCTTGATTGAAGATACATGTCAATTATCGTTGAACTAAACTCTATTTGTCACTCTCTTTAGGAGTCTAGTGCTATCCAAATTGTCACTTCACATACCAATTGAATTATTCTATTGCAAGGTGAACATTTGACCTTCTAAATTCTCTTTAGAGAAAAGCGAGATTAGTGGAAGGATTTAATTGCTAAATCTAATTGTAATCTTAATCGATATTATTTTGAAGGGGCGAGAGTGTCGCGCTGATTTTAGATTTTGCTTTGGAGAGATTGAGAGAATAGGAAAGATTTTAGGATTTTTTTTTTTTTTTTTTGAATAGGAATCTTGACTTTTGTTTTATTTGGAGATAATTAGAACAAGCAAAAAGTGGGCTAAGTTTGGAGCCTTGATAATTGTGTTGTTGCCTTTTCTCTTCTTTTTTTTTTATAAGGTTCCTTTTTTTTAATTGAAAAAATTAACAATGTGTAGTTTTGTAAATTTAACCTTCTTTACACCCATCAAATTGATAACCATAAGTAATTTGTTTTTAAATTTTTGTGGTAATCATTGATTTACAAATTATAAGAGCGGATAATTGACCAAAACTATGATTAAGGTGATTATAAATATCACATAGCAAATTTACTAATACTTTTTTCGGTTACTATTTGAGTTGTATTGAACTTTTGGTATGTTGCATTTGTAGTGTAACTCATAAAATAACGACTTATGAAAAAAAATTTAATAGTAGATAACATCATAACAGAGACTTTATTAAAAGAAGAGAGACTTTAGGTGAAGTGAGGCTTGTCTCCTTTTTAGTTCATCTTGAATTAAAAAAAATTATATTAGAATTGAAAGATTATACACACACAACAGAGTTAGAGTTTGAATCTTGATTTGCCAGGAGGAATTGGAACCACTAGACAGGAGGAATATTCCAGGCCGAATTTGATGGGCCCAGAGTTTGGGCCTTAAGATTAAAATGGGCCGAGTCCACATTGTAATAATTTCTCTAATACGGTCCAACCACGGCCCATTACACTTCAAGCCCATCTCACGCGGAAGCCCAAAGCATAAGTCATCGCTACGGTTTTGAATTTCAGTGCTTCGCAATAATTGAAATTGATTTCCCGGTTCTCCGGCCATTCGATTCGACACTGATCTCTTTCACAACAGAGCATCGGAGATGGGCCCACCCAAAACCCTCCGCACCATCTCACAGGAAGCCTTCGACGAGGTGGTAAGAGAGAATGTGGAGGACCTGGGGATGGATCCGACTGAGGCTCTCCAGGATGCAATCGAAACCTTAACTCTTCAAGGCGTTGATCTCTCAGGTGATTCGTGGAGTTCTATCCGTAATCATTCTTTGCATTTTCCGATTCTTGTTCTTTCTGTATGCAGGCATTGTGAGGTGCGTTCCTGGAGAGAGTAGCGCGAGAGATAACCCTTTGGTACAGAGCTTGGAGAGGCTGAAACAATTGGACGGTGATTCGAAGAATAGAATCAGTGATGAGGATGTTGACGAGATGGTGGTATTGTTTGATAGGATATCGGAGCTGTGTGGATCGAATGAAGAATCCGGAAATGCGTCGATTGCATTAAGAAATGGGGGATTGGAATTGATCTGTTCTCTTTGTTCCAAGATTCCGAGTGGTTGCGAGCCTGCTGTTGCTTCCGCTTTGAAGACAATCGTGTTATTACTTCAAGGTACTCTGCATAATTGATTATAGAATTATGGAGATTGGAAAGTATACAGACGGAAAACAAGCAACTGGGTGATCATCTAAATTGATTTTCTCGAATGAATTTTGGGTTAGGCGGTAGCTTTACATTTTTTGGTTTCATCCTTTAAATTTGTTTGAAATGCTCATATTTAAATGCCTGCAATGTTGATATGTTTGCAGATTTACACAGTACTGAAATATTTCGTAATAGCAATGGACCCAAAATCGTCATGGATATTCTAAATAATGACAAGCAAAACGTAGACATCTTACAGGGTGGCTTTGCTGTCGTTGCTGCGGCTGCGACTGCTAATGAGGTTCTTAAAGAATCATTCATGGAGATGAATATTGATGAACTCATTTCGCAGACTCTGAGTACGCACAGAGGTGACTGTATTAGTAGCTTATATGATGCTATTCGGATTCTGCTGACACCTGATGATAATCGTGTAGTTGCTTCTCAAGTACGTGGTCTTGTTCTTTTTCGTGTACCACCTACGTTATTGGTGATGTCTTGACTCAATTTGCCTCCCACCCTTCAAGGAAAGAAGTCCTTAAAACAAGTAATTGAACCTTTTACTGATAGCATCTTACTTTTTGGGTGTCTTATTAAACTTCAGGTTTATGGTTATGCCCGAAGATTTGCTAAAATTGGAATCGCTAATGCCCTTGTGGACTCGCTACATGGAGGACTTAACTCAGCTGGTCTGGTTTCAGCGAGCATTGCTTTAAAGGCTGTTGCTGTTAATGTAAGTTTTCAAATTTGGTTGGAAAGTAAAAAGGGTATGTCTTCATATTGTAAGCAAAAAATTTCTCACTTCACAACACATACACGAACGAGTGGTTAGTATTATTTTAGACCTCCTCTGTTGAATTCTCAATAAGAACGAGGATTAATTTTATTAGACATCTTCTATTAATTTTTCTCGTTTTTGAAGTCTTATTGGTGATTGGTATATGATAAAATATGCCATGATTTGAGTAGCCATAGTGAGTCCTCTTGGTCCAGAATATGTAACTTTTTCTTTCTTTTACTAAAATCATAATTATTAGAAGCTTCTTGTGTGAAGCAAACGTACTTCGTCAATAATATAAATGATGAAATGTCTTTCTTGCTTGATCTGTGTTGCATAATGTGGTCGGTGGACTATCTTCGTCGTTAGGAGCAACTTATTTCCACCGTGTCTGTAATTCTTTTATGTCAAATTGGATGGTATCACAATATTCACATGTAATGTGTTCACCCACTTGACGGATAATATAGACTCTGCATCCTCTGCACATAGACTCTCCAGATATATTATCACTGACCAGAAAGGTGATATATTAGTTTTTCTGATAACGTTTCTGTTTTTTCCCTGTTCAATTGCTATTCACGAAATGCAGGATGAAATTTGTAAATCCATAGCTGAAAATGGTGGTATTGATGCAGTTCTGAGATGCATTGACGACAGTGGTGATCAAGGCAATAAAATAGTAGCTAAAGTTTGCTGTTCTTTGTTATCAAAGGTATGAAGTTAGAATCGTATTTTGTGGAGTTGGTAGTTTCCAATTCATTGAATCCACTGGTGATGTTGAATTATTTAGTGCGAAGTCCATCCTCTCAGATTCATCCCTGCATTTATATCTCTTCAGTATATCGTCAGCAGATTCAACATTTTAACTGATCTTCTGTGCTCTGTTACTAAAGGACTGAAAATAGAAATAAACAATTGAAGGAGTAGATCTGTAAATTTTCTCACCCCATTTCCTTTCTTCAAAACAGCATTGGATTACTTGCTTTTAGTATACAGTAGGAAAAATTAATCTGTAGTCTTAAGATACCAAAGCTGATAAATCCAATAGACTCTTTCAAAAATTAGATGTAACTGGAGCAAGGAAAGGTACTTTTGTTTAGTTTCTTAAGGCAATTGCAAATGAGCTTGTTTTTTATATCTCATAGCTGCATTTTTGTGGTGAGCAACGGTTTTAATCTGCTAGCTTCTTTAGCTGGTATTGTCAATCTTTTCCTGAGATCTACAAAGCTTGCAGGGTTATCATTTGCAATTTTTACCCTCTGTTTTCCAAATAGCTTTCTATGCTGGTTTTGATCTCATTGCTTTTATTGAATTAGTTGGCAGGAAGCGACAGTAACAAGAGCGCTATTATTGAAAAGAAAGGATTGGATAAACTAATCAAGCTTTCATCCAGATTCAGTGATGATCCATCGGTTCTGCAGGAGGTAAGGAAGCAAATCTTATCAGCAATGGTGAAACTTTCGGTTCTTCTTTATTGCACTGTTTAAGATATAGCCTCCTTGACATTGCAGTAACATCACATCCTATTCTATTTTCTGTTGCTTGGCATAACATCCCGTGAATATTTCAATTTCTTTTTTCGATCATCATATTAGCTTGATCATGGAAGTAATCATCAAAGATAAATATATCACAATCAGCACACATATGTTGATGTTAAGATTTAGGGAAATTTTAATAAACATTATTCACATCATATAAGTGTGGAATTTTTTTATAAAATTTAAAATAAATTTATTACTTGAACATTCATATTTGTCTTCTTAATTTATCCTCTAATGTATAACATAGAAGGGTAGTTTAAAAATGTTCTCAAATAAAAAAATTTATTTTATGAAAATTTTGATACTTGAATCAATATTGATAGAATGCACATCCTATAATTTGTCAATTGAACACTAAGATTGTGAATATTGTCAATAGAATGTCATGAATATCATATTTGTTTCTTTTCGGTTCTCACCTTCATTTTGTTAATGAGGTCTTATTTCTTCCTAATGCAAATTACGATCTACAGTATTTGTAGGGTTATTTTTACTGCCATTCTACTTATGTATAAGTCACGCCTCATATAATTCTCTTATTGCATCTACAATATGATTTCAGTTTTCGTCTCACATTCTTTTTAATTTTTGGTACAGGTAATGTGGATTATATCAGTGCTTACTTTGAGATCTCCAGAAAATGCAACACGCGCCATTGAAGCTGGAGCTGGAGAACTTGCTATTCAAGCTATGCAGAAGTTCCCTTCAGCTCAACAAATGCAAAGGAACTCCTGCCACATGATACGAAATCTTGTAGTTAGGAACCCAGAAAACAGGTGCGCTCTCAAAACTATTCTCTATTGATGTTAACATTTACTTATCCAGTACATCCTGTATTATATAGAGCTCTTCTGCTCAAAAGCGGAATCGAGAAATTCATTCGAAAAGCGAAGCAAAACCATGAAAGCTGCAAGGATGCCGCAAGTGATGCATTAAGGGACTTGGCGCTTGACAATTATCTGTAGCCCTTGAGAGCTTGATGGATTGCCTTACACTTGTTTCTAAGTTCACAATTTTTTGTGCAACTTTGCATTCTTCCTTTTTGGGTTCTCTTGCTTCACTTGTAGTGTGAGTTAGGATGGGGAGGGGGAGATATCTCAACACCCAAATTTTCCAGAGAGAAGAAAGTCAAAGATTTGGCTAAATTTCTAGCCCACGTGGCCAAGATTCATTGGTCGCAATTAGGTTGGAGGATGAGTGTTTTTTTCCCCTGAAACTTCATAGCATTTCAGGGGCCCAGCCACATATTTTGTGCCATAGAAGATGCCTCTGAATAAAATTATAGGTCTGATTCCAATGGGAGCAGAAAGATTATTCAATGTGGCAGCTACTCTCTAAATTGTTGGATATATGGTGAAACTATAATTTTTAGTTTCTCTTCTCTACATCCAACGGTTTAAAATCACCTGCCACATTGTACCAACTTCATTCGACAATTCCTAGAAGGATTGATGTTTAGTTTAGAAATCTTGTAGTTACCAGAACCCTACATGATGTAACAAATACTTGCCAGTTTGTCCTGTTTTTGAGATGTTTTACAGATGTCTTGTCAGTGTGAAGAAAGTTCTGTGGATTTTTTATACTGTTGTTTTACAGATGTTTCTCAGAAATATGGGTAAAAGTTAAAACAGAAAATTTATCAGCCATTGTTAAATGTATAGAAAGAAATGAAAAGACATTAAGGGGCCGTTTGGCGCACTGGTTTGGAATCAGAAACCCTGGGGTTTCTTGGCTGGAATCAGAAACCCTGGGGTTTCTGATTCCTGTGTTTGGGGTGCAGGGTTGTGTTGGGCTGGTTTGCTGAAACCTGTGTTTGGGGTGCAGGGTTGGGTTGGGCTGGGTTTGTTTAGTTAGTTTTTTTTTTTTATAATTTTTCAAACTGTTTATTATTTTTTAAAAAAATCTTACACTGTTTTTTTTCTTACTCCATTTTTTTAACTTCATAATTTTTTTGGTGTGTTACATACCAACTATTTAACCAATTATGTAGAGCAATTGTTACAACTATAGTTCAATTTGAATTATACTATGTGTAGTTTGTATAACTATATGCTATCTCATTCACTCCACTCATAATGACATAAAATTGAAGATTATGCATAGCAACAGATAATTAATAGGTGCAATGTAAGAATGGTGTTGCCAATGGTAAAGTAAAACCAAAAATTAGAACTAAGATCTAGTTCTAAAAATATCATAACACACATTCCAGATGAAATGACAAGAAAGTAGAAGTAGTTGTCCAAACACAAATGTAAGTCATAAGAGTGGTAGATGAAAGTGATGAAAAGAGAGTCAGGTTCTAGGTGCTTTCCCCAAAATTTTCATGTAGTAATCATACTTCCAATCTGGGGTGAATGTAAAGAAGGAGTTCAACATCATACTATCCGAGAGAATAGTCTTTGCAACAACCATTCAGTCTTGCCTTGTCATCCCTAGGATCGCCTTTAGTTTTGCATATAGCTCGTCCACGTTGGCCCTTTTAAAATATTGACTAGGTGGTTTGGGTCGCTAGGGTGATTGTTGGAGTGGTCGTTGGGGTGGTTGGATTGATGGGGTGTTTGGATATGCCGAGGTGGTCGCCGGTGGTGATTGCACGGTGGTCAGGTCGTCAGAATGGTCGTTAGGTGGTTTTCAGCAGTAGTTGTCGGGTCGCTGGAGTGGTCATCAGGGTGGTCATGTCGCTGGAGTGGTCGCTGGGTGGTTGTGGCAGTGGTTGGGTTGTTGGAGTCGCCAGGGTGGTCACCAGGTGGTCGTTAACAGTGGTTTTGGGTGGTTGGGTTACTAGGTCGTCGGGGTAATCACCGAAGTAGTCATCAGGGTGGTCAGGTCATCGGAGTGGTCACTAGGTGGTTGTCTACGGTGGTTGCTAGGTGGTCAGGTTTTCGAGGTGATCGTCAACTATGGTTGTCGGGTGATCGGGTCATTAAAATGGTTGTTGTCGGTGGTTCGGGCAAGTCGGGTTGTTTAAGTGGTTGGGTTATCGGGGTGTCTAGTTGTTGGGGTGGTCCAGTCGCAGGGGTAATCGTCAGACTGGTCTCTCGAGTTCTCATCGCAGTGGTTGTCTGAGGTAATCGTCAGTGGTGGTCTGGTCACCGTTGTAGTCGTCGGTGTTGTTGTTATCGATGGTTGTTGGGTGGTCGCAGGAGTTGTTATCAGAGTTGTTGTCGAAGTAGTCGCTAGAAATGGAGAATGGTAAATGGAACTGGTCTCTAGAGTTCTCATCGCAGTGGTCGTCGGAGGTAATCGTTAGTGGTGGTCGGGTCGCCGATGTGGTCGCCGGAGTTTTCATCGGAGTGGTCGCCGGAGTTGTTGTCGGAGTGGTCGCCGGAAATGGAAAACGGCAAATGGAAGAGGAAAACATGGCACAAACCCCATGGGGTTGCACTGTTGTAACCCATGGGGTTGTGTTTCAAAACCCACCTTGTGCCAAACATGGTTTTTGGTTCGGAACCCAAACCCATCCCAACCCAAACCCATGGGCCAAACGGCCCCTAACAGGTGAAGAGGTCCCCCATTGGGCCTTGGTCTTGTCCTTGTCATTCCTGTGGTATCCAAGGCCAAACCCACAAGAAACAACGTTTTTTGATGTGACATTTGGGGCTTATTTGAAATATCGGTCTTTAAAATAAATATTTTATTGTCATCAAAAAAATAAATTAAATCAAATTATGCAAAAGGACATGATTTGGGTTGCTGGTTTTCATATTGTACTTGATATTTTTGTAGTTTTAATTTCACCTTCAACTTTTTAATTTGTTGCAAGAGTAATCCTTTGATTGGCAGTTTTTAACGACAAAATTAAAACTAACCACCCACCTTAGGAGGATTGTGTAATATAGCCTAACAACTATGACCAATTGTTACCAACTATATAGATACTTCAAATCGATTCACCATTTTATTTTTTAAAAGAGAATGACTTTAGTAAAAAAAAATTAGTCTTGTGAAACTAAATAAGTAAAAAACAATTATTAAGTTTTATTTAGTAATGTTTTTCTTTTTTAATTCTTTTTGGAAAATGAAGTTTATTTATAACCAATTTATTTTGTAATCTTTTTTTTTTTAAATTTATGGAAAATTTTAAAAGAAAAAAAAATGCAGTTTCTAAAAACATATTATTAAAATTTGATTAAGATATTTAAAATAATAACATAAGCAACAAAACAATTTAGGTAGTAAACGAACTTAATTTCTGAAAACAGAAAATAAAGTTAAAATTAAAAAAAAAAATTATAAATAGATGTACAATATATTTATACTATATATATATATTTTTTAAAGTATAGCATTGAACCTTTTCTTTTAAAATAACCCATCAAATTTTCAGACACAAAATGCAGAACCTATAAAATCCTAAACTATCAAGGCCATAAACCTGTCCAGAAAAGGGAAAAACAAAAAAAAAACATAATAATTTCATGATTCAAATCAGCCTTGAGTTTTCTTTATAAAACATCCAGAATACCATAAAAATTTAAGAGGAAAAAAGGACAAGAAATAATGTATATTTTAACCTCGTAGGTTTTTTGTTCTTGACAAAATTGTTTGAATGGAGTGTTTCATCCAGCCTTAGTACATTACATTAACATCTTCCAATTTAAAGCACCAGTGCACTACCGACCCTCGGTCATCAAATATCGATCGATCTCGTGCAGGTGAAACTCATTGTGTATGAAATCTAGCTCTCTACTCCATAAACCTTGATTGAAGATGGATAAAAGAGAAAAAGACTATCAGCCACAGAACATGACAGAATGAACAAGAAAAAATATTGCACACAAAAATTTGAAGAACCCCACATACCAATCACAGCTACTGGAACATCTTGCTATATGCTTTTCTTTCTTGTTTACGTCTGTCGACAATCTGCATCAAATACCATACAAACCCGTCATTCAATACACGTGGTCACCTCGACGCAAAGAATTTACTTTCATTACCTTTTTCATCGCAGCACCGAGCTCTTTCTTTATTCCAGCTGAAACTCGCAAAAGTAGTGAGCATTAGTAGCAAAGTTCAAAACTCAACAGAGGAATCAATATACAGCAAAAGTTAATGTTCATCACTGTAAGAGCTAGAAAATAAGAAAAATAAAAGTATCCAATTTATCTTTTCTTTTACATGCGTGTTCAAGGTGATCCACATTCAAAGGATAATATAACTTAGGTTTTAGGGTCATCCAATTTCCCTCATTGTGTTTCTCCATATAGCTCATGTTTTCATGAACACCTACTCAAAACTCAGAAAGATAGACATATAGTGTTCTAGACAACATTTCATGGCAGAAAAGAGGGGATTCTTCAAGAATATTGGCAATACTCCAATAAAATAAGGGGAAGGAATATCCACCCCTCTTGATTTAAAGTTGGGATCTTTCCAATAATTTTGCAGCATAATTAGTACTCCTTCATTTGCTACAACCAGCATCGACCAATAAGAAAAATGAGATTTCCAATTTCAGACTTCTGAGAAGCAGTTGTATACCGATCGGCACCAGTGATATATGAGATAGCTAGTTGTCAAATCCTAACATCTAACTTCTAAGATCAATCATTTCGTGCAAACCATGAGATATATCAAGATGTTTTCTAAATGTATAACATAAAACACATTGAAATATCAACAGCAACAGCCTGGTAAAAAACTATTACCGTCATTTGGCTCCAAATCCAATGCCTTTTTGAAACTTTCGACAGCAGAATCAATGTCATTAAGAGCCATGTATGCCTGGATATGAAATGAATTATAATAATCGGTAAGCAAAAGTATGCAATTGGAGGTAGACTTGCAAATGGTTGCAAGCAGCACGTAAAAGGAGGCTAACATAAGGTAATACTAAAATACAAAGAATAGGATATCACGAAGCCATAAAGACGAAAAAAAATTATTTATGACTTGCAAATAAAATTGACATAGTGGCTTATAGGCTCATTTCTTTAGCATTCTTTATCTGCAAATAAAATCTCATGAGACAACAATTTGATCCTATAACATTTAGTGCATTTAGTTGTTAGAAGACTCGTAGGATTTTAATATTCTAGATAGGTAAGAATTCATTCTCTCAAAGTCCTAAACCATGGTGTCCATTTCTTTAACTTTATCAATAAAATAATGGAAAAAGGTGAGAAAAATCAAAATAGATCCTTGTTAATCATCCAAATGGGAAGCCATTGAATAAAATTGAAATAAAAAGGTGGAAATTAACATGCAAATTTTAGATATTTTTTAAAGAGAACGACACAGAATCACATATCCAGGAATGAGAGCTCCAACCAATCCTTTAAGCCATCACCATCGTTGCCACAAGAAATACCAACCTGACCTTGGCGAAACAAAGCTTTCACATTGTTGTCTCCATCTCGCATTGCAAAATCAGTGTCCAACAACGCTCCTTTTAGATCCCCTAACTTCAATTTACAAGCCTACATCAACAAAAGAGCAAGTGATTATCAGGCTGACAAAAGTTAGGTTTAATCTGATGAAAAAGTCTAAAGGAAGAATAGAATCACTTAGGGGTTGTTTAGGGTGCTGAGTGGGTTCTAATAGTCTGAGTTATAATAGTCTGTGGGTTATAATAGTCTATAGAGTTATATAATATGGGTATAAGATGCAGAGTTGTTTAGTCTGTATTTGGGGTGTAGAGTTATTTAACTCCACATACTATCATAACCCAGACTATTATAACACACTCCGCGTCCCAAACAGGCCCTTATAAGTTAAGAGGTGAATAATGACAATGAAAATGAATCAATCACTGCAAGCAAGGACAATCTCTATAATGGCAGAATAAAGTTGGCACTCAACCAACTAAATAATTCTTCAAAAGACGTTGTGCACAGTGCACCAGAACATATAATCATAGAGCTGAAACAGAGATGCATCATTGCAAGAAATCTGAAATTCATGTGCAATGTACCTAAGGGAGCATCCATGAATACTTGATAGATTTATGGCATTAGATTACTAAGAGTGTTCTTACCAAATCCTGTCCTTTGTGAACTAGGCTTTCCTTTAGGGTTTCTCCACTACCTTTTAGCATTTGACTAAATCAATTACTTTCCTATTTAAGGAACGTTCACGTACATTTTATAATTTACAAAACCAGATGTGGCAAATTCTGTCCGATCCAGAATATTTTATTGTAAAAATGTTAAAAGATCCCTACCACAGTTTAAAGTTTTCTGTTCAAGGCAAGTTTACTTTTGTTTTAGTATTGTTTAAGGTCCTACGCATCCCGTGATGTATTTTAGCAATCTTTATTCATGAAAAAAACTGAAAATGCTATTTTAACTCACTGTTTTAGTGTTCTGCAAACCAACAAGGCTTTAATTTGGTGTTGTGTTTGCATATGCAAGCTACTGTCTTCATCATTCAGTCATAGGCCACTTTTACAAACAAGGGGTAAGTTTGGTGAAGAATTGGAATGAAAATCAGTCCAAACAAAAATTGTGAAAATGGGAATGAAATTTCGAAGTATTACGTTCACTAAAATTATTTTGGATTGTGAAACATCATTAATATTCTTTACTAATGTTTGGAAGGAGAAGCAAATCTGAATTGATGTAAGGCCTAGAAAAAGGTAAAAGGAAAAAAAAATGAAAAAGGTGGTGGAAGCCACCAAGATGGGGATAAAAGTTTCAATTACCCAAATCAACTGTCAAATAAGTCTATCAACATACACTAAAAATACTGAAATTCCACAAATAACTCAACAAAGAAAGTGAAATACATTCACTGGGACACTTACTGAACTGTTTGTGAATATCTGTGATTTGGTCTTTCTAAGATATGAACTCTTCTCTGCAGACTCAAAGGAAAAGACGAGGAGCAATTGGGAGGGGGGGTGTCAGTGCACTCATGCATACTTAAGATATTCATAGTAAAATATCTTCAGTCTATAGTTTTATGATACTACCAATTATGTCAAAGGGAAGATATACCTTCATCGATTCCTTCTTTTTCCCAGCAGATATCAAGGTAGCGTAACGCCTTCCGATACTTTCTAAGAGCCATCTTGTAGTCTTGCTTCTGTAAGGAGAGGTTTTTGGAGTAAAAAGAAATCCATCACTAAAATTCAATGATAAGCTAATGGAAAATCTAAATCCAAGGTTCTTTCTCATCAGTACAGAGGACATAAGTTCATGAAACTGAATAAACTTTTATTAAAACATTAATGTGAGATAAAATCTGGTGCCAATACCTTGTAATGCTCATTACCAAAAACCTTCACAGAATCTACTGCATTCACCCACCATTCAAGTTCATTAGGACTCTGTTCTAGGTCAGCTGGCCAATCAGGAAATGTGTCCCCATCATTGAAAAAGTTTGAAATCCCGTCATCTGCTCCCTCAGGAATTTCTCCACAATCCACAATAATGACATCAACAGTAGGGCGGTCATTGTCACCAGTTGTAACATGCTCAATTGAACGAACAACACCCATTCCTTTCGCAACCTTCCCAAACACTACATGTTTCCCATCTAAATAAGAAGTACGAGTAGTAGTGATGAAAAATTGGGACCCATTTGTGTTGGAACCAGAATTAGCCATAGACAACATTCCTTTCCTTTCATGTTTCACCTCAAAATTCTCATCATCGAATTTCATGCCATATATAGATTCTCCACCAGTACCATCTCCAGCAGAAATATCTCCACCTTGTACCATGAATCCTTTTACGACACGGTGGAAACATGACCCCTGAACAATTCAAATAAATTCAAAATAAACACAAGCATTCACGTATCCTGTTCAGGGTGAGACAGAACAAATTCTAAACAAGAGTGAAAAGTTGCAATCGTTACCTAATACCATTTTCATTACTTCATGGAAAAGTTCCAAGAAATAATCAAGATGCGAGAACATAAAACAATATTAAGGTCAAAGGTCTGTTACTGACATTTTAACCAACACAACAAGACTAACTGGAGACCTCGAATGAAGTTCTCTGCTTTCATACAAGACAAAAGCAAAAGAAAGAAAGAAATGAAAGAAGAAACAAGACCCAAGTTTTTAACGACCCTTATTCTAGGAAAAACTCAATCCAACTCTTCAAAGAAACATCCTAAGAAGAACAAAAATGGCTAACAACAGCTAAAATATCATCTTCAAGTACAAGAACACCACTGTTTTATTACTGATCAAGGAAAGAGATACCATCATTCCACAGACACCCATAAAGGAAAGAAAATCCAACATCTACTAAAATAAACAAGTTATACCAAAAAGGGAAAAACCAATATAACAATTCACATCCAAAACACGTAAATACAAAGAAAGCCAGTTCGCATTCAGATAATCATGCACATACAACACAAAACACCATAAAAATACAGAACCAACGACCTTGAAATGAAGGGGAACGCCCGTATTGGGGCCAATGCCCTTCTCGCCAGTGCAAAGAGCCCTGAAATTCTCAGCAGTTTTAGGCACCACATCGTCATAGAGCTCCACCACAATTCTACCCTCGAGATCACCTCCAATACTGATATCCAAGAAGCAACGGGGCCGCCCCATCTCCCTCTATCTCTCTCTCTCTCAATTCTCAACTTGTTTGGCCTTGGCCCAGTATGTAAACGAGTTTCTAGAGTGTTCCAACGCCTTTCAACACACAATACTAAAAAGAAAACAGATTCGCTCTATCTGGGAGAACGTGGAAATGAAGACAATCGATTAACCCTAAAAGGCCGGCCACTGTTGATTTTGAATTCTATCTCTCTCTCTCTCTCTTTCTTTGTGTGTCTGTGGACTGTGTGTCAGTGTATGTCTCTCTCTAGAAAAAATTCAAAGGAGTTGGTATTTGAGGACCAATTGAGAAGGAGATTTCGTTTTCGAAGTGGGGTAATGAAACGTAAATGCAAGGAAACGATGAACCTGTGTGTCTGTGGATTGTTCAGATTGAGAAGAAGATATGGCGATGCGATCGCTGCATTTTCATTGTCGATCCTCATTGTTCCCTTTTGTCACCATCTGTTGCACCTAACTCTTTCAATCTCTCTGTTTTTTTTTTCTTCTCTCTCTGTAATTCCCCAATTTTTAGGTTAAAATTTAAGAAAAGTAATTTAAGAATTTTAAAACTATTTGTATCTTATTACTATTGTTTTTATTTTAACTAAATGAGTTGAAATATACTTAAGTTTACATTCGTATTACTATTTAAGTGTCTACTGTTATTTTTACTCTTTGAATACAATGTGGGATGGAAATTTCAAACATCTAAACTTTGATCGAGAGTATATGTTTTAACTACTTGAGTTATGTTTAGATTCACGTTTTGCAATATCTATTGTTATTCGATTGTTAATTATCTAACATATGAATCACTTGACATCAAATTTATATATTAGTATGTCGATGTGAGGTAATTCGAAGATAGCTTGGTGGATAAGACAGTTATTATACTTTTTAAAGTTGAAGGTTTAGTCTCTCACCCTCACATTTGTTGAACTAAGAAAATGTTGATGTGGGCATGTATTGACACCATATAGACGTGTTGAAAAAGGATATTTGAATTAGAAGGATATTGACGTTAGAATAACAACAAGAAATACGATGGTTATCTTTTTAAAGTTCAAAATATCAAAATAGACAATTTAAATGTTTGGAAACTAGAATGGTGACCTAAAACTAAATTGTAATTTGAATTGTACTAAAAAAAAGAATTTGAACTTTTATTATTATTATTATTATTATTACTATTGATTATGTTTAGACTCTAGTTTGGTCTTGAATTTTTTGGTGCTATTTTATTTTATTTTTTAAAGTTTCAAATTGCTTTAATCTTTTATTTTTATATAAAAATCTATTTTAGTCCTTTTTATTGATTTTTAATAAATTATTTATTGGTGAGAATCACATCTTTTGTTCAATTGTGATTAATAAATATTTGAAATTACAAATTGTAAATTACATGTTAAATTTTTAAATGGATTTGGTTGCCCATTAAAACGTTAATGGTAACACCATTAATTCAAGTTATAATTAAAAATAAAACATTCTAAACTTGAAGGACATAAAAAAGAAAAGAAAAAAAAAAGATGTAAATGAGTGTTCTACCCAATAGATGATTTAAAACATGAAAATGACAACAAAAAGAATATGAGACTTAGCATTTGATAGATTTTGAATGCCACAAGAAAAGGAAAAGGAAAAAAATGTAATTGGTATTACCTTAATCTTAAATTAAAATATTCATATATCACTATAAGGAAAAAAATGGAATTGATATTACCTTGATCTTAAATTAAAATATTCATATATCACTATAATCATAAATCAATACAAAATTATTTCAATTCAATCTTGAAGATAACATTAGGATATTCATTTTCTAGATAGTTCCATTTTGTTATATCTTGCTGATGTAAAAAAAATAATAAATCTATGACAAAATTGAAAGAGATTAAGAATGTGAAAAGGTATTTAGATTAAACATATAACATCAAATAATTGGTCTCATTAAACAGGGAAAAAAATAATATTTTATACACGTATTTAGTTTAATAGGTTAAGTTTAGCTTTAGAATTTTTATTTCACTTTCATCCAAGGAGAGACATATCTTAACCCCCCAATTATGCTTAAGTTACGTCATTAAGCTCTTAAAAAAATTGCTTAATTAAGCATTTTGATATTAGTTAAGTTAATTTTGTATTTAGGATTGAATGTTCTTATAGTTACATTTAAGTGTTTTTAAGGTGAACTTTTAATACCTTTTAATTTTTTTTTCGAGTTCAACAATACGTGGTGTGCGGATTCAAATCTCTGACTTTTTTTTATTAAGATTATAATATCTTAATCAGTTGAGTTAGGCTCAAGTTGACAAATTTAATTTGATTATACTAAAAGTTTTTGCGTGAAAATTTGGCTAACTCTCGAGTCTCGACTATATATCAAATTGCCAATACTGAATATAACTTTGCAAGCTTGTATATGTTTGAATCTCCACCTCATATGTGTTGTAATATTTAAAAATATAATAATAAAAAAACTTAGTTTTCTTTAAATCTTATTATTAAATTCTGAATAGTAATTAAGAGTTCCAAAGTCAAAGATCAATGGGAAGCAAATGGGTTGGTGGAGTGGAAATCGATCGTCAAAATGGTTTTCCTTTTTCCTTCTTGTTTTTTTATAAATTCATGCTAATCAATGATTCTTTTTTATTTGTAATTTTTAAAGGTGACAAAATAATATATAGTTGTATGTGATTATATATTTTCACCTTTTTAAAAGACTTTTTTTTAGTTCAACATTATAGGAGTGAGATTTAAACTTCTGATCATATTTTAGTTGAGATTAATGATGTCTTAACTAGTTGAGCTATGTGTTCAGGTTGGCAAAATTTAAATATCTATTAGACATAAAATTGAAAGTTTAGAAATTTATTACACTTTTTAAAGTTTACAAAGACCCGTTAGATGCACTTAAAAAAATTGTTAGGTACAACTTCGAAACTTTTAAGACTAACTTATAATTTAACCCTTGATTTTTAAACCTCTCACGCAAAAATGTTATCAAACAAAAATTTTTACGTTTAGTTTTTTTAAAAAAAAATGATATATTCAAGAGAAAGAAAAAGTATATCGCTTTGTTTAATAAGATATTATTCTCTCTTTTAAGCCAAAACAAGAAAAAGATTTCACCATTTAGAATGGGTCTCAAGTTTATTTTCAATTCTTCTTTTAAAAATCTTTTTTCCCTCCATCTACATAGAAATCATTGAGCTTTGATTAATGAGATTTAACAATTTTATATTTCATGTGATAAGATGTTGCAAACAAGAATTTTAAAAAATGTATATATAAAACAAAACATTATGATTATTTAAATTATATAGGCATTGACTTACTTTTAAAGTTTAAACAAAGTTTAAGCTACAAATAGTAATCCTCACATAATATATACTCCCCTTGAAACAAGACGAATAAAAAATTTGAAGTCCCCAATAAATTGAAAGGCATGTGCATCCAATAATAAACCTTGAAAATTGAGGAATTGAAAACCCTAATGATGGACCACATGATCACTTCATCAATTTGTTGACCAAATTGAGATAATAAATTTTCATGCAGAGTTTCCAAACCCTATCTTTGATTCTCCAAATTGAGAAAAGAGAGAGCCAAAAATTAAAAATTATCACAAAGTCCAAGTGCATTCCAACCTAGACTCCACTCCATATCAACCCTCTTCTTTCACTGCCTATTTTAATGTGATTAGGGGTTATAATTTGGATCTATCAAATCAACTAAAAATGTTTTGAAGAAAAAAAAAGGGCTGAATTTTCATTTTCAAAATCTTAAATTTGTTCCTATAGTTTGATTAAATATCTTAAAATTTATCTAGATTGACTAAATGTTGATAGTTTTCTTACGTAGTTCTTTTCTTTTTAAGGTGAGTGCGCCATCTCTCCACCACATCTAAAGAAAACATGTCATGCATCTAAAGAAAATGTGACACATAAGAGAACAATCAATATATGGTACGATGAGCCATATCTTGGATGATTTTACAAAACCATTATAGCCAAGTTGAAACTTTTAAAACTACAGAAGACTAAATTAAAACTGCACAAACAATATTTGAGTTTTTTTTTTTTTTTTTTTTTTTTTTTTTAAAAAAAAACTTTAGTCTCTATTGCTTAAATTTTTTCAATTTAGTCTCTTATGTATTAACACAACTTCCAATTAGTATCTCACTGCTGATGAATGTTAAAATTGATTGATAATAATCTTACATGGAATAGCCCCCAAGCGGCGGCCCCATTGGTAAGGGCTTGGAGTCCCTTGGTCATACTAATTTAGAGGTCTTAAGTTCGAGCCCTCGGGTGAGCTTAATAAATAAAAACCCTTGATGTCTCCTGGGTCTAGGTCTTGAGGAGAGCACAAGTACCCCCGAGTATAGGGGAGCAAAAGCTTCGACTCCCGATTATCCAAAAAAAATAATCTTACATAGAATAATACTTAGTAAACTAACGAAAGTTTAAAAGAGAAAAAAGATCATCTAAGAAGAAGAAAAAAAACTCAAAATTTCTATCCATTTATTTGAAATTGTAGGGAAGAATGAGAAGCATTTTTTCTTTTAAATTACTTTTTTTTCTTCTTTAAATTTCACCAATTTACTAAGTATTATGTCATATGAGTTTTTTCATAAACTAATTTTAACATTTGCTAAAGGTGATAAGTCACTAAATTAAAAAATATTAAAATATAAGGAACTAAATTGATTTAAACAATAAGAACTAAATTTAAAAATAAATAAATAAATATTTTTTTAGGTTACATTACAAATTTAGTTCCTGAACTTTGGAGTTTGTGTCTATTTGGTTGAACTTTCAAAATTACAAATTAGTCCCTAAACTTTCAAATTTTTTAAATTCATGAATCTACTAGACACAAAACTGAAATTTTAGAGTTCCATTAGATATAAAATTCAAAATTATATTTCATAGATCAATTTATTTTTAAAATTTTCGAATTTGTTGGGAATCTATTAGACACAAAATTGAAAGTTTAGAAACTTTTAGACACAGAATTGAAGATTTAAGAATATTTTAGACACTTTTAAAAATTCAAAGATCAAATAGACATAAACATCAAAGTTCAGTGACAACCTTTTTTCTACCACAAACTAGAACTAAAACATATATTTAGTAAAAAAAAAAAAAACTACACTTTCACACATAGCTAAATTCTAAAGCAAATGAAGATAAAGAGAGCCTAGTTCAAGTGGCATATCAAAAGTGTTAACGACCACGAGATCTATGGTTCGAATTCCCCAACCTCTATTGTACTAAAAAAAAAATGTGAAGACAAATGTATAAGAAGAAGAGGGTATACCTGTAAGTTGCGATGATGAATTTGTGGGGATCAAAGAGACAGAATCAAGGTTAGAAGTGTAGGATACACGTGTCGAATGATGATTGGAAGTTTCATGATCCTGTCTACTGCGCCGAACATGCTATCCTGCACTGCTAACTTGCGCACATTCGGCTTCACAAATCTGCTCATTTTAGTATCAAACCAACTTTTTTTGGGCAAAAATCAATTCTAATTTTAATTAGTATTATTATATCATTGATTAAATATGGTTAGAATTAGAATGCTATTTTAATGTATATGTAAAAATTAAATAGATTGATTGCATTAAGTTGAATGTGGTTTTTTTTTCCTAACAAAATTGAAATTGATTAAGTTGAAGTTGCCACTTGAGCCATGCGAACATCACTATACCTCATGGCTACAGAAAACAACCATGAAGGAAAATAAAAAAGAAAACGTTCTCTTAAAGTAGTTTGACATGCTTTCGAAGCTAGCAAATGAGCCAACTATATTCAAAGAATGTTGTACATTGAGAAGTGGATATCGAATAGATATAACGAATATTGAACGTTATACAATCAATCTATTTAATATAGCGAATGAGCAGCTATATCGTTCAATCTATTTAATATAGCGAATGAGCAAATATATTCAACTTCGTTTCTCATTCGCTAGCTTTGAACACATGTCGAACTATTAATTAAGAAATGGACGAAAAATGGATTTCATTAGAGCTCCAAGGGCCAACTCCATGAAGTGAATCCTTCCCAGTTCCTAACGTATCTATTGAACCCCTTGGAGAGCATCAAACTCTATAATCATCTATTTGAAGTTTTAGTCTCTGGCCAAATGAACTCTGAATTGAGCACTTTCAAAGATTACTTTATGAAGCCGCCACAATGTGAATGCAAATTCAAAAATTTACATGTTCTCTAACAATCATTAGATATATATTTAAAGTAATTTGCAATTTTTCTCTCATACATCTAACGGCGACTATATTGTAGCAACCTCTTCGAATAATTTTTCATTAGATTAACCATATTAGGATTCAAATGGAACAAAAGTAAAGCAAATCAATTGAATTTTAAAATAATTATCAAAAGAATAACCAATTATACAAAATAATGATGCGTATTGCTACACATTTTAAAAACCTTAAATCCTCAAAATTTGTCCGATTTCTTTTTGTCACATAAAAATATATGTTGCATTATAAAATTATTAGCACCTAACAACGTCAAATGAGAGATTGAACCAAACTATAAAAATTATGATAAAACTTATGAAGATATAGGGATCAAACCAAACTCAAACAATATTTTATCCATTAAACAACAATGCACATAAATATAATTTTTTTAATCATAAACCAAATACGGTTAATTTAAATCAACAATATATATTTAAAAAAAAAAAAAAGACTTTTCAATCTAATTGAAAAATATATATTTTAGCATCACATGGTCACACTTCGCTAATAAATTTTAAAATTGACTAACAATAAATACTATAATGAAAAAACTCACATGAAAATGAAATTGAAACATTTAAAATAAATTATACACTCTGGCTTTAAAAAATGTGGTAATTATTTTTAATAAAAATAAATATACATTGTTCCAACTTCCAACAATCTTTTCCAACGTCACTGCTCTCTACTCTCACAACATGAACTTTCTCTATAAACTCCCCCCAACAAAAAAAAGCACTTTTACTTTCCCACCTTTTACTTGTACAGAAGCGATTTCAGAGGCAAAAGCCAGAAAATAACAAGATTAAAGAAGAGTAAGCTGAAGCTTTGGTCGATTTGGTCGGGGCTCCACAACCTCCATGTGAATTCTCACCGCCTGTAGAATGTTGTATGTGATGCTACCATCCAACTTCTTGATCTTCTGTTCTTGCTCATCCACAAACCATTCTCCATTTTGCTTCTCACCTCTTGCTGACAAGTATACTGGTCCTTCGATACCGAATCTGAGAAAGGGAAAGAAAAAAGAAGCAATCTTCATTATTGGGATGTTCGCAAACAAAGCCACCGACGCAGAAATATGTTCTATCGTTAGTGAATGCCATTTTATTTTCGTATCTAAGAGTGTCTAGATCAACTTATTTGCCACTCGACTAATCTCAACATTCAACCCTTAACCTATGATCTTGGACCCTAGTTTGAACTCATAACCTCAAATGCATCCAAATTGAGTACTTCAACGAGATTTTCTGTTCATTGTCAATACCTTCTTATTCCAGATATCAATTTTTTTTTTATCCGTGAATGTTCAGGTCAACTTGCACGCATTTCAACTATTCTCACCGGATAACCACCTGACCCTACTACATTTGGTTGCCAAAGTAACTCCTAGGATATTACACCCTAGGTAGGTAGCCACTATGACTTGAACTCATTATCTCTAAGCTCTTTTATTATTTACATGACCCTTATTGACCACTAGACCAACCCATGGTAGTTGATATCAACATTCTTATATGATTTTGAAAAATTCAAAGCAAGTCATATCAATCAAAGTAAAAGGCAGAAATACTCTAAAACCATAGGTTTGGGAAACATACTTGGGAACAAATACTATAAAACCATTTGATCTTATCTTCACTATTCTCGCCTCCGTGTCCGTAGGCCTAGATCACCAAGAGATGAAAATTCTTTAGATTAGTGAACGTGAAAATATTTTAGTCATGCACAAGAATGATGAACATGCTAAGATCACAAACCGTTTTTTGAAGTAAATTAGAGTATGAAGCTCCACTGAAGCCCGGCCAGCCATCTGGGCATTTCTATGTCGATAATTTAAGTCTGAAAACAATTTACAAGAGTCAGCACACATATTATGTCATAGTTCTTTTATAAATTAGAGAGCTTCAAAAATATCACGTTACTGTTATGATCAACCAACAAAACAGAGATGAGAATAGGTTTCCTCGATTTACGAGTTAAAGCTTGATCCAGTTGTGCATGCAGAGTGTAACTTTCATCAAGAGCAATTTGCAGTTAAGCGTAATTATGTCATCTGTGGGAAGACACTCGTATATGTGTCTGTGTGTGTGCCGTTTTTTCTTTTGGTTTTTATTGTCTTCTTTCCCAGGGCAGGGGGCAAGAACAAGTGTCGAAGCATGGAGTGTTTATACATTAAGTAGTATTCATTTTAAGAATGCAATATTCCATATGTCATAACAAATAACTAAGGTGCAGAGAATATTTCATACTATCAGCGATTGTAGTGAGTTTCGGTCTGTCATGGAATAGGGTCGGAAGTTTGTATATTCCCAACGATGCAGCGAGTAATCTGTGCACGATGACATCTGCAATAAAAAGATGGCTGAAGACCCAAAATAATAAGATAATGTCACCAAACAGACAACACAAGGCAAGCCCAAACCTGCAAATCGTCGAATAGGAGAGGTGAAATGGGTATACAGAGGTGCTGCAAGCCCATAATGTTGATATTCTGGAGGACTGAGGTCTCCGCTATAGAAGTAAACAGCCTTCACTTGTACAAAAACACCTTTCAGACATGTCCATAAGGAATTAAACTAGTAAAAAATCCATATTTAAGTGAAATTACCTGTGTCATACATCTAGTAGCTAGTATTCTGATCAGCTTATTGAAGTACGGATCATCACCCTGATAAAATATGAATTTTGTTCCAGTGAAACAAAGCAAATGTTTATATCAATAAGGAATTGGAATAACTTTAACAAAGCCACTAGCCAGGCAACGAAACAAAGGCAAATTTAAAATTGTCCTACTCAATGCAATATGATATACCAATGCACGATCAAGTGAATCAGCCAGAGCTTTGGATGATGAGACATCCAAATCAAGACCAACAGCTACAGCTGTGCGAATCAAAGGTTCGAGCATCTCTTTAGTTGGTGAAGGATGGCGCCTGCAAATAAAAAGAAAAGCCAGAAAGCAATAGTTTATTATAACAATCTCATCATTCAACCATGGCCCAAGAAATTAGATAAAAGAAGAAATAAGATATCTTAGGATGTAGATAAAAAATGACAGCTGATAAAGATGGATGTTTAAGCTTTTAGATGTTATTTGATAGAAAGGAGGTTATTTGATAACTAATGGCTGGAGAACAGAAAACCCCCCAACAACCAAGAATAAGAAATGAATAAACTCTTCCACTGGTGTCAAGCAAACGGGTGCCAGATTAGGCTTGCTTTTAATATGCTAACTGCAAAAATGGGTGTGAAGTATACAACTTATGGAAATTGTACAAAACTCCGCTCCAACCACTATACCATTCCACAACCAAAAGTTCCCACCCTCCGCAAAAATCAAAAGGAAAAGGAGGGAGAGACACACATGACATGGACATGATGCACTGGCAGACATAATAAAAGGCACTCTGGACTCGTGTAATAAAAGACAAGAAGCAAATGCTTATGTGATAGGTCTTTACCTTAATAATGAACACAGCGGAAAATGCTTAAGAATTTTTTCGGCTACTGAAACATTTGCAGCAAGCATAAACTCCTCTACCATTTGGTTAGCTTCTCGAATTTGATACATACCTAAAGAATGAATCATTTGACAAGGGCAATGAAAAGGTTTGAGAATTTTTTTAAAAAAAAAGAAAAGGGAAAATCTTAGCACATCAATACACACAAGTAATAAGTAAATAGAAGTCGGTTTCTCAAGGATTCACAAAACTATCTATGAATGAAATCTGACATCCAAACATACCAATATCAAGAGGGTCATGTGTCTCGGTGTCAATTTGAAATTTGACTTCAGCAGAAGCAAGAGTCAAAGCTCCTCTCTCAATTCGTCTCAACCTCATTTTCTGCAGGTCGACCAAGTTGTGGGAGGTTAAAGAAACTACAAGTCAGCCTGAGACACATCATTACGATTATTTAAAGAACAAAAGTAAATAAAGGATGCTTACCTTTGCTAAGGCATTCATATTTCTCAAATCTCTAGTTATTGGATCCATCAACCGACTGCAAGTAAATACAGCTTTGTAAAAATAAATCTTCAGGTCTAAATGAACCCCAAAAAAATTATGAAAATAAGTAAAGCACGGTGATAAAATAACTCCTAAAAGAGGATTGGCAAACACGTTTAAGGTTGATTTGAAAAATATGCATATAACAAAGAAAAGGCTGTAGATTATTCACAAAGGCTGCAAGATACAATGAAGGGGTACTGCATGATCAGAAGCAGCGAACTTAAAGATATCCATTGCTCATGACATCAATAATGGCTTAAAACAACTAAAAGACAGTAAATGCCTAATAGGAGACATGATCACAACAACCAACTATGTCAAAACGCTGGGCAAATTATCACCATAAAAGTTGAAGAAGGCATTATTACAAACTCCAATATACTTCAATAGGTACAACTGACACGAAATTACCTGTCATCCATCCTCGCTTGAGCTTCAACATATGATAATGCTGCACTCGATTTAATGATGCTTTTTGTGTAGCTAGTAGAAATAATATCTGCTTCAGGTGTCATTTCCTGAACATCAGAGGCAAGTGATTGAAAATAGATGCATGAATTGGGGGGAGGGGGGGAATACTAAAGTCTAAACATATTCACGAATGTGCAAATTATTTCCAACATAAGCACAGATTCTAAGATAGCCTAATTGATTATAACACCAAAGATAACTCAAACAAATAATCAAAGTAGAAAATTACAACAATCAACAGTTTCATAAAAGAAAATGTCAATTCGATAAGAGCCAACGTAGGATTTGCAGAAAGTGAATATCAAGAAAAAAGAAGTATGAATATGTCTTCTTTTTCAACTGAAGAATAAAACTATTATCTATATTTGCAAGAAAGAAAAAGATAGAATAGATGAGGATGTTTAATCACAACAAAAAGAATAAAGCATCACATACCCAAATTACTGAAAATGCCAGTCTTTCCACATCAGCCCGAAGGGAACATATATCTGTAGATTTAGATTTCTCATCACATTGAGCTAAAGTGGAGAAGAATAAAACCTATCAAACAGTTCCTCGTGCACAATAATGCAACATAATAGTAAATGTGGACCTTCTGTTAATGGTTTTGGAAGCATGTCTATTCTCCGCTCAACAAGGTAGACTGATGTACCCCTTTGTGCAGCCTCGTCATCCAATGCAGTGCCGGGATGTACAAAATTTGTTACATCAGCAATATCTAATTGAATGTCGTTAAAGATACAATTTTTTTTTAATAAGCAATTAAGCTTTCATTGAGCAAAATGAAAGAATATACAAGGGCATACAAAAAAAAAACTAGCCCCAAGAAAGAGGTCCAAACCCTAACAGCAAAAACATACTCCAAACTATCCCCATGAAAGGGGTCCACGATGATAATTACAAAAAGCCCGAGTATCAAACACCCACAGAGAAACATTAAATCTAACAACTTCCAAAACGTCCTCCGAAGGTCTCTCTAACCCTACTAAAAATCCTACTATTTCTCTTGAGCCAAATACACCACAAAATGCAAAATAACAAGCTTGCCAAAAAACCTCTGCCCTTATCCCAAAAGGAAGGTTTAGAAGCACTTCCTCCATCATAAAGCAACAAGCTCTGTTATAAGCCAAACAAGCTCAAACAATGATTCTATAAGAACTAAGCAAATTAGCAACCTCACAAGACATGGTCAAGATCCTCTATCTACCGCCTACAAAGAATGCACCATTGCAGACCCAACAAGAAGGAAAAATGTCTATGGATGCGGTCGATGGTATTAACTCTCTCATGCAAAACCCGTTATGCAAAGAATTCGACCTTCTCAAGGATCTTAACCTTCCAAAGAGACAAGGTATAGAGGCACCAAGGGGGAGAAGGATTATGCAAGATATAGAAAAACGAGCTACAAGAAACGTCTTCAAGGAGTTAGAGGTCCAAATCCAACTATCCCTCCTCTTCCCTGGGCACACATGTTAGTCTCTCAAGAGCAAAAGAAGGGTCGCCATTTTCATCGTCTCTCTCCGATAAACAACGACATAAACTCAAAGAAAAGGAAGAGGTAGAATAAGAGGAAGCCATGATAGAGGCCACCAATTGCAACCTCTTATCCAAAAGATGGTATAGGCACAAAGGGGTTTATCTCCCACCCAACAATCCTCCCAAAAATAGATTTTCGAGCCTTCCACAATGGAACATTTCACAAATTGAGGGGGAAAAAAAGGAATCTTGAAGAAATAACAATCTAGAGGTTTTTACTAGAGCCCTTAGACCCACAACTTGAAACCCACTCAAAAAGGTACAAACCATACTTACTCACGATGACCTTGTGCCACAAAACATTAGACTCCATGAAGAATCACGACAACTACTTTGCCAACGAGGCCTGATTACATAATATAAATTTACCGATGCCTAAGACGCTGAGTTCCAAAGGCTTCGAGACCACCTCCTACCTAACCAAATGAGATTCTCCCCCTTCATCCACACTTTTCCACAAGAAATTCCCATCACTCTCTCAATACTCTTACCATATAATTGCAGGAATGTGTAAAAGAAAAATGACAGGTAGAGGCTAATATTAGTTTCAAGGCCAAAATTTAAAAGGAGTTCAAAACTATATATAAAAGAAGCACCAGATGAAAAATCATTCCTCCTCAAAACTGCAAATTACTTGATGAAGAGTCAAACTTACACATCAAAAACAAGAGGAAGGAATCAACGTGGCAATAGCACCATAGTTCAAAACCATATAATATTTCATAGTTGTAGGTTTAAAAAACAAAAAGGAAGAAAGAAAAAGAGAATTGATGGAAGCCCATTAACATGAAGGGAGATCTTCAAACCTTTCACTCTCGACGTGCATACCTAATGCATCGATCTTCTTTCACAATAAGGCTAATATACCAACAAAACAAATGATGCTTTCTCTTGATCCGTATGCACCCAAAGACGCTTCTAATAAGGTTGAGCCAAGAGTCCCCAAAACAGTACTATTTGGAGGGCAAGAGTCCCAAAAAAAGTCAAAGTGTTCCTTTGGGTGTTTTGCCACAGGAAGTTAAATACAGGGGAGGTGTTGCAAAGAAGATGGTCGACCTGTTCTTTGTCACCGAGCTAGTGCGTGATGTGTAGCTCGAGTAGTGAAGACCAGATTCATCTATTCTTTTTGTGTTCAACAACTCGGGCTTTATGGGCTAGATTGTTGAAGTGTTTTGGAATTAGTTGGTGTTTTCGTAAAAGAATTGATGAAGCTCTTCTCCAACTTATTTTTGGTACTCCCTTCAAGGATAAAGGTCGCATTTTGTGGACCAATGCAATTATGGCTTTGTTGTGGAGACTTTGATTTGAGAGACCAGAGGGTCTTCAAAGATCGACACTGACAAGCTTTTGGATTTTGTCAAACTCTTTGCTTCCATCAAGTGTTCTCTTTCTAAAACCTTTTGTAATTATAATCTTACTCGTATTTCGGCTAATTGAGAGTCTTTTTTGTAACCTTTTGGCCTAGTGGGGATCTCTCATCTCCCCTTTTACTTGTATAATCCTTCTTATCAAATACAAGTTCTTTGTTACTTATCAAGAAAACAATCAACTTGGGATGAGGCTCTCTACCATGACCCACCCTTCTCTCTCTCGACAATCTCCGGCCACCCAACCTCATCGCAAACCACGAACACACCCACACTCCTGATCAACCATGGCGACCAACCCCCCGTTGAAGAAGAGATCCGTAACCATTGAAAAGAAAAGGTATTCCATCGAACTAGATAGTAGGTATCGGGGAAACAGAGTTAAGATCTCCGAGTATAGTAGAGATAGAGCTTTTTTCATAGCTCTCCAGTGGGATCCTTTGAAATGGCTAGTAGCCACCATCCATACTCTACTTTCTGCCCCCTTAAACCAGAAATTCTTCAAAGAGCAGCGTTTTCCTGAACAGACCATCTGGGTCGAAAAAACAACAAACAAGAAGGGCACAGTCATAGAGGTAGCTCTTTTCCATAGCAATGGAGGGTTGAATAAACTCTTCATTCCAGTAGGTTTCAAGAGAAAAGGATGGGATGCTTTTTATAAGCTCATAGCCAACTACCCCCCTACCCCACCATTAAAGACAAGCATTCAATCAAAACCCCACACCCCATTGATCACAACGACCACCATTAACCATCAATCAAAATCCACCTACCTACCCAAAAATCCTCCCTCGCAGTCCTTATTACACCCTATCCCACCATCGGCCCTCACCAAACCTGCTGTCTCCTACAAAACAGCCCTGATTGCTAAAGACAACCGTACTGTGAACACATCCGACACCGATCTCATACCCGATGATTTGGAAAGTATTGTGATCATAACTAGGAAGAATTTTCATGATGATTGGTATAAAATTACCCGTTGTCTTCAATTGATTATCAATGGTTTCTGCCATTTAAATCCCTTTCGTGCCGACAAGGCCATTCTTCGTTGTGATCAATCCACATCCACACTTGACCTCGTCATTTCTGCAGATTGGAAACTTTATGGAGCCTTTCATCTTAAAATCGAAAGATGGAGTTAGAAGCACAAACGAGAAATCCGACAACCCCATCGTACGGTGGATGGATTAAAATATTAAACCTCCCTTTCGATCGTTGGGACTTGGCTACTCAGAAATTTGTGGGGGATGCCTATGGAGGGTTTATTGAAATAGCTCGGAAGACATCTACTCGTATAGACCTCATGGAAGCAAGCATACGAATCAAGGAAAATGCTGTCGGGTTCATCCCCGCCGAAGTGGCCCTTCCTTCGACATCATCGGCGCCGATAATTGTCCAGATTGACCCCTTCTTCACCGCCGACCAATTACTGGGTTACAATGAAGCCATACACGGTACCAAAGATATCACCGTGATAAACCAGACGAAGGCTATGACTACCGGAAGACCATCGGAAAGCAACTTGGGATCGTCCCCTCGAGACAGGTGCCCCCTATCACCTCATCCTTTGATTGGCACGACATTAATTACCTGTCCATCTATCATCTCATCTCAAGCCCCTCCACAGTCCCACTCCACTGGGCCGTTTTGCCCTTCTTCACCCATTAAGCCCAACTTCACATCACACTCAAAAAACCCACCACCCCCATTAAGCCCACAATTTTCTCCCAAGCCCTCCATCGTTAAAAACCCAACCCCCACTATTAGACCTAAACCTATTTCACCCAAGCCCAACATCGCCTTATCCCTCCATCAGCCAAAACCCACACCCTCGGATTTATCCATCCTACCCGACCTATCGACCGTGGCTGCATCATCTAAAAAGCTAAACATTTCTGTCAACCACCAAAATACCTTCTTTGTCCCTGGCCAAAAATCCACAACCTCTCCCCCGATATTGGACTCCGATGACGATTACGCCTCCAGCCCCCTTCCATTATTCACTGCCCCACCCTCCCCTTTAGCCACTCAGATTCTTTCTCCCAAAACTATCGACCTCTCTTGCACAGAGATTGGCACCATTCTTTCAGAGGATATTGCCGAACCTTCCAACTGCGAAATTACGCCAGTTTCTCAGGTCTGCTTTGCTCCCTCACCAGAAGCTGCTCTTCGTAGTTTGGTTCCTTGGCTGGCGGAAAACCGTATGTGTATTATGGCCATTCCGACAGCACACAAGAAGAACAAAACGGCCCAAAAACAAAATAAATTGGTACGAGAATTAGCAGGTCTCTGTTCCAGCATCAATTACAACAAGGACTCATCAAAAACCACTATGGAGGGGCATTATGCCTTATGATTATCATCTCCTGGAATGTGAGAGGCATAGGAGATTGGCAGAAGAGAGCGCTCATTAAAACCTATCTCCTCAAATTCAATCCTACGATGGTAATCCTCCAAGAGACAAAATTGGCCATTGTCGATCGTTTTATTATAAAGTCTCTTTGGAGTGGTAGAAATATTAGCTGGACTGCTTTGTAAGCATCGGGCTCATCGGGAGGCATTATCATTATGTGGAACGACCCTTCCATAGTTACCTCTGACATCACAAAAGGTTTATACACGCTCTCCCTTCTTCTCACTCTGGCTGATGGTTATCAGTTTTGGCTCACGGGCGTCTATGGTCCCACCCGGTACAGAGAGAGACCGCCTTTTTGGCAGGAGTTTTACGACCTCTCTTGTTTGTGCACAAACCATTGGCTGGTTGCTGGGGATTTCAATGTTACCCGATGGTCCTATGAGAAAACCAATGGCATAGTCACTCGCAGCATGAGGCTTTTCAACCATTTTATCAGTGATTCTGAATTAACTGACCTTCCTCTTCTCAATGGGAGATATACATGGACAGATAACCGTTTCCCCCCCACGATGACTCTCATCGATAGATTTCTGGCTTCGGAAGGGGTTATCGCTAAGTTCGCTAATGCAGAGGTCAGGAAACTCGATCGGCCAACATCCGACCACTTCCCCCTCATTCTCTCAATGGGTTGTTTTAAATGGGGTCCATACCCTTTCAGATTTGAAAATATGTGGTTACAGCATCGTACTTTCTTGCCTATGATTGAATATTGGTGGAAAAATACTCCTTTGAGAGGATGGCCGGGTCATGGATTTATCATGAAGCTGAAAGAATTGAAAGAGAGGCTTCGAACCTGGAACAAGGAAATTTTTGGTTGTATAGCGACAAAGAGAAACCAACTTTTGACTGAAATTGCTATCATTGATACCATGGAAGAATCCGACTTCATTACCTCAGTGCAGCACACGCATCCTAAATTAATGAAGGCTGAAATTTTATCCTTGGCCACATATGAGGAGCAAAGATGGAACCAAAAATGCAAGAAACAATGGATTAAAGAGGGAGATTCAAATTCTAGCTTCTTTCATCGTATTATGGCCACGAAGAAAAGGAAGAATACTATCATGGAAATCCTATCGTTAAATGGTAGTAGCCTACTTAGCGAAGATGAGATTGTCTCGGAATTCATCGATTTTTACAAAGCTTTGTACACGGAAAAAGATGGACAGGCAACATTCCCACAGGATATCGATTGGAGTCCTATCCAAAATCACTTAGCCACCGATTTAGAAGGGACTTTTACAGAGACTGAAGTATGGAATGCGATCCAGCTATTGGGAACAGAAAAATCACCAGGCCCTGACAGTTACACTTCAGAATTCTTCAAAAAATGTTGGAACATTCTCAAAGATGATATCATGAGGGTGTTCCAAGATTTTTTCCAGAATGGTATCATTAATGCTAGTCTCAACAAGACGTATATTTGTTTGATTCCCAAGAAACTGGATGCTCGTACGGTGGCAGACTATCGGCCTATCAGCCTCACCACTTGCCTCTACAAAATCATTGCCCGTGTTTTATCTGAAAGGTTTAAAAAGGTTCTCCCCCATACTATTACTGATTACCAAACTGCTTTCGTAGAGGGACGACAAATTCTTGATGCATCTCTAATGGCCAATGAGCTCATTGATGAATGGATGCGTAAGAAGAAAAAAGGTGTCGTCATAAAGCTTGATATTGAAAAAGCCTTTGATAAAGTGGATTGGAATTACCTTGATCATATCCTTCTAGTCAAGGGCTTTGGTTCAAAATGGAGAGCATGGATCAAAGGTTGTATCTCCACAGCTAACTTCTCGATCCTCATCAACGGCCACCCTCGAGGTAAGATAATAGCTTCCAGGGGCATTAGACAGGGTGACCCATTATCGCCCTTCCTATTCATATTGATCATGGATAGTTTTAGCCGCCTCCTTTCCAAAGCAGAAATAGATGGGCACATCAAAGGTTTTCGGTTCGACCATGGAAATATTAGCATCAATCATATACAATTCGCAGATGACACCATACTTTTCTCTGAGTTTGAAGATGAATCATCTGCTCAGTATATGTTTCATACGATGGAAACATTTAGGGTGTCATCAGGACAAAACATCAATCTTCACAAATCCGAGATTCTTGGCATCAATGTGGACCAACACGATATGGAGAATTTTGCTCAGAAATATGGTTGTAGATTGGGAGGATGGCCGAATTCATATTTGGGTTTACCACTAAACGGTACCCACAAAACTCGTGGTTTTTGGGCTTCCATTATTGAAAAGATAGAAAGAAGACTCTCATTATGGGGCTCATACTTTTCATCCAAGGGGGGAAGACTCACCCTTCTCCAGGCTACAATATCTAATCTACCTACCTACTATTTATCTTTATTTCAACTGCCAAACAAGGTTGGACAAGAGATGGAGAGACTCTTCAGAAATTTCCTATGGAAAGGGGGAAAGAACAGTAGTGGTCTACACCTTGTCAGATGGAGTAATATTCTCCATCCAATTGAGAAGGGAGGTCTTGGTATAAGCTCTATGATTGATAAAAACAAAGCTCTATTGGCAAAATGGATATGGCGATACAATCATGAAAAAAATGCCTTGTGGAGAAAGTTGTTACAAGCTAAATATGGATCCCCCACTCACTCGAATTGTACGGCTCTTGCTAAATCAAAAGGCCCTTGGAAAAACATTATCAAGCAACAAAATCTCATCTATAGCCGCATTTGTCACCAAATTGGGAACGGAGGTAATACACTTTTCTGGATTGATAAATGGATCAATAACACCCCATTGGCCACCCGTTTCCCACTTTTGCATCGTCTCTCACATTGCAAAAAGGCCACAATTAATGAAATATGAGTGATGATCATCGTTTCTGGGATCTTCGACTGGGGAGGAATTTGAAAGACAATGAGGCTGTCGAATGGGCAGACCTTAGTATTGTCCTTGAGCCTGTTACCCTTTCACAGAGCAAGGACACTTGGCATTGGCCCCTCAGTCCCAATGGTGTATTTACAACAAAATCCCTTTTATCTGACATGGGAGATAGCACTTGTCTCATTGAACCATCTTTGGCTAAAGCTATATGGAAGGACAATTACCCAAAGAAGATTAAATTTTTCCTATGGGAACTCGCTCACAAAGCCATCAACACCAAAGATGTTTTACAAAGACGCATGCCATACATGGCCCTATCCCCTGGGTGGTGCTCCCTTTGCAAAACAGATGATGAAACACAAAATCATATCTTTATGTACTGTTCTTTTGCTCGGAGATTCTGGACCAAGATCTTTAAATCCTTCCGTTGGTATTTTATTTGTCCTGGTAATGTGAAGGATCTACTCCCGATTGTTTTGTTGGGACATCCTTTCAAGACTGTCAAAGCCTTCTTATGGAAGAATATCATTAGAGCTTTCTTTTGGGTGATTTGGAAAGAAAGAAACCACAGAGTTTTCCAGGAAAGAGAGCTATCCTTCGAGGCTTTCTTTGATCTCGTTATTTATTAAGCTATATCTTGGTGTAAACTCTCATCTATCTTTGCTACTTACTCATATGCTTCCCTATTAGTCAGTTGGGAAAGCCTTTTGTAACCGTCATGGATCTTGGATCCTTTTTGTAAATTTCACACATCAATGAAATTGTTTCTTATAAAAAAAAAAAAAAAAAAAAACTTATCAAGAAAAAAAAAGGGTTAAGCCAAATTGTCTTAGCCTTCTCCATGAAGCAATAATTAGAAAAAAGAGAGTAAAAATTAGACATGGCTTTTCTGCTCAACGGGGGAAATCCAGAGGTTGTATGTTGGCAGTAGATGAATATGTGATCCTGTGGTTCGGCAGCATTCTTACAGTGGACACATCTGCTAGGGGAGAGGGCTAAAAGTGGGTTCTTCTTTTGTATCCGATCTTGGGTGTTGCCAATGCTCTTTAAAAGGATCTCCCTAATGAGCATCTAACTTTTCTAGGATACCTGTTCTCTTCCAAACGACTTTGCACATGTCAAGATGGACTTCTTTGTGGACATTGAGGTCTTGGAGGAGAAAGCTACATCAGATAGAACCTAAGGGGTCCTCAAAGGCCACAGCTAGGAATCAACATCAGTCGTGAGGGAGTAGTTTTCAATGCATCTCAAAGTGACATTCCTAAATATTGCATCTGCCAAGGATTTAATAGAGAAAGTAGAGATATCAAGGCTCCTGCAACCCAGCTCTGAAATTCACCTAGTAAAAATTAATCTACTTCTTTCAATCTTATTTTCAAGGATGGCTCACCAAATTATTTGAACTGTAAACCTGAAATGAATTTTTACAATGGAATCTCAATCCTAGTACCATTGAGAATATTCTATTTCAAGAATCCAAATAAAAAATATTTAATTCTTCTCTATAAAAGGGATGAATAAATGACATGATCCACAGGATTCAATTAATTATTTTAAATCTTTTGAAACCATAAAAAGTGTTTTAGAAATCCATCATTAAGACTCTGGTGGTAATATAAACATCTACTGCATACAGAACGTCAAAATATTGAGGATACGGACTCCAACTTCAAAATTTCCATTTGGAAGAGCTGTACAGTGAAGTGCATCGTCGATATCTTTGCAACCTGGACAAACCAAAAGCCCATTGGCTCCAATTATTGTTTGACAGAAGTTACATGACTACACCATCGAGGAATAATAATAGGTAAAAAAATGGAAAAAGCAGGAACAATAGAGTACAAAAATTGTTCGCCTACCTGGAGGGTCTACACTAAAAACATTTAAGTGCCGCAAATCCTGTCGAATGGGGTTTGCTACATCAGCAGGAGACACTGACCATGGTAATGGTGGCAAGCATGCCATAACTTGTGAAGAGAATGGCTTGTTGTTTATATCATTTTCAATTAAGACCACCTGAAGTATTCAAAAGGATCCAACTATTTCAATGAATGAGAAAAGGCACTAAAAGATCTTCCACCTCCCTACCCCCACATATTTTAGACTGAATAGTAACTAACAACGTGTATTGCTCGTGGTTTAATTCTACTTTCTTATAAATAGTTAGAAATCAGAATTGTACAGGACATATCATTTGACCAATCATTTTATCATTTCATTAGTGAAATTTTATATGTTGCAAATAAAATGATTATGAAAGCAAATGTTTAATATTTTTAATTTTTATCATATCAAAATAAGAAGCTTATATTTTATTATTATATATATTCAATAATTTGAAACATAAATTCCAACTCCATAGATTTTAGCAATTCAACAAGATCGATTAGATCCTATAGGTAACACTGAAATTCATCTAAAGAACCCCGTGTTTTGTAAATAGCATATTAAGAGATAGAACAGTATTTCTTATTGATATAACAATTGTGCATACCTCACTTTCAGTATCTCGATCTCCTATTTCTCCTATAGATCGCACATAATGGCCAGAAGGATATCTAGATAGACGGTCCCAAGAATCAACTGCTACGATAATTCTTTTGTCCAAAAGATTCTCAAGCTGGCGAGTTTGGATTCTAATTTTAGGAATCCGATGATCTTTTGAGACAAATAGAGCATAGGCAACACCACCACTTCCGGCAGGCATAGGCATTGGATCCAAAGAACCACAATAACTGCATTAAGATTCAACAAAATCAGACAAACAACTCCACTGCAATACGAAGTCTGTGCAACAATCATGGAGAAGTAAAGAAACAAAATTGTAATGAAGAAAACATAAGATTTAAGGAATGCAATAAACCAACTATAAAGCTAGGTGGAAAATCGCAGACTATATTTTCCCTAAATATTATCTACAAAAGTTAGTACCATCTTGCACATGGTCTGATATACACATATAATTATACATACATGTACAAATGCATCTAGAATGTATCTATGTATTTATTAGTAGAACAAAAAATATATATAAATGTGTACAGCACACATCACTTCATGAAACAGCAGAATCTAGCAAACTACCAAGATAACTTACGAGTGCCAGTTACGCTTTATGATACCAATGACACGTCCAGCTGGACGTGGTGGACTAGAAGTAGAATCTCCATCAGAGCCCTGTAGTGCAGATGCAGTTCTTGGGGCATCATCTGCGCTACCAGGAACAAGATGAACATCTTCTGCCTCATCATCTTCTACAATAATACAATCAGAAACTATGCATCAATAACGGGACTCTGTGTGTGTGTGTGAGAGAGAGAGAGAGAGAAGTTCAATCCCAAATAGAAACATGAATTAGAAACACAAAGGCAAATCATTAATCACTTCCTGAGAGGGAAGTTGCTACCCTTTCTACCATCTTCATTCAGCAGATAATTGAAATTGTTCTAACTCATTAGAATCTGACTCCCAACCTAATCCTTTGCCCCCTCCCACCGGCCACCACCAATCCAAATAGAAACTTGTATTGGAAACACGAAGGAAAAATCATTAGTCACTTCCTCAGAGGGAATTTGCTATCCGTTCTATCATTTTCATTTAAGTTATCATATAATTGAACTTCTTATAACTCGTGAGAATATGACTCCAAACCTAACTCTCCCCTCCCCTCCCCCACAACTCACACATATCCATGTTAGATCCTTACAGAATTCAAACTGGCCTTCTCAGTTTTTATTTAAATAAAATATTCATGAGGATAAAAATTAAAGCACCTTCATCTGCAATAGTCAGAGACTTCTCTTCATGCCACTGATCTTGAGACAGAAGTTCAACAGCCACAACATCACCATCAAAAGCCCGGTTCATGTTGGTACGTCCATAAATAATTATTTCATCACCAATACTCTCACTTCCCACATATGCTTCAAATGGATTGTATCGATTAACACGGAGCTTTCCTTGATGATATATACCACGATGCAAGCCAGAAGTAATTTCTGACATGGGTTTATGCTGAAAAGAAAGAAAAGGAGGATATATTATAAACCAGAAACTTTTTAAGACAGTGGTATGTTACGAGAAACTATTGAAGTCTAGATAATCCATTGTAATACCTCAGTGTAAAGAACCTTTCTCTTCGATGGCCTCAAATCTTCAACTTCGTCCATATTTGTATCTTCACTTGCACTATGCACTAACAGGTCAAGTAAATGAGTTTGACCCAAAGATCTAACATATGATTCAACTGTAAAGAAAACACAAATTAACCAAGTTAGCTAGAAAAAATGAAAAAAGGAGCACAATCATTAAAGCATTCAATACAGTGGACATCAAGAGATACTGAAGCAATGCCAAAAAGTTAATAAACATCCAACATACCTGACTCTGCATAAATTCCCTCTTCAATAGCCTTCATCCTATTCTCTCTGTCATTTGTTATGAGTAGAACACGAGCAGCACCACCAAGATGATTCTGATACCACTGAGTAGCCACTCGAATTGCTGAATCAAATGTTGGAGATAACAGTCAACATAATTTAAGCAAGCATTCCCCACAGTAATTAGCTTATAAAAAGGTTATGAAAACAAATATACAAAATAGATTGGCAGTTACTGCAAACGCCAAACAATTATTAGAATGTGAGTAAGAATGGACATATGTAAATATGTATCAGATATAAATATTGTATAAGTGGGACAGAGAGCATGGATGAAAATATATGTAGTCCACTTTCAGTATGCGAACAAGCATGAAATCTTGTAATTTCAAGAGAATACCTCTATCATTTCGATTATTTTTACTTTCTCCACTCATCTCCTTAACATATGTATCCCTGCCAAAACAATGTCATCAAAGAAAGCTCAAAATTCTATCAAAAACCTTAATATCACACTTCACTCAACCATTACAATAATCAGCCTCAGCCCTAGAAAAGCTCTTGTAAGTTGTAATTAGTTTTTTCATTCAATTTTTTACCCAAGATAAATAAAATCACTAGCTTAATTTACGTAGAAGTTCAAACCAAAGGCACCACAATCAACTGCTTAATTGGATTCATAGCTTATGTTTAGAGATTGGTAAAATGAGTTAGAATAAAATAGCAATATCCCGAATTTCAATAAAATTCAGAAACATAATAAAGAAGGATAAATTTTGAATCTCCAACTCAAGTGTGAACTTATCCTAATGTAAAAGAAAAAAAAAGTTTCAAATTTAGACGGTACAATATCAATCAAAGATGAATGTGAAAGGCAGTATTGATGAAAGGGTAATTAGAAACATACTTGTGATGCTCGTTAGAGAAGACAAAGAATCTCCTCAGAGGATTGCCGCAGAGAGCTCTAACTCTATTGTAAACAGACAAGTTCTTGTTCTTAACCTCGTCCAGCACAACTGATAGCATAACCACGTCATCAATAGCAGGATTCTCAAGCAAATCAATCTGTAAAAATGCTTTATTTCATAAAAACACTACAAGTTGAAAGTTTAATTTTAACAACAGGAACTGCACGAAAATAACCTGAGTAAGAACGACATTGGTGTCAAGAACTAGAATTGGGGATGTAGAAGCATTCAAGCGAGCAACAGAAGAATCACATTTTTTGCAAATTGAAGTCCCACAATATATATCATCTCGAAGATAGTGTTCTCTCACTTGCTGTGATGAAGAACAGAAACCCAGAAAAAACATAGTACGATAAAAACTATAAAGTAACGATAAAAGGATGGAAAATAATGAAATGTATAAAATAAGACCCAAGATTAGTAATTTACCGACCTTCATCACCTTCCCAGACTTCGTCTTTTTAACAAACGATTTGTTATGCAACATCTCTTCTGACGGCAGCTTCTTCAACTATTATTCCACTAAAAACTACAAGAACAATCATGAGTTTGCGACAGATTCTTAAATGAGACAACTTCTGAAGTATGGCAATTACCCAAAAGCAAAAACAGCCTAAAAAATCGGCGAATTACTAAAACCACAGATAATCGCCGCAGAAAAAGTATGAAAATCAACGTAATGTCTAAAAATCAACGAACCCATCACATAGAAACCAATGAAATTGCCAAAGCAGCACGCAATTCTTCTCAAAAAACTACCCCAATACCTTAAACCAATAGGATAAGCTGGAGAACAAAAATTGATAATGAAAACAGATTATGGAAACGAGAACTTGAAGACCAAGTACCTGAAAATCCAATTTTTCCAGACAATGAAGCTTGTGAATAAGAAGCCAGGCAAAAGCTTGCAGCTGCTTTCGAACTTGAATAAGAATTGTATGAGAAGCTTGCTTCTGAACTTGGAATGGAAAAAAGTGGGGTTTAATCGAATCGCAACAAGGGTTTTGGGGAATTTTGTTTTGTTAGGGATTAAAATTGGGTAATTCGGTTCGATGCCCTAATAGAAAATCCGATTGGGCAAAAATGCTTCCCTCCAAAAATCAAGTGAAATTGCTTGAACTTACCCAATTTATCCCTTAAAAACCTTTAAAATAATGTAATTTTCTTTGAGAATAATCTCAAAATTAAATATTTTATTTCGAAATTACTTTATAAATTTAATTTAGAATTTTAATAGTCAATTTAAAAAAAATTAAAAATGTTAAATTATATAAAATACTTCTTAACTTTAGTGTAGGTTTCAATAATACCTGTCAAAATGAGTATAGTTTCATTTTTATTCTTAAACTTTAAATTTATTTCAAAATAACCCTTTTGTAAACTTTTTCATTAAAATGAAGACTGAAAAGTGACTTGTTGGTAACTTATAAAATAGTGGTACATGTGGCTCGTGGTATATGTTTAGGTTTCAATTATGTCTCTGAACTTTATGATAGGTTTCAATCATGCCATTTAGCTTTAGGATATGTTTCAATATATGTCCTTGAACTTTAGAATAGGTTTTAATTATGCCCTTATCGTTCTAAAATTTTCATTTTAACTTTTAGCCTTTAAAATTGTTTCATAACAACTTGATTAGCTTCCCTGTTAAAATGAAGACGAGAATCTAATGTGGTGATTGGTTGAAAAATAAAGATTATACATGGGCATACTTTGGCAATGAGTTGTAAAAAAAATGAAGGTTTTAATTACATTCAAATCTCGATTAGAGGAAAAAACATATTTAAGAGATAAAGTTCTGGTTGAAATGAGTCACATGTTGTGAGAAAAGTCATGCACTAGTAAAAATTAACAATCTCTTTAATTGTGAATAAACAAACACTCGAAAAGTCAAAGGAAATAAGAGTCGAAAAAGAAAGTTTCATGAGAAGAATATATTTATGAAAGCATTGGCGTATACAATATAGGAGAACAACAAAGAAAATGATTAATTAACAAAATAAGACCGTCCTCATCCTCAAATGTAAAAAATCTATCAAGAAACAATTATCCATAAGCTTGATTGTCTTAAATTTCTTTATTTGTCTTTTTCTCCTCTCCATCATGCTCTAACACTAATTTTTATTTATTGATTGTGAGATAAAAGCCTCAAATTTCGTCAAAATGTTTAGAGGTTTTTTGGGATGAGGAGTTGGGCGGGATAGAGTGGAGTGATTAACTTCACCCCTTGTTTAGCTCAATGAGTTCTTAAACCTATTGTGAGCCCCACAACTTATTAACACCAACACCAATTCCGACTCCCTCTGTGAGCCCCACAACTTCCTTCTCTCCTCTCTTCTTCACCTCACCTCACTCCTACCTCCATTTCTCCCTCCATTTTTTTGCGTATATTTTTTTAATTTCTTTATTTACAAATTTTTCTTTATTCTATTTTGTATATAATTTTCTTCCTATTATTACTAATTAATAATTAAAATATAAATAGTTATTAACAAAAATATATTTATTTTTATACTATAGTTGTAATACAAAATTTTAACAAAAATATTTTTCTTTTTATCCTATAATTGTATTTTTTTAAAAAAATATAAATTATATAAAAATGTCTTAGATATGATATTATTATTTAAATTGAAATTATAATGTAAATTACAGTACTATGTAATAAGTTTTTTAATTGATAAAAATCTTCCTATTTCACTTCCTCCACATGTCATCTACAATTTTTTTTTTTAGTTTAAACTAAAATTACTTATAACAAATAACAACCTTATATTTTTTTAAGCTTGTTTTTTATTTATCTATATTTAACTAATAATAGCTCAAAAATATATATAATTTTTTTAAGATAAGAAAAGTGTATTTTAAACTAACCCATATTATAATTTAAAAGGTTTTAACGTATTAAAATTAAAAAAACATGTTGATTTTCAAATTAATCATATTCAAAGTAACAAAAATAAATGGCCACTTCTTCCAAACTTAATAAAATAAAATTAGTACAATAAATAACATAAATATCTAGTATTTTGAACAAAAGTATATGTATGAAATTCATTTTGAACTTTTTTTTAAAGATATTCATTTTGAACTTAATTCTATTAAAATAGCATAAATATTTGATATTTTATTTTTAACTTAGTTATTTTAAAACTTCAAAGAATATATTTTATTTTAAAATTAATCAAACTTTAGATAATTCATTTCATTGTTTAGTTAGGAAAATAAAAGTTATATCATATATATATAATATAACTTTTTTTTGAGGATATATATATATATATATATATAACTTTTATTGAGCTTAGAAAACAAATCTTAAATTATAATTTTAAAATCGATAAAAACAAATCTTTATTGCAAAAAATTGAAAAAAAATATATTGTAATCTAATTCTAATTGTATAATACAGTAAAACAACAAAATTAAATTCATAAAATAATATAACTTAAAATCTCAAATTTAGGATTAATGGGAACAAATCTATATTAAATAAATTCTAAAAAAAATCATTGGAATCTAGCTGTAATTGTATAGTACAACAACACTGTAGAAAAAAAAAAAACAGTCAACACAAACTCATATTTCACAGCTATAGGTTAAACAACTTTCCACCCCAAACATAGATTTCAAAACTTCATATTAAACAACTATGCACCCAAAATACAGATTAAATAACTTCCTAGACTAATTAACTCTTCAGACTAAACAACTTCAGGTTAAATAACTCAATACTAAACAACTATGCACCCCGAATGCCCCCTTAAATGGTGAGAGGAAAACAATATTTAACCATAATTCCCACATGTCATTTTGAATGTGACTAAAACTGTTTGATTTTTTTTATATAGCTTGCCTCCACACCATTTCAAAGGTTAAGCGTTAAAATGAAAATTTTTAAAACGATAAAGACAGAATTGAAACCTACCCCAAAGTTCAGGGATATAATTGAAACATATCCTAAAATTCACTTATCTTAAAGTTCATGAGCATAATTTAAACTTGAACTTATGCCACGTGGTATTAAAGTTTCATTGACATTTCTACATATTCATGAGTTCAATGCTGATATAGGGGTGAATTAACATTTCTACTATATCAAGAAAAAAATTTGATGATACATAAAAAAAGTAGCAACAAAATGTCACTAAATGTGAATATAATATAAATAATAAGCATTTTGACTCATTTAAAAAGTGTAAAATGTTTATTTACTAATTAATTTAAATATGTTTTTTTTTTGTTTTTATAATTGTTTCATTAATATCCATCGACATCAACATTTTATTGACATTTTCATAAAATTAAGACCTTGATATTTTTGTTCACATCGACATTTTTAAACATTCTATTTTACAAGTCACTAATACAGACAAGTTGATGGAAGAGTTACTTTGATACAAATTTAAAGTTTATGGATAAAAAATGAAAATTTGAAAGTTTAGAGGTATTATTAAAACCTACTCTAAAGTCACGTTTGAGTTATTTTGTCTAATTTATAACTGATTTTAGAAGACCAAAAAAATAATTTATAAATCAATCTTTGAATGTAAAATTTCTAAAATTACGATCAAATTGAAGCCATATTTTCATCTACGTACTTCACCCTTTTCATTTTCTTGTTATATTATATTCTTCTATTGCTTCCGCGTATTCTTTTGATCATGTGTGAAAGGTTTGACCTTAAGATATATTATTCTTGCTTCCTTTTCATCATTTTCTATATTTCTAGAAAAAGGTAATTTAGGAACTTCACTCCTATATGCTCGAGAAAGTTCTTCAATCGAAAAAAGAGGGTCGTCCTTCTCTTTCTAATGAGGTTATCATTCTCAACTTAAAAATAAAGCAATCTAAGTCCTGGTTGATAATTATTTCATTTTTAGTTTTCTATTTTTAAAAATTATGCTTATACTTTCTCTTCATTTCTATAGTATGTTTTTCACTATTTTGCAAATAAATGTGAATTTTTAGTCAAATTTCAAAAATAAAAGCAAATTTTTAAAAATTACTTTTTTTGAAAACATTTAAAACAAGTAAAAGAGAAGACAAATAAACACACAAGTGAAAGTAGTATTTATAAGCTAAAATTTCAAAAATAAGAAAACCAAAAACGAAATAGTTATCAAACATAACCTTAATTTTCTTTCCCTTTTATTGTATAGTTAAGAAATGAGAATACATTAATATATTGACAATATTAAATTCTATTGTAGTAGTCTATCCGGCTTACATTTTTAGTTTATTAGTGATTTTAATATGTATCCTAACAAGAGGTTCTAATTTTTTTTTTAAAAAAAAAGGTCAATAGTAGCACACTGATCTGAGAAAACTTAAAAACAAATTTAAGGGCACGTTTGGCCCGAGGGTTTGGATATGGGGGAGTAGACTTCATTTGTCTACTCCTCGTTTGGGCTGAGGGTTTTTTAAGCCCGTGGATATTTTGAACATCATACGCAGACTTCAACAGTAAATACTGTTGAAGTCCGCACAGTAACCAAAGGGGTCTCAGTTCCACTCGGTAATTCATTTTCATTTCTCACCTTCTCTCTTCATCTCGTCTGTCTCTCTCCCTTCCCGAGGTTTGTTTCTTCCCGACTCTTCATCCCATCTTCTCCGATTACTCTTCCCTTCATCTTCTCGATTCTTCTTCCGTTCATCTTCTCCGATCTTCTGTTCCACGAGGTATATCACTTTTCATTTCTGACATTCTCTCTTCCTCTCGTCTGTCTCTTTTCCTTCCCGGGGTTTGTTTCTTCCCGACTCTTCATCCCATCTTCTCCGATTACTCTTCCCTTCATCTTCTCGATTTTTCTTCCGTTCATCTTCTCCGATCTTCTGTGTTAGTATCGTCCTTTGATATGCTTTTTTTTTTTGTTGAGCATCTGAATCGACAAGCCCAAATCAGATCTTTAACTCAGATCTGTAACCTAGATCTTTAACCCAGATCTGTAATCTCTCCACCTTGCATGTCCTTTTCCCTCAACTAACGATCCCGAAACTGTGGTTGCTGATTGTTTTCTTGTTTTTGTTTTTCAGATCTGAAAGTCTCCCCTTGCCGCTTCAGCCGTGAGGTCAGCCCTTGTCGCCGTCGTTGCTATTTCGTCTTCCACACCAGCATCCTCTCAGTTGATGCTTGTTCTTGTGAGTTTCCATGCTCAATCCGAGAAAAAATGGCAAGGAAGTGCTTGGTAGGGGCTTTCGACACGTCCTGAAGCCTGGTGGGGGGAGCTTCACTGAGGTTTGTTTTCTTTTCCCTCAAGGCCGATGATGAGCATGGATTTTTTTTGTGTATTTCTTTCATTCCGAAGGCCTATGATGAGCATTTCTTTTTTGTATTTCTTTCATTCCGAAGGCCTATGATGAGCATATTTTTTTGTGTGTTTCTTTTATTCTGAAGGTCGATGAAGATTGACGATGAGCACTGAGTTTTTTTTTTTAAATAAGTATTTGTATTCTGAAGTTGATGATGAGAACATTTTTTTTAAATGCACTTCTCTGTATTTTTTTTCATGTTATTTGTTTCTGACCTTCATGTTCATAATTCGTTTTTCCTGTTCGATTCATTTTATCTGTTTTTGACCGTCAGTTCATAAATGGGTTTTCATTTTCGATTCTTCTTCTCCGTGTCTCACCCTCAGTTCATATTTCTGTTCTACCTTTACGAGACTTTTTTTTTCTGTTTCTCACCGTCAGTTCGTAATTTTGTTATATATTTTTCATTCCGATTTCTCTGATTTATTAACTGTGTTTTCATCACTTCAATTTTGATGGATAAAACCATGTGTTTCTGAGGCCAAGTTTAATATACCATATTTTGATGGATGAACCTTGTATCTCTGAGGCCAAGTTTAATATACCATATTTTGATGGATGAACCTTGTATCTCTGAGGCCAAGTTTAATATACAATGCTTTATTTTCATTAATGAAACCTGTCCTTCAATTTTTTGTTTGGTTTGATTGTGTTAATTCTACAAAACTCTCTCTCTCTGTTTAATGGTGTTTTAAATGCCGTCAGATATGTTGTTGTTACAATATTATGCTGCTGTCTTTGGTTTAAATGACCTGGTGAGTATTAAATGCTATTTTCCTTTCCCACTTGCATATCTGAGGCCAAGTTTAATTTTGGATGTGTGTTAGGTTGGTATTGGGTTTAAATATACTTTCATTTCAATCTATTCTAATTAATGGTGGTGGGTACAATAAGTTCACTCAACTACCTTTCATCTACTCTATATATACACAATAGCACACATTAGGACTCTTTGAGCACAACTCCACTACCTCATCACCTGTACAAGTTTGTGGGTACTTTCTTTTCTCTTCATTCTCTCTTTTATATTTGTATTTTATGATAATGCATTTGTTTTGGTCACGTATTTTATGATAATTCAAATGCTACAGCACTCAGTTCATTTTCCAGCCACACATCCCTTCGACCTGAGCACTGTAACTAAGGTGCTCGTTCCCTCTTCATCACTTTCATGTTTTTTATGATATAAGTTGATATTCTCATACTAATGTAGTTTTTACTCTTACTATTTGCAGGGTACAAACACCTATACCATAAATCTTAGTTCGAGGTTCGCAATTTTTTTTATTTATTTACAACATGTACCATATTGGTACTACTTGTTCGTTCTGTAAATTACTCACATTGGTCTTTATAAATTAGTTGTGAACATTTTTTTTTAATTGATTGATAATACATTATTTTTTTCATGTGTTGTGATTTTTTTCAATACATAATGGAATGTTAGCAATAAGATATTCAACATAAGCTCAACTTTTTAGTTTTATTTCTTTTATCAGTGACACAAGTATGTATTACTTCCAAATCAATTAACTGGTAGATAAAAAATTATCTTTTAAGTTAGATCCAACGAAATAAAATTAGAAAATCAATAATTGCGTACTATAAGAATATATAACTAAAAAAAAGTAAAGCATTATTTTAAAGTATTCAACTATATATAATATATAAGTGGAGCATTTAATAAATTGAAAACGATATTGAATTCGTGGCATAGTATATTATTTATGTATATTATTTTTTATCCGTAAGTTGGACAAGAAAACGAACATACAAATTGTAGATAAAAAAAATAAAAAAGAAAGTAAATTTTTGGCATAATATTGTTAAGTACATAGTATTGGCACAAAATTTTTGGTCATGTTACTAATTTATAAAGATAACAATAAGGTAATTGATTTAGGTTTATATGAGGAAATTATTGCACTAGACAAAGATATTAACAACTTCAATTGAAATTGAGGAAATTGAGGAAAGATAATAACAATATAAGTTGAATTGAAATTGCTTTTGGATCATATGAGAAAATTATTATTATAAGTTGAATGTTAGGAATATCAAATTGAAATTCATAAGTTGATTTGAAATTGAAATTTATAAGTTGAATTAAACCGTAAACAAATTTACCATAACTCAAAACACACTAAAATAACCTAACCCCTAAAAAACCCAACCCCTAAAAAACCCTAAAATAACCTAACCACTAAACTATTCCAAACCCTAAACCCCTAAAATACCCTAAACCATTTAACCCTAAACCATTTAAACCCCTAAAATAACCTAAACCACCAAATAACCTAACCCCTAAAATAACCTAACCCCTAAAATAACGTAACCCCTAATTTAACCTAACCCCTAAAGTAACCTAACCTCTAATTTAACCTAACCCCTAAAATAACCTAACCCCTAATTTAACCTAACCCCTAAAATAACCTAACCCCTAATTTAACCTAACCCCTAAAATAACCTAACCCCTAAAATAACGTAACCCCTAATTTAACCTAACAACTAAAGTAACCTAACCCCTAATTTAACCTAACCCCTAAAATAACCTAAACCACCAAATAACCTAACCCCTAAAATAACGTAACCCCTAATTTAACCTAACCCCTAAAGTAACCTAACCCCTAAAATAACCTAACCCCTAATTTAACCTAACCCCTAAAATAACCTAACCCCTAATTTAACCTAACCCCTAAATTACCTAAACCACCAAATAACCTAACCCCTAAAATAACGTAACCCCTAATTTAACCTAACCCCTAAAATAACGTAACCCCTAATTTAACCTAACCCCTAAAATAACCTAACCCCTAATTTAACCTAACCCCTAAAATAACCTAAACCACCAAATAACCTAACCCCTAAAATAACGTAACCCCTAATTTAACCTAACCCCTAAAATAACGTAACCCCTAATTTAACCTAACCCCTAAAATAACCTAACCCCTAATTTAACCTAACCCCTAAAATAACCTAACCCCTAATTTAACCTAACCCCTAATTTAACCTAACCCCTAAAATAACCTAACCCCTAAAATAACGTAACCCCTAATTTAACCTAACCCCTAAAGTAACCTAACCCCTAATTTAACCTAACCCCTAAAATAACCTAAACCACCAAATAACCTAACCCCTAAAATAACGTAACCCCTAATTTAACCTAACCCCTAATTTAACCTAACCCCTAAAATAACCTAACCCCTAATTTAACCTAACCCCTAAAATAACCTAACCCCTAATTTAACCTAACCCTAATTTAACCTAACCCCTAAAATAACCTAACCCACCAAATAACCTAACCCCTAAAATAACGTAACCCCTAATTTAACCTAACCCCTAAAGTAACCTAACCCCTAATTTAACCTAACCCCTAAAATAACGTAACCCCTAATTTAACCTAACCCCTAAAATAACGTAACCCCTAATTTAACCTAACCCCTAAAATAACCTAACCCCTAATTTAACCTAACCCCTAAAATAACCTAACCCACCAAATAACCTAACCCCTAAAATAACCTAACCCCTAATTTAACCTAACCCTAATTTAACCTAACCCCTAAAATAACCTAACCCACCAAATAACCTAACCCCTAAAATAACCTAACCCCTAATTTAACCTAACCCTAATTTAACCTAACCCCTAAAATAACCTAACCCACCAAATAACCTAACCCCTAAAATAACGTAACCCCTAATTTAACCTAACCCCTAAAGTAACGTAACCCCTAATTTAACCTAACCCCTAAAATAACCTAACCCCTAATTTAACCTAACCCCTAAAATAACCTAACCCCTAATTTAACCTAACCCCTAAAATAACCTAACCCCTAATTTAACCTAACCCCTAATTTAACCTAACCCCTAAAAGACCCTAAACCCTTAAATAACCTAATCAATAACCAATATCATGTTAATGACTTGTAGCAGTACTAAGTGAAACCCATGAGATATGTAATCATGGACTGAAATGAATAACAAATGACAACTTTTGTGTTTCAGGAAACAAACATTCGTGTATCCATCATAATATGGATTCTCACGAACTAATCACCGTTTTGTCAGTTATTACAGCCACCCAACGTCAAACATTACTGTTGTTAGAACTTCTACTTAATGACCATCGTAGGATAGAACACCATTCGCCTTATTTTAGACATCAAATTAGGCAACTAACTTTCTTCCGCCTGATCTATGAAAGTGACCTAAGTTGTCGAGAGAGTACGAGGATGGATAGAAGATGTTTTACCATCCTCTGTAGTATGTTAAGAACAACAGGCGGTTTAGTAGGGACCGAATACGTAGATGTCGAGGAGATGGTCGCAATGTTTTTGCATATCCTAGCCCATGATGTTAAGAATCGAACAATACGTACACAGTTCGCAAGGTCCGGTGAGACTGTATCTAGGCACTTCAACTCTGTACTTAGCGCAGTATTGCGACTCCATGAGATTCTACTGAAGAAACCAGAGCCAATCACGAACTCTTGTACTGATGCAAAGTGGAAATGGTTTGAGGTATACATATTTTTAACGTCCCTCCATTATATGGTGATGATCGTTTTAGGATGATATAAATAACTCCGTACCATTTCCCTTTCCAATACAGAATTGTTTGGGTGCATTGGATGGCACATACATCAAAGTTAATGTTAGTGCCGCTGATCGCCCAAGATATAGGACAAGGAAGGGTGAAATTGCAACAAACGTGCTTGCTGTTTGTTCGCCCAGTGGAGAGTTCATATTCGTTATGCCTGGGTGGGAAGGGTCTGCAGCTGATTCACGAGTTCTTAGGGATGCAATATCAAGACCTAATGGGTTGAAGGTCCCCAAGGGTAATAAAATAAAACATTAAACCCCCGATACATTCAATTCTTTTAACTGCACCACTAACACGAGCATGTGTTCAATGGTTCACATTCAACAGGATATTATTACCTATGTGATGCTGGGTACCCAAATGCGGAGGGATTCTTGGCACCTTATAGAGGGGAGCGATACCATCTCTCTGATTGGCGTGGATCAGGGAATGCACCGACTACTCCGAGGGAATTTTTTAACATGAAGCATTCCTCTGCACGGAACATAATAGAGAGGGCATTCGGTGTGTTGAAAGGGAGATGGTCCATTCTGCGGGGTAAATCATTCTACTCTGTTCGGACGCAATGTCGAACAATTACAGCATGCTGTCTCATCCATAATCTCATCAGTCAGGAGATGGATTCTAGTATAGGGTATGAAGAATGGGGAGATGAAAACACATCGTCTACTCCCTTAAGTGAAGATAATATAAGTTTTATTGAAAGTTCTGACGAATGGGGCCACAAGCGGGACGAAATGGCTGAACGAATGTTTTCTGAATGGACACAAGCATGATCATGGATGATGACAATTATTATTATATTATGAACTAAACTCGATCATTTGTACTTTCTATTAAGTAGTTAATGTACTTATGTTGCATGTGAACTTTTGCACCAAACTTTTTAACTTATTTTATTTATCCTATTTTATTCCATTTACGATCGTACATACTTATTGCTATAAGACCCAACAAAGCTAATTTCGAGGTAATGTGTATATATACATGTAGACAAATGGCAGGTACTGAAAGAATTAGAAAGCACTGCTGGTCTAGGTTCGAGGATGCCAAGCTGGTGGAGTGCCTCGTTCATATGGTCCATGAAGGAGGTTGGAGGTCAGACAATGGCACCTTCAGGCCCGGCTACCTAGCGCATCTACTGCGAATGTTGAAAGGAAAAATACAGAACTGTAGTGTTGAATCAACAAACACAATAGATTGCAGGGTTAAGACCCTGAAGCGACAATACACAGCCATTGCTGAGATGCTAGGATCTGGGTGTAGTGGGTTTGGATGGAATGAAGAATTCAAGTGCGTAGATGTGGAGAGGGACATATTTGACTCATGGGTCAAGGTAAGCCAACATATTAAAATCATGCATATTAGTTACACTACTAACTAGGAATAAAAATATATTTGTTTGGGAATGTAGAGTCATCCTAGTGCTAAGGGACTCCGAAATAAGCCTTTCCCCCATTTTGATGAGTTGGCGTTCGTATTCGGTAAGGATCGTGCGACGGGTGCAGGTGCAGAGACTCCTGGTGACATGGCATCCAATGATGTCGAGCCACTGGATGCAGACATAGAGATGGGAGTATCCCAAGAACATTATGTACCAGAACCCCCAATCTTCGATGGAGCGGCCAATCTGAATGAGGAAGAAAATCCTGGGACACCGACTAGCAGGCTTCAAAGATCAGCCACGATGTCGCATGGAAGCAAAAGGAAACGTTCGTCATATCAGTCTGAAATGTTAGACATCTTTCGCTCAGCAATGGACATGCAGAACACCCAGCTAGAGCGGATTGCATCTTGGCCTCAATCGAACTTCACTCTGGATGATAGCCGGCGCACGAATGTATCAGACACTCTAAAACAATTGACACCACCGTTGTCACAACAAGAACGAATAACGTTAATGGACATCATATTCACAAATCCAATGAAGACATCCAGTTTTTTGTCCGTCCCGATGGAAGACAAACGAGATTACTGCATGTTCCTTCTAGGAAGAAGGGAATGACCTATCTTACTTCACCCTATTTTGTGATCCAATGAATATCGTTGTTATATCGTTTACCACGCTTGTTATTTGTAATTAACAGTCCTGATCAGTCTTAGGAAACGTGTTTAACTCCTTGGCCACTAACTATTATTTTTGTTGTAACCATGAACTTGGCCTTTATTGGCCATTAACTATATTTTTGTTGTAACCATGAATGTGGCTTTTATTGACCACTCACTATTCTTTTGTTGAAACAATTAAATTTACCATTGTTGCCATATAAATTCTGTAATGTTCGATTATATTTGTGTAATGTTATTAATGTCATACATCTAACTTATGTTGGCCCTTCAAAAAAAATTGACATTAATGTTAGGGATATTGAAAACATAATATAAGGTTTTTTAGTGTAAGTAATTTTTTTATTATCCAAATAAATTTATGAATGAAACATACAATAAGGTGCACACATTAATTTCCCAAATCGAATCCTAACTATTTTTTTTCCATTTGAAAAAACTGACATTAATGTGAAAATATTGAAACATAATAAAAGGTTTTATTTGAAAGTTTATTTTCTCTTCTTCAAACAAATTTTTGAAGGATACATACAATTAGAAGCAAAAATTTCATTATTAGGATTCATATAAAGAGGTCCCTAATAATGAAATTGTGAAAAGTTGTAGAAAAAAATTGTTAAAAAAAAAAAAAAAAAAAACAGCTATTTGCACTCCAAACTCAGACTTCAGAACTCCAGACTAAACAACTCTGCACCCCAAACACAGACTTCTTAACTCCAAACTAAACAACTCTGCACCCCAAACACAGACTTCCTAACTCCCCAGACTATTTAACTCCTCAGACATATTAACTCCAGACTTCCTAACTCCTACTCCCTGCGCCAAACAGCCCCTAAAAGTGCAAATAAGATCATTAAGATATATTATGTTATTATTGACTAATTTTGAAGGCAAATTATGGACTACTAACAATTAATTGGATAGTGAGTAATTAACATTGAATTACATTGCGATATAAATTCATTTTGATACAACTTTTATAAAGCTTGAATCAATATATCTAGACCGACCCAAGAAAATTTATGTTTCTTTTCTATTTTAGACCATCAAATTAACTCATGCATGAGAGATAACAATCATTTAAGGGCATTAAGACTGAATTTTTTAATAAGAACCAAGTCTAAGTGAATATAGTAGAGGGAAACTAGGTAGTGAAGAAGAAATGACATTGTAAACAAATAGAGAACAAATAAATGTACTATCCCAATAAACATCTAAAAATCAAGAGATCTCTTAATCCAAGCATAGTGAGCATGAGAGTTAAAATAAGGGTTTTTTTTTAAAAATGGAAAAAACCTTTACTTTACTTTACTTTTATAGATGTAAGATGATATTCTTTCACTTTAGGATTTTTTTTTCCTCTCTTCTACTTCTAAAAGAATGCATGCACCAAATAAGTGGAGGGAGTTTAAATACATTCAAACTAATATCTTTTCTATTTCTTTTTTAAAATTTAAATTTCCAATCCTAGCTAGTTTGTCATTGGATCCTAAACTCAACCTAATAAATAATGCTAACAATAGAGCTGAGACATGGGCTGCTATGTTGAAGGAGAGTCACACCCACAACCAACACATTAGCTTAGACATAGGGAAACCTCCAATAATATACCTCATATAATGTATAATAATTGTTTTTAATAAATGGTGCATAAGAATGTTTTAAAAAATGGTCAAAATGATGGCATTGATTTTATTGCAAACCAAACTTCAAATAAAGGGTCAGCATAGATAAACAGCTGGCAAGTGAATTATTGTGCAACTTTTTGAAAAATATACTAATCTCATAAATTAACCTACCAATTTTTTTTCTCTCTTTTTTTTTTAAGTCCAAAACAACAAAGTAAAAATTAGAACCTCTAACCTTTTGATAAATGATATATATCTTAATCAGTTGAGTGAGCAGTAGGAGTATTACTTTAACCTCAAGCCCTCCAATGGTATATTTTCCTACTTACATTAATGGATATCAAATTTATTTATAGATTTGATTTCATGATAGCATTATTAATCAAAATAGTCAATTGGATTTAAAAAAAGAATAGTTGTAAAAAAAAAAAAAAAAAAAAGAGCTCGACACTTCGAAATAATCTTCAACATAGCAATCACTATGTTAAAATTTATGTTAAAATATCATTTCGGTCCCTGTACTTTGAGATTCATTCCATTGGTCTCTGCACTTTCAAATGTTCAAATTAAATTTCTGTACTTTCGATAAATCTTAAAATTAGTCTTCATCGTTAGTTTGAAATTAATTTTTATCTAACTTTTGTAAAATAATAATAACAACTTTTATTCAAGAAAAAACACAATGTGAATATGTTTCTAAAATTTATAAAGGGAAGGTTACAAAGAGTAATTATTTTTAGAAAAATTAACCATAAACAAATAGTGGGGACTAATTTTAAGATTAATTAAAAGTATGAGGACTAAATTTGAACATTTGAAAATATTAGAACTTAAAAATTGAAATATATGGATCAAAATGATATTTTAACCTAAAAATTATCTCAACGAAAAAGTATGTTGGCAATGAGAAAGTTCGCCTACAAAAGAATGGATACTTCATACTTGCTCTCACTAGGTCGACTTGAGTTATAGGTCTTTATTAGGTTCCTACCCATCAAATAACTAGTACCAATAATACAATCATTTATTAGGTTCCTACCCATCAAATAACTAGTACCAATAATACAATCATTTAGGCCCCGTTTGGTAACCATTTGATTTTTGGTTTTTAGTTTTTGAAAATTAAGCTTGTTTTCTCTCAATTTCTCTACAATGGTTTTCATCTCCCTTAAGGAAGCATTTGAATTCTTAGATAAATTCTAAAAACAAAAACAAGTTTTTGAAAACTACTTTTTTTAGTTTTTAAAACATGGCTTAGTTTTTGAAAATATAGGTAAAAGGGAGAAAACAAAACAAGTAAATCCATAGGTGGGAGTAGCATTTATAGGCTTAATTTTCAAAAACCAAAAATCATAAACCAAATGGTTATCAAACGGGGCCTTATTGACCTGCATTTTTGTTCTAGTCCAAATGTTAACAATCAATGTCAATTTTTTATTTTTTATTTTTTTGAGTAAAATAAATGTGAGTCGTGGAGATTTGAACCTTTGACTTCAAGAAAATGAATGTATGTCAACTACCACATAGCTATGTTCATATTGGCAATGTCAATTTAATATTTGTTGGTTTGGTCAATTTAACGTAAATCTTAAACTGCATATTTTTTAATTCGATATCGTACTTTTTAAAAAAATATTGAACATGTGCGGCGGGGATATCATATTTGAAGCCCATAATTCATAATAGAAGTTCACTTGATCATACATGAGTTTTTTATCGAATACAATACAAAAATTTTAATAACAAGTACTAAAAATGACACCAACCTAAATATAGTTCAACTGGTTATTGTACATGGTTTCGACCAAGTGGTCAAAAATTCAAATATTTCACTCCATATATTATTGAATAAACTAAAACAAATAAAAATAAAAATGAATTTTTATACGGAAAGATCACAAACTAATTATGCATTGGAAATGAAATATGTCTGAAATTTAATATATAATATTTATCTATATTTTTGTCCCCACACAAAACTGAAATAAAGCTCAATAAAAAAAAAACAAAAACTAATTTCACTACCGTTGAAATAAGAGTTAAATAAATGAGACATGAGGGTATAAATATTAGGGATGTTATCATAACCCATCTTTGTAAATTTTTAGTTAAAATTTTAAATTTTTTTAATTTAATGAATTTTTTATTAAAAAATAATTAAATGGTTAATTTATCATTTATGCATTTTTTTTAGAAAATTATTTATGCGACTAGGTACCATATTTTTCATCCACATTGCCATTTAGGCTATGGAAAAAATTTATCCCTCCATCCCTAGCAACCTTATTTGGGTTTGGGGTGGGTCCCCACTGAAAAAAGTAGCGTCCCTGATATATTTACCAAATAATATAAATCAAAAACTAGATTAAAACTTTCTTAAAAAAAAAAAAAAAACTAGATTAAAACAAGGTTTTATTAACATTCCGTGAAGGTCAAAAATGAGATTGCACTGTGATATAGGTACAAAGAGAGAGAAAGATGAAATAATTTATAAGGGGTCGTTTGGTTTGCAGGTTTCATGAGTTTATTAAAAGTGTATTTGGTTTGTAATTATATATTGTTTATAAAAAAATGTATTTAGTTGGTAATTTTGAAATTTGTAATAAATAATACATAATTTATATATTAATTATTTAATTAAACTAATAAAAACTATATATTAAATTATATTTAAAATATAACTTTTATTATCAAATTGGAGTATTATTTTAATAATAAATAAAATATTTTTAATACATTTGTTCACTTAATTTTCTTCAAATAATTATTTTATAAAATAAATATTTGATTGTTCATAAAAATATGTTTGGACTATTTACTAAAGTGTGAACACAAATTATTTTACGCAAATAATATCCAACATAAAATTAACCATAAACAAAATGTTATCAATTGTTTGTTAATTATTAATAACTTGCTATGCTAACTATATTTATTTACTACTTATAGTCAAAATTACTATTGAACTTAACTTTCTATATTTAACTAATACATAAGGTTATAAAGTTAAAATATTTTAAATAATATTATTTTAAAAGCTATTAAATTCAAGATTAACTAATCATAATAGTTTAATTAATCCATTTTATAAATATTGTCTTTAATTGACTTTGATAACATGATTTTTACAATTTCACAAGAAAAAGGAGTTTGGAAAAATTGTGGATTTAGAGAAATGAACCTTTTTTTTAAATGAAAATGAACATATTAAATCTAGGTTTATATAACGTGTGTGGTTTATAACTTATTGTAATTTACATGTTGATAATAATCTTCTTACAAATTAGTAACTATTACTTTATAAATGAACAATTTCTTTTTAATACTACTAGTTTTTTTACCACATGCATTGCACGTGTAATCAAAATAGTATGAATTAAATTGAATTTACAATGAATTTAACTAATTAATTTTTTTTATGCATTCTTATATTAGTTTTATTTTTTCTATTATTATTATGAGTAAATATTTTTTTAATGTGACTAATTTGAATATAATATAATATTTATATTATTTTATTTTATTTTTATTATAATATTTTATTTTCATATAATATAACATAATTTTAATATAATATAATTTTTTATTAAGTTTTTTAATTTGTATTTCTATTATTATTTCTATTATTTATAATATAATATATGCTTTTTGTAATAATATATTTTGTTTAATTTATGCAATATTTGTTAATGCAATTTTATAACAATTATTTTTTATTTAAATTTGGCATACAATTATTGACAAATAATTAATTAAAAAACACACACATATATATGTGACATATCATAGCAAATGTAGTAACAACTCGAACACCAACCAACAAGCATTTGAACCCGTTTGGTGTAGTTCGGTAAGTTTCGACATGCTTTAGATCCTTTCAAACTCATTTAAAGTACCTTAGTTCAGTTGCTAACCTTTGAGACTTTTTGTTTGTAGTTCCTAGCCAATTCGAAGAACCTTCCAACAAGAAATCAAGTTCGTATCAGATTTGAATTAGTTTCAGACTTTCGAACTAAGTTTAAAGTCGTTTTGGGTAAGTACATCCCTTTTGTATACTCTTTCGGGTTTGAATAAGGGTTCCAAATGGCGCCTAACTCTTGTTTATATTGTTTAGGAACCTTATTGACTTGCCTTAGGGGCGCTTTAATACATTTTGTAAGTAGAATTCTACCTGTGGGGTATGTTTGCTTGTTTGTTAGCATGTTGTATACTTTAACTGCTTAATTATGAATATTTGCATGAGTTGTACTACTCTTTGATATATTTGGACTTGTTGAGCATGCTTTTGTGAATATGTGTTGTTGAGGAAATTGTTATGGTGGTTGTGGTTTCGTGTTTGATGAGTATGGTGTGGTTTTGTGCTATGATCTTGTGATATTAAGCATGTTGGTTGTATGTTGAACACGTTTATGAGTTTTAGCATAATGTGTTTTCATGTGGGTTTGGCATAGAGCATGACTTAGAATCCTGCTAAGGACTTACTTATGCTGGTGAGAAAGAGGTCTGAGGATCGTGCATAGAAAAAAATAGATGGGTGAATATCAAGTGATTGAAGGGTGGTATGTCACTAGTGGATTTAAAAGTAGTGTCGATGGCCTTGTCTTAAGATAGTTAAGGTCGGTGTGCTGAATCCAGAAGGACAAATATTTGAGATTATTGAGAACGTTGATGGCCTTTGATGAAAACTTAGTTGGGGCCGACAGAGAGTGTTGGAGGCCCTAGATATCATCAGTTGGGGCAGACGGAAAGCGTTGGTGCCCTGGATATCATTAGTTGGGGCCGCCAGAGAGCGTCGGTGGCCTTGAATGCAAATAGTTGGGGCCGACAAAGAATGTCGGTGACCCTGAATAAAATCAATGAGGATCAACGTGTCTCAAAGGAGTTGGTCTTGTGTGAGTTATATTATAAGCATTGAGTGAGCTCGAGGTTTGAAATTAGGTGAGTTTACTTTACATGAGTTGTTGATTCATGGGTCTAGCATGTTGTGATCGTTATCTACTTTCCATTGTTGGGATTTATGTCCTAAAGCCTCGTAATTAATAATTAATAATAATTTTGATTATTTTATTTGCAATATAATGTTATTCATTATATGAAAAATTCAAGGTTATTAGTGTAATCTTGAATAGTATGTGCTTGACATACAGGGGGATCATGTTCAAGAAATAACCTAAAGGGTCATAGTATATGGATAAGGTTGGATACCTTATCCTGATAACACTATTGATACGACCCACTTTGTAATAGTTATAAATGATTTGATCCAAATCGTTTACGTGGAGGCATGTGAGTGGAGGTATCTTATACAATGAGTTTGTATAAGACTGGACCACAAAATATTTGATCTCTCTTTATAAATCCGTTAATTGAGAAGATTAATATTTCATCAGGATGATCATATGCGACTCAATCTTAATCCTGAGTGAGTTATGAACTCCTGCCTGTGAGGATTTGTCCTTTGATTTGCATGGGTGAGAGTGACTTTTGTAGCCGATTCAATATGTCTATCATTTTGGAGACTTGACCAAATAGGGAGTTGGGAACATAATCTCACAAGATGAAATTCACTCATTCTCATATATGGTAAGTAGATGAATAGTTCCCTTAAGTGCTGATTTCGGGACTTGAACAATGAGGCCCCACCCTCTCACTGGCCCGAGAGAGACTTAGTTTATAATTAGATTATAAACAGATTGTTCATTAGAGGATCAGTGGTACTTAAGGTGCAATATGTAACTATAGGGGTAAAACAGATTTTTGACTCCGATGTAATTACGAACAACTCGTGGACACAACTTGTCCCACAGTGCATAAGAGTGCAACTTAGGTCTATAGTGGAGTGACCTATAGTTAATGAATGAAAATTAATTAATTAAAGAGTTTAATTAATTGATTTGGTATCATTTGAGCTTATAATCTGTAGATCCATAAGGTCCCATTGCTAGCTCATAATAACACTAAAAGATCAATTTAGTTGAAATAAAATTTTGAAATGTTCAAATTAATATTTAATATATAAGAGGAAAATATATTTATTGTATTTGATACGTTAAATATTAAAATAATTAATGTATATTAGATACATTAAATAAAAGATATTTATAGAATTTGAATAAGATTTAAATAAATAAATATCGTAGGAGATTTAAATGAGATTCAAAGAAATATAAGATATATTTTAATATATTAGATATTAAAATATAATATTTTAATTATGGCAAAGATTTTTCCTTGGTCTCTATAAAAATGACCCTTGGGTTGAGCCATTAGAAACAACACATATCTTCTCAATAGAGAATTAGAGAATTCTCTCTAGACATCTTCATTTCCAATCCTTTGTGAATTTTCTTTCAAGAGGCTCCCACAAACCTTGGTCTTGTGTTCGAGTCATAGCCAGGAAGATTTTATGGAAGAGATAAAGATCCGCCATAAATATCTCCATATTTACTCCAAGTAAGTTTGCTTAATCTTAATTTTTAGTTTAATTTTAAATAAAATCAAAGACGATCCAATATTTTCACTGCGGAGTAAAACGTTCATTCCCTTCACCCATGTATGATGAGCATGTCTAAGTCGTAATTGTTGAGTATAGCATGATGTTTGCCTTATATGTTGGCTGGTGGCTCCTCAAGTGTGAACTACTTACCAGTACGTGTTATGTACTGACCCACCCACAGATTTTGTAGGTGATGATGATTATGACGAGCTTGGTGGTGTTAAGGAGGAGACTTGAGAAGAGAAAGACCATAGCTAGCTGTTTTTTTTAGTAGCTATCTTTGTTAAGCTTTGTTTAATTGAATTACTTTTATAGTTGGTTTTGTTAGTCTAATTTCTATTGTGACATCTAGTTTGTGGACTTGGTGTCGTTGCTTCATTCTTTTAGTTAGAGTTTTCTTTTTATCGTAGTTGATTACATATGAAGGCTTTGTTACCATTAGTGAGTTGGTTTAGGTTATGAGTTTTATCTCATGTGGAAGGTTGGTAATAGGCCTTTGCTAGGATACTTTACTTTTATGGAATGAGTTTGCATGAAGTTAATAAAGTAGTCATGTTCTTTACATATTTAGTATGATGGTTTGTTTTTGGTTCCCTAATAGTCGTCCGAGTTGAAGTTGGGATGTTGTTTTGTTCTGACTCTCTAGTAGTTATTGAATTGAAGTTAGAATGATTATTGGGTGATTCTGAATATCTAAGTGTGTTTTGTTGTCTAACAGGTACTAGAAAATTTTTGATATTGTTGTAATTACGCCGTTATGTTGTCGAAATTTTTGGGGGCATAATAGTTGTAAGCTTAACAATGTCTCTAAGTTAGGTTAAAATTTGGGGGCGTTACACATTTAATGAACTCAAGTACAGTGCAACTCATGTTTCATTAAAGATAAGTCAAGCTTCATTTATGCAACAAGGGCTTCAAGTTACTTCAAGTGGGGGCTTCATTTATGCATCTTATGATAAGGCAACCATAATTCTCAGCCCAAAAATCCAAGTTTTGAAGAAGCAAGAACCTTTGAATCAAAGAAATTAACATCTCCTTATAAATTTTGAAAACAACTCAAGGAAAGTAAGAACCGGATTACCTTGTTGATCAAATATCTGAAGGCAAGATAACTTGTTTGAGATTCAAATCACTCCACAAGCAAGATTTATCAAGTCAAGCTTGAATGATTCTAAGCATACAACCTAAACTACATATAATTGCAAAGAAATATAGCTCTAGGCTATAATAAACCTCAAAGGCTCATTTTGATTACATCTCCAAATCTCCCTTTTGTTAATACAACTTACATGACTTTATATAGCCTCAAAATCAACGTTAGAGTAACCTATGGTCCATTGAAGGGTTGTAACTCTCATGCCCATCGATACCATAATGTCCACTAGCTAAATTGTAACTTGAAACATTGAAAACAAAAATTTAAAACTGAAAATTACATTGAAAACTCGAGAATTTATCTTCCAATTAGCCCACTTAAAGTTTGTAACCTCCCATGCATAAATGAAGCCCACTTGAAGTAGCTTGAAGACCTTGTTGCATATATGAAGCTTGACTTGTCTTTAATGAAGCATGAGTTGCACTTGAGTTCATTAAATGCATCTTGAGTTCGTCATAAATGAAGTTTGACTACATTTAATTCAACTCCATTTTCAAGCTTTTCTTTAGTCTTGAATAGCGTGGTAGTATTCATACATTGCACTATCGACTTTTGAGATGATAATTGGTACTTTATTTAGATGGGCAAGCTTGATAGATGTGACTTAAAATACGAGTTTATGTGATGTCGTATAAAATAAAGTAAAATGTAATATGAAAATCAATCTTTGTATACAATTTAAAAACCAACACAATATATATTTGGAAGTATAATCGTGAAAATGAAGGGGAAAAAGTATGATCTGAATCAATTTTTTCTTTTTCAATTGTTTTTCTATTTCTTTAATTCTCTTTTTCCTTTTCCAAAAACTTAATGAAATGTCCATTGTACTTAATAAGATTAGAAAGTTTTTAAAAGAATGGTAGGAGAGAAAGCTCTCTTGAAACTTATATAATTAATTAATTCCACTGCACTATAAATCACAAATTTCTCTTTTAAAATGGTATAAAGTCCCAAAAGACTCTAGAAAAGCACATCTTCTCAGGCTTTTTAGAGGAATAAAAAGTTGCAATAAAGAGAACTACATTTATTTGTTTATTTTCGTGCTTTCACACACACACAGACAAAAAAAAAAAAAAAAAAAAAAAGAAATGTGCCATTGAAGTTACATTCTTGTCCTTGTATTTTTAACCATATTAGTAATTTCACACCTGCAAAATATGTGGTATAATCATTTCCTAAAGACAATTAAAAGTCTTAGACATGCATTATATCAATAATAACTCATCTTACTTTAGAAATATTGATAAACTAAAATTTAATATGTAATATTGACTTAATATCATTTTTTAGGCAACTTTAATATCAAAATTAACAAACGTGAGTTTTTTTTTTTTTTTTTTTTTTTTTTTTAAACAAAACGTGAAAATGTTTAATAATATAATTAATTTGCACTGAACATCTTAGTGTAATCTGAATATTCTTTTAGCCAAAATTATAGATTTTTTAATTTTGTCGCTAATGTCGAACTACCATTTCTTTAATGTTAGTTTAATATCGCTTCTCATCCTATTTTTTTAATAAATGTGAGAGTAAAGATTCAAATTTTTAACATTTTTTAACTGAGCAATGCTTAAACTAGCATCAATCTAAAATATGATGAGTAAAGCAAATGATTTTATTAAATTATTTTTAAAAATAACATGTCACTTATTCGTTATCAAAATTTCAAACAAGTTATTAAATAGAAATTTGATTGAATTCAACTAATTAAAGTATTAGTATTCTTACATATAACTGTATAAGTTCATATTTGAATTTCCACCTAGCATTTATGACAATGTTCTAATAACCGTAAAGATTTAAAAATTCTTTACTAGGTATGTAATTGAAAAGGTAAACATAATAAAAAGAGTCTCTTGCATGAGGAAAAAAACGACAAAAATTAATTTGTACCCCTAAATTTTGGCTTGTATCAATTAAAATCTTAAACTAATAATTATATCAATTTAAATTCTGAATTTTTATAAGTGTATTAATTTATACCATCCGCTAGATTTCATTAGAAAAACGTTAGTTCACACTTGTGCAACTTTATAATTGTAACATTTAAAGTCTCAAACTTTCATAAATGAATCGATTTTGGCCCTCAATTTGAAAATCGTTTATGCATCAATTTTCACTTGTGTGTAGACATCTTAAAAAATTTAGACCCTCCATTTGAAGATCGTCCATGCATTTGAAACAGAGAGTCTAAATTGATTCATTAATGAAAGTTCGAAAGTTTAATTGACACAATTATAAGTTTGCACACTTGTGAACTAAAATTTTTCAAACAAAATTTAACGAAATTTGTAAATTGATACACTTAAAAAAGTACAGAGTTTAAATTGATACAATTATTAGTTTAGGGTCTTAATTCATAACTCTTTAAATTGATTTTTTTTTTTCAGAAAAATAAAATAAAATAAATTCATTAATGAACAACCTAAGTTCGAATTTCCACCGTGTGTGGAAATTGAACGATCTAAAATTTCATAGAAAAAAAAGGGCAAAGATTCATTCATCCACCACATCGATATGTAAAAGAATAAAAATTGAACTCCCAAAAAAAAAAAAAAAAAACTTTACTCTTCTAATTAAATCTCACGACTCACCGCCGCTTCCTGGAGGCGCCGACTGCAAATTCTCGCGTTCGCCATCGCCATCGCCGCCTTCCTTGATATCCGGCGGCCCACCAAGCGGCTCCGCCACCGGAACAGCCTCGAGCGGCGGCGGGCGGCGGAGATGCGGCGGCTGAGGAGGAGGATCGAGGGACCCATCGAGGCAGGAAGCACATTTCTTCTCGACCCAATCTTCGACGTCGTAGTGGGCGCCGTAGCCGAAGACGGGGCGGCCGTAGCAGAGACGGCCGATCATGCCGGCAATGACGCCGAGGATTGAAATCACGGCGAGGACGGCGATAACTGGGCCGACGGAGCCCTGGCCGGGATGGGGGGCGGCGGCGGCCGGCGGGGGCTGGAGCTGGTCGACGGGAATGGACATCGGAGGGAATTAAATTTGTGTGGTGAAATTGAAGCGGCGGCTGAGGAAGGAGGAGCGGAAGGGGATTTGGGAGTTTATTTTGAGGTTTTTTTTTTTTTTTTTTTTTTTTGGGTTTATTTAAAAACAGACAGATTGTTCAGAGATGTCGGAAGGAAGTGGACGACAGGTGAAACGCTAGACGTGGAGTGGCTTTATGGCGAGTGTGAGTCTTATTTGATGTTATGTACTTTTATTTTTCACGTATATTTTTAGTTTCTAAAATTTGAGTTGTGTCTACTTGGTTTTGTGAAGGTTTGAAAAAGACGTGTGAATGCTAAAGTAAGTATAGTTTAATAGTAATTGGTATATACTTTCGATGAAGAGGTTAGAGGCTCATATCCTTCTACTTTCAAGTGTTGTTAAATTAAAAAAAAAAAAAAAGAAGAAGAAAGAGAGATGTTGAGCCTCATTTAACAATTATTTAGTTTTTTAATTAAATTTGTTTTCTTACTATTTTTTGGATGGTTTTCGTATTTCTTAAAGGAACATTTTAATTCTTAGTCAAATTTCAAAATCAAAAACAAGTTTTTTAGGCTCAGTTTGATAATCATGTAGGCTCTGTTTGATAACCATTTGGTTTTTGGTTTTTGAAAATTAAGCTTGTTTTCTCTCAATTTCTCTACAATGATTTTCATCTCACTTAAGGAATCATTTGAATTCTTAGCCAAATTCTAAAAACAAAAACAAGTTTTTGGAAACAACTTTTTTTAGTTTTCAAAACATAGCTTGGTTTTTGAAAACATAGGGTAAAAATGACATAACAAAATAAGTAAATTCATAGGTGGGAGTAGCATTTATAGACCTAATTTTTAAAAACCAAAAACCAAAAACCAAATGGTTATCAAACGGGGCCTTAGTTTTTTGTTTTTGGTTTTTGAAAATTGTGCTTGTTTTATCACAATTTCTCTATAATGATTTTCATTTTCTCTACAATGATTTCCATCTTCTTAAAGAAACCTTTGAGTTTCTAGTCAATTTTCAAAAACAAAAACAAGTTTTTGACAACTACTTTTTTTAGTTTTTAAAACTTGGCTTGGTTTTTGAAAATATATGTAAAAAGTAGATAAGAAAACATAAAAACATGATGGAAGTAATATTTAGGTCCGTTTGTTTCATTGATTTTGAGATGGATTTTGGTAATGATATAAAAAATCAATGTTTGTTTATTTGATCTTTACTTTTTAAAACTCAAGTAACTATTATCCATAGATAAAAATAACTCATGAACCATGAAATTTTATTATCTATGTAGGAGATGAGTTTTTTTTTACTTGAGACTTTTTCCCTTGGGAAATGGAGAAGAGAGAAGAGAGAGAAAAGTAATAATTAAACTCTCAAATATTAATTATCATCCATATCCAAACACATACATTTATTATCAAGATATTTAAATTCTAGGTTTTTAACTCCAAATATTTTATATTTGCAATCCAAATGGCCCCTATTAGGCTTAATTTTCAAAAACCAAAAACTAAAACTAAATGGTTATCAAACGGGACTTAAAAATATATTTTTCTTTATATTTTCAAAACCCGGCTTGAATTTTGAAAATATTTTTCAAAAGTAGACAATAAATTAAAGAAACTCATAAGTGGAAGTAATATTTTTAAGTTTAATATTTTAAAATAATAAATAAAAATAAAATGGTAATTAAACGAGGCCTAAAGCCCATTTGATAACACATAAGTAAAAAGTAGATAATAAAATAAAAAAAATTTATAGGTGAAAATAGTATTTATAGATTTAATTTTCAAAGACGAAAAACCAACTATGAAATAGAAGTTATTTGTTTAGATCAGTTCGTTCAACAGGTTGGAGGCAACAATGAGCAACAGTCAGTCCAGATCTGAAAGTTACGGAAAAGAGAATAGCAATGGCGATCGATCGACAATTCTTCCAAACCTTCGTTCCAATCCGACAACAGAGGTTTTACCAACCAATGGGATGAACATTCTTAACTTCATATGTTTTTCGAATTTTCAAATCGATTTATTGATTTTGTCATCATTTACGCAAAATTAATCAAATCAAACTTGAAGTTAAATTAATGTCAAATTGAAGTTTCGGTTTCAATTACTACTCTAAATTTGAAATTTTGATTTTATAACGTTATTGCTATCAATATTATTAATTAAATAAAAGACGTAGCACATTTATTGAAAAAGCGTTGACCGATTTAACGCAACATGATAAATAAAAAACAAAATGTAGTTAAAGTTAGTTAGACATAATTGAGTAGCACGATCTATAAAAGAAAGTTCATACGTTATTTAAAGAAAGAGAGTATGTGTCTCGTGTCATTTTTTATCTAAATATCTATTTAGATATGTAATGTGTCAATCACATTTGCTGAATTAGATAACTTTGTTCAATAAGCATGTCCACCATATTTAAGTTTACATTATTGATAAGTCCAAAATTTAAATTTCAAAATCACACACATATATACATACATACACATATATATAGAAACTTATGGACTAAAAATGGACCTAGGCCATAGCCATAAAAAACTTTCAAACAATTTAACCTATGTTTTTTCATTAATCAACTTACCATCTAAACTCCAACTTACCATTTAAACTTTTTTTTTTTAAAGTTCAACTTACTATCTAAACTCACATTGAAATATGACATTTCTCTCATATAACTCCAAATGCTTGTTTATAGCGTATACTAGACATTACTCATCACATAAGTAACTAAAAAATTATGAAACAAAAATAAAATATTTAAAAATCAGATACTCCAACTCCGTTTGAGATTGCATTAAAAGTGCTTATTAGATAATTTTGATTACTCTTAGACTATGTGTTAAGAGTGATTTTGAGATAATTAAAATCACTTTTTTGATGTTCATATTCACTCCAAAACATGCATTTAATCCTTCAAAATCAATTTTGATGGTATATAAATTGTATTTAAAAGTGTAAAATCAAACATTAGACTAATTTTGAATGATTAAATGCATGTTTTGGAGTGATTTTGAATATGACAAAAATGATTTTAACAATTTCAAAATCACTCACAAACGTACCTTTAGTGTTTAGTTAAACTATTTTTATATTAATTTAAACAAAATCACTTTTTCAATTATATTGGTAGATGACAACTTTGAGATTGATTTTTTGAAAAATCTAGGACACTATTCTAATAAATTTTTAAAGATTTTCATTTTATTTTACCTTTTCACATTTAAATTTGAAATTCATCCTATAATAATTTACTTCATATCATAGCTAATTTTTCTAAAGCACATTTGATGGCAAATATTTTAAAAGCTATTATAATCCCAAACAAAAACATTAAACATAGTAAACATGAAAAGTTCACAAATAAAATAAAAATTATAAAATGAAAAATGAAAAAAATAAATTATAGCCGTTGAATTTGGTCCCATCCCATGCCAAGTTGCTAACAACAGAGAATCTTGCTCATGAAAAAGCAGTAATATTTGTTTTTGTTTTTGTTTTGTTTTGTTTTTTTTTGTTTTGTTTTGAAGGATTAAAAAAAAAGAAGGAAATTGTTGATAACTAAATTGTGTCCTTTACGAAAAAATTGACTTTTCTTATTCTACATTCTTCGTTTTTATTTATTTATTTTATTGGAAGATATTTTAAGTGGTTGAATAGATAGATTTGTAAGGACACTGTCCTACAAGCTACCCCTTTACTGGAACAGTAACATATGGCCAAGGACACTGTGTCCTTAAATAGTGGTCCTGCCCTAGGGCGTCGTTCTTGGCTATGCTAAAATACATGCGCTCGTACCGTACTTTCAAAACTTTCAAGCTCCTAGAAGTATAAAGAATCAAACACAATATTTTCTATGCTAATTTAAATGCATTTCTAACTGTTCCTTCATTCACTCTTTCAAAAATAAAAATACTTAATTTTTACTCATAAATTTGACTAATTAGTCTTATCAAACTATACTCGACTTTAATAAATATTGTAATTCTTACTTTAAACTTAAATAAGTATTGCAACTCTTACTTTCTAATAAGCATTTGTTTGAAAAATTGTTAAAAGATATTATTATTATTATGCGTATAATGAATTATGAAACAAATATCTTCTATAAGGTTTATAGAGTTTTCAGAGAAAAGCGATGCTATATTTGAATTTTTGTTAAAATTTGTAAGTTTCGAGAGATTTGTTCAACAATTAGTAATTGTGCATTAATAGATCTTAATTTTGTGTCGTACTTAGTTTTTGTTGAAATTAGTATGCTTGGGAAGATTTTTACTTTTTTTTTTTTTTTAATTACCTATTCATCTACCATGTCGATATTGGATTTTTTCTTTATAGCTTGCATCTAGTGCATGTGGTAAAAATTCAAGTATGTAATTTAATTTGATGAAATTGAAAGTTTATGAATAAAATTGATATACCATACTAATTTTAGAGGTAAAAGTTGGATTTTTTTTTTCTTTCAAAATATGATATAGTAATATAATTATGGAGTGAAAATTCAAAGATTCAACCAATAGAGAAGATTATGGAGGTTCCCGAAAAACCCTTTTACATGTAGTTTATATATATACACCTTTTCTTTTAGTTACATGTATTATTTGATTCCGGAGGCGGAGTATATGCTATTTTTACTCTCTTTTATTGAGTTCTTAGATTGAAAGACTTCGAATTATTTTACTTTGAGTACAAAAGAGTTAGAATTATTGCCTGTACTTGAGTGTCGATCCGATAATTTCGATTTGAATTACGAAGAGTGATGAGGATAAATTAAATCTTAGTCCATGATATATGTCTTAATCAGTTGACCTATTCTTATATTAGTGAAAATGTTAGTAAAAATTTGGTTAAATTACAAATCTACTCTTGGAACTTCGAGGTTTGTGTCTATTTAGTCTCTGGGTTTTCAAAATTACAAATTTAGTCCTTGAACTTTCGAATTTTTTAAATTCACAGATCCACTATATACAAAATTGAAATTTGAGGGTTCCATTAGACATAAAATTCAAATTTATATCTAATAGATCAATTAATTTTTAAAAATTTCTAATTTGTCAGAGACATATTAGACACAAAAATTGAAAGCTTAGGAACCTATTAGATACTTTTGAAAGTTCAAGGACTAAATGGACACAAAACTCAAAGTTTACGGACTAGACTTGTAATTTAACCTAAAAATTTAATATATATAAGATTTAAATCTCATTTTTGTCTATACACTATAGCTTCTTCTATTTTGGTTTAAACTATCAAAATGTCTATATTACTCTCCGAGTTTTTAAAAAATAATTATTTTGAGTCCTTGTATTTTTCTTTTTACAATTGATAACATGACTTTGAATACATATAGTTATGTATTGATGTGAGCATAAATCCAAAACACATATGCTAAAGATTTTTATTTATTTATTTAAAGTTCAACTATAGGTGGAGTTAAGATTTGAACCTTTGATTTTTTTTTTGTTAGATCATAATGCTTTAACTAGTTGAGTTGTGCTTAGGTTGATAGAAAAGAGTAGTAAGTGATTATTAGGTTGTTAACTTAATATACTGTTGTTGCCAAATTTTGGACAGGAGAACACATTTGACCTCTACGTAACAATAGCGGTAGATCTGTAATTTTGAGGGGAAGAACAAGGTCTGCAAGATAAAAAAAAACCTACACACCGGTGTGGTGTAGGCCACACAAGCTTCAATGCTTAAGTCAATGAGAGTTGAGAGAGATTTAGGGTTTTTTGGTAGTATTTTGATGGCTAGAACGAACTTATTGTTCTCTTTCCTCGAGGGATAGTTTAAATACCTCAATCCTAGGATTTTTGGGGGTTTCCTTATCAGATTAGAATTACAAAGGACCGGATTGGGCTGGAGTTGGGTTGTACAAGCCCAGGGCATGTGGCAAGGTCCATCATTAGGCCTTACAAGGCTGGTCGGCCTCTGCCAGGCCGAGCATGGGCTTGGGTCTTGGTCCAAGCTCATTTGCTTCTTCCTTCACTATTTAGTTCACTCATTTACTCAGCTATGGTCCGTCCTGATTCGTTTTGAACTTTTTCACCTTTGTTTGGTCCATAATTGTTGTTTCCTTTCCAGTCGGTCCTTGTGGTCCAATTCAACCTATAACATTAGCCCCCACTCCCTAGTTAGGATTCTGGGTATGAATGTGTGAGCTAAATGCATGGAGCCTGACTTGGTAGTAGCCTATTAAAATTTTGGAGTCATTGTAAAATTTTGAGGTATTAAAGGGCTGAAAAGCTTGCTGGTTGGTGATCGAAACAGTTTGATACAACAATTTTGAACACCACAAACTATGGGTAATCCAAATCGAAGTTAAATGGAGTGTCAGTTGGTCGAAAACATGTACCTCGTGGGTTGTATTGCGCGTTATTCGCTAAAAACATGATACTCACGCTGCCATTCTAACACCCTCACCGGAGGAGTCACCACTGCTGCACTGACCAAACAAGCACATCGAGTCGTTGGAGCAAGGAACGTAGAAGATGGGAAAATCGAGTGGGAGATGGGTCGGCGTGCGTAGGGGCTTTGTGCTACAAGTGAGTTGCGTGGGTCAGAGGCCTTTGTTCGTGAGGGCTGTTGCGTGGTCGTTGACGTGTGGGTAAATGGGTCTCACCGGAGAAGGGTACGAAAGAGGGAGGAGATGGCACCGGCCACTGAAACGCTTGAGAGCGAAGGGGAGGGGCTGCTATGCATGTAGGAGAGAGAGGAGAAGAAGAACTTAGGGCTCCTTTTGTTCTTTTCTCTTTAGTTTTCTTTTCTTTTAATTCCTCCCAAATGAAAATGCCCACAAGAAACAAGGAAACATTTTAGAACTTTAGAAATTTTCAATTTTAAACTCTTAAAGATTTGAAAAATCTTAAATGATTGAGGATTTGGGTTTTTCTTGAATTTTGTAGATATAATCTAAAATTAAACTTCCAAGCTTTAGGCATTAAAGATCTAAAAATCTCTTTTCCCTAAAATTATTAGAAATTTCAATTTACCAACTTAAAGGCTGAGCAAAAAAATTTCAAAATTTCAAAATTAGGACTGTAACGAATAACGTAGTCTAATTTTTTAAAATAGCCTGATTTTATAACGCGAGGCGTTACAAAATGCATCTTGAGTTTGTCATAAATGAAGCTTGACTACATTTAATTCAACTCCATTTTCAAGTTTTTCTTTAGTCTTGAATAGCGTGGTAGGGTTCATATGTTTGTTAAGTCTGTGTTTGGATGATACATAAAATAGGTTTGCTAAGTCTGAGTTTGTTAAATACGTGTTTCGATTGCGTTAAGTCTGAGCTTGTTAAGTTTGTGTTTGAATTCCAATTTGTTAAACATGAATTTATTAAAAGTGTATTTGGTTGGTAAATTTAAAATTTGTAATAAATAATAGATAATTTATATATTAATTATTTAATTAAAATAATAAAAAACTATATATATATTTAAAATGTAACTTTTATTATGAAATTAGGGAGTATTATTTTAATAATAAATAAAATATTTTAATACATTTGTCCACTCAATTTTCTTCCAATAATTATTTTATAAAATAAATATTTGATTGTTCATGAAAATATTTTTAGACTATTTACCAAAGTGTGAATAAATATAAACAAAATATTTTTATACAAATATATCCAACATAAAATTAACCATAAAGAAAATGTTGCCAATTGTTTATTTAATTATTCATAACTTGCTATGCTAACTACAATTATTTACTACTTATCGTCAAAATTACTATTGAGCTTAACTATCTACATATATTTAACTAATACATAAGGTTATAGAGTTAAAATATTCCACTTCAAGACAAAACTAACCAAAATAATTTAACTAATTAATTTTACAAATTTTATGTCTTTAATTGCTATGGTAATATGATTTTTACATTTTCACAAGAAAAGGAGTTTGGAAAAATTGTGGATTTAGAGAAGTGAAAGTATTAAATCTAAGTTTATATAACGTGGGTGGTTTGGAATTTATAATAAAATAATTTTTATTATAATTACATGTTAGTAAAAATTTCTTATAAATTAATAACTATTAATTTATAAATGAATAATTTATTTTTAATATCATTGTTAATTTAAACACCTTTTAAATAATTATTTTGTAAAACAAATATTTATTTAGTTTTGTAATTATTATTTTTTTAATATTTATCCATGTTTGAACAAAATACAAAGAAATTCCTCTTTATAAATTTATCATTACAATTACTCTAAAACATGAAGTTTATAACAAGTGCAAATAGTTTTTGGGTTGAGTTGGTTGGTCAAAGCCGAGATATCGATTTATGAATTAATTATTACTATTTGAAATTTTAATTAAATTAATTTACTTATTTATTATAAAATTACCATTAATTAATTATTATGATTTAATTTATATATTTTATTAAAAATTCAATGCATTTTAGACGAGTGAATAAAGACAAAATATGTACTGTAACAAATATGGAGAGTATGAATAAGTACTGTAGCAAACCTGGTGAGTAAGAATAAAGTACTGCAGTAAACATAAAGAGGAGAATAGTAAGTACTATAACAAATTTGGATTTACAAAACTGTCAACTAAACGTGAATTTGGTTAAGCTAATCCATATTCTCTTTCAAAACAGGGAACCAAACACCCCTTATTTAACATTGTAGAATTTTTTTAACCTCTCGTGACTATCTTACGTCAATCAAATTTTTCTAATTGAACTGTGGTTAATAAAACTTTTCTCTTGCCAACAAGAGCATAACTCAAGTGGCATAAAATATATACTCTAGATCACTAGGTTAGATGTTTGAATCTCCTACTCCAAATATTGTTGAACTCAAAAAAAATAAAAATAAATAACACTTCTGTCTTATCTCACTTTTTATTTTTCCATTTAAATTCTTTTTACTGCTAAAATTTAAATCTTTGTGCTATTTTTTCATATATTATATATTATATTATATTTGGATAAGTTTGCTTTTCGAAAAAGGTCAAAAAGTGAAAACTTTTATTTGAGTATTGGTGGGCCAAAAAGTTCGGAATATTTTGCTTCACTCCAATTCCACACGTCTACACTATTTTAATTATATAAATAATATATACATTATTTCTTTCTAGTGGACCAAATTCAACTACATTTGAAAACTGAATCCACTAAAATTGTCAAAAGTAACCATCAAATGGATAAAATCAAGAAAATTTATACAAATTGAATTTGTAGATTAAATTGAATTGTTGACTGGTTATCACAAAAGAGGCTAGGTGGTGATAATAGAAACACAAACAAATCCTTGAGATCTTGTCGCAACTAAGATAGTTGATCAACAATAGTAGCTGCCAAATGCCTTATATTCAATCTCAGCTGAATTGTGAGAAATTGTAGAATGTTACTTAGCAACCCAAGGAATCATATTGGAGCTCAAAAAAACAACGTTTAACAGAAAATACGTTTCACAACAACGAATTGAGTGGTCGTGAGTGAATGCATAAACTATGATACTTGACTCATAGGTGGTAATGACACAACTTGCTTCAACCACGCCAAAATGGGCCAATACATCATTTCCTTCAACCATGCCAAAACGAGACCAATTAGAAACTAATTTCAAATTTTAGGGACAAATTAGAAATCAAATTCAAACATTGAGATTAAACACGACACTTTTGAAACCTCAAGAACCAAATAAAAACTAAATTCAAATCTTAAAGACCAAAAGTGTTAATTTTGAAAATTCATAGATCAAATATAATCTAAGTTCAAATTCTAGAACCAAATATGTATTTTACTCATTTATAGAGCATGCCGGATATTACTAACAAACCAGTTGAATTTTATGTGTGAAGTAATATTTGAGTGGCCCATCCACATGTCTAAATATATTAATGGAACAACAATTTAATGATTATATACAAATTTTTTATTAATAAATTTGAACAATTTTTTTTACGAGATGGCTTAATTGAGAAGTTTTATACATTAAAATTTAAAATAAATGTGAAAGTTTGATCTTTACTTCATGTTTATCTAAAGGTGAAAGGTGTGAACGTGTAGTTCCAAGTAGAAAACAAAAGGCAGTGTCTCTTTTTATTCACTTCATCATTATTATTTTTTTAAGAAAAGCTTTATATAACTTTTTTTTAATTAAATATGTAGCTTTGGTTTCCAGCTCAATTTATATTCGATTGTATTATTTTTTTAATGAAAATTTGAATATATATATATAGATCAATTGTTTTAAGGGGAGACATTTTTAGCATTGTATTTAGGTCATTAGTTAACATTCACCTCAAGATTTTCAATTTCAATTCAATCAAAATAAATCATAAACTTGAATAAGTAGTGAAATTAAAAAAAACTAAATCATAAGATAATCAATTGTTTTGAGGAGAGAGGAAAAAAGAAACATTTTTACATTATATTTAGCTCAATAGTTAAATTTCACCCCAAAACTTCCATACATACATAAGATGATAAATTGTTTGAATGAGAGAGAAAAATTCAACATTTTTGACATTATATTTAATTCAATAGTTAAATTTCACATTTTTGACATTAATTTTGTTTGATTGATTTTAGGGCATTTGAAATTTCAGATGGGTACAGGAACAAAAATGAAAAATTGAAAGAAAAAAAAAACGAAAAAGAAAAATGACATGTGTAAGTCTAATCTATATAGTTTTAAAATTAGAATTTCTTGATAAAACCTGACAAATAGTCTCGAACTAGATTATAAAATTTATTTTTATTTTATTAAAATGGCCCATGCATGTATCTATAAAATTTTGCCTCATTTTTTTTTTATTTTTTTTTATTTTAGGGCATTTGGAATTTAAGATGTTTCTAGACCCTAGGAAGAAAAAAGGAAGAGAAAATGGCTCATGCTAGGTCTCGAACTTGCGACCTTCATTAATAGCACAGTGCTCTAACCAAATGAGCTAATAGGCCACTTATTTGTAAAATTTTACCTCATTAACTTTGTTTTTATTGATTTTAAGGGCATTTAGAATTCTGGATGCTTCTAAACCCTAAGAAGACCCTAAGAAGAAAAGAAAATGAAAATGGCCCTTACAGGTCTCGAAATTGTGACCTTCACGTTATTAGCACAGTGCTCTAACTAACATAGCTAATAGGCCACTTGTTTATAAAATATTACTTTATTAACTTCTTTGTAAACTTTTACTTTAATAACTTTGTTTTATTGATTTTAGGGCATTTTGAAGTTTAGATGGGTATAGAAACAAAAATGAAAAATAAGAAGGAAAAATAAAAAGAAAATGGCCTATGCAGGTCTCGAACTTGCAACCTTTGCGTTATTAGCACGACACTCTAACCAAACTAAGCTAATAGGCCACTTATTTATAAAATATTACTTATTAACTTGCAGGTCTCGAACCTACAACCTTTGCGTTATTAGCACGACACTCTGACCAAACTAAGTTAATAGGCCACTTGTTTATAAAATATTACTTTATTAACTTCTTTGTAAACTTTTACTTTATTAACTTTGTTCCATTGATTTTAGAGTAGTTGGAATTTCATATGGGTATAGAAACAAAAATGAAAAATAAGAGAAAAAATAAATGGCCCATGCAGGTCTCGAACCTGCGACCTTCGCGTTATTAGCACGACGCTCTAACCAACTGAGCTAATAGGCCAATTGTTTATAAGGTTTAAATTCCATTTTATTAATTTTAGAGCATTCGGAATTTCAGATGAAAAAAATGAATTATTTAGAAAGGAAAAAAAAGAAAAATGGCCCATGCAGGTTTCGAACCTGCGACCTTCGCGTTATTAGCACGACGCTCTAACCAACTGAGCTAATAGGCCAGATGTTGAAATCTATTACAGTGTTAATAGAAATATGATACAAACTCCATTTATTAATTCTTTGAATATCGTAGCTATTTGACTTCAAATAATAAAGAATGAAAGTACAAAACTAAGTTATATATAATTTAATTTCTAATATTTGGGTTATTTTTCATATAGAAATTCCATCATTGATTTCTTTAATCAAGCCATTATCATTGCTATTACATAAACATTGATAAATATGTGAATTTTGAAACAATATATTCTTTTACATGGATGTCACTCGTTAGTATAATGACATTTTGTAATGAGTTCGTACTTATTGCAACAAGTCATTTTTGATCAGATGAGTTAATATTAATGTCTTTTAGGTGGGTAGTTTTCAATTTTATAGGTAAACATATCTATTCATCAAATTAAAATATATGACATTCCCAACTCAATTAATAAAAACATATTTTGACGTTATATCATCATTTTATCAATAAATTTTAACGTTTTGTTACAAAAAAGTAAAAACTTGATTAAAAATCAATATATAAAATATGAAATTTAAAGAGACGAAATTAAATATAGCAAACACTAAATACAAAATCATACATATATTCATTTTTGGAGTGTCGAAATCTTAATTCCACTGTCCAAAAGGTTGTGGTCCAAGTCCCATGATTTTTGTCGGCCCAAAAGATGTGATATTTTTCTAAAATTTCATGGGCCTATGTATCAGCACATAGTCCACAAAAAGAAGTTTAATTTTTAATTTTTATTTTTTAAAAGAAATAAACTTAATTAATTATCTTTTGTTGGTAAGGTATGGGAAATGGTTCAAAAACTTTAATCATGTGAGATCATTTTACTTTTGTATAATGGTTAATTTGTTTTGTTACCTATTCTGAATAATTTAAGGCTGAATATGTTTTTATTTAGTTTTTTTTTTTCTTTAAGATATGTTTTTAATTATTTAAACATATATTTTCTTAAAATTTTTCCATGATATTTGATTGCATATAAGATAGTATTTTTGGAAAAAGATCAATTTTACTCCATAATTAATAATGCACTTTAATATTCTTTGAGAAATGATAAGTTATGTAGGGCTCGTTTGATAACGTTCCTGTTTCCTGTTTCTTGTTCTTGTTTCTCATTTTTTCCGAAACAGACATGTTTGATAAACGATCATGTTTCTTGTTTCTAAATTTTTTAGAAACGTTTCTAAAAAAAGGACAGATTTTGAGAAACTTCAAAAAGTAGTTTCTCAAATTATGTTTCTGTTTTTTTTTCCAGGTTTCATGCATGTATTCCTATTTCTCTTTTTACCCATATCTCCCATCTCTCTTCTTTCTCTCTCTTCCATTCTATTTTTTTTTTCTTTTAATACTTTTTAATCTTTTTGTTTTTTTCTTCTTTTTTATTTTTATTTTTATTTTTTGATTTATTTATTTCTATTCGTTTTTTTCTCTTTCATCATAATCTTTTTTCTTTTAATAGTTCATTATCTTTTTTTTTTCCTTTTTACTTTTCTCTTTTCGTTTATGTTTTTTTTCTTCTCTCTTATTTTCTTATTTTCTTTTACTTTACATTAACAAGCTTATAATTATTATTTTCTATTTAATTTTCTATTATTTTTTCTTTTGGTATGATTTTATTTTTTTATTAAATAAATAAACTAATAATGTATTTCATGTTTACCATTAAATGTAAAAATATATATACATTATCTATCTTTTTCTAATTTTACTTGTGTGTATTATTGGCTAATGCGTTTTTAAAGAAAAAATAAAAATAAATTTTATTATTAAATTAAAGAAATGTGGGTATGTTCAATTGTCTGACCTTAGACAATTTACAAATTCGTCTAATTGAACTAACTCTTGTAAGTCAAAATCGTTCAAGGTGAATTGATTGAAGTGAGAAATAATATTGCAAATCAAATTTGAACAACATTTGAAGGATAAATTTATTATTATTATTATTAATTAGGTGTTGGGCCTTAATAAAATACTATAACCTCTTTATATATGTTTTATATTTATTTTAATGCATGTTATATGTTTTATTATAGTATATGTACTAAACTTTATTTTTACCAAAAAACAAGAAACAAGAAACAGAAATAGTTATCAAACATGTTTCTGTTTTTAGTTTTTAAGAAACAAAAACAAGAAACGAGAAACAGAAACAGGAAACAAGAAACGAGAAACGAGAATGTTATCAAACGGGGCCGTAGTTAGTACTAAAAAACAAAGATAAGTTATTTAGTTTTTTAAGCATCACATGTGAGATGTAGTGACTTGTTTCTATTTTACATTTTTTTTTTATATTTTGAAAAGAAGAGATTACAAGAATATTCAAATAAAAACAATAAAAATTTACAAAAACAATAAAATTGTAAAATAAGAAATAAATAATTACATCTAATCTATCATATAAAAATGTGTGTGTGTGTATATATATATGTTTAAATACTATTTTGGTATTTATACTTTCATTTCATTTTTTTTGTTCATTTTGATTCCTATATTTTCGAAACGTCTACTTTGATCTCTGTTGTTTCAACTTCTATCCATTTTAGTCCATATACTATCAAAATATATATTTTAGTCCATATACTATCAAAATATATTATTTTAGCCCATACACTTTTAAAAAGTGTTTGTTTAATTAGTTTTCGTTTGCAAAATCCTGACACAAAGTCTATACCTAATGAAAACTATTTAATAATAAGATATGAGAATATTTCAAGATATTTATTGAGTGGGTTGAAATTGGGATGAAAAAAAGAGATTATAAATAGAAAATAAATTGACTAAAATAGTCCCTTTTAAAAAAATATAGGGACCAAAATGATCATTTTGAAAGTACACGGACTAAAATTGATAAAAGCTAAAAGTACTAAGACCAAAAAAGAATTTAAGTTAAATTAACATATTTTTGTTAAGCTAAATATACTAAATGCTCTCTAATCTTTTAGATAATTATCAATTTGGTTTTTAATCTTTTAAAATTCTCCATTTTACCTTTAATGTATAAAATTGAAACCCAGCTAGCCCATATACTAGATTCGACCATGTCCAACAAAATTCATTTCTTTTGAGTGACATATCTAAATGGTATTGTTATAAAAAATTGAATCAATCCAAATTTCGTTGATACAAGAGAGAGTATGTATATATATATGTGTGTGTGAAAGGATAAAATTGAAATTGGTAAACTATTAGGAAATGTGGTAGAATTTTAGAAAAACTGAAGTTAAAAATTGATATCTATTAGTTGTTGCGTGTCAGATTAAATTGAAAAGTAATTTTTGATAAATTAATAAATAATATACTTTACCAAACAATGGAGGTTAAAATTCTTCAATAATTACTTTTATTATTATTATTTTTTTGGAAGGGCACACTAACAACTATCGAGGGTTGTTGAGTGAGGAAAATGAAAAGATTACTTTGTTCCATATTTAAATTTTGTGGGCCCATGTGATTAAAAAGTCAAAATTATTATAAAAGTAAAAATAAGTAAAAAGAAAAAAGACTTGGTGGTGTAAAAGTGAAAATGATTTTAGTTGGTGAAACGTGTCAAATTTCTATTGGCAGACAGATAAATACTTTTATCCTTTAAATTAAACACATTTATATTTCTTTCTCCAATCTTCAATTTGCTCTCATTGCAAGACTTTTGCCTAGGTGGGTGTTGGTTGGACCTTTGACATAAATCCAAGTGGTTTTTGCAATTTGCATTACCTTTAAATTTAAGTGTTTTATAAAAATGTATTTTTTTTAGCATTTTTGTTAAAAATCATTTAGACTACAAACGCTCATGTGTTTGGTTACATTTTCTCAAAAGTGTTTTTATAGACAAGTTTGTTTGGTTTGCTTTACACTCAAAATGTTTCTATTAATGTCAAATTACCATAAATGACAACTATTAAACACTAGGAACTAATAAGTTCAAATTTGTATTTAAGATACTATTATTGGTCGACCACCGCCAGAGTGGTAGCTGACGGTGTTTGTCGAAGAGGATCGTTTGAGTGGTGTCACCAGCGGAGGTAGTTGGAGTGGTTGTCGGTCACTGACAATGGGTGGCGATTATTGCTGATTATGGGAGGGGTAGTGTAAGGGTATTTTGGTCATTTTCACATATCATGAAAATTTAGAAGGGATTCCAAGTTAAACACTTAAAAACCCTTTTTCTAAAATTTGGTTTCAAGTGCTTATTTTAAAATAGCTTATTTCTCAAACTCATTTTTTTAAAAAGTCATTTTGAGTGATTGTCAAACACTATAAATTTTATTACAATGATTTTTTTTCAAAATTAAACACTTGAAAAATTAATCCAAACATACCCTAAATGTATTCCTTGACTGTTAATTTGATTCACGAAATCTATCACACAGTTTGAAGAGTAAAAGCGAGTTTAACATGATTTTTATAATTAAACAAAAAGATATATATGTTACCATATTAAAGCATTTTTCATATTCATCATGATGTTTGGTTACATGACATACTTTAAAAATTTGTAAATGCATTTTAAAATCATCTCAAAGTTTCAAACTCATTTTAAGATGGTAAAATAATAGTCACAACACTTTTTCTAACCTAAATCTAGCTGAATTAATCAAGACATTATTTATTTTCTTATAGCCTACATGTTAAATCTCCCCTTCCTGATTTATTGAACTAAAAAAAGATTAAAAAAAAACTCTTATAAAAGTAATTCAAAACTGCTCGAAATATGTTTTTGAATTTTCATTATTATTTCATTTTGAACTAAACTTTCAAAATGCCTTCTTTTGTCTAATTGTTTAAAATATTTTTTTAGCTTTTAAACTTTTAAATTTATTTTATGGTTAAAATACTATTTTGGTCTTTGTACTTTGAGACTTATTTTATTTTTGTCTTTGCAGTTTCAAAATTTCAAATTTAGTTATCATATTTTCAATAAATCTTAGTCCCAACCTATGTTTATGATTAATTTTTTCAAAAAAATAATTAGTCTCTATCAACATTTTCTCTATAAATTTTGAAAACATAGTCTCATTGTGCATTTTCTTGAATGCAAATTATCATTATTATTTTGTAAAGTCAGACAATAATTAATTTCAAACCAACCATGAGGACTAAATTTAAGATATATTGAAAGTTCAAAGACTAAATCTGAAAATTTGAAAGTACAGAGACTAAAATGAAATGAATCTCAAAATACAGGGACCAAAATGATACTTTTAACCTTTATTTTTTACTTTTGAGAAATTTGTATACTTTATTTTAGTCACTAAACTTTTAAAATATCAACGTTAACAAACATTTAAAAAAGTACTATTTTAAAAATCACCTCAAGCTCAATAGAAACGTCATGCAAGAATTTGAACATAGAATCATTCTCTTAATGCTACATAAAAGTGACTACTAAAACCAAAGACATGAAGGGTAAAACTATAGTAAAATTCAATCATACACACATCACTTTCCAAAATTTGTTGTTTTGGAATCACATTCTAATAAGAACAGAATGCTACACCATTTTTAAAAAAAAAAAAAATTTACCCCACAAAGGAATCTCTCTTAAAATTGAATGGAGAAATGTCTTGTCTTTGAAAGTGGGGTCTGAGCCTCATGATACCATGTCTCTATAAGATTCTCCCAATTGGTTTACTAATTTTGTGAGAGTGACACTCAATACAATAGCCTTTTATGATTTTTAAGAACAAACATTGCAGCTGGTTGTGTTCTTGTTTGGTCCCTTTTTTTTTTATTTTTTTTATTTTTAAGTTGACCAATCAATAGAGCTTTTCACCATGATTTTTGGTTCAATCCCATCCCATATTGGTTTCTTAAAAAAAAAAAAAAAACTTTCATCATTTATTTTTGGGGGTTGTGGTGCTGTAAAATTTGACCATTTTTTCATCATTTTGTCTTCTGCCATGTAGAGGGTTAAAAATGTTGGAATTTGATGATTTTTTTTTTTACTTTACACTTGCATCAAAGTGTTGAATTTTCTTGGGTTTATAATCAAGTGCATTTGCCTTTTCAAATCATGGGTTGTAAAAATATAAAGATTAAAAGATTTAAATGTTTTTGGCAACTTTTGCTTATGTCTATTTTAGTCCATAAACTTTTGAAATGTTTCTTTTGGTATTTCTACTTTTAACATTTGTTCCTTTCTTTTTTAATTAGTCTACTTCCTAAACGTTTATTTTGGTTTATGTACTTTTAAAAAGGGACTATTTTGGTCTCCTTATTCTCTTTTTAATCTCATTTTTCAATCACTATCTTAGCACAACACCACGATCAATAAATGACTTGAAATATTGTCATAACTTTGTATTAGAGAGATTTCATTGTTGTTTAAATTTTTTCTTAGGATTTTGCAAATAGGAACTAAAATAGGAACTTTTTAAAAATACATAGACTGAAATTATTGTTTTAGAAGTATAAGAACAAAAATAAACGTTTTGAAAGTACATGAAAAAATAAGTTTTACAGGGAGAAATATGAAAAAATAAGTTGAGTAGATAAGGATAAAATATAATTTAGATCCAAATGAAAATTTTCAATATGTTTTTGTCATTTTTCCAATCAAGAGGAAATGCATATTGCAATTGATTAAGTGCATATGCATGAATCATGATATTCATTTTTGTTTTGGGAGACATTTGGAAGTATTTTAAAATAAAAATTCAGTGAAAAGATTGATTTAGTTAGTCAATATATCTATCTATCTATATATATATAATATTGCCTTCCCTTAATTTTATTCATGCGTGGGCTATTTTTTAAATAATTAACTGAAATTGTTCTATCTTTAGAGATCTGGAAGTTGCAAATAGTTATACAATAATTTTAATATATATATATATATATATATATATATATATATATATAGCCTAATAATCTAATCACATTTCTTAATAGCTGTTATGCAGAATGATTTGTCAAACAATTTTGATTTTAATAATTAAATTTAAAGTTTAATCTATTATTTATTTTCATTTATAAGATTATGGAAGTCCAATTTTGATCTTCCTAACTTTGGCTAAACTACATAATATATTTCTTTTTTAGGAGGTATTCAGTTTGTTGGTGAGGTTTGTGTAGTTCAAATGGTAGAAAATTGCATACAACACTTGGCACAATCTAAAGTAAACTATACAAATCCAATTTTTTTTTTTTTTTTGAAAAGTTACAAATCCAATCTTTGAACTAAAATATAAATCTAAAAGTTCAAATATAAAAATACAGAATTGATACAAAATTGATCAAAATCTAAGGAATCAAAACCACATGTGAAAAGTAAAACTATGGGTGAAAGAATATTAAATATACCATACCGTATAGGAGATTTAAACTTTTGGGCTTACGGTAATTTAACTTTGGTTTATAAATTATAAGTTTGGTGTTTAAACTTTTAGAGTTACATTTAACATGTCTATTAAGTCAGAACTTTCAAATGTGTCTAATATGTCTCTTTCAATTTTTTTATCGAATAGGTCCCTAGACTTTAAGGGAAGGATTCCACACCTAAAACCATGTTTGGCTAATGTATTCAAAACTCTTGGTTTTGAAACACAAACCTCTGGGGATTACATTCTCAAACCCATTGTTTCTCTTTTATGATATATATATATATATATATATATATATATTTTGAGTTCAACAACATTTAGGGGTAGGAGGATTTCTAACCTCTGACCTCTTGATCAATGGTACATGTCAATTACATCTAAGCTAAGCTCACGTTGGTGTATGATATTCATTGTGAACTTATTTATATTAAAATAACATAAATATATGTTATTTTATTTTTAATTTACTCACTTTAAACTAACTTATAGAATGTATTTTATTTTTAATTTAATCAAATTAAAATTACAAAAACTATGCAAATTTTGTTCTCTATGTAATTCTATGTTCCAAAATTTCCTTTTCCATGAACCATATATTTCGATCAATGGAATAAATAACAAAACTTAAGATTGTCATGTTATGTTTTTTATTTTGTTAATGGTAATCAATATTTTAATTGTTGGAAACAATTTTTTTTTTTTTAATTCTTAGACTATAACCTAAATTAAATGTTTAATTCAAAATTTCCTTAAAAATTGATCCATGTTACACAAGGGGTTTTATAATTCACAAAACATCCACTAAAATAAAAAACTTTCATCCCCAACGTAGCTTTCTGATTTCCAAGCTTCAGAACTCCCAGACAAACCCCTGTAGGATTCTGATGCCTAGGGTTTTGATTTCAAAATAGGGTCAAACGCCTCCTAAGAGTATTTAATAGATCTATGTACTTACAATTTTGTATCTGATAGTTCATGACCTATTAAACATTTTTTTTTAAAAAAAAATTACGAATCTATTAGACTCAAAATTAAAAGGTTAGGGCTCAATATTAGACATAGAATTTAATTTTGTGTCTAACAGATTTGCGAATTTTAAAAAATGTTGAATAAACCACGAACATATTAAATACAAAATAAAAAATCAGGGACCTATAAACACAAAATTGAAAGTTTAGGCACCGTTTGATAACCATTTAGTTTTTGGTTTTTGAAAATTAAGCCTATAAATACTACTTTCACCTATGGTTTTCTATGTTTTCTTATCTACTTTTTAGATGTGTTTTCAAAAACCAAGCCAAGTTTTGAAAACTAAAAAAAGTATTTTTCAAAAACTTGTTTTTGGAATTTGGCTATGAAAGCTATTGTAAAGAAATAGTGAGAAAACAAGCACAATTTTCAAAAACTAAAAACCAAAAATCAAATGGTTATCAAACAGAACCTTAGAAATCTATTAGACAATTTTTAAAATTTAAGAACCTATTAGACACAAAATGAAAAGTTTAAAGATCTACTAGATACTTCTTAAAAATCTATGAACTAAACTTGTAATTTAACTTTTAAAATGTTATTAGAGTCTTACAATCGACAACTAGAACTTCTGGATTTATCGATACTTTCACACTACAACTGTATTGAAAAAGGTGTTGGTAAAAGACATTTTATTTTAGATTTTTTTAAAAAAGAATAAGTGGGTGTGTATGTAGATGAAGATAAAAGATTGTGACCAAAGTTTTCCCACAATCATTTTTCTTGTTCTAAAACCAAAACAAACAGTCCCTTAGGAGAGAAGTACAAAGTTGGATACCTTTTTTTTTTTTTTTTTTAAAACTATGTTGGATACTTTTTCAAGTAAGCTAAATGGGGAGAATAATGTCACTATCACTTATCTCCTTTACATCAAATAATAAAACTTATTTTATAATTTCAAAAAAAAAAAAAAAAGAATAAATTTTTTTTTCAGATAATTTCAAATATTTATATTTTATTCTTCATATGATAAGTTCGGATCTCCTTCTGTCAACACCAAATCTTCTATCTCTCTCTCTCTCTCTAAACATTTTTTTTTTGCTTTCTCAAATGGTTTTCCAAATTCCTTTTTCTCTCTCTCTTACATTAGAAAAATTAGGTATCCATAAGAAAACAAAGTTAGGTCAAGGTTCAATGAATCAATATGATTCCATGTTAGTTGCCCATGGAGAAAAATTGAAACTTGATGGAAATTTTATATATACATAATGTTTGACTTCAAATAATCTAACTTTCGTTTTTGCTCTTTTAAATGTTTTTTAAAGTTTTTTGAGACCGTTTGTTTAATTTAGTCATCGTAGGTCTACTTTTGCGTCATATGTATAGAAATTCGGATTGTGTACTCTTGAATTTGATGTTCTAGACTCGATCGTGTGTGTTAGAAGATTTTGTTTTGGTTTACAATCTTTGTTGTAAATACACTTGTCTTTGTTATTGTATTGTACCAAACTTTTAATAATTTATTTTTGAATTTGATACCAACCTGGTTTCATGTGATTTAGAGTATAAGTTTGAAATATAATGCAATACATATATAAGTGTTAAATATAATACTAAACATTAACAATAGTAAAGTAATTGGGGAATTAGAGCATAGCTAGTAGATAAATAGCATACTACTTTTTTTTACGATTGAAGGTTCGGCCCTCCCCCTCAAATATATTGAACAAAAAAAAAAAACAAACGTATTTGAAATAAATTTTAATGTAATGCCCATGAACTAAAATAGATATTAAAAAACATATAAGTCAAGATAATGAGAACTAACATAAAATTTAAGTGATGTATAATCATGAAGCATCCTCTAGTCATTTTCTTCCTTTTCTCTTATAACTTTAAAAAATGAAATACATTATGTAAAGATCTAAATTGATTTGGGCTAAGAATGGCTAGAAGTATGATGCCCTTTTTGTTTTCGTTTTTGTTTTTGTTTTTTAGTTTTTATTTCTATTTTTCTTAAAAAAGAAAATCTGTCTCATTACAATCACATGGAGCATTGAATACTTGTTTCCTAATGAGAGAATTCAAATCACATGGAACATTAATAATGTTGGTTTTTCCCCCCTTTTTGATCATGAAAAAGTGGTCACTTTTTGCTCACCTTTTTCCTAAATGGGCAAAAAAATTACAGTACAAAACATCATTTGAGTTAACAAATTATCATCTCAATCTAACTTTAAAACCAAAAGTATTTCAAACATTTCGATTTCGATTCGTTCTACCCGTTCTAATTGGTTCAAGTGTCGATTTTGAATTTTTCTTAAATCGATAGATCAGTTCAATAAGTTAAAAATGAGCTAAAATGACCCAAAAATGATGCCTAAATAACATGAGAGAGAGAGATGACCTTGGTTTGGGAAATTATAAATTTGATGAAAATGAAGAGATGAAATATATCAGTTTTTTTTTATCAATACAAACAAGATCTTGAGAAACTATAATCCCACATTCCCAAAAGAGGGAAGGAAAGGGGAATAAAAAAAAAAAACTCAGACTCTTTTCCAAAAAAAGAAAAAAAAATCAAACTAATCCTGCAAAAATAATTCACAGCCTCTCTGATTCTCTCTATCTTGTGATATCCATCTTCTTTTCTCTTCTCTTTTATGTTCTGTGTACAACAATCCTTCTGTAATTGACAAACTCCAATGGATTGTATTTTATGCCTCAAAATTTTATACATCATCTTTTGCCAGTGTGAACCTCAGTTTTCCAGTAGTCATAGCTCTCGGATTTAGTATCTTCCTCGTCCTCCGCGCTGTCGCCTCCGGTCGTGGAATACCCTCCATTCCCAGCCAACTGTAGCGGACCTTGCGGTGAGGCTGACTGAGAGCTGCTCACCTTTGAGGATTCACCACATCCATCTTGGGACATCCATAAATCTCCTAGAACAACTGGAGATTGGTCGGATGCTCGGGCAGCTGGAGTCGATGGAAGTCGCCGAGTATGAAGACGGTATTTCTGCATCGACAAGCAACCGGTTGTTCTTGTTATTATCATCATCGATGAGGTTAAAAGTTTAAAATGTCATCAAGATTTTAGGCAAATGAGTTGCAGATGGGAATGTTTTTGAAACCTTACTTGTAAATGACTTTTTACTTCATCATTGGTCAGGCCATCTACCTGCATCAATTCTCTTATTTGCTTCGGCGTTGCAACTGCATTTGATCGAAAATGCCCGAAATAAGAGACAGTTTTCAAGAAGATCACAAGTTAACAGTCTGCTCTCATCTCATTGACACAGAAAAATGATCCAACAGTTCAAGAAAAATGCTTATCATCTAGTTTAAACTAGTTAAATTGATTTGATTGATCCATTCACCCAAAAACTCATATGAGTTACCAACAGGAAAGTGATCAAAACTCAAAACCAACTTGCAATTGATTCAAACATGTAAAGCAAGACAAATCCCTTTCATGATCTCATGGATAGTGCTCACCTTGTGAACCTCCAAGTTGCTGCAAGGCATTCACGAACCGCCGATGCAACTCTGGCGACCAGCACCTCCTCTGCTTCCGAGCGGGCTGCTGCTGTTGCTGTGGTGGCAACACCGTCCGTAGATTCGAATGAACATCAGGAGCAGAGGTTGAAGTTGCTCGGTCGAGTGGCGACCGCAAAACACAGGAACCCAATTCTTCTCTAGGATTATTCAAGCTGGGAGTGACCAAAGAAAGTGCACAAATGGGAGATTCGATCTTCTCTTGCTTCTTCACAGAAGCCATGGTTGGAAAAGCAGAAGAAGATGACTTGAACCCAGTAAATAATCTCTCTTCATTCTTGTTTCGACATAACGGAAACCGATCCTCTGCAGCAGCAGCTAAATAACCCCAACCTTCGTTTCTCTATCACAAACAAAAACAAAGAAAACACTTCAATATTCCCCCTAATAGAATTGGCCATAATTTCAAAACCCCCAACAAGAATTTAACTGTTTCATTTTTAGACAAACAATGCATCAAATAAAACAACATCACAGTTGAGTCTTATCTTTATCTACCTTGGTTTTGATTTGGGTGTTTTGAAAGTCATCAGTCTTCCATAGCTGAACAGAGCTCATCCATTCCTTCTTATCTCTACAATCCTGTTCCTTCTCATTCTCATCAGAAGAATCTTTATTCAATGACATGAATTCTTCCAGAACTGGTTTGGGTTTGGGCTTTGGGGAAGAAGAAGAAGAAGCACATTGCAGTGAAGAGGCCTTCAAAGCAAGAATTGCTACAAAACAGAAACACATAGAGAAGAAAAAAAAAAGCTAAATCCAGAATCCCCCAACAAGAACAACCACAGAAATTTCATTCCCAGAAACAAAAACCAATCAAATGAAATCCAAAAACCCATCTCTCAGAATCAAATTAAAGGTCCGAAAAACAAAAGGGGGAAAAGAAAAAAAAAAACTCACCATCATTCAATAGAAGCATGCAGAAGGGAAGCTCCCGCTTGAAGGCATCGATCTTCTTCATTTCTTCCTCCAAGTTCTTGACAAAATCATCGAGTCTCGAGGCTCTGTCGGAGGCATTCGCAAGCATGGAAATCTCGCGGAGGAAATCAGCGATGGTTTTGGGTCGGAAATCCCAGCTGATTTTAGGCGAAACAGAACCCATTTGTTGGTCCGATTCAGACCCAGATCTTCGTTTTGGTTTTTGGGTGGGTGAGAATTTGTTTTGGGGGTTCAGAAATTGGGGAGAGGAATGAGAAAGTGATGAAACAGCATCGGAAATAGAGGGATTTAGAAAGGGATTTTAAAGAGTAAAAAAATGGTGGAGGGGTTTGAAGAAAGAGAAGAGTGTCAATGGAAGCAAAGAAAATAAGAATAAGACGCGGAGATTCTGCCTTGCATATGCAGAGAAGGCATCGCCGATTTTAGACGGAGATTCGAACGCCCTGTGCAAAAAGCCACTCTCGTGTCGTCGCGTATTTTTATTTTTCCTTTACGTTTTTCTTTCGTTTCATTTTCTCGTTTTATTATTTTTACAACTAATTTTTTTTTTGATCTCCCTTCAAAATGTAAATCACAATATACCTAGTGAATTTTGTATTTTTTTTTTCTGAATTAAATTACAAATTTAGTCATTGAGTTTTGATATTTGTGCTTATTTAATTCATGAACTTTCAAAATTATAAATAAATAAATAAAGTTCTTGAACTTTGGCATTTGTGTCTATTTGAATTTTTTTGTTAAATTATAAATTTAGTTTTTAAACCGTGGCACAAAATTAAAATTTTAGGGTCACATTAGACATAAAATTCAAATTTAAATATAATAAATCAATTAATTTTAAAAAAATTTGAATTTGCCAGAGTCCTATTACAAAACTGAAAGTTCAGGAATCTATAAGACAAAAAATTGAAAGTTTAGGAATCTATTAGACACTTTTGAAAGTCGAGAGACCAAATAGACACAAACCTTAAAATTCAAGGACCAAACTTGTAATTTAATTTTTTTTTTTTTTGTAAATTGCATTTTTGTTTCTGTTTAGTTAATTTTTTTTCCTTAAATCTACGATTCAATTTAAATTTTTTTCTAAATCATTTCATTCCATTCCTCGTATTATCACTTTTTTTTTTGTTAGCTATAAAATTTGAAACTAATACAAGTTTAAAATGACACAAAAAGTAGCAAATGTGCTATCTAAAATTAATGTAATAAGATGCATGGATAAAATTTGGCCTAGTCTTGTTCGGCCCTTCTTAGGCCGTTTCTTAGCAAACTGGACACTTCTCGTCTTCTTGAGGTCAAAGATCTATTGATTGAAGTTGATTTGTGACAGCGTTATACAATTACAACCAAAGTGAGTATTCTGCATTGTTCCACTATTTGACTTTTCTTTTCCCACTGATCAAAAGTTCAATTTCTAACTTGAATATGGTATCTTGGCCGATATACTAAGTGAATGACCAACTAACTCCATATTATTTGGATTTCTAACATATACACAATCACTCAAATTTTAGTCATAGAAATATTGAAATTAAAATGCAAAGTTAAACGACCTATAGAGCACTTGAATCCATAATTTGAAAGACCTAAATTCAAAGAATACAACACAATTGTAAATATAAATAATACAAAAATAGTTTTGTTTGGTCACAAGAGTATTCACGTTGATCGAACTTTACAAAATATAATAACTAATATATAGTACTAATTTCATAGGTGAAATTAAAATTTAAGGATCAAATTATTGTCTGAGGGTAAAATGTGTTTTTTTATCAACAATAAAGGTTAATATGATAAAAATCAAATAATAATTCAAATTCAAAAAATAGTAATTCTACCTTCAAAAGTTAAAACCCATCTTCTTCAAGATAGATAAAATTTGGAATTTTTAATGTGAAAAAAAATTCTTATATCACATGAAAGTTATTATTAAATTTAAAACCCCAACTTATTATTAATTTAAGTGTATAATTTAATCTATCTTGGAATCCCAAAAACAAGCACCAAATTCTGGTCAATGTTGTGAAAGAGGACATGAAATGACAGATAAAACCTTCACCTAATATATTTGAATTCCTTGCACTTCCATTTAAATTTTTAAAAAAATCTAAATTAAATTATATAACATTTTTTTATGCAGCCACCAAAGTGGAATTACCATTTTGAGACCAAAATTTATTGAGATTCCAACCCCAAATAAATTATAATTTATGAGTATGACCTTTTCTTTTTTCACCTCCTTTGTTTACCTTTTTTTTTTTTTTTTTGTTTATAAAATCATGACCCATTTTGGTAATTGACTCTAATATTTTATGGCTCCCTTGAAATTTACAATTTGATAAGTTTTTTTGGACTAGTGTGTGAAGATTCTTCTTTGTTGTTTGTGTAATTTTTCATTTTCAAATCTCTAAGGGAATCATCTGCTTCTAAAAGAGATTCCTAAACCCAAGCTCAAGTTGTGGGTTTGGCTTTACCCAAACTATGTAATTTCAACTTGTTCTTTTTTTTTTTTTTTTTTTTTTTTTTTTTTTTTTTTTAAATTGGAAAATTCAAGTTAAAAAAAAAAGGGATAATTCAATTTTTAAGATAAAGTTATACCAATCAATTTTAATTTTATAAAATTAAACTTTAAACTATATATATATGAATTAATGTTTTTATTAATTATTTAAAAAAAATTGTGCTTTGAGCTATTCTTATGGTTGGAAAGGACAATTGAGTATTGTTTCATATGATCATATCAAGTAATTTCTAACTAGATTTAAAAGTTCTTTTTTCCACATACTTGTTTTGAGTATTTTGTTAGTTGATTTTTTTTTTTGTGGGATCATATTATTTAGTTCTTAAACGTGATTACAATTATAGCATAATTGAGATAAAATGTAGCATTAAAATTAAATTTAAGTGAGTATTGTATATTAAAAGTTAATCTAAAATATTGTTATTGTTTTCTATTATTATTTGTTCTGCAACCTTATTATAAAAATTATGTAGCAAATAAAAATTGTAAATTGATCTTTTTATTTTATTTAAATTTAAAATTTTTCTATGACTTTAGTGGATCAATTATTGTACTTGTCTTTCTGAGTTGTAAATTCAAAGTCTTTCTGCCTCATATATAGTGTATTACTTTATCCTAGTATGAACTTTTACAGTGGGTGAACTCTATTCCTTATATTAGATTCCTTTCTTTCTCCACAAGATTTATCCATTCAAGTTACAATCCAAGCGTATTAAAGATCTTTGAATTGATCTTCAAAAAAAAAAAAAAAAAAAAAAAAATCTTTGAACCGACCCTTTGAATAATCTTTTAAGACCAACTTAAGTCATCTTTGAAACCAAGAACCTTTTGAATTGTCATCAGCTTTAGAGAATCTTCACATCATTTTCAAATGGGAGCAATGGACCTTCTATGGTATCAAATACGTCGTGGCATAATTAGTGCAAATCACAATATTATTTATTATATGCAAACTTCAACACATAGAATAGGTCATTAGAACATAGGGGTGTACAAATATCATGATAACACAAACAACCTGGACTACCCAACCCTAAATGTAAGGGTTGGGTTGGGTTGGGTTATATATATATATATTGATTTGGGTTGGGTTGATGGTTTGGAGAATTGAATTTTGGTTCGATTCGAGGGTTGATATTTTTTTGGTTCGGTTCAACCCCGAACTGAACCAAATTTCATTAATTAAAAAACAAAAAAATAATGTATAATTCTAAATGATACAAAACCCTAAAGGTTGTGTTGCTCCCCTCCTTCCTCATGCTGCTCGATAGTCGATTCTCCAGTCCACCTCTCACTCTCTCAAGCTCGTCTTTCTTCACCTCTCACTCTCTCTTTGTCGCTAACAAACGGAAAACATTCAATCTTAATAATCTTTTGTCATTGATGGCAAACAACAAACTTTCGGTCTCAATCAGTCTTCTGTCGCCGACAAAGGTACGTCACAAACCCTCCTCGATTCTCATTGCAGTTATGGGGACGATGATGATACTTTAATCGGAGTGAAAATCATTGCAGTTCTCACTCAACCTTGATTCTCATTGTCGTTCTAATTGAAGTTTTGAAACTCCTTTGACAATAAGAATTGACGGTGAAGGTAACAAGTTTGCATCAATTTTTACTCTGTTTGCCTGTTAGATAATTGTCAGTATGAGAGTTTTAGTTTTAGATTGCATTCTTTTAGGTCTGATTTTTCGAACGGACCTTGAAAATCAAAAGGAGAGGATGATTTGTTGAAATTTCATGGCAATTCTAACTTTGATGACAATTTTGTTTCTTCTTCTTTCTATATTTATATGGCTTAAAAAACACTATTTCTTGATGAATCTTTTATTTCATGTACATAATGTGGAAAAAAAAGGGAAAAAGGAGGAAAATCATGATACTCCTTTGGCTAGGTCTGTGTACACAGTTTTTATTTTATTTTATTTATAACTTTGAACAACCCGACAACTCAATCCAACCCAACCCGAAAATCTATGGGTTGGGTTGCAACCTTTATTTGGTTCTCTCGAGTAGCTAACTCGACCAATCCAAAATTTCGAATTGGTCTTAAAAATCTCTCCAACCCAACCCAACATAAATACACTCCCATATATTTAGGTCGTTGAACAAAAACACCAATATAAATAAAACTCCTAAAGCAAGCATTAATAGAGAAATTAATTTGAAAAAATAGAGAAATTAATAAAGAAACGCATTCGCCATAAGGTTGAGTTTTTTTATAACTTTTTTTTTCCAAACAAATGACTAAAATGTTTTTTCCTAAAGAAAAATAAGACAGTTTATTTATCAAAAACACCCTCGAAATACTGAGAATTTAATATTAATGGTTTATCACATCATATGGAGTAGAAAATATAATATTTAGGTTTATATTTCCACAAAAGGTTTAGATTTATTTTATTTTGGTGATCTCTGAATTTTTAAAATAGACTACATGATAAAAAAATATCCTAGAACTTTCTCTTTGTTTTAAAAATACTTTTATTCTTTCAAAAGTTACAATATTACCATTGACCTTTAATAAACATTTCAAAACTACTCTTAGAGTAGAAATTCCTTAGAATGTTGAACTGAAAATCGACATGGCAGTGACTTAGAACGACGTGGCAGGCGACTGGGATGCTTGCCTGGATTAAGTATGAAAGAACGACATTCTACGCCGTCGATTTTTTTGTCCAACATTCTAATAGATTTCTACTCCAAGGGTGGTTTTGAAATGTTTACAAAAGGACAAGGGTAATATTGTAACTTTTGAAAGAATAGAGGTATTTTTGAAACAAATGGCAAAGTTCAGGAGTATTTTTTTTTTTTTTTAATAATTTAGCCTTTAAAATATTTGTTCTAGTTTTAAACTTTTAAAAAAAATCACTTTGATGATTATTGTTTTTTTTAAGTACACTTTAATTATTGTTATTATTTAGCAATCAATTATTTAACTCTTTTTTTAGTACAAAACAAATTTAGAGAATGGAGATTCGAAATGTCCAACTTCCAGGAAGATAGTACATGCCAATTACTGCTGAGTTATCTTTACTTTGGCAATCAACTATTTGACTCATAGATGTGACTTTGAGTGTATATATTAGTGCATATGGACATGTATTAAAGCTACATAGACTTATTAAGACGAATAATTGTTAAAGTGAGCATAGCTTAGTGGTAATTGCATGTACTCATTTTTTTTGAAGTCAGAGGTTCGAATCTCTATTTCTTTTACATTTGTTGTACTAAAAAAATTGAGATGAATAATTTAATGGAGTGGAACATGCAATACATTTCCACATGAGCATCTAATACTCATCCCAACTAGGTAGATGTGGCTTTAATACCTATGATTTTTTTTTTTGTCCTAGATAGTATATAAAATTTTCATTGTCAAATATATTAGCAACATTTAAGAATAACACAAAATTAATTAATTATACATCCAAATATCAATGGAGGACATAGATAATATGAGGGTACTAGATTTTTTCCCCAATGCATACAAATGTAAGTATATTAATAGACATATTTGAAATTACATCATCTACCAACTAAACAATGGACGAAAAAAATAATGACAATGACTAAAATTAGTTATTTTTTAAAAATCTAATAACTAAAATAAATGTTATAAAAACGCAGAAACTATAATAGAATAAAATAAAAAAATTCAAGATGCATAGATAAGTTTGGTTCCTTAATTTTCATAGTTGATTTGTGTTTACTTCTAATAGGTTCTTAAAATTTAAAAAGTATCTAATATGCTAAGAGACTTATTAAATACAAAATTGAAAGTTTAATAATCTATTAAAAAAAAAAGGCAAAATGCATTTTTAGTCCTTAAAGTTTTAAAAGAGACACTTTAGATCTCCACGTTTGCAAAATGATTCTAGATGGTCCTTGACTTAACTTTAGCCTAACGAAATTATGACTAGACCGTTATCTGCTGACGTGGATTAGCTTACATGTTAAAATTTGTTTGATTATTTGGCAAACAAACTGAAATATTAAAATGATTTATAATATCCAAAAGTTCTTCCTCTACAACTGCCCTAGCCCTCCAATACCCATCATTGTCCAATCCAGCTGCCAGTCACAGCCCAGCTAGTTGTCGCCACCTGTCGCAAACTACCACCTGGGTCTAAAATTTTGCAACAACCCATTTTTTTTATAAGAAAACTCACATATAGGGTTCTTAATAAGAATGGTGAACTTAAAGAGACACTATCTTGAGGGGGCATATTGAGGATCCCACATTGAAAAGATTGAGAGACCATTCTTAATAAGATGAATGAGTTACTCCTTTCATTGCCAATTGGTTTTGAGATGAACCCATGTTTCTCCAATCCTTAAAATTTCACCTTCATCTGAAACTGGCATCCATCCATGTTTTTATTTCTTTCTTAAAATTTAAACCTTCCCATTTCAATTTCTACGTCTATATAACCTCTGTGTAGCCTCTCAATGTTAATTAATTAGGTTTATTCTCTTTGTGTTGGGTTGCCCACCACCTCTTCGACAAATGGCCTCAATGGCTAATTTCTTTGTTTTTAGGAGCTGTTTGGCGCATTGGTTTGGAATCAGAAATCATGGGTTCCTGATTACTGTGTTTGGGGTGCAGGGTTGAGTTTGGCTGGTTTGCTGAAACCTGTGTTTGGGGTACATGGTTGGGTTGGACTGGGTTTGTTTAGACTGTTTTTTAACCAACTTTTTAGGCTTTTTTTTACTAGATCCATTTTTTTTTACTTGATAATTGTTTGTTGAATTGCATATCGATATTTTAACCAATTATGTGGATCAATTGTTCCAAGCATAGTTAAATATGAATGTGTAGATTGTACAAGTATATTGTTATCTCATTCACTCCATTTATGATGATGTAAAATTAAATAACATTAGTAAAAACATATATTTTAAATAATTAATACGTGGAAAAGAAGAATGGTGTTGTTGGAGTAAAGAAAATCCATAATGCAAATGAAGGTCCGAAGTTCATACTATCATAATACATAAGCTGAAAGGAATGAAGAAAAGAAATAGTAGTAGTTGTTCAAAACACAAACTGAATTAAAACTAAGTAGTAGTTGGATGTGATGAAGACATAGAGTTGTGTCCATGGGGGGTCGGGTTCCAGGTGCTCTCCCTAACACTTCCATGCATTAATCAATCTTCCAATATGGAGAGAATGCAAATAAGGAATTCATCATCATACTATCCAACATAAGGGTCTTTGCAACGGCCATGCAATCCTGCGTGTCATCCCAGGGATTGCCTTTAATTCTGCATATAGCTCGTTCGTGTGGGCTCTTTCAATGTGGTCATTCTCAAACGACCACAATGCAATACTTCCAATTTGTTCGGCTGTTAAGTGGAACTTGTTGTTCATGATGTCTGACATGTTAGACCCCAAGGACATGCGTCTGCTCTGTAAAATTAGGGAATTTAAAACTCTATTTTCCAAAGTATTCATAAACCTATTTTTAGAATTCTATTTTAGAAATTAAAATATTGGAGGTCTATTTAAGAAATTAGAAAATTTAAACAAAATTCCGTACCATATTTTGAAACTTATTTCAAGAATAAACGAGTTATAAAATTCGAATTCTATTTTAGAAATTAAAATATTAGAAATTCTATTTTGCATAGTATTTTGAAACCTATTTCAAATATAATGGGTTAAAAAATTTGTTTAGTAGCCATTTTTAGTTTTATTTTAACCTTTTAAAAAATTGACTAGGTGGTCGGGTTGCTGGGGTGATAGTTGGAGTGGTCGTTGGGGTAGTTGGGTCGTCGGTGATGGTTGCAGGGTGGTCGGGTCACCGAAGTGATTGCTGGGTGGTTGTCAGGTGGTCGGGTCGCTAGAGTGGTCGCCGTAGTGGTCATCAAGGTGGTCGGGTTGTTGGGTGGTTAGGTCGTTAGGGTGTTCCTTAGAGTGGTCACCGAGTGGCGTTAACAGTGGTTCTCGGGTGGTTGGGTCGTCGGGGTGATCGTTAGAGTAGTCATCGGGGTGGTCGGGTCACCAAAGTGGTCACCAGGTGGTTGTCGGCGGTGGTTGCTAGATAGTCGGGTTTTTGGGGTGGTCATCAACGGTAGTTGCCGGGTGGTTGGGTCGCTAGAGTGGTTGTTAGATGGTCGTTGGCGATGGTTGCAGGCAAGTGGGGTCGCCGGGGTGGTTGGGTCATCGGGGTGGTCGGGTTGTTGGAGTGGTTGTCGAGTGGTCATCAAGGTGGTTGGGTCGCAAGGGTTGTCATCAACAGTGGTTGCCAGGTGGTTGGGTTTCCAGGGTTATCATAAATAGTGGTTGCCAGGTGGTTGGGTCGTTAGGGTGATCGTTGGAGTAGTCATCGGGGTGGTCGGGTCACCGAAGTTGTCACCAGGTGGTCGTTGATGGTGGTAGCCAGGTAGTTGAATTTTTGGGGTGGTAGTCAATGATAGTTGTCGGGTGGTTGGATCGCCGGAGTGGTTGTTGGAGGTGGTTGCAGGCAAGTGGGGTCGCCGAGGTGGTTGGGTCATCGAGGTGGTTGGGTCGCTGAAGTGATAGCCTTAGTGGTCATCATGGTGGTCGGGTTGCTAGGTGGTTAGATTGCTAGGGTGGTCACCGGATGGTCGTCAACAACAGTTGTTGGGGTGATCGTCAGAGTAGTCATTGGGGTCGTCAGATCATCGAGTGGTCACCAGGTGGTCGTCGACGGTGGTTTCCAGGTAGTCAGGTTTTCGAGGTGGTTGTCAATGGTAGTTGTCGGGTTGTCACCAAAGTTATTGTCGGATGGTCGTTGGCGGTGGTTGTAGGCAAGTGTGGTTGCGAGGGTAGTTGGGTCATCGGGGTGGTCTGGTTTTTAGAGTAGTCATCAGACTGGTCTCTAGAATTGTCATCAGAGTGATCACCGGAGGTAGTCATCAGCGGTGGTCGGGTTGCCAGTGTGGTTGTCGGAGTTGTCATCTTCGGAGGTCGTCGGGTAGTCACCTGAGTTGTTGTCAAAGTGGTCGCTAGAAATGGAAGAGGAAAACATGGGACAAACCCCATAGGGTTGCACTGTTATAACCCATGGGGTTGTGTTTCAAAACCAAGGGTTTTGAAATACCTTGGGCCAAACATGGTTTTGGGTTTGGAACCCAAAACCATCCCAACCCAAAACCTTGGGCCAAACGCCCCCTTAGTATTTTTCTTCTACTTGGTTCATGGGTATTGCTCATTTTCTCTCAAAACGTGTTGTGTATAGAAAGTTTGGTTTTTAGATTACTTGATTTGAGGTAGAGTTGTCTTTCAGCCAAATTTATTGTTTTTGTTGTTCTTTGGCTGGTGTAGTCAATGATGGTGGCGGTCGACAACCGACGGTGATTCAACAACTGGTGCATGGACTATGAAGGAGAGAAGTATTGAACGACCAAAGCAAGTTGGAGAGGAAGATATTAACTATTTTTAACTATTATAATTTTCATTCAAGGGTTTACTTTTTTAAAACTATTTTTTTCAGTTTATTTGTTAAATAATCAAACAAATTTTTAACATATCAACTAATCCACATCAACAAATAACAGTCTAGTCACAATTCCGAAGTTGAAGTTAAGTTAGAGATCATTTTGAATCATTTTGCAAACGTAACGGACTAAAGTGTCTCTTTTAAAACTTCTGAGACCAAATAGACATCAAGACCAAACTTCAGGAACAAAAAGTGCATTTTGTCCAAAAAAAATCCATATTTTAAAGATCTATTTGACATTTTTTTTTTTTTATAATTTAGGGATCTATTAGATTTAACTCTAAAAGTTTTTGAGTTTAACATGTGGAGGGTAGAGATTCAAATATCTAATGTTTTAGTTAAGAAAATAATAGTATAACCAATATTTAAAATATCGATGTTGATGGAAATGTCGAGATCTCAATTTTATGAAAATGTTGATGGATATTCCTAGAAAAATTATAAAAACAAAAAAAAATTTAAAAAAATGTTTAAATTAATAGATAAATATTTTATACTTTTTAAATAAGTTAAAATACTTATTATTTATATTATATTCACACTAGTGACATTTTTTTACTAATTTTTTTTATATTTCATCAATTTTTTTTACGATATAATGAAAATGTCGTTTACCCATATGTCGATGTCGAACCATGGACAAATAAAAATATCAATGAAAATGTTGGCATGTCGATAGAAATTTAATATCATAATTATAATTAGTTAACTATATATATGCTTGAGACCAAACTTGTAATTTAACTTGAACGACGAATTTTGAACGTAAAATTTATAGATGAGATGAAGCAGATGACGATAAGGGAGGTGTAGAGCACGCGCGGTGATGGTGAGTGGGGAAAGTGACTGTTGAAACTAAACAATTGTAGCAGAGGCAGGATATGTCAGCCGAGTGGAAGATGCTGTCTTTGACGACTCCAAAACGACACCGCGTTTTAGATTCCTTGTTTTCCCACTCCACTCCTCCTTTTTCTTTTTTAAAATGAAATTCCTTTTTTTATTCGGGTAAAAAAAAAAAAAAAACACATTTAAAACGCGGCGTTTGGATGGATGCATTTATCCCTCTCGGTTTCCCACCTCTCCAATCCATCTTGTCGGATGCTTCTTCCTAAAGATTCTCTCAGTCTTACCCTCAAAAAAAAAAAAAAAAAAAAAAAAAAAAAAAAAAAACACTTAAAAACCCACTCACTTTATTCCTAATTTCCCTAGTTTCGGATTCATTTCAAATTTTTTGCTTTTTCTCTAGAATCCCCCTAAAGAAATACTATTTTTTTTTTCTACTAGACATAAATCCTAACTAATATATTAAATTTCTATTGACATATCAATATTTTCACACGTCCATAGTTATGAGTTTGATATCAACATAAGAAGTGAATCTACATTTCCATTAGATAAACAAAATAGCAACAAAGTTTCTTTACAATAAAATAGCAACAAAATGTAACTAATGTGATGATAATATTAATAATAAGTATTTTAACCTATTTTAAAAATGTAAAATATTTATTTGGTTTTTTTTTAATTTTTTCTAAAAATATCTATCGACATCGACATTCTATCGATATAGGTAGAATGTATACTTTTGGTTTATTTAATTAGTTTAATAGATAAATGGGTAAAATATACTTTTGGTCTCTGGAGTTGAACTTTCTATTTAGTCCCTAAGTTTTTAAAGCTAACAATTTTGGTTCTTGAGATCTGAATTTAGTTTCCATTTGGTTTTTGAGATTTTAAAAGTGACATGTTTGGTTCTTGAGATTTGAATTTGATTTCGAATTGGTCAATAAAATTTGAAATTAGTTTCTAATTGGTCTCCAAGTATAAAAAAAATACATATAAAAAATGTTCAATTCATTTAAAAAATACATATCATCAAAGTTTCGTTAGTATATGTTAACTACCATGTCATCATATTCTATTAGGTTACTTAACATCAACTTTACTAGAGACCATTTAGAAACCAGTTTCAAACTTCAAGGACTAATTAGAAATCAATTTCAAATGTTAGGGACCCAACATGTCACTTTTGAAACTTCAAGGGGCAAATAGAAACAAAATTTAAATCTCAAGTACTAAAAGTGTTAGTTTTTAAAACACATGAACCAAATAGAAACTAAGTTTAAATTCCAGAGACCAAAAGTGTATTTTACCCTAGATAAATTTTAGAGAAAATAATCAATTTATACCTTTAAACTTTGGGGTTGTACCAATTAAAATTCCAAATTAATAATTGTATAATTTAAATTAACTTTCATAGGTGAATCAATTTAGACCATCCATTAGTGATTTATAACTATTTTCAATTGATTTCATTTAAAATAAACTCAAAATCATCTAAATAAAATTATTCTTCTCCCAAAATCCTACTAAATTAGCATGAAAAAGCTATCACGTAATTCTTGCTACATAAGTAAAGAAAAGTAGTAGAAGAAGAAAAGATGAAAAATCACTCATTAATTAAAGTCATTATTATCCATTGAATTCTATTATTTCTTTATAATATTTGATAGCACACAATATGTGCTATCTTTAGGCCATATTTTATGCTAGTTTTGAGGTTTAAATATATACTTTCACATTCATAATTGTTTATTTTGTAGAAATTGAGCATTTAGAATAAAACGAAGATTTTAGAAGAAATATGGTGAAAAATGAGCTAACTGGGCAAGAAATTAAGCAAACAATTTTGGAGAAGAAAAATATTTCTAATTTAATTAGATTTTGGATTCCTAATTTGATTAGATTTTGGATTCTTAATTTGATTAGATTTTGGATTCCTAATTTGATTAGATTTTGGATTCCTAATTTAATTAAATAATGAATTCCTAATTATATTAGGATATGAATTAACCCATTATAAATACTCACATTCTCTTCATTTCAAGACATTCAACTTTGGAGAGCACAACTCTAAAATTCTACATACAAGAGTGAGAAGAGACTTGATAGAAATATTCAAGGCCAAGTTCGTGGAGATCATACGGAGGCGGAAGATCGACACACTAACATAGTTTTTCTTCTTTCTTTTTATTTAGTATTTAGATGTTGTTTAAGAGTTTAGATTTTGTGATAGTGAACATGAGTGGCTAAACTCTTTTCTTCTTCTAAGGATTGAAGTAGCCATTAGACCTTATGTTTTAATTATTTAAATTCCATGATTGATTGTCTTTTATTTCATTCATGCTTTTAATCTTTTGATATGGATTAAATGTTATGTTGGTCTAAATTCAAACTTGAGAAAGATAATTTAGATTAGATCCTAATTGCATGACTAAAGGTAGTTCTAACTTGATAATGATTAGGGCTCCTTTCGAAGTTGTTAATGAAGGAACTTAATGCTATGCATAACGTTAAAAATCATTGTAGGTTTTTCTTTATTGCATAAGAATTGTTTGTCCTCAAGAGAGTCATTTATAATAAAAGACTTCTAGACTTATGAAATATTTGTTTGATCAATCTTGGATGTTTAAGTAATGTAATTATTTTAGTCTAATAAGTGAAATCAACTCCCTAGAGTATTCTCCCCTTTGATTGTTTCAATTTTTATTAGAATTTTTTTTATTTAAATCTTGCAACCATCATTCAATTCTATTCTCTAAATAAAATTAGGTGATAATATTCATGGTACTTAAGTGAATTAGAAAACCAATCCTGAGGACGATACTCGAACACTCTTTCACTATATTAAAACTTGACCCGTACACTTGCGATATTGTGCAAAAATTACGCAACAATATTTCATTGCTCCCTAGACATTTAAAGAAAGTCTCATACATGTCTTCGATTATGTATTAACAGTGTTAAAACAGAATCCTAATGGGGGGTCTTAGTTGATTCACTTATAAAAATTCACGGTTTTAATTAGTTTGGGGTTTTAATTGATACAACCTCCAAAGTCTAGGGGTATAAATTGTCTTTCTCCTTAAATTTTAGTTAAGTTGAAGTTATGGGATAGATAGTTGAATAGATTAACAAGTAGGTTGTATAAGTATTTCATTAATGGTAGACATAATTGAAGCTTTTTAGATTTGAAACACTTAAAAAGAGGGTGTTTGGGGTTAGTGGCGATTTTGAGTTTGAATAGGTTTGACTTAAGATGTTGAGTTAAGCCTAGGCTTAGTTGGACAAATCAATAGTACCCAAACTCACTCCATTGCATAATTTTTCTGAACCGAACTTTCTATATTACACCCCAAACACAAGTTATTTAAATTTAACATTCTCAAGTTTAAAATGTCGAACAACTTAAATCTTCAAACATTTCTCAATAGACCTTATTTTCGTAGTAGAGAAACTAAATCTATGATTTGATCTTGAAATATTATACTTTAGAGTAAACTAATACAAAATTGAATTGGGAAATTTTAGTCATTTTGGCTTTAGGTTTATTAATGGTTGGGAGGAAGATATTGGAGAATCTTATACACTCTTTGACCCATGATGAGAGTAATATTTTAACAAAATACTCTTGAGCCATTCAAAGAGAATGCATGACCTTTGAGTCATTCAACCTTTACACTTTTTGGTCAATCCCAAAGAATTTAAGAAAAAGGGCAAAAGTGGAATCATATAATTGACCTAAGAGAAACATACTCACCATCTTTTGATTGCCACTTTCACAGCTATTAGATATATGATATTGTTCCAAGCATATACTCATTTGATAAGATATCTATTATCCTTCTTTAAGTGGAAGGCTTGATTCTCCACTCCTACATTTGTCAAACTTCAACAAAAAAAAAAAAAAAAAGATACATGATTAAAAAAAAATATTTTTTTCTTTATCATAGATCCAACATTTGTAAAAAAGAGCCAACGGTCAATATGAGCACAACTTAGCAGTTTATGTATCTCTACTTTCTAAAAAGGTTGTAGATTTGAATCTCTCCACCCTACATGCAGTGCAAGATTCTAAAAAAAAAAAAGCTAATTTATTTATTTATTTTTGAGATCAACAACAAGTGAGAGTAGGAATTCGAACCTCTAACCATTAGGTCAAGATACAATCCGTTAACTAGTTGAGCTATATTCAAGTTGGCAGAGACAATTTAATTAGAGTATAACTCAATTAGTTAAGCCACTAATAACATCTCTTATAAGTTGTCTCCACTCTCACATATGTAATATTATATCATTTTATTTTATATTTTTATAAAAATGACAGTTAATATATTGGTCACATTGAAAAAAAAAATTCAAAAAGGGGATAGAATTGGCTTCACTAATTAAAATGGCTTTAAAAAGCCTTTTCTTTTACTTTTCATGATGAAGGACATGTTACCCATACCATATCACATTATTAAAAAGGAGCTTGGCCTACCAATGTGCACTTCTTCAAGGATGCTTGTTATTTTTGAGTAAAAGAGTGCTACATCTCTCTTACACTATTTGGAATGTGATATTCCCTTGATATGACCAGTACATATAATAATTAGTAAATTTAAGTTTTAATATAATCAAGCTTGCTTTTTTCTTCTTTCCTTTAGTTGTAAATATCCTATTATATATTAATTTTGTTTTCGATTAGGTTTGTTTATTAAATATTTTATATCATGTTGAAGTGGCTCAAAACATTTGTTCAACTCAACTTAAGTAGTTGATTTGTAGACTTATTTGAGTTGATTTACTGAACAAAGAAATAGTTGCTTCATGATTTTTAATAATGTGTGTACTTCGATTTTAGATGCTCGTAATCTAAGGTGCTTTTGAAATCTTATTTTTAAATAACTCAAAGCATGATTATTACCATTTGATTGATTAATCTTAAATACATTGAATTGTAAAAAATTGTAATTTCGGTTATTGATTCAAATTATTATCACCCCTTATTTAAACTGTAATATCTTGAAAGACTCAAAAATTCTTTTTGTAATTTTAGTTATAGACTCAAAGCATGACTTTTGCCTTACCCTCGACAAAAGTCACTCTTGTCAACGGTAAGAAAATACCATCAACAGAAGCCACTTCAGTTAATGATAGAAATAGTCATTAGCAATAGTTATATAGTCTGATGATTTTCTATGCTTTAGGAGAGAAAATGTCGTTAAAACTTAAAATTCTGGTAGTGTGAATTAAAAATAACATAATTTAAAATATGCCCGTTCATAAACCAATAGCAATTATAAAACAATTTTCTTTCTTTAAAGTTAGAAATGAATTGATTTAAAACATATTAAAAGACATTCTTTCATCACAAAGTATTTTTGTTATTAATTTTGAAAAAGTGACAATAAAATAAAGTTAAATTTATAATTACATCCCAAAATTTTTAAATTTGATTTTATTCTTCTTTTTTTATAATAAAGGTTGATATATGCAATGCAAAAAAGGGGACCTCACAACTTGAGGTCAAAACAGAAAGAAACAAGTTCAAACAAAGATAACCAAAAGGTCACAAACCGAGCTAAGAGAAACAAACAAGCAAAACACAAAACAAGACCAAACAAGAAACCAAAGGATTAAGAGAACCAAACCCAATGAGGATCAAAGGATTGAGACAACTCCCCCCTCTTAGCCAGGTGGAGTACCCAGAAGCCACATCTGCATGAATAGCATATAGGATAGATTGGGGGGGAACGATTGGCTGACTCATGAAGCTGAGAATTACGCTCCATCTAGATATGATAAATGGATGCACCCCAAGCAAGCCTCTAAACGTGACGCTAGCGATGTTTATCCCTACTCACCTAGCAAACTCAGGCTAACTTAGTGGCCTAGGAAGAAATCCGATAAGTAGAGCCTCCCCAAGATAGCACGCCACCTCAAACTACTTGACTAAAGGGACACCCAAAGAATAAGTGATCTTAAGATTTCGTAGATGACAAACGAAGTAATCAATCAGTCGGATTAGAAACTTCCCATCTGTAGAGACGATCCCTAGTGAATGACTTATCACGCACTGCTAACCAAGATATGAAAGAATGCCTAGGGATGTTCCCTCCAAACCATAAAAGCCTATCCTAAGTCACTAATGGTCACACTGACCACAGAAAATTGGCCAAGACCAAAAGGCCTAGTGGTAACAGCTTAATCAAGACACACAACCAAATCCAAGACCCATAAAATAGTAAAAAGTCAACAACTGGAGCAAAAGGAGTATTTCCTGCAGCTGAAATCACCCGATCGTTATACTAGAATAAAATAGAGCCAACTAGCAACCACAGATCAAACCAAACATGACATCTCTGCCCATTACTAATAGAGAACTAAACCAATGGTCAAAACTAATCATGAAGATGAAGAATCGACCTCCAACACTATGACCCCCTCGAAAAAGACCTTACTGTCCAAATGGAACAACCACGCAACATATAAGCCTCAACCCAGGCCACCCATAAATAACCTGCCCTAACAATCATATGCTAAAGAAGCTTCATCACAACAGTAGAATTCCAAGATCTAAAATGCCTAATACCAAGGCTATCCTCATGATAATACTAATATTTTACATATTTATAGTCCTTTTTACTTAAGTTGTTTGCACAAATGCATGTTTTTATGTCTAATAAATATAGAAAATTAATGAGAAAATAACCAAAATTAGTTAAGGGATTGTTTTGAGCTAAGAAATAAGAAATAAGAGGAAAAAAGTTGATTTTTAATGAGTTTTGATATTTTTATGCAAAAAAGTGCTGCCAGAATTGCAACTAAAATTTCACTTGGGAGACATAATTTTGAGAATAAAGGAGAAAATCTAGAAGCCCGATTTTATGCTAATATTTGAAGATATTCTCCACGAATCAAACTCATAAAGATTCAATTATTGCCGTAAACATCCAAGGAGCAAACCATAGTATTTGGAGGCTATAAATATGAAGATTTAAGCCATGAAAAAGGAGTCCACAGTCGGCCATACTCGATTGAAAATCATTATTTTTCTGCACTTTTGTTTTTCTGTTTTATCTACTAAAAGGAGAAGAAACGCCATCGAAACTTTAATTCAGCCCTGTCGAAAGTCTAGGGTTGTGAAGATCTTACTCTCCTTGAAAGATGTTGAGTTTAGATTGATTAAAGAGGTGATAATTCTCTCTTTGACGTTTGACTTTTCCCTTGTATTAGCAGTTTTTGTTTTTCTGTTTAAGTTTAATTTTCAGCAGTTTAGTTGGTTGTTTTAAGTTTAATTTCCAGCAACTTTATTTATGTTATTTCGACTTCAGTTACTCTAGTTCTTGTCTCTAATTTAGTTCTGTCATTTACAGGAAGTTAATTTTAATAAAGTTCTTCATTCAATTTATTCTTTCTTTTTAAGTTCATTACTTTATTTTCCAGTTTTTGTTTTTCTTTCTTTTTACTTCTTAAATCAGTATGCATTTTCTTTCTTTTAATGTTTTGTTATTTATCTTTTCCATCATGAGCTAATTCAGTCCTTGGGATTTGGATATGTGGATGCCCTAAGGATCGGAAGCTTGGCCTAAGATGTAAAAGTAACTTTGCTCAATTCCATAGCATTATTTGCTTTTATTGATTATCATTTTTATTGCGAATCTAGCTTGATCACCTAGGTGAACATACAGAGATCGAGTTTAATACTGAAAGGGTTAAACGAAATTACGTGTTCATACAAAGCAATAGAGGAAAGGAGCTTAGACATAAGCACTTGTTTTTTACCTTAGACATAATCACTTGTTTTTTCAACTGCCCCGAAATTAGTGGAAGACCAAGATAATGCACTGGAATAGACGTCAAAGGAACCCCCAAAGCTCTGGCAACGTATGGGCATTTTGATCAGGCAACTCCACATAGAAGAACGGACGATTCTTAGGATTCAGATACAACCCTGACAAGGCCTCAAACTTCTATATACAATCCAGAAAAAATCTCAAAGAGTCATGGTATGCACTACTAAAATCATCAGCAAAGCATAAGTGTGTCAACTAGATCCTCTCACATCGATAGTGAAAACTAAAACTCCCAAGTAGAGCGTTCAACAAAAGAGAGAGAACCTTCATAACCATCACAAACAAATACGGAGAAAGAGGGTTTATGATGAACTGTGTTTATCACAATTATTTTGTCCTAAATTCGACTTATTCCTTGATTAAGTTGTTTGTTTGGCACTTATTTATGCGATGTTGTTGTCCTAAACATGTGTAATTGAGGAAGACACGTGGTTATAGTCATTTCGTGATAGTTAAGTAAGTTTAGGGGTAAAAGAGTCAATTTTGGTCAGGAATAACAGTTATTTATTATTTTGCAGAAATCTGCCAAGTGTTCAGATTATGCACCCGCAAAGTTTTATAAGGAAAAATTATGTGCCCTCAATCTACCCTAGATTCTGTCAACTGAGGAGTTCGAGGTCAAATCTATTTGAACTAATTCCACAACTTCCACTATTATTTAACTTTGAGAGTTTAAAGTCAAGGAGGGGAGCATGAAATTCGGCAACTTCCTACCCTTCAAAGGCCTATATAATTCACGAGTCATGGTGGATTGAGGAGAGCAACCTTGGAGACAAAATCCTTGGAAGAAATCGATCACGTCACTCAAGAAACCCTAGTTTAGTCGAGAGATCCAGTGAGAGTTAGCTTGTACAGCTTAGTTCACCTTGAAAGAGGCTTGAATTAAGTCTTATGATGATCTCCCTTAAATATGTGTTAATTTCAACCTAAAAGAATTGTCCTTTGTTGTTTTTTTTTTACATTTGTTTTTATTGTTGCTTTCATTCTTGTAATCACAACTTTTAATTCAATGAAGCATTGCATTTTTATTCATCTCATTATGAGCTAAATTCTCTTTCGGGATTCGATTTTGTGGATACCCTTTAAGGAATGAGATAGTTGAACACATTGTTCTTGTTTGTCACCAACTTTCCTTGTGGTTATTCTTCTTTTACTGAATTTAGACTCTAAATATTAGTTTAACTTGGTTACTTAAATTAGCATGCAATGTTGAGTTAGATACTGAAAGAGTTGGACAATAAACGATTTTTGTAAAAGGGATATAGGAAAAGAGCCTAGACATAAGACTTCGTTGTTGACCTTATAAGTCACGCCTATAGGATCAAAGGAATTGTATGCTTAATTAACTAAGATAAAATTGTCCATAGACATACATGAGCAATTACATAGACTATTAAGGGTGGTTGAAATCAGGGCTGAGTAGGAGATGAATTTGATTCATAGCACAAGGTAAAATGCGAAAATTATTAGGGCGCAATCTATTAGCATCATTACTTAGGGTTGAAACTTAACTGAATCTCATGTTTTCTATTGCTATTTTTCTATTGCATTACCATTCACATCCTTCACTTATTTTATTGGTAACCTTTGGTGCATTAGTGAGCACTTTTTATTAACTCTGACTTTTGCAAACAGTCTTTGTGAGATTGATACTTGAAAAATATTTCTATTTTATACTACTTATGGACAGTGTGTGATAATGCTTATATTTTACATATTTCTAGCCCTTTTTACTTAAGTTATTTGCACAAATGCATGTTCTTATGTCTAATAAATGTAGAAAATTGATAGGAAAATAGCCAAAATTAGTTAAAGGATTGTTTTGAGCTGAGAAATAGGAAATAAGACGAAAATAGTTTATTTTTAATGAGTTTTAATGTTTTTATGCAGGAATGTGTAAACTTCCAGAATTGTGACTACAATTGGAACTACAATCTTTCTTGAAGACAGAATTCCGAGATAATAAGGGAGAAATCTGGAAATTTGATTTTGTGTTGATATTTGAAGATATTCTCCACGAATCGAGCTCATAAAGATATGATTCTTGCCTTAAACATCCATGGAGCAAACCCTAGCATTTGAAGGCTATAAATATGAAGATTCAAGTCACAGAAAAGGAATCTCTGATCGTTTTTATGATTCCAAGACCACTTTAGTTTCTACACTTTTTACTTTTGGTTTTCTCAATTCAAAAGGAAGAAAAACGCTGCCCGAGCTTCAATCCATCCCTATCAAAAGTCTAGAGTTGTGAAGATCTTACTCTCTTAGACAAAGGTTGAGTTTGGATAGATTGAAGAAGTGGAAGTTATCTTCTTGATGTTTCGATTTTTCCTTCATAATCGCAAGTTAGTTTCTGTTTTAGTTCTTTATTTCAGTACTTTGAATTCAATATTTACATCCAGTTTACTTTTAGTTCTTTAATTTTAATTTTTGTAGTTCTTTCATTTACAGCAAGTTTTCTTTTAATAAAGTTCATTATTCAAACTTTCATTCCAACAAGTTATTCCTTACCTTTAAGTTCATTGCTTTAATTTCCGGTTTTTGTTTTTACTTCTTTTTATTTCTTAAGTCAGTATGTGTTTCTTTTCTTTTAATGTTCTATTATTTCTTTTCTCTATCATGAGCTAAATCCGTCCTTGGGATTCAGATATGTGGATGCCCTAAGGATTGGAAACTTGACATAAGATGTAAAAGTAACTTTGCTCAATTTCATAGCATTGTTTGCTTTTATTGATTATCATTCTTATTGTGAATCTAGCTTGATCACCTAGGTGAACATATAAAGATCGAGTTTAATACTGAAAAGGTTAAACGAGATTACGTGTTCATACAAAGCAATATAGGAAATGAGCTTAGACATAAGCATTTCTAAGGGTTGTGTTCTCATTAAGCTAAGTTCGTATTAGCCATAGATATATGGTTTAATCGCTTAGGCTTCTAAAGGTCTTTCCATTAAGATCGAATAGGAGTTGAACCCGGTTTACATTGCTTGGTGCTGGAATAAAGATTGCAATTGTATTTTAGGTGACAATTCTTTTCTAAAGGGCAAAAGCATGTTTGAATCCCATCTTTTTATTATTTGATTTTTAGTACACTTACAACCTTCTCGATTTATTAATATTGGTTATCGAGGTTGTTTCGTGTGAACATCTTTGCCTTCATGTTGAATTTTGTGGATCCATTACCTGTGGGATTGATATTTTGGAATATTTCCTTTACTACTTGTTTGAAGTGTGCACTTGCACTAGATTGGAGACTTTTTCTATTTAAAAGTTTTCTTCTAAAGTCCACACGTTTTCAATCGATCAGTGTGCACTTTCACTGGCCTGAAATAACTCTTTAAAATTCTTTTCCAAAACTCTACACTCATTTTAGCATCCATTAATCTCCCTGCCGAAGACCCTGTCAACCTAAAAAATAACCTTGCAAAGAACCATTCACCAAGATAGAAAACATAAAGGATGTGATGATGCACAACCTAATCCAGTTGAAAAACTTGAGTGGTGTCCCAATGGCCAAAAGCATATTAGAATCATAGACCTTCCGCAAATCCACCTTAAGCACACACCTAAGGGGCCCTCAACTCAAATGGTATCGTCCAACCTGATAGGAATGAACTTTTCATCCGTAATGGAAGCATTGGATCGTCTTTGATTTATTTAGAATTAAACACAAACATACAAGGTTAACCAACCTTACATTGAAATATATGTAGATATTTCTAGCTGGTCTTTAATCTTTGTGTGCTCCAACTCCAATGAGGTTGAATCTTAATTGATCCGCTAACATGCAAGTGCACGTGATCGAAGTAATAAAGAAACTGGAAGTATTCCAGAGTATCGTACCCAAGGGAACGAGGTTTAATAAAATGAATTTTAGTTGGCACAAATCGTTGACAAATTGCAATTTAAAGTAACCAAGGATGAAAATAAATTGAGAGGTGTTTTAACTAAAAATGTGTTTGAAAATTCAATGGAAATAAGAAGGGATTCAAGAATGCTAATGCCCCTTTGGAAAGAAAATGCAACAGGAAAGCAATTGCAATCGTAGCTAACTCAAGGACTAAGTAAATCGAATTCAACTCCCATTCGATCTTCCTTGAAGTATCTTTAGGAGACTAAGTGATTAAACCTATATGTCTATGGCTAATCTAACTTAGATATTTTTGTGCACAATTCTAGTGGTTTTGGAGTCTCGCCCTATGTCTAGGGTCGATGTTTCAGACTTATGTCTAAGCCTTTTCCTCCATTGCTTTTGCGACATCCGTTCCCTTAACCCTTTCGGTATTAAGTTATAGCTTGGCAAGCAACACTAGATGGCCGACTAAAGTTACCCAACAATTAACTCACCAAAAGCAAACTAGAGTTCAAGAATTAGCTAGATTGTTTTTACTTTCGAGCTTTACATCTTTCCTCTAGGGCATTCACAAACTTGAATCCCAAAGGAAATTTAGCTCTTCATAATGGAATAAATTGAAAACAGTGAATTAGAATTGTAAGAGGTCATTAAAAGAAACTCAAGGTAAATAATGCAATCAAATTGCAAATGCAATGCAAGTAAGTGAGTTAAAGAAACAACCCAAAGATACAAAATACCAATTAATTCACGGAAAATGGTATTGACCTCGCTGAATAAGAAAATTGATCTTCAAAGATACCCAAGACAGAAGCTAAATGCTAAAATTGAAAACCACCAGTAGCTTAGAAGTAAGAAATTCGTAGGCAAAAATTCCTATTCCAGTAGATTCTCAAAATTTCCAATATCAGAAAGTAAAATTGCCAAATACTTAAATGGAAAGCTGAAATCGAAATTTCATAACAGAAGGTAAATTGCTAAAGTTACAAAAATAAAACAGTGGCTAATCTAGCCCAAAATACAGAAATTCCAAGTGCAGAAATTGAAACTTCATCCTAAAAACCCAACTTTCTTTGGCTCAATCGAACAAAATCGCCCTTAACCACTACCAACTTTCGTTGTTGTGGGATTGAGAGAAGGGATTCTGGGAACTTAAGAAGAAACACAACAGAAAATTAAAAACTACGAGTGAAAACTGCTGCAGTCGGTGGAAATAAACCCAAATTCGAACACAACTTTTCTTTCCAAAAATCTCCACACCGTCTTCGACTTTTCCTTAATCTTTTATAGGCGTTTTTGAGCTAGGGCTTCATCTTTGTAATCAATGATCAATCACAGCATATCAATCCCTGAAATCATGGTTAATTTGCTCAAAATTTTCCCGAGAATCTCGTTCTTTCCTTTGCTTCCAAGTCTGCCGAAAATGCAATTGCAAGGGCAATTGCATTGTTGTTGCATTTCATCAAAAATCTGCAATAAGACATTAAATAAGTGAGATTTTGTCTTCTTTTGTTTTCTTTTCTCAACTTACTTAAATTAGGGGACCTCCATCAATCAAGTGATTAAATTCAATCAAATATTTTTATTTTCATCAATTAATATGAGTAAAATCACGGATATAACTAAGTTTAAAGGCCAAATAATCCTCATGAATGAGGATTATCATTAATCTCCACAAAGCCTTCCTTGCTATAACTCGAACACAGGACCAAGGCTTGTGAAAGCTTCTTGAAAGAAAATCCATAAGGGATTGCAGTGGGAGAGGTCTAGAGAGAATTCTCTAATTCTCTATATAAGAGATGATCTGTCTCATGGCTCAACTTAAAGGTCATATTTGTAGAGATCTAGGGAAAATCTTGTTCAAGAAATAACCTAAAAGGTCTATAGTATATGGATAAGATTAAGTGTCTTATTCTAGCAACACTATTGATACGACCTACTTTGTAATGGTTACAAAACGTTCATGTGGAGACATGTGAGTGAGGGTATTTTATACAATGAGTTTATATAAGATTGAACTACGAAATATTTAATATATCTTTATAAATCATTAATTGAGAAGATTAATATTTCAACAACATGATCATATGCATCTCGATCTTAATCTTGAGTGAGTTATGAACTTCTACTTATGAGGGCTTGTCCTTTGATTTGCATGAGTGAGAGTTTCTTTTGTAGCCGATTCAATAAGCCTACTATTTTGAAGACTTGACTAAATAGGGAGCTGATAACATAATCTCACTCCTTCCCAAATAAGGTAAGTAGATGAGTAGTTCCCTTAAGTGCTGATTTTGGGACTTGAACAATGGGGTCTCATCCTCTCACTGGCTCCAGGGGGACTTAGTTTATGATTGGATTAAAAACAAATTCTTCATTAGAGAATCAGTGGTACTTAAGATATAAGATGTAATTACAGGGGTAAAACAGACTTTTGACCCAAATGTAATTACAAACAACTCGTGAAGGATCGACTTGCATATAATGGTTATATCCATGGATAAAACTTGTACTACAGTGCATAAGAGTTCAACTCTAGGTCTATACTGGAGTGACCTAGAGTTAATTAATTAAAGAATTTAATTAATTAATTTTGTATCATTAGAGCTTATAATCTATAAGTCCATAACGTCTCATTGCTAGCTAATAGTAACACTAAAAAATCAATTTAATTTAAAAAAAAAATTGAAATGTTCAAATTAATATTTAATTTGAAGTGTTCAAATTAATTTTTAATATATTAGATATATTAAATATAAAAGAGAGGAAAATGTATTTATTGTATTTGATACATTAAATATTAAAATAATTAATGTATATTAGATACTTTAAAGAAAATATATTTATAAAATTTGAATAAGATTTAAATAAATAAATATCGTAGGAGATTTGAATGAAATTCAAATAATTATAAGATATATTTTATTTATGGTAAAGATTTCTCTTGGTCTCTATAAATAGAATCATTGGGTTTAGCCATTAGACATGACACACATCTCTTCTTCCTCTGCAATAGATTTTCTTCCACAAGTCTTGGTCCTGTGTTTGATTCATAGTAAAGAAGACGTTATGGAATTCTTGAAAGAACCGTCAAAATTTTATCTCCATATTATTTTTAAGGTATGGTTTATGTGTAACTTTAATTTTTATTGTTTAATTCTAAATAAAATCATAAAGTGTTCATTCCTATCGTCACCGACTATTCCATCGTTGAGGTACCGCTCTCCATCGAACTAGAATTGTCGTCACACCTAGTTGTTTCGTGAGTGATTTCTTCTTTGCCGAGGATCTCCGCTTTGCCATGGCGTAGCCCCAATAGTCGCCGAAGCCACCTTATCATCGGAGAGCGCTGCCCAGACCGTCTTCCCAAATTTCGGTAAAAGAGAGGATGGAGGAAAGAGGCAAACCCTAATTTTGTACACTAATTCTAAATTTTTTATTCCATTCCTTTTTTCTTTACTTAATTTCATTCTTTCGTGTATTAAAATTTTTAATAAATTAAAAAATTGTAATAAAGTACTTATTATTATTAATTTTAAAATTAATTGACGTAATGATGTATTTGAAAACTCCATGTTGGAATTGTTAAATTAGACATTTCAATCCATAAAATCGAAAAATCTATTCACACTTTACCTGGCCTGATGTTTAACAACCTACCTGAGACCTAAAATATATCATTCATATAGAAAATGAATCCATTAAAAATGATACCATATTTGATATTACTAACAATCAACTACTTCGAAGAAAATGTTATTTCAAAATCTATACACCATAACTAATTCGAACATGATTCATTAGATAAGACACCAATTATCGTCTCAAAGGTTGATAGTTCAATCACGTACCTCACCAATCAACCTAAAAGCTTAAATTTTTATAAGTGGAAATCAATATTAATTGGAGAGGAAATGACATTTCAGGGGTTCGAACACAAACCTCTTGCTGTGATACTATGTTAAATCACCAATCAACCTAAAAGCTTAAGTTGATAGGTTATAGTAAATTTAAACTTATATTAATACTTTAACATGACCTAATTAAAAAAAATATAAGTCATAACCAACAAATTTGAAACTTTTAAAAGGTTGTGACAAAATAAAAACAAAATCATAGTTTTAGCTAAAAATAAGAATTAAAAAAAAAAAGAAATATTTATTTGACTTTGTAAATAAAACTTTTAAAAGGTTGTGACAAAATAAAAACAAAATCATTGTTTTAGGTAAAAATAAGAATTAAAAAAAAAAGAAATATTTATTTGACTTTGTAAATAAATGTTGGGCGTATTTTCAATTGTGTTTGTTACTAAACAGGGGAAAAAAGGACAGGCAAAAGTTCAAAGGTTCCCATTTGATGTCTTTCCGTGGACTTCTTTTTCATTTATTTATTTTTATTTCTTTTGAAAATGCATTTTTCACGTGATTAAACATAATAGCTCAATTTCATGGCATTTTCGTCGGTGATGTTTCTGAAACTTCCTTGTATGAGACGCTTTAATTATTTTTTTTAAAATCATTTTCTATGTCTATATTTTAGAGGTAAAAATATAGAAAATAATTTTAAAATGTTGCATTAATATTCTTGATCTTTAAAAAAATTTCAAAAATACTTTTGTTCTTAACAACTGCAACGAAAAATTCATGTGACACGTTAAATGTTAACGAGTACTAGTATTACATGGAAAAGCAGAAAACATGGATAATTTTGGCAAAACAACTGTAAAAAAAAATTCTAAAAAATAAGGATTATTGTGAAAAGTATTGTTAAGATTTAATAAAATTACTTATATATGTAGATCGATATTGATTAAGAATTAAATGTGATTATAAACTACAAAGACTAAGTCGTTAACCCGTTATATAATAAAAATCAACACTTAGTTTTGATGAATTTTTTCACATAGCTATTAAATTGTTACAAAATTTAAAGTATAGACTAAATTGTGACAAATTTCAAAGTATTGGAACTAAATGTTTACAAACTAAAGTATATGAATTAAATTGTTACTTTCATATAAAAGTTTAGAGACCAAAAGTATTTTTTAACCAATTTTTAATTTGATCAATCACCATCTTAAACTTATTAAATTGTTGCAATTAAACACTCAAGTATCGCAACATACACAAATTATACCTCCTATGAACTATAAGTATTGTTCCAATCAAACTCTAGAACTACACAATAAAATCCAATTTTTTTACATCAATTTTTTTTCTTAAATTGAGATGACTGCTCAACATCTAACAATTCTTAGGATTCTTAGGGGTGGTTTTTGTAAATTTCCTTTAATTATGTGAGGAAGATTTAACATTAAATTGCTAATTTTATAAAATTAAGCTTTAAATTTGAACAAATGTTGTATTTAATAATATCTTTTTGCTGAATAGTTGATTATTTTTCTAGAGATTTTGTAGAATAGTTAAGTGCTATTGTAGCTGAACAACACATTTTTTTTTAGTTACTGAACTTTGTAACTGGCTTTGAATTGTTAACTAGATTTTCGTTGTTTTATTGATTGAACATTGGTGATTTATCTCTTGATTATTGGGAAAACTTTTAAGCTTATATTAAGGAAAGAGATGAATTTTACTCATTCTAAGTTCATGGTTTAGTTTGATCATGATTGAATTGTACTTGCGATTGCTTAAATTCTGAAACTGTTTTGTGCTGGTAGGATCTCAGTCTGATGATTTTATTAAAAAGCAAAAGCAGGAACTTATAAGGGACATTTGGAGTACCGTTTCATAATCAAAATCTTGTGGAGTTTGTTTTGGGGGGTTTGAAAGTCTGAAAATCAAAAAATAGTGTTTGAAGTGCAATGTTATGAAGTTTGGGAATCAAAAAATAATGTTTGGAGTGCAGTGTTCAAAATCATAAGAGGCTGTGTTTCAAACCCATTGAAACAATGTTTTGGGTTAGGATTCCAAAACCATTTAAACCCAACACGGTGCTTCAAACGTCCCCATAGTACAAAGATTAGACCCACGATTTTCTACGGCTTGTGCAACAACCCCACTCACCACAACACCGAAGAAGAAGGGATTGTGGTTAGTATCTATAACAAAAAAGAAATATCTCATTTTGACCAAATGCAAATGAAAGTAAATTAAGATAAACAACAACGTATTGACTAGAGGATACAAGAGAGAAGAAGTGACATCGTTTAATTCTAACTCGTTTGGTCGAAGAACTTTGGTGTTTTAAGTTTGGGTTATTTCTTAATCGATCTCTCAGTCTTTAGTAACTTCAACAACCTAAACATACTTCAACTTGTTAAGACTTATATCATTGTCTTTAAAAAGTAAAAAATTCAAGTCTCCACTCCAACATGCAAACATGCTGTTGAACTAAAAAAACAAACTTTGACAAAAAGAATTTCATTAAACCAATCAAAACTATTTAAGTTATAAGTTTGTTTGGGTGGACAATAAGAATTAAAATACTATTTTCTTCACTATTATAAGAAAGAAGATTGAAAAAGTAAAACTTACCTAATTATCTCAACATTACTCAAATAAGGTTGAGCCTACCCCTAATTAAGGGTCGTGTCTTAAATACTGAAGAATTCAACCTAATGCAACCCACTAATATATCTTTGATAAGTATAAATTTCTCGTTGATCTTCATCGACGTTTTGAAATATCTATTTTTAAATCGAAAATAAGTATGGAATGTGATTCTATATCTCAATTGATTGTATTTGTTATTCTAACTAATGGAAAAAGTTATAAAATTATTTTCAGTATGAATAAGAGATATATGTTGAGAGGAGTAGAAGAAAATTGTGTTGCTATATGAAGACAAAAGGTCAAGTGATTGAACATTTTTGGGTTTGATTTTTTTTTTTTTTTTTTGACAAGGGGTTTGATCTTGTTTAGCTATTAACCATTTATTACTTTTAATAATTCAAAGTTTAACTAGATTCTTTGAAAATAGCAGTACTATAGTTTGAAAATTAAAATTTATGTTAGAATGCTTCATGAGAGTCAAGAAATGCTTGTGGAATTCTAAATAAACAGCCTATTAACATATGGAATGAACATAAAGCTTTCTAGTTCAATGTATTTAATTATCTAATGTCGTCTCAATTATTTAAAATGTTTGAAATATTTCTTTTGAAGTACGTAACTTAGTTTTGATTAATTATATTTGTGTACTGCCATAGTTTTAATTTAGATATGTTTTAAAACGTTCATAGTTGTCATTTGTCACCGTCATTTGATTAAAATTTGTCAAATGTTCCTACTACTAGTGAAAATTAACAAAAATCAAACCAAGTAATATATGGTTAAATTTTAAAGGAGTTACAAGAAAACTAATGAGTATAATAGTTGTTAGTCCAAAATATGGTCAGCCATGGCCTTCTACTCTCAATTAAAATAATTGACCTAAATTCATGTTTTTAATCAATATAAAATGTCAAACGTACCCTCACGTTAAAAGAAAAAATTGTCACCTCATGGAGCTCATGTGTGACATCAATAATTTAACTTGTTAAAATAAATTGTCGTCGACTCGAGCATAAGTCAATTGGTTAACATTTGTGACATTTAAAAGTTAGAAGTTTGAATCCCTCGCTTCCACACCCATGAGAAATTATTGGAGGATATGTTGGAACAATCTATTTTAACTTTGTATTAAACGGTTATGAGGAAGCGTACAACATTTGAATCTGCACCTTATAGTTATTAGAAGATAGTTATGTTGTGGCAGTACCTTTAATACTTTTTCCACCTCACCTCGCCTTTTGAACTAAGAAAAAAAAATGTCTAGTTAGATTTATATTGCTCCTTAATAATGGTAAGAAAACATGGTAAACTTTAATCAAGCGTATGCATTGTAATGAGAAACTTTATAATCGTTTAAGATAATCAAAAGATTATCCTACGTTATATGTTAAATATAATATATTTTCTCCTTTCATTATAGTCACATTTGAATTCTACTAATCTACAAGTAACATTGGAGTAAACTTGCAAGGTACAAATATAGGAAAAACCAAAATATAAATTCACTTATTCATATACGTCATCTTGAAATGAAAAGTCTACTCCAGTTCAATTATGTTAAGGAAATTTTAAATAATTTGGTTGAAAAACTAAAAGAATGCTTGCTCATTCTAGGAGATGATCATACATATTAGGTTAAATTATAGGTTTAGTTCATGAACTTTGAGGTTTGTGTCTATTTGGTCTTTGAACTTTTAATTTTGTGTCTAATAAATCTATAAACTTTTAATTTTGTATCTATTAAGTCTCTGACAAATTCAAAATTTTTAAAAATTAATTCATCTATTAGACTTAAATATGAATTTTATATCTAATGAAACTCTAAAATTTTAATTTTGTGTCTAGTAGATCCATGAATTTTAAAAAATTCGAAAACTCAAGAACTAAATTTGTAATTATGAAAGTTCAAGAATTAAATATTAACAACGCATTCTTGAAAAATTCAAAAAAATAATAATAAGTCAATGAAAAATTAAAAGGATCAACCAATTTTAGAGAGAGAGAAGATAGCTACCAATGTGCTGTGCATATCAAAATAATATATTTTTAGCTTTAGAAATGATATTCATAACCATAGAAAAATGAAAGGTAAAATGGGAATAATATATAACAAAAAAGAATGTAGAACTTGATACATTTATAGATAGTATAGATTAATTAAGACGATAATTTCATTTAAGGAGATAAATTAGGAAAGAATTTTTAAAAATTAATAATATTCATAAAAATGTTGTATTTTTTTTTTTTTAAAAAAGTATTTGAAAGAATATGGCAATTTAGATGATGTAGAAAATCAACGCCTTAGAACACATGATTTCTAGAGCATAAATGAAATTGACGCTGATTTTAAGAAGTTTCAAAATACATCTGAAACCGTATTTGTGGACAAAAACTACCATAATTTAACAAATAGTTTCAAAATTAACATTTTCATTATATAAATAATTCCAAAACTACAATATTATTACAATTATTTTTTAAAACTATTCTCCATCTAGAAAACATACATGATTTAACAAAAATAAAATAAAAAAGCATTCATGGACCCAGGCCCATAAAAACCACTTGTTTTTGGACAGGCCATTTATTTCCATGGGCCTCTAATGGGCCCAGCCAGGCCCATTAGTAATGGAAGATAAGGAAAAAAAAGAGGGGTAGTTAAGTCATTTGAGTCAAAATTTCACTGCCTTTGAGAGGATAAAAGTGGCTGTCGTCATCTTCATCATCTTCTTCACCCACTAATTAAAAAAGAACAAAAAAAAAGGGGAAAAAAATATCTCCAATTCCCTATGCTCAGAAGAGATTTCTGGACCTGAAAGCACAGAGCTAGAGAGAGAAAGAAGAGAGAGAGAGAGAGAGAAGGGTGTGAGTTTCGTTTGATTCACGAGCTCTGATCATCATCACCGCCTCTCTGCGAAACCCTAGAAAGGCCGATTGAAGGAGACAGATAAGGAATTTGCAGTGTGACGGTGAAGAAGATATAATAATTTCTTCTGCTGATAGGGCAGTGGGTTTGGTGAACTTTCACGTGCTCTGCTCTCTTCTTTCATCATCCATTTCAGTGGCTCTGCTCTCGCCACATCTCCTTCACCAATCAATCAATTTCTTTCTTCTTCTTCTTCTTCGCCTTCTCTTCTCGATTTCGCTCCTTTTTTGCCCCAGCATGTTAACGTAGTGGTTCGGGATTTTGTTTGTTGCTACGGAGCGATTGATTCAGAGGTTGAAATAGCGAAGAGATGGATCGGGCGGCGCTCACTGTTGGACCGGGAATGGACATTCCGATCATGCACGATAGCGATCGTTACGAGCTTGTGCGCGACATTGGCTCTGGCAACTTCGGGATTGCGAGATTGATGAGGGACAAGCAGACGGGGGAGCTCGTCGCCGTCAAGTACATCGAGAGAGGTGAGAAGGTTAGTGTGGTAACTGCCATTGCTATCATGTTATTTGCTTGATTGGCTGTGTTAGCTTCCTTTGAATTCAGCTCTCTTTTGCATTTTTCTGTGAATTGAGTGGGGATTTTTCCCCTTTCTATGAAAATTTTGGTGAATTGGCTGAACATTATGAACCTGCTTCAAATTTTCTGCTTCTAGTTTACATTTTACATGATTCTTGTGTTTTGATTTGTGGAATTGCCCGAAGTTTTGTTTCTTCTAGATTAGTACCTAATGTTTCTGACATTTTTCAATTTCTTTTCTTGCCTAAGAATTTCAGTCTAATGATTTTTTTTTTTTAATTTAAGTCTTTACCATTACCTATAAAGGGTTATGAGGCTTAGTGTGACAAAAAAAAAAAAAATAGTCTGATGATAAATTGTCACAAACAATATTAGAAGTGTACGTTAACATTAAAAAAATAACAATATTACGATTTAAATTTAAATCAAGTAAATGATAGAGAACATTAAGAAAATAAAAAAAATTATATAATTTTTACTCACGTGTATATTTCTACCTTCTTAACAAGAATTTGTATTTTATGAATTTCAAGACATTCTGGGAATTATAAATTACTTTTTTTTTTTAAATTTAGTAATATTACATCACATGTGGGAGATTTGAATCTGTGATTTATTAGAGAAAGTAGAGATGCCTAAATCATTAAGCTATGTTTATGTTGCCATGAATTATAAATTATTATTAAATTATAGTAACAATAACAACTCACAAATGCATGTATAGTGTTCGGTAATCAGTTCTTGTAATACTTAGTGATGATTATTATTATTATTATTTAAAACAAAACCTTTTGTCAGTATTAATATAGACTAAACCGACATGAGTATAGTTCAACTGGTCAAAACATTACTTACTTCTTTAAAGGTCAAAGCTCGAAGGTTGAAGGTTTGAGGCCCTCCACCCTTATTGAACTCAAAAGAAAAAGGAAATCATCAATTTAGTTAAGAGAAGAGTTGACAAATATATCGCGAGTAATAAACTGCACTAATAAAATATTTTGCAAAGTTTTGAGGGTTGCCTTTTACACAATGTTTGTAAATTTATTTTTAATTATATGGATTTTATTTTTGAGTTCAACAACATTTGGGGGTGGGGAGATTCGAATCTCTGATCTTTTGGTCGAGGGTACATGCCAATTACGGCTAAGCTAGGCTCACTTTGGCTTTAAGTATATGAATTGAATGTAATGAGATATTTGAAAAAGATCAATACCATTATTCATGACATAAAATCTATCGTTTGATATGATTTTAATCAATCATGCAAGTGAGGAAGAATAATCATTGAAATCCAATGGTTAATAAAAAATCATTAATATTTATTCATGATATGAATTTTTATTTTTCTAATATTGATTTAGTGGTGCTTGTGAGGGATAAATATCATGGAAAACCAATGACTTTAAGTACACTTAATAATTTATGAATATGTATTTAATGCTTCATAGTAATTCAACTCTGTTTTAGAATTAAAAAAAGTACTTACAACAGGGTTAGTTTAGTGACAATGTCTGTAAGTGCGTACAATATTTAGTTCTCTTAATCAAAATTCTTCATCAAATGGTGATTTACCAGTTCCATTGCATTTAACAGATAGATGAGAATGTGAAGCGGGAGATAATAAACCACAGATCTTTAAGGCATCCTAACATCGTCAGATTCAAAGAGGTTTGCTTTATCCTTAAATTTGGTCTCATCCTCATCTAGGCGGAATGTTTTCACCTAATATATGGCATGGAAACAGGTGATCTTAACCCCAACCCATCTGGCAATTGTGATGGAATATGCATCTGGAGGAGAGCTCTTTGAACGGATCTGTAATGCTGGACGGTTCAGTGAGGACGAGGTTTTTTAGGTTCATTGAAATTCTTGATTTAGAACCTCCTACCATCGTTACCTGAATTAAGTTATCTTGATCTGCAGGCACGTTTCTTCTTCCAGCAACTTATATCAGGTGTCAGTTATTGTCATGCAATGGTATGTAAATAATTTCTATTTAATGTCTTCATCATTTCCTTTGTGCCCCCAGATGCGTAAGTCATTGCTAGAAATATGAGGAATTTAAGTAAGTGCTATCCTTTACTCATTTTCTGAAGCAAGTATGCCATCGTGATTTGAAATTGGAGAATACATTGTTGGATGGAAGTCCAGCTCCTCGCTTGAAGATTTGTGATTTTGGATACTCCAAGGTACAACTGACTTCTTGTGTTTCTGCTCTGCACTTCCTTAATCTTGGATTAGGTTAAAAAAAATACTAACAATGACCCATCTTGCAGGGAGTAAAATTTTAAGGTTGTTTGAACTTGTATACTTTTGACAATAGTAAAGATTCCACTGAATTTAGTGTGTCTTATTTGATGGAATCTTGTTGATTGTGGAAGAGAAAATATAGTTGATTAAACTGTATCTGCACTGAATCTATTGTTTCTTTTGCCTGCACATTTTGATTTGGTGTCTTTCTTTCAGTCTTCTGTGCTGCATTCACAGCCAAAATCAACGGTTGGCACCCCTGCATATATTGCTCCTGAGGTGTTGCTTAAGAAAGAATATGATGGCAAGGTAATGTTATAGCTATCTCATCTTCCATCAAAAGTTATACAGTTTCAAACTTTTTATTGAAATGAACTTTTAGTTTAAACCCCCACGTTCATGACCTTTTTTTTTGGTCTATCGACTATCCATTTCAGATTGCAGATGTGTGGTCGTGTGGGGTGACCTTGTATGTCATGTTGGTGGGTGCATACCCCTTCGAGGACCCCGAGGATCCGAAAAACTTTCGTAAAACAATTCAGGTAGTAGGTTAAACTTGCTGAATGTATGGTTTGCATTCAACATCATATGGCTAAGACATTTGATTGTTCATTGCAGCGAATCCTGAATGTACAGTACTCAATTCCCGATTATGTTCTTATTTCTCCCGAGTGTCGCCATCTGATCTCTAGGATTTTTGTTGCTGACCCAACGAAGGTTAGACTCAACAATTTTGTTTATACATAAAAATTGAACATTGCAAAATACTTTGGGGAATATTTTGCCTACTGTTATCCCTTGTTCTTTTTGATGGTGTCGCTTTCCTTTCTTGATATGATTTGATGTCAACTTCAATCACCTTGGATATAGAGGATAACAATTCCGGAGATAAGGAACCACGAGTGGTTTCTGAAGAATCTTCCAGCCGATCTCGTAGATGAAAAGGCAATGAATAACCAATACGAAGAGCCTGATCAACCCATGCAAACTAATGAAGAAATCATGCAGATTATCGCCGAAGCTGGCCTTCCTGCTGCTGGGACGCAGAGCCTCAACCAATACCTTACTGGCAGCCTTGATATTGATGATGATATGGAGGACGACCTAGAGACCGATCCTGACCTTGATCTCGATATCGACAGCAGTGGAGAGGTTGTCTATGCAATGTAATTGTTTATACCTTCCAAAGTTCATAGGGTTGAAAGGAGAGTAAGCACAGATTGTAGCATGCTTGGACCATGAAGGCTGGAGAGATCTGAGACCATTGGATAGGAGGTTTATCGATAGAATTGCAAACCGAGTCAGTGGATCCATCTGTTCCTATATAGCTTTGGTTTGGGGTTTTATTGGTCAACTTTTACAAGTGTTTTCTGTATAATTTGTCTATCACCATACACGCACAGTCCATGCTCTACAGTTGTAAATTTTCTGTAGCAAATATTAGAACTGCTTGTCAAACCTTGGTTTTCATCTCTGCATCCAATAATATGAATAGGAAAAAAGAAGTTGCATATAGTAAATTCGCATTTGATGAGTAAAAGTCATTACAGAGGTCCTAAAATGGCTATCAAAATATATAATATATCAGTAAAAATGCACGAAGAACAATAAGAGCTTCAGATAAACTACACCCGATCCACCCCATGGTCAACTTTTAGAATTGGCAATTTCCTGCACTTGCCCTCCGTTCGAATTCCCATCTCTAGATGTTGATGGTGGTTGTGGTTGAGTTTGAGCCTCTGTCAGTGTAGGAGCCGGGGCTGAGGGGGTTACTCCCTGAGAGTACACGCCTGGAGGAGGAGGGTACCCACTCTGTGCATACACAGGCTGAGGAGCTACAGGAGGCTGCTCCTGTCCCCCGCTAACTGTTTGATAATACCCAGACTGGTCGTTTCCTGTCTGAGGAAGCGATTGGGTCGGGTTGCTTGGGTAAGTCCAGTACCCGTTCAGAGAGTTGGCCACTGGCTGGCTGTTGGAAGCTTGGTATGCTGCAGTTGGATATGTACCTTCAGATGAGATTCCATTTGTCGATGGCACAGCAGCTGGTGCACCTCCTGAGTTAAGGTACATATTCTGCTGATCATACGGTGGAATCTGGTCATTTTGCCCATAACTTGATGCCTGTTGGGGGTAGCTCTGATCATAACCATAAGTGCCGGTTGAAGCTGGCTGACCATAGCTATAGCTATGATATGGAGGAGGAGCTGACCCAACCTGGGACTGTTGGCCGTAGTAATTATATCCCGTATTTTGTTCTGATGGCTGAATGGTTGATTGGTTCGAGTGATCCCAGCTTCCTACTTGAGTCGGATAGTTACTATAATATGGAGGCCCCGGGGGCGGGGGATAGGTTCCTGGTGCATATCCATATTGGGGTTGCTGCTGCTGCAAGGGAGGTTGTTGTTGTCCAGCTTGAGACCAATTGGTAGGAGGGGGGTAAGTTGGTTGGGCATAGCTAGTAGTTTCAGATGTATTTACCAGACGTTTCTGCAGAAAGGGGAGCATTTATGTCTTAGAGATAATAACATTCAAATTTCAGCCGTCTATTAAAGTGTATGTCAATCTCTTCAAAAATGAAAGAAATCACAACACTCCTATTGAAAGAATACAAGAATGATGTGCTAAAATATAAGAGCCTAATGTTCAAAAACACTTGCCAAGAAAATTACAGGCCTCTATTAGGAATCATTTTTCAAGTGCTTAAAAAAAAGTTTTTAAGTGTTAAAAACGTGTTGTTAAGTACTTGAAAAGTCACTTCAAATAGGTCCTACATCAAGCAATCAGTAGATCCATTAGACAGAGGTAAAAAATAAATTTCCTTTAAATTAATTTGATCAAAATTAGAGAGGCCTACTTTCATGCACATGATAATATACCAGATAAAGAAACCACAGAAACCTCAGCACAAAATTAGTAGGGCAGAAAAAATTAGGGACATAGGTGAGGAGAAATTTGACAGTTCAGATGTTATTTCCTATTGGTTCCACTTAGAATTTTAGGAAATCAGTCTCCCTTGATGTAAAAACATACGAAGGCTAGGAACCTGATGACTTACCCCACTTATTACTTCATTAATCAATTCTTTGGCTGACTCAATCTGCTCCTGCAGCCCATTAATAAAAACATTTCTCTCTGTTGATGTATCTCCAGGAGGGAGGTGCAAAGGGATAACCTGTAGGGGGTGGGAGTCCATACAAGAAAATGATTAATAGCATTATCAGATTATGTTAAGATTAAAATGTGAAAATTTTGAAAAAAAAATTACATGTTTTCAATATTTTAAATCTGTTATCAAACACATATTTAAAAATAGTGAAAACATGGAATACAAATCTGTTTCCATTGAATCCTTTGTTTTCAAATTCATTTTGGATCATCAACCAAATGCATCCTAAGATGTCAGAATGATGAAATGGAGAATTTTTGCTTTGAAGTACACTAATTTCTATTAAACTCGTAAGTTAAAAGAGAAAAAGGGAGCCAAAACTTTGTGACCGTAAACTATTCTGATTTTTTGACAATTCAAGGTTACATGTCTAACAAAACAGAGTCAACATTCCTGTGCTTGATAATTTTAGAAACTCTCAGCTGTTCTTGCACTGCAATGATTGCAGTGGCAATGGTTCAATAGCCTCTAATTCCCACAAGTTACATACCTGAACACGAGCTGCTGACTTGCTCTGTATGCTCTTTATAGTCTCGCCTCCCTTTCCAATGACAAGTGCAACCTATAACAACATTGTTATCATAATATTAGATTAACCTTAAAGGGTGAATAAAACACAATAAAAGCAATTACCTTATTATTAGGAATCTTCATTACAAACTGCTCAGCTCCAGGTTGACTTGAGTTCATTCCCTGATTTGTGGTTGCGGCAGAAGCCCCTGAATCTGCCTGTTACATTAAGGTGCCTAAATAGCTTCACATCTCCAACATACAAAAGTTGAAATGATAGAGCATTTTAATCAGTAATTTACCTCTGCAATTACTTCATTGATAAGCTGTTCTGCCCTGCTAACTTGTTCTGAAGTACCCATTAATTCCACGTCTCTTGTCAAAGACTGAGGATCAGCTTCGAAATCTCTGGTGATCTGGATTTTAGCCCCTGATTGAAGTTGAAGGTATTTGATTGTTTCTCCACCTTTCCCGATAATCAATCCAACCTACAAAAGGATTTGAAAAGAAAAAATCAGCTTTGTCAGTAGTAGGTAAATGGTAGTCTAACAGACAAGATGGTAACCAAGTACCTTAATATTTGGAATATTTATTTTCTTACTCATGCTTTGAAAACCATCATATGGACCTGTTTGAGTAGCAGAAGAAACTGAACACTTGAAAGTTAGCAAAATCTAGAATTGGAAATTTGTGCTTCTTTTCAATAGAAATGTAACTACGTGTTTAGTATTTAGAGGACACAGAAAGCAATGTGAATCTCAAGGTTGCCAATGCATGTTGAAAAATCTTAATGCGAGAAGTGATACATGACATGATGCAAAGTTATTTGAGTATGAAAATAAATGAACATCTACTTCATAATTAGTAAGCATATTAAACATGCTGAAAAAGAATCTCAAGTAACGGGCAATTGAATATAGAAGAGTTGCACAATCCATTATTATAAATAAACAAAGAAGAAAACAAACACAGTGAGATTGTACAATATACAGCCTCAAATTGAAGTGTCCTTTACAATATTTTTGAAACTACTATGCTTTTGTTGTCAACTAAAAGAAACAGAAATTCCTCGTCTAAACTACCCACTAATTACTATAAAAAGACTCCCAATTTGCATTAATTACATAAAGTTGGTAACTGTTAGAGACGTCAACTGGAGAAAAATTACATGAATGTTCTCTCTTTGCTAGCTCTATCACCCTCTACCCACCCTCTAATCTTGTCATTGAACACTATTGTTTCTCTCTCTTCATAAATTCCATAAGACTACCTCATTAGCTTTGCCTTCTTTATGACTGTGGCCACAAGGCAATTGTGAAGTGTTCTTCTTTGTAGTTGAGTGGAAGGACCACTGTAGATTGAAGCTCTGTCAGATGAAGTTTCAGTAACTCCTAAATTGGCAGTGAAAGAGGATGAGATTTCAACTCTCCTTTGTATTTAATTTATACACAAATTGCACTAGTTTGAATTGAGGGACAGAAAACGAGGGTCATCTCCTTTGAGCTCTTTCCAGGATGTTAACTCCCCCAAAACCAAGGGTCCACACAAAGAATTTCACTTTTTCGGGGCCGCTATCCTTCTTTATTGCAAAAGCGAGTGCTTTATGAAGAAGAAAACTATTTGCAATCAGGTTTTGCAACAAATACTTCAGCAAGAAGTTCTCTGATTTCTAAATTTTCCATATTCTTCTACCAAAGCCTCAAAATCTTCCATCTCTGCCTCTAACAAGTTCCTTCTAGCAGTGATGCTCCACAAAAGAGTCTCACCATCCAACACATTGCATACCAACCCTTTTTTTTTGTTACTAACAGCATAGATCAAAGGGAATTTAATCATGAGAGGCTTCTATCCTATCTAAACATCAGCCATAAAGGTCTTTTACCATTCATGATTTTAACGATGGAAAACCTTCCCCAGTGATTCCTTAGTTACATTATGACCACAAAGGAGGTCTTCCACCGTCAATTTGAAACCTTCCAAGTGACTCCTTAGTTTCATAATAGACCACCAAGGAGGTCTTCCACTGCCGGCTGTCTTTTATGTACCAACCTGTCTTCTCTCTCCCATAAATGCTTGCAATGATCACAACAATTGAGCAAAGATTGATCCAAAAGCCCCCATAGCTAGAGGTCGAGATGTGAAAACGTGGAGCTACTTATTGTTAAACGTGAAAGGGAAATTTCCATTTGCATCCAACCACAAGTTCCCATAATGGGGGAATTCCATTTGCATCAACGTCCCCATAGGGTTCTAACAGGTAGAAACTTCATAATTCTCTCAAAAATTGTTTTCTGAACCCATGGATAAGATGGCCGATAAATTGATGTCACCACACAAAATTTGATAGACCGCGAGAAGGCTTCTTCAAAATTTCCATTACAAAAAGTACCCTTTCGCTCCACAAAATGACTCCTCTCAAAGCCCTATTCGGCTCCATAAAGGCCCACTCCAATTCCCTTTGTCTAAAAAATATAGGTCGACAAATTAAACAAAGCTTGACAATAAAATATCAGAGACACAAAATCTTAAAAACGAGAATAAAATCAGAGTAATGGACAAGAAAATTGTTTATCCACGTACCCAACTTCGGCGTATTTCTATGCTATCAAAATAGCCTAAATCCAACCACAAATGAGTCAATAAAGATTCATGTCGCAAGAATCAGTAACAATTATACACATGTTCGAACTTAACTCCAAAGCATAAAAATAGACAAACAAGCAGAACATTGCCTTTAACCTAAGTTTTTTTTTTTTAAAAAAAAAAAAAAGCCCTAGATGCAAAGGAGTTGAAGAAATTTAACAGGCTTACCAGGAAACGGCGAGGCGGATAACGGTAGGTTTTGAGGCGCGGGGGCGGTAGTGGGGGGTTCGTAGTCAAAGCGAGGGCGTTTAGACTCGGCATTGCTCACTAGCTTAGCAACGATTTCCTGAGCTTTCTGCTTGGCCAATTGAATATTCTCTTCGAGCTTGCGCTTGTTAGTGTCGGAGTGAAGCTCTTCGCTGTCTTCGTGGTCTTTCATGGCGGTCCGGAATGAGCTGAAATCCGCAGAGAGTGAGAGTGAGAGCGAGAGAGACGGAAGAAGAAGAAGAAGAGGGAGAATTGGCGCGGCTGAGAAAATGGGTTTTCTAACGGTGATAGGGCTTTTAAGTTTTGAGTCGCTAATTCCAAATTTGCAATGGCAAATTGTGAGGGAAAATTGCCCAGAAAACCTAAATTGTGAGGGCGGTAACGAAGATTGATCCTGACTTTTAAAATAAGGATATCTATCCTTTTGTTTATGTTATCAAATACTATTTACCTATGTGAATACTCCATTCTATCCCTGCATTGATTTATTACCTTCTAGGGATTGCACGCATTATGGATTAATCACGAGCGGTACAGTAAGCGAGATAACGAACACGATGACAATTGCGATAACGATCGCAAACATTAGTGTGATCGGGAACGCGAATTTTTGATTTTAGATTACGATCGCGACTTAAAAATCGATATCAAAGTTGCAGTCGCCCTCACCCTCATGCCCATAATGTTGATTATATCGCAAGCACGAATGAGACCACAAACGCGAGCATGAATTGGAGAACGAACGCGATTTCCTGCCCCGTTAAGCCTTTCTTTGGGTTTGGGATCACTGTAAACTTCGCGTTCGACATATACGTTATACTCGCGAACACGAAAGGGTATTAATGAGTATCCACGCTTTGAACAGTGTTTGATGACATCAGCAAAATGATATCCTTAATTATTTTCAAAATCTAGGTCAATTGTCATTTTTTTAATAGAATTCAGGGCATCCGTACAAAAACCCAAACTTGTGAACCACCAGTGTTATTATAGTCTTGTTTTTCCATGGTCCAATTTCCCAAGTCTTGTTTTTAAGTCAAAAACTCACTATATTTTTTTTTTTAGTTCAAACAACATTTGGAGTGCGAAAATTCGAACCTCTGACATTTCGATCAAGAGTACATACCAATTACCGTTGAGCTCTACTCACTTTAGCACTATTCTCATGTTTCTTTTGATATCATGGCAATTCAAACATTTTATATAGTTAGGAATTTGAACATGAAGCTGAGTAGCTTAGTGGTTAAGATATTCACATTTTTTTTAGATGCAAATGCTCATTCTCTGAATTTATTATAATATTCTACGAATATGAGTTATGACTTTGTAGGTTTATGTCAACTTAAGTATAGTTTAACTGGTTAAAATATTACTTACCTGTCTTAAACAAAAAAAACACAATGGTTCTAATCTCATATCTATGGTTGAATTTTAAAAAAAAATGAAAAAAAGGACGTTGCAGGTTTTTTTTATCGTCTTAGCCAATTGAAAATATTTCAACTGACTTTTGACTTTTATTTCTTTAATAATTTTTAACTAGTAGTTAGTTTGATGGTTGAAATATTATTTTGGTTTATGAAACATTTTAGTCCTTATACTTTCAAATGTTCAAATTAGTCTATGTACTTTCAATAAATCTAAGTTAATCCTCGTCGTTAGTTTAAAGTTAATTTTTATCTAACTTGTAAAATAATAATAACAATTTTTATTGAAGAAAATGCACAATGTGAATATATTTCTAAAATTTAAAATGAGAAGGTTGACAAAGACTTATTTATTTTTTGGACAAATTAACTATAAACTAATGGTTGGGAGTAATTTTAAGATTTATTGAAAGTAATGAGAACTAAATTTGAACATTTGAAAATACATAGACTAAAATAGAACATATCTCAAAATCCAAAGACCAAAATAGTATCTCAAACATAGTTCGATAAATTTATGATATGGTAGTTAAATATGTATATTCAACATTTTTTTGGGTTAATTTGGTCATATTAATTGGTGACTGACATGCCAATGAAGATTTTGATTAATTGATTTGACATTAAACCAATGTTTACTAAATTGCTTAAAAATGAAACAAAATTTATTTCAAACATAAAATTGAAAGAAAACTCTAGTTCCTCTCTCTCTCTTTGATTTATTCTTCTCTCCATCAACCCTTCCCCTCCCAATAAAAATTTAGAACTATTTTTTATGCATCACTTGCAATTCCCCCTCAATTCTTTAGGAAGTGAAAAAATCTTATGGGATAAATTGCTTGGTTTATAAAACCATAAATTCCACTTGTATAGAGAAGATTAACACCCCAAGATTTTGGAGTTGTTTGGCAATTGTTCTCACACACGCCATCTTACTAATTTTCTTAAAATTTAGGAAGGAATTGAATAACATTGTGTACTATTTTCATATTTGAAGATTATTAGTACAATTATGATATGTAAATACAGCCTCCAAAACTTTCTGTGCTACATAAAAGAAAGAAAACTTGAGAAAATTAGAAAACACATTAGGCTTCATTTAAGGCTTATCTGGAACGTCCATCACGAAAACAATCCTTCAATGAAGCAGAATCGGTCTCGTGCTATAAGAAACTATCGACCAGTTTGCTCGCTTGATCCATCACTTCATTCTGAAGAAGCCAGCAATGTCATCAGCACAAGAACAAGGATAATTGATTGACAGTTTTTTAACAATGGAAAGAGAACATGATTACAAGACATGCCAAGAAATCCTACACAGACAAGAGTGTAAAATTTCATTAATTAAACAAAAAAGGAACTACCAGTGCCTGATAATTGGATATGATTACACAGTTGTAGAATAATACAAATACGACAATGATGTTTATCACGGTTCTGTTTCTTTCGTGACAATTTTTTTCCATTTTCAGAAACCGTTTGATTCGTCTCTAAGTTTGTATTTGTTAAAATTCATCAATCAAGAACAAGAACTTTATTTGACAACAAATCCATATGTTACACAGTTATAGACATGAGAGATAAAGCTACTATTAAATCTGGCCTTGATATTTGAGGCACCCGAGTCGGAATTAATCCTCACATAGAGCTATGAAAACCAAATTAGATTCTGAAAAGCATTGAGCTACAGTATTTTTCTTTGTTTCCTAGTAAGTAATACCTGGACCAATGTTCTCTATGCCTTTTCGATTAGTTCTTCTTTGTATCCAGGTGATTCTCGTTATGCTTCAGCGACGTCAATATCTTTCGGGGTCTCCTAAACCAGAGAAACAAAGACCATAAAGTTCTTAACAAGCCCCCATTTGCAAAATGGGGAATGAATATGCGACCCCAATATGGGTAGTACGGGCCGGGCAGTTTAATGAGGGTGAAGAATATAGCAATGGTGATCAAATGCCATGGTACTTCTAGATCCTGGAAAAAGGAAAAAGGTGAATAATAGAAAAGAAACAAACTTTTAACTTGTCACTCTATTTCAAAAGAAAAAAACAAGCAACTATAAAATGAATTGATAAGAAATGTTCAGTAGAGAGGATTTCATCCATGACTAATAAGACAGTGCCTCAATCGACCTACTGAATTTCCCACACAGATCATTATTGCAGCTTGCCACTACAATTTAAGGCGTCCAAGATGAAAAGGTTTCCTCATAGACTATGTAGATTGTAGGAAACTAGATGTCTATCTTTAAACAGCTCTTTATATTGTATTTCTACTTAAGGACAAGCTCTAGAGTGTGTTTCAAAGAAAAAATGAGCAAACGGGAAGGCTAATAAACTGTGTTCAAACACTCCTAGCTAACAGCATTTCGAAAATGATCATTCAGAATGAAGAATACTACAAAGACAATGAAGAACATAGAGGAGTTAACTAAAAGAAACAACTAAGAAAAGTGACGAAAGAACACGTAAAAAGAAACAATAAGTGCTACATCAGACAATTGAAATTATTTTCAATTTTATTTCATTAATGATTATAAATTATTTTCAATGTTGAACTAAAGTAAGATTAACATTCAACCACATAAAAGCAACATACTTGAAAAACCTACTGCTTATGATTGCCTCATGTGTAAATATAGTTATTTAACTAATCCAGAACTAGTAGAAAATGTCGTTGCATCAAAGCTTCAACAAGGTCAACGTAAAAACAGAACTAAAATGGAGGATACAAGACCAAAGCTTTGTCAATAAACCATCATGATGATCCATCCAACTACCGTCTCGCATAATGGAGAGGTGATGCCAAAATCTTACCTTAAGAATTGGAGATAGACTCAAAGCTGTCTGTCTCATGACCTCAGCAACAGAGAAGCCAATTATTAACGGAAATGGAACAATAAGAAGCTTTTTTTCATGGGCACAGTAGGACATCTCGCTGAGGGAGGTAACGACAAGCAATGGTACACACAAGTATTTGATAACTGTCAAGATGAGATCAGCAATAAGCTGGATGAAGTTATCCAATGCCTCATTCCAAGGGAAGCACTTCACTGGCTCTGGTGAGCTGTCCCAAAGTTTTTTTACCCTGTCCTTCAAACTATCCCAACTTACGCTCCCTGGATCATCTGATTGTCCTGCAGCCATATTCATAGCACACAAGACCACAGATCTAGCATTCTGAAATCTTTTATGTGATTTTAAACTCACTACATGGCTGCGTTCTGGTGATTGAAGCTACAATAAGAATAAAAATCATAAACAAATTGCTCAAGATAGCACGACTCAACCAACAATGTCTTGACATTATAAATTCGGATAGAACAATTTAGTTGAAAGAATAGGAATTAGGAAAAAGAAAAGGCAATAGGGTAAGAATGTGGCCTCAAGTCCGTTCGACAGTCAACTAGAGTTGTAGAAAATCCATTAAAACGAAATGCAAATCCATCACGCAAATGTTAAACACTGCACAAGCTAAAATTTAAAGGCAGAAGATGCATTATCCATTTTTCATTGACTAAAACACCACTTCACACACAAAACTTAGTTGATAAACTACAGTATATCTAATCATTTCATATTCTCAATCATCTCTCTCACGCGTTCAAGCCTCAACTTGGATATTAATTCAATTCACAAAGTTCAACGCACAGACTTTTTTTCTTTTCTTTTCTTTTTTGTTGAGGATTCAAACCTTCAACCTTTTAGTCGAACATATATGCCTTAACCAAATGAACTATGCTCAGGTTAGCAATGTATGTGGAATAAAGAAAAAATACCATGGTACGAGTTTGAACTCATAGCCCCTACTTTATCATTATATTCAATCAACACTAAAACCCAAAATTTTAAGCCAATAAGCTGGGATAAATTTAATCATTCTCTATATCCCAACATGAATACACTCCTACGATAACTACAGTCTTGCACACTTTTCCCTCTTAAATAGTTAGCAACAGCATTTTCCATCAAATAGCTTTTTCCAATTACCAATCAACATCACCCACAAATTCACAAGAAGGTTCTTCCACCAATTTAATCAACATAGTTATCCAATTGCCAGTTAACTTCATCCACATTGAGAAACAGAACAAATACATTCTCAAAAGCTAGAAACCGAGCGCTTAAAAACCCACCCACTAACTCGGCCTTCACAGAAAAGACTTCAGAAAGAGAAATAGAAGAAAGGGTCATCGAGCTTACTCTGGGCGCTAGAAGAACCGGGGCGTGAAGGGCCATTTTAGTGGAAATTTGAAGGTGGGTCGCCATCGCTGGGCGTCAATTGAAGCTGTTGATGGACGAAACACAGTTTTGGAAGAAGGGTTTCTTCACGGACACAATAACCCGCGAGAAACCTGAAAATTTCTGAGAGGATCAAGTTCGAGCTCGAAGCAAAACGAAAACCTGAACTTGGATAAAGGGTTTAAGATGGCGGGACCAAAATCCGCTGCCGGCTCCCCATTGTAATAGCGGTGTAGCTTTTACTCGAGCTTTGTAGATTGATAAAACATCAACTAACTTAAAACAACTCTATTTTAACCATAAAATTTCAATTACGCCTACGTGGATTTAAACTCTCAACTTGAATATGTGCTATAATTTAAACTTTATATTTGAATAAATAGTAGAATTGGTATATTTAATTAGTTAAGTGTTTATTTTTCTTCTTGTAAGATCTGTGACTAGCTATGAGCGTTCTTATAGTTGGATGTGACTATTTTTGTAGATATTGGGTCTTCTAATTGTATTGGGTATTTTTAATGAATTAGATATGGACCTTTTGTTGTTGTATTTGAATGTCTTTTATAAGTTGAGTTTTGTGGCTAGATTCGAGTATTTTTCGAGATTGGGTTTGAGCACTTGTTTGACATTTGTTTGAATGTTTTCTTCGTTAAACTTTGAATGATTTATTGGAGGTGGGTTCATTGGCTATTTTTAAATTGTAATACGTATTTGAGTTTGAGATTTAAATTGATGAAATTGAAAGTTTAAGGTTAAAATTAACTCAATCATCGAAGTTTAGGGGTAAAACTTGAATTTTTTCCATTATAATTTTAGTCTTGGATAGTTGTTGATCTAAGAATCATTTAATTGGTTAAGAAGACATTGGTAATATTTTTTTTTTAAAGATGATAAGTTTGAATTCTCACATCTTACTCGAATGGTAGGATTCTAAATTAAAACACTTAAGTAAAAAAAGCTATACGTAGTATTTAACCACGAAGGAAAGGGACTAGTTTCCCTACTAATTGCCTCATTGCTCTACAATGTGGTCACAAAACTTAGTCACATTCTAGCAAAAATAATCAATTAGCAAAAGATAATAATAATATAAGAGAATAGTTATCATTAAAAATCAATCAGCTTTTACAATCTTAATCTTAATTAGCAAAAGAAAATAATAATATAAGAGAACAATTATCATTAAAAATCAATCAGCTTTTAAAAAGATTGTAGGTATAATCATTTCTAGCATATCTATAGGATCGTATGACAACACTAAAGATGAGTAAATAGAATTGCCTAATCAAATTATTATTTTTTATATAATTTTAGTGAAATTAATTGAATAAAAAGTAATCACATAAGCACCTTAAAAAATTCTAGATATATGTAACAATTTTGTTAAGTATGCAAACTACTCATATAAATATTTGAATAGCAAAAATTTAAAGAGCAGGTAGAAAGAGATGACACCAGAAATTTTATAGAAGTTCAGAAATCTATGCTTCACTCTTCAAGACTCCTTTTTGGATATTATTACAACAATTCTTTTGCAAGTGAAAACTAAACCGATCAATCACTCTTTTATCAATCTTAAGAGCAAATTCCTACTGATGCTTTTACACGTTCAGGATCCAACCTATATCAATCTTTTTAATGGATTCAAGATCAAACCACAATAATCCTTTTAACGGGTTTAGAATCGAACCACTATAAATCTTTTTTTGGGTTCAAAATTAAATCACTCAATACCAAATTACACCTCACATAAGCTAATTCTCTAAGGAGTAATTCTACAAGTTTAAGCACTAAAAAAATCTACTCCTCACAATAACAAATTAATAATCTCTAACAAAAAATATGAACAAAAATTGGGACTTGAGATTGAAAATGAAGCTTTCGAAGGAGAAATTTTAGCAAAATGGATTTGATTTTTGGGAGAGGAGTTGATTCAAAAGAGAGAGAAAGTGAGGTTTAAATAGAATGCAAAATTGGAGTAAGTTTGAGGAGTGGAGATTAATTGGAGAAATAAATAATTAATTAATTAAAAACAAGCTTCAACGGTAGCCAAGTGTAACAATTCTACTTGTATGTATCATCATCACATAACATCTTTCTTCTCAATCTTCTTTTGACCATAACTTTCTAGTTTGACATCTGATTTGAGCAATTTAAGATGCGTTCAAATAATCTTTTCGAGCTTTACACCATAGACACTTCAAACACTAAAATCATTAATAAGTTAAAAGTTTGTTATCATCAAAACATATGATATGATTGACGGTCATAAAGTTACGAATACCAAATGGATCAAGTTAAAAAACTAATAAGAGAATAAAATTATTTGACTTTTAACCCATCAAGAGCAGTTACAAGATGATATGAATCATTCAGGTCCCATTTAATAACCATTTAGGCCCCGTTTGATAATCATTTAGTTTTTTATTTTTAGTTTTTGAAAATTAAGCCTATAAATACTACTCCCACCTATGGGTTTTCATTTTTTTTTAATTACTTTTTACATATGTTTTCAAAAACCAACCCACATTTTGAAAACTAAAAAAAGTAGGTCTCGTTTGATAATCATTTGGTTTTTGGTTTTTGGTTTTTGAAAATTAAGTTTGTTTTCTCCAAATTTCTCTTCAATGGTTTTCATCTCCCTTAAGGAAGTATTTGAATTCTTAGCCAAATTCTAAAAACAAAAACAAGTTTTTGAAAACTACTTTTTTTAGTTTTCAAAACATGGCTTGATTTTTGAAAATATAGACAAAAAGTATATGACAAAACAAGTAAAATCATAGGTGGGAGTAGTATTTATAGGCTTAATTTTTAAAAACCAAAAACTAAATGGTTATCAAATGGGGCCGTAGTTTTTAAAAACTTGTTTTTGTTTTTGAAATTTGGCTAGAAACTCAAATGTTTCCTTAAGAAAGATAGAAACTATTGTAGAGAAATTGTAAGAAAACAAGCACAATTTTCAAAAACTAAAAACCAAAAACTAAGGCCCCGTTTGATAACCATTTGATTTTTGGTTTTTGAAAATTAAGCCTATAAATGCTACTCCCACCTATGGATTTACTTGTTTTGTTATCTCCTTTTTACCTATGTTTTCAAAAACCAAGCCATGTTTTGAAAACTAAAAAAATTAGTTTCCAAAAACTTGTTTTTGTTTTTAGAATTTGGCTAAGAATTCAAATGCTTCCTTAAGGGAGATGAAAACCATTGTAGAAAAATTGAGAGAAAACAAGCTTAATTTTCAAAAACTAAAAACCAAAAATCAAATGGTTATCAAACAGGACCTAAATGGTTATCAAACGGGGCCTTAATTTTTAGTTTTTGGGTTTTGATTTTTAAAAATTAAACCTATAAATACTACTTCCACCTATGAATTTCCTTATTTTGTTATTTATTTTTAAGTATGTATTCAAAAACCAAACCAAGTTTTGAAAACTAAAAAAACAAAAAGTAGTTTTCAATAATTTATTTTTGTTTTTGAAATTTGGCCAAGAATTTAAATATTTTCTTAAGAAAGATGAAACCTACTATAAAGAAATGAAAAAAAACAAACATAATTTTTAAAAATAAAAAATAAAAAATTAAATGATTATCAAAAGAGGTTTTAGGCATGGCTGTCACGAGGACTATGTGTTGGAATCAAGTGAATAAAGTTTTAAGAAGTCTTAATCAACCATGTGCAAACTATGAAAGGAAGATGGCATTTGAGTAAATAAGGATCACAAAGCCCATGAGCCTAATGTTCTTGGGAGGCCAATTGAGTCTTCACTTTATTGAACTATTGTAATTATTTGTGGATTTTTGTAACACTTATGTTTGTGCTTTGATGTTCTTTTACACATGACTATGTGATAACACACAAAATATATTATTCCTAAAATTTGTTTTATTGTTAGTTTGGGTTATATTTCAGAGCTTTCACATATTTATTTTGTTATTTTATAGATTTCGGGCATTTAAGAGGAAAACCAAGTATTTGAGTGACCTATGGACGAAAATGAAGCAAATCAGCATCAATAAGAGCAACCAAGTAAAGAAAGATCAAGAATTGAGCCAATAAAATTGAGAGGGTAGCGTTGAGATGCTACCATGGGCGTCTTAATGCTAAAACGTGTGCAAAATAAGCTTTTCGTGTAGCATCTCACGCTACGTGAAATTTCAATTAGAACATAGAATGAGATGACAGTGTCTCGATGCCGTCCCAACTTTTTCGTTTTTTAAAAGGAATAGAAATTGCAGCGTCAAGACGCTGCCCTGTATTTAAAAAAAAAAAAAAAAAAACCCTTCTTCTACGGATTTGGGGGAGACCAATTGGAGGGAGAAAAGTCAGACTTCAATTTCTACTCAGTATTTGAGACCTAGAAGACACTCTTGAGAGCTAAGGAAGAAATTCAAAGCTCAAGATTACTGCACATCATGTCGGAAACGAGGATTGACATGCGTTAGAGAGTTTTTATCTATTTCTTTTTTCTTTGTAGATTTCTTTTATGGATTTTCATATGAGTTTAGGTTTTTATTGTGAATTTTGAGTGACTAAACTCTAATCTTAGGGATTAATGAAATCATTTTAGTTTTAATGTTTAATTAATTGAAAGGCTTTTTATTTTGCAACAATCATTCATGTGTTTGTATGTTTAATGCTATTATTCTTTTGGCCAAAGATCAATTGTTTGCTTGATCTAAAATTTAGCTTGAATGAGTACAATTTATATTAGAACTCAAATGCATGATTATTTGTAAATTCTTGCACGACAGTGAAGAGTTCTTTTAGAAGTCGTTAATAGAAGATTCTTAATGCATTACTTGGTTATAAAAAAAAAAAATAGATAGACATGTTAATTTTATAAGTATTCAAGAGAATTAATTGAGCTCAAAAGAGTCAGTTATGAATAGAGAATTGAGCTAGAAAGAGTCAGTTATATCTTCTTGACTTATGATTTTATGCTCGATTAAATTGGCTTATAAACTAGGCATGAAACTAATAGATGAAGTCAACGCCCTAATATGTTTCCCTCTGATTGTCTCCACTTGTAAATATTTAGATTTAGTTTTTAGTTAATTCATTCTTCCTTTTTGATTTTTTAGATAAAATCAAATGTTAGTAACTACAGTAATTAATTAAACTAGAAACTCAATCTTGAGGACGATACTCTTTACTCAAATTCACTATATTAAAACTTGACATCGTACACTTGCGGTTTTGCATTTCTTAACTAAAAAGCCACATGCAACACTATGGACCATCAAAATGAAAATCCTTTGACGGGCAGATAATAGCTAGAATATTTTCAATATTAGTTTGACAAGAACTATACTTAATTAAGACCCTCCTTTAAATCTTCAATAGTGTAAATAGAGAAACCACATAATTGAATAGGTTGACAGTGTAAAAGAGGACACAATTTTAAAGTTATGCCGAATCCACCTATATGTAAGTGAGGAAAAGACCATGTTTAAAAGTAAAGTCTTTAAAGTACATGTCCACCTTTCTTTTGTATCCGATCTGTCAAGATATTTCTAACTTTATTTTCAATGATCGCTCTTATTCGCTTATTTATTCTTTCACTAAAAGTTTGAATTGAGTCTAGTGATAGGACATATAAAGTTTTATTTAATCACACTTAACTCTTGTTAGTTAGATAGTTTTTATGTGTTTTCATGTTTATTTTGTAAGGATTCGAGCAAAATACGTATTTGGAGACTCTATGTCGAATAACGATTCAAATGAGCCAAACTGAAAGTCATTCAGACACCTGAGCAAAAAGTTAGGGCAAAATTACTAAATCTGTCCAGGGAACAACGTTTCAATGCCGCTCAACGCTATGCTCAACGCCTGCAGCATCTCAACGCCATACTTGACGTTGCTCAACGCTAAGCTACTATTTTTTCTCAACGCTACTTGACGCTGCGGTTTGGCTTGCTCAACAGTAGTAGCATCTCGACGCAGCTCAACGCCACATAAAATAAGCGATTATTCTTTTCTTAATCGCGAGGGCAGCGTCTCAACGCCACCCTTGGCGTCTCAACGCTGCCTAAGTCTTATTTATAGCACTTTTTCACTTTGGGTCATGGACTTTTGCCTCATTTGCTTAGACTTTTAGAGAGAGCTTTTGAGAGCTTTTCTCCTTTTACTTTTACACTTTTATTGTAGCAAATCGAACCATGTTTAACGGGAGATATACTATCACGATGCTTGGCTAAACTCTATGTTTCCAATTCAGAGGTCGGTTGTAAACCAATAGCAATGTTGTGAGGCTTGAACTTGAATTTAGTTTTCTTATATTTGCAAGTATTTCTTTGATTCCTATATTTATTTTATGAGCTATGTATTTTTTATTGAATTGACGCCTCAATCGCTTTATATGCTTGATTGCTATTCATAATGCATGATCTGTAATGTCGTGTTGATTGAACCTTGTAGCATTAGGATTATTACATGTGTGTGTTTTATGGATTTCCATAATTGCATAGCTTGAATGTTTAATTCTAGGAATTAAAGAAGCATCTTGGTTAGGTTGAAGTTATTTTATCTAACCAGTTTGTCTTGATCTTTCCAAAGTACTTAATGCTTTTATCTAAATAATTTGGAACGGTTTCGTACCAAATTGTTTAGGTAATTAGAATTAGCTTTGACGTTTGTTAGAGTTGATGATTTTAGGAGATTTGTTGCTTTTTGGGGTTTCCTAATACGTTGACCGAGTGCTTGCATGATTAAGTTAAAACGTTTTATATGCCTATGATCGATTTTGTAATTGGATAAAACTGTACATGTGAATTGGATTTTGGTAAGATTTGATGTATCTTTATTTTTATTTGTTTATGTTTTATTTTATTTATAAAAACAAAAAATCTCCCTTTTTTAATTATTTTTTCCTTTGCAAATTTAATTTGAGAAATTGATATTCGGTTCTCTGAGATCGACCCGATCCACTCAATGCTACAAATAGCTTAGGATTGGTTTATAAATTGTAATTTGACGAGCCTTCGACAAGCTCGCATCATCTAGATAAATCACTACTATACTTTTTGAGAAGTTTAAAGCAACTCAAGAAATAGATAAAAATAGCTAGCTCACAACCTCACTATTTGCTCTACTCCTCTTGATTTTGCAAGTTCAAAATTCTATACCTCCATTTATTGTACTAAAAAAAAAATTGTAGCTCAATGTTAGTTTTTTTTTCTTATGAAATTTATACTTTTCAAAAGACTTAAAAAGAATTTCTTGGTAGAGAGTATAAAATCTAAAAATAATTATTGGATGAAAATAAATATATGTTTATATAATTTAAATCATACATAAAATAAATATTTTTTAATTAATAATAATGAGCGTTGATTTTGGTTGAATGCAATTCAAATTCTTTTTATGGTACAGAATGCAATTCACATTGTTCTTTAGTATTTGCTATGATGTTAGAATTTAATGTTTTAATATTAGATATATACCCAGTGGCAGATCATTTCGAGGCACAAATTCATATGATTACAAGTTTACTCTTTGAACTTTCAAGTTTATGTCTATATAGTTCTTGAACTTTAAAAATGTCTAATAAATCATTAAACTTTTAATTTTATGTCTAATAGGTCCTTAAACTTTAAAAAGTGTCTAATAGATTCATAAATTTTTAAATTTGTGTTTATTATGTCCATAAACTTTTAATTTTATGTCTAATATACTTTTTCCTTTTGAGTTCTGATAGGACTAACATAGTTATATATTTTCATACTTAAATCATGTTAGTTTAGAGGTTTTAATGTAATTAATTGATCATTTTGTAGGGATTTGAGCATAAGGCATGTTCCGAGAGATTCTACGTTGAATCACGATTCCAACGCATCAAACCGGAGGTCATTCGGACACCTGAGCGAAAAAGTTAGAGCAAAAATAGCAGTGCTGCGCGCTGGATAGCGTCTAGACGCTGTCCAGAGCGTCTAGACGCTATCGGCAGTTCCCTGAAGCCTCCCTCGACGCTGCGGAGAGCCCCTGTGACGCTGGGAGCGTCTAGACGCTGTCCAGAGCGTCTAGACGCTCCGTCGATTCCTATATATAGACTTTTTCATCCTCTAGGTCATTGGTCTCCAATTTTCAGCCGTCATGAGACCAATTTAGGCTTTCTCCTCTCTGTTTTTCAGTAGTTTAGGATAGATTAGGAGTTTTTTTTTTCATCAAACCTTGATGTCGAATTGAGCTTGTTTGAACTCGATGTTTTCTATGGAGATGCTCAGCTAGATTCTACGTTTCCAGTTCAAAGGTTGGTTGTAATCAATTGCAATATTGTGAGGCTTGAACCTTAACTTAGTTTTCTTTCAATTGCAAGTGTTCTTTAATTCCCGTGTTAATTTTATAAGTATGTATTTTGATTAAATTGACGCCTTAATCCCTTTACATGCTTTATTGCTAATCACGATCATGATCCATAATTGTCATGTTGAATGAACCGGTAGCATTAGGATTATCACATGTGTATGTTTTGTGGGTTTCCATATTACATGGCTTGCATGTTTAATTCTAGGAATTAAAGAAGCTTCTTAATTAGGTGAAAGTTGTTTTACCTGATTGGTTGTCTTGGTCGTTCCAAAGTTCGTAATGCCTTTATCTAAATAAATTGAAGCGGTTTCGTAAAGATTTGTTTAGGTAATTAGCGTTAACTTGACGTTCGTTAGAGTTAATGATTTTAGGGAATTTGCACTTTTTGGGGTTTCCTAATAAGTTGACCGAGTACTTGCATGGTTAAGATTAAATATTTTGAATGCCTATGATCAATGTTTGCAATTGAATATAACTGCACCTCTGAACTGGAACTTGGTAAGAGTTGATTTTTATCATTTTCAGCAATTGTTTTATTTTTGTCAATTTTTATTTCCATTTAGTTTGAAAATATTTTCCAAAACCCCCCATTTTTAATTGCTTTCTCATTTGCAAATTTAACTTAAGAAATTAATATTCGGTTCCCTGAGATCGACCCGGTCTACTCAATGCTACAAGTAGCTTAGGATCGGTTTATAAATTTTAATTTGACGAGCCCTCGACAAGCTCGCTTCAAGTTCATAATTTTGTGTCTAATAAGTCCTTAACCTATTCGACATTTTTTAAAATATACGTATATGTTAGATACGTAATTGAAAGTTTAGGTTTCAATTAGACACAAAATTAAAATTTTTGTCTAATAGAATAGTTAATTTTAAAAAAAATTTGAATAGATGAGAGATTTAATGATACAGAATTGAAAGTTTAGAAACTTATTGGACATTTTGAAATTTCAATGACTTTATAGATAGAAAATTGAAAATTTAGGCCCCATTTGATAACAATTTCATTTTTAGTTTTCTATTTTTGAAAATTGTGCTCGATTCCTCACAATTTCTTTATCATTGGTTTATCATCTCTTAAAGAAACAATTGAATTCTTAGCCAAATTCCAAAAACAAAAACAAGTTTTTGAAAACTATTTTTTTTTTTAGCATTCAGAACTTAGCTTTGATTTTGAAAACAAATTTAGAAAGTAGATAACAAAAAAAAAAAAAAAAAAAAAAAAAAAAACTCATGATGGAAGTGATATTTATAAGCTTAATTTTCAAAAACAAAATCATTATCAAGGGGTAGAGATCTATTATTAGCCTTTTAAAGTTCACAAACCTATTAAATAAAAATTTAAAAATTCAAAGATTAAACTTGTAATTTAAACTTTATAAGAATATAATTTTAGATGTATTGATATATAACATTTAGATTAAGTAATATTAATTATCAGTGTATAAAATTTCGCTCGACATGTCGGTGGGGGGGAAGTTCGTTTTCCCCCCCATTTCGTCGACATGTCGTTGACATTTTTTTTTTTTTTTTTTTGGCCTGATTTTCTATACCTTACCTTACTTACACACTTCTAACTTACACACTCCAACTTCACTTCAACTTACTTACACACTCTAACTTCTTACACACTTCAACTTCACTTCAACTTACTTACGCACTCCAATTTCACTTCAACTTACTTACACACTCTAACTTACTTACACACTCCAACTTCACTTCAACTTCACTTCAACTTACTTACACACTCCAACTTCACTTCAACTTACACAATCTTTTCCTTTTGTTTTTTGTTTTTGTACATTTTTATTTTTTTATTATTTTTTACCATCTATAAATACCCACTTCATTTCACTTTCTTCTTCACCACAACACAACAACTCAATCTCCAATTCTCAATTCTCTCAAATTCTCAATCTCCAATTCTCAATCTCCAATTCCAATTCTCTCAAATTCTCAATCTCCAATTCTCAATCTCCAATTCCAATTCTCTCAAATTTCCTTCTTAAATTAGGAGTTTTAGCTTCTAATTTACTTTTTAATCTATCTACATTACTTTTAAGTTATCAAGTTTTCAACTTTCAAGGTAATTATCTCTTTATATTATTATTTAACTTTTGTTTTATTAATAATATAGATGATTTTTTAGTTCATTTAAATTATCTTTGTTAGTTAATTGTTGTTTATTATTATTATTTGTTATATAATTGTTATTATTTTTTGTTTAATCAATGTTCATTATTTAATTGTTATTATTATCTTCATTGCGTAATCTATCCTTTTTCTTTTTGTTATAATTGTTGTTATTATGGATTGATATTGAAATGATGAGCATTAGCAGCAATAACACACAACAAGGCTATGGTCAAGGTAATTATTCTTACTCAAATTATGATGATTCTTCAAGTCCTAGTTATAGCAATGTCCAGCCTAACTTTCCACCACATAGTTATCATCCATCTGAAAATCAAGGACCATCGAATGATGAGATGTATCCACGAATGGGGTCTATATGTTGGCCGTATGAGTCATATCGTTTTCATGTAAGCAACTATGTTCAACATTTTCAATATAGGATGACTTGGGAGCAATATTGTAATTTCTATCAGAATTATCAAGATTCTGGATTAGATGCTCCAAGGTCATCTTTTTGGTATTAGACATGTAAATTTTATATTAAAATAAATAAATCAATTATGGTATAAATATAATTAAGCCATAATTAAAGTTTCATGAAATACTTCAAATAATTTTAATCAATTTCTATATTTTTTTTTTCTCAAATTCCTGCTGGCAAGCTTGGCATCGACATTTCAATCGATATTTATATCTAAATATTATCTTAGTTTTTAGATGTGATGCTTAAAGATGGTCAATTATAGTCTAATTAAGCCACAATCAAAGTTTCATTGGCTAATTCAAACAATTTCCATCAATTTCCACAATTTCCGTAAATTTTCCCGAAATTTCCATCGACATTTCCATTTCCATCGACATTTCCATGAAATTTAGACCTCGACATTTCCATCGACATCGACATTTCGAACCTTGTTAATTATAAAATTATAATAGAACATTATAAAATTATCTACATAAATATAAGTAAAAGAACAAAATCTGAAATATTTATCAAAGATTTTTAAATATAATTAAATTTTCTAAACTAATTTAGTAACAATTCAAAAATATTTCTATATTTGTGTGTATCTATATATATATTTGAATAATGCAAAATTAGAAAAGAATTAAATATTACTTGTTTCCAAGGTTCGAAATGTCGATGTCGATGGAAATGTTGAGGTCTAAATTTCATGGAAATGTCGATGGAAATGGAAATGTCGATGGAAATTTCGGGAAAATTTACGGAAATTGTGGAAATTGTTTGAATTAGCCAATGAAACTTTGATTGTGGCTTAATTAGACTATAATTGACCATCTTTAAGCATCACATCTAAAAACTAAGATAATATTTAGATATAAATATCGATTGAAATGTCGATGCCAGGCTTGCCAGCAGGAATTTGAGAAAAAAAAATATAGAAATTGATTAAAATTATTTGAAGTATTTCATGAAACTTTAATTATGGCTTAATTATATTTATACCATAATTGATTTATTTATTTTAATATAAAATTTACATGTCTAATACAAAAAAGATGACCTTGGAGCATCTAATCCAAAATCTTGATAATTCTGATAGAAATTACAATATTGCTCCCAAGTCATCCTATATTGAAAATGTTGAACATAGTTGCTTACATGAAAACGATATGACTCATACGGCCAACATATAGACCCCATTCGTGGATACATCTCATCATTCGATGGTCCTTGATTTTCAGATGGATGATAACTTTGTGGTGGAAAGTTAGGCTGGACATTGCTATAACTAGGACTTGAAGAATCATCATAATTTGAGTAAGAATAATTACCTTGACCATAGCCTTGTTGTGTGTTATTGCTGCTAATGCTCATCATTTCAATATCAATCCATAATAACAACAATTATAACAAAAAGAAAAAGGATAGATTACGCAATGAAGATAATAATAACAATTAAATAATGAACATTGATTAAACAAAAAATAATAACAATTATATAACAAATAATAATAATAAACAACAATTAACTAACAAAGATAATTTAAATGAACTAAAAAATCATCTATATTATTAATAAAACAAAAGTTAAATAATAATATAAAGAGATAATTACCTTGAAAGTTGAAAACTTGATAACTTAAAAGTAATGTAGATAGATTAAAAAGTAAATTAGAAGCTAAAACTCCTAATTTAAGAAGGAAATTTGAGAGAATTAGATGGAAATTGAGAGAATTGGAATTGGAGATTGAGAATTGGAGATTGAGAATTTGAGAGAATTGAGAATTGGAGATTGAGTTGTTGTGTTGTGGTGAAGAAGAAAGTGAAATGAAATGGGTATTTATAGATGGTAAAAAATAATAAAAAAATAAAAATGTACAAAAACAAAAAACAAAAGGAAAAGATTGTGTAAGTTGAAGTGAAGTTAGAGTGTGTAAGTAAGTCGAAGTGAAGTTGGAGTGTGTAAGTAAGTTAGAGTGTGTAAGTAAGTTGAAGTGAAATTGGAGTGTGTAAGTAAGTTGAAGTGAAGTTGAAGTGAAGTTGGAGTGTGTAAGAAGTTGTGTAAGTAAGTTGAAGTGAAGTTGGAGTGTGTAAGAAGAGTGTGTAAGTAAGTTGAAGTGAAGTTGGAGTGTGTAAGTAAGTTAGAAGTGTGTAAGTAAGGTAAGGTATAGAAAATCAGACAAAAAAAAAACAAAAAAAAAACAAAAAAAACAAAAAGAAATGTCAATGACATGTCGTCGACATCTCGACATTTCGAGATGTCGACGAAATGGGGGGGAAAACAAACTCCCCCCCCCCCCCCCACCGACATGTCGAGCGTCTCGACATGTCGAAATGTCGCTTGACATGTCGAGCGAAATTTTATACACTGCTTGCTTCCAAGATTTTGTTTATGGAAAAATTTAAAATTGACGTAATAATGATGGGGATTGAAAGGCACCTGCGTTCCCCTCTACCTCGTGGGGTAATTGCTGGATAAATGACCTCATCAGTCCTCTCCAAAAAAAAAATAAAGAAGTTTTTATAGCACCTTGACTTATTTTATTTTATATTTTAAACCTTACTCTTTTTATAGCACCTTGACTTATTTTATTTTATATTTTAAATGTAGTTTTACTTTTTTTACCCTTATTCATTAATTGTGGCAAAATCTATCAAATTAATGGTCTATAAATACTATACCAACCATTTAACTACCAAAATATTTCATTAACATGATTTTATCTATGACAGGATAACTACTAAAACTGAGAATATGAACCCAAAAATTAAAAATTCTAAAACCCCAAATTTTATAGCTACCAAAACATTTTATTAACACGTTTTTCACTATTTTTTACAAAAGAAAAAAGATACTTTATGTTTCTGTACTCTAAAAAATTTAATACAAATGTAGAGGCATATGTTTCTGTGCTCTAAAATTACTTTGTTTTTATGTAAAATTTTTGAACATATTTATGCATCTTTAAAACTAAAATTAAAAAATACACTGGAAAAAAAAATCCATTCTTTCTAAAATTTAAAAGAAAGAAAAAACTTTATAAGAGTACATAAACATATGCCTACAGATTTATAAAAAAAGAAAAAAAGAAAAAATAATTAAAAAAAAAACTTACTAAACTTTTTGTCCGAAATTCTTAAAAAAAAAAAAACTTAGGGCATGTTTGGTAGGCAATTCGGATTCTGTTTTATGTTCTCAGATTCACTAAATTCAGTGAATATGCGTTTGGCAAACATGTTTTCGGAAACTGTTTCCGGATTCTGTGATCCAAATAGTGAAAATTCTGAAAACAACATTTTATGTTTTCGTTGTATCCAGATTTTGAATTTGAAAATTTAAAATGTAGAATTACATTAGAAAAGGCCAAAACTTTAATAAATATAATATTTCATGTTATAAACTCAATTTATTTTTGTTAAATTAAAATATGTATAATATAATATATTATAAATTATATGATATTGTAAAATAATAATTATACAAAATTTATAACAAAAATCATGACATAAATTAATTAATAATGGATTATATTCAATTTAATATTTAGTTTTGCAACTACAACTATTTAATGGTCTATAAATATATTATAGAACACATTTTGAACAATTGTTCATATTGGAATCCAATTTCTAAATCTGCTACCAAATACATATCTGAAAACATGAAATACAACTCTGTTTTTATTGAATCCCTTGTTTTCAAAATTCTATTTTTAGATTGCCTACCAAACAGGCCTTTAACTTTTCAAGATGATGTTTCCAGTCGAAAATGAAGAATCCCGGCTAGAAAAGTCATTTTGAAATGTTTTTTTTTTTTTTTAATTGTATTTGTCTTGAAACATATATATAGAAACATATGTCGTGAAAATCATTTCCCGCCGGGAACTTTCATTTTGAATTTTTTTATATATTTTTTATTTGTTTTTATCTTTGTCTTGAAACATAAGCACAGAAACATATGTCGTGAAAATTTTATTTGTACGAAAGTTCTTTATTTATATATGTCTGTCAATATTTCTATAGAACCTTAACTTTTTATTTGTACAAAGTACTTTATTTGTTTGGATAGTTAAATGATTAGTAAAATATTTATAGACCATTAATTTGATAGTATTTGCCACAATTAATGAATAAGGGCAAAAGGTAAAACTACATTTAAAATATAATAAAATCAAATAAATCAAATGTGCTATAGAAATTAATTTTTTGAAGAGAGGGTCATTTATGTGAAGCCCAAAATATTTTGGGCTATGTAATTACCCCTGCCTATGCCCAACCCAACATTTTCTTTGTCTTTTTTTTTTTGTAATTGCAAAATTAAAAATCGATGATAAAATAAACAAAAGCACAAATGAAGACTCATCATTGCAAAAAATGAGAAACCAAATATCAACGGAGTGAAGTTTCATAACCGAAAGTAAAAGAAAAAGATCAAAATTCTAGAATTAAGTAAAGGAGAGTTTAAACAAAACTTAGAAAAACTTAACTAGAATAAAGACTTGAATAAACTTAACTTGAGAAGGAAGGTGAACTCGAAACAAGCTGGAAATTTTATTAAGTAATAAGAACTCAACACCGAACTACAATGAAACTTTAACAATTGCTTTGAATCTCAAAATACTATTGAAATAAGCAAAATACAGAAGCTAAAAACTCCTAAAATTGGAACAAAATAAACTATAACAAAGAAGAAAATAAATTCTAAAAAACGGAAGAACATTGCCTCTTTTTCACTTCTTACTCAATTGACTCAACTCCACTTTTTTTCAAAGGGAATTGAATCTTCGCTTCCTCAAACTTCCGTTGAGGAATGATTGAGTTTCGAAGTTCAAAGGGGCATTTCCACAGGGCGGGGTGGGGCCGAGGATGACTTCCCCATCCCTGTCCCGCCCCCCATTTCATTCTCTATCCCCGCGAAATTTCCCATTTAATTTTGCGGGGATCGGAGCATAGATTATCCGCTAGGAATTCGCGGGGATTGGGTTCCCCGCGGGGAATTATTCACCGTTTATATTTATTTATTTATTTTTTTAAATTTTGATTAAATAAAATATTTTTTTTGAAAATTTATATTTAAATTATTAATTCCTAATGGTAAATTTCTATTTAAAGAGTTTTTTTTTTATAATTTTCTTTAGAAAAATAAAATAATACATCATAAAAGATTAATTTTAGTATTTATTATATATATAAATATACATAATAAAAATAAATAAATTAATCGGGGCGGGGGCAGGGAAGGGGTCGGGGACAGGATTCCCCTCCCCCGTCCCCGTCTAGCTAACAGGAAAAAAATTTCCCCCACTCCCTCCCCCATTCCCTGTCTAAAGGGGGATTCCCCATCCCGTTAGGGGCGGGTCCCTGCGGGGCCCCATCCCCGCGGGGAAAATGAATATCTCTATGGAAAACTGAAGAAAAAACGTAGCATAAAGAAATAAAAACATCAGTGAAATGAGGATGAAAACAACCAGAAATTTCATTCCCTTCTTGCGGCTTATTCTCTCATATTTATAAAGTATTTGGGCTAGAGTTTCCTTCTTGAATGATGAACAATTATGGACAATTTGTCTTTGCTGAATTCGTGGAGAAGAATCATAAAAAATCTCCAAAAATCACGTCGGTCTCGTAATTTATGCATTTTCCAAATATGTGCAGAAATGCAATTGCAATTCTGGTTGCAATTCTGTTGCATTCCTCAAGTTCTTGCACAAAAACATCAAGTGTTGTTTTCATTTTCTTTTGTTTTTTTTTCTCCACTTACTTAATTTAAAAGGCTTCCAATAATGATTCAAGTCAAACCAACTTTTAGCTAGCATTTTTTTTATCTAATAATACACATAAAATAACAAGAATAATTAAGTATAAAAGCCAAATAATTCTAATAAATGAAAATTATCAGTCTCATAGTGGTGTTGCATCTTCCCAAGAGACGCATGCCTAAGAAATTCTCGCGTTAGAAATTAATGGAGAAAGACAACAAGAATTAACGGAGGGAGACGAGTTTGAAAATTAATCTTTTATTTAAATAAATAATGTTCACAAATTGTGTATAAAATCTATGTTTGGCTTAATGGTCGTACAATCTTCTTGCTTTCCAAACTGTTAGAATTCGAGTATTCCTTAATATATCAAGTCATTTTATAATTTTTATTTAATATTATAATAATTAAAGTATAATAGTGAGTGTTTTTAAATGAAGAGAAAACTTGAAATTATAGTTTTTATAAAGAATAAAAAATTAAAATGATTGTTATTTTAATATGTAAATTATAATGTAATCATTATAATATTTAATAAAAATCATAAATGACATATGAAGTGATATATCATAAAATGATTTGATATATGATATATCAATTATTATTTTAGTATTTAAATTAAAATTTAACTATTATAATATTAAATAAAAATCATAAAATTACTTAGATATATTAATTAGAGCTTTCTATTTGTAATTGTGATTTGCTTATGAATGAAGAGAAAACATGTTATAGTTTTTATAAAGAATAAAAAATTAAAATGATGGTTATTTTAGTATTTAAATTATAATTTCATTATTATAATCTTAAGTAAAAATCATAAAATGACTTGATATATAATTATAGTTTTTTTGGGACAAAAATCAATTTATGCCCCTAAACTTTGAAGGTTATATCAATTAAAACATCAAACTAATAATTGTATAAATTTAAACCCTAAACTTTCATAAGTGAATCAATTTAAACTCTCAATTAGTGATTTATAGCTATTTTCACTTGATTTCATTTAAAATCATAAAATGACTTTGTTATGGGTGATATTTGGTCTTAACTAAATTATCCTAAAACTAGATAAAAATCAAGATGATAAGAGCCCAAAGGAGAAACAAGCCCAAGAGAATCCTGCTAGCCCATATTGTTAAAATGATTATTGTTTTAATATTTAAATTATAATGTAATCATTAAAATATTTAATAAAAATCATAAATGACATATGAAGAAGTGATATATCATGAAATGATTTGATATATCAATTATTATTTTAGTATTTAAATTAAAGTTTAACTATAATAATATTAAATAAAAATCATAAAATTACTTAGATAAATTATAGCTTTTTATTTATAATTGTGATTTGCTTATAAATGAAGAGAAAACATGTTATAGTTTTTATAAAGAATAAAAAATTAAAATGATTGTTATTTTAGTATTTAAATTATAATTTTATTATTATAATCTTAAGTAAAAATCATAAAATGACTTGATATATAATTATAGTTTCTTTTTTAGGCAAAAACCAATTTATGCCCTAAACTTTGGAGGTTGTATCAATTAAAACATCAAACTAATAATTTTATAAATTTAAACCCTAAACTTTCATAAGTGAATCAATTTAAACTCTCAATTAGTGATTTATAACTATTTTCACTTGATTTCATTTAAAACCATAAAATGACTTTGTTATGGGTGATATTTGGACTTAACCAAATTATCCTAAAACTAGATAAAAATCAAGATGATAAGAGCCCAAAGGAGAAACAAGCCCAAGCAAATCCTGGGCTCATATTGTTAAAATGATTATTATTTTACTATTTAAATTATAATGTAATCATTATAATATTTAATAAAAATCATAAATGACATATGGAGTGATATATCATAAATGATTTGATATATCAATTATTATTTTAGTATTTAAATTAAAATTTAACTATTATAATATAGATAAAAATCATAAAATTACTTAGATAAATTATAGCTTTTTATTTATAATTGTGATTTGCTTATAAAAGAGTAGAAAACCTATTATAGTTTTTATAAAGAATAAAAAATTAAAATGATTGTTATTTTAGTATTTAAATTATAATTTCACTATTATAATCTTAAGTAAAAATCATAAAATGACTTGATATATAATTATAGTTTTTTTTTTTGGGCAAAAATCAATTTATGCCATAAACTTTGGAGGTTGTATCAATTAAAACATCAAACTAATAATTGTATAAATTTAAACCCTAAACTTTCATAAGTGAATCAATTTAAACTCTCAATTAGTGATTTATAGCTATTTTCACTTGATTTCATTTAAAATCATAAAATGACTTTGTTATGGGTGATATTTTGACCTAACCAAATTATCCTAAAACTAGATAAAAATCAAGATGATAAGAGCCCAAAGGAGAAACAAGCCTAAGAGAATCTTGCAGGCCCAAATTAATTTTTTCAAATCTAATTCCTAGATAGAAAGGAAAAATCATTTGAATCCTTATCAAAAAAGGAATACGAAAACCTAGGTCAAATATCCTATAAATACGTCATTATGACTTAAAGAAAATGAGTTCAACCTCAACTCTCATTCTCTAAATTCTAGCTTGCTACCCTTTTTCCTCTCTGACTTAAGCATCGGAGCTAGTGTGATATGCACCACACCAGTGCCTAACTTTTTTCTGTTTTGCAGGTCACCTCTTTCTCTACAATTAAAAATTTACAATTGTTGTCATATGGAGTTCAAGTGAGATTTCTCTAGGGCAGATTTTGGCAATAACAATTGGCGCCGTCTGTGGGGATCGAGAGTGCTCTACTAATGCAAAGATCAGAAAATCAAAGATCCAATTGAAGAGTAAAAAGTCTTGAACAAAGAGTGAAGACATAGGGCTTAGTTAAAAAAAAAACTAAAAAAAGATAAGAAGAAAACCTAAGTTCTCTCTCTTTGACGAGTTGTGCAACCGCCACTCCCTATTTTTTCTCCGAAAACTTTTCCTTTAGCAACTATCGACAACAAAGGTGGTTTCAAGTGACGCAAGATCTGCTGTCGACAACGACTACATCGACACTAGTAGCGGCATCGATGACAGTGCAAACCACAACCCATGAAGTTCATCCTTCTTCGAGCAGCAAGCGAACCTGTGTGTTCTCCGTTGATATCAGCTTGTGACTTCGGTGAACAATACTTCATGGGTGACCATGATGGCAACATGTGCGATAGCTTCAGTGGATCTGAGTGACTCCCCTACACGAATTCTACCAGCGTTTCGACAAACCCCAGTCGCGCAAAATGTTCAGATTTGCTACCATATAAGTAGATCCATGCGTGGAGGGTAGTTGCAGATGGTCGCGCTAATACAGTTGGAGCCAATTTTGAAGCCTCAACTTATCTACGAAATTGCAGAATCAAAGATAAGTTTATTTCAAACTTGAAATTTTCTAATACTACATTCAAGGGATAGATATTAAATGATACAATCATCAAGCAATAGTTTATCTCTTGTCTTCTTTATTAAATGACATCTCCTTATGTTCCATGTTCTATAATTCATTAATTTTAGTTAGCATTAAAATTTCAGTTGTCATGCTTTACAATTTTTACCCTTTGAGACTGTTGAAAATAAAGTTTTATGTGCCTTAGTGATATAATTGAACATCATGACTAACTAGGAATGCCATAAAATATTTAAAGAAAAAATTGCTATGTGAAATTTTGGAGGTCATGCAATTGCTTATTTATATAATAAGGCATTTAAATGCATACCTATGTTACAAAATTTCGATATATTTTAATTCTTCATATGTGAAATTGTGAATATATTTCATTCAGTTAAATCAACATAGTATATGCATCAAATCACTCAAAAATATTTTCATTGAACTTTTGATATCACGTGAGAAATATCATGTTCATGAAAAATTATACTTTAAATGCAGAATAGTTGATAAAGCTAGTTTATTAGCATAATGAACTATAGATTTTATCACAAAGGAGGAATACAAGCTTGAAGGCTAATTAGAGCTCAATGAGCCTAAATAGTTCATCCAAACAAAAGTCTAAAATTTGGGGCTGCCATGAATGGGCCAAACTCAGCATGCATAACAAAGAAAAGGGATATGCTTCCTTATTAAACAAAACTAAAGAAAAAAAAACTACCTCCCAAGAAATCGATTTTCATCTTTCTAAGAGGAGAGTAATAAACTAAAACAACCTCCAAAGAAATTGATCTTCATCTTTCTTAAAGAAGGGCCATAAACTGACATTTTCTCCAAGAAATCGATTACATCTTTCCAGAGGAGAATCTTACACCTATGGAAGACCGAGTCATCCCCACAAGGTTTGATCAGCAAATCATAAGAATAATCCCAAGCATGACTTTGGAGCCCTGATATTTTCTCCCGAAAATCGATGTTCATCTTTCCAGAGGAGAATTTTAGACCTACGGAAGGTCGAGTCATCCCCAAGAGATTTGATAGAAAAATCATAAGGATAATGTGAAGCACGACTTTGGAGCTCTGACATTTCTCCAGGAAATCGATGTTCATCTTTCCAAAGGAGAATCTTAGACTTATGGAAGACCGAGTCATCCCCCACGAGGTTTGATCAGAAAATCCTAAAGATAATCCGAAGAATAACTTTGGAGCACTTGGACCTAAAAACAAGCATAGTCAAAATTAAAGGGTTATACTCTCAAATTAGGCTCCATACTTTAGGCCCATAATAACATGCCACACCATAAATCTCAACTAGGGAATGGGGGCAAATGTTATGGGTGATATTTAGACTTAATCAAATTATCCTAAAACTAGATAAAAATTAAGATGATAAGAGCCTAAAGGAGAAATAGGCCCAAGGGAATCTTGCAGGCCCAGATTAATCTTTTCAAATCTAATTCCTAAATAGAAAAGGAAAATCATTTGGATCCTTATTAGAATAGGAATATGAAAACCTAGGTCAAAGATCCTATAAATATGTCGTTATGACTCAAAGAAAGGAAGTTCAACTTTAACCCTCATTCTCTAAATTCTAGCTTGATGCACTTTTTGTTGGGATTTATGTCCTAAAGCCTCATAATTAATAATTTATTTAATAATTAATAATAATTTTGATTATTTTATTTACAATATAATATTGTACATTATATGTAAAATCCAAGGTTATTAGTGTAATCTTGAATAGTATGTGGTTGACATACGGGAGGATCATGTTCAAGAAATAACCTAAAGAGTCATAGTATATGGATAAAGTTGGGTGTCTTATCCTGTCAACGCTATTGATACGACCACTTTGTAATAGTTACAAATGATTTAATCCAAATCGTTTATGTGGAGACATGTGAGTGAGGATATCTTATACAATGAGTTTGTATAAGACTAGACCACGAAATATTTAATCTCTCTTTATAAATTCGTTAATTAAGAAGATTAATATTTCATCAAAATGATCATATGCAACTAGATCTTAATCCTGAGTGAATTATGAACTTCTGCCTATAAGGGATTGTTCTTTGATTTGCATGGGTGAGAGTGGCTTTTATAGCCGATTCAATATGCCTACCATTTTGGGAAATTGACCAAATAGGGAGCTGAGAACATAATCTTACAAAATGAAATTCACTCATTCTCATATAGGGTAAGTAGATGAGTAGTTCCTTAAGTGTTGATTTCGGGATTTGAACAATGGGGCCCCACCCTCTTACTGGTCCGAGAGGGACTTAGTTTATGGTTGGATCATAAACAAATTGTTCATTAGAGGATCAATGGTAATTAAAGTGTAAGATGTAATTATAGGGGTAAAACAGACTTATGAACCAACTATAATTACGAACAGCTCGTGAAAGATCGACTTGCATGTACTGATTATATCCATGGACACAACTTGTCTTACAGTGCGTAAGAATGCAACTCTAGGTCTATAGTGGAGTGACCCTAGAATTAATGAATGAAAATTAATTAATTAAAGAGTTTAATTAATTAATTTTTTATCATTAGAGCTTATAATCTGTAGGTCCATAAGGTCCCTTGCTAGCTCATAGTAACACTAAAAGATCAATTTAGTTGAAAGAAAAATTTGAAATGTTTAAATTAATATTTAATTTGAAGTGTTCAAATTAATATTTAATATATTATATATATTAAATATAAAAAAGAAAAATATATTTATTGTATTTGATACATTACATATTAAAATTTGAAATGTTCAAATTAATACTTAATATATTAGATATATTAAATATAAAAGATGAAAATATATTTATTGTATTTGATACATTGAATATTAAAATAATTAATGTATATTAGATACATTAAATAAAAGATATTTATAAAATTTGAATAAGATTCAAATAAATAAATATCGTAGGAGATTTGAATGAGATTCAAATCAATATAAGATATATTTTAATATATTACATATTAAAATATAGTATTTTAATTATGGCAAAGATTTGCCTTTGTTTCTATAAATAAGACCCTTGGGTTGAATCATTAGTGATAACACACATCTTCTCAATAGAGAATTAAAGAATTTTCTCTAGATCTCTTCCTCTTCAATCCCTTGTGGATTTTCTTTCAAGAGGCTCCCACAAGCCTTGGTCTTGTGGTCGAGTCATTGCCAGGAAGATTTTGTGAAGGAGATAAAGACCCTCCAGAAATATCTCCATATTTACTCCAAGTAAGTTTGCTCAATCTTACTTTTTTTTTTTAGTTTAATTTTAAATGACATCAAAGACGATCCAATGCTTCCACTGTGGAGTGAAACATTCATTCCTTCACTTTTTCCTCTCCGACTTATGCATCGAAGCTAGTGTCGTAAGCGCCACACCGGTGCCTAACGTTTTTCTCTTTTGGAGGTCACTTCTTTTTCTCCAATTACAAATTTACAGTTGTTGTCATGCAGAGCTCAAGTGAGATTTCTCTTGACCAGATTTTGGCAACAACAGACTTGATATATTAATTATAGTCTTTGTTTGTAATAGTAAATCAAAAGTGTTTCGAATTAGTGTGACATTTCTTGTGACAGTAAAAATATTCTTGTGACAGTAAAAACATTCTATCTCTTTATTCCTATAATCCCACTTCTTTCTACTGCTACTCGGTGTACTTTCTTCATTAATCTTCTCCTTACCCTTAGCCATAACCAGAGCTGATCCTATAGTAGACTATTTACTACTATCATTTCTACGAATTTCCTCAACTAAGGCTAAATCACACACACTTGAAAATTTTAGAGTATTTTCTCCTACCGAATTAGACATTGTCGTCTTCATCGTTTCCCAACTATCAGGTAAAAAGGTTAATAACAGAATAACATTCACTTCATCAGTAAATTCTATTTTTACTGATTTCAACTGATTTATCAAAGTGGTTATCTCATTTATATAGGATTTCACAGAAGCATCATCAGTCATATGCATATTGAAAAACTTCCTAAGCAGATAGATCTTATTATTTGTGCAGAGTTTTTCATACCTATTTGTGAGCGCTTCCATCAATTTAATTGCAGTTGTCTTACCGGCTACCTGACTAGCCACGTCCATTGACTAACACATTCTGATCGCAGCAACTGCTTCTTCATGCAAAGTCTCCCAATCTTCGTCATTCATACCTTCCGGTCTCTTTTTCAAAGCCTTACCCAATTTTTTAATAGTCAAATAATCTTTCCATCATCTTCCAATAACCAAAATTTTTTCCATCAAATTTCATGACTCCATCGAAACTTGTTGGCTCCACATATCCCATGACTCCTGAACCAAAAGCTCTGATACCAATTGTTGGGAGAAAAATAATAATATAATAATAAAAAAGTACTATAATATTAAATTCTCTCCTTCCATAGGATAAGTCAACCAAACAAGAGTCACAAATAGCAAATATAAAAGATAGAGAAAAGAGAACGAGATCGAAGTTTATACTGGTTCGCCCCAAACTTAGGACTACGTCCAGTTCTGCAACTGTAGATTCTACTATAATGGGAGATTACAAGAAGCTTTCAAAATCGCTCCACAAATTAACCTTCAATAACCTAACAATGACTATTGACTTTCAAGTATCACAATCCAATAACTTGGGATCAATAACAAAGGGAAACCCTCAAACCCATAAGAGAAAACTCATCTTTTTCTCTCACAAAATGCTCACTGCAACACCATTCGAAAATCAACTGCACAAGAATATCCAGCCGCACAAAACCAATCGAAAAAGGGCTGAACTAATTCCTCAATACAGCCGCACGAAAGTTCACACCAACCTTTTACTAAAGTCAAAATTGCACATATATATGTGTGTGTGTATATGCCGCTGCAATGTGAGACCTAATTAAAATTCAATTAAGCCTTTGAGACCATAATGGGCCTTAAGGCAAGTGGGCTTCAGCATAAAGAAAATTCCAGCGCATGTCTTTGGTTTGGGGTTGCGTCCGTCAAATGTCATACGTTATTTTGGCTTCACAATTCTTTACAGAGTAGTGAGTGTTAGGAGTGCTAACAAAGTCTCAAATTGGCTAGGGAAGGAAGAGATCTATGGTATATAAGTTAGGACAATTATGTCTATTGTTATGAGACTTTTTTGGGAGAACCAAAAGCAAAGTCATGAGGGCTTATGCCCAAAGTGGATAATATCATACAATTGTGGAGATATGTGGAGGGGCATTGTCCGTTTCAATTGGTATCAAAACAATCTTTGAGTTTTATTTAGAATTAAAGTTTTGTGATGATGGGTATTTTAATTTGTCATATATGTGATATATTGTGGTTTGCAAATTGATTGTTTAGGCTATTTGACATTAGATTTATTGCTTTGATTAGATGATTGTAAAACCCATAAGGGTTTTTTCTTTTTCTTTTTCTTTTTTTTTTTTTTTGTATTTATACTTCAATTGCTGCCAAAATCGACTTCAAAATACATGCTGGAGTTGTATGAATGTGGGGCCATCGTTCTAAATGCACACAATGGATTGAATCGTAATTGCCAACGAAAAGAAGAGAAAAAATCGAATGGAGTTTTATATTATTATTAAACGTTCCAGCATCATAAAACATGTGTTTGGTTCTTTGGTAAAGGAGTTTTCTTGTTATACTCTAGGTCTTGGGTAATGCAGTTTATTTATATTTGCGGCAATTGGTGCTATAGTTGGAAAACAAGATTTAGGTTTCTAAACCTTAAATTTGGATTGCGAAACAATGAAGATATTGAAGACCAAGATTTGTCTTGGATTTAAATTATTGTAATTTAAATTGTTTTCAATTTCTTAGGATATGCAAAGTATGTCTGTCAATTTTGCTAGTTTTAATTTAATTATGCATGAGGTGTATGTTTTAAATTATTTGTTTGTTGCATAAAGTATGTCATTTACATTAAAATCCCACCATAGATTAAGCATTATCATGCATCTTAATTAATTTTGAATATAATTGTTATAGTTAAAAATTTGATTAAGTTGTTTCCTAATAGAATTAAGATTAATTTTTTAATATAATTGTTATATTGAAAAATTTGAGTAAGATGTTTCCTAATAGAATTGAGATATTTTCCTAATAAGTTTATATTTTTCATATCTTTGGATATAATTGTTATATTTGAAAATTTAAATTAGAATATTTTCTTTCATAAATGAAATCTATGTTTTTCCTAATAGGATTATGATATTTTCTAATGAGATTAAAATTTCCTTAAAATAAAAATATTTAAAATTCATGATTTAAATAGTTTAAAATTTGAATTTAATATATCTTTATTTGTTTATAATAAGATTAGAATTTATGATAATTTTTTAATTTAGTTTTAAAGTGTTTAAGATGGTAGAATTTCAAGATTATCCATAGTTTAAAATTTGAATTTAATTCATCTTTATTTATTTCCTAATAAGATTAGATTCTTTTAAAATAAGATTAAATCTTTTAATTTCAAAATAAGATGAGATCTTTTAATTTCCTAACAAGATTAGGTCTTCCATAAATAAAGATAATTTAATTCAAAGATAAAATAGTTTAAGTTTTGAATTTAATTTATCTCTTATTTTATTTTCTAATAGGATTAGAATAAAATATCCATGATGATCTTTTAATTTGTTTTAAAGGGTTTAAAATGATAGACTTTTAAGATTATCCAATAAGTGAATTAGTTTTTTAATAGGATTAAAAACATTGCTTAAATTCACTTAGGTTCATTAATCTAGTATTTAATAGTTAATTAAAGATTAATGAATTTGAAATAAAAATAGATTATAAGGAAACTCTGTATATGGAAGGTTCTGTCTAGACTGGGGTAATTTAAGCTGACCGAAAGGGAATACCTCTAACTAAAAACTGACCTGAGAGTTGAATTAGTGAAATTTTATTTAATTTCACTAAGCATGCTCATAATGTGATTAATTTTTTTTTAAATAGTTTAAAAACTTGGTAATTCACATTAAAATGAACCTAACCAACATAAGGGTTATGAAGAGGAGATTGAGGAATTTAGATAAATGAGATTAGCCTAATTTGTCTAAGAGAAAATCCTATTTCAAAATAGTAAGTGAGAGAAGGGAATGTGTCAACATATCCTACGATCTCTATCATCGGTTCACATCGTGAGATTCATGCGGGGTCTTGTGGCGGCTTTTGGACCATCCCCCTTACCATAGGTGTTTGCATGGGTCAATATCAGGGTGAACTCCTGAGAATGATAGGATTGTAGTTTTGTTTCCAATACTTGACCTACCTTACGATGACATTTGTTAGGATAAAACTGCTGGATCTAAAATGATGGGTCACACTTACAAAAGGCTTATTAAGGTTGTTAATAATGTCTTTGACCAAACTAATGGTAACTAAATATTATAGGAATAAGAGTTATTCTGGTATAATACTTAGTTGAGATTGTCTCAATTTAGTGAATGAACACTTAACCAACCCTAAGGCGACACTTGTTCTAACTCACTAAAGTACCATAGCATTAGAAATGGTTTATAGGGTTCATTTTTCAAATTGTTTGATTTTTATGCTAAAATTGAATGGATAATTGTTTTCATGATGTTAAATTATATATTTTATATATTTTAATATTATGTCAGTTTCTCTCATAATTTTTAATTTTATTACTGATAAGTCAAAATTGAAAAATTTTATTATTTGAAAAAGTAACGTTAACACTAAAATGGCAGTGTAAAATTTTGAATTTGTCTTTATTGAGAAATGTTCTAAAAAACCTGTTGCTAATGCTATTCGAATTGTTCGTGAAGCACATGATTAATGAATCAAAAGTAAACGAGATAGCTTGTACGTATCTCCTAGTTGACATGTTAGATATCAAACTTAGAAGATAAAAAAAATGACAACAACATATGAGATGTTGAAGTCAATAGAAGCTAAATTTAGATAATTGTCTAAATGATCTCGAATTAAGTATTACAAAAATCCAAGAAAAGAAATCAAATAACTTAAGCTATATAAAAGAAAATAGTTCTTAAATTAGTCAACACAGACATAGTGAGAGGAATTTTTGAAATACATCTATAGGAAGAAAAATATAAATGAAAGTAAATTTGATTTACAAGATTTTTGGTGAATGATAAATAACGCTACCTAAATAGTTGATACAAGATCCACTATCAAGATTTATTCTTTATTACATTTAATATGTAATTCTTGAAAAATACTTAACATGTAGAATTGTTTCTACATGTTGGCATCATGAAGCCCATCTCAGTTAGCGTAGTAGGAGACATTAAGATGTCATTAAGTAATAATTGTTAATTAATGCTGAATGTGGTATTTTATTATCACAAGAGAAATTCAATTTCTCAAACTTTATTACTAAAAGGTTCATATAGTATGAATTATTTTTTTATATTTTCAAAATTGTTTGAAAATACATTCAACTAAAAATAAAAACAATTTGTATATGTTAAAATGTTGACATATATTATACTATAAAATACTTTTTTATCCTAAAAGACGATACTTGACTTTGGCATTTTAGGTTGATTAACATCAACTTAAATCAAATGAAAAGACTAGTAAGAGGTAATTCTCTAAAAGTTAGAGTTAATTACTTTACATGTCTATAGATCTTGCCTTTCATGCAAGATAATCATTGAGCTTTTATTAGATAAGGCTAAAAGGCTAAAGAATACTTTGAGCTTGCACATTCTGACCCAAGTAGTCTAGTGAATGTAAAAGGGTAAATAAAGTCACGAATATTTCGTCACTCTAGTTGATGATCATTTAAGGTACAAGTATTTTTACCTAATACATCATAAGTCTATTTTTTTAAAAGTTCAAGAAAATTAGGGCTAAAATTGAAAATTGATTAGGTAAGTCTATCAAGACATTATGATCAGATCATAATAGAAAGTACAAGAACCTTACATACTATGACTAATTGATAGAAAATAGATTTTTATCCCAATTATTTTAATACCATGTACATTTATGTAAAAATTGTACTACAAGAGGAGAAATAAAATCGTGTTGGACATAGTATGTGAGTTACACGCCATTACAAGACTCTGTGAGTTAGACGTCATTACAAGACTCTAGTTAGAATATGCAATAGTGATTGTATAGTGAACATTATTCCCTCCAAAAGTGTCTACGATACAATTTTGAGATTATAGAAGAATAGTAAAGCTAGTTTACAATACTTCACTATTTGGAAATGTTAAGCTTACATACTGAAACAAGCTTATAAATGCTGTATATGTTCAAAGATATGCCTAAGTGTAGGCCATCCCTATGGAGTACAAAATGATCTTTTAACTAATTCTAAAAAGAATAAGATATTTGTATGACAAATATTGAAATGACCTAATTATCAATTTATTTAATTTGTCTTGTTGGAACAATAATATCTTTTGTATATGTATTTATTTTAATTGCATGAGCGATCCATAAAATAGCTCAACGCGTATGGTTGTCAAAGACATGCGAAAATATGAAAATAAATGAACACATAACATTTTTAACGTGGTTCGATTTCCCAACCTACTCTACGAGTGTCACACCCCCTCCCGAAACACCTGTTATCTTAGCCCGGAGGAAGGCGTGAAGCCAACAGGCATCGTTTCACTTTTTAACGATACCTATGACCCTTTTAATTCCTGATAAACAATCCATACCTGTATACGAGATACTATACATACCACACAGCAGGAAATTAGGAATCTTATTACACATACATACGGAGCGGTTCTGGTTAAACCTAACTTGAACAAGCCAGACACGACCAGACGTGCTTTATACACCCAAGACCACTAGTTCCATATACAACATAACTACACATCCCTATTAAGTTATGTACAATACGAGCAGACTTGCTATACTACGCCAACCACGTACAAAAATATCAGACTCGTAGAGCGTTCAGCAGGCTGTGGCAGGATCTCAGGCACCGGGAACTCGATCTCTACCTGGAAAGTTGGAAAACATTGAAAGAATGAGCTGGAAAGCTCAGTGAGTGACTGAGTTTAAAACTATTAACTCGTAAATCATAACATATAACATCAATAGCTTTTACAGAAGTCCAGCAAGTGTGTCAAAAATATTAACCATTTTAAACATATGACAAACTAGTTTGTGTAAGCCTCGCCCAGTACAATCAACGCTCATTCTACGATGTAGTGGGGCCCGCCCAGCACTCCCATCGTCTTTGTCGTAGTGGGGCTCGCCCAGCACTCACGACAGCATTGTTGTCACGGAGTACACTCAACGTCGACAACAGAAAATGACCTGTGTGCACACGGTACTATACAGCCTCGGGCTCAGAATCTCAAACATTTACTCATTCGGGTCTCATAGAAACACATGAAAACCTTTGACACTACTTGCTAACACATGTTGGACCGAAATTATGGTATTTTCACTAGTTCGGGTAAAATAGTAAACATATGCTCACAACGAACAATTAAATCATTTCTAGGAAACCATATATGCTCATAAATACGTGTTCAAGAGACATAAAGTCTTTAAGTAAAATTACTCTTAGAAAGTCTTTTATTTTCGTAAGCATAAGTTCAAGCATAGAATACACTTCCGAAATTCGTTTTGTCACTCACAGCGTTAATAATAGATTCTTGGTCCGTAAATTTGTCCTATTTCTTCTTGGCCTGTCAAACAAAACAAAACCAAGCATTAGAATCTTGACCTCACGAACTTAAGGCCTAGGGTTGCAAAAACCACCCCATCAATTTCCTGCACTTTACAGATTTTATACCTTAAACTCACACACCTATAACTTTTCCATTAATTGCTCAAAAATGATGTACTTTATACCAAACTCTTCCTTTTTGAACCCTCTAAAACTTATCTGAAGGAATGAAATTGAAATTCCTAAAGGATATGTCCGTAAATACCTCGAAAGCCACTTCCTACAAAATCGGTTTCTGCACTTTCCAGACTCAAATTCCTGCTGCACCCTGAACTTAACATGAATTTTAAGGCAACTTCCATTCAATTTATAACCACGACTTATTCATGAAAGTTATAGGAATTTAAATCAGATTTCCATCTATACCTAATACAGCTTCTAATTCGAAGTCTACAGATCAGCACATCTCAAAAACCAGAGGTTCCCCGGATTTGACAGTAAAAACACTCGTCTGACTTCCCCTTCAAAAACCCATAACATAACTTCAGATTTTGCTCGAGCTTCCTGCACGAAAATTGTTCTAAAATGAGTTAACTTTCAAGGAAATCAAACCTCACCTCTTAATACTTCTCGTGGAGCTCAGAATAATCCAAACATCAGATGTAGGCAGGATTGATCACAAACTTTGTCATGCATCTTGAATTGGGCTTTTCCCTTTCTTCTTCAACCTCAACTTCAGCAAAACCCCTTTTCTTCTTCCTCTCAGCCTCTACCACGAAAAACCCTAATTATTTCACCAAAATGGGTAGCAAAATGGATGGACAATAATTAAAGAGAAAGAGTTTGATGGTGGGGCCCTTTTCCTCTCATTTTCATTTTTCTTTTCTTTTTTTTTTTTTCTTCTTTTTCCTTCCCAAAACAATATACCAACCTCCTTTTCTTCTTTCCTTTTAATTTTTAAGAAGTTTCAAGGAGGAACTTCGGGTTTACAACTTACCCCCTCTTAAGAAATTTCGTCCTCGAAATTGAGTAGTTCTTAGGTGAAAAGCGTCGGGTAATTCTTCCTCATTTGGTTTTCTGGTTCCCAGGTTGCCTCCTCCACTCCGTGATGTCTCCAAAGAACCTTCACGAGCGGGATCGTCTTGTTTCTCAGAACCTGTTCTTTCCTATCGAGGATTTGAACTGCATCCTCTATGTAGCTCAAATCTTCCTCCAGCTCAACTGGTTGTGCTTGCAACACATGTGTCGAATCTGGAATATACTTTCTCAACATGGACACATGGAAGACATCATGCACTCGAGATAGTTCTGCTGGCAACTCAAGTCCGTATGCTGCTGGCCCAACTCGTTTTGTTATCTGATAAGGACCAATATATCTAGGACTCAGCTTACCCTTCATGCCAAAACGAAGGACACCTCTCCACGGAGATAACTTCAAGAAAACTTGATCCCCGACCTGGAATTCTAAGTCTCTTCGCCGCTTATCTGCGTAGCTCTTCTGACGATCTTGAGCTACTTTAAGATTTTCTCTAATCACCTTCACATTGTCTGTCGTAACCTGTACCAACTCAGGTCCGATTAGCTTCCGTTCCCCCACTTCGTTCCAACACACGGGAGTTCTACATGGTCTTCCATACAAAGCCTCAAACGGTGCCATGCCGATACTAGTCTGATAGCTGTTATTATAAGCGAACTCCATAAGTGATAAGTGGGTATCCCAACTTCCTTTAAACTGAAGGACACATGCTCTCAACATGTCCTCTAAGGTCTGGATGGTCCTCTCTGACTGACCATCTGTCTGGGGGTGGAACGCTGTGCTGAAATTCAATTTCGTCCCCATAGCTTTCTGTAAACTAGGCCAGAACTTAGATGTAAATCTCGGATCTCTATCTGAAACTATGGACACTGGCACTCCGTACTGACTCACAATCTTGTCGACGTATAGCTTAGCAAGCTGATCAAGTGTATACGTCGCTTTAATCGGTATAAACCGTGCTGTCTTAGTGAGTCTATCCACTATTACCCAAATACCATCATGTCCACCAGAAGTACGTGGTAATCCAAAAAGGAAATCCATAGTGATATGCTCCCATTTCCACTCCGGCACTGGCAGTGGATTAAGGAGTCCCCCTGGCCTCTGTCTAACTGGTTTAACCTGTTGGCAAATTAAACATTTATCAACATAATTAGCTATCTCCAGCTTCATCCCAGGCCACCAATACGATCCCTTTAAAGTTTTGTACATCTTGGTGCTTCCTGGATGCATAGCGTAAGCTGAACTGTGAGCTTCCTCTAGTAAAGCATCTTTAAGCTCACTAATATTCGGAACACATAGTCTTCCTTGCTTCAATATAGCTCCATCTGCTCCTATCAGAAACTCCCCCTCTGGGTCCTGTTTGGACTTCCCAAACCTCTTCTGCAAGTCCCTATCCTCGGCCTGTTTCCTCACAATCTCTGCTATAAGCGAAGGCCTGACATGAAATTGAACCAAAAGACTTCCTGAATCCTCTGCAGTCACAACCGCCTTTGAACCTCTTAGCGTACTTAAGAAGGTTGCTCGCATACCACATAAAGCATCCCTAGGAAGTCTCGACTTCCTACTTAATGCATCTGCTACTACGTTCGCCTTCCCTGGATGGTATTCTATAGTACAATCATAATCTTTAATCAGTTCTAGCCATCGCCTCTGCCTCATATTCAGCTCTTTTTGATCGAAAATATACTTCAAACTCTTATGATCCGTGAAAATGTGGCACTTCTCACCGAACAAATAATGCCTCCAGATCTTCAATGCTAAAACAACTGCTGCTAGTTCAAGATCATGGGTAGGGTAAGTACACTCGTGCTTTTTCAATTGCCTTGACGCATAAGCTATTACCTTTCCTTCTTGCATAAGCACGCACCCTAATCCTTGCCTCGAAGCATCACAGTAAATCACATATTCTTTCCCGGTTATAGGGAGTGCCAGGATAGGTGCTGTTACTAATCTCTTCTTCAGCTCCTGAAAACTCTGTTCACACTTATCTGACCACTCAAACTTAGCATTCTTCCTTGTCAAAGCTGTTAAGGGTAATGCTAGTCGTGAGAAATCCTCAACAAACCGTCTGTAGTATCCTGCCAAGCCTAGGAAACTACGTACCTCTGTCGCACTAGCTGGTCTCTCCCAGTTGACCACAGCTTCCACTTTCTGCGGATCCACACTAACTCCATTTGCCGAAACAATATGCCCTAAAAACACTACCTGATTCAACCAAAACTCACATTTGCTAAATTTAGCATACAACTGTTTTTCACGTAGTGTTTGCAGAACAATCTTCAGATGTTTCTCATGGGCTTCCCTGTCAATTGAGTAAACTAGTATATCATCAATGAATACTATAACAAACTGATCCAGATACTGATGAAAGATCATGTTCATGAGATCCATGAAAACTGCTGGTGCATTAGTTAAACCGAAAGGCATTACTAGAAACTCATAGTGTCCATACCTCGTTCTGAATGCTGTCTTAGAAACGTCTGATTCCCTAACCTTTAACTGATGGTATCCTGACCTTAAGTCAATCTTGGAGAACACTGATGCTCCCCTTAACTGGTCAAACAAGTCATCTATACGTGGTAAAGGGTACTTGTTACGTATCGTGACCTTGTTTAACTGTCTATAGTCAATGCACAATCTTAGAGTACCATCTTTCTTCTTTACAAATAACACTGGAGCTCCCCAAGGCGATACACTAGGTCTGATGTATCCCTTGTCAACTAGTTCTTGTAACTGTATCCTCAGTTCTCTGAGCTCGCTTGGAGCCATTCTATACGGCGCTCGCGAAATAGGTGTTGTTCCTGGTAACAATTCGATAGTGAACTCAACTTCCCTATCAGGTGGCAAACCTGCCAGGTCAGCTGGAAAAACATCAAGGAATTCATTCACGACAGAAACATCTTCTGGTTTCAACTTCTCTTCCTGCACTTCCACTACATGTGCAAGAAATGCCGTGCAACCCTTCCTCAACAACCTCTCAGCTTTTAGGGCTGAAATCATACTCATAGGCATAATCTTCCTTTCTCCCCTGAAAACTACTTCAGCCCAACCTGGTTTCCTGAAAATTACTTCATTCCTATGGCAATCCATGGAAGCATAATGAGTGAATAAGAAATCCATCCCCAAAATTACGTCTAACACCTGCAACTCTAGTGGAAGAAGATCCACTATCATACTGAGACCTTCTACTAAGACCTCACAATCTCGCAACACTTCATTGACTAGTAAAGCATCACCAACTAGAGTGTATATAACTAACTTCTCAAATAAAGGCTCTAGCTTCCTATTTAGCTTAGTTAGGAACATGCTAGAAACAAAGGAATGCGTAGCACCTGGATCTATTAAAACACGTGCAGGTACATTATCAATAAGAATCGTACCAGTAATAACATCTGGTGCCTCATCTGCTTCTTGCTGAGTCATAGCGTAGACCTTTCCCTGCTGTCTAGGTCTCCCTACAACTCCTTTCTGTCTAGCACCACTGGTGCCCTCCCCTACAGCTACTGGAACCCTCGGCTGCTCAACCGTCTGGGACTCAACCCCCAGGTCTCTCTGTGCGACCACTCTCAGCTGTGGACAATCTCTCTTGAAATGCCCTGGTTGTCCGCACTGGTAGCACACACCGGCACCAACAAGACAATGGCCCCGATGATTCTTGCCACAATTCATACATGGGGTTCTCCTCGTCACACTGGCAATAGACTCTTGAGTGGTGAAAGTCGAAACCAGAATGAAAGTTCCAGTGGGTCAAAGCAAAAAGGGCAAGTAGGCAGACCTCGTGTTCAGAGACAGATATTTGCTATGACGCAACAGGAAGCTCAGGGATCACCAGATGTCGTTATGGGTACGTTATCTATTGTTGGTAGAAACGCTCGTACTTTAATTGATCCTGGTGCTACGCATTCTTTTATTTCTCCCATGTTTTTTGTTGAAATCAATAAGATGCTGGAACCTTTGCCTAATGACATAATAGTAGCTACTCCAGTTGGAAAATCTTTATTAGCTGATAGTGTTTATCGAAATTGTAATGTTTTAGTTGGTGGTAAAGAGTTGAATGTCGACTTAATACCCTTGGATATTTATGAGTTTGATGTTATCTTGGGGATGGATTTCTTATCCACACATCATGCAACAGTAGACTGCTTTCAGAAGGAAGTTGTGTTTAAACGACCAGGAGAGATTGAAATTATTTTTAAAGGAGAAAGGAAGATTATGTCATCTTGTTTCATTTCGACATTGAAGGCTAGTAAACTACTTAAGAAAGGTTGTTCTGCATACTTAGCTCATATAGTTGATGTCGAGGTGAGTAAAACAAAACTAAATGATATATCTGTAGTAAGAGAATTTTCAGATGTATTTCCAGAAGAATTGCCTGGGTTGCCACCGGATAGAGAATTAGAGTTTGTGATTGATTTGATACCTGGTACAACTCCTATTTCACAAGCACCATATAGAATGGCTCCGACAGAATTGAAGGAATTGAAGTTGCAGTTGCAAGAGCTAGTCGATAAGGGTTTTGTGAGGCCTAGTGTTTCCCCATGGGGTGCACCAGTATTATTTGTGAAGAAAAAGGATGGCACCATGAGGTTGTGCATCGATTATAGGCAATTGAATAAGGTGACGATTCGTAATAAGTATCCTTTGCCTCGAATAGATGACTTGTTTGATCAACTTAAAGGTGCTTCTGTGTTTTCAAAAATTGATTTACGATCAGGGTACCATCAACTTAAGATTAGAGAATCTGATGTGCCAAAGACTGCATTCCGAACTCGTTACGGACATTATGAGTTTTTGGTCATGCCATTTGGGTTGACTAATGCCCCCGCAGCCTTTATGGATCTTATGAATAGGGTGTTCCACCCTTACTTGGACAAATTTGTGATTGTATTCATTGATGATATTTTGGTGTATTCTAGAAGTAAAGAGGAGCATCGGGAACATCTCAAAATAGTGTTGCAAACATTGCAAGACAGAGAGTTGTATGCTAAATTTAGCAAGTGTGAGTTTTGGCTGAATCAAGTTGTGTTCTTAGGCCATGTGATCTCTGCAGAAGGTATATTTGTTGATCCTCAAAAGATTGAAGCGGTAGTTAAGTGGGAGCGACCTATGACAGTTACAGAAGTTCGTAGCTTTCTGGGATTAGCTGGATATTATCGTCGCTTTGTTGAGGGATTCTCCAAGCTAGCACTTCCATTGACTAGTTTGACTAGAAAGAATTCAGCGTTTGTTTGGACAGACAAGTGTGAGCAAAGTTTCCAAGAATTGAAGAAAAGGTTGGTTTCTGCCCCAATACTTACACTTCCGACACCTGATGAGGAGTTTGTTATTTACAGTGATGCTTCTTATCAAGGCTTGGGGTGTGTATTAATGCAAAATGGGAAGGTAATAGCTTATGCTTCTAGGCAGTTGAAGAAGCACGAGCACAATTACCCAACTCATGATCTCGAACTAGCTGCAATAGTGTTAGCCTTAAAGGTTTGGCGACATTATTTATATGGGGAGAAGTGTCATATTTATACAGATCATAAAAGTTTGAAGTATATCTTCGATCAAAAGGAATTGAATCTACGCCAGAGAAGATGGCTTGAATTAATAAAAGATTATGACTGTACCATTAATTACTATCCAGGGAAGGCTAATATTGTTGCTGATGCTTTAAGCAGGAAAGGACACGGCTCAACAATTTCATCTAATGCTATGAGTTTCTCTTTATTGGGTGAACTCAATAACATGAATGCAGAATTATCAGTGAATGAATCAGGAGCCTTATTTGCAAGTTTTCGAGTAAGACCTGTTTTGATTGATAAAATTATAATTGCTCAGTCTGGTGATTCAGTTCTTGATAAGCTGAAAGAAGAAGTGAAAAGTAATCAGCGGGCAGATTATGTGTTGAGACATGATGGAGCTCTAACCAAGTTTAATAGATTATGTGTACCCAATGATCCAGATCTAAAGAATGAAATACTGGAAGAAGCTCATAGTTCAGCTTATGCTATGCACCCAGGAAGTACAAAAATGTATCGAACGTTGAAGGAGCATTATTGGTGGCAAGGTATGAAAAGAGAAATAGCAGAATATGTTTCTAGATGCTTAATCTGCCAACAAGTGAAGCCAGAACGCCAAAGAACAGCAGGACTTTTGAATCCCTTGCCAATTCCTGAATGGAAATGGGAGCATATTACTATGGACTTTTTATTTGGTCTTCCTCGCACACAAAGTGGGTATGATGGCATTTGGGTGATCGTGGATAGGTTAACAAAAACTGCAAGGTTTTTGCCAATCAAAATTACCTATTCCTTAGATAAACTGGCAAAGTTGTATGTGGATGAGATAGTCAGTTTGTATGGAGCACCAGTATCGATAGTTTCTGATAGAGACTCAAGGTTCACTTCTAAATTCTGGCCTAGCCTACAACATGCCTTGGGTACTAAGATACACTTTAGCACGGCTTTTCATCCTCAAACAGATGGGCAGTCAGAAAGAACTATACAAACATTAGAGGACATGTTAAGAGCTTGTGTTTTGCAGTTTAAAGGAAGCTGGGATGCTCACTTGTCACTGATGGAGTTTGCCTATAATAATAGCTACCATTCCAGCATAGATATGGCCCCCTTTGAGGCATTATATGGTAGAAAGTGTAGAACTCCAGTTTGTTGGGATGAAGTCGGTGAAAGAAAATTGATGGGTCCTGAACTTGTACAAATCACTGCAGAAAAGGTGAAAGTAATCATGGAGAAGTTGAAAGTGGCTCAGGATCGACAAAAGAGCTATGCTGATAAACGTCGAAGAGATTTAGAATTTGAGGTTGGAGACAAAGTTTTTCTCAAACTATCGCCTTGGAAAGGTGTGATGAGGTTTGGTAAGAAGGGAAAGTTGAGTCCCAGATATATCGGTCCATATGAGATTCTTGAGCGCATTGGACCAGTGGCATATCGCTTGGCTTTGCCAATGGAACTCTCTCAAATTCATGACGTATTTCATGTTTCAATGTTACGCAAGTATATATCAGATCCATCACATGTTCTTGAAACTCAACCAGTACAATTGAAGGAGAACTTATCTTATGAAGAAGAACCAGTACAAATCTTAGACAGAAAAGAACAGGTGTTACGAAATAAGACAATTCCATTAGTTAAAGTATTATGGAAGAATCATACAATGGAAGAGACAACTTGGGAAGGTGAAGATCAGATGCGCTTCAAATACCCTCAGTTGTTTTCTTGACAAGCGTGACTAAATTTCGAGGACGAAATTTCACAAAAGAGGGTAATATTTTGTTACACCTATTTCTACATTTTGGGAAAAAAAAATTGTATATAATAGGAAAGTATAAAAATTAAGAAAGTAAATATTTGGATATTTATGGTTTTGGATAGGATTTGGTTTCTTTTTTATTAATTAAATAATGAAAATAAAAAAAAAAAAAAAAGAAAAGAAAAGAAAAAGAGAAAGTGGGATAAATATATTTATTTATTATATAAAACATGTGCTTTATTATTTATTGTTTAATAAAACAAAATGAGGGCTTTTGTTGGAGAAGCCATTTTCGTAAGAGAGGAAGAGGAAGAAAGTGAGGAGATGATTTCTTGATTTTGGGCCATTTTGGAGTGTGAAAATTCAAGAAAGGGATCTCACAACCTTGGATTGAAGCTTTTGGTAAGTTTTCTAACTTTTGATTAAGGTTTCTCATGAGTTATAGAACCTATTTTGGTGGGTTTCCTTGTGGGTTTTCTTCCTTTAGTTGGAAACTCCATAAACTAGCTTGAAAACAAAGATGATGGTGATGATTGAGTAAAAGAAGGAAATTTGATGAAGGTCATGAGTTTTATCAAAGTATGGATTGAAGGGGATTAGTTGTATGTAGAAATTGCAAACTTTTTAGGAAAAGAAAACCAAAGAATATATTCAAGGAGAAGAAGAAATGAAAAGAATGATATTTCTTATGGAGAGGGATTACAATGAAGTTATTGGAAACTTTATTTTGGGTTATTGTCTCAATTTCTTGGTAATTAGAAGAGTAAGATGAGGAAAAGAATGGTAAATTCTTGGGTTAGTGAGAAATATAAAGGCTTGGATAATTTAGTGTTGTTACACTTTAATTTTGGCATTAAGAGGTTAGTAATATGTTGACAAATTATGATTTCAGGGCAAGCGGGGATTGGAACCATTTACAACCCGAACAAACCTCGTTCGTAGTAGTTGTGAGTGGTTATTTTATAAAGTATTTCAATTATTTTAGTAATTGATGAGATTTTATGAGATTTGAAATCAATTGAAATTAATATTAATGCAAAGGATTTAGTTATTTGAAAATTTGGAGGAAATTATGTGTATTCCACAAATTGTGTATTTTTAAGATTGATGATTTGCTAATTTGATAAGAAAGTGACATATGATCACTAAATTGAAATCATGATTTAGCATATTTGAATTTGAAGAGATTTGTGTTTATTGAAGTTTAGCTACAATGATTTAATTATTTGAATTTATTAAGCTTATGAAAGGTGAGTTTATGAAAATCTCTAGATTGTAGCCAATTGGCAAAAAGTTCAATTATTTGAAGTGAAATCAAGTATTTGTGAGTTTTAGAAATGACTTGATTTTTGAATCATGATTTTAGTTGATCTTTGACTTATGGCTTAAAGTTATGAAACCACAATTTGAGAATGTGTGGGGTTTGAGAACTTATGATGATTATTATATAGAAATTGTTTTCAAACCACTAGAATTGTACCCATGGTTATTACCCAAATGCTATAAGAATGTGTTTCTATAGTATGCTAGTGTGCCAAGGCCGCAGGGGATGCAGGGGAATGCCGGGGCCATTAGGTGCCAAATCCGGATTCCGAATCCTGATCCAAATCCTGGACCTGAGGCATTACAGATGTTAGAGTTTGTTTCACGTGCACGTATGACATAAACTTGCTCTGTTATGTATCTAGAGATTACTCGATGCATAGTATGGCAGGGATTGGGTACAAGGTTGGTGATGAGTTTTGTTGGCCTATTATTTTGTACTTTCTTTAAAAAGTTATTGTTGCAAATCTCTATAATGTTTTATTTATCTTGTGTATTTAGATTGTGCTTAATTGATAAAGTTTTATGGAACTTTGAATTCCTTTTAATATAAAAGGTTTTTGTCAAGAGATTATTTTTCTTATTAACTTACCACTCACTGGGCTCTATTAGCTCATTCTTTCTTCCTAAATTTTTCCTCCAGGTAGCGACTGAGTTTCTAACGAGCCTACAGAAGTCGATATCTGCCACCAGACTTGATAGTTTGCATATCATTTTGTATGTACATTTTTACAAATACTTTTTTTTGTGTAACTGATGTGGCTAGTGCCATTTTGGGATTTCCCTTTGGTTTGTAATATGAAACCCACCTGTTTATCTACTTTTAAGTTTTGTGGGTTTATATTGAATTTCTGAAATGATGGTTGGAGTTTGAATATATTATTATGGAAGTATATATATTGCTTTTCAGGTGTGTTTTACTCAGTTTTCAGGGGAAACTCTGCCGAAATTTTTATAAATTTTGGTGTTAATAAAGTTTTGGCTAGCCACTTGTGATTTTCAAAACTAAGATTTATTTTGCAAAGATTGACATTGGATTCCATGGTTTAGTAGGGATCTAATGTCGGCATGCCTCATCCTAGGTTAGTTAGGATAATTTGGGGTGGGGTGTGTCACCCTGCCTGCGGTCTTGTTACAAATCTAGCAGACTGATTGGGTGCTCTCTGACTCTGCCTCTGATAGGTACTACCCACACTCGTCTGCCTCGATGCCTGGCCACCAGATCGGTTCTTAAAGTCCTGACGACTTGAAACATTCACCCCAGGTGTGAACCTTCGCTGCTCACGACCTCGGAAGCTACTAGCCGTCGAAGCCCCACGACTAGGCTCCACTACTGACTTCTCTTCTACTATACTCTACTCCACACGTAGGGCAGTCTCTACTAGCTGGGAAAAGTCCGTCCATTTTGCGATAGCTGTGACCGGGGTACGTATCTCAAAGCATAACCCTCTTTCAAATCTTCGACACCTGTCACTCTCAGATGCCACAATTACATCAGCATACCGTGACAGCTCGGTATACTTCCTCTCGTACTCGACCACTGAAAGCGATCCTTGCTTCAATTCTAAGAACTCATCCCTCTTTGCCTCACGATACGTGATAGGGTAATACTTGTCTTCGAATATGCCTCTGAAAGAATTCCAATCCATGGTACGTGCATCATTACGCCTGGCTAGTATCGATTTCCACCATCCTTCTGCCTCCCTCTGCAGCAGAAATGTTGCCAACTTGACTTTTCGCTCCTCAGGACAAGTCATCACATCAAAGCATTTCTCCAGCATATTCAACCAAACCTCGGCGTCAGCTGGGTCTGTGGAACCCTCAAACACTGTGGCTCATAGTTTCTTCAGGCGTTCTATTCCATATGTCTTCTCTGGATCACTTGGCCATGCTCTCTCTGGCCTACCTTCCTCTTGTGAGGAACTAACATGTTGCTCGTTTCCTGCCCTAGTCTGAACTCTTGGGGCACTAGATCCCCTCACAGATTGGCCTTGGGTAGGATCTTGCGTCCCATCCTGATCCTGCCTGCGTTGTCTGCTTGTACGTGGTGGCATGACTCCTATAACATATCAACATGTCAGACATGCTATGGATACTTAACTCAAATGTACAATACTAAACTTCTATTCATATTCTAGTCCTGACTAGACTTACTCTTGTCCTTACTTGGACCATGCTTTACTAGTTCTATCTGAACTAACTCATTAACATACTCTCTATTTCCTAGTTTTTTCCTTAGAGCTAACTCGCTCTATCTCGTTTCCCATGGAGCTAACTGCTCTGATACCAAGTTGTCACACCCCCTCCCGAAACACCTGTTATCTTAGCCCGGAGGAAGGCGTGAAGCCAACAGGCATCGTTTCACTTCTTAACGATACCTATAACCCTTTTAATTCCTGATAAACAAACCATACCTATATACGAGATACTATACAGCAGGAAATTAGAAATCTTATTACACATACATACGGAGCGGTTCTGGTTAAACCTAACTTGAACAAGCCAGACACGACCAGACGTGCTTTATACACCCAAGACCACTAGTTCCATATACAACATAACTACACATCCCTATTAAGTTATGTACAATACGAGCAGACTTGCTATACTACGCCAACCACGTACAAAAATATCAGACTCGTAGAGCATTCAACAGGCTGTGGCAGGATCTCAGGCACCGGGAACTCGATCTCTACCTGGAAAGTTGGAAAACATTGAAAGAATGAGCTGGAAAGCTCAGTGAGTGACTGAGTTTAAAACTATTAACTCGTAAATCATAACATATAACATCAATAGCTTTTACAGAAGTCCAGCAAGTGTGTCAAAAATATTAACCATTTTAAACATATGACAAACTAGTTTGTGTAAGCCTCGCCCAGTATAATCAACGCTCATTCTACGATGTAGTGGGGCCCGCCCAGCACTCCCATCGTCTTTGTCGTAGTGGGGCTCGCCCAGCACTCACGACAGCATTGTTGTCACGGAGTACACTCAACGTCGACAACAGAAAATGACCTGTGTGCACACGGTACTATACAGCCTCGGGCTCAGAATCTCAAACATTTACTCATTCGGGTCTCATAGAAACACATGAAAACCTTTGACACTACTTGCTAACACATGTTGGCCCGAAATTATGGTATTTTCACTAGTTCGGGTAAAATAGTAAACATATGCTCACAACGAACAATTAAATCATTTCTAGGAAACCATATATGCTCATAAATACGTGTTCAAGAGACATAAAGTCTTTAAGTAAAATTACTCTTAGAAAGTCTTTTATTTTCGTAAGCATAAGTTCAAGCATAGAATACACTTCCGAAATTCGTTTTGTCACTCACAGCGTTAATAATAGATTCTTGGTCCGTAAATTTGTCCTATTTCTTCTTGGCCTGTCAAACAAAACAAAACCAAGCATTAGAATCTTGACCTCACGAACTTAAGGCCTAGGGTTGCAAAAACCACCCCATCAATTTCCTGCACTTTACAGATTTTATACCTTAAACTCACACACCTATAACTTTTCCATTAATTGCTCAAAAATGATGTACTTTATACCAAACTCTTCCTTTTTGAACCCTCTAAAACTTATCTGAAGGAATGAAATTGAAATTCCTAAAGGATATGTCCGTAAATACCTCGAAAGCCACTTCCTACAAAATCAGTTTCTGCACTTTCCAGACTCAAATTCCTGCTGCACCCTGAACTTAACATGAATTTTAAGGCAACTTCCATTCAATTTATAACCATGACTTATTCATGAAAGTTATAGGAATTTAAATCAGATTTCCATCCATACCTAATACAGCTTCTAATTTGAAGTCTACAGATCAGCACATCTCAAAAACTAGAGGTTCCCCGGATTTGACAGTAAAAACACTCGTCTGACTTCCCCTTCAAAAACCCATAACATAACTTCAGATTTTGCTCGAGCTTCCTTCACGAAAATTGTTCTAAAATGAGTTAAATTTCAAGGAAATCAAACCTCACCTCTTAATACTTCTCGTGGAGCTCAGAATGATCCAAACATCAGATGTAGTCAGGATTGATCACAAACTTTGTCATGCATCTTGAATTGGGCTTTTCCTTTCTTCTTCAACCTCAACTTCAGCAAAACCCCTTTTCTTCTTCCTCTCAGCCTCTACCACGAAAAACCCTAATTATTTCACCAAAATGGGTAGCAAAATGGATGGACAATAATTAAAGAGAAAGAGTTTGATGGTGGGGCCCTTTTCCTCTCATTTTCATTTTTCTTTTCTTTTCTTTTTTTTTTTTCTTCTTTTTCCTTCCCAAAACAATATACCAACCTCCTTTTCTTCTTTCCTTTTAATTTTTAAGAAGTTTCAAGGAGGAACTCCGGGTTTACAACGAGGCCATGCCCAAAGATTAGATTATCAAAGGATTAGTACACAATATAAATTGTCGTATGCATAAAATTAAAAGAACTCCCTTCTTGGATTTTATGTCGCAATCTTGCTCCCTTTGACGATCCATGTTCACAAGCTCCCTTTGTGAAATGTGTAGTGTGTTCAACAAACGTTCAAGTAGCTTACAATCTCAAATTGAAGTACGTTCTCAATAATTCAATATGTAACACCAAAAACCACAAAAAGATAACTCTTCAAGAGTTAACTAGAATTGTTACAAGGTTTTTTTTCCCTTTTTCATCAACTTTAGCAAAAATCACTCAATCAAATATGGGAAAGATCACATTAGTCAATCAAATAACAAGGCAACTATTGATATAAGGAAAGATATACTCAATTACATCTTTAAAAATATCAATAACCATATATGGTAAAATCACCTTACCATTTATTTGGTCATTCTACCATAAAAGAGAAGATATTCAAAATGTTGGAATATAAAATAAATGCAATAGTCAATGAGAAAATTTTTCCATTAATATGATGCTCATAATTAAAAGATATTAATTAGAGCATTTTAAAAGGAAACAAAAATAATATCAATATATTAAAAATAAAGAGAGAATAAAAGATATTTAGACAAACCAAAAATAATGCCAAATGATTAAACCTTTCAAATATCATATTTTATAAGGAATGTCAAATAAAAGACTACAAACATTTAATAAGGTAAAATTGTGTTAATAAATTGGTCCCAAGTGAAGCCACTAATTAGTTATCAAAAGTTGTTAACAATTTTAATTACATTTGAAAGTCAAAAGGATCCTAGTAATGAATTGGATAAGCCTCATCGTAGTGGGAGAGTTATGAAATGACTCAACCTTTACAAGGATTTAATTGAAGCCAAAAATGTCATGTTAGATGACAAAGTTGAAGGCTTATTGTCCTCAAAGTTAGACTAATGACAAAGGATTAAACCTAATAGGAGAAAGTGAACTACAAGTAAACTTTCTCACTTGTTGCCATACTAGAGTCTGTAAGCATTATTTAATTCATTGTTGCATATGAGATATGAAAATGAATGTTTAAAATTATTTTATGAAAAGAAATCTTAGATAATGCATCTACACAAATTAATTAGAGAGCTTTATTTTCAAAGGTCAAAAGAATTAAAGGTCTGCAAAATAATAAAGGTTCATTTATAAAATGAATTTTACCATTAGATCTTTGAATATAAGGTTTGATAAAAGTATCACAATCTATGACTTTGGATAAATATTAATAAAGCTTATATAGACAAGAAAATCATTAATTGCTTTGTGGATTTTTCTCATGTTTTATGTTGATGATATTTTACTCATTATAAATGATGTAAGATGTCTATCTAACATAAAAAGTTGACTATGTAAACAATTCTAAATGAGTGATTTGGAATGATTCAATATATTTTACATGTCCAAAATGGAGATTTTAAGGACAAAATGTTAACTTTGTCTCAAACATCTTATATTGACAAAATTGTTGTTAAATATTTGATATTTATGTCTAAGGAAGAGTATCCTAAGACACCTCAAATGTTGAAAGCATATGATTAATTATCTACTATAAGTGGGAGACAATTAATGTGAAAGAATGAACGTTTCACTCTATAGAGGAAGCATTAGACTGTCTTTGATTTTATTTAAAATTAAACTATAAAATAGGATTAAAAAAACTTACTTGGAGTAAATATGGAGATATTTCTAGTGGGTTTTTATCTCTTCCACAAAGTCTTCTTGGCTATGACTCGAACATAGGACTAAGGCTTGTGAGAGCCTCTTGAAAGAAAATCCACAAGGGATTGGAAAGAAAGGGGTCTAAAGAAAGAGAATTATCTAATTTTATATTGAGGAGATGTGTGTTATGTCTAATAGCTCAACCCAAGGGTCCTATTTATAGAGACCAATGACAAATCTTTGTTATAATTAAAATATTATATTTTAATATCTAATATATTAAAATATATCTTATACTTATTTGAATCTCATTCAAATCTCCTACGATATTTATTTATTTGAATCTTATTCAAATTTTATAAATATATTTTATTTAATATATCTAATATACATTAATTGTTTTAATATTTAATGTATCAAATACAATAAATATATTTTCTCTTTTATATTTAATATATCTAATACATTAAATATTAATTTGAACACTTCAAATTAAGTATTAATTTGAACATTTCAAAATTTTCTTTCAACTAGATTGATCTTTTAGTATTACTATGAGCTAGCAAGGAGACCTTGTGGACCTACAGATTATAAGCTCCAATGATAAAAAATTAATTAATTAAACTCTTTAATTAATCAATTTTCATTCATTAACTCTAGGGTCACTCTACTATAGACCTAGAGTTGCATTCTTATGCACTGTATGACAAGTTGTGTCCATGGATATAATCACTACATACAAGTCGATCTTTCATGAGTTGTTCATAATTACATCTGGGTCAAAAGTCCATTTTACCCCTGTAATTACATCTTGCACCTTAAGTACCATTGATCCTCTAATGAACAATTTGTTCATGATCCAACCATAAACGAAGTCCCTCTTTGGCCAGTGAGAGGGTGGGGCCCCATTGTTCAAGTTCTGAAATCAGCACTTAAGGGAACTACTTATCTACGTACCCTATATGAGAATGAGTGAATTCCATCTTGTGAGATTATGTTCACAGCTCCCTATTTGGTCAAGTCTCCAAAATGGTAGGCATATTGAATCGGTTACAAAAGGCACTCTCACCCATACAAATCAAAGGCAAGCCCTCACAGGCAGGAGTTTATAACTCTCTCAGGATTAAGATCGAGTCGCATATGATCATTGTGATGAAATATTAATCTTCTCAATTAACGGATTAATAAAGAGAGATTAAATATTTTGTGGTCTAGTCTTACACAAACTCATTGTATAAGATACCCTCACTCACATGTCTCCACATGAACCATTTGAATCAAATCATTTGTAACTATTACAAACTAGGTTGTATCAATAGTATTACCAGGATAAGACACCCAACCTTATCCATATACTATGACTCTTTAGGTTATTTCTTGAACATGACCCTTCCATATGTCAACTACATACTATTCAAGATTATACTAATAACCTTGAATTTTTCATATAATGGAAGATATTATATTGTAAATAAAATAATCAAAATTATTATTATTATTAAATAAATCATTAATTACGAGGCTCTAGGGCATAAATCCCAACATAATGTATAAATGAGACTTACCAATTAATATATAGTTCATTTGCATATATCAGTTAAACAAATGGTATGATCATTGAGTAAAAAATTAAAAACTTTCTCAAATTATCTATGGATAATGAGAAATTTTTGTGTATGGAGTAAATGATTTGATCTTTACAAGATACACTGGTTTTTACAAAGATTTAGGAAATCAATGTTAAGATAATTTTTACCATAGGTGGTGGAGTATAATATACAAGTTAAATTATTTTACTTGTGAAACAACAAAAGGACTTGTATGACTCAAATAGTTCCTTGAAGATATGAAAGGTGTTTCAGATAAGATTTAGTCTATCCTCTTTATTATGATAATAGTGATGCAAAGACTAATATTAAGGAAATTAGAAAACACCAATGTATAGGGAATCATATCGAGAGAGAGAAAGAATCATGGTAGTGACCAAGATGACTTTTAAAGGCAGTTCTTTGGTCTATATAAAGAGACTTTCCAGGCTAAAGTGTTTGAGGGTCACCTAGAATGTCTAGGATTACGAGATATGTCTCATCTTTGCTAGGGCAAGTGGGAGAACATATTGGGTATAGAGTATGCCATAGGATACATGTATCGCCGACTTTAGTGCAAGTGGGAGATTGTTAGGATTTATGCCCTAAAGCCTCGTAATTAATAATTTATTTAATAATTAATAATAATTTTGATTATTTTATTTGCAATATAATATTATCCATTATATGAAAAATCTAAGGTTATTAGTGAAATCTTGAACAATATGTGGTTGACATACGAGAGGATCATGTTCAAGAAATAACTTAAAGGGTCATAGTATATGGATAAGGTTGGGTGCTTTATCCCTGACAATTCTATTGATACGACACACTTTGTAATAGTTACAAATGATTTGATCCAAATCTTTCATGTGGAGACATGTGAGTTGGGGTATCTTATACAATGAGTTTGTATAAGATTGGACCACAAAATATTTAATCTCTCTTTATAAATATGTTAATTGAGAAGATTAATATTTCATTAGGATGATCATATGCAATTCGATCTTAATCTTGAGTGAGTTATGAACTCTTGCCCGTGAGAGCTTGTCCTTTGATTTGCATGAGTGAAAGTGGCTTTAGTAGCCGATTTAATAAGCCTACCATTTTGGAGACTTGATCAAATAGGGAGCTGGAAACATAATCTCACAATATGGAATTCACTCATTTCCATATAGGGTAAGTAGATAGTAGCTCACTTAAGTGCTAATTTTGGGACTTGAACAATGGGGCCTCGACCCCACCCTCTCACTGGCCTGAGAGGTACTTAGTTTATGGCTGGATCATAAACAAATTGTTCATTAGAGGATCAACAGTACTTAAGGTGCAAGATGTAATTACAGAGGTAAAACAGACTTTTGACCCAGTTGTAATTACGAACAACTCTTGAAGGATCAACTTGTATGTAATGGTTATATCCATAGGCACAACTTGTCCTACAATGCATAAGAGTGCAACTTTAAGTCTATAGTGGAGTGACCTAAAGTTAATGAATGAAAATTGATTAATTAAAAAGTTTAATTAATTAATTTTATATCATTTGAGCTTGTAATCTGTAGGTCCATAGGATCCTCTTGCTAGCTCACAGTAACACTAAAAGATCAATTTAGTTGAAAGAAAAATTTGAAATGTTCAAATTAATATTTAATTTGAAGTGTTCAAATTAATATTTAATATATTAGATATATTAAATATAAAAGAGGAAAATATATTTTATTTGATACATTAAATATTAAAATAATTAATTTATATTAGATACATTAAATAAAAGACATCTATAAAATTTGAATAAGATTCAAATAAATAAATATTGTAGGAGATTTGAATGAGATTCAAATAAGTATAAGATATATTTTAATATATTAGATATTAAAATATAATATTTTAATTATGACAAAGATTTGCCCTTGGTCTCTATAAATAGGACCATTAGGTTGAGTCATTAGACATAACACATATGTCCTCAATAGAGAATTAGAGAATTCTCTTTAGACCTCTTCCTCTCCAATCCCTTGTGGATTTTCTTTCAAGAGGCTCCCACAAACCTTGGTCCTGTGTTTGAGTCATAGCCATGAATACTTTGTGGAAGAGATAAAGATTCACCAGAAATATCTCCATATATACTCCAAGTAAGTTTGCTTAATCTTATTTTTTAGTTTAATTTTAAATAAAATAAAAGATGATCCAATGCTTCCACTGCAGGATGAAGTGTTCATTCCTAACAATTGGTATCAGAGCCATCGTCAAAAACTAACTATGTGTCGATCCCCGCAAAATTAAATGGAGAATTTTGTAGGGACGGGGAATGAAATGGGGGGCGAGGCTGGGGAAGGGGAACCCATTCCTCGGTCCCGCCCCCCCCCCCCCCCGGTGGACATCTCTAGGGCCCACACATGAGGGTATGAGATATATGGCTAGAGAGATATTGAGTCGGTGAAAGATGGATGATTGCAAAAGATGAATGGCTAAACGAACGGAATCCTAGCTAAAACAACGTCCCTTTTTTTATCTAGGGCTATGATGATGGTTCAAAATGACGTTTTTTGGTCAATTGGATTTTTAAAAACGACATCAAAATGATGTCGTTTTGAATTTAGGGCTATGGTGACGGTTCAAAACGAAGTCATTTGGTTAATTGTATTTTAAAAAAATGCAACAAAATAACATCGTTTTGTGCTAAGCATTAGATGGCAGTTAAAACAATGACGGTTAATGCAAAATGACTTCTTTTTTCCTAACCTAATAGCGCGCCATTTGAGATTTTTGAAAATGACACCATTTCATTCCTTTTTTATGATAGTTCAGAACTGCCATCAAAGTACCTTTCGATGACAGTTCTAAACTTCCATATTTTATTAAATCTCCATAAATTTGAAGGGAATGAACGTTTCACTCCGCAACGGAAGCATTGGATCATCTTTGATTTTATTTAAAATTAAACTAAAAAAAATAAGATTAAACATACTTACTTAGAGTAAATATGGAGATATTTCAAGCGAATTTTTATCTCTTCCACAAAATCTTCCTGGCTATGCTCGAACATAGGACCAAGGCTTGTAGAAGTCTATTGAAAGAAAATGCATAAGGGATTGAAGAGGAAAAGGTCTAAACAGAATTCTCTAATTCTCTATTGATGAGGTGTGTGTTCTGTCTAATGGCTCAACCCAAGAGTCTATGTATAGAGACCAAGGGCAAATCTTTGCTATAACTAAACTATTATATTTTAATATCTAATATATTAAAATATATCTTATACTTATTTAAATCTCATTCAAATCTCCTATAATATTTGTTTATTTGAATCTTATTTAAATTTTATAAATATCTTTTCTTTAATGTATCTAATATACATTAATTATTTTAATATTTAATGTATCAAATACAATAAATATATTTTCCTCTTTTATATTGAACATATCTAATATATTAAATATTAATTTGAACACTTCAAATTAAATATTAATTTGAATATTTCAAATTTTTCTTTCAACTAAATTGATCTTTTAGTGTTACTATGAATTACTAGCAAGAATACCTTATGGACCTACAGATTATAAGCTCAAATAATACAAAATCAATTAATTAACTCTTTAATTAATTAATTTTCATTCATTAATTATAGGTCACTCCACTATAGAACTAGAGTTGCACTTTTATGCATTGTAGGACAAGTTGTGTCCATGGATATAATCACTACATGCAAATCGATCTTTCACGAGTTGTTCGTAATTACAGCTGGGTCAAAAATCCGTTTATCCCTATAATTACATCTTGCACGTTAAGTACCATTGATCCTCTAATGAACAATTGTTTATGATCCAACCATAAACTAAGTCCCTCTCGGGCCAGTGAGAGGGTGGGGCCACATTGTTCAAATTCCGAAATTAGCACTTAAGAGAACTACTTATCTACTTACCTTATATGGGAATGAGTGAATTCCATTTTGTGAGATTATGTTCCCAACTCTCTATTTGGTCAAGTCCCCAAAATGGTAGGTTTATTGAATCGGCTACAAAAGCCACTCTCACCCCATGTAAATCAAATGACAAGTCCTCACAGGTAGGAGTTCATAACTCACTCAGGATTAAGATCGAGCTGCATATGATCATCCTGATGAAATATTAATCTTCTCAATTAACGAATTTATAAAGAGAGATTAAATATTTCGTGGTTTAGTCTTATACAAACTCGTTGTATAAGATACCCCGACTCACATGTCTCCACAAGAAAGATTTGGATCAAATCATTTGTAACTATTATAAAGTGGGTCGTATCAATAGTGTTACTAGGATAAAGCATCCAACCTTAGCTTATTCATATACTATGACCCTTTAAATTATTTCTTGAACATGATCCTCTTGGATTTTTCATGTAATTGATAATATTATATTGCAAATAAAATAATCAAAATTATTATTAATTACTAAATAAATCATTAATTACGAAGTTTGAGGGCATAAATCCCAACAAAATTTACGTAATTTTCCATAAAAAAAGTCGCATTTTCCCTAAACCGTCATCATTAAGGTCTTCCGTCATTGTTTACAAAATGCCAACTGACATCTAAAGCCTAAATTGTTGTAGCGTATGACTATCAAAGTGAAAATCCTTAATTTCGTTAGAGATATGAAAGTTTCTAAGTATGATTTTATCTCCAACTAGATAAAAGATCATAAACAAAAGAATAAGGCTCGTTGGAGTTGTAACTTGTAACTAACGAGCCACTTTATAATCTGATTTAATCGCATAAACTTTTTTTTTAAAAAAAATTGAAGTGTCAAATTAGTTTGTCTTTTATTTTAGACAGACCGATAATAGCTAGAATGTTTGACAAAAACTATACTTAATTAAGATCCTCCCTTTAATTCTAAGGTCTAAGACCATGTCCATCTTTCTTTTGTATCCTTAAAGATATTTTTAACTTAATTTTGAATGACCACTCTTATTCGGTTATTTATTCTTCCACTAAAAGTTAGATAGAAATAGCTGGTTCACAATCTTAACAAAGATAAACTCTTGTACCTCCTTGATTGAGAAAGTGTATTCTTTCACCCATTTCTAGATTCCAAATCAATCTTATCTTCACACATTTTATTTTCATTACCATTTTCAAGAGGCCCCCCCTGTAATAATTGGACAAAGAAAAGCAAGAGGAAAAGAACAAACAGAAGAACAATTATTGATATCAAAAAGTTCTTTGAGAATATGGGGGAGCTTCTCTCTCTCCAGACCTTTACATTTTGTAATGAAACAGGTTTGAAATTTGTATCAGTTTTTCAAATAAAGGTTGAAAAAACATGAATAAATTTAATGGGCACAAAAATATAGATGAGTGTTTTGGGAAAGTGGACCAAAGTTTCATTTTAAAAAATGTTTAAAATGATATTGAACGATCAAAAGAAATCTAAAAAAAAGTAAAAAGTTATCGTCTTTTATCTTTATTATATTAAAAGGTGATATAGTTGAGATGAGTGTATTTTTTTGACACATTTGTCTTTATATAGTTTTAAAATTCCAAATCTATCTCTAATGGTGACATTTTATACTTTCGAACTAAAAAAAAGACATTTTATACTTTTTTTTTATTTGATTAATTTTATTAAAATAAAATTAAAATAGTATTTAAGTTCTATAATTAAAACCAATCACGTTAGTTTAAAAAAATTATGTTCTAATTTTGACATTGACTAAAATTTCAAAAATTAACTTTTAAAAGAAAACATAAAATTACTATTCAAATAAAATTGGAGGATATTAATACATATGTTAAAATACAACAATGCACTTAATCAACGTTTTCTAGTCTATGTAAAGTACCTTGACCAAGAGTTCAGAGTTCAAACCCTCCTCCACATGTTGTTGAACTCAAGTATATATATATATAATACATCTAATTTTTTCATATATTATGCGAGTTCCATTCGATTCATTCACTTGACTTGATCTCATGCATAAGTTAATTACCAATGGTAGAGATGTAGATGAGTTAGGTTTGATTTGGTCAAGGGATGACCTTTTTTTTAGTCTAATTGTTTATGCATTACAAATTTAGCTAATATAAATTAACAATACTAAGAACCTGTTTGGAATAACTTTCTAAGTGCTTAAAAATATTTTTTTTTGCAGTTAAAAATATTTTTTAAACACTTAAAAAATCATTCCAAACCGGCTCTAAATGATGGACCAAATCGTTAGAATGTTGACCATTAAATATTTGGGTTGATTAATTCGAGTTGTTTAGGTCTTATATTTGAAATTTTGTTAATGAAATATTAGTTATTTAAATATCTATTAGCTTAATTTTAAGCCTGAGTTAAGATTTGTAGCTCAATTTTAAACCTGAGTTAAGATTTGTAGCTCAAAGTTAGTTTATCTTATGAAATTATTTGTACTTTTCAAAATACTTAAAAAGAATTGCTTGTGAGTATAAAATCTAAAAATAATAATTGAATCAAAATAAATATATGTTTATATAATTTAAATCATACATAAAATAAATATTTTTGAGTGTTGATTTGGTTGAATGCAATTCAATTTTTTTTTTAGTACAGAATGCAATTCAAATTGTTCTTTAGTATGTACTATGATGTTAGAATTCAATGTTTTAATATTAGATATTGTACCCCAAAAAAGATCTCATATTTAATATTTTATTATCATTTTCTTATCCAACAAAACAATGTGAAGAATAATAGTTGACACACACTTCAAAAAAAAAAAAAAAGAATAATAGTCGACTTGTTGAACTCCCTTAAACTTTTTTTTTTTTTAAAGAACTAATTGAATAAAAACATATTAATATATGGACACATTTAAATAATTTGGGCCCACCAAATAAGTTATGATCTGATTTGAGGTAACGAATATTCATGGACCAATAAAAATAATTCCAATTATACCAAATGAAACTAAACATGTGGAATGTATTTAGTGGGCTAAGCAAATTAAATTTATTGCATGGACAAACAAGGCATCCCCACATTTATTTAAAGAATTGGAATTAAGATTTGAGGAAAATATGATTTAATATTAAATTGTAGCAATCACCTAACAGTTTAATAATCAATAAAAATCTCCTAAAAATTTATATTTATTTGATTGTTTTTATTTATTATATAGAAGCTTCAGGGTTCAAGGCTTGAAATCTTAACCAAAAAAGTCACTAATATTTTAACTAGTTAAATTATAATCAAATCCATTATACTAAAAATAAAATAAAATACAAGAGAGGGAAACAAATATATCTTTAAGAAATGGTAAATTATCTTAAATAAGCTCATTAAATTTTGCGATGGAGGAATTTAAAGAAAACTTAAGAGTGGTAACATTTGTATATATTTATTTATTTTAAAATATATTTATTTTGTTTTATATCTTTTAAGCCCTGTTTAAAAACCATTTAGTTTTTGATTTTTTGAAATTGTGCTTGTTTTATCATCAATTCTCTACAATGAGTTTCATCTTTTCTAAGAAAACATTTGAATTCTTACCAAATTCTAAAAACAAAAATAAGTTTTTTGAAATTTTTTTTTTTTTAGTTTTCAAAACCTGATTTGGTTTTTGAAAATATAAGTAAAAAGTAGATAACAAAATAAAGAAACACATAGATGAAAGTAATATTTATAGACTTAATTTTTAAAAATAAAAAACTAAAAATCAAATGGTTATCAAATGGAGTCTTAGAAAACACATGTGAATTCTAAAGCCAAATTTGATACTAAATATTATTTATTTTTATTTTTTGCTCTAATTTTAATATGTAATAATAAGAGTAAAAAACTTATTGTTTAGAAATAGGAACGGGAAATAATAATTCCTCAGTCTCATTTTCAAAAATCTATTTTCTCATTTTTATTATTTTGACTTAGGTAACCTTAAATATTTTTGGAAAAGAATCACTTCTTATTCTTGGATTTTTTTTTTTTTTGAAATACTTATTCTTGGATTTGAGGATGTGTAAATGTGTTTTATAGATTACATTGAATGTATGGCATGAAATTGATGAAAGTTTAAACAAAAACAACAATAGAGTTAAATTTTTGTTGAAATTCGTAAATTTTGAAAAATTCGTTAAATGATCAATCATGTGCATTAATTAGAGACTTAATTTCGTGCAAAACTCAATCTTAAAAAAATGAGTGAGTTTTGAGAGTTTTTTTTTTCTTTTAATTAAAATTGAACATAAGATAAATATTGCAACACTTGTCTACGTCTAGAGTCTAATTTGATAAAATTGAAAATTTAGAGTGAAAATTAATACACTTTGTCAAGTTTAAGAGTAAAATTGATTTTTAAATTTAGAAATGCAAACATATATAGGAAGACAGAGTATGACACTGGTGTGGGCACATCGATGAGGTGAAGGGAAAGAGAAATGCTATATCAACATAAGAATAATGTAAATTAGTTTTAAATAGAACCAAAATTAGCAAGGGTTGCTAACAGTTCTAGAGCATTGTTAAAATATTATAGGCAAAAAGTGTAAACTTTTGAACCATAGAAACTTAATGGAAGCAAATTTCCGGGACCAAAGTCTTATTTTCTCTAGATTTAAATTTTTTTAAATAAATAACAGTAAACAACTTTATTTTTAAAAACGAAAAAAAAAAATGTCATCAAAGAGACTAAAAAGATACCTTTTTTTTTAGGGAAATCTATGGGCCCATTATTGAATAGTTCTTTATTTTTATCTTTTTGCAAATTATTCAATTTATTTGAATCCCAGCTGGTGGTTGCAAAATTTATAACATTACTTATTTGAAACCTGTCTGCTGCCTGCTTATGCATAAAATTTGAACTATTCTGAATTTTTTTTCCCAAAAAAACTATTCTCTATCTTTAAAACATGAGCAAATTATTCTCCACCACTTTGAGTCTAAATCTTGACTAGATTTTCCCCACTTTTTGGTTTTCAAGCGATGAAAAAAAAGCATCATTTTTAGGTTTTTTTTTTTTTTTCGATTTTTAAAATCGAACGATAAGTGATATCTCATGTTACTTACACATGTCGTACTTATTCAATGAACTTTTTCTTTTTTCTCAAACCTAATAATTAAAAAGGACAATCACTTTGGACTATAGACACATTAACCAATTTTTGTTAAAAATAACTTTTTTGATATTCTATTATAAAGTTTTGAATTGTCTAGTATTATTGAAGTTTTGAATTTAGAAGGATGAATTTATGATATATATATATATATATATATATATATATATATATATATATATATATATAGAAAAGTCATGATTAAAAAAGTATGGCGAATTTAGTAATATGAAAGCATTAATGATAGCATCGAGTTGTTGATATTCTACATCAAAGATGAATAACATTCCATCATTATTATTGAACGATAACATATATTATATGTTATAGTTCGAATTTAAAACATATATTATTGCTTAAATTTTAGAATTTTAAAATTGTCATGATATAAGATTCCGTTATGAATAATACAATTTTTATTATTTAGTTTAAAGTGATACCATTCAAATAATGAGTGAGGGTTTAAATTTGTAACATTTAGAAATTTTAAAAAGATTATCAACAGTTGAACAGTGCGTATTTAAATTTAAAAAACAAAATTTTACTTTTTTTTTTATTCTTTATAAAAAAAAAAGCTTCAAAGTCTAATCAGTGACCTCAATAACTAATTTAATAACATTGTAGAAATAATATATTTTAGATTAAATTACAAATTTATTTCTTATGTACTTAAAGTTTCAAATATTATATATTTTTTTTGTTCTTAAACTTTTAAATATTTTATTTTAATCTTTAAATTTTGCATAAAGAACTATGTTAGTCATTATCATTAATTTTCTATTACTTAAGTATAAAATATTTAAATCTGTCTTGAAATAAAATGTCCAATCTTACATGCATAACTTCAAATACTTATCTAAGACATCTATTAATAGTTTCTTAAAAAAAAAAGAAGACATCTATTAATAAGGAAAATGAACAAAAATCATACCTATATTAAATTTCTGATAAATAATTTATGGAAAATGAACAATAAATAATTAAAAGGGTTTTTATATGATTAAAATAAAATATTTGAAACTTTAAAAACTAAAATAGAATAACTAAAGTTTAATGATGATGATGTAAAAAATTTATTTATAATTGTCAAATTTTAAACTTACAAAAACAACACTACAAACAAAAAAACATTAAAAAAAAAAAAAAAAAAAAGGTTACAACATCTCACATGTCATGTTTGATGAACCATGCATTATATTATTTTTATAAAAATAAAAAGTGGTGACATTTCTTTATAAGGGGGAAGTCATGATCACATTCACCTCATGTATTGAAAACAAGTTAGGTAATCATTATTTTATGGATAAGATAGGAACTACTTGGCTATCCATAAATGCCTTTTGGAAAAGGGTAAAAAAGTACTAAAATTTTATTCCAACTAGGCCATGATTTTGATGTCTCAAATTATTCCATTGGTTGCTAGTGAAGTAAAGGATGAGGTTTAAGACTCTGAGAGTTGTTTACCAATAAATTAGATGATTAAATTTACTTATTTAATCATGGATTAAAAACTTATTTATTTAATTTTGCAACTTGAACTTTTTTGGATGGTTAAATTGATCATTTGATATTGTCAAGTTGACAAAAAAAAAAGTATGTTAAAGAAGTTTGTATGATGACATTTTTTTTCTTCAGTTTCTTATGTTTTTCATATTTGATTTGTGGAATGGGTGAATTAGATAATGTTGTTTGTTTAGAGTTTTTACGTTTTTAGAAATGTTGGTTGAATATATCATTTCATCATAAATATAACTTTGTGTTTAAGAACTTTTAAATTTTACAATTTAGAATTTTTTTTAGCCGAGTTATTGAAATTGAAACAAAATTAGGAGTATCAACAGAGTGGGGTGAGGATAGAAAAAGTTTTTGGTTAAAATACTATTTTGGTCCCTGTACTTTGGGCTTCGTTCCATTTTGGTCCCTGTATTTTTAAATGTTCAATTTTAGTCATTGTACTTTCAATAAAACTTAAAATTGATCCATATGACAAGTTTGAAGTTATTATTATTATTTTTTTATCAAAATTGGTTAAATAATAATAATAATTTTAATACAAGAAAAGACACTATGTGAACATACTTCCAAAATTTATAGAGGAAAAACTAATAAAGACTAACTTTTTTTAAGAAAAATTAACCATAAACTAATAGTATGGACTAATTTTAAGCTTTATTGAAAGTACATGGACTAAAATTAGACATTTGAAAGTACAATGATCAAAATAGAACAAAGCTCAAAGTACAGAGACCAAAATAGTATTTTAACCAAAGTTTTTCTATGGTTGTTGTGATCCTCCAAATCAGCCCTAGTTCTCACATAAATTATCGCTAGATTGTGAGGATTGGAGGAGGAGAAAATTTTTTCGGTTACAATCTTGAAGCAATAACATATTTCAATGTAACACAGAGAGAAATACGAAGAGAGAGTAGACGAGGCATGTTGCTATTGTGGAAAAATGCAAAAAGTGCATTTTTATTGTGAGGCTCATGAGTTTTTTTGAAAGTGTATTATAGGTCTTCAAACTTTCAATTTTGTGTCTAATAGGTTTTTAAACTTTAAAAGTATCTAATAAGTGTCTCTGAACTTTTAATTTTGTTTTTAGTTAGGTTCTTGACATATTTAACATTTTTAAAAAAAATTAACAGATCTATTAGACATACAATTGAATTTTGTATTTAATAGAGCTCTAAAGTTTCAATTTTGTGTCTAATATATTTGTGAATTTTAATAATCTCAAATAGAACAAGGACCTATTAAATACAAAGTTGAGAGTTGGGGAACTTAATAAACATGAAGTTAAAAAGATTAAAGAACTATTAGACATTTTTAAAAGTTGGACTGATTAGACAAAAATTGTATAACATTGTTATAAAAAACACTAGAGTAATAGTGCATTTTCAATAACTTCTGAAAAGAATGTTTTTTTTTTAAAAAAAAAAAATCAAATTTTCTATAAGCACCTTTAAAAAAAATTAATAATTTAAAGTGTATTTGATATAGCTTATTGATTTTAAATGATCAAAAGTGAGTTTCGAAAGAATCTTAATAAATAAAAATCACTTCAAAAAAGTTGGATTAATAGCCCTCCGTCTCATTTTCAAAAATATATTTTCTCCCTTCTTATTATTTGACTAAGGTACCTTAAATATTTTTGGAAAAGAAGAATTCGTTTTTATTCTTGAACTTGGCAATGTTTAAATTTGTTTTATGAATTCTAAAACATATGTATGGTATGGAATTGATGAAACTTTAGAGAAAAATAATACTAGCTAGTTGTAAATTTTGAGAAAATCATTGAGGTTTGAGATGGACGTCTATTTGATTCCAAGGTTTTAAAATAGATACTTTAGTCCCTCAGGCTTAGAAAATCATTCTAAATAATCACTTACTTAACTTTAAATTAATGGAATGGTGACGAACTAACATGGATTGAATGGCATGTCATTTTATTTGATTATTTGAGAATATATTGAAAAATAACTAAATAAATTTAACACTTTATAGAAAAAGTTAAAATGGATTAAAATATTAAAAAATCATCTTATTCTCCAACGTGCCTTAACATTCTGTCTTGCAGTCTGTCACCGACTCACCTTTGTGTGTACTGTGTGAATAATAGATTGTGAGAAAAAACGTCTAGCAAAACACTTCTTGAACATACTACCTATTATGGGTGAAATTGGACCAACAGGAATGAGCTGGGTAAAAAGTTACAATAAAGGGCCAAACGAGGAAATAAGCCTAATCCAAAGTCAAAACGGGTTGAAACCAACATGAGACCTACCCACAAAGCGAGAGGGTTGAGAAATGGGCTTCGGCCGAAGCCCAAGTCCGTGGTCGACCTCGGCCGACCACATGGAAAGGCACTCTTTTGGGCCTAGCCTTGGTCCCTCATAGCCCATGTATCCCCAGTCCAGCCCCGTTCGGTCCTTTTATTCCTAGTTGAAGACGAAAACCCACGAAAACCCTAATTAAGAAATATTTAAGCCCTCTTTAAAGAGGAGAGCAGAGTAACTTCATTCTAGCCTCCAAAACTCTCATAGAACTCATTAACTCTCTTTAAAGAACCCTCTCTGATTTAAGCATCGGAGCCTATATGGCCTACACCACACCGGTGTCTAGGTTTTTCTTGTCTTGCAGGTCATGTCCTTCTCGAAGAATACAAATTCACCGTCGTTGTCATGTGGAAGTCAGGTGATATTTCTCCTGTTTAAAATTTGGCAACAATAGTTGACGCCATCTGTGGGGAATGACAACACTTGCTTGAAAAACTTTGTGCTTGAATCAATCTTCCAAAAGAGATGAGTAGAATGTCGGAAAACAAGTACTGGAACAAGGATGAAGACGATTTGGAATAAGACCATTGCCTGCGACGAACGTAAAAGAACACACCTCCTCAGCCTCATACCGAGGTTGAGGTTGACTAGATCGTTCAAGCTACATGGCAACGCAAACTTGAAACATCATGTGAAGAAGCTAACATGTGTTTGTTGGCCGAAGTCGACCATAAAAAGGCCAAGCCGACTAGCATTTGAAGGTTGAGGTTGACTAACATCTGAAGGCCGAGGTCGACCAAGAGAAGGCCAAGGTCGACCAGATCGTGCAAGCTATGTGGCAGCGCAGACCTGAAGGCTTACAAGAAGAAGCGACAAAGAAAGCGGTTGACCAGTTCCTCACCCTCGAGGAGATTGAGGCTGACAAGAGGGGGCAACTCGCCGAGGAATTTAAATTTGTCCCTCTCACATCAGAAGATAGGCGAATAAACATTAGAACGAACCTAGGGGTTGAACAGAAAGAAAAACTTATCAGTTTCCTCATGAATAATATAGATTTATTCGTCTGGTGTCATGAGGATATGCCAGGCATAGATCCCGACGTCATGGTGCATCAACTGAACGTGGACAGAGATTTCAAGCCTATGAAATAGAAGCGACGCAGATTCAATCAAGAGTGAAACTAAATCATAGCCAGTCAAGTAGATGATTTACTAAAAGCCAACTTCATTAGGGAAGTCCATTATCCTCAATGCTATCTAATGTGGTTTTAGTAAAAAAGTCTAATGGCGAATGACAAATGTGCATCGACTTTACTGATTTGAATAAGGCATGTCCTAAGGACAATTACCCTTTGCCTATGATAGATCAGTTAGTAGATACAACAGCAGACCATGAATTATTAAGTTTTATGGATGCTTACTTTGGATACAATCAGATCAAGATGTATGGACCTGATTAAGAAAAGACCTTTTTCATTACTGACAGGAGGCTTTACTGTTACAAAGTCTTGTCATTTGGCCTTAAGTATGCAGGAGCAACCTACCAAAGAATGGTATATCGAATGTTTGCTCCATTGCTGGGGAAGAATATGGAAGTGTATGTGGATGATGCTAGTAAAAAGCATTAAAGCACATCAACATGAAACTGACCTCCATAAAGCATTCCAAATACTTCGAAAGTACAAGATGAATCGGAATCCAAGCAAATGTGCTTTTGGGGTAACATCAAGAAAATTTCTCGGATTCATGGTACACTAGAGAGGAACTAAGGTAAATCCTGACAAGATAAAGGTCATCCTAAAGATTTCATTTCCAACACATCTCAAGCAACTTCAGAGTCTCAATGAGAGAATTGCAGCACTGAAGAGGTTCGTTAGTAGAACGATTGACAGATGCCAACTTTTCTTTAAAATTTTAAAACTTCAATTTGAATGGACTAAGGAACATAGCAATCTTTTCAAGAGTTAAAGTCTTATCTAAGTTCAACTCCCCTCCTGGCCAAATCTAACAAGGAAGATGAGTTACTACTTTATGTAGCAGCTTCTAACACCACTGTAAGTTTTACGCTATGTTGAGATTTATGCCCTAAAGCCTCATAATTAATAATTTATTTTATAATTAATAATAATTTTGATTATTTTATTTACAATATAATATTATCCTTTATATGAAAAATCCAAAGTTATTAGTGTAATCTTGAACAGTATGTGGTTGACATATGGGAAGATCATGTTCAATAAATAACTTAAAGGGTCATAGTATATGGATAAGGTTGGGTGCCTTACCTTGGTAACACTATTGATACGGTCCACTTTGTAATCATTACAAATGATTTGATCTAAATCGTTCATGTGGAGACATGTGAGTGAGGGTGTCTTATACAATGAGTTTGTGTAACACTGACCACGAAATATTTAATATCTCTTTATAAATCTGTTAATTGAGAAGATTAATATTTCATCAGGATGATCATATACGACTCGATCTTAATCTTGAGTGAGTTATGAACTCCTGCTTATGAGGGCTTGTCCTTTGATTTGCATGGGTGAGAGTGACTTTTGTAGCCGATTCAATATGCCTACCATTTTAGGGACTTGACCAAATAGGGAGCTGGAAACATAATCTCACAAGATGTAATTCACCCCTTCCCATATAGGGTAAGTAGATGAGTAGTTCCTTTAAGTGCTGATTTCGAGAGGAACAATGGGTCTCCACCATCTCACTGGCCCAAGAAGGACTTAGTTTATGATTGGATCGTAAACAAATTGTTCATTAGATGATCAATGGTACTTAAGGTGCAAGATGTAATTACAGGGGTAAAATAGACTTTTGACCCAACTGTAATTACGAACAACTCGTGAAGGATCGACTTACATGTAGTGATTATATCCATGTACACAACTTGTCCTATAGTGCATAAGAGTGCAACTCTAGGTCTATAGTGGAGTGGCCTTAGAGTTAATGAATGAAAGAGTTTAATTAATTGATTTTGTATCACTGGAGCTTATAATCTGTAGGTTCATAAGGTCCCCTAGGTCTATAGGGGACCTTATAATCATTGGAGCTTATAATTGGAGCTTATAATCTCTAGGTCTATAGGGCATAAGACTTGCATGTAGTGATTAATTAAATTGCTAGCTCATAGTAACACTAAAAGATCAATGTAGTTGAAAGAAAATTTTGAAATGTTCAAATTAATATTTAATTTGAAGTGTTCAAATTAATATTTAATATATTATATATATTAAATATAAAAGTAGAAAATATATTTATTGTATTTGATACATTAAATATTAAAATGATAAATGTATATTAGATACATTAAATAAAAGATATTTATAAAATTTGAATAAGATTCAAATAAATAAATATCGTAGGAGATTTGAATGAGATTCAAATCAGTATAATATATATTTTAATATATTAGATATTAAATTATATTATTTTAATTATGGAAAAGATTTGCCCTAGATCTCTATAAATAGGACTCTTGGGTTTGAGTCATTAGAGATAACACACATCTCATCAATAGAGAATTAAAGAATTATCTCTAGACCTCTTCGTCTCTAATCCCTTGTGGATTTTCTTTCAAGAGGCTCCCACAAGCCTTGATCATGTGTTCGAGGCTTAGCCAAGAAGACTTTGTGGAGTAGATAAAGACATGCCAGAAATATCTTCATATTTACTCCAAGTAAGTTTGCTTAATCTTATTTTTTTTAGTTTAATTTTAAATACAATCAAAGACGATCCAATGCTTCCGTTGCGAAGTGAAACATTCATTCCTTCACGCTAATCAAAGAAGCGAATGGTCACCAAAGTCCAGTCTACTACACTAGCAGAGCAATGATGGGGGCTGAAACTAGATACCCTCAAGTGGAAAAACTTGCATTTGTCTTAGTTACCTCAGCTAGAAGATTACGCTCTTACTACCAAGCACATAAGGTCATTGTCCTCACAAACTTCCCTCTCAAGCAAGTGCTGTAAAAGAAAAAAGCTTTAAGACGCCTCATGAAATGGCCAGTAGAGCTTAGTGGACCCGATATTCACTACAAAACCAAGGACATCAATAAAAGGACAAGCAGTGGCAGATTTCATCGCTGAACTCACCTCACTACAGGCCGAGGCCGACCATGCAAGGGCTGAGGCCAACCACCTTCAATGCATAATGGAGGTGGAGGCATCTCATCAAGAACATCCTAATCTACCTTGAAAAATTTTCGTTGATGGATCCTCTATCGTCAAAGGATGCGATGCAGGAATTCACTTGAATCTCCTGAAGGAGAAAGGTATGAATATGCTTTCATATTCAACTTTAGAACCTCAAATAATGAGGCAAAATACGAAGCACTCATAGTAGGATTAAAGGTCGCCAAGGGAATATGGATCTCTAATCTCTTAGTCCTGAATGATTCTCAATTGATAGTAATACAGGTAACTGAAGAATATCAAGCTAAACAGTAGAGAATGACAAAGTATTTATCAAAGGTCAAAGAATTGCTTACCTCATTCCTCAAACATAGTTTAGGAAAATTTCAAGATCACAAAACGCCAATGATGATTTTTTAGCTCAATTAGCAGACGTCTATGAAACTGAACTAAGTAGAACAATTCCAGCTAAGATTCTATTTGAGCCAACCATATGCAAAGAAAAGATATTGAAAACTGACTCAACAGTTTCCAGAGAGAAAGAGGTTGAAGCTAGAAATGCGCCAGCCGAGGTTGAGGTCGAGGAAGATTCTTCCTGGATGGATCCCATATTGGAATACCTGAAAGAAAGAAAATTGCCCTAAAAACTAACATAAGTCAAACGAATACAAAGGCGATCAGCTCATTACCTACTTAGAGAAGGTAAACTCTATAAGAGAGGCTGTTCAATGTCGCTTCTAAAGTGTCTCACACCTACTGAGGTGGAATATGTGATTAAGGAAATCCATGGAGGAATATGTGGCAACCATTCCAGAGGATGATCCCTATATCATACGATTGTAAGACAATGATATTATTGGCCAACGATGCTCCAAGATGCTCGAAACTTTACAAGATCATGTGACCAATGCCAACGATTTGCTCCAGTACCAAGACAACCACCTAAACCACTAAAAAATATAGTAAGTCCCTGGCCTTTTGCTCAATGAGGAATAAACCTTATTGGATCTCTTCCCCAAGGCAAAGGATAAACTAAATTTGCAGTGGTGGTAGTTGATTACTTCACAAAATAGGCTGAAGCAGAAGCATTGACAACAATTACAGAAAAGAAGATAACTAACTTGGTATGGAAAAACATAGTATGTCGTTTTGGAACTCCTAATGTCATTATTTCAGACAATGGAAATCAATTCGATAATGTAGCATTCATAAAATTTTGTTCAAATCTCAACATCGATCATCGATGTTTATCTCCAGCATATCCACAAGCCAATGGGCAAATGGAAGCAGTGAACAAGATTATCAAGTTAAATCTCAAGACAAAGTTGGAAAATCTAAAAGGAGCATGGGCATAGGAGTTGCCCAATGTAATATGGGCATACAGGACAACTGCAAGGTCTACCACTAGTGAGACTCCTTTCTCACTTACTTATGGGGTAGAGGCAGTCATTCTTGTTGAAATTGGTTTACCACCAAGAATAGAAGAGTTTGACCATCAACAGAGTGATGAGTTAATGAGTTTGTGTTTAGATCTATTAGAAGAACACAGAGAAAAAGCTCAACTTCGAGCAGCAGAATACAAGAATAGAATTGCAAGATATTACAATGCAACGGTCAAGAGACGAAGCTTCAAAAAAGGAGATCTTATATTGAGAAGGGTCATGCAAAACACTAAATATTTATCAACAAGTGCACTAGGTCCAAATGGGAAAGAACATATCAAATTGCAAAAGTTGTCAGACCTGGGACCCTAATTGATCATAAAGGAAATATTCTTTGCCATCCTTGGAACACAGAACACCTGAAGATCTATTATCAATAGATTAATTTTCTATGCTTATTATTATTGTGTTTCTCGAAGACTAATTAACGTGAATAAAATGTTATTTTATTCTTCTTCAAAATTATCATGTGCTTTGTAACTAAAGTATAGACTCAACATAGCAAAATTTCCTCATCAAATAAAAAACTACATAGGGGATATGCCTCCCTATTAAACAAAAGGTAAAAAAGCTACTAAGAAGATATGTCTCTCTATTAAACAAAAAACAGAAGCTACATAGAAAAAGAATAATAGAACAATTCAAAAAAATCCAAAAAGAAGCAGGTCGTGGAGGCATATCTTGAAACATAAGCTGAGACAGAGGGTTTGAGGCCGACTAGTTTGGATGCCTTTTTCTCCCTAAATCTTCACTTCGTAGCACATTTCCTCTTCTCCTCTCACGGTATCTACTTGAAATGAAGCTACCATTGTTTAGAAAATGCTTACGAAAAGTGAGAAGCTACGAGGCTACTAGATAGCCACGAATTCCCTCCTACGGGAGATCGAGAAGCTACGAGGCTACTAGATGGCCAAATTTCCCTCCTATGGGAGGTCGAAAAGTCCAGAATAATCCTTATGAGACCCCTATGGGGTTTGATGACAATCCCACTTAAATTTTGCAGACGCCCTCGAATTTACATATTCTCTCCAGGAAAGCGACACTGATCGCGAATCCATAGGAGAGTCTTAGCCTCCAAGATAGATCAAAATGTTCGCTACAGGGTTGGATGACAATCTTGGGGAGATTCAGGGCGAACCTTGGAGCCCTTAAATTTTCTCTAGGATGTGGATGAACACACTATCCAAAGAGAATCTTACCTACCAAGAAAGACTGACCTACGAGGTTAGACGACAATCTTGGGGATGATCTGAAATGCGAAATAAGCACCACAGAACCCTAAAATTCCTACCAAAAAATGGAGAAACTGACACTCTAAGAAGGCTGAAATATCCTCACGAGGATAAACAACTATAATAGAGAAAATTCGAAGCAGACCTCGAAATGTCACAAATGACTCCAAAATTGAATAAGCTACTCCCACGTCAGGCTCCATGCAATTATTTCACACGTTCCTAATCTTGAATCCTAACTAGGGTGTGAGGGCTAATTTTATGGATGAAATTGGACCAATAAGACTGCCTACAAGGCTAAAATAAAGGACCAAATGAGGAAAGAAGCCCAATCCGAAGTCAAAATCGACTGAAACCAACACGAGACTGGCCCACAAAGTGAGAGAGTGGAGAAAGGGGCTTGGGTGGAAGCCTAAGCATGTGGTCGGCCTTGAATGATCATACTGACCAAGGTCAACCACATGGGAAAACCCTCATTTGGACCTTGCCTTGGCCCTTATGTCCCGCGTATCCCCAGTCCATCCCTGTTCGGTCCTTTCGTTTCCAAATTGTGACGAAAATCCTAATTATGAGGTATTTAAGCTCTCTCTAAAGGGGAGAGCAGGGTAAGTTCATTTCAGCCTCCAAAACTCTCTTAGAACTCCTTATCTCTCTCTAAAGAACCCCCTCTAACTTAAACATAAGAGCCTGTGTGACCTACACCACTCCAGTGTCCCAATTTTTCTTGTCTTGCAGGCCACATCATTCTCTAAGAATACAAATTCACCGACGTTGTCACGTGAAGGTTAGGTAAGATTTCTCCTGTCTAAAATTTGGCAATAACACTACCCATTTTTGGCATGTTTTCGTCTCAATGCGATTATGCAAATTTTTTCAACTAGACAAAATGAACCCAACAAAATAAATAAAGAAAGAAAGGAAATTGTTGAGATTTTTGCCCTAAAGGCTCGCAATTAATGATTTATTTAATAATTAATAATAATTTTAATTATTTTATTTGCAATATAATATTATCCATTATATGAAAAATCAAAGGTTATTAGTGTAATCTTGAATAGTATGTGGTTGACATACGAGAGGATCTTGTTCAAGAAATAACCTAAAGAGTCATAGTATATGGATACGGTTGGATGTCTTATCCTTGTAACATTATTGATACGGCCTACTTTGTAAACATTACAAATGATTTGATTCAAATCGTTCATGTGGAGACATGTGAGTGGGGATATCTTATACAATAAGTTTGAATAAATCTGGACCACAAAATATTTAATCTCTCTTTATAAATCTATAAATTGAGAAGATTGATATTTTATCAAGATGATCATATGCGACTCGATTTTAATCTTGAATGAGTTATGAACTCCTGCCTGTGAGAGCTTGTCCTTTGATTTGCATGGGTGAGAGTGACTTTTGTAGTCAATTCAATATGCCTACCATTTTGGAGACTTGACCAAATAGGGAGCTGGAAACATAATCTCACAAGATGGAATTCACTCATTCCCTTACGACATATATTTCCTTATTTGTTTGTCCAAACCTTTCCAAATTCTCCTACGATATCTATTTCCTTATTTGAATCTAATTCAAATTTAATAAATATATTTTCTTTAATGTATCTTACTACATTAATAATTTCTTTAATATTTAATGTATCATATACAATAAATATGTTTTTTCTCATTTAATATATCAAATATATTAAATTTTAATTCGAAGATTTTAAATTTTCTCTCAACGAAATGGATCCCTATTTTTTTATATGAACTAGCAATGGGACCTTATGGACCTACAGATTATAAGCTCCAATTATACAAAATCAATTAATTAATTTTTTAATTAATTAATTCTCATTCATCAACTATAGGTCATTCCACTATAGACCTAGAGTTGCACTCTTATGCACTGTAGGACAAGTTGTGTCCATGGATATAATCACTACATGCAAGTCGATCCTTCACGAGTTGTTCGAAATTACAGTTGGATCAAAAGTCTATTTAATCCCTGTAATTGCATATTCTACCTTAAGTACCACTGATCCTCTCATGAACAATTTGTTTATGATCCAATCATAAACTAAGTCCCTCTCGGGCCAGTGAGAGGGTGGGGCCCCATTGTTCAAGTCTCGAAATCAGCACTTAAAGGAACTACTCATCCACTTACCATATAAGGGAATGAGTGAATTCCATCTTGTGAAATTATGTTCCCAACGCCCTATTTGGTCAAGTCCCCAAAATGGTAAGCATATTGAATCGGCTACAAAATTCACTCTCACCCATGCAAATCAAAAGACAAGCCTTCACATGTAAGAGTTCATAACTCACTCAAGATTAAGATTGAATCGCATATGATCATCTTGATAAAATATTGATCTTCTCAATTAACGGATTTATAAAGAGAGATTAAATATTTCGTAGTTCAGTCTTATACAAACTCATTGTATAAGATACCCTCACTCACATATCTCCACATGAACGATTTGGATCAAATCATTTGTAGCTATTACAAAGTGAGTTGTACCAATAGTGTTACCAGGATAAGACACCAAACCTTATCCATATACTATGACTCTTTAGGTTATTTCTTAAACATGATCCTCTCATATGTCAACCATATATTGTTCAAAATTACACTAATAACCTTGGATTTTTCATATAATGGTAATATTATATTGTAAATGAAATAATTAAAATTATTATTAATTATTAAATAAATCATTAATTACGAGGCTTTAAGGCATAAATCTCAACATTCTCACCACCACCACCAACAGTTGAAGAAAGGTCAACATAGGTCTCATAGAAATTGCAATCGCATCTCCACCACAACAGCATACATCTCATCTGCCTCCTATGTACAATTCAAAGTTGAACTTGCCTACATAAAGAAGCATGACGGGATTTATTGGGCATGCGTTCATGTCATTCAACGTTATCTAAAGGAAAAAACACATGCATTTCATGACTTCCTATCCATCCTCCTCAATGAGCAACAATGCCTTCTTAGTGAGGACATCGTTTCTGAGGCCTAGGGGAAGTTCTTTCTTTAACCCTATTTGTAGTGCTTTTATTTAGATTAGATTTATTTGTTATGTTAGGTTAGAATTTATTGATTTCCTATGTTGTTGTGTTTGTTTGATTGCTCATGTTTGTTTTTACTTTTTTGGAGAACACTTTCTGATCAAAATAATTTCCTTCGCACCTTGCACAAGCATGCCATAAAAATCATGTTTCAAAAATAATTTTGCAAGTTGTTTTCTTTGGGTATTATGTTAAAAAGCCCTTGACGATGATACGTAGAGCTTTCTTAAACTTCAAGTTCTTTTACACACAACTTTGAGTTTTCAAAATCGTAAAACTTGATAAAAAAATTTTCTCCATAAAACATTCGAACCCAAACCCCTGTGTTTATCCCATCTAATGCTCTTAGGAGAGTTTAGCTTCGATACGTAGCAAGTTTAGTGACTCAATTATGTACCTCAACCTCTTGTTCTTCTAGTTCTAAGTCAATGAGGACATTGACTTCTTTAAGTTTGGGGGGTGAGTTTTGTAATACTGTCGTTGTAATTGTATGTTATTGTAACAGATGCCAGGACTAAAAAAAAAAAGGATACTCCTCCTTCGAGGATTAACTGAGTAACCAGGGGCAGTCATGACACTTATGATTTTTTTTTGCATGAAAGGTTAACTTAGGGAGTGAGTATGTGAAAACGGTCTTAGCAGTGACTTGTGCTCGTAGTTAGCTGTTATCACTACAAAGTGTTAGTAAGTTGGAACGAAGGTACAAGTGAAAGTGAGACTCTTTCTAAAAAAAGAAAAGAAAATGAAAATAAGGTATAGCAACAACTTTGTATAAGTTTGGGGGGGAAGAAAAATGCTTGTAATGTGAGTAAGCTTAGCTTGTCGAACAAAGAATATCACCCTAGACTCTATGACTAAGACTTAGGTAGGACAAACATAATAGGTGGGTTTGCATAAGAATGTTTTATCTTGAAAAAGAAAAGTCAAGGTTTTATGTGAGAAAACCTTGGAGTTGTGTAAAGTACTAAATAGTTTGGGACAACTCTTGAAAGGCAACATTCTTTTCAAAACACCATTTGAAAAGTATTTTGTAAATTGTCTGCTTGTTATTTTGCTTGAAATTGTTGAAGAACAAGCAATAACTCAAGTTTGAGGGTGTGATAATTCTCATTTTTTAGAATTATTTAGCTCACAAACAAAGGTTTTTCTTGTAACTTTATCCTATTTTAACTCCAAAATCTATTGAATTAGAGAAAATTTGATAAGAGACCTTTAAGCATGTTGGGAATTCTTATAAATGCTAGAAAAGAGCTAAAAAAATAGGAAGGTGGCTTAATTATGTGTTATTTGTGCAGTTTGAGCTAAAGAGGGAAATTGCAATCTGGGCAGGGGGCAGAAAATTGAGAATTGCAAGTTGATTACTGTTGCGTAAAATGCAATACCTCAAGTGTACGAGTCAAGTTTTAATATAGTGATTTTAAGTATCAAGTATCGTCTCCACAAAGATTGGTTTTAATTCATTTAAGTACTGCAATTACTCTCATTTAACTTTATTTAGAGAAAGAAATCAAATGCAAACAAGGTAAACTAAAGAGCTAACCTAGAAAACAAAAGATAAATGGAGACACAGTAGGAGAGAAATATCCTAGGGAATCAATTTCACCAATTAGACTTACAGCCAAAGCTACCAAGATTTGTCATGCAAATATTCCATAAGCCAAGAAGTGAGGATATTAACTGACTCTTTCAAGCACAATTAACTCTCATGCAATTTTATAAATCTGATATCTCTATCTAGATTTTAATAGCATGTAAGGCATTAAGCAACTTCTTTTAAGGGCTTCTAAGAGAATTCTCCACTTTCATGCAAGAATTTACAAATAGTCATGCAATTAAGTTCTATCCTATATCAAACTTTTTCAAGCACAAATTCAAACCAATAAAACAAATAATATGTTATCAAGAGATTATAAGCATTCAATACATAAAAGCATGAATGAAACAAAATCATTCAATCAAGATATTTAATCAATTAAAACCTCAAGTCTAATAGCTACATCAAAACCCTAAGATAAAAATATTTTAATCCAAAGTTTCCAACAATTAAGCAATTAATTCAATTAATATAAAAATTCCAAGTATTAGGAACAAAGATACTTAAATTCATGCAATTAAACCTCGAAGTTCTTAATTTACAGCCACAAAACAGAAACTAAAACTAAAGGAAAAGGAAGAAATTAGCAAACGATGGTTGATCCCGTATTCCTGTCGTGATCTCCACATCCCTCGAGATTTGGATCTGCAAAAATTCTCCACAAACGCTCTCAATTGCTCCTTAAACCCATAATTTTAGCTTGGAATCGAGATTAGGGCTAAAACCCTCGGAATGGCCTCCTCAAAACGGTGGCCCCAAAAATATGTTTATATAGGAAATCTCAAGGCAAAGTTGAGACGCTGTAAGTAGCATCTTGAAGCAACAAGAAAGTGGCGGGCATGTTTCTGAGCGAAAAATAGCGTTTTTGCATTTTTCATAGCGTCATTACCCTGCAGACAGCACTGGCCATTTTTGCTATATCTCTTCGCTCGGGTGTCCAAATGACCTCTAGTTTGATGCGTTGGAACTGTGATTCGACGTAGAATCTTTCAAAATATGCCTTAGGCTCAAATAACATCTTTAATCTTCTTGAATCTTCAATTAAACTTCAAAAGACTCCAATATCCACCAAAACTCTCATTGCTCCTCAAGCTCGGTTTCTACGAAATTAAGAGAAATAAGCATAAAAGCTCATAAAATCATCACAAAACTAGCATAAATAATACAAAATAAGATAACATAATTACATGTTATCAATTGCAATGGCAATTGCAAATTGCAATCTAAAACAAAAAGAGGAAAAACAGGATTTTCGGGTTTTTCCATAATGAGAAGATTCTTGCATCAATTCCACCTTAATTCAAGAAACAACTTCCTACATCAATTTATACATGGAAAATGAAGAAACCTTAGATGCTTGAAGGCTATAAAATGGAAGAAAAATACATAAAGAAAGTGGATGTCATTTCCGAGTACCAATTCTACACTTTTTTGTTGCTGTCTTTTTTTTTTCCTGCTTTTTCTTTTCTTCTCTTTTTCCAACATCTTCGACATTACTCTTCGATCCAATCTGCATGAAGGTTCAAGATTTTTAAGGTTTGATTCTCCTTGAACAAGGTGGAGTTGAAATTGATTGAGGAAAAAGGAATAAGGACTTAAGTAATTTGTTTATTAATTCCCAGCAAGTTCCATTTTACGTTTATGTTTTACTTTTGCTTTTAGTTCTATTTGGGTTAATCGAGTTTGTAAGCTCTCTTTTAAATTTCGGTTGTAGTGGGAAGATTTGAATTAAATTCTTTAACTTCTAGCTTCATGTTATTTTCATTTTACTGGTTTTGAGTTTTCTTCTTGCCACCATGAAGTTTATTTTCTGCACTTTGTTAGTTTCTTTTACCTTTAATATGAGCTAAATCATCTTGAGGGGTTCGAACATGTGAACATCCAAGGGGATGAATTGAGATTAAATTGCAAAAGTGACCAAGCCTATATTTTCTTTGTTTACTTGTGTTGATTAAATTGAAATTGTAACTCTAGAGTGATCAACTAGTGTTGCATACAAAGGCTCGATTCTAATACCGAAAGGGTTAGAGGATAGTGGATTTTACACAAACAATGGAGAATAGAGTTTATACATAAGTCATTCTTGACCCTAGAATTAGGGAAGGCTCTAAAACCATTAGATTTGTGTGCTTCATTTATCTAAGTTGGGAAAACTATAGACATATAAAGTACTCACATAGTCTCCTAAAAACTAAGATTGTAAGTTGAATAGGAGTTACAATTCAGTTTACAATGTGATTGTAGGTTAGGATTGCAATTACAATTTAAGTTACAATTCATACTCCAAGGGCAATGACAAGCTTGAGCCCCCTTTTTATCATATTGCTTACTGAATTTTACTTTCTGTTTTACTTTTCCTAGTTCACACTCATCAATTTTTGTAAGCGGTTACCTAGTTGCAATTTTTGAACATCTTTGTGCTATTCTTAATTTTTGTTAAAATCTGTTCTCTGTGGGATCGATACTTTGAAGTACTTCCAATTTTATATTACTTGCATCAATAGTGTACACTTGCAATGGGTTGAAATTCTTTCTTTTATGTTTAACCCACAAGTTTCACTCGATCAATTTCAAGAAAAGAATGAAGATAAGAGTGTGGATCCTCTGAAGGGTGTCATTTAAAGGAACTATCTCGATCCATCTGAATAAGGCCAGTTTTGAGCTCAAAGTTATTGGCATGGATGGGCGCGTAGACTATTCCATAGTGTTCAGTAGGAAATACAGGCTGAAAATAGTCTCTAATGGCCTTCGGTTCCTCATGTTGTTCGGCCATGGCTTTAATTTGGTTCCTTCGTTCCTTTCGAATTCTTCTGCAAGTTCTTTCAATCTCATAATCAAAGGGAATTAGATTAACCTCCTTATCTTTTTGCATACAAAGCTAAATACCTCACAAAAGAATAAAATAAACAAAAACACTAAAAACAAGAAAAATAAAAAATATAGCAAAAAAAACTCTAAATTAAGACTAATCAATTTTTCTACAGTATTAAATTAATTAAACATTCGTCAATCCCTAGCAATGATGCCAAAAACTTGTTGCATAAAATTTGCGGTGTTGCAAGCGCACATGTTAAGTTTTAGTATAGTGATTTTGAGTATTGAGTATCGTCCACAGAATTGACATTTTTAATTCATTTATGTACCACTAATAGTTTCACTCAATTTTATTTAGAAACCAAAATCAAACAAAGAGCACAAAAACAAAATAAAACAAATATTGAAAATTAAAGATTGAGACAATCGAGAGGAAAAGCATTCTAGAGATTTGATTTCACATATTAGATTAATGATTAATTACTTAAACCACCCAGATTGATTAAGCACATATTCCATAAGTCTAGAAGTCTAATATCATGCATAGCTCTTTCGATGCTAAACAATTCTCATGCAATATTATAAAACCTACATTCTTGATGATTTTTAATAGCATGCATGGCTCTAAGACCCTTTATTAAACAACCTCTAAAAGGAGCCCTAATCATTGACATGTTAGAACAACCTTGAGTCATGCAATTAGGATCTAGTCTAAATTACATTTTTTTTAAGCGTGAATTTAAACCAACACAACATTTAATCCGTGATTAAGAGGTTAAAAGCATGAATGGAATTAATGCTAATCAATCAAAAGGTTCAATTAATTAATACAATTAATCTAATGACTACATTAATCCCTAGAATTGAAGAGTTTAGCTACTCACGCTCACTAATACAAACTCTAAATTCTTAATCAATACTAGATATCAAATTACAAAAAATTAAGGAAAGAAGTGAAAAACTCAATTGCGTGTCGATCTCTCATTCCCATGATGATCTCCACGAATCTCGAGCTTCAAATCTACCAATTCTCTTGCTCCAAAAGTCCTCTCCAAATCCCCCAATTTAGAGTCAAATCGAAATTAGGGTTGAAAATTCACAAATTGGCTCCCCTAAATCAACTAAAAAAAGATGATTTTATAATGTTATCGTCGTAGTGTTGAGACGCTAGGGACAACGTCTCAACGCTGCCCTTAAATGAGGTGTTTAGTTTGAAAGGCCGACGTCGAGACACTTTGGACGGAAATCATCCCCTTTGTAGAGCACGCGTATGTTTGGTGACGGAGTGCAAAAAGTCGTAGCGTTGAGATGCTACCCTCTCAGATTGAGTGGTTTGAATGCTACAAAACTAAGCGTTTCAATGCTCTAAAAGTGTCTCAACGCTCTTCCCTTGGTTCCTTTTGCCTTGAACTCCTCTTCTTCAACTAGGTCTGCAAATTAAGCTCCATTGACTCTAAATTCATCATAAAACTCTCAAACACTCTGATTTTGCTCTAACTGCTTGAAATCTATAAATTAAACACATATAAACGTAAAAGCATACAATTGAACCACAAAATTAGCATAATATAAGGCCAAATAATACATCATTTTGTGTGCTTTACAAAGGCCAGGTGCATTTTCTCTGTTTGAATTTTGGCAACAACATGAGCTATGCTTAAGTTCGAAAAAAAATTTGCTTGTTATGGAGTATAAAATCTGAAAATAATTATTGAATGAAAATAAATATTTGTTTATATAATTTAAATTATACATAAAATAAATATTTTTTAATTAATAATAATGAGAATGATTTTGGTTGAATGCAATTCATTTTTTTGGGTACAGAATTCAATTCAAATTGTTCTTTACTGGTTACTATGATGTTAGAATTTAATGTTTTAATATTAGATAGTACCCCCAAAAATATCTCATATTTAATATTTGAAAATTTTCAGAATTTAACTCTAAACTTATCAAGTTGTATCAATTCTTATCATAAACTTTAAATTTCAATATCTCATATTTAATATTTGAAAATTTTCAAAATTTAACTCTAAACTTATCAAGTTGTATCAATTCTTATCATAAACTTTAAATTTCATCAAATATATAGAATAATAGTCGACATATACTTATTAATAATAATAATAATAGTCGACATGTTGAACTCCCTTATTATTATTATTATTATTTAAAAAAAAAAAAAGAACGAATTGAATAAAAATATATTAATGTCTAGACACATTTAAATAATTTGGGCCCACCGTATAAGTTATGATTTGATTTGAGATAACGAATATTCATGAACCAATAAAAATAATTCCAATTATACGACATGAAACTAAACAAGTGGAATGTATTTAGTGGGCTAAGTAATTAAATTTATTTGCATGGACAAACAAGGCATCCCCACATTTATATAACAAATGGGAATTAAGATTTGTGGAAAATATGATTTAATATTAAATTGTAGCAATCACCTGATAGTTTAATAATCAATAAATATTTCCTAAATAATATATATATATATATGTGTGTGTGTGATTTGAAACGTGGGCCAAAATTTGAAAAATTAACATATTTTTTTGTTTTTTTAATTTTTAAAAATTGTATATTAAGTATTTTTTTTAGTTCAATCATGGGTTGAGGGATTCGAACTTTGGGTTGATGATATACGTTTTAACTAGTAGAGCAATGCTCATTAGCTGGATTAAGACTGCGTTTGAGATTGCTGTGGGAACACATAACTGCAATTTTGAAAAAATCCTAGTTGTTTGGGGTGTTTGGTAATGGTGATTTTTTTAAAATCTATATAAAATCACTTTTAAAATTTTTTTTAATTTGAAAATTGAAGCTTTTGACTCTAGCTACCCAAATAATCAGTCGCATTTTTTAACGATTTCTTGAAATGACTATCGTATCCTTCCATTTATTTTATTTTATTCAATTCCTTTGGCTATCACTTTTTTAAATTCCTCTAGATCCAAGTTTTGTACAATTCCAATATCAACTTGAAGCAATTCGATCAAGCTTTGTGATTTTCTTTGCATCAGCAACAATTCAATTTTTTTTAACTATTAAATTTATTTATTTATTATTATTTTTTTTTTTGTGTTTGGCTGTCATCGTCTTCTTTCAATTATCATGTTCTTTTTCTTTTGTTTGTCCCATTGGTGTTTTCTCTCTGTTACACATCTATAACATCTCAAAGATATCGAAAATAGAGTCAATATTTTTTTAGATTTAGAGGTGTTGAATGTTACTATCATGTTTTTTCTTATTAATTTTTTAATTTTATTTTTTGATTGGTTTGCTTTTTTAAAAAAAAAAATAGTTTTTTTAGTAAAAAATAGTTATACTATATAAGAAAGGGATATGAGATACTAGTTTTTGAAATAGTCATGAATCAAAAACTCAAAAGAATTCTTTATTTATAAAGATTTTAGAAAGAGAAATGAAGTTCATTTTTTTTTTATTTAGGGTTCAAACTAAAGAGATAAAGACCAAAAAAGAAAATAAATAAACAATGAGTCAATGACTATAATTTTTTTTATAATTGGAGATTTTACAAAAGAAAAAATTGTTATATGATAATGTCGTTCCATAAACCACTTGAAGTTGCTGAAGCAAAAGGATGCAACCCAGATGGAAGTTATCTTCTTTTGATCTGTCAAATTGGATTATTGTCAGTGAAAAAGAAGACATCCTCACATAAACAATCAAAAATGAAATTTAAACTTTGAAAATCCCTTGATTATAGAGCATATTAATGAAATTTTAACAAATTATTCTGCCGTATATTGTGGTCCATATTATAGCACATTTTGACCCTTTGATTAAGGAAAATAGACCTCAATACCAGCTATAATTGACTGAATTTTATTGCTACAACATTGCTACAAGTTTGATGAGAGCGAAATAGATAACATTCATTTTTTTTTCTGTGCTGAAAAAAATTATTTTTTCTTACATTTTGTTTGTATATAAATTAGAATAACAAAATATAATTTGTAATTTAAACTATAAAAGTTCTAGATATAAGTTGGAATGATAAAATATAATTGGTAATTTAAATTATAAAATTTCTAGATAAATAATTTATAATAATTCATATACTGAACATCAATATATAAATAATTAAAATTATTTGTCTATTTTGGTCATTTTAGCTAAACCACAACAATTTTAATTGAATTTACCAAAGACTTTGACCTGCTTTTTTATGTTTAAAATTCAAATTTATCAACCACTAATATGCTTCCAATGACAATTGTTTTTTCTAAAAGTAAAGTTGCCAGCAATTATTTTAAAAGCTTCAACAATCTCAAATGGGGCCTAAGTAGTTTAAGTAAGCTTGTTTTCAAAAGTACTTTTTTAATTTAAAATTTAAATAAGGAGCAAAGATTTTAACATGCCACTTACAAAGAAGTTACTGACGAGTTGAATTATATTCCAATTGATTATATAGTAAAAACTTAAAATAAAAGATAGGAACAGATATATTCCTCAGAAATAGTAAATTATCATAAATAGGCATATAAAATTTTACCACAAAGAAAGTGGATTTTTTCGCCTAAAAAATGAAGGAGATATATTTTAAAATACCTAACGGCCTGTTTGATAGGCAATCTGAAAACAGAATTTTGAAAATAAGAGATTTGATGAAAACAAAGTTGTATTTTATGTTTTCAAATATGTGTTTGGTAGAAAATTTAGAAATTGGATTCCAATTTAAACAATTGTTCAAAATGTGTTCTATAATATATTTATAGAGCATGAAACTAGTTGTAGTTGCAAAAACTAAATATTATGTTGAATATAAATCATTATTAATTAATTTATGAACATGTTTCTTTTGTTATAAATTTTTTATAATTATTGTTTTATAATATTACATAATTTATAATATAATATATCATACATATTTTAATCTAACAAAAATAAATTGAGTTTATAACATGAAATAATACATTTATTAACGTTTTCATCTTTTTTAATATAATTCTGCATTTTAAATTTGCAAATTCAAAATCTGGATACAATGAAACATAAAAATATTATTTTCAGCATTTTCACTATTTGGATCACAAAATCCAGAAATAGTTTCCGAAAACACATCTATCAAACACATATTCATTGAACTCAGTGAATTTGAAAACATAAAACAAAATCCATATTGTGGCCCTAAATTACCCGTTCTTAATCTTAGCTATTGTGAGTTTATATATATATATATATATATATATATATATATGTATGTATAACTATTGTGAGTTTGAATAACATGATAAAAATCTTAACCGTAATTTTTTAAAAAAATAAAGAGCGGTAACAATTTTATTTATTTATTATTTTAAAATATATTTATTTTGTTTTGTATCTTTTAGAAAACACGAGTGAATTCTAGGATTTTTTTAATTAATATTGTAGTTTTTGAAACTTATTATAAAAATATAGTGCTTTCCAAACTATTTATAAGAATATTGTAGTTTTTATCAGGTGGATGAAGGTCGTCTAAGAGACGACCTACGACACACGGCTAAAGGTCGTCTCTTAAAGAGACGAATTTTACTGCGTTTTAAAAAAAACCAATACGTGTATAGGTCGTCTAACCTGATTTTTTTTTTAAAAATAACAAATGTACATGTCATCTCTTGCACTGGTTTTAAAAAAAAATAAAATAAAATTAGTAGGTCGTCTCTTCAAGAGACGCCCTACACATAGTTATTACATATGTTTGCAATTGGCACAAGTGGTTGCATGTGCGTCCACCCATCCTTGAGTGTATAGGTTCGACTCCTACATAACGCAAAATTTAAATAAGTCATTTTTAATTGAGAATTTAAAAATAAAACAAAAAATTTAACAGTTTGTAGTCGAATCATGCACTCAAGTTTAAATTCTCAATTAAAAATGACTTAAATAATCTACTTTTTTTTTCTTTTCTTTTTTTGTTCCTTTCCAATTTTCTTTATAAAATTGAAATCTAAATAAGTCATTTTTTTTATTGAGAATTTAAAAATAAAACGAAAAAAAAATTAAAATTATAAATTGATATAGTTCACGCAGGCTCCGAGCTGAAATCAGAGAGAGTCTTTTGGAGAGAATTAGGGAGTTCTCAGAGAGTTTAGGAGCCTAGAATGAACTTACTCTGCTCTCCCCTAAAGATAGAGCTTAAATACCTCCCCCCTAAGGTTTTCGTGGGTTTTCATCTTCAACTGGGAATGAAAGAACCAAACTGGCCTGGATTACACAGGCCATGAGGGATTGAGGCAAGGCCCAAAAGTGGGCCTTGCTGATAAGCCTTTAGAATTAAGGCTTATTTAACTGCTAATTGCTTAAAATATTATTGTTTTTTCTTAAGACCATTTAAAATTAGTGAAAGATTGCTTCAAATTAAGAAAGAAACAAGAATGATGGCAATAGGGATAGGTTTCTAAATAAATCAAGCTTGTTTGCAGGAAATGTGGAAATTGCAAAATCAAAATTACAATTTCGAGATTCTGCAATTTCGAAGCAACAAAGGAATATATGGGAAACGATTTCTGCACACAACCCAATTATGGAAAGTATGAATTACTGCACAAATTAAGGAAATTGGAGCAGCAAACTTGGGTTGGTGTGTTGGAAAAATCGCAAAATCAAATTGCAAAATCGGGATTCTGCAATTGTTTCTAGAGCAGCAGAAGAGTCAAAAAAGGGAAAAAAAATCTGCATTTAAGCCATTCCGAAAATCTTCAATTACAGCATGATTTAAGGGAATTTGAGCACGAAATTTGGGCATTCTTCAACCCTAATGAAGGTCTATAAAGGGGGAAGAAGAGGAAGAGCTAGAGTTCGGTTTTGGAGGACGTTTTGGAGTCATTTTTCGTTTTTTTTTTCCTATTTTCTGCAGTTTTTTTTCGTTTCTGTTTTTACCGAGACTGTTGCAAGTTATCTTTTAATTTTTTCCTCAATTTATTCAATCCTATTAAAATGAAGAAGAGTAGGGCGTTGTGAAGGCGAATTTCAGTAGAAATTTCGTGGGTTTCCAATTCAAAGCACTCTGTTTTTCTACATATTTTTCCTCTGTTTCTGCCCAGTTTCTTCCTCAGTTTTCTGTTTTCTATCAAGTTTAGTTATATTTTCTATATTATCTAAATTTGCAAGTTTAGTTTCTGTTTTAATACAGTGGAGTGATGCTCTTTTCAAGCTTTATTCATGAGTTGTATTATGCTTTATGTTGAATAAAAACACTTGGATTATGGGTTTTTTTTGTCTCTGTCTTTTAAGGTTTTGTTTTTATTTTTAGTGTAGCAAAACAACTACCAATTCCTTTCAAGTTGGCAAACCAAATTTGTTTACTTTGAGTTTAATTTCCAGAATAATACATTAATCAATTTATTTTTACATGGAGTTTGTTTTAATTTTTAGCTTAGTTTTTTTTATAGATTTATTATGAGCTAAAACTTCTTAGGGGGTTCAAGGATGTGAATTCCCTAAGAAGTAATTGTAGCCAAATTTCAATAAAAACCAAGCCTACATCTCAATTGTTTGCTTGTGTTGAATAAATTTCCGTTGAAATCCTAGATTGATTAACTAGGGTAGCAACTCAAGCTTAGATCTAATACCGACGGGGTTAGTGATAAACGAATTTCGCACAAGTAATGGAGAAAAGAGCTTAGACATAAGCCAATCCTTATCCTAGACATAGGGATTAAGGACTCCAAAACCCATAAAATTGTTAAACCGAATGATCAAAGATAGAGGGACTATAGACATATAAGTCACTCACTTAGCCTCCTAACACCTAAATTCAAGGTAAATAGGTGAAGCAATTTTGGTTTACAATTGAGTGTGGAGTAGGTTGGAATTGCAATTTTGGCTTGTAATTACAACTTAGGACAATGACATTCTTGAGCCCTATTCTTTATCAAAATTCTTTTGCAATTTCAATTTCTAAGCTTATCTAGTTTGCTATCAACATTGCCATTTCTAGATTCTACAATTCAATTCTGCAATTTTTCTTTATTCCAATATTGTCATTTCTTGATTTTGCAATTAGATTCTGCAATTTTTTCAACACACCAACCCAACCTTAATTTTGCAATTTAGTTTTCAAGTTTGCAATTTTCCTTACATTTTGCTCAGCAATATTTTTGTTACACCATTCCCTGTGGGATTCGATACTTGGTAATCACATACCATTTTATATTACTTCGATCGCGTGCGCTTGCGTGTAACACTGATCACTTGCCATGTGGTCGGTGTCGGCCGAGGCAGAGGCCGACCATTGGCTTGAGCTTTGGCCCAAGCCCATATCCTCATTCCTTTCGTGAGAGATCGAGGTAAGGGCCAAATGGAGGCCTTTCCATGTGGTCGATCGAGGCCGACCACGGGCTTATGCTTCACTAACAAAATTCAATTTTTTTAGCACAGATTGCAATTGCAATTATCCTCTATCCAAGGGAAAGCCCAATTCTTGTTTACTTTGTTTTGCAGGTTGAGGGAAAGCAATTGCAAGAGGAGAAAGGCACAACTTAGGATTGAATTGCTTGAGATAATCAACAAGATGGAAGACATCATTGCAACATTGAGCCCACAAGCTTCATCATTAAGCTACACGATGGAAACTTTAATGATGAGAAATTCCATAGCTCCTACTAATCCTATCCCTTCTATTTCTTGTATTTATTGTAAAGGAAGTCATTCATTTGATAATTGTCCTTATAATCCTGATTCTTTGTGTTATGGATTTCTACCCAGCTTTGCAAATCAACATCAGTACCAGTGTTTCCAACAAGAGAAGATGATTCCAAAAGAGCCTAGCATTGAAGAACTCATAAGGGAATACATGGCAAAGTGCGATGTTGTGATGCAAAGCAAAACCACAATTTTACAGAATTTGGAGATCCAGATGGAACAAATTGCAAATGATTTGCAGAACAGGTCCCAAGGAATTTTGCTCAACAATACAGAGACTTTTAAGCAAGAAGAAAAAGAAGAATTCGAGGCAGTGACACCAAGTAAATTCGAATATGAGGATCTCAAACTTCCAGTAAAAGCAGAAAGTGCTCCAACTATTGAAAACACTAAGGAGCCAGAATGGAGAAAAGAGATTAAAGAAGAACCACCTCAAGAAGAGAAGGAACCACCCAAGGAAGTTGCAGTGAACTATGCAGTTGCAATTTCACAGCAAATGACATCCAAAGTGCTCCTGATACTAGAAGACCCTACTTTGACTTATTGCAGCTTGCAGGAAATACTAAATGAAGAAGAATGCAAAAAGGAGAGCATAAAGGATGACAATTTGCAGAATGTGACACAAGTTGCAACTAAAATTTCTACTTTCAAAGGCACATGCAAATCTCTCGAGCAAGCAAGACCTGTTGTGATCAAAGCACCTCAACTACGAATGAAATCTCGTCCAACTTCGAGACCTAGGTGCAAAATGAAGGAACACGGTTGCGGGCTACCTACTGGAATAGGATAAGTTTATCTTTTCGTTCATTTTCTTTTTATTAAAAAAAAACCTTATTTCTATCATTTTCTTTTTATTATAAAAAAAAAAAAACTTATTTCTATGAATTATGAAATGACTAAACAATTTCTGTCTAAGGCAAAATCTTGTCTAGGCTGAGGTATTTAAGTTGACCATTTAGGGAACACCTCTACCTGGGGATTTACCTGGGAAATTGTTGAAGGAATTCAAAAATTCAAAAAGAAATAAGAAAATTTAAAAAAATAATAATAAATAAATATTTTAAGGCATGAACTCTTTTTCGAGCCTATGTGAACTTTTTAACAATTCGCTTTTGAGTTTAGATTAAAGGGAGAAGGAAAAATCAAACTCCAATCACACGGAATTGCAATTGCAATGCAATTACATTCACGAAAAATGAGGCAAAGTCGAGGGACAAGAATGCAAATGGAATGCAATTGCAAAATGAAGCAAAACATCCAACACGCCAAGAAGAAGATGAGTCATCCTCCAATGATTAGGGGAGTTGTTCTTTGCACCTTAAACTCTACTTCTTAAATCTTAATAGTTTAGATTGTGATGTTATTGTCTTAAACTTTTGTGCTTGTCTTTGTCCCTTGCATTTTGTCATGATGATTTGATTGACATCCAAATTGTTTGAAGTTCAATGTCAGTTATGTGTGATCTCTTGTTTTTGGATGTCTCCCAAATATGTCTTAAAGTTTAAAAATCCTTGATGATGATATTTGGAATAGGCAAAAAAAAAAAAAAATTTAAAAAAAAGAGAAATTTTCAACTTATGGAATTCCAATCAGAATGAAGAATCTTGATTTAGAGAGTCTCTGTCTAAGGAGAATCCTGTCAAGGTTGAGGTATTTAAGTTGACCGCTAAGGGAACACCTCTACCTGGGGATTCACCTGGGAGTTCGATAAATCAACTTTAAGTTCAAAATTGGAAATTTAAAAAAGTTAACTATGACTTAGGAGAAGTTGTGTGAACGTTTTGATGCTTTACTTTTGAGTTTCAGGTGAAAAAAAAAGAAGAAGAAGAAAATACGAGGCCAAAGGAAAATATACGAAGAAATAGCAAAAGTAAGAATTGCAATCACAATTGCGAAAGCAAATTGCAATTGCAAATTCAGGAAACTCAACCAAACATGGCATATTGGGAGTACGTCAAAGAAAATGACGAAGCAATAACTTTCCATGCTATCCAAAGGCAAATGAGGGACTTCCCAACAATTCCTCTTCAAAACTCCAAGACCCCTGAAGAAAGTAGTAGCAGCAGCAACACATTTTTCTGCATAGGGAAGTTTCTTTCTGACCTATCTTTCCAGCTTTTGTTTTTTGTTTCTTTTGGTTTAAGATTTAGTCAGGTTCTCTTATGATTTCTTTAGCTATTTGCTTTGAATAAAAAAAATTAAAAAAAAAAAAAACAATTGTGAATGCTTTTGACTTGTTCAAGTAGACAAACACATTTCTTGTCTGATTTCTTTGAGTTTTGTTCTTGTTGAATACCCTTAATGATGAAATTTTGGAGTATGCTCAGTTCATTAAATACTTAGAAACATTACGCAGATGCTTCCCAAACAAACAATTTCATGATTTTTTGTCTTTATAAAACACCCAAGTCTCAACTCACCTAAGTTTGTATACTGAATCCCTTTAGGAGAGTCTAGCTTGGATGTTTTGCAAATCACCCATTTTCACCCCTTGTGCTATCCTTGGTCAATGAGGACATTGACATGTTTAAGTTTGGGGGGGTGAGTCATGTAATATATGTAATACTACTATTGTAATATTATGTTGTTGTAATATAATGTTGTTGTAACAGCTACTAGGATAAAAAAAAAGAAAAAAAAAAGAGAGAAAAAAAAGGATACTCCTCCTTCTAGAGTTAACTGAGTAACCAGGGGCAGTCATGACACCCATGATTTCCTTTGCATGAAAGGTTAGCTTAGGAAGTGAGTATGTGAAAATAGCCTTGATGTGATAAGTGCTCGTAGCTAGATACTTTCATCAAAAAGCGTTAGTAAGCTAGAACGAAGGCACCAATGACAAAAAGGTTCCCTTTAAAAAAAAAAAAGAGAGAGAGAGAAAAAAAAAGTATGCATCCTAGCAGTGAAAAACAAGTTTGGGGGGACATTGTTAGTTAAGAAAAGCGTGTAAAGTTAGCTTGTTTAGCAACTAAGTAAAACTTGACTAAAGGTAATAGGTAGTATGAATCCAAGGTGAGATTGTGAGATGAAAGTGTTTTGTTTAGACAAGGGAGACATGGAAGTTGCATGTAGTGGAAGCATCCAAGTAAAGTTAAAGCGTTATGAGCATGAGACCTCCCTTGAGAGGCGTATTTTTCAAAAGAATTATTCTTAGAATCTGCTTTGGCTTGTGTTTTTGTCTCTATATTATTTGGCATTTATACTTAGTTATTCTTGTTATTTTATGTATGTTATTAGATAAAAAGGCTAGCAAATAGTTGGTTTAAATTGAATTATTGTTGGAAGCCTTTTAAATTAAGTAAATGGAGAAAAGAAAGCAAAAGAAAATGAAAACCACACTTACTTGATGTTTTTGTGTAGGAATTTGAAGAATGCAATAGAAATGCAATTGCATTGCAATTGCAATTTTGATAGATCTAAAAATTAAAGGAAAATCTGCAAATCTCCTAAAATCTAGGAATTTTGTGAGATATTGGCTCCACGATTTTAGCTGAGATTTTAGCCATAATTGTGCCTCATTCAAGAAGGAAACCCTAGCCCCATTCATCTATAAATATTGGAGAATAAGCCTCAAGAGGAGAATCAGTTTTCTGCCATTTTCGGCCACAGTTGCTGCTGTCCACGATTTTCAGCTGTCAAATTTCAGCTGTCAAAATTTCAGCTGCCAATTTTCTGCTGTTTTTATTTCTGTTTGCTGCTGTTTTTCTTCTGTTTTCCAGCCCTTTTCAACTTCGAAATTCAATCATTCCTCAATGAAAATTGAAGGAAGTGAAGGCTCAATTCCCTTTGAAAAAAGTGGAGTTGAGTCGATTGAATAAGAAGTGGAAAAGTGGCTGTGTTCTTCCCATTCTTAGAATTTATTTTCTGTTTTATTTAAGTTATTTTCTTCTATTTTCGGAACTTAATTGTTGCTGTAATTTTGAGGTTTTAGCTACTGTTTTCTTCTTCCCTTTTGTTGAAATTAATTAGTTGCTGAATTTATTTTGATTAATAGAATTTTAGTTGTTCGTTCATTATTGTTGAATTGTTATTCAGGTATTTATTAATTCTATTTTAGTTATGCATTTTGATTCTTTTAAGTCATTATTTTTCTTTTCTTTAATTATGAGCTAAGTCTTTCTTTGGGATTCAAACATGTGAATGCCCTAGAGAAAGGAATAAAGGCCTAATATGTAAGAGCAACCTTGCTTAATCTTATAGCATTGTTTGCTTTTATTGATTGAAATTTTCATTACTAGTTTAGATTGATCACCTAGATTAGTATACAACAATTTGAGTCTAATTCCGAAAAGGTTAGATAAAAATTGGGTTTTCATAAAAGCAATAAAAGAAAAAAGCCTAGACATAGGAATTTGTTTTTGACCCTAGACATATGACAAAACCTTTAAAACCAAAAGAATTGTGTTTCAAAATTAACTAAGTTCGTATTAGCCATAGAAATATCTGTTTAATCGCTTAGCCTCCTAAAGATACTTCATAGAAGGTCGAATAGGTGTTGAATTCGGTTTACAAAGCTTAAGTGTTGAGTCAAAGGATTGCAATTGCAATTAGGCCGCAATTTCTTTCAATAGAGCAAAAGCATATTTGAATCCCTCTTTTATCATTTTTATTTATTCTTTTCAAAAATCAAAAAATCATCTCACCTATTGTTTTACACTGGTTACCCACAATTGCAATTTGAAAACGTCTTTGCTTATTATCTTGAATTTTGTTTTATCCGTTCCCTGTGGGATCGATACTCTGGAATACTTCCAGTTTTATATTACTTGCATCGACAGTGTGCACTTGCACTGAACTGGAGCTTTGTTTTAATTTACAAATATTTTCTTTAAGCCCCACGTTTCAGTTCGATCACTTTATATCTTCACAGAACTGTATGAGAAACACAAATTCCTTTATCCTACTAACCTTATAATTCATCTTGGTATCAGAGCAATTTGACAAACGACATTTTTTTTTGTCATCTTCTTCTTTCTCAATGGCAGGTTTTTCTTCAACCCTCACCTCCTTAACCACTGCAGCCTTCACCCCACATTATCTATTATCCAATATCTGCAATCTTGTCCCCATCCGCCTTGATTCCACAAATTATGTTCAATTGAAGGTTCAAGTCACTGCAATCTTGAAAGCCCATGCTTTATTTGGTCATATTGACAGTTCTACACCTCAACTTGACCAATTTCTTCCTTCTGATGCACAATCATCTACTCGAACACAGCAACGTGAAGTCAATTCTGAATACCTCCAATGGAACTATCGTGATCAAGCCCTCATCACTCTCATCAATGCCACACTTTCCCTTTCAGCCTTTTCCCATGTTACCTCCGCAACCACTGCTCGCAATTTATGGCAATCTCCAGAAAATCGATACTCTTCAAAAACTAGCTCCAATATTTTGGCCCTTCGATCTACTCTCTATACAATACAAAAAGCTTCCACATAAACCATTGAGCAATATTCACGATGAGTTAAAGATCTTGTGGACAAGTTGACAGCCGCTTCTGTCAACCTTGATGATGATGAGACTCTTCTACATATTTTGAATGGTTTACCGGCCGAATATGCTTCCTTCCAGACATCTTTACGAACTCAAAGCACTCCCATCACTCTTTGCGAACTTGAGGTTTTGCTTGATGTCAAAGAGAAAAGCTTGGCGAAATTGCACCCTTCAATGAAACCCACTCCGACGGTGATGACTGCTTTTGCAGGAAGCTCAGGAAACGTCGGCAGTCGAGGCTTCGGTGGTGGACGCCAATCTAGTGCATGTCTTAACGGCGGCCGTGGTTTTTTTAGTGGAAGAAGTGGAGGCCCCAACCCTAATTACGTACGACATACACATCACAATAATGGGCTTAATTGTGGGCCCATTTCTAATTTTCAACAAGCACAGCAGTGTAATGAGCCTAATTTTAATCCTCCACAGCCCAGTTCAGAAGCTTTTTCTCAGCAGTTTAGTGGGCTTTCCTCTCCACATACGGGTCGTGTGCAAGTAAATCTACATGGGAGAGTATTTTCCCAGATTTGCTCCAAACCTGGTCACAGTGCTCTAGACTGTTTCAACTGTATGAATTTTGCGTACCAAGGCCGTCACCCACCAGCTTAATTAGCAGCTATGGCGATAAATTCCATGAATTATAATAATCCTTCTTCTACTAATAATTTTGGGTTGTCTGACAGTGGTTGCAACACTTACCTAACCAATGACCTGGCCAACCTCAATCTTTCCTCAAATTATAATGGAGAAGAGATTGTTACAGTAGGAAATGGGCAATCTATGAATGTTACACACAATGGTAGTGGTATTCTTCCCACACCGTCTCATACCTTTACTCTTTCTAATATTTCTCATGCTCCTGATTTAGCTTCAAATCTTTTATCTGTCAATAAACTTTGCATTGATGATAACTGTGTCTTTTTTTTTTGTTATGATTTCTTCCTTATTCAGGATAAATTTTCTGGTCGACCTCTATATAAAGGCAAGTGCATTAATGGCTTATATCCAATTCCGAGCTCCTCTACCCTGTCTTCGATTTCTTCACTAGTTCATTCAAAACTCTATGGTTTTTTTAGCAAATAAGGAGTGTTTCCTCTGGCACCATCGGTTAGGCCATCCTTCCCCTAAAGTTCTACGTAGTTCTTTGCATTGTCTTGGTTTTTCGCCTAGTAATTTGTTGTCTACTTGTGATTGCACCAGTTGTTTACTTGCAAAAATGACAAAACTTTCTTTTCCTTTGTCGCGTTCTATTTCTTTTAAACCTTTAGAATTGGTTCATAGTGATGTATGGGGACTTGCTCCTATTATTTCCATTAATGGTTATCGTTACTATGTTAGTTTCATTGATGATTTTAGCAAGTTTACCTTGTTATTTCCTCTCTCTTATAAATATGATGTGGCTTCTGTATTACATAAATTTGTTCCCTTTGTTGAGAATTTACTCTCTACTCGTTTAAAAGTTTTTCGTTTTAATGGTGGCGGAGAGTTTTGTAATAGTCAAGTGTCCTTGTTGTTTAATTCTGAAGGCGTTCTTCATCAAAAGTCGTGTCCTTATACTCCAGAGCAAAATGGTACTGCTGAAAGAAAGCATAGACACATTGTTGAAACAACAATGTCTCTACTCTTTCATTCCTCTGTCCCATTTGAATTTTGGCCCTATGCCTTCTCCACTACTGTTTTTCTCATTAATCGCATGCCCACTCCCTCTTGGAATATGTTGTCACCGTTTGAAAAAAATTTTGGAAACACTCCTGATTTGTTTCACCTCCTGATTTACTTCACCAAAAAGTTTTTGGATGTGCTTGTTATCCTCTTTTAAACCATATAATAAACATAAACTTGAGCCTAAAATGTCTCAACATGTCTTTCTAGGGTACACCCTCGATTATAAAGGATATATTTACTATAATTTTCTAACCAAAAAGTCCATTGTTTCACGTCATGTCATCTTTCATGAATCTATTTTTCCTTTTACCAACCTTAATGATATGCCTCCTACTCCTTCTAAACCTTCTCCCACTTATGTATCTCCTGCTATTGTGTGTGATGTTCCGGATGTGTCTCATACTTCTCCCGTACCGTCTCTCTCTCTCCTAGACCTCCTATTGTGTCTCCTGATACCACTTATGTATCTCATGCCTCTCCAACCTTAACCCAACCTCCTATCTCCTCTCCAAATGACCCACCACTCTGCCCTGACACCGACCATTCATCCGACCCACCTACTATCCAAGTGGTAGTTAATTCTCACCCTATGCAAACCCGCTCGAAATTTGGCATTTATAAACCTCGGGCTATGCTTGTTACCACTAGTCCCACTGTTCAGCATGGTACAGTTTCCTATAATGAGGATTCTAAGTATCCCTATTGGCGCTCTGCTATGGCTGATGAGTTTATGGCCCTTCAAGAACAGGGTACTTGGAAATTGGTCCCTCGCTTACCTCATATGAATGTTGTTGGTTGTAAGTGGATTTTTCAAACAAAATACAATGTTGATGGCATTGTTTCATGCTATAAAGCACGGCTCATTACAAAAGGCTATCATCAAATAGACGGGTTTGATTTTGATGAGACTTCAGTCCTATTGTGAAAAAGCCCACCATTCGGGTTATCTTTACTCTGGCCTCTAACTATCACTGGGTTTTACATCAAATGGATGTTAAAAATGCCTTCTTACATGGACTTTTGCATGAAGAGGTCTACATGTGTCAGCCTATTGGTTTCATAGACAAAAGTAGCCCAAACCATGTTTGTCTTCTTCATAAGAGTCTCTATGGTCTGAAACAAGCACCTCGTGCGTGGTATGATCGATTTACATCTTATTTATGCACCCTTGGCTTTGTGGTATCCGCTACTGACTCTTCTCTTTTTGTTCGGTCTATTGGATCTTACTTAACTTATCTCCTGCTTTATGTAGATGTGATCACTGGGCCAGATACTGCTTACATTAACACTTTGAAGGTTGCTCTAGCTACTGAATTTCAGATTTCTAACTTAGGCCGGTTAAAATATTTTCTTGGTTTGGAGGTAGATTATGTTTCTGATGGAATATTTGTTAATCATGAAAAATATTTACATGATTTACTCACTTTCGCTGGCATGAGTACAACTAAGACATGTTTAACACCAATGTCTACTACTATTGATCTCATGCCACAGCTCCTCCTTTCCCTGATGTCACTCTTTACCTATAGCTTGTGGGTTCTCTACAGTATCTCACGTTCACCCGACTAGACATTGCATTTGCTGTCAATCGTGTCAGTCAGTTCATGCAACAACCCACAATGATTCATCATTCTGCCATGAAACGTATTCTGCGATATCTGAGTGGGACTTCTTCTCTTGGGATAATGTTTAAACCAACCAACTTTTCCCTACAAGCTTATTGTGATGTTGATTGGGCTGGTGATTCTGTTGATTGCCAATCTACGACAGGGTTTGTTGTTTATCTTGGCTCCAGTCTTATTTCTTGGTCTGCCAAGAAACAATCAACTGTGTCCTGCTCTTCTACTGAGGCTAAATATCGTGCTTTAGCCAATACCGTCTCTGATATCTTCTGGCTACGTTAGCTCCTGTGTGATCTTCATATTTTCCTTCATGATCCTCCCATCCTTTGGTGTGATAATATTTCAGCAATATCGTTGGCCAGTAATCCTATTTTTCATGCTCGCACCAAGCACATAGAAATTGATTATCACGTTGTTTGGGAACAGGTGGTTCGCAAAGATGTGTTAGTTTGGTTCATTTCCTCGAAGGATCAAGTTGCAGATTTGTTCACCAAGGCATTGTCCTCTCAATCGTTTCAATTTTGTACAAGCAAACTCATGACTACCAACCGTCATGTGTTTGAGGGGGTATCTTAGGATTTAATTTGTTAAGATTTATTTGTTGTAACAAACTTTTGTTTTCTATTTTGATTCTCATGTATATCTTGTAAACTTTATCTGTGGCCTTCCTATATAAAGGCTTTGTATCTTCACAGAACTGTATGAGAAACACAAATTCCTTTATCCTACTAACCTTATAGTTCATCTGTGGGTAGGTGAGTGAGGGTGGAGAGAGAGAAATGCTATATCGACATAAGGATAATGTAAATTAGTTTTCAAGTGATGAAAAAAACATCATTTTTAGGTTTTTTTTTTCTTTTTCTTCTTTTCAATTTTTAAAATCAACGATAAGTGATCTCACATGTATCGTACTTATTGAAAGAACCTTTTCTTTTCTTTTTTTTTCCTCTCAAACCTAATAACTAAAATGGATGGTTATTTGGACTATAAACACATGTAAGGAATTTTTGTTAAAAACAACTTTTTTGATATTCCATTAAATTTTGTAATTATGCAATAAAAATTGAGGTCGTACTACTTTTTCAGTGGTTTCAAATATATTAGAATCACGCTAATGAATAAGTCTAGTATTATTGAAGTTTTGAATTTAGAAGGATGAATTATGTTTAAAATAAAAAAAAAATATATGGCGACTTTAGTAATTTGAAAGCATTAATGGTAGCACTGGCATTCTAAATAAACTATAAATAACATTCTGTCATTATTGTTAAAAGATGACATATACTATATATATCATATATTTCAAATTTAAAACATAAATAATTCTTGTTTAAATTTTAGAATTTTAAAATTGTCAGGATGATATGATTTTTTTATGAATAATGAAAACTTCTATTATTTAGTTTAAAGTGGTATAATTCAAAATAATGGATAAAAGATTCAAATCTGTAACATTTAAAGATTTTGAAAAGATTACCAATAGCTAGACTATTTGAACTAAGCTTTTTTTCCTTTTTTTTTTTTTTTTAAGCGCAAATGTATATATATTTTTTATTCTTTATAAAAAAAAAAAGCTTCAAGGTCTAATCAACGATTTCATTAATTAATTTAATAACATTGTGGAAACACTATATATATTTTAGGTTGAATTACAAATTTATTCCTGAAGGTTTCAAATCCTTTTCCCTCAACTTTCAAATATTTTATTTTACTCTTTAAATTTTGCATAAATAACTATTTTAATCATTATCATTAATTTTCTATTACTTAAATATAAAATATTTAAATTTGTCTAGAAACTCGATACTCAATCTTGCATGCATAACCTTAAATACTTATCCAGACATCTGTTAATAAGGTAAATGAACAAAAATCATGTCTATGTTAAATTTTTGATAAATAATTTATAAAAAAAATGAACAATAAATAATAAAAAGAATTTTATATAACTAAAATAAAATATTTAAAAGTTTAAATACTAAAATATAATAACTATAAAAAAATCATAAATTAAGATAGATTAAAAATTTTATTTACAGTCGAAAATCAAAACTACAAACAAAAAGAATAATAATAAAAAAAAAACGGTTATATCTCAAGAGGCGCTTGACGCGCAGAGTTGAGTTGAGTTGGGCAGAGTTAGTTTGTCAGTGAGTTCAGAAATCTGTATTTGAAATGCAGAGTTGGGTTGAGTTGAGTCAGAAAATCTGTGTTTGGGGTGCAGAGTTGAGTTGAGTTGTTTGTGTATCTAGTACAGTTTTTTGAAATCCGAAGTAGACTAATTTTTAGCTGACCGTTTTTGTTTCCTTTATTTTTAATTTTTTCCAATCATTCATCTAGAAACATATTTTCCCAACTTTCCAAACACTCAATTCAGATGTCCACTTCAAAAAAACAATATATTTCAACATTGATCTTTTTTAAAAAACATCATTCTTTATCTTTCTTTTTTTAGAAATTGATTTCTTCCAAACTATAGGCAATATAGCCTTGATTTCTCTTTTTGCTACACATTGAACTTATTTCAATTTATAGAAATCAAATGTTGCATTCTTTATCACAACAAATAGCAATTGATGAATGGAAAAAAGACAATGTACCTGTATTTTTTTTTTTCTTTAAACACAAATTGAACTTCTATCAAAATATAGAAATCTAAGATTTCATTTTCTAAATACACATTGAACTTCTTTGAAACTTACAAATGAGGACCTTATTATGACTTTTTTCAATTACTAATAAGGTCTTCATTATGAGGGAGTTTTTTTATAAAAAAAAACACATTAACCATTACGTATTCTTTTTTTTTTTTTTAGAGGAACATTGTTTGTTTACATTTGTTTAAACACATGTACTAAATTGAATATCTTTGGAAAAGAGAATGCCATTATTTTACTTTTTCAATATGACAAGAAAACGACAATATATTTCAACTTTAGTGTCATGTAGGAGGAGAATATTCACAAAATATCAAGGGCCTATTTACATGATTCACAAAACATAATTGTGGTTCACAAAATATAACTAATGGCCTACAATGAGTCGAGTTAGTAAGTCTGAAGAAAGATAGTTGAAGCGGAGATTCAGACCAACTAAGTACATGTGCATTTCATATTATTTTATACCATGGGAGTGTCGTTGGTCATTGGAAATTGTTGCCGATGATAGTCACCGGAGACGGGACCACCGGTTGCTGGATATGGTTGCCAACGATTATAGTCGATCGTTAGAGAAGGTAGTCGGTAGTGGCTATAAGTTGTCGCATATGGTCGCCGATCGTCAGAGGTGGTCGTCGGTCACCGGCGGTGGCTGTCTGTTGTTAGAGAAGCGGTGATAAAATATGTTAATAGGGTTACTGTACAAGTCAGTGGAGTTAATATCTTAACACTGTAGCAAGTTGATAGAGTTGAATTTTTTTTATGGCAGGTTAATTACTCCATGAGCCAAACAGTGAATTGGTTTAAAACTCAACTCAACTCAATTGAAGAGGTCAACGCCCCTTCACATGTCATGTTTGATGAATCATGCAATATATTATTTTTGTGAAAATAAAAAAAAGTAGTGACATTTATCTTTATAAGGAAGTCATGATCACCTTATGTATTGAAAACAAGTTGGGTAATCATTATTTTATGGATAAGATAGGAACAACTTGGCTATCCAGTTGAGTAAATCAAATCCATGAATGCCTTTTGGAAAAAGGGCGAAAAAGTACTAAAATTTTATTCCAACTAGGCAATGATTTTGATGTCTCAAATTATTCCCATGGTTGCCAGTGAAGTAGAGGATGAGATTTTAAGACTATGGAGTTGTTTACCAATAAATTAGATGATTAAATTTACTAATTTAATTTTACAACTTGAACGTTTTTGGGTTGTTGATCATTTCATATTGTCAAGTTGACAAAAAGTAAATTAGAAGTTTGTATATGGGAACATTTTTTTGGGGGGTTTCTTATATATGTTTTTGTTATTTGATTTTTAGAAAGAATGAATTTGATATTGTTGTTGATTTAGGCCCATTTGATAACTATTTTATTTTCTATTTTCTGTTTTTGAAAATTAAGCTTATAAACACTAATTTTACATGTAGTTTTCTTATTTTATTACATACTTTTAAAAATTATTTTAAAAAATCAAGCCAAATTTTGAAACTAAAAAAAAAAAAAAGTAATTTTTAAAAAATTTGATTTGTTTTTAAAATTTGGATTAGAATTCAAATGTTTTTAAGAAAGGTAAAAAACCTGCTAAAAAATTGTGAAAAAACAAACATAATTTTTAAAAACAGAAAACGAAAAACGAAATGATCGTTATCAAACAAGGCTTAATGTTTTTATGTTTTTAAAAATGTTAGTTGAATACATCATTGAATCATATATATATATATATATATGCATGTTTGTATGTATGTATAATTTTTATGTTTAAGAACTTTTTTTTCGTTGAGTTGTGGAAATTGAAACAGAATTAAGAGTGTCAATGGAGTGATGTAAGGACAGGAAAAGCTTTTCTATCTCTATTGTCTTCCTCCAAATTAGCCCTAGTTCTCACATAAATTCTCACTAAGATTATGAGGATTGGAACAGGAGTTTCCTATTGGAAAATTTTTTAGTTTACAATCCTGAAGCACTCACACACCGGGGCGGATTCACGTTGGGGACAGGAGGGGCGCGTGCCCCCCGACATAACAATTTTATATCTATTTACCACTAATTTCACTTAAAAAAACAAAAAGCTCCCTTAGTTTGTTGGTTGAAGATGGGGCATGGATTTATCTCTGCTCGTTAAGGTCTCGGGATCAAAACCTCTAAAGCGTGTCTCTTTCTGATTTTTTAACTTCATTTTATATATACATTATATATTTAAAATTTGCAATATATATATCTATAATATTATTTTAATTTTTAGTAAGTTTGGTACAGTTAGAATTTAATTAATTTTTTTAAAATTTTACCCACATATATACAAAAAGAAAATAATCTTATGCATAAAAAAAAACTTAATTCTATTATAAAAAAATCTTAAATATTTCCAGTTTCATTTTTTTCTTATATATTTAGGTGGATAATTCTATAATGATTTATTATATTTTTTTAATGAATATTCCTTAATCTAAATATTATATATCAATATATTTAAAAGCAAATGTTTAGTTCCTTAATTTTAAACTTCGTGTCTAATAGGTCTAAACTTTTTGCTTTTGTGTCTAATAAGTCATTGAATTTTAAAAATGTCTAATAGATTCACAAATTTTCAATTTTGTATTTAATAGGTCCTAGATTTCAAAAAATTTTGTAATTAATTGATCTATATTAGACATAAAATTTAATTTTGTATCTAATTGAATCTTAAACTTTCAATTTTGTAACTAATAAATATATTAAAAATGTGTCGAATAGGTTTAAGACTTATTAGATACAAAATTAAAATTTATGTCTAATAGAACATTTAATTTTTTAAAATTTTGAATATGTCAGAGACCTATTGGATTCAAACTTGAAACTTTAAAGATCTATTAGACATAAAATTAAAAATTCAAGGATCTGTTAGTAATTTTTTTAAGTTTAGAGATCATATACACACAAATTTAAAGGTTCAACTATTAAACTTGTAATTTAACTTAATATGAATTTGTGTCCCTCCTGACATAAAATTCTGGATTCGCTACTACTCACACATCTGAATGTATCAGAGAGAGAAAAACCAAGAGAAAGCGCAGGAGACATGTTGCTATTGTGAAAAACTATAGAAAGCAGCAATTGCAAAAAAAATGACGTTTTAATAACATAAAAGAGACTTTTTAAAAATACATAAATACATATATAATAGGGAGGACTAGGGTGTCCTCATCCCCTAATTCCCTGAAATCCAAATGCCATTCCCATCCTTGTCAAAAACAGAATAGTGGGTATGACATTTTAATAACACTAATATTTTATTGTTAAAAATTAAATTTCTATTTAAAACATCAAAAAGATAAAAAAAATAAAGTAAAAAAGGATGAGGAATGCATTTTTATTCACTTAAAAATATATATATAGAAAAAAAATATTATCCGAGTTATTCTTTGATTTTCTTTTTTTTTTTAAATTACAAGTCTAGTCTTTAAATTTTTAAGTTTTTAGATTTTTTAAAAGTATCTTATAAATCTCTAAACTTTCAATTTTGTGTCTAATAGATCTTTAAACTTTAAAAATGTTTAAGTTTCTGAACTTTTAATTTTGTATTTATAGATTCTTGACATATACAATATTTTTTTATAAAAATTAATAGATCTCTTAGACATACAATTGAATTTTGTATCTAATATGACTCTAATTTTTAGTTTCGTATCTAATAGATCTGTGTATTTTAATAAATCTCAAATAGAATAAGGATCTATTAGACACAAAGTTAAAAATTCAAGAACTTAATAAACATAAAGCTAAAAGCTTAAGGTCCAATTAGATATTTTAAAAAGTTGGGGGACTTATTAGACACAAAATTAAAAAGTCTTAGAGCTATTGGATACTTTTTAAAGTTCAAGGATCTATTAGACACAATTGTAAAAGTTTAAGAACTAAACGTGTAATTTAACTTTAAAAAAAAGTAATTACTATATTTATATTGTATAACATTGTTACTAAATACTTTTGGTCTTTCAAGTATGAGCTTTGTTTATTTTGTTCCTTAAATTTCAAAAGCTTCTTTAATACTAAAAAGAGCACAACTTTAGTGCAGCCTGAACTACACTTAAGTGTTGTGCATGCCACTTTACAACCACAAGAATTTTTTTTTTAATTGTAGTTATAAAGTGGGCTGCACAATACTAGGGTGGAGCCCAGGCTATACCCAAGTACTTTCCTATTAAAAATAGCTATAAAATGATCTTTGAGTTTCAGATTACCTTTAGTCTGACTTAATGTAAAGAAGTCGTGACACTTAACTTGTTAATATGTTTTCTCTCTATTTATAATTGCCACATCAACACTTATTAGTAAGTGCCTCCCATCTTTCCATTAAGTAACTAATTAACAATTTGTTAAATTAAGAAACTATTTAGAACTATTATTCAACTTCAAGTAATAAAATATTGTTTATAAAACCTTAACTACTAACTAAAAACCAAACTCAAACACCCCTAAAGAACTTGTTACAATGATTAGTCCAAACTTACTAAAATACTTTAGGTTAAATTATAAAAAATACCCTTAAACTTTGTCCCTTATTTAAAAAATATCATTATTCTTTCAAAAGTTGCAACATTAATTTTGACCTTTTATAAAGGTTTCGAAGTAGAAATTCGTTAGAATGTTCAACGAAAAATCGATGTGGCGATGACCTAAAACAATGTGGTGGTGATTAGGATACTTGTCTTGATTAAATTTGAAAGAACAACAATCAGATACGTTTCGTTCAACATTCTAATGGTTTTCTACTCCAATGGTAGTTTTGAAACGTTTTGTGAAAGGTCAAAGGTAATATTGCAACTTTTGAAAAATTAGTACTATTTTTTTAACAATGGGCAAAGTTCAGGAGTTTTTTTTTTTTTTATTTGTAATTTAGCCAATACTTTATTTAAATTTACAATTATTTTTAGGTTAAATTATAAATTCGGTCTTTATAGTTTAGCCATAGTTTCAATTTAGTTCATATAGTTTAAGCTTACACTACAAGAATTTTGGTTTCTTTGGACGTTTTTGTTCCCGACGCAGCAAATGTCGTCGGGAGAAACGACTTTTTCCGACGCCATATTAACGCGTTGGCAAAAGTACCCTTTCCCGATGCTATATTAGAGGCGTCAGGAAAGGGTGAACTTTTGCCGACGCCGTTTAAAACGGCGTTGGCAAAAGATGAAACTTTTTCTGACACCATATTAACAGCCTCGGGAAAAGTACCATTTCCCGACGCCATATTAGAGGCGTCGGCAAAGGGTGACATTTTCCCTACGCCATTTGAACTGTTTTGGCAAATCAAAAAAAGGTCACACTTTTGCCGACGCCGTTTTAAACTGCGTCGGCAAAGGGTGCCCTTTGCCGATGCCTATAATATAGCGTCGGGAAAAGTTTCACCTAGAAAACCCTAACCTCCTTTCTTTTTCTTCCCCCTTTCTTTCTCCCTCTTTGATTTTTTTCTTCTCCTCTACTGCAGTGCAGTCACCATACTTTCATTGCTTGCACCGCCACCCTCCACCAACGTCGTTGTCACCCTCCAGCCAATGTTGCCACCGCCCTCCGCCATCGTCTCGCCGTCGCCGCCGTCCATTTTTCCGTTAGGTTTCCTTTTTTAGTTTTTTCTCTCTTTTTCTCCCTCAATGTTTGAATTATAACAAACTCTTTTTGTTTTGGCTATCTAAAATCTTGATAGAAGTTTGAGTGCTTTCAGTTGTTGTTTATTTGCTTTCGTATTTATTAATGGCAATTTTGTAATGGTTTTTCTTTTGTGTTTATTGATTTTTTGGTTTTGGCTATCTAAAATCTTGATAGAAGTTTGAGTGCTTTGAGTTGTTGTTTATTTGCTTGTGTATATTGATGGTAATTTTGTTACAGTTTATGTTTTTTTTTTTTTTTTTTGTGTTTTTAGTTTTAAATTGGAGAATGGATTTCTTGGTGGAATATTGTTTGGCAAATGATTTGATTGTGGTTCGATTGAGCATTTTGGGTGCATGTTGTTTATTGTTGTTTGAATTGGGATTGATTATACATTGGTTATTGTAATGGGAGGTTTGATTCTTTCTTGAATTTTTTTTAGGAATTCTTTTATTTTTTAGCCTAGAAGCTTTGGTGTCAAATAAAGAAATTAAATCAATGAGTTAGTGGGATTCAAAGTGAGATTTGATGAGTTAGGCACATTTTTTTAAAGGTTAGTTTGAGTGAGTTTGTGGGGTGTGAATTGTGTAATGGGTGGTGAAGTGCTAAGAGATTGTTTTGGTTGTTATGCTCCTATGTTTAAGTTTAGTTTTGATGTTATGTTCCTAAGTTTAGATAAGTTAGTTAAGTCTAGTGGTTTTGATTGTTTTGATCCATATATATGGATGGTGTGTGCTAAGAGATTGTTTTGCTATGTTTAGTTTTTTTTTTTCAATTACATGAGTATAGTATTCATTTTCATGCTAAGTTTGTTAAGGTTTATTGTTTGTTTTAATTTGATGAGTTAGTATTCATTTTTATGATAGGTTTGTTAACTTTTGATGTTATGTTCATAAGTTTGACACGTTAGTTGTTTTTTTTAATTTGACTAGTTTAGTTGTTATGTTAATTGATAAGTTAGTATATTGATCTTGTAGTGATCATATAATCATATAATTAATATTAGGTTTTGTTTTTCATAGGTACTTTGGGACATGTTATTCTCAAAGGCTAGGGACATTGGTTCAACGAGATGCCTTGAGGTTTGTCTTCTTTTTTTTTCATGAACTTTTCACTTTTTGGGGGCAGACCCATATGTATATATATTAGCATTTTTTCCTTGATTTTATACTTGGCTTTGTCAATTACTTTGTCTCACATAATTTTTCTTTGAATCAATTGATCCTGCTTTGATTTGTGGTTGAAATATTGGGACGAACTGACATTTGGTTTCAAAATGGGTATGTTATTGGTAGTTTAGGAAGAAGAATTGATAAATAAAGTTGTGAGTATTAAAGTTGAAGACGATATTATATCTCTTTGTTTGTCTTGTGTTTGTGCGTATTAAAGTTGAAAACGATAAATAAAGTTGAGCTTTTTATGTAACCCCTCACATACTTAGAGTTGGGGCTTAATTAAATTTTATTTTTTTGTAGGTGCTTCGGGGTTGATGTACGTGCGAGGAAGATTATGGACGAGATTTAGGATGCATTTACGAAAAATTTTATTTTTCCTAAGTGTTTTATGTAATTTTAGTTTTATTTCCAATTTTATATAAATAGAAATTGTATGAACAAATTTTGTTATTTGGTTGATATAAAATTTGGAATATTTTGTTTTATATACATTTATTATCAGGTAAAAAAATCGCATTACCATAATATTCGAAAGAAACAAAAAAAAAAATGAGATTAAAAAAATAATATTAAAAATCAATACCAGACTTTTGCCGACACCGAAATAGGTGGCGTCGGCAGAAGTCGGTTTTGCTGATGCTGAATTACTGGCATCGGCATAAATGACTTTTGCCGACACTGATTTTTCAGTGTCGCCAAAAGTGGCTTTTGCCGACGTCACCTATTTCTGCGTTGGCTAAACCCTCTCCCAACGGGTCTATCCCAACGCCCATGCCGACGCCCATTCTCGAGTTGGAAAAGCATTTCCCGACGCATTTTTTGGCTTTTGCCGACGTTTTTGTGTGTCGGAAAAAGTCCAAATTCGTGTTGTGTTAGTTTATATTTGGTTTCAATAGTTTGGTTAAACTTAAAAAAAATGTGTCAAAATAAAAACTACATGCATGAATGATGAGTGAGATTTAACTAAATCATAGAGACTAAATAGACTAAATTAAAACTAAGTTCAACTTATAGGGATTGAATCAAGACTTTTAAAACTATAAAAATCAAATTAAAATTAAGTCGGATCACTAATTGAAAATTTTAAAACTATGATAAATTGAAACTATATTGTTCAAACATATGGACCAATTTTGTATTTAAACTTCACTTTTATAAAGCTACATATAAAAATATTTAGAAATTAATCACATTTGAATTTTCTTTAAAAAAAATAGTAAAAATTAATATTGTAAATCATCGAACTCTCCAAATCAATTTAAGATTGGGAAACTACAGAAATCCTCAACTCAGAGAATATTATATTTATTGGAATATTGCATTTCCCAAGACTTCCATTATTTCTTTTTTCTCTGTTGGGAAGCATCTAACCATTTATTTATTTATTAGCAAAAACATGAAACCATTTATTAAATGAGTTTTAAAATGCCAAGTGTTGCTTTTTAAAATTTTTAAAAATGAAAACCAAGTCTTTCTCACCCCATGCATTGGAGTCTGTCTCGTACTGTTTCTTGTTTTTTGCCTTTTTTTTATTCATTCGCATTTGGATAAGAACAAAGGCTTGTCTGTCAGATTAATATTTTTTTAATTCATCAAATTATTGCCTTTCTTCGCATTCATCTATAATTGAAAGAATATTCCTTTTATCTCTACTTTTTTTAAAAAATACTATTTTAGTCACATTTTTTTTAAATTTATTTCTCATATACTTTCAAATATCAAAATTCAGGTCACATAATTTTAATAAATTTTAAAATTAATCTCTATTATTGGCTTATTGTTAAATTTTTCAAACAAAATTAATCTCTATTAATATTTCTCCTATAAATTTTGAAAACATATTTCCAATCGTATCTATTACTATTGAATAGAAATTTTATTATTATTTTATCAAGTTTGATAAAAATGATCTTCATACTACTAATAAGGATCAATTTTAAGATTTATTAAAAATATAATAATTGAATTTAGACACTTGAAAATAAAAAAAAAACTAAAATAGAATGAAACTCGAAGTACAATAACCAAAATGATATTTTAACTTATATTTTTCTCTACAACTTTAATTCTCAAATTTTCTTTTACAACTTTAATTCTCAACTTTTTTAAAATTAGATTTTAATTCTCAAACTTTTAAAGAATTTAAAATGTTCATGACCAGAACTACATTTTACATTTGTTTATTTTATTTTATTTTTATTTATCAATATAACTGAAGGAAAGAAAATTAATTAAAATCTTCAATAAAAATATTTAATGGTTAAATTACAAGATTAGTATATGAACTTTTAGATTTATGCCTGCTTAGTCTCTAAACTTGAAAAAGTGTTAAGTTTTTGAACTTTCAAATTTGTGTCTAATAGGTCATTGAACTTTAGAAATGTCTAATAAGTCCCTGAACTTTCAATTTTGTATCTAATAGGTCCCTAAACTTTTGAAATGTCTAATAAGTCCCTGAACTTTCAATTTTGTGTCTAATAGGTTATTGACATATTCAAAATTTAAAAATTAACCAATATATTAGATATGAGATTGAATTTTATGTTTGATAGGACTCTAAATTTTCAATTTTATGTCTAATAAGTTTGTGAATTTTAAAAAATGTTCAATGGGTCAAGGACCTATTATATACAAAATTAAAAATTTAGAGACTTATTGGACACAAAATTGAAAGTTTAAGGATCTATCAGATATCTTTTAAAGTTTAGGGACTTATTAGACACAAAGTTGAAAATTCAGAAGCTTATTAGACGCTTTTTAAAGTTCAATGACTAAACAGGCACATACTCGAAAGTTGATAGATTAAACTTATAATTTAATCATATTTAATCAATTGAATTTTATGAATTAGTAATGTCGTTCGCAAATTTGAGGATTCATTAATTACTTTGGTCCAAGCAATTTGACATATTTCATTTACCAAGTAAAGTGACTCATTTATTACAACATGTTTTCCTTATGAAGAAAAAAAAAAAAAAGACATCCAACGATTTTCAATAACTAAGCCCCATGTGATATAATCATTTTTTGTTTGATGACTATTTTTTTTTTTATTTTTGTTGTTAAAAAAATTATTTGTATTTTTATACGATTTAAATGGTAAGTTCTTCACTTTTTTTAAAAAATACATTTGAAATATAAGCCAAATTTTAAAAATAAAATCAAAATTTTAAAAGTTAATTTATTTAGTTTTTCAAATTTGACTTAATTTTTTAAAACGTTTTCAAAAAGTAGGTAATAAAACAAGAAAGCTATATTTAAAAAAAAAATTAAATGATTATCAAACATGGTCTTTATTTTTTATTTCTTATTTTTGAAAACTAAGCTTATATACACCTTTTCTAAATATAATTTTCTTGTTTTATAACTTGCTTCTTAAAAATGTTTTAAAAAATTATGTCAAATTTTGAAAACTAAAAAAAAGTAATTTTTAAAATTTTTATTTTGTTTTTTAGAATTGTTTTAGAATTTAAATATATTTTTAAGGAAAGTAAAATGTTTATAAAAAAAATGAAAAAATAAATATAATATTTAAAAATAAAAAACTAAAAACAAAATAGTTATAAAAAACACTTTCAATTTAAACTAGAAATAGTTATTAGTCAAAAACCATTTCAATATGAGAGAGACATGGAGAGAGAGATTGAGATAAGGGAGAAAGGGAAAGAGAAAGAGAAAGTGTGGTGTCTCTTGGGTATCTCCAAAAGCCAAATTAACCTCAAAACATTCAAACAATTGTCCCTTGGTCTAACCAAAAAATCCTTTAAAAAATCTTTTTATTTTTCTTGCACAAATTTTTTCGACTTCATTTGATAACGTTTTTGTTTTTATTTTTTTTTAATTTTTTATTTTAAAGAAAAATAAAAACCCGTTTAAAATTGTCTTTCATTTTTTTTCCTTGTATTCAATAAAAAATAAACAATAATACATTTGATAACCATTATGATTTGTTATTCTCTAAAGTACTACCTTAAAAATACAATTTTACTTGAAAACAAAATTTCATAACATAAAATTACTATAGCTTTAAAAAATAAACATAAAAAATGCTTAATCTATTTATCATTTGAAATATATTATGCATTTTATAAGTAAAAAATTATAAAACAATACCACTATAAATATTTTCTTAATTTAAAATTAAGAAAAGAATTGAGCTTTTTTGTTTCCTATATAGTTATAGAAACACTTTTTTAGTTTAAACAATGGGGAAGAAAGTCGAATTTTTAACATTTTGATTGAATATATAATATCTTAACCAATTGAGTTATGCTCGTGCTGACATATGATTTTAAAACATATCTTTTAAAAAATGTTAAATCAAAATAAAAAAAGTTACGAAATACATATTTTTTCAATAATTAAATATTTAAAAACATAAAATAAAAATATAATATTACCAAAAGGACCCTCCATTTCGTCGAATTTTCCTACCCCTTTTCAACGACTATAAATACAGAGAAAGATTGGGGCATAGAAGAGATTAGAGAAGACGACCAAGAAATTGCTCAAAAACATAAACCAGAGCGACGCGGAAAATTGACAGAAACAAAAAAAGCCTTTCCAAATTTCCCAATCTCGAAAAAGCCCTAAAACGAACCACCGATCTTTGCTGTTCTTCAATCCGGCGGAAATGGCGATTCAGAGACTAGAACTCTGCCTGGAGCTGCTGAGAATGGCCATCAATTTCGTCGTTGTCGTCGCCGAATCCGTCGGCGAGGTCATCCACCAGGAATCTCAGCCTCCGCAACGGCCGACCGCAAATCATCGGGTTCCGATTCCGTTCGTCGGCTTTTACCCCTAAATCCATCCGCCGCCGCCGTCCGCGGCGGCGATGTGGCGATGTTTGTTCGAAGTTATTGGGTGAATTTTGTTATTTGTTATTTGTTTTTAGTTATTAAGTCGAGTTTTTTGTATTTATTTTATTGGGAAATAATCCCAATTGTCTTTTTGTTGGAAGTTGTTGGGTTTATCGTCATTTCCACACGGAACCTTGAGACCGACAATAATTGAGCAACGTGAACTCGTGCCTATGATCTTAAATGGATAATATGTGTTTTCTTTTTTTTTTTGGAACTAAAATAAAGTTATAATTCAAATAATTTTTGTATAGATTGGATGAGTGCATATGCAAATATTGTAAAATTTTGGGGTTGAGATGAGCAATATAATTATTGTCCAATGGTTTATATGAAATTATAGAAGTTTTTTCTCGACCTGCTTGATCTCGACTTCGACCTATCTGAAATTATAGAAGTTTTTTCTCGACCTACTCGATCACGACTTCGACCTCGACATGATTTGAATGTTAGATTTTGTGTTATAATAGACTACCTATGAGGTGTGGTACCAATTTTTGGGTTCATTTTGAATGGATGAGCTTTTTATTTCTATATATTTATTTTTCTTGCAAAAGGAAACTAAATTGTAACTTTTTTTTTTCGTAAAAGGCAACTAAATTGTGACTTAAAAGTTAGGTAGTATTAACTGAACAAGACATGATAGGACGCTTTTACAATTACATGTCATATAAAATTACATAGATTTACTTTTTAATTTTAATTCATGAACTTTTATATTTATTTAATTTAATATCTCATGTGAATTTGAAATACGAATTTATAGTTTTAAGGAAGTTATTAATAACTCAGTAGTTAGGTTCGAGTTGGTGTATTTATTTTTAAATATTAAATGTGTTTTAATTCATAAACTCTACATAAAATAAATTTTAGTCATTATGGATAGGTGTAATTTCCATCCACCACTCTTTTATCTAAAATTGAGTCTACTTGGAAACAAGAGACATGGCCTATTATACATATCTTTACATATTTGTTCATAGAAATATTTACACATGTTTATATTGAATTTCTATTAAATAATTTACAAAAAGTTATAGGGATGAAAATGAACTTTTACATAAAGTTTAGAAATTAAAGTTAAAGCTAAAAGAATTTAGGAACCAAATTAGAATAAGTATAGAAATTTCAAGGACCAAAGTTGTAACATTCTAGGGCCAAGATTTAGATCAACACTCAAGATCTTGATCCCATGCAACCAAAATATTCTACTTGAGGTTTTTTTTCCCTTTGTTTTTTAGGCAGAGAGATATTTCCGTTCAGTTTGAAGATTGTCTTTTCAAATTAATTTACAATTTATGATATCAATAATCATAGCTAAAATCTCATTTATCAATCTTTACATGATGTTGCATGAATTTTTAATTAGATAATTAATGCAAAACAATAATCAATACATTTACAAAAGTTTATTTTTTTAGTATAACAAATATCAGAATTTGAACCTCTGACTTCGAGAGAAAGAGTAGAAATGTTCACGGAGCAGGGACGGAGACGACCTATTTCAATCTCCCATCCATGCGAAATTCTCCATTTAATTTTGCGAAAATTCCCAACCAGATATTCACGGAGATCGGGTTCCCCGCATGGAATGTGTGGAGATCGGGCAATTCCTTTTTCTTTGTTGTTTTTTTTTTTAATTTATTCTCAACCAAATAGCATTTCTTTAAAAATTATATGTTTAAATGGATATTTCCAATAATTTTCATTTAAAGGAAAAATTATAAAATATCTTAATAGAAACAATAATATTCCATAGTGTAAAAATATAATTAAAATGTTCAACCACCATAATTTCTAAAAGTTTAAATTTCAATATTACAACAGTACATGTCAATTTCTGTTGAACTATGCTCACTTTAACCGTTTACAAAAAAAAAAATTGAGATAAGAAAGAAAAAGCAAAAATAATAATGTAATGTTAGCAAAAGAACTCAGACTCACGAGTCATGTATTGAAAAGTAGGAAAGTAATTTTTAATTCAACAAAAGCATCCAATTTCATGATTCTCAAATCCCATAAAACTACTTTTTGAAGAGTAATTTAACACAAGCATCCAATTTCATGATTATGATCAAATCTCATAAAACTACTTTTTTAAGAGTACGTAATTTACACATTTCTAGGTTAAATTGGACACATGCGATTAAAACTACTATTTTCTTAACAAATATATACTCTTTCATGTGCATTAGGTATGGGCATGATTTAATGAATGGTTTTATTATATATATATATAAGTTTCTCTTGTTGAACTAAGAAATGAAGGAAAAAAAAACAGCATCTTTTTAATATATGGTCTTAATTATTACTAATATTGTATGCAAATAAATTCTCTGGACGATAAAAAGTACACTTTGTTTATTTCATGTCTATAGGAAGGGAGTCACACTCTTGTTGCACAATAATAATAAGAATAGATATGTTTCAAAATAATAATAATAATAAATAATGCATGTTATAGAAAATACAGTTATTGAAATATTATTTAAAAAACAAAATTTTCTTATTGGTCCACTTTCATGGAGTCAAAATTGACTATTTTGACTAACAATTCTTTTTGGAGATTATATGAATTTAAGAAAATTATTATCATATAGTCTATTCTTGTCTTGCTAAATTTGTTATAATAAAATTCAGAGTTACTTTAAATCTTCAACCAATTATAATTTAAAAACATATAAAAAAATTATTTGTTGAAAAATTCGAATGTCCTGGAATATATTAAATTTTCCCATTGCACATGCTCACAAAAAATAATAGCAACAAGTTTCAAAAAAAAAAAAAAGGAGCATAAGAGATGAAAAGTGAAAGTAAAAAAAAAAAAAAAAACAGAAGGAGAAATTGCAACATATATATTTATCTAGTGTTTTTTTTTAAACAAATGGTAGAAGAAAAAATTTGAACTGGAATTATATATGTCCAAAAATTTGTAAGGATGTTCGGGAATATCTAGATAGGTATGTTTGTTTTGTAATATTTGGAAATGTCTTAAAATAATGTGTTTTTTCAACAATACCATTATCTATTTTTAGATAATTTATATATTGATTTAATATAATTTGAATTTATATAATATTTTTTTTGTCTTAATAATTTAATATTTATTGTTATGAAGTCCGATTATATTAATTTCATATGTTATTTTGTAAAACAAGTTAATTTATATTATTTTGAACCTTTAAAATATGATATTAAATATTAATTTCGATTTTAACTTGTACTTATTTTGAAAGAAGACAATTATACATACATATATATATTGAGAGAGAGTTGTGATAGATTTTCTTTTGAAATATTGGATGATTACTATTGAAAAAGTAAAATAAATAAAAAATTTCACTGTAGATTTCGATTGAAAATAAATTGAGCTATATATTATACAATTTAAATAAAATTTATTTTATATATAAATAAAAAATATAAATATAGTTATTTGCATAGAATTGTTTATCATTGAATGAATACATTGATTTATTTCAATTATAAAAGAAAATTGATGAAAAAAATATACACATACAAGAAAAAGGAAGGGCAAAAAAGTAAAAATAATATACCATCAACATGAAAATCTTGGAAATCCATGATTTAGAAAAGATCAAAAGCTCTTGAGATGCCTTTCGTATGAACATCCTAAGATGTATGGACATCTCGAGATGCCTATGTATCATATATTCCTGCAAAACAAATAAGGTAATCTAGATGCTCATCTCTTAGAAATTTTAGATTCCACCAAACAAACAACCTCTTAAAGAATATTATATAAATAGAACAATAGATCTAACTTTTTTTTCGGGGATTTTGTACGGATGACCCATTTTCCAGCGTTTTAATGATTTATGACATGCGTTATGAAAATAATGAAATATGACACATTTTGACATGTCATATCGCGCAAAATTACACATGAGGGTAGTATGAGACGGTTTTGCTTGTTCACTCTCTCGTAGGCGGAAACGCTATCGCTCTAGCTCTCTCGCTCTCGCTCAAATGAATGGTTGAAAATCTGGAGAAAAAAAAAGACAAGAAAAAATTACGTTAGCGAAGAGCTAGAGCAGCAGAGCTAGAGCGAGAGCGAGAACGAGCTAGAGTGAGAGCGAGCTAGAGCAAGAGAGAAAACGAGTGAGAGCGAGAGCGAGAACGAGAACGAGAGTGAGAGAGAGAACGAGCTAGAACGAGAGTGAGAACAAGCTAGAGCAAGAGAGAAAACGAGCTAGAGCGAGAGCTAGAATAAGCTAGAGCAAGAGAGAAAACGAGCTAGAGCGAGAGCGAGAACGAGCTAGAGCGAGAACAAGCTAGAGCAAGAGAGAAAATGAACTAGAGCGAGAGCGAGAACGAGCTAGAGCGAGAGCGAAAACTAGAGAGCTAGAGTTAGAACAAGAATGAGAGTATGGTGGCCTCACGGTAATTTGGACGGGATGTAGAGTACGGAAGGGTCATATGTCATTAATTTCAAAATACGGGTCAAATGATATCGATGCGCGTGAAAATGAGTCTTCTGTGCAAATTTCTCTTTTTTTTATTAACTTACAAATTTGGTCCCTATGATTTGAAAAGTTTCAATTTAATCCCTATAGTTTAAGCTTAGTTTTAATGTGGTCCCATATGGTTTGGGTTTAGTTTAAATTTAGTCTTTACAGTTTAAAAGTTTCAATTTGGGTTTCCATGTTTCAGTCAAATTAACTTCACAAATTGTCTTTACTGTCATCATATTGACAACTTTTGTTTGTGTGACAATTTTTTATTTGAATAATTGTGTTAGTTGACTGAAATTAGGATTACGACTAAGTAAAAAATAAAATAAAATAGGTGGATTTTTTTAGAGGGAAACACAATTATGCAAATATAAGCTTTCAAAACCCTAAAGACCAAATTGAAATTAAACTCAAATCTTAGGCACTAATTGAAACATTCAAAATCATATACACCATATTGAAACTTTGCCAAATCTATTGGGACAAAATTTGTTGTAGATACTGTATCTGGTCCGGTAATTTTTATAATTTGATTTGACTTTCATTTTTGGTTTGTGTTATATATATATATATATATATATATATCTTTTTCTTTTTATTTATCTTATTTATTATTATTATTATTATAAGCTTTATTTAAAGTTTTTATGTTTTATTTTTATCATTTTAGATTAGATTAGATTAGATTGTATTTTGATTTTATTTGTTTTGATTTGATTTTGATTTTGATTATTTATTCATTTTTGTTTATTATTATTATTTTATTTATTTATTTTAAATTTTTACGTTTTTTTTTCCTTCTTTTTCTTTGTAAACTCAGTCTTCTTCTTCCCCACAAGAATAGGTAGTTACATGTCCACGTTCTTCCTCAAAAAGAGGATTTGTAGTGGTTGTGACTAAAATTGATCTTTTTTTAGCATGTTGGATGGCTTTAAAAAGAGGAACTAAAGAGACCAAAGGAGGGATTAGAGAGGGAGGTGAGAAAGTTGAAGAAATCACAGAGGAGAAAGTTGAAGAAATCATAGAGGAAAGAGGAAGAATAAAAAGTAAATCTTTGTTGGAGAAATCAAAGTGGAGCTTGGAGAAATTGAAGAATCGTTAGATCTACGAATTTCACCAACTCCGACGCAATACCCATGGCTTCCGGCGACACCCACGACATGGACACGAGCTTGACAAATCCGACGCCCTCCGGTGTGCATTTCCGGCTAGAAAATTGAACACCCACATAAAAGAAGAAGAAGGTAAGAGAAAAAGAGGGTGTGGGTGAAGGGAGAGAAGCTTTTTCTCTTTAACTTCCATTTTGACCCTCTCTTTTTGGTGCTAAATCCCCAATTTGCCCTTAACTTGTGAGTGAATTTCAATTGGACCATTATTGATTTCACTTTAATATTTTCATTGTTAGTTTGATTTTCAATTAATCTTAATTGTTATTTGAATTTCAATTAACCATAATTGTTGTTTAAATTTCAATTAGTCTTAAATTGCTATTTAAGATTTCAATTAACACCTTGATTTGTTGGTGTCGTTTCAATTAGCTATTGAATTGTTGTGTATTTTCAATTAATCATGATTATTTGATGGATTATCTTTGAATTGACCAATAGCATGTTGTTAAATTGCAATTTAACCCATGACTTGTTGATTAAATTCCAATTGACCAATTAGCATGTTGTTTAATTTGTAAATTGACTCATGATTTGTGGTTTAATTTGCAAATTGATTTATGGCATGTCACTTAATTTGCTATTTGATTTGAATATGAAATTGATTGTTCCATTTTGATTTGAATTAAATTGCAAATTGCTTAATGTGCTTAATTTGCAAATTGCTTAAATTTTGCTATTTGATTGTTTCATTTTGATTAATTTGCAAAATTGCTTAATTCATTTAAATTGCAAATTGCTTAAATTGCACATTGCTTAATTTTTGCTATTTGATGATTTCATTTGAATTTGATTTGGAAATTTCTAAATACAATTTCGATTTCAATTGATTTATTTGTAATATGATTCCAACTAAAATGAAGTTTTAATTTAATTCTAACTTAGATTTTCTAAATGAGCTCTCAAGTTATAACTAATTAATGAGTTTGGAATAAAATTTGATTATGCGGGACTCAACGTTCTGTCTAGGTCGAGGTATTTAAGCTTACCAAAGGGAACACTTCTATCTGGGAACTGCCTAATTAGTCAAATTCTATTTAATCTCATTGAAACTTTCTCAAAATTGCATTTTGGCAGTAAAAGTTTGAAATAAAACAAATTGCCAATTTTAAAATTGGATTTCTGAAATAAGAACCTTCCAATTTCTCAAAATTGCATTTTGGCAACAAAAGTTTGAAACAAAACAAATTGCCCATTTTAAAATTGGATTTCTGAAATAAAAACCTTCTAATTTCTCAAAATTGCATTTTAGCAACAAAAGTTTGAAATAAAACAAATTGCCTCTTTTAAAATTGGATTTCTGAAATAAGAACCTTTCAATTTCTCAAAATTACATTTTGGCAACAAAAGTTTGAAATAAAACAAATTTGCCCCTTTTAAAATTAGATTTCTGAAATAAGAACCTTCCAATTTCTCAAAATTGCATTTTGGCAACAAAAGTTTGAAATAAAACAAATTGTCCCCTTTTAAAATTGGATTTCTGAAATAAGAACCCTCTATTTTTAAAAAAATTAAATTTTGGTAATGAAATTTGAAATAAAATAAATTGCCTCATTTTAAAAATGGATTTCTGAAATAAGAACCCTCCGTTTTTAAAATTCTTTTCATAAATAATTTATTTTTTTAAAATAAGGAATTTATTTTGAAATATCAAAATAAATTCCAAGTCTTTCTAATGGCCTTGAGTCACTCATAGTTATTAGTTCATGTTTTATTTTTAAAATGTGAATTAATAAATTTTGGAACATTCAAAATAAAGCATAAAAATATTTTTCTTTGGACTAATAAATAAAAGGATAATTTTGAAATAAAATGTGGTAACCCTTTTTCTAAAACGGGTGTTGTAGGGGTGCTAACACATTCCCTACACTCAATCAACTCCCGAGCCTAATTTCTGGTTTCATAGACTACCATTTTCCTTTAAAATGGGTGACCAATCACACCCTATGATGATTGGTAGCAACTCCAAATCTTTTATCTCGAAAGAGACGCCTAGTTAGGATGTCGGCCGCTCCGCGTCGCGATGACGTTGCGACATTTGTAATCTAAATTTTTTTTTTTAATTAAAGCCCAAAATCTTTATAACTGGCTCATAATTATCTTAACTTGAAAGCCTCTTGATCCTCTAGTGAGGTAGCTCTCAAAGGTTTCTCTCATAAGAAAAAATACGGAGCTTGGCTCAAGGGTCATTTTACTCCACCTTCCTCTTAAACTTTGTTTTAGGCTTGAACTAGAGCTTGGCTTGAGTCTATTTAATGATTAGACTCTACAACCCTAACAAGTATATTTTGAGTCGATCCAATTCTAATTAGAGGGTAATATGACTATATAATAATGAGTTATTATCATGGATATCGATTTATATTAAAATCCCTCTATCAAGAGAGTACTACATGATAATCATTGGTTTTCAAAGACAAAGCGTTACAAACCCCAACAAGTTGTTGACTTGAAGCAACGACATGTCGGATTGAGCTAAGGGTAGTGTTCAGCGATGAGTTCAAGATGGGCCCACAGCTCTGAAGGTTTAGACATCATCACCATATGATCTGATGCTTCGATCTCCACCACACGATCAGGCGGATTCTTCTCGATCATCCACCGTTGAAAATCTATATTTCGAACCAAGTCCTTTTCCGACATGACGAATACTCTTTTAACGGACCCGTAATTTTCCTCCGACAGCTTCAATTCATCGGACATGTCTTTTTCGCTGAACAATGGCAGTGGCCTCATTAACAAGGTCGCCAGTGTCAAGTCCTGTGTATTATTGGTGTAATTAATTACTTTAATTAAGCCTAATAAATTACTTCCTACTAACTTCAAAATTAATAAACAGTTCAATTACATTGGTAGTTCATAAACTTTGAGGTTTGCGTCTATTTTGGTCCCTAAACTTCAAAAAATGTCTAATAGATTCCTAAACTTTCAATTTTGTATTTAATAAGTCCTTGAACTTTCAATTTTGTATATAATAGATCCCTGTCAAATTTGACATTTTTAAAAAATAATTGATCTATTAGATATAAATTTGAATTTTATGTTTAATAGAATTCTAAAATTTCAATTTTGTGTCTATTAGACCCGTGAATTTTAAAAAAATTGAAAGTAAGAGGATTAAAATTGTAATTTTGAAAGTTTAGAGACTAAATAGATACAAACCTCAAAGTTTAAGGACTAAATGTGTAATTTAACCTTAATAAACCATAGAGTTTAGGAGCCGTATTTAATAAAATTAAAAGTTGAAGTTGAATTAAGTTACTATTTTATTAATGTATCTTGACACATGAACACATCTCTTGAATGCTACTTGACTGATAGAAATGTCATTAGGATAGAATTAGGGTATTAAAGATATATTTGTAATTAGTTAGGGAAGTTGATTCAGGTTTGAGTGGCATCTCAAGAAAGAGGAGGTTTCAAGTACCTTGAATACTTGGAAAGTTATATTGTAAGTCCATATTTCAATATATTAAGGTTTTATCGTTGAGATATTAAATCTAACCTTCCAATCAGTAGAATTCATTTCATATTTTTTTTTTTGTTGTTAAAAGATTTTATTGAGAGTTTTTAATAAATTAGGAGTAGAATTGAAAATTTTAAAAGATTAAGAACCAAATTAAGAATTAGCTAAAAGATAGACCTTTTAGTATATTTACCCTCTTTTTTAACTAAAAGTGTTATATTTATAAATAATTGTACCTATTTACTTAAAGAAAACAAATGATAACTTACAAGTTTAGTCCCTAAACTTTCATGTTTGTGTTTAATAGATTTCTAAACTTTAAAAAGTATCCAATAGATTTGTAAATTTTCTAAAAAATGTCAAATTGGTTCAAACACAAAATTAAAAGTTTGAAGACTTATTTGATACAAAATTAAAAATTTAGAGACTTATTAAACACAAAATTAAAAGTTTAAGGACCTATTAGAAACTTTTTAAAGTTTAGAGACCTATTTGACACCTATTTGACACAAATTTAAAGGTCGAGGGACTAAACTTAAATTTAAAAAAAAAAAAATTACATATACTAAAAAAGTAAAAAAATTCCAAATTCATACCTCTTGTGGGCTGAGCTGATAAACTTTAGAAGCCAAATACAGCGGCCCAAAGACGAAGGCAGTGGGAGGCCGATTAGGGCCATCGCCGTACGAGTAAACGCAATCCATCATCGATTCATTCCTTTCGAACACCTTCCGATAGATCGTCGATATGTTCAGAGCCGGGCCGGGCATCGAAGCGGTGACGAAAACGGCGGCGGAAATCCTCGCCGGAAAGTCCTCCATGGCTTTAGCGACGGCCAGTCCACCGAGGCTATGCCCGACGAGGATCACCTTTTGGTGGTGAGGCAGAGCCGCCATGAACTCGGCCAGAGGGCTGAAGTATTGGGAAATGGATCGGACGGAATCCGGCCGCCGGAGATCTATTCCAGAGGCGGCCAAGTCGAGGGCGGTGACGCGGTGGCCGGAGGATTTGAGGAGAGGGAGGAGCTTGAACCAGGACCAGGCGCCATGGCAGGAGCCGTGGATAAGCACAAAGTGTTTGTGGAAATGCGGCTGAGAGTTTTTGGACGTAGAAGTGGAAACTGTGAAGAAGAGGCACACAAGAATTAGAGGTAACGGCCCAAAAAGGTGCTTGTTCTTGTTCTTCTCCATTTGATTGATGATTTTGATTGATTTGATGAAGATTATTGTGGTTTTAAGAAACAAATGGAATTTGAAATTGTGTTACGTTTTATTGTATAAAAACCTCCTTGAAATTGACCTGAAATTTAATGGCATTGAAAACTTTGGGTACGTGTCCCCAAAGGGAAAGCTACTGATCAAATAAACAGATTAGTGTCTTTAGACTGAAGATATTGATCTAATTTAAAAGTCTCAGAGTTAATTTTGAGAATATTTAAGTTTGATATATTTTGATCTAGGGTTTAACTTTCAATTTGTGTCTATGAGAGTTAGGTTATTTCATATAACATTCCCAAGACTTATTAGGCCCTAAATTCAATGTTTCTTAGTTTAGAGATATATATTAAACACAAAATTGAAAAATTAAGTCATAGACACTTTTAAACTAATGAAACCTATAAACTACAAAATTGAAAGTTTAGTGAAAAAAGTTTAGAAACTAAATTTGTAATTTAAATTTTAAAAATAAAACAAAACAGTGTTTGAGAATGATGTCAAAAGGACTTTTGACTTCAAATTCAAAAGCACGTCTCCCTCAAAATTGTAAGAAACATGAAAATACTTTTGAAAAGTCAAAAGTACTCGTTGAGCTTTTGACTCAAATGCTTGATTGGAAAGTACTTGAAAAGCACTTTTAAGAGGGTTAAATAAAAAATCAGAAGTAGTATGGTATTAAATATTTTTTACTAACATGTTTATTGATAGAAATACTCTCCATGACACTGTCAAGAAGATATGTAAAACCAACCTCTAACAAAAATGTATTGTTTGATAATGATATAAGAATACACAATACACCAATAATGATACATCACATTAATTAAACTTGATCATCCTCAAGTCTCATAATTATTCGTGCAATGCAAAACCTATAGTATTTTCTAAAAGATACATTCATTACATAAATGCACGATCATATAACACATACATACATTAGTTTATAATATACATTAACACATCAAGGAGTAGCATAAACGACTCGTCTTAGGTAGGGATTAGTTGGAGATCTTAAAGTGAGAGATTTGAATGTTGTCGGAATTAAGTTTCTTGAAGTTACTGCGCATTCTGTTGGATAGGTACTTACCCCAAGAGTAAGGTTTGTATGTGGGAGGGTTTTGGGGATCAGTGAGCTCTTCCAAGGGCTCAACAATGGTGTAATGAGATGGGTTGAAGAAGAAGGGAATGGAATATCTTTCCTTTGTGGTGTTTACCATCACCCTGTGCTCCACACTCTCATACCTCTCATTGCTCCAAACCTGCCAAAAAAAAAAACAATTTCGCAACGTGTTAATTTGTCTCAACTACTTTTTTTTAGTTTTCTGTTTGATTTTTGAAAACATATGTAAAAAGTAGATGTCAAAAAAAGAAATTCATAAGCTGAAGTAGTATTTATAAGCTTAATTTTAAAATAAAAAATAAAAAACTAAGACTCCGTTTGATAACTATTTAATTTTTTGTTTTTAAAAATTGTGTTTGTTTTCACATAATTTCTCTAACATGAGTTTCATTTTAATTAAGAAAACATTTGAATTTTTCACCAAATTCTACAAATAAAAACAAGTTTTTGAAAATTATTTTTTTTAGTTTTCAAAACTTGACTTTGTTTTTGAAAGCATAGGTAAAAAGTAGATAACAAAACGAGGAAATTTATATGTGGAAGTAGTATTTATAAGCTTAATTTTTAAAAACGAAAAATAAAATGATTATCAAACGGGGCCTAAATTCACTTATAAACTTAATTTTCAAAAACCAAAAAATCAAATCTCGTTTGATAACCATTTAATTTTTTGTTTTTGAAATTTAAGCCTACAAATACTATTTATACCTATGAGTTTTCTTGTTTTATTATCTACTTTTTTACCTATGTTTTAAAAAACCAAGCCAAGTTTTGAAAACTAAAATTTTTAAAAACCAACCCAAGTAATTTTTAAAAATCTATTTTTATTTTAGGAATTTAGTTAAGAATTCAAATGTTTTCTTAAGAAAGATGAAATTCATTGTAGAGAATTGATGAAAAAACAAGTACAATTTTCAAAAACAAAAAATAAAAGTCCAAATGGTTATCAAATGATGCCTAAATTTTTAATACGATATCAAATACCTAGTCTCGAAACTTTTGATTTTGTGTCTTATAGGTCTTTGATTTCAAATGATTATTAAGCATAAAATTAACAATTTAAGAACTTATTAGATACTCTCTAAAGTTTCAATTGAAAGTTAAAATTTAGGAACTTGGGGGACACAACATCGAAATTCTAGAACCAAACTTATGATTTATCCTTAAACCACCTATTTTCAAATGCCTCATTCTCAAACACACCCTCAATGAGGTAAAAGTAAAAAAATTTAGGTGATAAATGATAAACGACAACCTCGTACAACCAATGGTACGTACCTGAGTAATATCGCCGACATTGACGACGTAAGAATCGGGTACGGGTTTGACCAGAATCCACTGTCCATCTCTCTTCCCTTTCACTTCGAGCCCTCCGACGTCGTCTTGGGCAAGCATCGTCAAGGCGCCGGGGTCCTTGTGGCGGCCGACGCCGAGAGCCAGCTCCGGCGACGGGCATGGCGGATAGTGATTCAGTCTCACCAAACTCGTTTGCTCTTTGAAATAATCTCGAAACCTTTCCGCCGGTAATCCCAAGCTGACGGCGATCAGTTCCATCAATTTGTGGCCCAATTTCACCAGTTCTTCAACATATTCCTCGCAAGCCTCCCTACCACCAATCATGTCCATCACAAATGGCGAATCAATAGCTGTCTTTGGAATAACTTTTGAAAAAATATACTTTTTAAATAAAATTAATTTTTTTATATGCACTTTTGTAAAAATTAATAATTTAAAGTGTGTTTAATATAGTTTATTGAATGATTTTAGAGGATCAAACATATTTTTTTTCTATAAAAATCCTATAAATAAAAAGAACTTTAAAAAACTTGAATTAATTTAGGTTAAATTACAAATTTGGTCACTATAGTTAAGAGAATGTTAGAATTTAGTCCTATGATTTTAAATGTTAGAATTTCATACTTATAGTTTGATAAAACATCATAAATAGTCTCTATTGTTTGATAAATCCTCATAAATATTTTCTACAGTATGGACTATTTATGAAGGTTTTATCAAATCATATGGACCAATTCTAACATTTAAAATCATAGAACCACATTCTAACTTTCTATAAACTATAGAGACCAAATTTGTAATTTAACCATTAATTTAAAAGCTATTTTGAAGAAATTCTTGAGAATTTGATTATCCAAAAATGTCTTTTAAGTGCTTAATCAAAAAACTTCAAAATATGTAGTAAGTAAATAAATATATATATATTGTAAATATAAATGCCCATTTGATATCCATACCAAGTGACATTTTATCCATAGTCAAAGTGTCTTCCATGTGTCCAACAAAGACCATAGATTGGTGTCCAAATGGACCACATCATGCTCTCCTAATTGCCTATATATAGTGGTTCTTGATGGATAAATAAATAGAGACATTTGGTAAAGAAATTTCTCCAATCTTCATTTTTCTCTCCCACTTTCTCTAATTTCATTTGTTTTTAATTTGCCATAAATCTCCACTTTCTTTTGTTTATAATATATATATATATACTCCCTTTATATTCTAACACTTGTATTATTATTATTATTATTATTATTATTATATGTTTTGGTAAAGTATTATTATTATTATTATTATTATATGTTTTGGTAAAGTTTTGGTGCCCGATTTCGCCTCTCAATTTTACAACACGTTATCAGCACGAGACTCTGTCATTTTTCCCGCTAAAGGTAAGTCTTATAGGTAAGCCATTTTTACGCATTTGGTTTATGTTAAATTTCTAATATGAATATATTATTATTTTTGATAGTGTTATTATGGCAAACCTTACAAAGCTAGAATTTGCGGCCCTGGATATTAATGGAAATAACTACTTGTCATGGGTCCTTGACGCTGAGATCCATTTAGATTCTATGAATCTTGGAGAAACAATTAAAGAAGGAAATGATGCATCAAATCAAGAAAAAGCAAAAGCCCTGATCTTCCTTCGCCATCATCTTCACGAGGGATTGAAAATGGAGTATCTTACAATAAAAAATCTCTACGTTCTATGGCAAGGTTTGAAAGAAAGGTACGATCATCAAAAAACAGTTATTCTTCCTAAAGCTCGTTATGATTGGATGCACCTGAGGTTGCAGGACTTTAAATCAGTAAATGAGTATAATTCCGCACTCTTCAGAATTAGTTCAAAATTAAAATTATGCTGAGAAAAGATTACTGATGTTGATATGTTAGAGAAAACATTTTCTACTTTTCATGTCTCAAATATGCTCCTGCAGCAGCAATATCGAGAGAAGGGTTTTGCAAAATATTCTGAACTTATCTCATGTCTTCTCGTTGCTGAACAAAATAACGAGTTATTGATGAAAAATCACGAATCCCGACCAACTGGAGCAACACCATTCCCTGAAGTGAATGCTGTGAATTTTAATAACCGTGGTCGAGGTCGTGGTCGTGGTCGAGGTCGGGACCGCGGTAGAGGAAGAAATACCTATTTTCGTGGTGGGCATTATAATTTTAAGAAACCCACACGAAGTGATGATCATAAAGGAAAGGCTCCACAAGATAGAAGTTCGAAAGGTGATGAACATAAATGTTTCCGGTGCGGAATGACTGGGCACTGGTCACGTACCTGTCGTACGTCAAAACACCTTGTTGATCTCTATCAAGCTTCCCTGAAGGAAAAAGGAAAAGAAAAGAATGTGGAGGTAAATCTTGCCATTCAAGAAGATGATGTGTTTGACCCCTCCAATATGATGCATCTTGATGTAGCTGATTATTTTGAATCTCCTGGAGAGAGAATTGATGCAATCAAACAAGTAGATGATGATTTGTATGAAAATATATAATTAAGTACTGTTTAGTATGTTTTTGTTGTTGTTTTGTTTGTATATATATTTAAGACTCTTTGTAATCGTTTTTCTTTTCTTTTCAATGAAGAAATATGAACAATTTCAATATGTTGAGTAACTCGAAAATGAGCAATGAAGATTTATGTCTGGCAGACTGCGCAACTACGCACACGATACTCATAAATAGAAAATATTTTACTAGATTGACAATGCTGGAAGCAAAAGTCAATACTATATCAGGTTCTGCAAATCTGATTGAAGGTTTTGGAAAAGCAAACTTTATTTTGCCTAGAGGAACAAGATTTACAATTAATAATGCTCTGTTCTCTAGCAAATTGAAAAGAAACTTATTAAGTTTTAAAGATATACGTGAAAATAATTATCATGTTGAAACTGATTGTAAAAATAATATAGAGTGTCTCTATATAACATCTATTGTTTCACATGAAAAACGTATATTAGAAACACTGCTTGCTTTTTCTTCTGGATTGTACTATACTCATATATGAGTAATCGAAAATTATGCAATAATGAACCTGAAGTTCATGAATCCAGAAATATTCAGTGTTTGGCATGATCGATTGGGTCATCCAGGGTCAATAATGAGAAAAATTATTGAGAATTCACATGGACATCCTTTAAAGAGCCAGAAGATTCTTCAATCCAATGAGTTGTCATGTGATGCTTGTTCTCAAGGGAAATTAATTATTAGACCATCACCAGCTAAAGTGGGGATTGAATCACCTGCATTTTTAGAGCGAATTCAAGGTGATATTTGTGGACCTATTAACCCACCAAGTGGTCCATTTAGATATTTTATGGTATTAATTGACGCATCCAGCAGATGGTCACATGTATGCTTATTATCAAGTCGAAATCTTGCATTTGCAAGATTACTTGCTCAAATAATTAAGTTAAAAGCACAATTTCCTGATAATACAATTAAGACCATTCGACTTGATAATGCTGGTGAATTTACATCCCAAACTTTTAATAATTATTGTATGTCAATTGGGATAAGTGTTGAACATCTTGTAGCTCACGTTCATACACAAAATGGTCTAGCAGAATCATTTATAAAACGTCTGCAACTAATTGCAAGACCATTGCTTATGAGAGCTAAACTTCCTACATCGGTATGAGGTCATGCTATTATGCATGCTGCATCACTGGCACGTATTAGGCCAGTAGCTTATAATAAATACTCCCCAATGCAATTAGCTTATGGCCAGCAGCCAAATATTTCCCATCTAAGAATTTTTGGATGTGCAGTATATGTACCGATTGCTCCACCACAACGTACTAAGATGGGTCCTCAAAGGAGGTTAGGAATATATGTTGGTTTTGATTCCCCATCAATTATTAAATATCTTGAACCCCTGACGGGTGATGTATTTACTGCACGATTTGCTGATTGTCATTTTAATGAGACAAATTTTCCAACATTAGGGGGAGGAATTAAGAAGTTGGAAAAAGAAATTACATGGAATGCATCGTTATTATCTCATTTAGATTCTCGTAGAAATCAATGTGAACTTGAAGTTCAAAAGATAATTCATTTGTAAAATATAGCAAATCAACTACCAGATGCATTCACAGATACTAAAAGTGTGACTAAATCATATATACCAGCTGCAAATGCTCCATCAAAAGTTGATATCCCAAAGGAACAAGTTGTCAATAATGAGTCTGGAGCACGCCAGAAGTGTGGTAGACCAATAGGTTCTAAAGATAAAAATCCTCGAAAAAGAAAAGTAGTTGAGAATCAAAATGATTCAATAAAATGTATGGATGTTCCAGAAGAAATCCAGAATACAACTACTCAAAAGAGTATTGGTGAAAATCAAACGCTTGAGGATAATAATGAAATTTCTATAAACTATGTTACAACAGGAAAGAGATGGAACCGAAATGATATCATTATTGACAACATTTTTTCTTATAATGTTGCTCACGATATTATTCATGAAAGTGACGATTTTGACCCAAAATCTATCGTAGAATGTCAACGTAGAAAGGATTGGCCGAAGTGGAAAGAAGCAATCCAAGCAGAGTTGAACTCACTTTCAAAACGTGAGGTTTTTGGACCAGTAGTCCCAACACCGGAAAACGTCAAACCTGTAGGATATAAATGAGTATTTGTAAGGAAAAGAAATGAAAAGAATGAAGTCACAAGATATAAAGCGAGACTTGTTGCACAAGGATTCTCGCAAAGGCCTGGTATTGATTATGATGAGACATATTCTCCTGTGGTGGATGCAATAACGCTAAGATATTTGATTGGTCTGACTGTATATGAAAAGCTTGATATGCATCTAATGGATGTAGTCACGGCGTATTTATATGGATCTCTGGATAATGACATTTATATGAAAATCCCGGAAGGATTTAAAATACCAGAAACATATGAATCAAGTTCTCGGGAATTGTATTCAATAAAGTTACAGAGATCATTATATGGATTAAAACAATCAGGACGAATGTGGTATAATCGCCTGAGTGAATATCTGTTGAAAGAAGGATACCAAAATAATCCAATATGTCCGTGCGTTTTTATAAAGAAATCTCAGTCAAGATTTGCTATTATAATTGTATATGTTGATGACTTAAATATAATTGGAACTCCTGAAGAGTTATCCAAGGCAATAGAATATCTTAAAAAAGAATTCGAGATGAAAGATCTTGGAAAAACAAAATTTTGCCTTGGTTTGCAAATTGAACATTTAGCAGATAGGATATTTGTTCATCAATCAATTTATACAGAGAAAATCTTAAAAAGATTCTATATGGATAAAACACATCCATTAAACATTCCAATGGAAGTTCGTTCACTGGATGTAAAGAAAGATATATTTTGACCTCGAGATGACAGTGAAGAACTACTTGGTCCTGAAGTACCATATCTTAGTGCAATTGGTGCACTTATGTATTTGGCTAATAACACAAGACCAGATATTGCATTTTCAGTAAATTTATTATCTAGATATAGTTCATATCCTACAAAAAGACATTGGAACGGAGTTAAGCATGTACTCCGATATCTTCGAGGGACAATTGATATGGGTTTATTTTATTCTAACAAATCAAAGTATGATCTAGTTGGTTATGCAGATTCTGGTTATCTATCTGATCCACACAAAGCTAGATCTCAGACAGGTTATCTATTCACATGTGGAGGAACTGCTATATCGTGGCGATCAGTGAAACAGACTATAACGGTCACTTCTTCAAATCATGCTGAAATCCTCGCTATTCATGAAGCAAGTCGAGAATGTGTATGGCTAAGATCGATGACACAACACATTCATCAGACATGTGGCTTGTCTTCAAGTAAACCTCTTCCAACGATGTTATACGAAGACAACACAACATTTATAGCTCAAAGGAGATAGAACAAAGCATATCTCACCAAAGCTCTTCTATACTCATGATCTTGAAGAAAATGGCGATATCACTGTACAACAAATTTGTTCGAAAGATAACCTGGCTGACTTATTTACGAAGGCATTACCAACTGCAACCTTCGATAAATTAGTATATAGCATTGGAATGCGGCGACTCAAAGACTTTAAGTGATGTCTCCATGAGGGGGAGTGAATGTATTATAGTAAACTATATAAAATATGTATTCTTTTCCTTCACTAGGGTTTTTTTTCTTCCCATTGGATTTTTTTTTCCTAGTAAGGTTTTTAACGAGGCATATTTTATAAATGGGCATTTAAGGGGGAGTATTGTAAATATAAATGCCCATTCCACATGCCCATTTGATATCCATACCAAGTGGCATTTTATCCATAGCCAAAGTGTCTTCCATGTGTCCAACAAAGACCATAGATTGGTGTCCAAATGGATCACATCATGCTCTCCTAATTGCCTATATATAGTGGTTCTTGATGGATAAATAAATAGAGACATTTGGTAAAGAAATCTCTCCAATCTTCTTTTTTCTCTCCCACTTTCTCTAATTTCATTTGTTTTTAATTTGCCATAAATCTCCACTTTCTTTTGTTTATAATATATATATATATATACTCCATTTATATTCTAACACTTGTATTATTATTATTATTATTATTATTATTATTATTATTATTATATGTTTTGGTAAAGTATTATTATTATTATTATTATTATTATTATATGTTTTGGTAAAATTTTGGTGTCCGGTTTCGCCTCTCAATTTTACAACAATATATATATATATAGTTTTTTTTTAAAAAATGCTTAAATTAAAATGTATTCTAAACATACCTGAGTCGTGTGTCTAATAAGTTTACATTGTTGACTTTCTTAATTAGTTTAATAATTGCGTGTCATGATTGAATTATTCAAAGATGGCATAAATTGATTTTGGACTCGGTCAAATAATTATTAGTGGCATAAATATTAAATTTACAAAATTAACTATATAAATTTATTAAACACCAAAGTAACAACAATTCTACAAAAGTCTTGCATTAACTTACTAAAAAAATTTCTAAAGTATAAGAACTAAATAGATATTATAGGACAAATTTATAATTTAATTTAAATTTTAGTTTTTGGTTTTTGAAAATTAAGGCTATAAATGCTACTCCCACCTATGGATTTACTTGTTTTGTTATCTCCTTTTTACCTATGTTTTTAAAAATCAAACCATGTTTTGAAAACTAAAAAAAGTAGTTTTCAAAAACTTGTTTTTGTTTTTAGAATTTGGCTAAGAATTCAAATGCTTCCTTAAGGGAGATGAAAACCACTGTAGAGAAATTGAGAGAAAACAAGCTTAATTTTCAAAAACTAAAAACAAAAACTCAAATGGTTATCAAACGGAGCCATAACTTTTTGTCGATTATCTAATGGTTGAACTAGTGGACTTAAATTCACAATTTTAAGGAAAAATTGTTAGATGAATTACACTTTCAAATTTTGAACTGGAATGAGGTCTTTAATTTAAGCCCTTCACTTAGTTTAGTTTCCACTTATAGATATGTGACTAGCTAGGGTAAGAATAAGATTATTTTAGTAAGTATAGGTTCTTTTAAATTGTGTTAAATATTTTCAAAAAGTAGTATTTAGATTTGTCTTAAAAACTAAATGTTAAATTACAAGTTTAGTCCCTAAATTTTTAGGTTTATATCTATTTGGTGTCTAATAGGTTTCTAAACTTTCAATTTTATGTTCAATAGGTTATTGAATTTTAAAAAGTGTCTAATAGATCCTTGAACTTTTAATTATGTTTCTAATAGATCCCTGAATTTTTAATTTTGTGTCTAATAGGTCATTGCCAATTCAACATTTTGAAAAATTCACGAAAAGACTAGACAAAAAATTGAAAGTTTAAAGTCTCCTAAAATAAAAAAAAAAAAATTTTATATCTACTAGATCAGTTAATTTTAAAAAATTTTGAATATGTCGAGAATCTATTAGACACAAAATTGAAATTTTGAGAACTTATTAGATATTTTTAAAGTTCAGGGACCTATTTCACACAAAATTAAAAGTTCAACGACCTATTAGACAATTCATAAAGTTTTGAGGCTAAATAGATACAAATTTTAAAGTTCAAAAATTAAACTTGTAATTTAATTAAAAAAAATAAAATTATTTATTTATTCATTTATTCATTTATTTTTTGTGAATAGATTGAGATTTTTTGGATTGGGCTTTTTTCTTGAGGGTTTTTTTTTTTTTTTTTTTTTTGTATTTTTTTTTTTTTGTAATATGGTCATTTCGAATTTTTGTTATTTGATTTTTCTACAATTTATTTGTATGGATGATGGATAATTTTCAAATTAAAAAATTTATTGTTGTTTTTAAGTTCAAAACACTTATGGTTAAGTTAAAAGACTAGACAAAAAATTGAAAGTTTAAAGTAGCGGTGTTCAAAAACCGGTCCGAACCGACAAACCGAACCGAACCGAACCGAACCGAACCGACTGGATCGGTTCGGTTTTTTTTAAATAATTCGGTTCATCGGTTTATTGGGAGTGAAAACCGACTGATTCGGTTCGATTTTCGGTTCATCACCTAAAAAAACCAAAAAAAAACGAACCGAAACTATATATATATAATGTAGCCCATCCTCTTCCATCATTTGTCTTTTCCTCTTTTCATTAATTATTATTATTTAAAAAAAAAAAAAACCTCTCTCTTCCATCATTTGTCTTTTCCCTCTTTTCATTCATTTTTCTCACTCCCTTCTCTTTACCCCATACCCCACGGTCCCCACCATTAACCATTCCATGTTTCCCTCCATTTCACCTATTCCAATGCCTCCCTCTTCCACCGTACAACCTCCCATCAAACCTCTGCCACTTTTGTCTCCATCACCACCAATCTGTCTTAATCCATTACATTATGACCCACCCGATAGCACTTCTCCCATTTTCTCCTATATGCCTCTATCTTCCCCATCAACCTCATCTCCTATTCCCATACCGCAACCCCTTCCTCTTTCCCTTTTGATTAATGCTTTTCATTCCTTTTTGAACTTCCTTACCTCTTCATCTAACTTCCTTACCTCTTCATCTATCTCCACCGGTTCAACATACTCTCTGATGATCAAGCTCCGAATCGTTTCGGCCGAATATGCACAGCTTTTGGCAGAGAAAGAAGGGTTGTCATTTCTCGAGACCTCAGCCTTAGAGGCTTTTGAATGTTAGAAGGCTTTTCAGACCATTTTCTCTGTCTTTTCTCCCTTTCATTTTGCTCATCTTAATTTAGAAATTAAGGTGAGTAATACGCCATAATCTTCTCTACCTCTCTTTTTCTCCCTTTCATTTTCATTTTTTTTTTCCTAATTTCTACTACACTGATTATTGACTCATTAGTTTTTTAGTTTTTCGTTTGTATGTTTTAACTCTTATAAACAAAGATGGAAAATGATAAAATATAACCATTTAGAACACAAGATTTGGGAGTTGATAAAACGCAAATCAGTATATTATTAACATATAAAAAATCAAAATCGATTATAACCGAACCGAACCGACCTGAACCGAATCAGGACGGTTCGGTTCAAAAACTGAAACCGAGGTATTTCGATTTTTTTTGGTTTAGCATCCTGTAAAACTGACATGTTCTGTTCGGTCCATGGTTTTGCTCAAAACTGGACCGAACCGAACCGTGCACACCCCTAGTTTAAAGTCTCCTAAAATTAAAAAAAAAAAAAATCAATTTTATATCTACTAGATCAATTAATTTTAAAATTTTTTGAATATGTCGAGAATCTATTAGACACAAAATTAAAATTTTGAGAATTTATTAGATATTTTTAAAGTTCATGGACCTATTTCACACAAAATTAAAAGTTAAGCGACCTATTAGACAGTTCATAAAGTTGAGGTCAAATAGATACAAATTTTAAAGTTCAGAAATTAAACTTGTAATTTAATTAAAAAAATAAAATTATTTATTTATTCATTTATTTTTTGTGAATAGATTGAGATTTTTTGGATTGGGCTTTTTTCTTGAGTTCGTATTTTTTTTTTTTTTTGTAATATGGTCATTTCGAATTTTTGTTATTTGATTTTTCTACAATTTATTTGTATGGATGATGGATAATTTTCAAATTAAAACATTTATGGTTGTTTTTAAGTTCAAAACACTTATGGTTAAGTTAAAAGTAGTTTGTGTCTATTTAGTTCTTGAACTATAAAAAATGTCTAATATGTCACGAAACAATCAATTTTTGTCTTTAATAAGTTCTTGAACTTTAAAAAATGTATAATATGTTTTTAAACTTTCAATTTTGTGTCAAATAGATCATTGAATTTTCAATTTTGTGTCAATAGGCCATTGACCTATTCAACATTTTTTACAATTCATAGACATACCAAACAAGAAATAAATTGAAAGTTTAGATCAATTAAGCTTTCAATTTTATATCTAATACATCAATTAAAATTTTAAAATTTTTATTATGCTAGAGACTTATTGAACACAAAATTAATTTTAGGACTTATTAGATAATTTTAAAAAGTTAGAGACCAAAAGATGATAGACTAATTTAAATGGGAAGAAATTGAAAGTAAAAAATACATTTCCCCTAAATTATTAGAATTGGAGCGTGCCACTATTTGGGCTTTACAGAGCTCACCTGAATTCCGGCCGGTATTCCGGCCACTGATTGGTCCACTGAGTCAACTCATTATCCTCAGGCTCGGGAGATGCCGGAACGACGGTCGGCTCCACCACCATAAAATCAAAAATTTCCTTCCAATCTCTCACATTCTTCGTCAACTCCGTATCAAAATACCCGGTCACCACGCCTTCGTCTCTCCTAACCTTCCTCTTCTCCTCCAAACTCTGCCCGAAAAACTCCCGGGCAGCGGCCTCGATCCGCTGTCGCTTCTCCAGAGGGACGCCGTGGTTGACTACCAGAAAGAATCCCCACTCTCTGGAAGCGGAGCCGATTTGTCGGACCAGATCGTCGGGAAAATTACGGGCGGCGGAGTTGAAGATCGGAGAGAGGTCGATGCAGGGGATTCTGTCGGCTTCGGTGACGGCGACCTTGGAGCGGTGCTCGGGGGCTTGAATGAAGGCCTGATCGAACTCGAGCTCGAGGTTCAGGTTTCCCATGGCGGAAAAGTTGTAAATGGGGATGGAAATGGAATTGAAGAAGAAGAAGAAGAAGAAGAAGGGGATTAGGGATTTTGATTGGGGAATTTGGTGAGAAATGAACGTGGATGCGATTACGGAGAGTATGCGTTTTCCGTGGTTTCTCTCTCTTCCAAACAAATATAAATTGTATTTGGTAAGAAAATTGGTAAATTTTCAATTTGTATTCTATCATTCTAAGCGGGAGTGTGCAAAAACTGACCCAAACCGACAAATCGAACCCAATCAAATGGTTCGGTCTAGTTTCTATACATTTTTTAATTTTCTCTATTTAAACTTTTAAAAAATTGAAAATTTTGGTTCGACCTTCAATTTATTCCTTTAAAGAACCCAAAGAAAATTGAATCGAACCGAATTTTAAAATTAACTAAAAAAACTTTTAGTTCAACCTACCATCAAATGGTTAATACTTAAAGCCCAAAGTCCAATGTTACATTTCCCTAGACATGATTTTTGCAAGACTGATTTATAGTCTTTCATTCAATCAACCATCAATACCCCTCACTACTTCTCTCTTTCTTTTTCTTTTCTTTCTCTCTAGGACTCCTCCTCTATCCCTTTCTCATCTTCTTCTTTTCCTCTACAACTTAATCTCATCTTCTTCTTTTCTTCTTATTTTTCTCTACAACTCAATCTCATCTTCTTCTTTTATTCTTATTTTTCTCTACAACTCAATCTCATCTTCTTCTCTTCTTCTTATTTTTCTCTACAACTTAATCTCATCTTCTTCTTTTCTTCTTATTTTTCTCTACAGCTGAATCTTTTCTTCTTCTTTTCCTCTCCATCTTTGCCCACCATGGACAATGTCTCACTCTTGCAGCAACTCACGCCCACCTACCACCACCAGCTCTACTATGTACTTTCTTCGTCTCTCACTGGCGTTAACCTCATCCTTCAACTCACTGCTCACCTCGATCCCCTTGTTGCTGTAGCTTCCTCTTGCCCTCATCTCCTCGCCATTTCTTTTTTTCCTCACTCTATCTGTTGGTAAATGTGTAAGCAAAAGTCAGTTAAAAATCAACCCGAACCGGTTGAAATTGAAATCGAGGAAAACATCGATTTTCTCGATTTATGACACCTCAGAACCGATGTGTTCGGTTTGGTCATCGATCTTGGTCAAAATCGAACTGAACCGAACCGTGCACACCTCTAATTCTATGGATATTAGGAGGGTAGTCAATTTGCAGCAACTACTAGATTCTTTTTTTTTTTTAATTTGAAAATATTATTGGATGTTTATGGAACAATGAACTGTGATAAGTTTACACCGTTTCGATTTGTGTAAAAAAGATTGTATTATATGATTATTCAAAAGTATTCAACAGTATTGTAGATTTTGAATTTACATCTAATAATCATTATGAGGAACAATCACATTGTGAAAATTCTTATCAAAATCGAAGTTAAATTGGCTAAAATTAACTATTTTGACCGAGAGCTATCAAGGAGGAGGCAAATAACAATTTTTTGCTGAGCTCGACCAAATCTTCCGAGACTGTGGTATGGTTTGGTATGTGGTCTTTGTAACATCAGGCTACACATTACGAGTCTCATCACCATTATATAATGGAAAAGGTCAAAGAATCTTGACAATATAAACTTCACTTTTTTAGTTTAACAATGCGAGAATGAAGATTAAAATATCTAACTTTTAGAAGAGGTTATAGGTCGAATTGTGGCTTACCACGTATCCTAACAACTGGAGGACACGTGTTCGAGCCCTAGCTCAAACACACCATGGTGAGGGCTAGGCAAATGCTTGGTCGCTTCCATCTTGATACGAGCTTTGCCAATCTGATCTGCCCACGAGCGGGAGACAGTATCGACAAGAGATTCACGACTCACTGGGCATGATGTGACTAGCATGGCATAAAAGCTTTGACACGTTTCTCTCTGTAAAAGGCGGAGACCCTCCCCTTTCAAAGCATTGCAAAAAAAAAAAAACATCATTAAAAAAGGTACACATTTCACCCCGCTCGCCTTGCTACCTGCTCAGCCTTAATTCTGACTTAAAGCTTCGAAAGAATACATGGCCAAGCACCACACGGGTGGAAGTTTCAATTGTAGGTAAAACTGAATGGCTGACAGGAATCTAGCTCTCATCTGCAAAAAACCTCGATTGGAAACTTGCATCAACAAAAAAGATAAATGCTCTTAGTGGCCTTGCAACATAATCCATTATTAATTACTTAGGCTATGTTTGATAATCATTTAGACCCTGTTTGATAATCATTTGGTTTTTTGTTTTTAGTTTTTGACCTATAGTTGTCCTTGATTTGTTATCAACCTTTTACATATGTTTTCAAAAACCAAGTCAAGTTTTGAAAACTAAAAAAAATAGTTTTCAAAAACTTGTTTTTGTGTTTTAGAATTTGGTTAAGAACCCAGAGATTTTCATAAGAAAGATAAAAACCATTATAAGGAAGATGAGAATCATTGTAGAGAAATTGTGAGAAAACAAGTACAATTTTCAAAAATAAAAAACTAAAAACCAAATGATTATCAAACAGGGCCTTAGTTTTTGGTTTTTGAAAATTAAGCTTATAAATACTACTTCTACTAGTAAAATTCTTTGTTTTGTTCTCTACTTTCTATCAATGTTTTCAAATTGACCAGATCGATCGACTATTGTAATTTTATAAAAAAAAAAAAAAGAAAAAAAGGCAAAAGACCTTTATTGTGTCGTTGTAGCAACATTTAATACTGCTGCAGCAGAACCTTGGTGGTCTTCCCAAGGTATTATTTAAAAAAAAATCAATATTATTTTTTTTTACTTTTCTCCCATTCTCTCCGCCTTTCTCTTTCTCCATTTCTTCTCTCTTTCTCTCTTTCTCTCTTTCTCTTCTCCTTTGGCCATTTTTCTTCTCTTCTTCTTCATTTCTTTGTTTTCTTTTTCGATTTGTCGTGGTGAATGGTGATAAAGGAAAATGTGGCTGGAAATTTTTTTGGTCTGTTTGTCTTCTTTTTTTCTCTCTATCTCTTCTTCTTCTTTCTTTTTTCTTTCACAATTTTTTGTTCTCTAGTACGTTGGAGTTACAAAATTGACCAAAGACAACCAATCAACTAGTGTGGTCAGTTCAGTCGGCGTCACCAACCCATCCAAAACCAACGACCACCATTGTAAAACCAAATGATTGATTTTTGGCGTTGGTTTGTGTCCAAAATCGAGACCGACCAACCAAAGCTCGCCCCTACCAACAACTATTTTTTCTCTCTCTAAGGCCTTGTTTACTTCAAGGGAATGCAAAATGAAAATTTCATTATTCCCATTGATGGTATTTACTAAAATGCAAGAATCAATTAGTGAGATCCACCACCAATTTGGAAGTCTCTACCCTATAAGAGGGTAATCTCATTCTTCTTCTAAATCCTCATTAATCTCATCCCCGTTACTTATTATGTGAGTTCCACAACCTTTTTATTAGTTATTTTACAAATTTTACCACCCTTTATCTCTCTTGTATTAATGAAACCTAAATTTTTTTTATTAATTATTTTACAACTTTTGTTATCTCTTCTTTACATTACTTATTATTTTTCTTATAATAAAAATCATATTAATATATTCTTTTATTACATGTAATTTTTTTGTAATAAAATTGAAATTTTCTATTTAGTTTCAATGAGTAATTATTTATTATTTAATTTATGAAAATAAAATATTTTTATTAAATACAAATAAAATTGTTTTACATTTTCTAATACAAATTTAGTTCAATCTTTTTTTTTTTTTTTTTTTTTTTGTGACGATAAAAGCTAGACCAATAACATGTATAATAACGTTTTTGTTTTTTTTTTCAAAATAAAATAAAATAAATCCTATTTTTATTATTTTTTAAAAGGCTAGCTTCTCATTCAAAATTAGCTAAATTTTTTTTTTACAAGATTGAATGAGAAATTTTGGACATTCACAAATTGTCACATCGTTATTTTAAATTGATTTCAAAGTTACATATTATTAATTTTAAGACCAATTAAAAATTAAAAAATGTCTCAAATAAAATTTTAAAACAAAAAAAAATGACAAATCCAGATAATGCACATGTCTTCGTCATTGTTACTTGATCATATGAGATTAGCATGATCAAATCTCTAGTCATATAATCGTTTGAGATTGATTTTATAGGCGTTAAATGTGATTACGTTGGAATTTTAACCATTTTTAGTGTTTGGTTAAACCAATTATTAATTAATAAAAAAATCACATTTTAAATTACGTTGATTTGTAAAATTAGTTTTTGGGATTGACTTCCTAAAAAATCGGATGACTCTTATCTAACTAACTTTTCAAAATTCTCATTTCATCCCATTTTATTCTACTTTTTCACTTTTAAATTTGAAATTTATCAAAAGCTTATTTACATCGTATTACAACTGATTTTTCTAAAAGCATATTTGACAACAATTATTTAAAAGCTACCACAATATCCCAAACTAAGCCCAAATCTTCTTTGATGACTTGAAGACAATTTAAAGATGTTTGAAGCATATAAGACTTCACAAGACTTTGACTGATCTAAAAATATCAACAAGCTTGAAGCTAAGATTCAACATCGAGAACAAATAACGCTCTAGCCCTTGAGTCAAGTACATATCTAAGAGCAAGGGATTAGAAGACCATGAAGGATCATTTGACAACTCAAGGAAGGGGTGAATAGGGTTGATTAAAAAAATTAAAACTTTTTCAAGAAATTTAAAACTATAACATTTTAATTCGAACTAATTGAAACAACGCCCTAAAATATGCCAGAAATATTTGACAATTTTCCTAAGCATACATTCTAGTCAAATAAATAATTAAATAGCAAAAATTTAAAGAGTAGAGAGAAGAAGATGATAGTTAGAATTTTATAGTGGTTCGAAAATCTTTACACCACTCTCCAAGACTCATTATTGAGTACTTTACTGCAATGGTCCTCTTGCGGGTGAGAACCAAACCAATTGATTACTCATTTTCTTCTTAGGCTAAATAAAAACCCTGCGATTCTTTTACAGCTTAAGGACCCAACCTCTACTGATCTTTTTCGCGAGTTCAAAATCAAACCACTATGATCCTTTTTAACATGTTAGAGATCAAACCACTACAAATCATTTTGTGGGTTCAAGATTAAATTGTTCACTCAATCCCAAGGTGTACCCACACCTTAATATACAAATCTCAATAATTGATAAAGTAGAATTCTCACAAAAATTATAAGTTCTCAAAAAGAACGAATATACAAGATTTGATACAAAAATAGATTCGAACCTCTCACAATTTTCTCTCACAACAAAAATAAATCGAAAATGAAGCTGGGGATATTTAGCAATTGAGTATTTGAAAGAAAAATTTGAACATCTTTTGGGAGAGGAGTTGTTCAAAAGAGAGGGAGAGTTAGGTTTAAGTAGAGTTTTATTAGGGTAAGTTTAAGCCATTAGATCTAGGTTAAAAAGGTGCAGGGTAGAGATTAATTGATTTGGGAAATAAATAAGAAAAAAATGGATTAAAAAATAATTTCCAATGATTAAAAAGAAGGAAGCCACGTGTGATAATTCTATTTGTTCGCGTCATCACCACATGGCATTTTTATCAATTTTCTTTTGACCATTACATCTTCGTTTCACGTCTAATTTGAGCGATTCAAAATGCATTGTAATCGTCTTTTCGAACTTTATGTTGTGGATACTGTACACTTTAAAACACTAAAATCATTAGTAAATTAAAAGTTTGTTATTATTAAAACATATGGTGTGACTGAAGCTCATAAAGCTAACATACCATACATTAGAGGTTGTACCAAACATTATTCAAGAATTTTCAATGAGAAGCAGACGAGCACGCACAAGATCTGGTCCAGTGGGCGAATTGTTAACCACATTATTTCAACTTTCTCAAATGGAGAAATAATTTTTGGTTTGCGTACACTATTTATTTCTCTCTCTCATACCTCTCTCGGTTGGGCCATTTCTTCATCTCTCTGTAATATATATATATATATATATATATATATATATATATATATGTTATTCTCTCTTTGTGTAGGTCCTTTATTTTCAAATTTGATAATGAACTTATCTATGGCAAGGGGCAACCACAATGCGAAAGTCTCATTGAATATTTTTCTCTCTAGGGGTCATTTTTGTTTCTCTCACTCGTGTAGGCAATTTATTTTCAAACTAAATATTTTTCACTTTATAGCATAAATTAGTATGATTTTTAAAAACTGCTATAACATTATATTTAGTTTTTTAGAAGTAGACCGTACAATGAACTATGACATGTTTGAGAGTGATTGTGGAATGACCAAAATCACTTTTGTCATGCCCAAAATCACTTATATTGTAAAATGATGATGCTTGGCAATGGTAGATTAGTGATTTTGGAAGAATCCAAAATCACTTTAAGTGATTTTCAGTCAACCACTTATCGATTTAATTTCTTTATTTTGGCACCAAAGCTTTTAGGCTAAAAAATAAAAGAATTCCTAAAAAAAATTCAAGAAACAAACAAACCTCCCATTACAATAACCAATGCATAATCCATACCAATTCAAACAACCATAAACAACACGCCCCCAAAATGCTCAATCGAACCACAATCAAATCATTTGCCAAATAATATTCCACCAAGAAATCCATTCTCCAATTTAAAACTAAAAACACACAAACAAAAAAAGCACCATAAACCATCACAAAATTACCATCAATAAACACAAGCAAATAAACAACAACTCAAAGCACTCAAACTTCTATCAAGATTTTAGATAACCAAAACTAAAAAATCAATAAACACAAAAGAAAAACCATTACAATATTGCCATCAATAAATACAAAAGCAAATAAACAACAACTCAAAGCACTCAAACTTCTATCAAGATTCTAGATAGCCAAAACAAAAAGATTTTGTTCTAATTCAAACATTGAGGGAGAAAAAGAGAGAAAAAAAGAAAAAGGAAATCTAACAGAAAAATGGATGGCGACGACGGCGAGACGGTGGCGGAAACATTGGCGGGGGGCGACGACAACATTGGCGGAGGGTGGCAGTGCAAGCAATGAAAGTATGGTGATTGCCGTAGAGAAGAAGAAAAAAATCGAAGAGGGAGAAAGAAAGAGGGAAGAAAAAGAAAAGGGGGCAGGGTTTTCTAAGTGAAACTTTTCACGACGCTATGTTAGATGCGTCAGCAAAGGGTAACCTTTTGCCGACGCTATTTAAAATGGCGTCTGTAAAAGTGTGACCTTTTTTCGATTTGCCAACGCAGTTCATATGGCGTAGGGAAATGGTCACCCTTTGTCGACGCTGTTTAAAATTGTGCCGGCAAAAGTTCACCCTTTCCCGACGCCTCTAATATAGCATCGAGAAAGGGTACTTTCCCGACATTTGCTGCGTCGGGAATGAAAATGTCTGGAGAAACCAAAATTCTTTTAGAATTAGGAGGTGATTCTCAAGTGATTTTTGGCTAGTGATTGTGAGAGATTTTGATATAAAAATGTCCTCCTATTTCACTTCATTTTGTCTTAAAATTTTGTGAAAAGTTAATTTTTTTCATTCTAAATTTTTTGTCACTCTCTATCTTTATTTATATGTAATTTTTTTCTCTCTAAAGTTTTTTTTTTGAAATAACTCTAAATTCTAGACAATCTACATTTCTAACTTTATTCCCTCTCTAAAATTTGAATCTCTTTTTCTCACTTTCTTTTCACTCTAATATTTTTTAAATTTCTTTAACTTGTTTATGTTTAAAACTTTTGTTCCTCTCTCTAATTTTTTTTGCTCTATACAATTTTTTATCTCTTTGACTTTTTTTTCCTGTTTTTTTACCTCTTTTGCTTACCTTTTTTTTTCTCGTATTTGTTTTTCCCCCCTAAAATTTTTGTTTATCTCTCTAACTTAATTTCTCTATCTTTGAATTTTCACTATCTTTATTTTTTTTCTCCACTCTAAATTTTTTGTCTCACCATGTCTTTAACATTTTTTCCTCTTTGAAACTTTTCTTTAGCTCTCTATTTTTTCTTGCTTAAAATTTTATTTTCCCCTAATTTTTTTCCTCTATCAATAACTTTTGTTAATGACCACCCTCAGTGGCGGATCTAGAAATTTATGTCAGGGGGGGCACAATTACATGTAAGGTTAAATTACGAGTTTAGTCCCTAAAATTTAAAAAGTGTCTAATAAGTCCCTAAACTATGAAGTTTGTGTCAAATAGGTCCTTAAACATTAAAATAATGTCTAATAGATCCTTGAATTTTCAATTTGTTTGTCTAAAATGTCTCCAAACTTTTAATTTTTTGTCTAATGGATCCTTAACTTATTCGACATTTTTTTAAAAATTCACCTATCTATAAGATGCAAAATTGAAAGTTTAGGGTCAAGATTTATGTCTAATATAACAATAAATTTTAAAAATTTTCAAATATGTTAAAGATCTAATGAATACAAATTTGAAATAAAGTTGAGACTTTAGAGACTCTTCTTAGACATTTTTTAAGAACCTATTAAACACAAAATTGAAATTTAAGAAATTATACTTGTAATTTACACTTCGTATAAATATACTTTTATATATGTTGATATATAACATTTAGATTAAATATTATTGATTAATTACAAAATTATAATGAGCCATTAGAGAATGATCTACATAAATATAGAAGTAAAAGAATAAAACTTGAAATATTTACCAAATATTTTTTAAATTAAGTTTTTTATCCAATTAACTTTTTAAAATAATTTACTAACAATCAAAAGATATTTAGTATTTTTTTTTTTAGATTTGATAAGTATATATATAATTAAGAACTAAATACAAAACAACTTCCAAGCGTTTTTTATTGTTATGTACATGATTAAAAACTGTAGAAATTAACAAAAATGCTCATCAAGCAAATCTCGAACCTGGGCACTCATAAGTAACGCTTGGGAAGCGTGCCCCCCCGACCAACACACCAAGGCCCCATTTGGTTACTTTCAATGAGTAAACAATATAAATATATAATACAGTTATAATTTGAGGGGGGGCACGTGCCCCCGCTGCCCCTTCGTGGATCCGCCCCTGACCACCCTCTATTTTTTTTTTCGTTTCAAATGTATTGCCCTTTTTTATTAATTTGATGATTCTAAAACCTATTTTGAAAACAAACATTAATTATCAAAAAATATTTTTAATGTGATCAAAATCTCTTTTACAAGTGGGGATCCAAATATTAAAATAATCTATAATCGAATACTTTTACAAAAATAATTATAATTAAAACACTTATTCTAAAGTCATTCCCAAAAATTCCTTCAATCATTCAAAATCACTTTGTGTAAAAATCACTTTTAAAAGTGTAGAACCAAACATTAAATGATTATTTGAAAATCAATTTTAATAAATTGATTATAAACAAATCATTTTTGGCTAAAATGACTATTCTAAAATCATTCTCAAACATGCTCTTAATGACCTTTGATTCTAAGGCATGATCTCCGTAGGGCGATCTCCAAGGTGTTGCTCACCTTGGTAATTGGGTGAGCCCGCTCTTTGGAGTTGGTTCGACTTCTTGAGCATTGGAGCCGAGTCGACCGGGCATTGGAGTTGAGCCAACCAGGCCCTTCCCTTAGTTCAATTTGAAATGGGAAATTCACCCCAAACAATGTTTCAATGAATTGTATGAGACAACCACCTAAATCCAGCCTATAATACATGTGGTTGGTCACCTATATAGGGTTTTGAATTCACTTCATTTTTAATTGCTCACCCCATTGGAATAACCCATAACTCCAAAACTTTCAAAATAAAATGTTTGTAGATTCTAGTCATGGCATGAGGTCAGGAAATGATTACATATATATATATCCATATACATATTGAATTTAAGAAGATCTGTAAAAGACAACCTCTCTCAAGACAATTTATTATTTGACAATACATGTACAATACACTCATGATGCATCATATATATTACCTCCCCAAATCATATAATTTGCACCATGCATCAAATTACATTCAGCTCAAAACCTATAGTTTTCTATGATACATTAATTATATATATATAAACGCACCATCATCTAACACATACATGTATTTGCTAGAGTGAGCATAGTTCAACGGTAATTGACATGTACCATCGACCAAGAGGTCAGATGTTCGAATCTCCCCACTCCCAAGTGTTGTTGAACTAAAAAAAAAAATCACATACATGCATTTACTAGTTTATATATTAACATATAACAGAGTAGCTTAAAAAGCTCATCTAAGCTAAGGCTAGTTGGAGATCTTATAGAGCGATTTCAATGTTGTCGACGTTAAGTTTCTTGAAGTTACTGCACTTTCGGTTGGTGAGGAACTTACCCCAAGAGTAAGGTTTATATTTGGGAGGGTTTTGAGGATCAGTGAGCTCTTCCAAAGGCTCAATAATGGTGTAATGAGATGGGTTGAAGAAGAAGGGAATGGAATATCTTTCCTTTGTGGAGTTCACCAGCGCCCTGTGCTCCACACTCTCAAACCTCACATTGCTCCAAACCTACCCAAAAAAAAAAAAAAAAAATCTTAAATTCTTCACTTTTCTAAAATCTCCATTTTTGTTTCTCAATTTGTGTCTATGCTATTGTTTATCTCCAAGGACGTGGGAGAAAAGTACTTGTTTTTGTTTTTGTTTGTACATTCTTGGATGGGTTATTGTTTTCTATAGTATATATATAGGAATTTAAAACAAATTTGACTTCATGTGGTAACTTAGACGGTGCAATTTAGATAATGTTTCTTTTTTTAGATCACTGCTACAAATTATATGTTACTTGACACTTGCAACTTTTAATTACTTGACGTTTTTATGAGAAAATGTCAAATAACATGCATTTAAAAAAATAAATGTCAAGAAAATGAAAAAAAGGCGGAGGTTGACTGAATTTTTTGGAATTTTTCACAATAACCTAAAACTTGACATTTCAAAAATGTGAAGATTTATCCTAATTTACTTGCCATGTTTTATATGTCAAGGATAATTTAGTTTAAAATAAAATAATTAAAAAATGAAAAAAAAGAAAAGGCTAAAACTAAAACCCTTTTTTTCGCTCAAGTATAGCCTCACCATCGTCTTCTTTTAACCTCTGCACCGTTCTTGTTTGTTGTTCGTCATCAGCTATTCTTCGTCTAAGTGATCGCCGATTGCCGTCCGCTTTTCGCCGACCGCCATCAGCTATTGCAGTTTCTAGTGAGAAGCACAATTTTTTCGGATTCGACTCAGTTGATCGTCGTCCGCTTTTCACGAACCCCTCCTCTCAGCTCGTCCCTTCGTCAATCTCTCCCTCCATCTCTCTTTCTCTATGTAAGCAGAATCGTCAATTGCACGCCTTGAAAAACGCTTTTCTCTTTCCCAGTTTATCTCGATCAATCGTCCCTCCCCTAAATCTCATTCGCTTGGCTGCTTCAAGGTTTGTTCGCGATCAGTTTTTTTTCCTTTGAGATTTTGTTGTGTTAGGGACCTAGGGTTGCTAAATCACGATTAGATGTTCATTTTTATATTATTGTTCTCTATATCTCTCTCACCGTTCCCAAATGTTGTTCTAGTATGTAGTATCATATATCAGAGAGTACTTAGCATATATTGAATGTCTACGTTCTTTCAGCATGAGCATGTAATGAGGATTTGATGGTTATAATTGCAGTTTTGTTTATTTCTGATGCACATTTGTGAAAAGCAGGATTTTATTACTTAATTCTAGGTTGAGCACAGTGGATTTGGGCGCTGGAAGTTACAATTTTTTCTGGACATTTTCTTTGCAATTCTTCAATGTTTAGCTATTGATTTTGATTGTGGTTTAGCATTATCATATTGCCAGAAGTCTTATTAATAATATATAATGAAATTTTGGTTGAATGTGAATATTCTTTTCAAGAAATTTTACTTTGTGATTGCTTATTGATTTCCCTTTTGGAATTGTTGTATACCCACCTTCCATGCTTCTTCACAAACAATAGCTTCAGTGACTCGCTATAACTTGGAGGGAGAAGAATATCAACATACTTTGATACTATTTTCTTTTCTGTCATCAGATAAGTAAGATACATAAGTTATCAGGAAAGAAATGGTAACAAAATTAATGGTTGGTGAGTGGTTTTTCTAATTGTTGACAAACATTCACCTTGTCATGAGTACAAGTGATTGAGGAAAATCTTCAAGATGTTCACACTTTAGAATCTTTTTCCCTTGCGTTTTTTGTATATGTCTCTAGGCACTAAAATGATGTTAAAGTTCATAGAGGAAATTTGACATGTTTTTTTTAGAGGAGTAGAAAGTTCTTTTAACTAAAAATGCCTTAAAAAAATCTAGAACATTTAAAACCACTTTTTTCAAAATCGCTTATAAAAAAAGTATTTTCAAAAGTCTACTATTGTTTCTTACCATCTGTGGCAGCATTTGCAGTTGTAAGTAATCCTTACCTAGACTTTTCCCGTTATACATCAATATGATTAAACGTCTTGTGTTTTCTAAACTTTGTTACAACTTTAAGTTTAGGAGTAAAAGTTGATTTTTTTTCTAAATACTTTTTATCGCTTTCAAAATATGTGGATTAACTAACTAGATTATTTTAACTTTCAAATAGGATGATTGTGAAGAATCATAGTCATCAATTGTATCTTTTTGAGGTTGTGCCCTACCCAAGCATTTCACATGTAGAAAGGATGAAGCCTTTTCTTTAGTTGTGGTTTATTTTGTGGGCTTGGTTTTTTGGATGTCCTTGTATTCTTTCATTTTTTCTCAATGAAAGTTGGGTTTCATATAAAAAAAAATGGAATCCTTTGGTTTGATAGGTTAATTCTCACCTTGTTGATGAATAGTTTATGAATAATGATAATTAAGCATTAGTTTGACAAGTGAGTTCTCTTCAAGGGAGAGATTATCTTACTGAATGGAGGAGAAGAAATCAAGGGAGAGGGCTTTCTAGTTTTTCAAGACAGTTATTTATAAAGGTCTGCCTCTCTGTTTTTCTCTATTATTTTTCCCCCTATTATGTGTTCTCTGTGAGCTGCCTTTTGTTTTTCCATAAAGCCCAACTTTATGTTGATGTTGGTAGATTTCAACAAACCAACCACATTTCTAATTCTAAGGAAGGTAATGTATGGTTTAATGGTTTGAGAGAATAATTGATTAAAATACTTCTCTGATCTTGGTCCTGATGGGTAAGCTTAGATAACATCAGTAAGTGTTGTGATGGTTATCACATTATGATGATGTTGATGTTGTGAAAGCTATGGTCCAATGGTGAAGCACTCATTGTTGTCTGACCCATGACTAAACTTCTTGTAATTTGGTAAGTCATAATATATTGAAATATGATTAAAGAAGATGCAGACCAATCAAGAAGATGCATTGTTCAACCAAAATATGTCTAGATCAATGGGAAGAAGTTTCAATTCAACCTCTCAATCATACATGTTAGGCACTCTATTCGCTCACTTACTATGTGTCTTTACAACTCAATTAGAAAGAATCCTTTTAAACCCATTTGTTACCAGGCTAGTTGCATAAATAATTGTTGTAGCAATAATAAGTAACAATCACTTGAATTGCTATTAAAATAGTAATTCATACATTCTCATCTATCTATCACTTTATTCTTTTGAACATAGACTATGAAGCACACTTCAAGTTGTTTACGTATATGGTTCGAATTTTGTTGATATATGTGTGGGCTATTTCCAACTTTTGGATAGAGGTATTGTAGGTTAATTTCTCTTTTATGGTTCAAATGCATATGCATGTAGAGTTTATTTTCACTTTTTTGTCTTTTAAAAGTGTTTTTATTTTCTATTGAGAAAAAGAGTCATGACCCTTAGAGTGATGACAAAGAGTACTTTCACAGAGATCACACAGAAGTTTAAAGCTTCTAATCTTGTTGTTGAAATTTGAATGCAGGTCCAAGAATCAAATAGAGGAAAGAAAGCAAGATTGGGGTGTGTGAAACTACTTTGGAATGAGTTTTTTTCGATCTTTCCTTCTCTTTTCTCTTTTGGGTGCTAAAGTTAAACTCTTATTTAGTCATTGTATGGTGTTTAAGGATTAGAGGGAAATATTGAAATAGATTGAGAAAATATAAAATCAAAGAAACTCAACTTCTTAAATCAACCTTCTGTTTTCCATCTTTGAGAGCTTTTTGTTCTTTTTTCCTTCTAATCAAATGCTAATTAATGTTAATGATAGAATATTACTTTTGTTTATCTAGGTTTCCAAGGTTAACAATACTCGTTTTCCTATGTTGTCTTGCACTATAGACAAGAAGTTTGGTTCTTGAATTCTACAAGCTCTTATAATTTTGAGTTATGTTATACTTGTCACTGCAGTAAGAACGTTAGTCTATATTTTTCTCTCTTTGCAAAAATAAGGCTATTGTTTGCTTCTCCAATCTTGCAATCTTGGTAGTGATAATTGCTGTTTGGTTTTACTTGTCTTTTCTTTTATAACATTTTGTCTTTGTGGTAAAAAAGAACGAATAAACAAATGGTCCATAATCTCTTGTATTTTGGGATTTTTTCCCACCATTTCATTTATCAATGAAATCTGTTTCCTTATAAAAAAAAACAAATAATCCATAAGAGAAAATTGGAATACTGCTTTTTAAATCCTAACATTTTAAAATCGATTTCTGGTTTCCATATCACATTATTAGGGACGATTGTGTAGTCACTATTGAAGCACTTGAACCTGCAAGCAGGATACAATGATGGTAGATTTGTTGGTATTTGGTTCAATTCTTGTTGATTTGTTATATAGATTAAGTGGGTAACTTCCAAAACTATAGCATGTATAATTTTGAGATGTTATGTAGCCACATGCGAATGCCATTTGCTCTTGTGTAAATATTGTTTTGTTCTTTAGAATAGGTCATTATAGGTTGACAAAGTTCGAATTTTGGAAGATATTTCCAGACATATGGTGGGAATAGATAGTTTGTAATGTTTGAATAGTTCATATGGGTTGATAGTTCTTATAATTTTGGAATTGATGATATATAGTTTGGTAGTTTTGAAAATATTATAGGTATATATATATATATATATTTGGTTGATAGATCTAGAATGTGTATTGACTATTTGGTTGATGAAATTCCGATTTTTTCAAGATATCAAGTTGTTGGAACATAATGCAGGAGATTCAAGATAATATGGAGCATTTGTAGTGTCATTTACAAGTGGGAAGTGTTGAATGCGGATATTACGTGATGAGATATATGAGAGATATCTTGACCAATGGAAGCACCTTAATAACAGATGTGGTATGCTATCCAAATTATTTGCATTATAATGGTTCAAGTAGTGCAATGACAATTTCAAATTTTTCATAAATATTATTTGACCTTCCATGTTTATAGATTGATACAAGGACCTCGTATTCACAACTTGAGTTGGATGAAGTGCAAGTAGAGTGGGTTGAATTGTTGGATCGCTACATATGATGATTAAGGACTAATTTGGAATTATTCAAGTGGATTTATTGGATGGCTAAATGGGAGTGCCATATACTTCTTTTGTGATTCTTTAGAATGTTCATTATAGGTATATGTGATGATTGGAATATAGTTTCAATGATTGATAGTTCTTGTAATAATTTGGAATTGTGTTCGTATGATCATTGAATCTTTTGTAATGAATTTGAAGATACAATTATATGTATATATATGTTATGATGGAATTGTTAATATTATTGTTAGATTGAAATTGTTAATATTATTGATAGAAATTTGATAAGTATCCAATATGTCTTGTTTATTGGTTGATAGGAATACCGTATTTTTAAAGTTTTCAAATTGTTGGAATACACAATGCAGGAAATTAAAAATAGTATGAAATATATATTTTTAAAAATTAAAAAGAAAAAGAAAAAATATGAAATGTGAAATATGCCAAGTATTTATCTTGACACGTATTCTTTGTCAAAACATGTCAAAATATGTCAAGATAACAATTAATTTAACGATCAAAAAACGTCAAGTTATAATATTGTTGACATAACAAGTGTCAAGGATGTATACACATGACATTTTGTTGTTTTCATTTTTGACCGATTATAAATGTCAAGTATTAAAATAACCTTGACATATTTAAAGTATCAAGGAATGTATAACATGACCCATGTCGTAAGTCAAGTTTTAGCGAACTTATTCTTGATGGCCAGTTACTTGACGTTAAGAAAAACGTCAAGTCTACAATTACTTGACATTCAGAAAACGTCAAGTAACTCTATTTTTCTTGAAGTGCGATTCACCCAGTTAAATGAAATCAGTGAATATATATTGTATAACATTATGAAATAAAAATCAAATGAACATAAAATATGTTAATAAATTAATTAATAATATGTGAGATTGAGCTAAAATTGAGTTGGTAACCAAGGTTCGAAATGTCGATGTCGATGGAAATATCGAGGTCCAAATTTTATGGAAATGTCGATGGAAATGGAAATGTCGATGGAAATTTCGGGGGAATTTACGGAAAATCGTGGAAATTGATAGAAATTGTTTGAATTAGCCAATGAAACTTTGATTGTGGCTTAATTAGACTATAATTGACCATTTCTAAGCATTACATCTAAAAACAAAGATAATATTTAGATATAAATATCAATTGAATATTTGAATTGTCGATGCGAGCAGGAATTTGAGAAAAAAAATATAGATATTGATTAAAATTATTTGAGTATATCATGAAACTTTAATTATGGCTTAATTATAACATATTGATTTATTTTAACATCATATAATACATGTAAATTATATGTAATATTTATATTCAATGAGACTTTAATTATGATGATTTAATCAAACTAAGTATAATTAACCATTCATAAATCCTAATTGACTACATAAAATAATATTAAATATTGGTAATTAGAGTAAATTATTTAATATAAAATGTACATGTCTAATACCAAAAAGATGATCTTGGAGCATCTAATCCAGAATCTTGATAATTCTGATAAAAATTACAATATTGCTCCCAAGTCATCCTATATTGAAAATGTTGAACATAGTTGCTTACATGAAAACGATATGACTCGTACGGCCAACATATAGACCCTATTCGTGGATACATCTCATCAGTCGATGGTCCTTGATTTTCAGATGGATGGAGTGTGTAAGTGGAGAATGTAGATAACTTTTTCCCTTTTTAAATTTGAATATTAATTTGTTTCATTGTTTATTGTTTATAAAAAAAAATAATACATGAAAAACAAAAAAGTAATTTAGTAATCAGTATGCAAATTTGACCATCTTACATTAAAAAAAAAAAAAAAAAAAAAAAAAAAACGAAATTTCGCCGACATGTCGCCGACACCTCGAAATTTCGAGGAAATTTCGACATGTCGGCGAAATTGGGGGGGAAACGACATCCCCCCCTGTACGGCATGTCGAACCGGTCGACATGTCGAAATTTCGGTCGAAATTTCGACATGTCGACCGAAATTTTATACTATGTTGGTAACTACCACTATTTTTATTGTTTTTAAATATGTTACTAAATACATTTTTTTAATATATTTTTAAATTGAGAGATCTAAGTTAATTCTAAATCTACCCAAAATACACATATTCAAAAATAGTGAAAATATGAAATACAATTCTATTTTTCATTCAATCGCTTCACTCTGTAGAGTCTTAATATTTGATGATAACAATCATTGTTCTTCAATTAAAGAAATAGAATGTTGAAGGTTAAAAATTAATTGGGTAGGTCCTTGGAATTTGAACTTAATTTTTATTTGGTCTCTAAGTTTTTTAAACTAACGTTTTTGGTCCTTCATATTTGAATTTTATTTCTATTTGATCATTGAGATTTCAAAAGTGACATTTTGAGTCTTTAGAGTTTGAATTTGATTTCTAATTATTAGTCCTAGAAGTTTGAAATTGGCCGTGTCTAAATCGTCTCTAATAAAGTTAACATTAATTATTGACTTAATGGAATGATGATGTGATAGTTAATATATGCTAACTAGACTTTGACGAAATATATTTTTTAAATGGTACATACTTGAACAATGTCGCCCACATTGATGATGTAAGAATTCGGTATGGGTTTGACTCGAATCCACTCTCCATCTCTCTTTCTTTTCACCTCCAACCCTCCCACATCGTCTTGAGTGATTACGACCAACACGCCACCATCCTTCGACCCCTAGAGCCAGCTCCGGTGACGGGCATGGTGTATAGTGATTGAGTCTCACAGAACTCGTTTGGTGTTTGAAATAACTTTGAAACCTGTTCGCCAACAATCCCAAGCTAACGGTGATGAGCTCCATCAACTTGAAGGCCAGTTTCTCCACTTCATTACTACAAATTCTATGTTACTTGACACTTGCAAATTTTAATTACTTGATGTTTTTATTTAAAAATGTCAAGTAACATGCATTTTTTTTTTAAAAAAAAGGTCAAGAAAATGAAAAAAAGGAAGAGGTTGACGGAATTTTTTGGATTTTTTCATACTAACCTAAAACTTAGACATTTCATAAATGTCAAGATTTATCATAATTTACTTGCCATGTTTTAGATGTCAAGGATAATTTAGTTTAAAATAAAATAATTTTAAAAAAAAGGAAAAAGAAAAGGCGCCTCACAGTTAGCACGTTTTTTTTTTTTTTTTTTAATCCAAGTTTCCTAAAACTAAAACCCTTTTTTTTCTCTCGAGCAGCCTCACCATCGTCGTCTCTCAACCTCTGTTCCGTTCTTGTCTATTTTTCATCATCAGCTATTTATCGTCCAAGTCAGTTGATCGCCGACTACCGTCCGCTTTTCGCCGACCGTCATCAGCTGTTGTAGTTTCTGGGGAGAAGCACAATTTTGTCGGTCGTCATCTGACTCAGTTGATTGCTGTCCATTTTTGCGAACCCCTCATGTAACACCCGACATTTTCAAGAAGTTTTAATTTCCACCTTTGGACCATCCAAATTAATTTTGGATTAATTTTTGTTCATTAGGTATGTGGAATTATTGTTTGAAGCTTAATTTAATGGATATTGGATTCAGTGAGATAATATAGGTTTGCTTAAATAATTGGTATTTTGTTGTGTTTATGTTTTAAAGGGGAGAAGGGTAAAATTTGAAGAAGTTTTAAGTTTTGTTAAAAAAAAAAAAAATAAAGAGAAAAAAAAAGAAGAAAAAGAAAAAGAAATCTCATTATCTCTGCCTGAATTATTATTATTCTTTTTCTTCTTCTTCTACTTTCCTCGCTGACAATCCTTTCCTCGCCGACAGCAGATCTGACGGAAAATTTTATGGAAATCATAGAAATTGATGGAAATTGTTTGAATTAGTCAATGAAACTTTAATTGTGGCTCAATTAGACTATAATTGATAATTTTTAATCATCATATCTAAAAATTAAGATAATATGTAGATGTAAATGTCAATAAAAATGTCGATGCACACAGGAATTTGGAAAAAAAAAATGAAAATTGATTAAAATTGTTTGAATTATTTCATGAAACTTTAATTTTGATTTAATTATACTATAATCAAGGTTCAAAATGTTGATGTTGACAAAAATTTTGGGAAAAATTATATAAATCATGGAAATTGATGGAAATTATTTGAATTAGTAAATGAAATTTTAATTATGGAATTGGGCTATAATTGACCTTTATGATAATCATATATTTAAAAATATAAATAATATTCATATGAGAAATGCCGATGTTGGTGAAAAGTTTGAAAAAAATCATTAAAAACGTGAAAATTGATGAGACTTATTTTAATTAATTAATGAGACTTTAATTATAACTTAATGATGATATAATTCATAATTTTTATTAATCATGATTATAAAACTACGAATTTAGTATTTATATATATGTCGACATAAAATCAATATCTATACATTTCCGTCGACATCAACATTTCGAACTTGAACCTTGATTAAGAGATATATCAAATGTTGATAAATGAAAAATGATTGTAAAAAATATAATAAATTCATAAATATTAAATTTTTTCATAAAGATATAGAAATAAAAAAAGTTAGTACAACACTTTGTAGATGCATGCACAATTTTCACGATATTGTATTAAACTTTAAAAAAAAATAACTATATAATTATAAAAGTATATGTTGAGAGGTTGGATTGGAAGGGATAGAAAATGAATAATGGAAAGAGAGAGAGATGAGAGACCAAGAGATAGAGATAAAGAGAAAATTCTAAGAATTACCGAGATTTCTCAAGATTTCCTTGACATTTGTCGACATTTTCTCAACATCTCGACATTTCCTCGACATCTTGAGAAAACGATATTTTACCCCTCATTGAGATGTTGAACGCTCCGACATTTGGAAGTGATATATTTTGATCTAGGGTTTAACTTTCAATTTGTGTCTATGAGAGTTAGGTTATTTCATATAACATTCACAAGACTAATTAGGCCCTAAATTCAATGTTTCTTAGTTTAGAGATATATATTAGACACAAAATTGAAAAATCTAAGTCATAGACACTTGTAAACTTAAGAAACCTATAAACTATAAAATTGAAAATTTAGTTGAAAAAGTTTAGAGACTAAACTGGTAATTTAAATTTAAAAAATAAAATAAAATAGTGTTTGAGAATGATGTCAAAATGACTTTTGACTTCAAATTCAAAAGCACTTCTCCTTCAAAATCGTAGGAAACATGAAAATACTTTTGAAATAGTCAAAAGCACTTGTTAAACTTTTGGCCCAAATGCTTGATTGAGAAGCACTCCGAAAAACACTTTTAGGAGGGTTAAATCAAATACCAAAAGTAATATGGTATTTAAACATTTTTTACTAACATGTCTATTGATAGAAATACTCCCAATCACACTCTCAAGAAGATATGTAAAACCAACCTCTCTTACAAAAGTTTATTGTTTGATAATAATATAAGAATACACAATACACCAATGATGATACATACATCACATTAATTAAGCTTGATTATCCTCGAGTCTCGTTAATTATTCGTGCAATGTATACATTACCTTCTCAAAACCTATAGTCTTTTTCTAAGATACATTCATTACATAAATGCACCATCATATAACACATACATACATTAGTTTATAATATACATTAACACATCAAGGAGTAGCATAAACGACTCGACTTAGGTAGGGACTAGTGGGAGATCTTAAAGTGAGAGATTTGAATGTTGTGTACGTTAAGTTTCTTGAAGTTACTGCGCGTTCTGTTGGATAGGTACTTACCCCAAGAGTGAGGTTTGTACTTGGGAGGGTTTTGGGAATCAGTGAGCTCTTCCAAGGGCTCAACAATGGTGTAATGAGATGGGTTGAAGAAGAAGGGAATGGAATATCTTTCCTTCGTGGAGTTTACCATCACCCTGTGCTCCACACTCTCATACCTCTCATTACTCCAAACCTGCCAAAAAAAAAAAAAAAAAAAACTAAAAACAATTTTAGCACGTGTTAATTTGTATCAGTACTTTTTTTAGTTTTCAAACCTTAGCTTGGTTTTTGAAAACATGTACAAAAAGTAGATACCAAAATAAAGAAATCGGTAGAAGTTGTATTTATAAGCTTAGTTTTCAAAAACAAAAAACACTGTTTGATAACCATTTTGTTTTTAAAAATTAAGCTTATAAATACTATTTCCACCTATGGGTTTCTTTGTCTTGTTATCTACTTTTTATATATGTTTTCAAAAACCAAGCCAAGTTTTGAAAACTAAAAAAAGTAGGCCATGTTTGATAACCATTTAGTTTTTTGAAAATTAAGCCTATAAATATTTCTTTCATCTATGAGTTTCCTTGTTTTGTTATCCACTTTTTAAGTATGCTTTTAAAAACCAACCCAAGTTTTGAAAACTAAAAAAAGTAGTATTCAAAAACTTGTTTTTGTTTTTGAAATTTGGCTAAGAATTCAAATGTTTACTTAAGAAAGATGAAAACCATTGTAGAAAAATGATGAGAAAACGAGCACAATTTTCAAAAACCAAAAACCAAATGGTTATCAATAGGGTCGTAGTTTTTCAATATTTGTGTTTGTTTTGAAATTTGGTTAAAAATTCAAATGTTTTTGTAAGAAAGATGAAACTCATTGTAGAGATGATGAGAAAACAAGTACAATTTTCAAAAACAAAAAATAAAAGTCAAAATGGTTATCAAACGAGACCTAAATTTTTAATATCATATCAAATACCTAATCTCGAAATTTTTGATTTTGTGTCTTCTAGGTTTTTTATTTCAAAGGATTATTAAGCATAAAATTAACATTTAAGAACTTATTAGATACTTTCTAAAATTTCAAGTAATTGAAAGTTAAAATTTAGAAACTTGGGAGACACAACATCCAAATTCTAGAACCAAACTTGTGATTTATCCTTAAATCACCTCTTTTCAAATGCCTCATTCCCAAACATGCCCTCAATCGAGTAAAGAGCAAAAAATTTTAGGTGATAAATGACAACGTCTACAACCAATGGTACGTACCTGAGTAAGATCGCCGACATTGACGACGTAAGAATCGGGTACGGGTTTGACTCGAATCCACTCTCCATCTCTCTTCCTTTTCACTTCGAGCCCTCCAACGTCGTCTTGGGCAAGCACCGTCAAGGCGCCAGGGTCCTTGTGGCTGCCGACGCCGAGAGCCATCTCCGGCGACGGGCATGGCGGATAGTGATTCAGTCTCACAAAACTCGTTTGCTCTTTGAAATAATCTCGAAACCTTTCGGCCGGTAATCCCAAGCTGACGGCGATCAGTTCCATCAATTTGTGGCCCAATTTCACCAGTTCTTCAACATATTCCTCGCAAGCCTCCCTACCAATCATGTCCATCACAAATGGCAATCAACAGCGTCTTTGGAGTAACTTTTGAAAAAATATACTTTTTAAATAAAATTAATTTTTTTTATATGCACATTTTGTAAAAATTAAGAATTTAAAGTGTGTTTAGTATAGTTTCTTGAATGATTTTAGAGGATCAAAAATGTTATTTCTATAAAAATCTTCTAAATAAAAAGAACTTTAATAAACTTGAATTAATTTAGGTTAAATTATAAATTTGGTCCCTATGGCTTGGAGAAAGTTAGAATTTAGTCCTATGATTTTAAATGTTAGAATTTCATACTTATGGTTTGATAAAAGCTCATAAATAGTCCCTATTGTTTGATAAATTCTCATAAATATTTCATACGATAGAGACTATTTATGAGAGTTTTATCAAATCATAGGGACCAATTCTAACATTTAAAATCATAGAGACTAAATTTTAACTTTCTATAAACCATAGGGAGCAATTTTGTAATTTAACCATTAACTTAAAAGCTATTTTTAAGAAATTATTGAGAGTTTGATTATCCAAAAATGTCTTTTAAGTGCTTAACCAAAAAACTTCAAAATAGTAAGTAAAAAAAAAACATATTTATAATTAATACAATTTTTTTAAAAAATGCAACATACCCGAGTCTTGTGTATAATACGTTTTGCATTAGTTTAATAATTGCGTGTCATGATTGAATTATTCAAAGATGGCATAAATTGATTTTGGACTCAGTCAAATAATTATTAGTGGCATAAATATTAAATTTACAAAATTAACTATATAAATTTATTAAACACTAAAGTAACAACAATTCTACAAAAGTCTTGCATTAACTTACTAAAACAATTTCTAAAGTATAATAATTAAATAAATATTATAGGACAAATTTATAATTTAATTTAAATTTTAGAGATTTTTAAAGTATAAAATATATATGGAATAGGGGATTCAATATATATGGGATAGAAATTCTAACCTTTAACCTTTTTTCGATTATCTAATGGTTGAACTAATTGACTCGAATTCACAATTTTAAAGAAAAATTGTTAGAGGAATTACACTTTCAAAATTTTGAACTTGAATGAGGTCTTTAATTTAAGCCCTTCACTTAGTTTAGTTTCCACTTTTAGATCTGTGACTAGCTAGGGTAAGAATAAGATTATTTTAGTAAGTATAGGTTCTTTTAAATTGTGTTAAATATTTTCAAAAAGTAGTATTTAGATTTTTCTTAAAAAACTAAATGTTAAATCACAAGTTTAGTCTCTAAACTTTTAGGTTCGTATTTATTTGGTGTCTAATAGGTTTTTGAACTTTCAATTTTGTGTTCAATAGGTCCCTGAATTTTAAAAAGTGTCTAATAAGTCCTTGAACTTTTAATTTTGCTTCCAATAGATCCCTGAATTTTCAATTTTATGTCTAATAGGTCATTGACCTATTCAACATTTTTAAAAATTCATAGACATACTAGATAGAAAATTGAAAGTTTAAAGTCTCCTAAGACAAAAAAATAAATTTTATATCTATTAGATAAGATAATTTATTATTTTTTTTTGAATATGTTGAGAACCTATTAGATACAAAATTGAAATTTTGAGAACTTATTAGATATATTTAAAGTTCAGGGACCTATTTCACACAAAATTAAAAGTTCATTGACCTCTTAAACATTTCATAAAGTGCCAAATAGATTCAAATTTTAGAGTTCAGGAACTAAACTTGTAATTTAATTAAAAAAAACTAAAATTATTTATTTATTAATTTATTTTTTGTGAATAGATTGAGATTTTTTGGATTGGGCTTTTTTCTTGAGTTCGTTTTTTTTTTTTTTGTAATATGGTCATTTCGAATTTTTGTTATTTGATTTTTCTACAATTTATTTGTATGGATGATGGATAATTTTCAAATTAAAACATTTATGGTTTTTTTTTGTGTGTTTATTAGTTCATGAACTCTAAACAGTATCTAATATGTCACAGAACAATCAATTTTTGTTTTTAATAAGTTCTTGAACTTTAAAAATGTCTAACATGTTCTTAAACTTTCAATTTTGTGTCCAATAGGTCATTGGATTTTTTATTTTGTGTCTAATAGACCATTAACCTATTCAACATTTTTTACAATTCATAGACATACCAAACAAGAAATAAATTGAAAGTTTAGATCAGTTAAACTTTCAATTTTATATCTAATACACCAGTTAAACTTTTAAATTTTTTATTATGCTAGAAACTTATTAAACAAGCAATCAATTTTAGAATTTATTAGATATTTTTAAAAAGTTAGAGACCAAAACATGATAGACTAATTTAAATGGGACGAAATTGAAAGTATAAAATACATTTCCCCTAAATTATTAGAATTGGAGCGTGCCACTATTTGGGCTTTACAGAGCTCACCTGAATTCCGGCGGGTATTCCGGCCACTGATTGGTCCACTGAGTCAACTCATTATCCTCAGGCTCCGGCGATGCCGGAACGACGGTCGGCTCCATCACAACAAAATCAAAAACTTCCTTCCAATCTCTCACATTCTTGGTCAACTCCGCATCAAAATACCCGGTCACCACGCCTTCGTCTCTCCTGACCTTCCTCTTCTCCTCCAAACTCTGCCCGAAAAACTCCCTGGCAGCGGCCTCGATCCGCCGCCGCTTCTCCAGAGGGACGCCGTGGTTGACCACCAGAAAGAATCCCCACTCTCTGGAAGCGGAGCCGATTTGTCGGACCAGATCGTCGGGAAAATTACGGGCGGCGGAGTTGAAGATCGGAGAGAGGTCGATGCAGGGGATTCTGTCGGCTTCGGTGACGGCGACCTTGGAGCGGTGCTCGGGGGCTTGAATGAAGGCCTGATCGAACTCGAGCTCGAGGTTCAGGTTTCCCATGGCGGAAAAGTTGTAAATGGGGATGGAAATGGAATTGATGAAGAAGAAGAAGAAGAAGAAGGGGATTAGGGATTTTGATTGGGGAATTTGGTGAGAAATGAACGCGGATGGGATTATGGGGAGTATGCGTTTTGCGTGGTTTCTCTCTCTTCCAGACAAATATAAAATGTATTTGGTAAGAAAATTGGTAAATTTCCTTTGTATTCTATTGATATTAGGAAGGTAGTCACTTTGCAGCAACTACTAGATTCTTTTTTTTTTCTCTTTTTTAATTTGAAGAGATTATTGGATGCTTATGGAACAATGGACTGTGATAGGTTTACACGGTTTCGATTTGTGTAAGAAAGATTGTATTATATGATTATTCAAAAGTATTCAAAAGTACTGTAGATTTGGAATTTGCATATAATAATCATTATGAGGAACAATCACATTGTGAAAATTCTGATCAAAATTGAACTACAATCACATTGTGAAAATTCTGATCAAAATTGAACTTAAATTGGCTAAAATTAACTATTTCGACCGAGAGCTATCAAGGAGGAGGCAAGTAACAATTGTCTGTTGAGCTCGCCCAAATCTACAAAAGATAGTGGTGTGGTTTGGTATGTGGTATTTGTAACATCTGGCTACACATTACGAGTCCCATCACCAATATATAATGGAAGAAGTCAAAGGATCTTGACAATATAAACTTCACCTTTTTAGTTTAACAATGCGAGAATGAAGATTAAAATTTCTAAATATCTAACTTTTAGAAGAGGTTATGGGTCGAATTGTGGCTTGTCACGTAGCCTAACAACTAGAGGACATGTGTCCGAGCCCTAGCTCAAACACACCGAGGTGAGGGCTAGGCAAATGCTCAGGTTGCTTCCATCTTGATGCTAGCTTTGCCAAGCCGATCTGCCCACGTACGAGCGAGAGACAGTACCTACGAGAGATTCGTGACTCACTGGGCACTATGTGACTAGCATGGCAGAAAAGCTTTAACACGTTTCTCTCTGTAAAAGGCGGAGACCCTCCCCTTTCAAGACATGCAAAAAACCATCATTCAAAAAGGTACACATTTCACCCCGCTCGCCTCGCTACCTGCTCAGACTTAATTTTGACTTAAAACTTCGGAGTGTACAGGGCCGAGCACCACACTGGTGAAAGTTTCATTTGTAGGTAAAACTGAGAGGCTAGCGAGAATCTAGCTCTCATCTGCATAAAACCTCGACTGAAAACGTGCATCAACAAAAGAGATAAATGCTCCCAGTGGCCTTGCAACATAATCCATTGTTAATTACTTAGGTTCTGTTTGATAACCATTTAGGCCCTGTTTGATAACCATTTGGTTTTTAGTTTTTAGTTTTTGAAAATTAAGCCTATAAATACTACTTCTACTTAAGGTTTTCCTTGTGTTTGTTGTCTGCTTTTTACATATGTTTTCAAAAACCAAGCCAAATTTTGAAAACTAAAAAAAAAGTAGTTTTCAAAATTTGTTTTTGTTTTTGGAATTTGACTAAGAATTCAAATGTTTCCTTAAGAGAGATGAAAACCATTGTAGAGAAATTGAGAGAAAACAAGCTTAATTTTTAAAAACCAAAAACCAAAAACCAAATGGTTATCAAACGGAACCTTAGTTTTTGGTTTTTGGTTTTTGAAAATTAAGCTTATAAACACTACTTCTACCCGTAAATTTCTTTGTTTTGTTCTCTACTTTCTATCAATGTTTTCAAAAAAATAAGCCAAGATTTGAAAACATAAAAAAGTAGTTTTCAAAAACTTGTTTTGTTTTTTTTTTGGAATATGACTAAGAATTCAAATGTTTACTTAAGGAAGATAAAAACCATTATAGAGAAATCATGAGAAAACAAACTTAATCTTCAAAAACAAAATGATTATAAAACAGGGTCTTAGCTTTTTTCTTTTTTTTTTTTTTGAGTTAAACAATATTTGAGGATGGAGGATTTAATTGTTTAATATAATAACTAAAAAAATATGGAAAAAATCAATTTTGACCCTAAACTTGGCAGGTTGTATCAATTTTACCCATGAACTTTCAATTTCATCAATTTAAACCTCAAACTTGGGCGATTGTATCAATTTTAACCATAAACTTTCAATTTCATCAATTTAAACCTCAAACTTGAATAAGTGTATCAATTTACACCATTGACTAAATTTTTGTTTCGATCACCGTTAGAAAGGTTTCCCACACATGCTCAAAGCCACTATTGCTCCATGATATGTACTTGTTTATTATTTTTTAAAAAAATTACCAAAAAAATAAGTAAATCATTTCAGATCGGGTATTCATCATCATGAAAACCACAAACTCGACTCTCGAAAGTAGGACCCACATGAAAACAAATTGACTCTTGTGTTCCTTGCACCTTTGGTGTCGATACCAGCGACAACGAGCATATAGAAGATCCAAGTGGTGACGACCATGGCGGTTTCATTGACTTCGGTCGTGAGGAGTTTGAGCTCAACTAAAATGCAGGAGAGAATAAGGAAGGCAGTGATGGACAAAGTGATGCCCATGAACACAATGAACTGGTAGTAGCCGACCTTGTCGATCCCATTGATATCTTACGGAGGATTAAAGTGACATCGATGCTGGAGAGGAAGGAGACAAAGATTCCGATGAGGGCGTTTTTGAAAGCTCTATATCTGTTGCAGCAGATGGAGGACAAATCAAGCTTGAAGCTGACGAAAAATTAAAAAAAAAATCAATATTGGCGATCGATTCAAGAATGAGAGTACTCAATTGAGGAAAAATATGATGCAAATATGCTTTGTTTCTACTGAAAGCCTATGGATTGAGTAGAATCCTGTCTTAAAATTGAAAAATCTTCAATTAATAAAATGAAAAAACAGCAAAATCAGAGAAATAAGAAATGAAAAAAAAAGTCATGCTCTAAAATTGAAAAACATTATGGCGAGTCTACTCCAATTTTCTTCAGCAATTTTATTTTATTTTTAAAAAAAATAACAAATATATATTTGTTATAGAGCAACACGTGGCTTTGGATATATGTGGGAAACCTTTCTAACAAGGATTGAAACAGAAATTTAACGGGGGTGTAAATTGATACACTTATTCTAGTTTGAGGTTTAAATTGATGTAATTGAAAGTTTAGGGTTAAAATTGATACAACCTGTTAAGTTTAAGGGTTAAAATTGATACAATCTGTCAAGTTTAGGGTCAAAAATGATTTTTTTCACCAAAATATATATATATATATATATATATATATATATATATATATATATATATTGATAAGGTAGAAGCATTCAAATTGGCTTTGAACTCATTATTAAAAATAGTTTTTTTTTAATCTTAAAATTAAAATAAAACTTATTTGGCAAGATCATTTTTAAAACTAGTTTTTAGGGGGAAAAGGACATTTTAGTATTTTTAGGTGGTTGCATAAATGTTTTTCTTTTTATATTTAGTTTTCATTTATAATTATCAACTAATTTTTAAAGTATAAATAGATCAAAATGTGTTACATTTTTAAATTAATAGGGAATATATAAATGAAAGCATGATAATAAAATATATATTTTCAAACCATTTTTACAATTAAAAAGTATGCAAAATTTTTATAAAGTTAAATTTATCAAATAGCTTTTAGATGAGACCAAAGAGTTGCTTATTTGTTAGTTTACTTTTTAAAAAAATGTATAGTATTACAATTTAAACTTTCAAACTTACAGATAATGTTATTAATGCCTTAACCATTAAACTAAGTTAAGCTTAACCCCTTTTCCCTTTTGTTACTATAGTTATTGGAAAAAATTAATAATACCAAATTTGTTATATATATAAATATATATGGTTTTGTATTCTTGTACATTGTTTTTTAATTGAGAGATGTAATAACGGTTGGAATTTATGCCCTAAAGCCTTGTAATTAATGATTTATTTAATGATTAATAATATTTTTGATTATTTTATTTGCAATATAATTTTATCCATTATATGAAAAAATCCAAGGTTATTAGTGTAATCTTGAACAATATGTGGTTGACATACAAGAGAAGAAATAACCTAAAGGGTCATAGTATATGGATAAGGTTTGGTGTCTTATCCAGGTAACACTATTGATATGGCTCACTTTGTAATAGTTACAAATAATTTGATCCAAATCGTTCATGTAGAGACATGTGAGTGGGGGTATCTTATACAATGAGTTTGTATAAGACTGGACCACAAAATATTTAGGGCCTGTTTGGTATGCAATCTGAAAACAGAATTTTGAAAACAAGGGATTCAATGAAAACAGAGTTGTATTTCATGTTTTCAGATATGTGTTTGGTAGCAGATTTAGAAATTGGATTCCAATTTAAACAATTGTTCAAAATGTGTTCTATAATATATTTATAGACCATTAACTAGTTGTAGTTGCAAAACTAAATATTAGATTGAATATAATCCATTATTAATTAATTTATGAACATGATTTTTATTATAAAATTTGTCAATTATTATTTTACAATATCATATAATTTATAATATATTAAATTATACATATTTTAATTTAACAAAAATAAATTGAGTTTATAACATCAAAAACTATATTTATTAAAGTTTTGGTATTTTCTAATGTAATTCTACATTTTAAATTTTCAAATTCAAAATCTGGATACAATGAAAACATAAAAAAGTTGTTTTCAGAATTTTTACTATTTGGATCACAGAATCCGGAAACAGTTTTCGAAAACAAGTCTGCCAAACGCATATTCACTGAACTCAGTGAATCTGAAAACATAAAACAGAATCCGGATTGCATACCAAACATGCCCTTAATATCTCTTTGTAAATCCGTTAATTGAGAAGATTAATATTTCATCAGGATGATCATATGCGACTCGATCTTAATCTTAAGTGAGTTATGAACTTCTGCCTGTAAGGGCTTGTACTTTGATTTGCATGAGTGAGATTGACTTTTGTAGCCGATTCAATAAGCTTACCATTTTGGGGCCTTGACCAAATAGAGAGCTAGAAACATTACAAGATGGAATTCACCCCTTCCCATATAGGGTAAGTAGATGAGCAGTTCCCTTAAGTGCTGATTTTGGGACTTGAACAATGGGGCCCCAACTGTAACGACCCTAAAAACTAAACACGCTAATGCGGAAGCACAACTGAATTTTGCTAGAATTTGCATGGGTTGATTGCTAGAATTTTGCAGGAATCGGGTTCCCCGCAGGGAATTGTTCCCCGTTCTTTTTTTTTGTTTTTTTTAATCTTTTTTATTTTTTAAAATTTATTCTCAATCATAATAAAAATTATTTTTAAATGAATAATTTTCAATATAATTCTATTTAAAGTAAATGTTATAAAATTTCCTAATAAAAACAATAATATACCATAAGTAAAAATACTATAACGTCGAAACAACTTAATTTTTAAAAATTCAAATTTCAATATTACAACATAGTCTTTAATTTTTTTTATAACAAAATAGTCTTAAACTAATTCCTACTATATTTTTTTTTTAAAAAAAAAAAAATCTATTTATAGGTAATATATATATATATATTATTAATAATCGGGGCGGGGCGGGGTCGGGGTCGGGGACGGGGACGGGGAATGTATTCTCCATTCCCGTCCCCGTTTAGCCAATGAGGAAAAAAACCTTCCCGCTCCCTCCCCCATTCCCCGTGTAATCAGGGATTCCCCGCCCTGTTCTGGGCGAGTCCCCGCGGGGCCCCGACCCAACGGGTTAAATAGATATCTCTAGCTGTAAGAGAAAAAAAATGAGAGAAATCGGGCATTTAGGATTTTTTGTTTTTTTAATACTGATATATATCTGTGTATTTTTTTTGCCTTTTTTTTTTTAAACTTACGTCCCCTTCCTTCTTATTTTTCATTTTTTTATACTTAAACTCATGCCTTTTTTTTTTTTTTTTTAATTACATCTCCACTTCCCTTTATTATTATTATTTTTTAATTGTTAATCTTCCAACTCAGATTTTGGAAACACATTTTTTTTTTAAATTTTATACTTAATTCTGCTTTTTCAATTTTTTTTTTTAAATTTCTAATGCAGTCACTTTTTTTTTTTCTTCTCTTGAATTCTCTTTTGATTTCCAATGAGATAGACCAAATTTATTCGTACTCCGACATTTCGTTGTTTTAATAGCCAAACACATCTCTATCTCTTTAATATTGTAAAAGGTATGGCATATTGTAAAAATTAGGTACTTATTTTATTTAGGTACACGTTGCTAGTATGGTTTATCAGCATAATTATTGTTAGTGTAGACCCTTAAATTTGTTTGATATTTTTTCTTTTCATATTTAGTTTTTGTCGTTTGAAAAAAAAATAAAAAGAAAGAGTATATCTTGGTAAAATTTAATTAACCAAATCAAATATTTAAATTTTTGGTAAAATTAATTAAGCCAAATATTTTGTTTCCTTTGGGAATGTGGTTTAATTAATCAACCAAATCAAACAAGTGAAACTTTGGTAAAATTAATTAAGTCAAAGATCTTATCTCCTTTGAGAATTTTATTAACTAATCAACCAAATTAAATATTTGAAAATTTAGAAGGTTGAATTGAATCAATTTATTTGTTTCCTTTTGGGTTTGATTTCACAATCATTTTTTACGCAAACCTCATTTTTCTCTTCTCTCTAAAGTCTCTCTTTCTTCCTCTCTCTAGTCTCAACCAACACCACACATCTTCCACAAATTTCTCATTCCTTGTTTTTGGTTTTTTTTTTTTTTTTTTTACGAACCGAATCCCTCCCTCTATCAAAGATTCCCAACCCCAGAAAGAAAACCACCAGCAAACCCAGTTTTCTTCCCTCTTCCTTCTGGTCTTCTACTGGCAGCTGCATGCATCTCCAACAAGTAGCCGTTCCTCATCTGAGTATGCAGTAATCCACGAGCCAGCAGTAAGTTATACTGTATACCAAATATTCACAAACCGAAGTTAAGTTTTCTGTATTCTCATGAATGCAAGTGTGTAGTTTATTTCTCGCTATGCCTCGATTTATTTCTTGCACTGTCTTGTTATGTCTTGAAATATTTCTTGAAGGGATAAGTTTGTTGTTTCTTGTCATCTTTTATTTTTTTTTGGTTTGCTTTTTACTCCTCATAAATTTTATGGATTCATTTGTTTGAAGTTACCAATGTCTGTTGTTTTAATTTGAATGATCCTTTAAGGTGTTATTTCAAGTTGTGTCACCAATTAAGAAAACCGCTCCGTCTCGGAACCTTGTGGGGTTAGGAGTAAAGCATCCCGAGGTTGACGCATCTCGTTGGGCGTGGAGAAACATTGGGAACCAAAATCTCTTTCTTCGGAGCCGTTTCTTGTCCCGTCCCCCCGCCCCGGCATAGCGCTTCGCTTTCGGTGATTCGGAAGAATCAACTGACTTCTCCCTTCTTCATTGATCTGGGGGAAAAGGAACCGTCTACCTGTTGGGAAGCTAGACATTAAGTAAGTGGCTTGATGAGGATAACTAAGCTGACACGCCGGAGTTGGCTGCTGGCACAACTGGGTGGTGCCTTACCGCACCGCAGGTGAACGCGCATATGTGTATTATCTTGCAAATATTGACTTGTTCATGCATTTGGAATTAATGGATCTAAAAATGTAAAAATTTTAGGTTGATTTACTTCTTGTCATATTCCGTATATGTTTTAATCAATCCTTTTTATGTTCGTTCATTTTTTATTCCCATTTATTGTTTCCTTTGGTATTTAAATACTTTTTCCAAATTGAACCATTTTGATGTATGATATATATTTCGTTTAGTCCATGGAGGTTTTAGTTTTTTTAATGCAATAGCTAAAAGGAAATATTTCAATGATGGAATCTAAAATGATTTTGTTGAATTCTTGGGTTGCCAAGGTTTGATTTCAATAATCTTTTCCTTTTCAAACCAACGTGTTCAATATCTTTTTCCCAAAAAAACCCTCATTGTTTTAAAAAGTGCATCTCATTAAAAAAGAAAAAAAACTGGCGTTCTTGTTTAAAAGGGATTTTTTTTTTCAAAGCAAGAAACCTTGAAGTCGTTTATGTTTTTTTTTTTTTATTTTTATTTTTTTATTATTTTTATTTTTTTTAAATTGGTGTTTCTAGTCTTTGTTTTTTTTTTAAAAAGGGAAAGTTTAAAAAAGTAATTTTTGTCATTTATGGATTTTTTTTCAATTAAAAAAAAATCAAGTTTTGTTTCCTTAAAATTTCTTTAAAAAAAAAAAACAATGAAGTGTTTCTTTGTGTTTTCAAAAACAAGAATTTCCTTATTTATGTTTTTCTAAAATAAATAACAAACCCAAACATTTTATTTTTCTTTTAAAAAATAAAACTTTCTTATGATGGAGATTAGGGAATCAAGATGTGGATTCCTTAATATTCTTGAGGTGATGGATTTATTTTGGGATGCCAAATTAATTCAAACAAATTTTGAATGGTTTTATGCCACTCATAATTATTATTCATTATTTAATTTAAGAATAGTGGTCAATAAAACATGGGACATTTAAAAATTAAAATAAAAATCTTTTTTTTCTATAAATGTCGTTTTCTTTCAAAGTAAACATGAGACAAGTAAAATTCCGTTCCTTGAACAAATATTGTGGGGTGCCAATACCTTCCCCGTACACAAGACCCTCGAATTTTAAATATTTTTATTAGCAAACCATTTTAGCAAACTTTGGGTGTTTAGTCACACCCTTTAAATCAAGACTGGTGGCAACTCAATTTTCCTCCTGTTGGGAACAAAGTCGGCCGCTCTGCGTAGCAAACCCAAGCGACAACTTGGAGACTCCACTGGAAACTTTTTTTAAACGGGTCATTTTACTTTCTGGTGTTGTTATTTTATTTATTTATTATGGCTTTGTATATTTTATTTTCCTTTATCATTGTAAATACACACGTACACTAGCCTTCTACCCAGGCTTTACCAATAGGATTAGAATCGAGGATGAGTAGTGGTGACCTTCGTGGAACTATGACTCCCCTGTAAGCACATGAAAATCCTCACTCAAGTTGACCTTATTTAGGATGCTAATAAGGGCACCTCTGACTTTTTCTTGAATAAAGAAGAAATCGAGGACAACTTGGGTACTTTTATCCTTTATACAGTAGAACTTCACCACACGTGTTGTGTTTTAGTTTATTTATACATATATATTAATTGCTCAGTTGTTTTCCTTTCTTATTCTTGTTTTATCCCAACATGTCTATATTGTTGTTTTTTATTTATTATTTTTTTTTATGCCTTCATAAGCATACTTTCATAAACATATTCTTGTTGCTTTCCTTGGATTTTTTTTACCATCTCATTTCCTAGTTGTGCGAAAAAGAAAACTAAAGATTTTTTTGAAAAAAAAGGTATCAATTTTCATTATCGTGAAATATAGATTGATTTCGTTGCATCCAATACAAAGACTGCAATGGAAGGGAAGTTATTGGTCACAATTGAAAACCAAACGATCATGCACGAATGGTCCAAGAAAGTATAAGAAAAATCAAGAATAGAGCTGTTAAAAGAAATATTTTGTCAACCTCCAGTAGTAGACGTTTTCAATTATGCCACTTGCAGCGCAAGAAAACTGAAAGACGTTTGGGAAGAATTCACCTTAGAGCATAGATTTGCATTCACAAACAAATACGTACACATGGCTAACCTTATTTACATTCAAGTCGATACAAATGTCTTGGTAGTCGCTCTGCACTTTTGGAATCCTGTCTACAAGTGTTTCATGTTTAATTCAAACGATGTGACACCCAATATCGAGGAGTATCAAGAGCTACTCCAAATGCCAATTATGTTTGAAGTGAAGCTGTATTTTTATGACCAAAGATTGATAGATAAGAGGGCTTTGGTGAAAATTGTTGGTAACTTGAGTCCCACCAAGGTGGAACATCAATTCAAGGATAAAGGTGTAAGTGGAAGGGTACCCTTAGACTACCTCATAAAGTTAACTCGACATTGCAAGAATGAAGGGTCAAGGAACTTTTTGCACTATGCATATTCAGGACAGTCTTATTCCCAAATCTCTAGGGATACGTGGATGTGGAGGTTGCTAAGATGTTCCTACAGATCCAACACGACATTAATCCAATCATACCGATTCTTGCTAAAACAATACGATCATTATAATTATGCAAAATGCAATGGAAATGTGGGATTATTGGTTGCTCTCCTTTATTGTACATTTGGATGATGAGTCATTTGAAGTGTCCACCAGAGTTCAGCTACCTGCATGTGAAGTTTTCTAGCCCGTGGAACCTTGCTGGAGATCCAATCACTAAATTTGGGGTAGCATAACACAAGGTAAATGCTATAAGTAAAGAGTCATGGATAGTGTTCTTGGAAAATTTGAAAGTTAAGGATGCGATTGAAATGAGATGGTTATTAAAGAATTAAGAGGCATCTTCAACTTTCAAATTGTCCAGGAACAGAATCCATGACCCTTTACTTATAACATTTACCTTGAGTTCTACTACCCCAAATTTAGTGATTGGATCTCTAGCAAGGTTCCACGAGATGGAAAACTTTACCTGCGGGTAACTGAACTCTGGTGGATACTTCAAATGACTCATCAGCCAAATGTGCAATAAAGGATAACAAACAATAAACCTATCTTTCCCTTGTGTTTTGCAGAAGTCTAATGATCATATTGTTTTAGCAAGAATTGGTATGATTGGATTAATGCCATATTGGATCAGCAGGAACAACTTAGGAATCTTCACATCCATGTATCCCTAAAGATCATGGAACAAGATCATCCCAAATATGCATAGTGTGAAAAGTTCCAACCCTTCATTCTTGCATTGTCAAGTTAACTTTATGAGGTAGTCTAAGGGTACCTCTTCACTTACGCCCTTATCCTTGAATTGTTGTTTTCTACCTCGGTGGCAGTCAAGTTTACCAGCAATTTTCACCAAAGCCCTCTTACCGGTCAATCTTTTGTCATATAAATATAACTTCACTTCGAACATAACTGGCATTCGGAGTAGCTCTTGATTCTCCTCGATAGTGGGTGTCACATCGTTTGAAATAAATACGAAACACTTGCAGACAGGATTCCAGAAGTGCAGAGCGGCTGCAAAGACATTTGTATCGACTTGAATGTACAAGAGGTTAGCCATGTGTCCGTATTTGTTCGTGAATGTGAATCTATGCTCTGGGGTGAATTCTTCCCAAACTTCTTTCAGTTTTCTCGCGCTTTGAGAACATAATTGAACACGTCTGGTGCTGGAGGTTGACCATAGATTTCTTTTAACAGCGATGTTCTTGATTTTTCTTGTACTTTCTCGGACCATGCGCACATGAGCCTCTGGTTGTCAATTGTGACCAATGACTTCCCTTCCAACCTAGTCTTTATATTGGATGCGGCAAAATCAATCTATATTTTCGATAATGAAGATTGAAACCTTTTTTTTTAAAAAAAAATCTTTGGTTTTCTTTTTCGCACAACTAGGAAATGAGATGGTAAACAAAATTAAAGGAAAGCAACAAGAATATATTTATGAAAGTATGCTCATGAAGGTATGAAAAATAAATAAATAACATTGATATAGACAAGATGGGATAAAATAATTGTTGGGTTTTGTGTCCTAAAACTCGTGCTTTTGTAAACTGAATGTATATTCTATTTTACAATAAAGATGTTATTGAGGTTTATTCAGTAAATGTGTTATTGAATAAAGTGAATTGTGTATTCTATAACCCAAATCCAATGAATTAAGAACCCTTGACTATAAAATGTATACTTGAACTTTATGTGTGACATAAAAGTGGATCAAGTTCGAGTAATAGCCAAAACGGTCTATAGTATAGGGATAAGGCTGGGTACCTTATTCTGGGGACACTATGGACGCGGCCCACTTTGTATAGTACTAACGATGTGATCCTAAATCGTTCATGTGGAGACATGCGAGTGGGGGCGTCCTATGCAATGAGTTTGCATAAGACTGGACCGCGAAATAGTCACTTAGACCTTTTAACTCCGTTTACTGTTTTAACTGACTATATTCATACGATGACCTAGGTAACTCGATCTTAATCCTGAGCGTGCTATGAACTCCTGTTTATTCGAGATTATCCTTAGATTTGCATGGGTGAGAGTGGCCCGAGATCGCCGACTCAATAAGCCTCCCATTTTGGGGATAAGACCGGATAGATAGTTGGGAACATAGTCATGCGAGATGGAATTCACTCCTACCCGCTTTAGGGTTTAGTAGAGAGGTTGTTCCCTTAAGTACTGACTCCAGGTCTTGAACAATGGGCCCACCCTCTCGTTGGCCCGAGAGGGATACGGTTTGTTGGTTGGACCACAAACCAAATTGTTCATTAGAGGATCAGTGGGACTTAAGGAACAAGAAGTAATTACAGGGGTAAAACGGTTTTTTTGACCCAGCTGTAATTACGAACAACCTGTGAAGGATTGACTTACTAATCATGGTTATATCGAGTGGACAGAAATATATCTACAGTGAGGAGAGTGCAGCCACTGGGCTTTAGTGGAGTGTCCCGGTGGTTAACGAATGTTGATTAGCTAAGCTAAAGAGTTTGGCCGGTTAATCTCGTATCGTTGGAGCTCATGATTTGTAGGTCCATTAGGTCCCCTTACTAGCTCAGACTAAGCCTTGGAATAATTTGAGAGAAAAGAATTTGAATTGTTCAAATTCGGACTTGGGAGAAAAAGTTAATTATATGCGATATACTTAACGTATCATAGCTTAATTATGAATTAAACTATGATAAAGAAGAGGTGGAAATATTTAAATATGATTTAAATATTCGTTCGGTTTAAAACATGAATAGGGATTCATGTTCGAACGTTCGTTTTGAGAAATTAGACTTGGTCCAATTATTTAATTTGATATTTGATATTAAATTAAATATTTATTTAAAATTAATTAAATTGTTTAATTAATTAAAAATTGATTTTAATTTAAAATTAATTTTATATTAATTTTGAATTAAAATTAAAAAAGAATTCAAATTCATTTGGAAATGAAATATGGACCAAGTTCATAACTTCTTCACCAAGCTTATTGTTTGAAGCATATCTTCTTTCAATTGGCTTCTTCACAAAGCTTCTTGTTTGAAGTTTATCTTCATTCAATTGGCTTCTTCACTAAGCTTGTGGCTTTCTATAAATAGAGAAGAAACACAATAGGTGAAGAGTTTAGAAAAACAAGAGATTTTTGTAGAAAACTCTCTAGCTTTTTTTTATTTAGATCTTTACACATTCTTCTCCCAATTTCTCTCAATCAAAGATCCCACAATCCATTCCAAGGGCTGAGAATAGTAGGGAAGACTCTAGTGGTGGTCCAAGTAGTGTTGGTGATCCAAGATTTGCAAAGGATTAAGAGAATATTGAGCTACAAAGGTTTGTGTTCTTATTCTCTGTTTTTCCAGTTTTGAGCATGTTTTTTTGTTTGATAAAATTGATCAAATTAGAGTGCTCAAGATCCAAAATTGCTTCCGCATTCTTAATATTAACCCCTTCAATAATTATAAGAAAGGAAAACAATTAAAAATTAATATATACATATAAATAAACTAAAACATAATACGTGTGGTTAGGCTCTACTATCTAAAGGATAAAGGTCCTCAAGCTGTCTTCGATTTCTTCTTTATTTAAGAAAAAGTCAGAGGCACCTTTTTTAGCATTTTGGATAAGGTCAACCTGAGTGAGGGTTTTCATGTGCCTACATGAGAGTCATAGCTTCATGAAGGTCACCATCTACTCATCCTCGATTCTAATCCTATTGGTAAAGCCCAGTTAGAAGGCTTGTGTACATGTGTGTTTACAATAATAAAGGAAAATAATATAACTCCAGTGGAGTCGTCAAGCTGTCGCTACCGGTTTGTGATGCAGAGTGGCCAACTTTGTTCTAAAGAGGAGGAAAATGAAGTCTCCACCAACTTCGAGTTAGAGGGTGTGACACACAAAATGTGTTAAGATGGTCTGCGAATAAAAGATTTTTGGTTTGTGGGTCGTTTGTGTATGGGGAAGGTCTACTAGCACCCCACAACACTCGTTCAATGAACGAAAAAAATCATAATGCAAAAATCAGTGATTTTTTTTTTAAATCTATTGATCTACTTTTGTTAGGGTTATTGTGGATTGTCTAGCTATAAATTGTTGCTTGTTACTTTGATTAGGTGTTCATCTCTATTTATTGTCTTGTTTTCTAGGTACGAGAAACTATGAGAAAAAAAATAGAAAGCAAAAGTAGTCATTGTTTTTTAACTATTCGACATTTGTTATGGTTATTGTGTAATGTCTAGCTTTAATTTGTTGATTTTTATTTTGATTATGGTCTTACTCTCTATTTATTGCCTTGTTTTTTAGGTATGAGAAATTGTGAGAAACTACGAGAAAAAAAAAACATAACGCAAAAGTAATCAATTTTTTGAAATATTTCAACTTTTGTTATGGTTATTGTGCAATGTCTAGTTTTAATTTGTTAATTGGTATTTTGATTATGGTTTTACTCTCTATTCATTGCCTCATTTTCAAGGTACGAGAAAAAAAATATAATGCAAAAGTAGGTCACTTTTTTTTTTATTTTTTTATTTTTTTATTTTTTTTATTTTTATATCTATTCTACTTTTGTTATAGTTATTTTGGAATGTTTTGCCATAAATTTTTGCTTTAAACTTTGATTATGGCCTTCCTCCCTATTTATTGTCTTGTTTTGTGTGAACGATAAACTGTGAGAAATAAAATAGAAGGCAAAAAGTACTCAATTTTTTTTATTTATTCTACTTTTGTTATAGTTATTATGGAATGTTTAGCTATAAATTTTTGCTTGGTACACTTTGATTATGGTCTTTCTCCCAATTTCTTGCATTGTTTTGTAAGTACGAGAAATTGCGAGAAAATACATTACACTCGTTATATGGATCATGGAAAACTAAACCAAAAATTTGATTGCATTTAGAGTACATGTTGCTAAAGCCTGTAATGGATGAAGGTAAATGAATAAACCCATAAGTGATCATTAAGGAATGTAGTTGTTTTCCTTTGGTGAAATTCTTATGATCGGCATATGATTGGAGAAAAAAATGGCAGGTGGCTACATCATAATGTATTTGAAAAACTAGAAGTCTAGAAGGTAAACTAAGAATCGGAGAAGACAATAAATGGCGATTCTTAACAATTATTTTTGAGAGGATGGTCGTTTTGCTGATTTGATTTATATAAGCCAATGTGAGAAAATTTGACAGAAGTTGTTATAAACAGAGTTTATCTATCGATCAATGATGTCATGAAAAATCCAACGTGCAATCCTTAAAAACCAAAAATAGTTCTTATTATAGAGATAACTTTATTCTTTGGAATTTGAAAGCAATTAAAATAAAGTTCACCAAATTAACTAGAGCCAATTAAAATGATGCTATCGTCGTTGTTGTGAACTCGCATCATTATGAGTTTTATGCTATCGTTGTGCATAGAGAAAATGCTTTTTCCATCGTGAGTGATAGAAAGAAGGAAGTAAAATGGAAATAAGACAATTATGAGTTTTTTGGTTTCATACTTTAATCTTGTAATCATTCCTTGGAGAAGGAAGAATATGAAAATTACTATTTTATACATGTCAAACTTAGATACTTAGGCACTATTATGTTAATTGATAGATGCATAGCATTGAATCCTCTCTTCTTAACAGACAAGCTTGACATTATAAAGAAATATCGTTTTCATGCCATCATTCAAATTTTTAACTTATGAGGATGCAAAATCTAAATTTACATCATTGACCGTCAATAATGCATGTGCATAATTTACTTTAGGTCAATTATTCTTTTAATTGACAAGTATTCTATCCACAGTGTTGGGGGATGAATCTTTCAGCAAAAAGGAACGGAAACAAAATTTGATATCCGATTTCAATACTTTTACAATAGCTTAAGAAGTTCAAAATGATAGATGAGATCTAAAGCACCAATATATACCATCTCAATGTGAAAACCTTTTTTTTCTTTTTTTGAAATGCAAAGGAAAACCAAATGAAATAAATAGGCAATTTCCAAATCATTCTACTTTTCAAACCCTACCATTGTAGCTAAACATTCTAAAATAACTATAACAAAAGTACCCTGCATGAAAAATTGAATACTTTTGCATTCTATTTTTTATCTTGCAGTTTCTCATACTTACAAAACAATGCAAGAAGTAGGGAGAAATGCCATAATACAAGTGTTTTGTTGAAAATTTTGTCCAGGATGTGTCTCTCCAAGTGTGCATCCAAAACCACAATCCATATTTTTTCAACTAACGATGAAGTTCACAACTTCTAAACATTGATTTTTTTATCCAATTGATGTAACGATGATAGACATAAAATTGCAATATATGAAAATCTTGAAAATCTTGAACATATTGGGATTTATGCCCTAAAGCCTCGTAATTAATGAGTTCTTTAATAATTAATAACTATTTTAATTATTTTATTTGTAATATAATATTATCCATTATATGAAAAATCCAAAGTTATTAGTATAATCGTGAACAGTATGTGATTGACATATGAGAGGATCATGTTCAAGAAATAACCTAAAGGATGATAGTAATATATGGATAAGGTTGGGTGTCTTATCCTCGTAACACTATTGATACGACCTACTTTGTAATAGTTACAAATGATTTGATCCAAATCGTTCATGTGGAGACATGTGAGTGGGGGTATTATATACAATGAGTTTGTATAAGACTGGATGTAACGACCGACATTTTCAGGTATTAATTAAAGTTTTAATTTTGAGATTTGAATTAATTGTAAGGCCAATTTCATGTTTAAAGTTGTGTTGAAAGTTAATTTTAGAGATTTGTATAATTGAAATTTGAGAAATTGGAGGGTGAATTGGGAAGAAGGGAAAAAGGGAATTAATTGGTTTGGGGGCAATTTTTGTTAATTAGGTGACTTTGAGCCAAGCCCAAGCCCAAGGAGAAGCCAAGCGCAAATATCCCTCTCTATTATTTTTATACTGCACGCAGCCCTAGGTCAAGTCAAGCCGTCATCTTCTCCAACCTTCTCCTCTTCCTCCATGAAAAACAGCATCTACCCTCAATCCCTCTCTCTCTCCCTTTCACTACCAAGAGACCCATCCATTCGAAAGCTTCTTCTTCTTCAACAAACATCCATCACCGGATTTGTCCTTCACACCGCGGTACTGTTCACACCGCGGGGGGTACTGTTCACGCAGTGCTCACTGTTCACACTGCGGGGGGGTACTGTTCACGCAACGTGCACTGTTCACACTGCCGTCACTGTTCACACTGCCATCTCCCGATCAGCGTTTCGAATCCCGAACAGTGCCACTATTGTGTTATGAATTTGGTAAATTTCGACTCCGATTCAATTTTGGATTAAGCCCTTTAAGTTACTTGTGACTTGGTTATTATTATGAATTTTAGAAAGAAAGCATGAAATTCATAATTAGGAAGCATGCCATATTTAGAGAAATCTTACTATGGGTAAATTAGAATTAAATTTTGACTAAGTTTATGGCTATGTTGGAATAGAGGGCTTAAAGATTTGGAGAATCATGTGTATTATCAAAAGGACTCACTTGAAATAATAGAGGAATGAAATTATGTTATCTTGGTAACTAGTTGGGGGTAAACTTAGCTACCTAGGTGGGTGAATATTCTTGTTGAAGAATTTAATGTAGTCAAATTCATGGTGGGTTCATGTGCGTATACAGTAATTTGAGTAGTTTGCCTAAGGTTCATGAGTTGAGTAGGTCAAGTAATAAGTTCTTTTAAATCATTATAGGTTGAGGTGAAAGAACTCCATAAAAGGAGAAAGCGAACTAATGGAGCCAAGGTAAGAGACTTTATGCCGGTATGCTTAACTGCAAGTTAGAAACTGAATTGAAAAACTACATTTGAAATGAAAAGCTTTTATAAATGTTTTATTATGATTTTTGATGAATTTTAAAATGCTTTATTATATATGAAAATGGATTTTCACTTGTTGATTGCCAAATATTCTTGTGAATGTGATGCATGAGTTATGGTTTATGGTTTATGATGAATGATATGAGAATGTTGCCTTGTGTTGCATCATTGAATGAAAATTTAAAATGCTTTGGGACCTCATGCATACATGTGTATTTTCATGCTGAAATGATTTCGAAGGCTGTGGCAATTATCCTCCTAAAATTATAGATGTTCATCTAAATGAAAAGGAACCTGAAAAGGTTAAATGAAAAGGAACATGAAAAGGTTCAATGAAAAGGAAAGGTTTGGTTGAGATAATTGTTCACATTAAGCCGAAGAGAAAAGTTAAAGGGAAACGTTTCCACTATGAAAATGTTTTAGGTCCCACTAGAGGAAAAAGGTTTTAAAAATCACTTTGTATGTGTTTGCATATCTTGACCCCGGTAGTGAGGTCACTTACTGAGTATTTTAAATACTCACCCTTTTCAAAAATGTTTTTCTTTTCAGGTAAAGACAAAGACATATCTTAGGCGATTGACAAGGCAGTTTGCTGAAAGGGTCATGGGTGACTTTGAGGATCATGACTTCCGCATTTAAATAGTGTGTTAGTTAAAACATATTTTGTTTAGTAAACAATGTGTTGTGAAACTATTTCAACTAATTGAACGTTATAATTCATATTATGTTTTGAAATGATTTTTAAAGGGATCCCGAGTATAAAGATTTTTGATTGTTTAGCAAAAAGTTTAATTCTTTCTGTCTTTTACCAAAGATTTTTAAATTTCTTTAGCATGCATGTAGTAACGTCCCTAGAAAGACTAATAGGAAAAGTCGAGTCGTTACACTGGACCACAAAATATTTAATCTCTCTTTATAAATCCGTTAATTGAGAAGATTAATATTTCATCAGGAGGATCATATGTGACTCAATCTTAATCCTGAGTGAGTTATGATCGAACTCTTGCCTGTGAAGGCTTGTCCTTTAATTTGCATGGGTGAGAGTGACTTTTGTAGCCGATTCAATAAACCTACCATTTGGGGGACTTGACCAAATATGGAGCTAGAAACTTAATCTCACAAGATGGAATTCACTTATTTCCATATAGGGTAAGTAGATGAGTAGTTCCCTTAAGTACTGATTTCGGGACTTGAACAATGGGGTCTCACCCTTTCACTGGCGCGAGAGGGACTTAGTTTATGGTTGGATCATAAACAAATTATTCATTAGAGGATTAGTGGTACTTAAGGTGCAAGATGTAATTATAGGGGTAAAATGAACTTTTGACCCAGCTGTAATTATGAACAACTCGTGAAGGATCGATGATTGGTGCTTTTCACTACACGCAAGTGCACGTGATCGAAATAATAAAAACTGGAGTATTCCAGAGTATCGTACCCAAGGGAACGGATTTTAACAAAATCTACTGAGATGACACAAAATTTGTTTGCAAATTGCAATTGTGGTAACCGATGGTGTAAAAATATAAGAGGTTTGTTTGTTAAGAAAAATAAGTGAAACAAAAAAAATCAATGAGTTAAAAATGGGATCCAAGTTGCTTATGCCATTTTGGAAAGAAATGCCACTGAAAATGCAATTGCAATCATAGTTAACACTAGAGAACTAAGTAAACCGAATTCAACCCCTATTCAATTTTGCTTCAAAATCTTTAGGAGGCTAAGTGATTAAACCTATATTTCTATGGCTAATCTAACTTAGATAATTTAGCGCACAATTCTAGCGGTTTTGGAGTCTCGCCCTATATCTAGGGTCGATGTTCAGGACTTATGTCTAAGCCTTTTCCTCCATTGCTTTTGTGACATCGGTTTTCCCTTAACTCTTTCGATATTAAGTTCAAGCTTGACAATCAATCACTAGTTGGTCGGCTAGGTTTACCCACATTATTTAAATAAAAACAAACAAAGCCTCAAGTGTTAACTAGGTTCAATAGAGAATTAGAGAATTCTCTCTACACCTTTGTGGATTTTCTTTCAAGAGGCTCCCACAAGCCTTGGTCCTATGTTCGAGTTATAGCCAGAAAGACTTTATGGAGGAGATAAAGACCTGTCAGAAATATCTTAATATTTACTCCAAGTAAGTTTGCTTAATCTTATTTTTTTAGTTTAATTTTAAATAAAATAAAAAACGATTCAATGTTTCTGCTGTAGGATGAAGTGTTCATTCGCAATAGAATCAACTTCAACCCAAATATCCCCAGAAAAGGAGCCATCTTCATTTTGAAGGCCAACAACATAATTTGTCGCCTTATCAACATCTTGAAAATTGATTTTTATGAAAAATTAAAGTATCTTAATCCAAATATAAAACAAATGTACCTTCAACTTCAGTACCGTCGCTACAATAAAAAAAAAAAAAGCTTAAGTACTGTTGTCATCGCCTCGAAAGCCGCTACCTCGGACCAAAGTCGTCGTCGCTGTCTGTTGTCATCGCTATCTGTTGCTTCTAGGACCGAAGTCGCGTTGTCCATCGCTACTGGAGCCAGAGCTGAAGCCATACCTTGCTAGCAATCTTCTGGAGTGGTGAATGCGTGAGTGAGAGTTACGTGAGAGGTGAGAGATGAACCAAAGGTAAAATTAGGGATTTTTTAAAAGGGATAAATTGGTAATTTCATACCCTTAAATGTCCTATTAGTCTTTAAATTTCAAAACCATCCCAAATCTCTTTAATACCCCTTTATTTATCTCATTTTTGACAATTTCCCCCATTTAGCAGCCTTTCACATGACCCTACCTTTTGTCTTTTCTTTTTTGGCCCAATATTTTGTCTTTCAATTTTGGCCCAATGACCAAACACTCCTAGCCGAAACACACCAGCCCATTTTTTACACCTTTCACATGATGCAATCAATTAAGTTGTCTCCCTTTTCATTTATTAATGGGATAATTCTAGATATGGCCAAAAAAATTTGGCGATTTTGGTTAATAGCCATCTGCATTGTTTTTTAATTATGGCCACACGTGAGGTGCACATGTGGTGTACTCTTTTAAAAATGCCTGATTTGCCCTTGTGTATCTACACATTCCCAATTTTTTTTAAAAAAATCATTCTCTCTCTTATTTTATTTAAGGTATATCTAAACTGAAATTTCAAATATTTACATTGTAGTTAGTATCTTTAGACTTAATTAAAATCGTTTACAATTCGAAATTTCTAAAGATTTTATTTTATAAGATTCATTTTTTTTAATTCGATTTTATTATATTTCAAGTCCTTATCGACATACAAATTGTTTAATTTAATTTATTTTCTTATTTTTTGTACCTTTACTTTATGTTTTTTTCGCTTCCATTCGTTGACTCGTATTTCGGTTTCTTCCTTCCAATTTTCAGGCTTGTTTATGTTTTTTTTTCACTGTTTTTGGTTTTCCTCTTCTTCTTTACGTTATTTTCTAGGTTGTAGCTTGATACATTTTTTTTTAGGTTTAGATGTCTTTTCAATCCGTAAGTATATTGTATGACGGGATCTATGATGAAGCTAATCGATACTAGAATTTTAAGGTTGCTAATATATTGGTTCGTTTATATTCTAGTTTTCTGCATTTTACTAATTGTATTCGTAACAAACTTCATCTTTCGGGTCATTAAGTTATTACTCGGTTGACTGTTTATAGGGATGGTTCGAATAAATCCACTAAACTAGAATTATTGAGGATAAGGATGTTATGTGGGTCATTTCTATTATTTCAAATAGTGTTGCTAATAATCTTCATGTTGTTGATTATTCAGAAATTGCCGAATTAGACTGTTCAAGTACGGCTACCTCTAATTACAGTATAGGTAAAAATATGGATCATTCTAAGAACAATTACAATATACTTATGTTTTCTAAAATTCTCCATTTATTTATTTCGAATACATAGTATTTCCCCATGCTTTGCTTCCGAACTCAATTCAGCTTTTGTTTTTATTATGCATGCATGATTTAGTTACTATGTAATTTATATTCATTGTTGTGTACTAATATTATATGTTAAAATTTCATATTCATAGGGAGTACTTTGTAATTTTTATATAATTCAAATACATTGTATTTCTATGTTCTTTTCTTAAATCAATTCAGCTTCTGTCTTTCTATGTATGCATGATCTAGCTACTGTATAATTTATATTTTTTGTTGTGTACTAATATTATATGTTGAAATTTCAAATCCGTAGGAAGTACTTTGTAATTTTTATATAATTCAAATACACTATATTTCCATGTTCTTTTGTTTTAACACAATTCAACGTTTGTCTTTCTATGTATGCATGATCTAGCTACTGTATAATTTATATTTTTTGTTGTGTACTATTATTATATGTTGAAATTTCAAAATTGTAGGAAGTACTTTGTATTTTTTATATAATTCATAGTAATAGCTACTCTATAATTTAGATTCTTTGTATTTTCTGAATACTTTAGGTTGACATATACTACTTATTTAAATTGTATGTGTTCACAAGTTGGAAACTTTCAGAAGTTTATATCACTTCAAAACATTAACTAGCAAAATAAGTTAAAGACAAAAAATTTATCAACAACAATTCATATTATAAACTAGCTTGTCAATAATCCCAAAATACTATAAGATTCAGTCTATAAATTCAACAAAAGTATACTAAAAGCAGTCTAGTCTAAAAATTTAACAAAAGTCTAATCTTGTGATCAAAAGTGAAGTTCTTAAAGAGTCTTGAGTTTCCTGAATTTTTTCATTAATTTTTTGTTTGGCTGAGGTGGAGGTCGAATGTAGGGTCATATGTCAAGGATGTGCCATGTGCGTCATCGATTGATTTATACGTTCCACGTAAAGCATCAATGTATATCTTGGTTGGCTTTAGACCACTGGATGCAGTATGTTCTGGTTGATCTAAACTTTTAAAACAAAATTAATTAACATAAAATTTGGTTATTATGTAAAAAACTGAGCAATGGAATTACACTTTAAATAATAGAAGATAACATTGCATAATATAACACAAGTAATGAACATAATATTTAGTTTGCTTCGTTCCTTTTACCATACCTTCAAATGTTTGTTCAAAATCTTTTAATCTCAGTACATTAGGTATAACAAACTAGCTAATTTAAAGTATAGAATAAAAAAACATAATCTATTTATATTTTAATATATTTCTACCTTGTATCTTCTCTAAAGATTGGAGAATATTTTATAATTATTTTTTGTAAATACCTTAACCTTCGATCTCAAAGGTCTTTGTTGTCGCTTCTTCCTTCTCTTATCCCATGTTTTTGCTCGGCGAGAGTATTCTGCCATTGGAGTCAAGCTTTAATTAGTTTCTTACTTTTCTTATACCTGAGTTTCACGATTTCCCAATGTAGGCAAGATTTTGAGTTTTAAAGGAAGAAAGAGTGGGTATTTCTTACATTTTTTGCCGGACAAGCCTAGGAATCACCTTACTGAACTAGATTTCAAACTTTGCCAAAGAAGGAGATGGGTTCAACGATCTGGGGAGCTTTGAGGCTTTGAAGTTTTGAAACTCAATTGAAATTGTGTGAAGAAACGCAAAAAGAAAAAACCCTAAAATCACTCATTCGATTTGCAGTGAAAGGTAAATCTCTCTCCAAATATTGTTTTCAATTTTAATTAGTATTGTACGGGGCAATGTGTAAATGATAATTTACTTTGAATTTGAGTTTAAACTATATTTCAGGTTGCATGTGATTTTATTGGTTGTTTAATCTATTCGTTTAACTAGTTTTTTTAATCTTTTTGTTATGTAATCAATTGTTAATTGATGTGTATTTTTTTTCATTTTAGATCCATTTTTTTTATTTATCGTTAAGAATTTTTGAATTTTTGTTTAGATTTTAGATCATGAATCCTAACATCTTTTGTTGTTTGGATAATCTGTTTTATTTTAGATTTGGATTTTAAATTTATTATAATTACACGATAATTAGGGAATCTTAGATATGGAAGTTGTTAGGAGTAGTTTGGTCATTTAATAATTAATATTTAAAATTATGAATAATGATTTGGCCATTTTTAAAAACCTTGGATCGCTTGGCCATTTTTCAAAATAAGAAATAAAAAATGGTCATTTGCGTACTCAGCCCTTTATTAATTTATTTCTTTTTTGCAAAAACATCAAACCGTAAACCCATCAAAATTCAAAGCTAAACAGCCCATGCCTTCTCATTTCTCACGTGTAAACCCTTTTGCCTCTGCCCCTTTCTCTTCACGCAACCCTTCTTTCTCTCTCCATTTTGTTTCTTTCAACTAACCCCAACCGTAATCAATGAATGCCGCCACTCACCCACACCATTCACTTGCCGACGACAACTAATGGACGCCAACACGGCAGACATCGACATCCACTGCCACCACTCTCCGATTTTTATTTTTAGTCTTTTCCCCTCTCAATTTGCTCTCCTAATCTCAAGGTTAGTATTTTTTTTGTGAGTATAGTAGTTTTTTTTTTTTTTTTTAGTTCGAGTATAGACATAGTTCTTCGTTTTTAAGTTTTAGGTATTTCATATTAGTATTATTCACTAATTTTGGGCTAATAATTGTTGAAATGCAAAAAGATTGAGCCAAAATGTAAAGAAAAAAAATGTCGGTTATAACCAAACCAAATCGATGTGAACCGAAGCTAGCTCAGTTCGGTTTGAAACTAAAATCGAAGGTTCCTTCAGTTTTCTAGGTGATAAGGACAACGGACCTCCACATATCTCCACAATGGTATGATATTGTCCACTTTGGGCATAAGCCCTCATGGCTTTGCTTTTGATTCCCCAAAAGGCCTCATACCAATGGAGATAATTGTCCTTACATATATACCCATGATCACTCCCTTCCCTAGCCAATGTGGGACATTTGTTTGCACCCTAACACTAGGTTCATTCTACTGCAGAACCAATAGGTTAGATTTGGTCCTTGGTTCAGCCCAAAATCGAACCGAACCGAACCGTGTACGCCCTAATCAAGAAGATACGTAAAACTATAAGGGTTAGAAACCCTAAGCAGAAAGATAGTGGAGAAAATTTGAAAATTCTATATTTATGAAAGGAAGGAAAAACGCTTCAATATAAAGGGACATAACCCTAAAATAGAAAGGGGCACATGGCACCCAAACATAGGAGAAAAGGAACATATAACTAATCTCCTGAACAGGAAAAAATTCTAAAACTACCATAGTGTATAAAATTTTTCATACTACTTCCATTCATTACTTGCCATAATAATAATATTTCAAATAGTGTGGGACCCATGATATAATTAAATTAATATATCATTTAATGACGTATCAAATTATGAATGGAATGAGTAGGTACTATGATAATACTATAAATTTTTCCTTGACAATAAAGAAGAAAATAAGCACGCTAATTATCAGACTAAAAACACATTAATCTAATTGTTTTAAAAACCAATCTCTTAGGGAAAATATTTATTTCATAATATAAAAATACACCAATGCATCACATTAATTAAACTTGATCATCCTCAAGTCTCGTAATTATTCGTGTAATGCATCACATTACCTTCTCAAAACCTATAGTTTTCTACGATAAATTAATTATATGAAGGCACCATCATCTTACACACATGCATACATTAATACATAACATAGTAGCATAAATGACGACTCGTCTTAGGACTAGTTGGAGATCTTAAAGTGAGATTTGAATGTTGTCGACGTTAAGTTTCTTGAAGTTATTGCGCTTTCGATTGGTGAGGAACTTACCCCATGAGTAAGGTTTGTATTTGGGAGGGTTTTGGGGATCAATGAGCTCTTCCAAAGGCTCAACAATGGTGTAATGAGATGGGTTGAAGAAGAAGGAAATGGAGAATCTTTCCTTTGTGGAGTTTACCATCACCCTGTGCTCAACACTCTGATACTTCTCATTGCTCCAAACCTAAAAGTTTCATATATTACAACCAATACTTTTTCATTAAAATATTTATAATATAAACAACTTTTAGATTAAGTTACAAGTTTGGTCCTTAAACTTCTAGAATTATATCTAACAAGTCTTTAAACTTTTAAAGTTATGTTCAATAGAACTATAGAGTAAACTTTAAAAAGTGTATAATAAATTCTTGAACTCTTAATATTGCATCTAATAGCTACATCTTTTAAGGTCTGTTTGATAACCAATTTTGTTTGTTTGTTTGTTTTTCATTTTTAAAAAATAGGGTTGTTTGATAGCTTTTGTGTTTTTTAAAAAACGTTTTTAAAACTAGGAGTAAATTTTAAAAAGTTTCATTTTTTTATATAACTTTTATTTTTCTCTCTAAAACCTTCATTTTTTTATTACTTTCATTTATTTCTCTTTTAACATACCTCTCACTTTTCACTCTTTAAAATTTTAATATTTTCTCCCAACTTTTCTCTCTCTAAATTTATCATTCTCTCTAACATATTTATCTTTAAAATTTCTCTTACTTTTATTTCACTCCTATTTATTTCTCTCTCATAAATATATCTCTAACTTTTCTATCTAAATTTTTTTCTCTAAATTTTCTCTCACTACAACGTTTCTTTATGTTCTAATTTATATTTATTTTAGTAACGTATCTTTTTCTCTCTCTCTAAAATTTCTCCTTATCTTTAACTTATTTCTCTCCAAAATTTCTCTCTTTTCCCTCAAACTTTTCTTTATCTTTCTTTAACTAATATTCTATTTTATTTAAGAATTCTAACTAATATTTTCTCTTACGAGTTTCTCTATAAGTATTTTTGTTTATCTCTCTAAATCTGCTCTTTTTATTTTTTTCTCTAAAACAAAATTTATCTGTCTCTAAAGTTTTATTTCTATGTCTCCATATATTTTTTCACTCTCTAACACATCTCTTTATCTCTCTCTAACTTTAAAAAAAAAAAACAAAAGCAATTATCAAACATGTTTGGTTTTCTGTAAAATAGAAAATAACTATCAAACATGTCTACTTTTCTGTAAAATAGAAAATAATTATCGAACATGTATATTTAGAGAACCAAAAACAAAAATAGAAAAACCAAAAACCAAAAAAGGAAAATGTTATGAAATAGGATCTTAATTTTTAATTGTGTGTCTAATAGATCTCTAATTTATGAAATATTTTTTAAAGTTCAAATGACTATTAAAACTTTAAAAACAAAAGTATTTTTAAAGTTCACACGAAGAAAGTTCAAAAATGAACAAATTAGATATAATTTTAAAATTTATGAACTATGAGACACAACGTTGAAATTCTAGAACCAAACATGTAATAATGTAATGTAACCTAATGTTTATAAGAGAACACTCATTTTCAAACACAACATCCACAAATTCAAAATGCTAAAAGTAAAAGTTTTGAGCTGATAAATGATAAACATGAATCAACCTCGTATATAGTCTCTACGTACCTGAGTAATATCTCCGACATTGACAACATAAGAATCGGGTACTGGTTTGACCCGAACCCACTCTCCATCTCTCTTCCTCTTCACTTCGAACCCTCCGACGTCGTCTTGGGCAAGCACCGTGAAGGCGCCGGGGTCCTTGTGGTGGCCGACGCCGAGAGCCAGCTCGTTACAGGCTTTTTCAAGAGTGTTAATTTTGAAATTTTAGAATTTAATTTGAAATAATTCTCAATTTACAATTTTAACTTGGGCTAATTTGAAGGTTTGGATAGTTAGAAGGGCAATTTGGGAATGATAAGTTGGTCAAAGGGCATTTTAGTAATTTAAAAAAAAAAATAATAATAATAATATATCATCCTTATCTTCTTTCCTTCTCCTTCTTCCTCATATATTTTTTTGTTCTTTTCTTTTTTTGTTCTTTCCTTGCCCGATCTCTCCCTCTCTCACCGTCCGATATCTCTCCCTCTCGTCGGTCTTCCTCTCTCTCTCTCCGCCTTGCTCTCTCCCTCTTGTCGACAACCACACACCGCCGAACTGCAGCTCGCGTGGTCCCTCGCCGCCCAGCCGCTGCACATCGGATTCGGTCGCCGGTGGAGTCGCATCAGGCCATCGCCGCCACGCACGCCTAGCAGCTCCGCCGCACGCCCCAATCGCCGGTCCACACGATCAACGAACGCTGCCCAGATCCGCCGCCGGCCACCTCTTTTTCTCTCTCACTCTTGGGTCTCGGTACAGACAGCAAGGAAGAGGAGCGTTTTGGGTCAAATTTCCTACAAGCTCGGGATTGTATAGGTTCGTTTGAATCCGATTCATAATGGGTAAGTGTTCAAACCACGATTCAAAGTGATTTATGGGCGGTAAGATTGAATTAAAGAGCTAAATTAGTGATTTGGAACTAACCCATAGTATTTTGGATTTATTATAGATTGTGTAATTCGATTGAAGGCCGATTAGGACGAAATTGAATCCTTCGTACTGCTGTCCAGCACTGTTTTGAGGTAATTTTTATGTGGGTATCGAATTTTCCAACTCAATTAAGGTTAAGCGTGAGTTGGGTTCTAGTTGGTCATATTTTAGAGCCTTTTTGTGGAATTTAGGGACTGTTTTAGTGTTTAATAATTTACCCATAATGTGTGAAATCTTATTCAAGGTTACCCATTATGTTAGAAGGTCGGGTTGTCGAGTTTGGACTATTTTGACATCAATTTCAGCAAGTAAGGTGCTGTTTTGGGACTTCATTTAGCGACTCAAGATCAAGTATTCGAGTTCTGGCCGTCTTGCACTTTGGAATAAAATTGTGTAAGTAGTTATTTGGATATTAGCCCCTTTAAGTTCCATTTAAATTGATATATGTTTGATAATTTGGAAATTGTGAAAGCATGCTTGAAAATCATATTTATGAAGTATGTAGTGATTTGTGGATTGATGTAGGTGTTGCTTGAGTTGTAAATGGCCTTTTATATGGTTATAATGGAAATTAGGGGCTTAACGTTTTTCGAATGGCTTATGATTTAGCATGAGTAACACTTTAAGAGAGTAGTTGTTTGAATTGATGTATGTTAAGTGGTCGTGGATGTAATTAATTCAAGTATGAAGTATAAAGGTGACCACGTTGGTCGAGGATGTTTCGCTTAGTAAATATTTCAAAAAGAGTTTTGCCTTATTGTACCTAAACCCAAGAATTTAAAGAAAGTTGTCAATTTAGTTGAGTGGCTTGGTATAAATCATGATTCCGAGCGGGGTGCTCCTAAGGACTTGGCCTTGTGAACTAGTAAGGAGTTTGGTTATATATTAACCCTTTGGAGTGCATAGTTGACTATGATCGTGGTTCTTTATTAAGTAAGGACGTACGGGAAGTTAGTTTGGATTGTATAAGTACGCATAGTTGGATTGTTGTGATATGTGGCTTGAGATGGAATTCATAGTGGTTATAAAACCTCGAACACTGAGATAAATGACTAAATGGTCTCGTAATCCTTGTGTTTGGAGTTTTTGGAATAACGAGTTGTGTTTAACTTGATTGAGACTGGTTAGGGGCCGATTTCTGAGTTAAATGGTTGAAGGCTTTATGCCACTAGCACACATATGAGTTTCGAATTAAGTAAATGTTTGTTTAAAAGTGCTGTTGAACTAGGATATAAGATCTACTTGAGACTCGTGTTTGTGATCTATGGCGAAAAGTCATTATGATGAGATTGAGGTTGTTTGTTGAGGGTGGGCCTGGGTCATACATCACCAATAATTTCTCAAAGGGAAAGTAAGTGGGTTGTCTTGATACTGGCCTGAAAAGTAAGGCGACAGGTGTTATAAATGTATGAAAATGTTTGAGGGATTGCTTCCCCTCTTTGCTTGGGCGAATTAGGGAGCGATTTTCCCATTGAATGTGCTTGTGAATTTCGGCCCAGGTTGTGAATGAGGTTTGGGAATGATGAATGACCGAGAGGTTCCAAAACTAAAGTGAAAGTACAAAGGTCGTTAGATTGGTGCTACCTACCCTAATTCTGTTCTTTCGTGCGAGTTGTAAGCCTAGAACGTATGTGATGTGATGAGCATAAGGAATGCGTTCCTTATTGCCGATGAGCTAGCTTAGGGGTGATTCCCCACTGTGTTGAGCATAGGGGATGCGTTTCCCTATTGCATGTCTGCTAGCTGAGGGGATGTGTTCCCTGGTTGCCTGTGTGGCTATCATGATGAGATGAGCATAAGGAATGCGTTCCTTATTGCCGATGAGCTAGCTTAGGGGTGATTCCCCACTGTGTTGAGCATAGGGATGCGTTTCCTATTGCCGTGTGCTAGCTGAGAGATGATTCCCCAGTATGTTGAGCGTAGGGAATGTGTTCCCTAGCTCCTGTGTGCTAGCTTAGGGGTGATTCCCCATTATGTTGAGCGTAGGGAATGCGTTCCCTAGTGCCTGTGTGCTAGCCTAGGGGTGATTGATTTATTGAGATGAGTGTGAGGGTTATAGACCTTCACAGGTTTGGGTTCTAGGTTACAGGACTCGTAGGTATGACACGAAGTTAGGGTCAGGTAGTAGTGAATGTTGTGAAAGGTTAAATGGACTCTTAAATTAATTGAAGGAAGTATTTGGAATCTAAGCACGAGTGTGAGTAGGAGCTTGGTATGGTTTCTTTAAACATTGGACCCTTAAGTGGGATACTTACTGAGTATGTTTATACTCATCCTTGCTACTTTGTTTGTTTTGCAGATTGTGCACATTCTCGGGGTGGATGACGCAGGCGACGACTTGACGAGACTATGGAGGCTCCACCAAATTTCTTTTCTATGTTTAGCCTTTAGTTTTGTTTCTTTGTTCCCTGTTGTTTGTCGGTCTGTAAAGTTTAAATATTCTTTAGCTTCGTGTGTCTAGTTAGAAGCTTTTAGATTTGGTTGTCTGTTAATTGAGCTCAGCATCATTTATCGTAGTTTGGTGGATGTTGAGTCTGTGATCTGAAACATAGAAGTGTTTATATCTCTTTCTAGGTCTTTGTAAAATTTTGGTTTCTTGTAGTTACGTTGTCATGCTGCCGAAATTTCGGACATGAACGAGGTAACTAGGTCGTGCTTCTGCATCTAGAGTGTCGTTGTAGGTTCCGGTCTTTACAGATTAAGTCTCACATAACTCGTTTGGTGCTTGAAATAACCATGAAACCTATTCGCCTGCAATCCCAAGCTAAGGGCGATGAGCTCCATCAACTTGTACGCCAGTTTCTCCACTTCTTCAACATATTCCTCGCATGCCTCCCTATTCCCATCATATGGTAAAAAATTGGAAAATCAAATAAAACTTTTGGTAAAAGTATAATAATAGCTTTTGAAAAAAATATTTTTAAATAAAATCGATTTTTTCTATAATCACTTTAAAAAATTAATAATTTAGAGTGTGTTAGTATAATGTAGGGAGTAATTTTTTAGGATAAAAATTAGTTTTAAATAAAATCTTAATAAACAAAAAGTGTTTCAAAAAATTGGATTAATTTAAAAACTATTTTTGAAGAAACATTTAATAGATGGATTATAAAAAATGATTTTAAAATCATTAATCGAAAATCTTCAAAATATATAGAAAGAAAAAAAAATATTTATAATTAATAGAATCACTTTTAAATATAGTGTCACCAAATAAATTTATTATTTAATGTTTTAAAAATATTTTTATTGAAAATATTTTCTTTTGTTTAAGCATTTATTTAACGTTTTAAAAATATTTTTATTGAAAATATTTTCTTTTGTAAAAAAATGCTTAAACTAAAAGTATTCCAAACAAATCTTAGTTTGGAACTTTTAGGTTTTATATTGCAACAAATTTATAATATGGGCTTTTAAAATTATTTTGTTGATCTGGTCTACAAAATTTAAATTTTAAATGATCTGTCAAACTTTCTTCTTTTTTTTTTGTCTAATAAATTCATGTTGTTTACTTTATCGGTTATGATTGAGTGGGTTACCAATTATATTATTTAAAGATGATGTGGAGAATATTTCATTTTGAACCGGTTAATTAGGCGCTTATTGGTATGAGCTTTAAACTTACAGATTATTATTATTATTGAGTTCGACAACATTTTAAAGTAAAGGAATTCGAATTTCTAACTACTTGATTGGGAGTACATGTCAATTACTGTTGAGCTATGCTCACTTTGGCAAATTATATAACACAATTTTGCAACGTTTAATACTTGTTAGAAACTTTATAAAGTACGTACACTATATGGAATGCACAATCTTGTTTGAAGGCCAAATTCATAATCTAACTTAACTTTTGGGGTAAAGTTCAGTTTTTATCCCTTACTTTAGGTGGTGAGTTAACTTTAACTTTAAACTTTCAATTTCATTAATTTAAACTACTTGCATAAGCTACATATTTATAGTTGGATGAGAGATGTAAGTTCTTTGGAGGCTTTTAATTAGTTGGAAGTTAGACATTTATTACTAACTTTTTGCATTCTGTATCAACTTGATTTTGTGACTACGTTCGTATATGTTTTTATTAGGTAGATTTGAGCATTTCAATAATATGATTTTAAATATTTGGAAAAAGATCAATTAAATCAGGAACCTGACATGTTGTATCAATTTTAACGGTAAACTTTTAATTTCATCAAATTGCACCTTAAACTTTAATAACTGTTGCAATTTTTCACTTTTTAAAACTTTAAAAAGTGTTGTAATTTTTACCTTATGGTAGATTATCGTTTCAAGAATTGTTGAAAAAAATATTCTCAAAGACGTCAAATGAATTATAAAACATATACTTGCCATGAATGAATATGATGATCTAGATAAAAATGATATTTAGAGCTGATTTTCTTTTATAATTTGTAAGTTTTTTATAACAAAGTTATTTGGTAGTTGATTTTGTATATTGATCATTCTTTTGCATTCAACGTATATAAATCAAATTTAATTTTGTGCAAAACTTGATTTTCAATCAATTAACAAGTATTTGCCATTTTTACATTATTTTTTTAAAAAAAGTAGTGGGTGGATTAGCATAATTCGAACAGATGATAAAAATTGAAACACTTATCTAAATTTAAGGTTAAATTTGATGAAATTGAAAGTTTAGGAGGAAATTAAGATTGATACAATTTACCAAGTTTAGAGGGTCAAATTTTGAATCGTTTAGCTCAAATTTAGATTTAAATTGATAAAATTGAAGCTCCATTTGATAGCTATTTGATTTTTTATTTTTGAAAATTATTTGTTTGTTTTCTTCCAATTTCTTTAGAATGATTTTTATCTTTATTAAAAAAAAACATTTGGATTCTTAGCTAAATTCCATAAACGAAAACAAGTTTTTAAAAACTACTCTTTTTAGTTTTTAAAACTTGGATTGGATTTTGAAAACATTTATAAAAAGTAGATAACAAAACAAAAAAGTCATAGATAAGTGTAGTGATTATAAGCTTAATTTTAAAAAACTAGGTCTCGTTTAACAACCATTTGATTTTTGGTTTTTTGTTTTTGAAAATTGTGTTTGTTTTCTCACAATTTTCTTTATATTGATTTTCATTTTTTCTACCATAGTTTCCATCTTTCTTAAAGAAACATTTGAATCTCTAGTCAAATTCTAAAAACAAAAATAAGTTTTGGAAAACTACTTTTTTTTAGTTTTCATAACTTGGGTTGGAAGTAATATTTACAGGTTAACTTTCAAAAAAAAAAATTAAAAACCAAATGATTATCAAACTAGGCCTAAATAGTTATCAAATTGACTCAAGTTTTCCCTAATTATAACAATTATTAGACCGTGTGCCACCATTTCAATTTGGGTTTTATGGAGCTTTTACCTGAATTCGTTGGGGTACTCCGGCCACTGATTGGTCCACTGAGTCAACTCATCATCCTCAGGCTCCGACGACGCCGGAACGACAGTCGGCTCCGCCACCATGAAATCAAAAACTTCCTTCCAATCTCTCACATTCTTGGTCAGCTCCGTATCAAAATAGCCGTTCACTACGCTTTCGTTTCTCCTCACTTTCCTCTTCTCCTCCAAGCTCTGCCCAAAAAACTCCCGGCAGCCACTTCGATCCGCCTTCGCTTCTCTAAAGGGACACCATGGTTGACCACTAGAAAGAATCCCCAGTCTCTGGAAGCAGAGCCGATTTGCCTGACCAAATCGTTGGGGAAATCAACGGCGGAGTTGGAGTTTAAAATGGGAGAGAGATCGATGGAGGGGATTCCGTCGGCTTCGGTGATGACGAGCTTGGGGCGGTGCTCTGGTGCTTGGATGAAGGCCGAATCAAACTCGAGCTCAAGGTTGAGGCTCCCATGGCAGAAAATTTGAAAATGAGGATGGAATTGAAGAAGAAGAATAAGAAGAAAGAGATTATAAATACAAGATGTGTTTAGTAACGTGTATTGCATGGTGATTAGAAAACATGTAGATTTTGAATTTGTATTCACTAGTTACTAATATATAGTTACTAAAGAGTAGACATTAAGGGGCCATTTAGTTTGGATAATTTAGTTTAATATCACTAAAAATAAGATGTCTGAGAATAAGATGTTTAGAAATCAAATATATGTTTGATTGTGTATGAAAATAAATGATGTATGTATTTAGTGTTGTATGATAATGTTTGCAAGATTTTTTGTGTTTGGTTCTGAAATTACCTTCGACAATTTTATGCAATTATAAAGCATTAAAAATAATTAAAATTAACATCCAATAATTAATTTGCATTAGTTAATTTTAAATAATTAATTGTTGTTAGTTAATTTATTTTTATTATGCCAAATTATTAAAATAATTTTAAGCAATTAAATTTTAATTTAATTTTCATCAATTAGTTAATTTATTATAAATAATATACCTTAAATATTAGGGTATTGGTTTTATCAATCTTAATAATTATCTTTTAAAAAAATGTAGTTAATAAAAATTTTGTAAACTTTTAATTGTAATTAATTAGCACAAATCAAATTGAAGAATTAATGATAAATGTTATATTTTAAAAACCAATTAATATAATCTATATCAAAGTGACTACTAAACATAAAAAGAAGAAAAAATATCAAAGGAAAAGAATGAAAATGACAAAAGAAAAAGAAAAGGAAAGGAAAGGAGAAGAAAAAATAATAATAGAGAAAAATAGAGAAGAGATAAATAAATAGGTAAAAAGATAAAGAAGAAAAATGTAAAATAACATTAAAAAAAAATTTAAAAGAGAAGGAGAAAGGAAAAGGAAAAGCAGAAGAAGTAAAGATACAACTCAATTGGGAAAAGTTGCAAAAAAGAAGGAAAAAGAGGAGGAAATGGAAAATAGCAAGGGGGGAGAAACAAGAGGAAGATGAGAGAAATGATATACTTGGGGAACCCACCATTTAAGATTGGAATAAAAACACCCTGACCACAAGCATCAATGATGCCTGGAAAAATAGTTTTTTCAAACAAATAACCCAAAATCTCTGCTAAAGTGAACATAGCTCAACGATAATTGATCGCATGTACTCTCGATCAAGAAGTCGGAGATTCAAATCCCCTACCTCCAAGTGTTGTTGAACTCAAAAAAAAAAAAAAAAAATCAAAATCTACAACCAAACACATGAGCTTTCATATGCTCAAACACCCATTCTCACCTCTTTAAACCTTCAACGAAATGAGCCATAAGGCACTGTTTGGAATGAGAAAATGAGGATGAGAATAAAGGTGGGAATAGTTAAAGATAGCACATATCTCTTTGTTTAGAACAAAGTTTGTATTATTGGGAATACAAATAAATTATTTTATTTGATTAAGATTAATAAATTAATTTTTTTATTTTGAAAAAAATCAATTAAATACATTTAAATTAATTTATTGGATTATTCCATTGCAATAAATTAATTTATTAAAATATATACTTAATTATATAAAAATGACGTAATAAACTTGTAGATCTTTTTTTTTAATGAAAATTGATGCAATTAAGTATGAAAACATTAATTCATTACTTAATAATAAATTTAATCAATTAATTAGGATTATTAATCATTATTATTAATTTATTGTAGGGATTCATTTCTAATATTATAAATAATTATTCATTGGTTATTTATTATCAATTAACTATTAATTATTATTTTTTAAAGTTATAATTAATATTTATTATCAAATAATTAATATTTATTATCAAGTGAGTGAAACCCTTATGTGTTAATTTAAATATGTTTTATAATTTTTTTATTTTTATGAATTTTTCGTAAATATCCATCAACATTGACATTTTATCAATACTTCCATTAACATTTCTATAAAATTGGGACATCGACATTGACATTTGAGGAGGCGTTTTTCGCGCAAAGTCGAGTTGAGTTGTGCAGAGTTAATTTGTCTGTGTTTGGGGTGCAAAGTTGAGTTAAATTGAGTCAGAAAGTCTGTGTTTATGGTGCATAGTTGAGTTATTAAGTCAGGGGTATCTGGTGCAGTTTTTTGTAAACTGAATAAGTCTTATTTTTTGCTTGCTCTTTTTGTTTGTTTAATTTTTTTTCCCAACCATTCAATTGCAAATACATTTTCCCAACTTTTCAACACTCAATTGAGATGTCAACTTCAAAATGACAATATATTTCAACATTAGTGGAATCTATGAGTGGAATATTCACAAAAGTAATGTTTCAATGCATTGATGTTGATCTTCTTAAAAAAAAACTTCATTCTTTATCTTTCTTTTTTTAGAAATTGACTTCTTTGAAACTATAGGCAATGTAGTCTTGTTTTCTCTTTCTACTACACATTGAACTTTTTTCAATTTATAGAAATTAAATGTTGCATTCTTTACTGTAATGTAGACATGGAATATTCATATCATATTAGTAAGCCATCAAGGGCATATTTACATTATGCACAAAAAAAATACTAAGGTGCACAAAAAATAATAATGGTTCACAAAATGTTAAGTAATGACCAACAATTGATAACTCTTAAAATAAGAGTTATAGGCTATCATTTTGGGATTGAATTGTCATATTTTATTTCAATTTATCTTGAAAATTTCCTAGTTTTGATTTATTTTGCTCTTGGATTTTTTTGATTTAGTAAAATTCTTATTAGAGCAATATATTTAATAATTAATGAGCTTTATTTGATTAATTCAGGGTATGATTAAATATTGGATAATTGTTGTGGAAGAAAGACTCTTGAAGCTAAGGAGTAGTTTTATAATGTTTTGCTGGAACAAATCTAGTAATTTAAGCCAACACGAATTTCGGACGTGAGAAATGCAACTCATTAAATGAGCTGGAAATTGTCAGATGACTCAGCCTGTTTCAGCCAACATAAGCTTACCATGTCGCGCAAAAGTGAGATATTCAAGGATGGACAACCGTTTTGAAAGAAAAAGAGGAGAGAAGGGAGGAGCCCGAGAAAACAGAAAGAAAAGGAGAAGGGAGTTGTCTGAAGAGGAAGCTGCCATAATATTTTTAAAAGAGGAAGGATCTTCCATTGGAGTTGGTGCCGAACATTGCTTCAACCTTTTTGGGGCAACATTTCGACTACTTCTTATTCTTCCTTCTAGTTTCTTAGCACTGTTTTACATTATGGTTGTATTTCGATTTAATTTCTATTTTTCTAGTACTATGAACTAATGTGTTTCTTAGCACTGTTTTACTACTATCATTTCTACGAATTTCCTCAACTAAGGCTAAATTACAAACACCAAAAAATTTCATAGTATTTTCTCCTACTGAATTAGACACTGTTGTCTTCATCGTTTCCCAACTATCAGGCAGAGAAGTTAATAACGAAATAACATTCACTTCATCAGTAAACTCTATTTTAACTGATTTCAACTGATTTATCAAAGTGGATATCTCATGTATATAGGAATTCACAGAAGCATCCTCAGCCATATGCATATTAAAAAACTTCCTCAGCAGATAGATCTTATTATTTGTGAAGGGTTTTTCATACCTGTTTGTGAGCGCTTCCATCAATTTAATTGCAGTTGTCTCACTGGCTACCTGACTAGCCACATCCATTGACAGACACATTCTTATCGCAGATGTACATTTCATTTAACTCAATCTAGTTTTTAATAGCTTTTTATATTTTTAGCTCGATTCTGTTTGGCCAACCGTTTCGTAGCAGCGTTTCTCTGATTTCTGGGAGGAATAAGAGGAGCTGATAGCTTGAAAACCACATTAGCTCCGTGTTAGGATTAGTAACTAGTTAAGTGAGGAGGTTAGGGATAATCACTCATCTAATGCACACACATTACAGTAGGTTTAATTTCACTGTGGTAATGGCATCGAACCATCGTATTTCAGGTGATTCAGGAGAATGTCGTGTAAGCTGTAAAGGGTTGAGAGAAATGAATATGTATTTACGTTGTAGAATCGATTAAAACAAGAAATTATCTCTAATCCGAGCCTTTTAATTAGTTCAAAGTACAAGTTAACCATCATCTGTTTAATTACATGTAACATCCTCTTATGTCTTTATGAACTTGAAGGGAAAAAAAACAAAAAAAAAAAAAAAAAACGAGCAATGAAAAGGCAACATAGAAAAGTGAAGTTCAAATGTACTTCTTCTTCGTCATTGAATTTTGAGGACAAAATTCTCAAAAGGGAGTAATAATTTGTTAGACCCGATTTTAGTCTTATAGTATTTGGTTATGGCATTTGTTTTATGTGTTATTTGATTTTGAAATTTTTTAAGGAAAATAATGTTTGGAATAAGATAGAAATAAAAGGAATTTGAAAATGGTGGAGTACAAGTGGAATAAGTTGGAAAAATTTTTTTAAAAGAAAAGAAACTTATGAGAGAAGCTTTTAATCAAATATATAGATAGTTATATATTTATATAAAAGAAAATTTATGTGGCTTGTGTTAAGCCACACAAAAAAGAGAAGATTAAAAAAAATGAAAAATAAAAAGGAGGGAAAAGAAGGATTATCACGAAAAATATGAAGGAGAGGGAGAAGGAAGCAAAGAGAAAAGAGAAAGAGAAAGATGAAGATGGAAAGAAGAAGATGGTTGTTGGATTGATCGTGTAGCACCGAAATTGTCGGAGAAACCATAGACAAAGTTTTCAAGTTCAGTAAGTTATTTTTTTAGTTGGTTAACTAAGAAAAAGAACGGAGAAAGTGAAAATGTTATGTGGGTTTCTATACTTTTATTTTTGCCCAACACCTTTGAGGAATTTTCTAGTATGTTTTCATTTGAAGTAGACTTGAAAAGAAAGAATAAAAAAAATAAAACTTTTATATTTTTACCAAGAACTTGTTGGGAGTTTTGATTGTTGTGTTTCATAATTATTGTTGGTATGAAAAATCCAGAAGAAAAGTGATGGTGAAAATAAAGAAATCAAAGGTCTAAAATGGAGGATGGAAATAGGTAAAAGGAAAGAAGTGTTTGTAGATTAAGGAGGAAGAAGATGATGAATAGTTGAGGGAAATGATCGATTTTTTTATCATTAAAAGTACAATCAAAGTACATAAGAATTAAGAATGAGAGAGAAATGTTATTTGTGAACTTGGGACTATTCACGTGAGAGTTGTAGATCGTGGGTAAAGAAAATATTATTTTTATTATAGAAAATAAAAGAAATGGTTATGAGGAGGAAAGAGAAGGATGTTATTAAATTGGATTGGAAAAAAAATGACAAAAGTACTTGGCAATAAATGGATGAGAGAGAGTGTAGAATTTAAAGGTTTGACTAATGGGTAATGTGTAAGGATGGAGAATTGGGTTAATTGATATTTAGTTGGTATTATTGGGTTTCTAAATTATATGGTTTGAAGAATTAAATTGTGATATGGTTATTGAAATTCTAGGTCGAGCGAAGTTCGGAATGACTAATAGCAACTCGAAATTCTCGTGTCGAAAATTTTGTGAGTGGTTTATTTATGAAAAGTTTACATCATTTAATTTTTATTATGGAGTTTTCAAGAATTCTTTAATTATGTATGATTCTATAAAAATTGTTATGAGATTTATAGAGAATTGTCGGAGATTTTCAATATTTTATGATTCTTACTAAAGTTATGGTTTTAGAGATGTTTGAGAGAAATTATTATAAATTTTCAGTAATCTTGTGAGTTTAGCTTGAATTATTATCTTAAAAGATATTCGAGAATTTTGATGATTATTGAGATGTTTGAAGAGTTTTAATACTTATTAAGAAATGTATGAGATTTATGACATGTGTTTCAGAGAAAATATGACTTTGGAAATGTTTTATATTATTTGAGAGATTTGATGATTATTTGAGAAATTATAAATGTTTAATGTTATTTCGGAAATCTCTCAAGTTTATGAAAAGTTGTTTAGAGCAAGAGAACACGATTTTAAGAAAGAGTTTGAGAATTAAGAATTTTATGTTAAAAGTGGATTTTTAAACCACTAGATTTTTGTACCCAGGTGATTACCCATATGCTATGAGAATGTGTTTCCATAGTATGCTTGCGTGCTCAAGCCTCATGGGATACAGGGGAATGTCGGGGTCCTTAATTAGGTGCGAATCCGGATTCCAAATCCTGGTCCTGAGGCATTACAGATGTTAGATTTTGCTCTACGTGCACGTATGACAAAGATTGACTCTACTATGTACCTTGAGATTACTCAGTGCATAGTATGATAGAGATATGCTATGCTATGTATATGGAGATTACTCGATACATAGTATGATAGAGATTTTGGTACAGATTTGGTGATGAATTTTGCTAGCTTATGCTTATGTTTTTCAAAGCTATAATTGCATATTTTCTTATCTATGTTTTTACGAACTCGTGTTTATGTTTCAAGAGTAGTTGACTTATGAGTTGTTGTTCCAAGAGCTGTAATCTTTGTTGTGTTATTCATGTTTTCAAGAGTTGTTTTATTTACAAATTTTAATGTCTTAAAATGGTCTCGAAGGTTTCTAAACTGTTCATGATTTACATTATTCCACAAAGTTATGAACTTCTGTTTAGTAAGAGAATAATTTTTCTTGAACATTTATTTTCTTATGGAATCACCACTCACTGGGCTTTTTAGGTCATTCTTTTGTTTTTAATTTTTTCCACTAGGTTGCTCTTGAGTTCCAACAAGAGTTAGCTAATCAGAATCTGCTGCCTGTCTGGTCAAGTCATTGCATATCATCTATCGTAACTAAGGAGAGAAATTTTGACTGCGTTGTCTTTGGGATATCCATAGATAAAGTTAGATAATGAGAGAAGAGTTAAAGACTTGGCAATAGATTCCATTGCACATTTGCGGTCTATTGTCGTCACAGCTCACCCTAGGTTTGGTAGAGTAATCTGGGGCGGGGTGTGACATTACAATTCCTCTGTTTCGCTCTGTTTTAGCACATATTTTGTTCCAGCATTGTTATTTTATGTTATTTCAGTACCTTGATGGATTTTATTGGTTACGAATTGAGTTTAATAAGAGTTAATTTGTGATAAAATAGAAGATTACTGATCTCTGTAGATACGATGATTTACTTAGCACTTGCTACAAATGTATGTGTACACTTATTTATTCACATTTACTCTAGCATGTGTCAACAATGGGCCAAGTTCTTAAGTCCATGAAAGATGGTTGGAGTAGAGAGTCAAGCGATCCTACCTAGGAGACACAAGCTGTATCTCTTCCTCAACTGGGGTGGGACGTGTAAGAAACAGTCCGTCTTCTGAACGTTTGCGACAATTAGGTTTATAAGGATAACTCGATCATCCTCAATCAAACCCTTCTATCGCATACAAATGGTCGACCACTTCTTTTCATCGTGCAGTTTCCAATTCATATTTCTTCTTCTGCCAGGATAGAAGTATACACATGTGACACATTTGCATATCCATAGCGGTCTGCACTGATAGGAATGAACACTTCATCCACAGCGAAAGCATAGGATCGTCTTAGATTTTACTTAGAATTAAACAAAAAACTAAGGTTAATGATAATGCTAATATTTTACATATTTTTAGCCCTTTTTACTTAAGCTATTTGCACAAATGCACGCTTTTATGTCTAATAAATATAGCAAATTAATGAGAAAATAGCTAAAATTAGTTAAGGGATTGTTTTGAGTTAAGAAATAGGAAATAAGAGGAAAAGAGTTGATTTTTTATGAGTTTTGGTGCTTTTATGTAGAAAAGTGAAAACTGCCAAAATTAATTGCAACTGCAATTTTACCTGGGAGACAGAATTCCGAAAATAAAGGAGCAAATCTGGAATCACGATTTTATGCTGATATTTGAAGATATTCTCCACGAATCAAGCTTATACATATTCGATTCTTGCCTTATTTATCCAAGGAGCAAACCCTAACATTTGGAGGCTATAAATATGAATATTCAAGCCACGAAAAAGGAGTCCACAATCGACCAAACTCGATTGAAGACCATTAGTTTTCTGAACTTTTATTTTTCTGTTTTATCGACTAAAAAGAGAAGAAACGTCACTGAAATTTCAATCCAGCCCAGTCGAAAGTCTAGGGTTGTGAAGATCTTCCTCTCCTTGAAAGAGGTTGAGTGTCGATTGATTAAAGAGGTGATAGTTTTCTCTCATGAGGTTTGATTTTTCCTTGTAATAGCAGTTTCTGTTTTCTATTTTAATTCCAGCACTTTAGCTTTCAGTTTTAGGTTAAGTTTCATTACCTTATTCCAATTATTTTGTCATTCATTTTACTTTTAGTTTTGTTTCGAGTTCAGTTCTTTTATTTACAGCATGATTTCATTAATAAAGTTCTTTATTCAAGTTATCTTTTCCCTTTAAGTTCATCATTTATTTTCCAGTTTTATTTTATTTTTTTTTTTTTACTTCTTAAATCAGTATGCATTTTCTTTATTTTAATGTTTTGTTATTTATTTTCTCCATCATGAGCTAATTCCGTCCTTGGGATTTGGATATGTGGATGCCCTAAGGATTGGAAGCTTGGCCTAAGATGTAAAAATAACTTTATTCGATTCCATAGCATTGTTTGCTTTCATTGATTATCATTCTTATTGTGAATCTAGCTTGATCACCTAGGTGAACATACAGAGATCGAGTTTAATACTGAAAGGGTTAAACGAGATTACGTATTCATACAAAGCAATAGAGGAAAGGAGTTTAGACATAAGCACTTGTTTTTTACACTAGACATAGGGCGAAACCTCTAAGACTAAGGGTTATGTTCTAATTAAACTATGCTCGCATTAGCCATAGACATATGGTTTAATCACTTAGGCTTCTAAAGGTTTTTCCATTAAAATCGAATAGAAGTTGAACCCGGTTTACATTGCTTGGTGTTTAAGTAAAGATTGCAATTGCATTTTAGGTCACAATTCTTTTCTAAGGGGCAAAAGCATATTCGGATTCCATCTTTTTATTATTTGATTTTTAGTATACTCACAACCTTCCCAATTATTTAATATTGGTTACCGAGGTTGCTTTGTGTTAATATCTTTGCCTTCATCTTGAATTTTGTGGTATCCGTTTTCTGTGGGATCGATACTCTAGAATATTTCCAATTATTACTTGTTTGATAGTATGCACTTGCACTAGACTGGAGACTTTTTCTATTCAAAAGCATTCTTCTAGAAGCCCACACATTTTTAGTGGATCAGTTAAGCAATAAATACCTTTGTTTATTATGGAGATATTTCAGGTGTGCATTTATTTTCTCCACAAAGTCTTCCTGGCTATGACTCGAATACATGATGGCTTGTGAGAGCCTCTTGAAACAAAATTCACAAGAGATTGGAAAGGAATAGGTCTAGAGAGAACTCTCTAATTCTCTATTGAGGAGATGTGTGTTATGTCAAATGACTCAACCCAATGGTCTAATTTATAGAACCAATGACAAATCTTTGCCATAATTAAAATATTATATTTTAATATCTAATATATTAAAATATATCTTATACTTATTTGAATCTCATTCAAATCTCCTATAATATTTATTTATTTGAATCTTATTCAAATTTTATAAATATCTTTTCTTTAATGTATCAAATATACATTAATTATTTTAATATTTAATGTATCAAATACAATAAATATATTTTACTTTTTTATATTTAATATATCTAATATATTAAATATTAATTTGAACATTCAAATTTTTCTTTCCACTAAATTGATCTTTTAGTGTTACTATGAGCTAGCAAAGGGACCTTATGGACCTATAGATCATAAGCTCCAATAATACAAAATTAATTAATTAAACTATTTAATTAATCAATTTTCATTCATTATTTAGGTCACTCCACAATAGACCTAGAGTTGCACTTTTATGCACTGTAGGACAAGTTGTGTCTATGGATATAACCATTACATGCAAGTCGATCATTCAGGAGTTGTTCGTAATTACAGTTGGGTCGTACCAAAAGTCCGTTTTACCCCTATAATTACATCTTGCACCTTAAGTACCATTGATACTCTAATGAATAATTAGTTTATGATCCAACCATAAACTAAGTCCCTCTCGGGCCAGTGAGAGGGTGGGGCTCTATTGTTTAAGTCCTGAAATCAGCACTTAAGGAAACTACTCATCTACTTACCATAAAAACCCGTTGATTACAAATCCATTGTTTCACTTTCTACACAGACATTCGGCCTATTTCAAACTTACAAATCCAATGCTTAATTTTTTATACACATTCAACATATTCCAAAATTACAAATCTAATGTTTAACTTCTTAAAAAAAATTCAAATTTTTAAACAAATTCAATAAATTGTTTACAAGTAATAAGAAGGTTTTTTTTTCCAACTTTTTAAACAAATATTTCAACTTCTTTGAAAATTTGATTCCTTTTTTAAATGAACAAGTCCAATGTTTTTTATTTCTTCCAAGTACAAATTAGGTTATTAAGACGGTTCTCTTTTTAATTCTCCAATTACGAACTCGATTTCATTATTATGACATATTATTTTTTAAAAAAAAGAGTACAACTTGAACTTTTTTTTAAGATAAAATTGTTCACTGTATTATTTTTAAAACTATGAACGATCTTAGAATTTTTGATTTCGTAATGCAAAACATGAGAATAAAAGTTTGAACGAAGGAAACCAATAATCAAATACATAAACATGATACATAAACATAATACATAAACATTCTCACGTTTGTGTTCAGTGTATACTAAAAGTTGAACAAAGGAAAATATAATAACTAAAACACATAAATCAAATGGCCAAAATTATAAAAGTTTGAACAAAGGAAAATACTTTCAACATTACCTAAAAACTTTCAAACAAAGTTACACATAACTAATGGCCAACATTATAACCCAAGTGTGTATAAACATAAATTATAAAGTGAAGAAAGTGTCATACAAAAAAAAAAAAAAACAAGTGTACAAGGTAAAAAGAAGACATTCTAAACCTCAAACTAATGTGCTGGATATTATTAGTTTGGGCCTGCACATATTCCAAATAAATAGTTAGATACAAGAGATGAAAGAACTTAAACATTGTACTAAAAAACACTACACTTAAACTAGAATGATGTATCTTACTTAGACAAATTAGGCTAATCTCATTTATCTAAGTTCCTCAATCTACCTTTTCATAACATTTATGTTGTTAGACTGATTTTAATGTGAATTACCAAGTTTTAAAACTATTTAAAAAATTAATCACATTAGGAGCATGCTTAGTGAAATTAAATAAAATTTGACTAATTCAACTCTCAGGTCGGTTCCCAGTTAGAGGTGTTCCCTTTCGGTCAGCTTAAATACCATAGTCTAGATAGAACCTTCCATAGATAGAGTTCCCTTATAGTCAATTTTTATTTCAAATTCATTAATCTTTAATTAACTATTAACTATTAGATTAATGAACATAAATATTTTTAACACTATTAAAAATAATTCACTTGGATAGTCTTAAAAATCCATCATTTTAAACCCTTTAAAAAAATTAAAAGATAATCATGGATATTTTATTCTAATCCTATTAGAAAAAAAAAATTAAATAAAAGATAAATTAAATTCAAAACTTAAACTAATTTATCTTTGAATTAAATTATCTTTATTTATGGAAGACCTAATCTTATTAGGAAATTAAAAGATCTCATCTTATTTTGAAATTAAAAGATCTAATCTTATTTTTAATCTTAAAATATGAATTCAATTTTTAAACTATGGATAATCTTGAAATTCTACCATTTTAAACCCTTTAAAACTAAATTAAAAGATTATCCTAAATTCTAACAAATAAAGATATATTAAATTCAAAATTTAAACTATTTAAAGCATGAATTCAAAATATTTTTATTTTAAGAAAATCCTAATCTCATTAGGATATATCCTAATTCTATTAGGAAAACATAAATTTCATTTATAAAAGAAAATATCCTAATTTAATTTTCCAAATATAACAATTATATTCAAATATATGGAAAATATAAGCATATTAAGAAAATATCTCAATTCTATTAGGAAACATCCTAATCAAATTTACCAATATAACAATTATATTAAAAAATTAATCTTAATTCTATTAGGAAACAACTTAATCAAAATTTTCAAATATAACAATTATATTAAAAAATAGATAAGATGCATGATCATGCTTAACCTATGATGAGATTTTAAATTTAAATGGCATACTTTATGCAACAATCAAACAATTTAAAATATACATCTCATGCATAATTAAATTAAAAATAGCAAAATTGACTGGCATATTTGGCATATCCTAAGAAATTGAAAATAATTTAAATTACAATAATTTAAATCCAAGACATATCTTGGTCTTCAATATCTTCCTTCTTTGGACCATTCAAAATTTAGGATTTAGAAATCCTAAATTTTCAATTGCAAAAGCTTGACTTCAATTCACGTTTTTTTTTTCCGAATGTTTTTCGTTGTCAATTTCTTTAGCCCATATAATCGAAATTTGTAGCTATCGTAGTCATTCAAGTAAAATACATGAAATCCTAACCCTTATGGGTTTTACAATGATCTAATCAAAGCAATCAATCTAATGCCAAATAGCCTAAACAATCAATTTGCAAACCACAATATATCAAATATATGATAAATTAAAATACCCACCATCACAAAACTTTAATTTTAAATAAAACTCAAAGAGGCTCTGATACCAATTGAAGGGAATAATCTAATTAAACCCAAGCGGAAGCGTAGGAATCGGTTTGAGTTTATTTAGAATTAATAATAATATTATGGTTAAGCATAACATACCTTGAAAATATGGAGCATCTTCTGGCGGATCTTTATCTCTTCTACAAAGTCTTCCTAGCTATGACTCGAACACATGACCAAGGCTTGTGGGAGCCTCTTAAAAGAAAATCCACAAGGGATTAAAGAAGAAGAGGTCTAGAGAGAATTCTTTAATTCTCCATATTGATGAGATGTGTGTTGTGAATAATGCACAATGACTCACCCCTAGGGTCCTATTTATAGTGGTCTAAAGAAAATAATTAAATAATATATTTTAATATCTAATATATTAAAATATATTTATCTAATCAATTTGAATCTTATTCAAACCGTTTAAAATTTTCCTACGACATTTATTTCCTAATTTGAATTCAATTCAAATTTAATATATATATATTTTATTTAATGTATCTAATATACATTAATTATTTTAATATTTAATGTATCAAATACAATAAATATATTTTCATCTTTTATATTTAATATATCTGATTTATTAAATATTAATTTGAACACTTCAAATTAAATATTAATTTGAACATTTCAAATTTTAATATTTAATGTATCAAATACAATAAATATATTTTCCTCTTTTATATTTAATATATCTAATATATTAAATATTAATTTGAACACTTCAAATTAAATATTAATTTAAACATTTCAAAATTTTTTTTCAACTAAGTTGATCTTTTTAGTGTTACTATGAGCTAGCAATGGGACCTTATGAACCTACAGATTATAAGCTCCAATGATACAAAATTAATTAATTAAACTCTTTAATTAATTAATTTTTATTCATTAACTATAGGTCACTCCACTATAGATCTAGAGTTGCACTCTTATGCACTGTATGACAAGTTGTGTCCATAGATATAATCATTACATGCAAGTCGATCATTCACGAGTTGTTCGTAATTATAGCTGGGTCAAAAGTCCGTTTTACCCCTATAATTACATCTTGCACCTTAAGTACCACTTATTCTCTAATGAACAATCTGTTTATAATCTAATTATAAACTAAGTCCCTTTCGGGCCAATGAGAGGGTGGGGTCCCATTGTTCAAGTCCCGAAATCAGCACTTAAGGGAACTACTCATCTACTTACCCTATATGGGAATGAGTGAATTCCATCTTGTGAGACTATGTTCCCAGCTCCCTATTTGGTCAAGTCCCCAAAATGGTAGGCATATTGAATCAGCTATAAAAGCCACTCTCACCCATGCAAATCAAAGGACAAGCCCTCACAGGCGGGAGTTCATAACTCACTCAGGATTAAGATCGAGTCGCATATGATCATCCTAATGAAATATTAATTTTCTCAATTAACGGATTTATAAAGAGAGATTAAATATTTCATGGTCCAGTCTTATACAAACTCATTGTATAAGATACCCCCACTCACATGTCTCCACATGAATGATTTGGATCAAATCATTTGTAACTATTACAAAGTGGGCGTATTAATAGTGTTACTAGGATAAGGCACCCAACCTTATCCATATACTATGACTCTTTAAGTTATTTCTTGAACACGATCCTCCTGTATGTCAACCACATACTGTTCAAGATTACACTAATAACCTTGGATTTTTCATATAATGGATAATATTATATTGCAAATAAAATAATCAAAATTATTATTAATTATTAAATAATTAATTAATTACGAGGCTTTAGGGCATAATTCCCAACAAATTTAACGATACTAAGCTACCTTAATGTCCTGTATTAAGGACAAATTCACTCAATTAGAGCCATAATTGCTATAATGTAAACTTTTGCAACCTTCAACATACTACTAAAGCAATTAGAGATAAATCATGGGCGTTAATGAGAAAGTTCAAGCAAAACAAGTTATTTAGGGCAAAATAGGTACTAGAAATACTCCAGATAACTCTTTTTCCTAAGAGTTATCACAACCCTAAACTTGAATCATTACTCGTCCTCAAGTAATGTTTTCTCCACTTGCACATGTCAATAACCACTTCTACTCGACCACTAAATTCCCATATACATTACCACCTTCACAGCAATGTTCTAGCATTAAACTTGCTCTTGCAACTCAATACATGTTGTCATGCTTCAAGATTTCAAATTATGCTCTATTGCACATGCCCAAGATTTAACTAGTCACCTCTTAGCTCCAAAGCCTTTATTACCTAAGAGTTCTAATCCTCAAGCTCACTAGGCAATCCCAAGACCAAACTTACACAAGAGTACTTCCTTTCTAAGATTAACCTTCTAAAGCTAGCACAAAACTCATATTTTTCTTTTTCTTTTTTCTTTTTTTTTTTTCTTCTTCTTCTTCTTCTTCTTCTTATTTTTTAACAATAACCTACTACTCTCTTAGAGATCCTTGAAGTCATAGCCCTATTTCTTGGAATGACAACATTTTATGATGTCGTGCACCCTAGCCTCTAGGCTCATCACCTCATAGGAAAAACACTCATTCCTACTTCTTTTCTAAGATTGACCCTCATGTCTCTCTTTTCTTGCTTCTCAGAATGGAGACATTTTATGATGAAGCCCACCTAAGCTATTGGAGAGTTGTGACTATTAGGCATCTCATCCCTTACTTTTCTTTCTTTTCTTTTTTTCAAAACTTCTTCATGCAGCTTATAGCTTCGTTCCATAATTTTAACACTTTGTAGTGAAAATATCTAACTACACAAAGATTTCTTAGCAAAACCCTTTTTCTGAGCTGATTTATATGCCTCAGTAAACTACTAAACGGATTGGGTTTGCTTGCAAAGGAGAGTAGTGCATCTTAGGAGAGGAAGAGGAGTGCTCACAAGAGTGGATTCTAATTTTTTTTTTACATACAAAATGCTATCTCAACTTTAAACATGATCCCCTCAACTTAAATCACTCATTGTCCCCAATGAGAGATAGTAAAGGGAAGATCCTGATAAGCCTTAGAATTAAGGCTTATTTAACTACCATTTGCTTAAAATATTCTTGTTTTGTCTTAAGATCAATTGAAAATAGTTGGAAGATTGCTTAAATTTAAGGAAGAAATGAATATGTTGGCATTTGGAATAAAATTCTAAGTAAATTGATCTTATTTTTAGGATTTATGAAAATTGCAAAATCAAATTGCAGAATCTGATTTTGCAATTCTGGACAGCATGAAATATCAAGGAAATTATGGAAGATGAAGCCGGCGCAAGCAACAAAACCCATTTATGGAAAGCTTGATTACAGCACTAATTGGGGAAATTGGAGAACGATTTTTGGGCAATCTTCAACCCTAATGAAGGCCTATAAATGGGGAAGAAGATGAGGACCTAAGAATCGGATTTTCGGAGGCGTTTTTGGGAGCTTATTTCGTGGGTTTTCAATTTTTCTTACACTCTGTTTTTTGCATTTTTTTCTTTCTTTAGCCTAGAACTTAAATTTCTGTCTTATTTTTCTTTAGATTTTACTTGTATTATGGATAGTTGCTTGCAGTGTAATCGTTGCTCTCCATTTGATTTCTTCTTGTTTAAGTGTAAGTTTTAATTCAACCTTTGCTCGTGGATTTTTGTCAACCGAATGCTCTGTTTTTCTTTTGCAAATTTTCTTTATGTTTTTACAAGAATTTTAGCTATACTCATCTTGTTTTTCCTTCGAATTCCAACCCGATTCAAGCAAAACTTGGATTGTTAAGGCTAATCGTTCCTAGAAATAGTGAAGGATTGAGTCGATTGGAAACGGAGTAAGAATCCATTGAATAATTATCAAGTTTACTTCTGTTTTTAGTCAATTTTTTCTCTGCTTTATAAAAGTTTCAAATACTGTAGGTATGCTTATAAATCCATCAGATTCAAGGAGAAGATTGAAAAATTCCTATTGCAGTATTTGATTCTCTGTTTTTAAATCAGTTTGAGAATTTTTAGAAATCCTTCAAGTTACTTGCCCAGATTTGCATGAAGTATATTGTCACAAGTATTCCTTTAAGCAAGATATTCAGAATATATTTTTGTGTTAATTAGCAATTTCTTTAATTTTCTAATATGAATTTTTCTTCAATTAGTTGTAGAATTTTCATTTTCAATTTGAGCTAAAACTTTTTAGGGGGTTCAAGGATGTGAATTCCCTAAGAAGTAAATGTAGCCAAAATTTCAATAAAAACCAAGCCTACATTTCAATTGTTTGCTTGTGTCGAATAAATTTCCGTTGAGATCCTAGATTGATCAACTAGGGTAACAACTCAAGCTTAGATCTAATACCGACAGGGTTAGTGATAAGCGGATTTCACACAAGTGATGGAGAAAAAGAGCTTAGACATATGTCATTCCTTATCCTAGACATAGAGATTAAGGACTCCAAAACCCATAAAATTGTTGAACCAAATTGATCTAAGATAGAGGGACTATAGACATATAGATATCTCACTTAGCCTCCTAAAAACCTAAATTCAAGGTGAATAGGAGATGCAATTTTGGTTTACAATTGAGTGTGGAGTAGGTTGAAATTGTAATTTTGGTTTGCAATTACAACTTAGGGGAATGACACTCTTGAGCCCCATCTTTATCTAAAATTCCTTTTGCAATTTCATTTACTAAGCTTATCTAATTTGCTATCCAATATTGCCAATTTTAGATCCTACAATTCAATTCTGCAATTTTTGGTTATTTCGCTTATTGTCATTTCTAGATTCTACAATTAGATTCTGCAATTTTTCTTTTACCAACACACCAACCCAACATTATTTTTGCATTTTTAGTTTTCAAAGTTGCAATTTTCCTTACACTTTTCTTTACAATATTTTTGTTACACTGTTCCCTGTGGGATTCGATACTTGGTACTCACATACCATTTTATATTACTTCGATCGCGTGCTCTTGCGTGTACAACCGATCAGATCCCCAAATTTATTACATGCTAGCTAACAAGACTAGAATTAGACAGGGAAGTGAATTTGCTATAGTTTTGCTGGGAATGAGCTTTCCTAAACTTCTAGGCTCTAAAAGGAAATGGTTCTATGAGATTCAATTTAAAGCTTAAGGCTTATTGTGCAAAAGATTCAACAACTTAAAATGCTAAATCATCAGCAGTCATCCAGCAGTGTTGAATAATAAGAGCTAATTTGATGCAGCATAAGAATTCAGGGCACATGTAGAGCACAACTTAATTGACATACAATTACTAATTATTCTATCTCAATTTAATTACTTTTGCAACAAACATAGGCAGGAAGAAATTCTTTTAGAAATCATTCACAAGACTAAGAAGCTAAGCAAAACATATTTCACCTTTACTAAGAGAGCAAAAGATCATCCCTACAGTCCTAAAACATGAGTTAGAAGGGAGATTTTTTTTTTCTTTTCTTCCTACAATCCTAACTAAAAAAAACCTTTAAACAATCACAACAAACATAGAAAGTAGAAACAACACAAACTGAACATAAATAACTAAAGGTAGAAAGATAAGCAAATAACTAAGGGAAATCAGACTACATCCCTTCTCCTACTTCTTCGGACAAATTTTCTTCAATATCTTCTTCTTCAAATGGTTAGTAAGCAGGTGGTGGGATCCATGGAGTCATTATTTCTTCTGAGAAGGTCAGGAAGGCAGTGAATAACTTGTGGAAGTTATTGTGCAAGGCCTTCTTAATAGCCAAATCTCTCCTCTGAGCATAAATCCAAAAGGTTTGTTGTTGCATTCCTAAGGAGAGCACCCGCTTTGGAGCTTCATTCCCTTCTCTGCAGGCACTGAATGTTGTTTGGATTAATAACACCCTTGTCAAAGAGTGTGTCATCTTCTGGGTGTTTGGGAACTTCAACCCATTCACACAACATAAAGATTGTGTTTGGAAAAAATAGTTTCCTAACACTCTTCCTCGCACAATGCTTGATCTGATTAGAGATTATCTTCCCAACGTTGATGTTTAACTCCTTGAGAATTGCAAAGGTTAGTAGGATTCTTGCCATAGAAACGGTTGAATCATGAGTAGTCGAAATGAGACGAAGTTTGACAAAGGCTAGCCACACGTTTGCTTCGTTAGTGAGATATGCTGCCTGAAAGGTTCTGGCTCCTGCATTCAAAACCTTCAATTGAGCATCCTCCACCCCCACTTCCTTAACGGTTGCATTTAGCTGCTCCACAAAGGAGCAATAACCATCTCGTTGAACATGGAATGGGGGAAAGCCTCCAATTGGTACAGGTCATTAATGGCCTCAGGCGACCATCCTACTGGTACAATAGAAAAATATCCTTCTTTTAGGTCCAAATTCAAGTAGAATTCACGAATAACCAGCACTCGAGCTTCACTTGGCTGCTTTGCCAACTCAAGAACACTTAGTCCCAATTTCATCTTCAACGGCAGGAAGGAAAATAAAACGAACTTGTCAGCAACTAAGCATTCGGCTTCCCCCATCAAGCTCCAAATCGCTAACGAAGCCCCCTACCAAGGATTTTCTCACTCATTCCCCCAGATTGAACATGGATTCAGCAGCAAAACCCAAACGGAGATAGGGTTAATTAGTAGTGAATGAAGGGGTGGTCCAATGCATGAGAGAGAGCATGAAACAGATAAGGGACGTGACGAAGAGGCTTACTTTGGTGTAGTGGGAAGAGTGAAGGGAAACAAAGTAAATTGGTAAAGGGCTATGGATTTGGAAGGAAAAAAAAACAGAGGAGAAAACAAAGAACGTGAGGTCCAATCGAGGGTTAGAAAGAAGAAAAAGGGTCATAGATCTGGAGAGCAGAAGACGGATCATCTTCTTCGAGGGTTAGGTTCGATTATTGAAGAAAAAAATGGAGATAATGGGAGAAGATGAAGGGAAAGTATTTTGTACATACCTTGATCGAAACCCTAACCCCATTTCGAAACCCAGATCAAAACCTCCATTGAAGAACGATTGAGGGTAGAGGGAAAAGAGCTTCGAAGATGAGAGAACTGATGAGAGAGAAAATTTCAAAGATGAGAGAGAACGAATATGAGAGAATGCCAGAGAGAACGAGTGAAGAACGACTGATTGCATCGTGGAATGGGAAGACGCGTGGAGTTAATTACTCAACATTGTAGAAGAAAGTAGGGTTGAGTTGTTTTATGGGAAGTTGTTTTGTTGATCGGCCAAACAAAGAGTTGGGTTTTAAACCTAACTCATCTCAACTCAAGTCAGTGGGCCAAACTGCCCCTAAAAGTTTACTGAGATGTAAATGTTATAAAATTACATTTTAGGATAAGACACTTGTCTTAGAGAAAAAAAAGAATTGAGGTAGCTTTTTAAAAAAGTGTTTGAAATGAATGTACTTTATAAATGCGTTTGAAAAAAATTCATTTAAATTCATTTATTGTTTTTAGAATTTTCAAAATCTCTTTTTCTAATCAAATAGTTTGTCGTGTTTGATAAATCAATACTAAATTGTTGTGATTTAACTATAATGACTAAAATTAGACATATTAGTATTTTAAATACTTAAATACTATTTTTTATGATCGATTTTTTTTTTTTGAATTCAACAACATTTGGGGTTGGGGGGATTTGAATCTCTGATCTTTTGGTCGAGGGTACATGTCAATTACCGTTAAGCTAAGCTCACTTTGGCTTTATGATTGAAAATTACAATTTATATATTATTCTTTCTAAATTATTTAATAAAATATTGGGAGAAACAATCGTTAAAACAAATTGTATCCAAACAAATTATATACCATCGTTAAAACAAATTTGGGTGCTTGATTCTACATATCAAACCATGACTGCTAAAAAAGATACAAAGGAGATCAAGCAAAGTGAATTGAGATTTTTGAAAGGATAAAGTAAGGATTTTTGAAAGTTTGTTAGTGGAGGTGGCAGGTTTTTTGGGAATCCAATTTCATAAGTTGTTAATTACGGATTTTGCAGATAGAAGTAATTCAAAAGTGATTTTTTTAGGTTAAAATACCATTTTAGTTCATGTACTTTGGATTTTATTCCATCTTAGTCTATGTACTTTCAAATGTCCAATTTTAGTCTTGTACTTTCAATAAAGTTTAAAATTGGTCCCTATTAGTTTATTGTTAACTTTTCTTTAAAAAATTTAGTCTCTATTAGCCTTCGTTTTATAAATTTTGAAAGTATATATGTTCACATTGTGTCTTTTATTGCATGAAAATTATTATTATTATTTACCCAATTTCAATAAAAATTAACTTCAAACTAACGATAGAGACCAATTTTAAGTTTTATTGATAGTACAATGACTAAAATTGAACATTTGAAAGTACATAGACTAAAATTTGACATTTGAAAGTACAGAGACCAAAATGGTATTTTAGCCTTTTTTTAAAATTAATCTACAATCAGTTTTATCAAATGCTAAAAATAGTTAAAATTGTTTTAAAATCACGTTTATGTCCTTCAGAATCAGTCCTAGAGGGCCTCTAAATATTATGAAAATCTTGAAAAGCATTTAATTTAGTCTTAATGTCATCTCCAAAAATCATCCCAAATTCAGCGACTTTGCATTATTTCAATCTTAATAAGTTTTTTTTAGTACAACAAATGGAGGTTATGGGAATTTGAACCTCCAACTTTAAAGGAAATAGTACATGCTAATTACCGTTGAGTGTTGCTCCCTTGGACTATTTTATTCTTAATAGTTAATATCAAGTTTTATTTTTCTTTTCCATAGTCTTTGATTATTACTTTTGATATACTCAAGCGCATTTGAATTTTGAACTAATTTTGGCGAACCTATTTCAATTAATTTTAGGAGACAACCATCTTACTCAAATTCTGTAATATGTGGTCAATTATGGGGATATGAATTCAGTTCATTTTTTTATGCTCGCCCCACAAGATTAACGATGCATTGTTTGAGACAATGGCAGATCCAGAATTTTTATCTAGGGGGGCTTAATATAAAATTCAATAAAACTAATTTTTAAGTAAACAATTCCAAAAATTCATAAAAATTTGTAAATGAACTACACTATTAATTTCATACATCATAATTGTCCTCTACAATATTTCATATTATGAAATCGTTGCATAATAACTTCATTATCTATCTTATCAAATAAATCTTTCTCAACATATGCTATAAGACTATCATTCATCCATTGGTCTCCCATCTAATACTCATAGTAGAAAATGTCATGTCTACAGTAGCTGCTGCAACTGGTAAGATCAATGCTAGGGTGAGAAACCGATAAACTAATGGGTAGACTTTATCTTTAGCTGTCATCACCATTTTGAGTGCAAGATCACCAATACTTGATCGTTCAACAAACATATTATCTGAACGCACATCAATGATGTAATTTTGAAGCTGGTTCTCAAGAACAACAAGTTCAATAGTTGAAAAATCTCTAGGATAAAATTGGGCAAGATAGATAAGTTTTTGTCTGTCAAAAGCAGCAAATGAATTGCTTGGATTTAGGCATGCCACGCAAAGAAGCAGTTCAGTACTTCTTTTAGTAAAATGATTATTCAACTCCTAAAGTTGCATATCAATAACTGTATAAAAAATCTCAACACGATAATGGTGCATATTTGTGATTTCTTGAGATTTTCGCCTTTGCATCCCTCAAATAAAAAACACATCATCCATCTTAAGTATTAGAATATCATGCTTATCACAAAAAAAAAAAAAAAAAAAAAAAAACTTCATCTAGCAATGAATCCCAACCTGATTCTCTCATTGATTGTAATCTTTCTTTACAAATCTTGATCAAATTCATTGCATTCACAATATCATGATCTTTTCTCTGTAGTGCTTGAGACAAATCATTTGTGATTCCCAAAATAGTTTTCATAAGATGCATATGAAAAACAAAGTCAAATGACTTAATTGAATTTATTAGAACCTTTGCTTCATATTTTTGTTCAGAATTTGACCCATCATCTACAATTGTCTCAAGTACATCACAAATTGATGAGAACATTAAAATAAAACTCAGTAGAGTATCATAATGTGATCCCCATCGTGTATCTCTAGACGTTTGATCATTATTTCCTGGTTTAATCCTCGCCCACTTGACTGTTGGGATTTATGCCCTAAAGCCTCATAATTAATTATTTATTTAATAATTAATAATTAATAATAATTTTATTTGCAATATAATATTATACATTATATGAAAAATCCAAGGTTATTAGTGTAATCTTAAACAGTACGTGGTTGACATACAGGAGGATCGTGTTCAAGAAATAACCTAAAGAGTCATAGTATATGGATAAGGTTGGGAGTCTTATCCTGGTAACACTATTGATACGGCCCACTTTGTAATACTTACAAATGATTTAACCCAAATCATTCATGTGGAGACATGTGAGTGGGGGTATCTTATACAATGAGTTTGTATAAGACTGGACCACGAAATATTTAATCTCTCTTTATAAATTCGTTAATTGAGAAGATTAATATTTCATTAGGATGATCATATACGACTCGATCTTAATCCTAAGTGAGTTATGAACTCCTGCCTGTGAGGGCTTGTCCTTTGATTTGCATGGGTGAGAGTGGCTTTTATAGCTGATTCAATATGCCTATCATTTTGAAGACTTGACCAAATAGGGAGTTGGAAACATAATCTCACAAGATGGAATTCACTCCTTCCCATATAGGGTAAGTAGATGAGTAGTTCCCTTAAGTACTGATTTCAGGACTTGAATAATGGGGCCCCACCCTCTCATTGGCCGAGAGGGACTTAGTTTATAATTAGATTATAAACAGATTGTTCATTAGAGAATCAGTGGTAATTACGGTGCAAGATGTAATTATAGGGGTAAAACGGACTTTTGACCCAGCAGTAATTACGAACAACTCGTGAAGGATCAACTTGCATGTAATTATTATATCTCTGGACACAACTTGTCCTACAGTGCATAAGAGTACAACTCTAGATCTATAGTTGAGTGACCTATAGTTAATGAATAAAAATTAATTAATTAAAGAGTTTAATTAATTAATTTTGTATCATTGGAGCTTGTAATATGTAAGTCCATAAGGTCCCTTTGTTAGCTTATAGTAACACTAAAATATCAATTTAGTTGAAAGAAAATTTTGAAATGTTAAAATTAATATTAATTTGAAGTGTTCAAATTAATATTTAATATATTAGATATATTAAATATAAGAGAGGAAAATATATTTATTGTATTTGATACATTAAATATTAAAATTTGAAATGTTCAAATTTAATATTTAATTTGAAGTGTTCAAATTAATATTTAATATATTAGTATATTAAATATAAAAGAGGAAAATATATTATTGTATTTGATACATTAAATATTAAAATAATTAATGTATATTTGATATATTAAATAAAAGATATTTATAGAATTGGAATAAGATTCAAACAAATAAATATCGTAGGAGATTTGAATGAGATTCAAATAAATATAAGATATATTTTAATATATTAGATATTAAAATATAATATTTTAATTATGGCAAAGATTTTTCCTTGGTCTCTATAAATAGAACCCTTGGGTTGAGCCATTAGACACAACACACATCTCCTCAATAGAAAGAATTAGATAATTCTCTCTAGACATCTTCTTCTTTAATCCCTTGTGGATTTTCTTTCAAGAGACTCCTACAAGCCTTGGTCCTGTGTTCGAGTCATAGCCAGGAAAACTTCGTGGAAGAGATAAAGATCCGCCAGAAGAATATTCATATTTTCAAGGTATGTTATGCTTAACCATAATATTATTATTTTAATTTTAAATAAACTCAAACCAATTCCTACGTTTCCGCTTGGGTTTAATTAGATTATTCCCTTCATTGCAATTCACCATTATTCAAAGCTTCAAAAGTTATAGCCCTATGTTTTCTCTTAAAATATTTCGACATTTTGCTTATGCTCCAATAACATTGACCACATTTGCAACTAAAAAAAATGACTAGATCTACATGATTTTTTGCAATAGCTACTAAAGCTAATTAAAGCTTATGAGAAAAACAATGAATGTAAAATGCACATTCATTTTCTCTCAAAATTAATGATTTCAATCCATTTAATTCTCCCTACATATTGCTTGCTCCATCATATCCTTGTCCTCACAAACTAGCTATGGTTAATACATGTTTAGAAAAGAATCCATCAATAGCTTCCTTGAGTGATAGAGAACTTGTGTTAGTAACATGTACAATACCTACAAATCGTTCAATCACATGTCCTTTGTCCACATATCTCAACACAATTGCCATGTGCTCCTTTGAAGATATATCCTTTGATTCATCAATCAAAATTGAAAATAACTTATCACCAATATCTCTTATGATTCCGTCAACAATTTCTATTGTAATACATTTCACAACATCTTTTTGGACATGTGGTAGTTTCAAGTTTTTAGAAGCATTTCTCAAAGAAACAGCTTCAATATCCTTATTATGGTTGCATAACCATCGTAGGAGCTCAAGAAAATTACTTTGGTTCTTTGAATCTTCAGTTTCATCGTGTCCACGAAATGGAAGACCTTGTCTTAACAGAAATCGAGCACAATCAATAGTTGCACCTAATTGAGTTCAATATTCAATTCTTGCTTGGTCAGACATCTTATTAAAAAAATGTTTCAATTTGTTGTTTTTGCTTCAAAAGAGCTTCACATTTATCTCAAGCTTAATTATGTGCACTATTTGGTCCTCCAACATGAGTTTGTAGTTTCTCTTTTTTCTTCAAATTTGAAAATTCTTCACCAACAAAATGGTCACCTCCAGATTGTTCTCCAACTTCTGGTTTGAATAAATAACAAAATAAACAAAATGCAGCATCTTTTGAAATACTACATTCCAACCAATTAGGATATTCAGCAAACCAGGCTGGATTGAACCGTCTTGATTGTATCCCTCATTTCTTCAACAGAAAATATGATTTTGAGGCTAACAAGGTCTTTTATGTAAATATGTTCTGCGAACTTGGTCTCAAATATTACAATTGTAATCAAGAATTCTAGTTCTTAGTCTAGGATCTGATGGTAAATCTTCTAAATTTACTTATGTGAAATATCTATCAGAACGACTCTTACTTTTCTTCATTGGAGATGATGACTCCATTGATTTTCTTTTGTAATACCTCTCCATTTAGATTTCAAATTAAATCTACAATACAATAATAAAAATATAGAAAATAAAAAAACTAAAACATAAAATAAGAAAGATAAAAATTTAATGTATAATTTATACGAGTAATTGAAACATGAAAACTAGATGCACGCTAGAAATTGAAACATGAAAACTAAGTGTACCTAAGAAAATTATTCTCCAAACCCTCGACTTCTTAAAATTGCCAACAACAATTAAATTTGAGAGATGACAAATGTACATGTATATAATTGAAAAAGTTTCTTTTAGGTTTAAAACCTTATAAGCGGTAGCTACATCATTTGAAAGTGGTGAAAAACAATATTAGGTTTAGAGAATTATGGTTTGAATATCACACCAATATATTTTCTTCTCTTTTTCCATTTTTTTCATAATTGAGATATTTATATAAAGTAATTTTATAAAAATAAAACTTGAATATATTACAAAAGAGATACTATTTCAATCTAAAAGGAAAAAAGAGCATTTGAACTTATTATATATATAAAGAAACACACAGTTACAATCTTTTTTTGAATTAATGGTTTGAACTTAATGAGCCATACTAAATGTTTTGAATTAAAAAGGAAAGTAAGGTCACAATCTTTTTTTTTTTAATTTAGCCGCATTTTATGTGAAACGCACGGTTAAAAAAAATCGAAATGTATATGAAACAAGCGTTAAAAAAAAGAACAAAATGTATATGCTAGGGTTTGATCTCGAGACACCAAGGGGGCTGAAGGTAGGTACACCACCAAGCCATTAAACTTTTTCAGGTGTTACACTAGTTTATGTTATATATACTATTTAAAGTAAAAAAAATTGAGAGGGGGCTCAAGCCCCCTGGGCCTTAACTAAATCCGGCCCTGGTTTGAGATTGATTTTGATAGCGTTAAAAGTGATTCTAAAATAATCTTAACCATTTTTTGTATTTGGTAAAACTAATTGTTAATGAATATATTAAAACAACTTTTTAAACACACACTTCATTCACACACTTTTTAAAATTTGTTCTCCACTGACTTTTAAAAGTAGATTCATGTAAAATCAAGATGCCACTTCTTAACTGATTTTAAATTTTAAAGTTTATTCTTCAAGAAATTAAAAAATGGTTTTATATATCCAATATCTTTCTCACACAATCAAATTCTATCTTCTAATTTTTAAAATTAATTAGTTGAATGCAATCATTTTTTTTAAAAAAATAACATAATATTCTTTTTTAAAAAATTGAAGTTATTTATCTTCCTACTTAATAAATATTCTAAAGCAAACAAAATAGGCATTTCAATTGGAAGAATATAACATTTTAAATAATTATAAATTATAAAAAAAAAATGCAAATTTTGATACTATTTTATTCAATATAACTAAATCACATCAATTTAGTATTTGTTTGTCAAACAATATGTAACTTGTTTAGGTTTAAAGCTAGAATTTATCAAACACTAATCTACTTTATATTATAGCACTGATTTTTCTAAAAGCACAGTTGCCAATAGTTATTTTAAAAGCTACAACAATCTCAACATAAGCCTAATTCATAACTCCAAAACTTTCAAAATGAACTTTTCGCTGATTCTAGTTATGGCATGGGGATCATAAAATGATTACTAATATATATTGGATTTAAGAGCATGTTTGGGGCGCTGAGTGGGTTATAATAGTCGATGGAGTTATATAACTCTGCACCCCAAACACAGACTATTATAACCCAATACAACTCTACATCATAAACACATATATTATATAACTCTACAGACTATTATAACTCACATTACTATAACTCACTCGGTGCCCCAAATAGCCCCTTAAGACAATTTATTATTTGAAAAATATATATACACAATACATCAATGATGCATCATATTACCTCCCCAAATCATATAGTTTACACAATGCATCAAATTTCATTTTCAAAATCTATAGTTTTCTACAATATATTAATTATATAAATGCACAATCATCTAACACACATGTACATTTTAGCCAATCTAAGCATAGTTCAATTGGTTAAGACATTTACCCTTGACCAAAAGGTTGGAAGTTCAAATTTCCACTTCACATATTATTGAACTCAAAAAAAAAAAAAAGACCAGAGAACACATTCATACATTAATTAATATACATTAACACTCAACATATAATGGAGTAGCATAAAACGACTCGTGTTAGGGCTAGTTGAAGATCTTAAAGTGAGAGATTTGAATGTTGTCGACGATAAGTTTCTTGAAGTTACTGCGCTTTCGATTGGTGAGGAACTTACCCCAAGAGTAAGGTTTGTATTTGGGAGGGTTTTGAGGATCAATGAGTTCTTCCAAAGGCTCAACAATGGTGTTATGAGATGGATTGAAGAAGAAGGGAATGGAATATCTTCCCCTTGTGGAGTTCACCATCACCCTGTGCTCCACACTTTCATACCTATCATTGCTCCAAACCTGTATATATATATATATAATGTACCCATCATTGCTCCAAATTGTTGACGTGGCAATATATATAAAATGTACCATCATCACTACATAATTGAGAGTTGACAGCAAGAATAAAAAGTGTCAACAACAAAGACAAAGAAATGAGAGTATCTCAAACGTCAAGAGTTAAAATGTTGAGTTTAAAATCTTAGGCCTCGTTTGATAACTATTTGATTTTTTATTTTTAGTTTTTGAAAATTAAGCTTGTTTTCTCATAATTTCTCTACAATAATTTTCATTTTAAGTCAACATTTGAATTATTAGCCAAATTCCAAAAACAAAAACAAATTTTTAAAAACTACCTTTTTTAGTTTTCAAAACTTGGCTTCGTTTTTTAAAACATACTTAGAAAGTAGATAACAAGACATTGAAACTCATAGGTAGAAATAGTATTTATAGGCTTAATTTTAAAAAATCAAAAACCAAAAAACAAATGGTTATCCAATAGGACCATAGAAACCCAAATACATCTTAAATCAAATTCCATTGACCAAAAATGTATTTTTACCAAGTATTTATATTTTGGCTACAATTTAGAAACACTTTTGTTTTTAATTAAAACACTTGCAATATAAATAATTTTGATAGAACACTCCACGTAGAGCAACAAAACAAAACACTCCACGTAAAACCCTTCAGTATTTTTATAATTATAGCTCATCGCCAAAGTATATATACCCACGTGTAACCTTTAGTTTTCAACTAATAATCACATTATATTTTGGTCTTCATTTTACCAAGAAAACTAACGATGTTATTTTGAAACAATTTTAAAAGTTAAGAGTTAAAATGAAAATTTTGAAATGATGAGAGCATAATTGAAACCTAGCCTAAAATTTAGGAGCATAATTGAAATTTGTCCTAAAGTTCAAAAGCATAAGTGAAACCTACTCCAAAATTTAGGAGCATAACTTGAAATCTAATCTTGAAGTTTAGAAGTATAATTGAAATATGTCACCTATGTCACGTGTACCACTATTTCACAAATTACAGGTCATATCACTTTTTTGTCTCCATTTTAACAAAAAAATTAACGGAAGAGTTATTTTGAGATAAATTTAAAGTATAAAGTAAAAATAAAACTTTTGAAAGTTTAGAAGCATTATTAAAACCTACGGTAAAGTTCAAGCTTAATTTGTATAACTTAACCAAAAATTATATCACCTCATACGTACCTGAATAATATCACCCACATTAATGATGTAAGAATCGGGCACGGGTTTGACTCGAATCCACTCTCCATCTCTCTTCCTCTTCACTTCCAACCCTCCGACGTCGTCTTGAGCAAGTACACTCAACGCGCCACCGTCCTTGTGGCGGCCGACACCGAGAGCTAGCTCCGGTGACGGGCACAACGGATAGTGATTCAGTCTCACGAAACTCGTTTGGTCTTTGAAATAACCATGAAACCTGTTCGCCGGCATTCCCAAGCTAAGGGCGATGAGCTCCATCAACTTATACGCCAATTTCTCCACTTCTTCAACATATTCCTCGCATGCCTCCCTACTCCAATCACGCCGTCAAGATGATTTAGGTTAAATTATAAGTTTCGTAACAGGCTATGTCTATTTAATTTCTATATCTTAAAAAAAAATTTATTAATTCTTTGAATTTTAAAGTTGAGTTTATTTAGTCTAACAAATTTCTAAAATAGGTCATTAAAAACTTTAAATTTTGTGTATAATAAATCTATGTTGTTCAACTATGTGATTTAGTGATTATGTTGTGAGTTAATTTCAAACGGTTCAAATAATTAGTGGTATAAATATTAAATTTAAGAAATTGTGACATGGGTCTATTAACACAAAATTGACAATAATCTTGTAAAGTCATAAACTTATTTGAAACCTTTTAAAATGTAATGTTAAATATATACATACAAACTATGTTTCAAAGATAATTTATAATTAGTTAAATTACAAGTTTAGTTTTTAAGACTTTGTTTGATAATTATTTTGTTTTGGTTTTTCGTTTTTTAAAATTAAATTTATAAACACTACTTTCACTACAGTTTTCTGAAAACCAATCAAAATTTTGATATTTTTGAAAACTTGATATTCAACTTTTAAATTTGGCTTAGAATAATTCAATTGTGTTTTTAAGAAGAACGAAAAGCTTATAAATATATATATATATAAGGAAACAAACATATTAAAACAAAGTGATTATCTAAGGCCCCGTTTGATAACCATTTGGTTTTTGGTTTTTGAAAATTAAGATTATTTTCTCCCAATTTTTCTACAATGGTTTTCATTATTTGAATTCTTAGCCAAATTCTAAAAACAAAAACAAGTTTTTGAAAACTACGGCCCCATTTGATAACCAATTCATTTTTTGTTTTTAGTTTTTGGTTTTTTGTTTTTAAAAAACAGGTATGTTTGATAACTGATTTGTTTTTTAGTTTTTAAAATTTCAAAAACGTTTTTAGAATTTCACATAAAAACTGGAAACAGAAAAATATGGTTTTTAAAAACTGATTTTCGTTTTCAAAAACGAACACACCTCCCGTTAACACTAACAACACTACTCAAAAGGCACCTTGGGCTTAAAAGCCCATCCATTTTCTTGTTTAGGTTTTTATAACACCGCATCCACTTTATTATATGTATTATAATAATTATTATTATTATTATAATTAAATTAAGTGGTTTAAAATTAAAATTAGGTGGTATTGTTTTTTTAGAGTAAAATTAGAGTTAAATTAGGTGGTATTGTTCAAACTTAATATTTTAATATTTTAAATATTATATATTAATTTTATTCAAATAAATACTATATTTAGTCTATATTTTATCTCTGTTTATATATATTTTTTTAATTTTATTTCTCAATTACTTTCTTTTGTGAAAACAAAATGTTAACAAAAGTTGATGTATCATTAAATTATATTTTTATTAATATTTTAGACACGTAATGACAACTTAAGTGTGAGAGGTTCTCAAACAATCTATCAATACTTTTACCACGTTCTAAAAGAGGGTTGCAAGTTTGAAATCAAAATCATTTGTTCTCCAAAATTTGAGTCAAACATGTATGGTTTTTTTATTTTTTTTGAAAGATGTATGATTTTTGTAATTGTTATTTGTATCTTTTCGATATGTTTATTTTTATTATTTTTTCCTGATTTGATTAATGACTAATCAATATCTTTAAAACATTGATATTACATGTAATTTAAAAAATAATAATTTTATAATTATAGTATATTAGATGAAAAAATATTACAAAATAGTTCGGTTTTTATTTTTTAGAAATTTTAAAATTAAAAACAGTTATCATATGTTCTTTTGATTTTTTTAAAAATAAAAAACAAAAAACGGTTATCAAACATATTTTTAGTTTTTAATTTTTAAAAAACAGAAACCAAAAACAATTATCAAATTATCAAACATGTATGGTTTTTATTTTTTGAAAACAGAAAACCAAAAACTGAAAACTGAAAATCAAAAACCAAAAACTGAAAACTAAAATGGTTATCAAACGGGGCCTACGTTTTTTAGTTTTCAAAACATGGCTTGGTTTTTAAAAACATAGGCAAAAAGTATATGATAAAACGAGTAGTATTTATAGGATGGTTATCAAACGGGGTCTAAAATTTTAAAGTTTGAGTTTACTAGTTCTCTGAACTTTGAAAAATTTTTAATAGATACTTAATTTTAATTTTGTATCTAATAAGTACTTGGCTTATTCCATTTTATTTTTTTAATTTATGGATTTATTAGACATAAAATTTTTGCAAACTTTAAAAAATATCAAATATATCGTAGAGTTATTAGACACAAAATTAAAAATTGATAATCTACTAAACATTTACAAAGATTGATTAGAAACAAAATTTGGCGTTTAAAAGTTTATTAGGCAGATCATTTTTCAAGTTAGGTACTTATCGTAGGTCACAAAGTTCAAACCATTAATTCCAACGAGTAGATCGTGCCACCAATACCATTTGGGTTTCATCGATCTTTTACCTCAACTCCGGCGGGTACTCCGGCCAGTGATTGGTCCACTGAGTCAACTCATCATCATCAGGCTCCGCCGACGCCGGAGCGACGGTCGGCTCCTTCACCAAGAAATCAAAAACTTCCTTCCAGTCTCTAACATTCTTGGTCAATTCCGTATCAAAATACCCGGTCACGACGCCTTCGTCTCTCCTGACCTTCCTCTTCTCCTCCAGACTCTGCCCGAAAAACTCCCGGGCAGCGGCCTCGATCCGCCGCCGCTTCTCGAGAGGTACGCCATGGTTGAGGACCAGGAAGAATCCCCAGTCTCTGGAAGCAGAGCCGATTTGTCGGACGAGATGTTCAGGGAAATTACCGGCAGAGTTGAAGATCGGAGAGAGGTCGATGGAGGGGATTCCGTCGGGTTCGGTGACGTCGAGCTTCGGGCGGTGCTCGGGGGCTTGGATGAAGGCCGGACCGAACTCGAGGTCGAGGTTGAGGTCTCCCATGGCGGAAATTTTGAAAATGGGAAAGGAATTATTGAAGAAAAAGAATGGGATTAGGGATTTTTAATGGGGAATTTGGGGAGATGAATGTGGACTGGATTAAGGGACTATGTGGATGGGATTTAGGATTTTTTTAAAAGAAATATAAAATGCATTTTATAAGGTAGTCGGTAGACGGAGATTTGGAAGAAATTATTGGATTTTTCTCACAATCGTTATGTTGGACAAAAATCAATTTATAGGATTTTTTTAAAAAATAATGTAATGTAAAAAAAAAATAACAAAAATATGATAAACTAATTTTAGATTTGGGGTAGCGAACTCATGGGTTGCCAAGTAGCTAACTCGTGGCCCATGTACATGTTTTCATTAATGAAATGTGGCCCCGAGTCACGAGTAAGGATGTAATTCACGTACAATGTACACGAATTAATTGACACATCACGCCACATAGGCGAAAATCGCTACATGGAATGACACGAAAATCATGTACATCGTACACAAGCTCCGATCCAACCATAAAATTGTGTACATCGTACACGAGTTCCAACACGAAAATCATGTACACCATACACGAGTTCCGTGTTCAACTTTTTCTCATCGACTCTCTCGCGTAGACGCATGTCGCTGCTGCCAAACCCAGTCCCTTTCCTACGTGCAGCCCGTTCATTTGTCTTCTTCTTCGTCGTCGACCATGGTAACTGTTCAATGTGTGTGTGTGTTTTTATATTCTTTTACTATATGTGAATGTTTTAAATAGGTTTATGTAGTTTTGAGTTTTTTAGACTGATTTATATAGTTTTTGGCTCGTTTTTTGGTCCAATCTATTCATTTTATACTTATTTTAGACTAATCTACATGTTTTTTAGACTGATTAAATTATTTGTGTTTTTAATTTTGCAAAGATTTAGCGAACATTGCTTATAGTTCTAGTTATCAACAAGAGTTATGCACAAGATCCATTGCCACCTATTATAGAACAAGATATTGATGATGTAATTCATCATCAATCACACTTTGATGTGCCTCGGCCTTGTTGTGGAGCCCATTCGAGAAGATGAGCACCATGTGGTACATGAGTTTTTTAGTGATATTTTACCATTTGTATATAACTTTTTGTTAAACCTTAATACTTACTAATCATTAGACATTTGTTCGATCTAATTTCATTATTTGCAAATATATATATATATTTATTTTATTTTAATGGACTAGCATTGTATTTTTAAATACTTTAGATAACATCTCTTTCTTTTATTCCAACCTCAAATTTGGGAAATATATTTTATAAGTTTAATTACAAAAAAAAAAAAAAAAAAAAAAAAAAAATGTAAATCGTGTTCATGGTACACGATTTACACATTAAATGGCCACCTCACCAACTATGCGTAAAACGTGTACATATGGTACACGATTTACCCTAGATTTGTATTTTTTTTTTAACATTATTAAAATTCTTTTTCTCAAAACTACTTCAATTTTGTCCATTTTTATTTACACTACATTATTCATAAAATTACCCTCTATACTCTAAACTTTGGAGTCAATTAAAATCTCAAACTAATAATTGTATCAATTTAAACTCTAAATTTTAATAATTTAAACCTCAGTAATTTATAGTTGTTTTCATTTGATTTCATTTAAAATCAGCTCAAAATCACCTAAATAAAATTATTCTTCTTCCAAAGTCATATCAATGTAGCCAAAAAAATTAGCGCATAATTCTTTCTAAAAGTAGAGAAAAATAGAGGAATATGACAGGATAAAAAACCACTCATATTAATGAAAAATCAGTACTATCTATTTATTCCAGCATTTCTCTCTAATTTACGTTAGTTCATGCATTAAAGAAAGTCTTATACACGTGTGATAGTTATGCGTTAACAAATTTACTAAACAAAATTCAAATAGAGGGTCTGTATCAATTCGCACATGAAAGTTTAGAGTTTTAATTGATACAATTATTAGTTTGGGGTTTTAAGTGATACAACCTCTAAAGTTTAAGGGTATAAATTGATTTTTTTTCTTAATTTTTTTATGCAAATAAATTATTGGATTTTTTGGGAACAATGAGGTTGATAGTTTTGTACTATTTGGATGTGTGAGAGAGAGAAATGCAAAATGTATTTCAAGGTTATGAAGGAGTATTGTAGATTTTTTTTTTTTTTTTTAAGTTCAACAATTGTAGAGTGGAGGATTAAACTATCGATCTTTAAGATATTGGTGTTTTATCTATTGAGATATGCTCAAATCGGAGAGTAGCGTAAATTTTGAACTTACATAATGGCAATTGATCAATTCAATAATTTTTCTAACATTTTGTTTTTGTTGTTTCCTACTTAATTATATGGTTTTGTGCAAGGTTTAAAATGCCGATGTCGATGGAAATGTCAATGGAAATATTGATAAAATGTCGATGTCGATGTCGATGGATATTTCTGAAAAAATTTTAAAAACAAAAAATGCAAAAAAAAATCATTTAAATTAATAAATAAACATTTTTACACTTTTTAAATGAGTTAAAATACTTGTTACAATATTATATTCACATTAAGTTACATTTTCTTGCTATTTTTTTTAATATTTCATCAATTATGTACGGTATAGTGAAAATGTTGATTCCTCCCTTATATCAATGTCGAACCCATGGACATGTAGAAATGTCGATGGAAATGTCGACATGTCAATGAAAATTTAATAGCATGGTTTGGTGTGAGGTCACTCAACATGTTGCGCATCACGAGTCACATCACCACTGTGTAATGGAAAAATTCGAAAGGATCTTGAGACTTGAGAGTATAATTAAAATGAAAAAAAAAGTCAATTTTTAATTCTAAAGTTATCAAATTATATCAATTTTCACTCTAAATTTTCGATTTCATCAACTTAATTAGCTATTGCAATTTTAACTTTAAACTTAAAAAAGTGTGCAATTCTCCCTTCTGGATAAGTCTTCGTTCAAAAGATTATTAAAAAAATATTCTCATATGATACAGAATTTGATAGGATTTCAAAGAAAAATGACATTATTAGAGCTCAATTTTTGTTAAAATTTGTGAGTTTTGGCAAAGTTATTCAATGATTAACTTGTGCATTAGTCAAACTAGAATTTGTGCAAAAATGATATTATTGAAATTAGTGAGTTAATGGAATTTTTACATTATTTTTTCTTAAAATTAGTAGGTGATCAATTAGCAAAAATTAAACAATGGGTAGAAATTGTAACACTTATCTAAGTTTAAAGTCCATTTTGATGAAATTGAAGGTTTAGGGTGAAAATTGATATAAATTGTTGGAAAAAAAAAATGTTGTATATACAAACTGTGTAACACTAGTGAACATATTACACATAACTGGTTACAAACAATTATAGAGTAAATATGACTAGACTCTTTATATAATAAAAATTACATAAAACCATAAGTGAACCAGATGACAAGATCAGGAGCTACAATGATCGTAGATAATTAGATCAATAACAACACAACGTCAAACGTATCAAACCTAAAACAACAAAGGAATGAGATGATTGGTAGTCGAGGCACACCTACAAAGCGTTGTCCTGAAGACAATTATTAGCTCTGCACGGGGTTGCAAGCAGACTACAACAATCATCTCAACAGGATACAACAACTAATTCTGATAGAACAACATCTTCGAACTACTCGGATTTAGTAGAACTCTTGGATACTTACTCTCAACTCAACTCATGACCAAAAGAATTAAAGAAAGAAAGGAGATGAGAACTCTTCAAATGGAATGAGATACTTCAAATGAAGAAACAAGTTGCTATTTATAGGCTAGCAACTTAGTAACTCTCCAAAAATAAAATAAAATAAAATTAATGAACATTGAAACATATTTCAAACATAACTCAATTGAGTAGTTACTTGCAAAATTCAAACTTAACTCATCAAATTAGAAGTAACAACAAATTTAACTTTCATATGTTAAATTTGTATATGAAACACCAATTCATTTTGATGTTTCAAACCAATACTTTCTTTCACAAATTTACTATAAAATCCAACAATTAATAGGTTTAAGAATAAAAGTAGAGTTTTTAGCATTTTTTTAATTCAACAATGTGCGAAGGAAGATTGAAACATCTAACTCCTAAAATAGATATACAATGCATAATCAATTGAACTATTATGCTCTAGTTGCCTTAACAATGTAATCTATTGTTTTTTTTTTATTATTATTGTTTTCTTTTTTGAGTTCGTAATCTATTGTTAATTACTTGTTTAATATGATAACTAAAACAATATTGATAAGGTAGAAGAGTTCAAGTTGGTTCGAGCTTATTCTTAAAATTAGTTTTTTCTTTTTCTAGCTTAAACTTAAAAGAAAATGAATATAAAAAATTTATTCGGCAAGATCATTTTTAAAACTAGTTTTTAGTGGGGGAAATGACAATGACATTTTGCTATTTTCAAGTGTTTCCACTAATGTTTTTCTTTTTATATTTTTGTTTTTCTTTCTAGAATGATCTAATAAATTTTTTAAACATATTAGGAGTAAAATGGAGAATATTAAGGCATGTTTGATAACCATTTAATATTTGGTTTTGAGTTTTTGAAAATTAATTGAGCCTATAAATATTACTTCCATCTATCTGTTTTCTTGTTTTATTATTTACTTTTTGTATATGTTTTCAAAAACCAGGTGAAGCTTTGAAAACTTAAAAAAAAAAAAATAGTTTTTAAAAATTTATTTTTGTTTTTAGAATTTGGCTAAAAATTTATATGTTTTCTTCATGAAGATAAAATTTATTGTAAAGAAATGATAAAAAAATAAATATAATTTTTAAAAACTAAATTGTTCTCTAACGGAGTCTAAAAAACCGTGGGTCAAATTGAGAGATAAAAATGAAAGATTAGCCACAGCATCGGGCTTGTTGAGAAACATTGATGAGATTCACAATTTTCTTCCGTCGTCATGTTGTCCCTCCTCGGATATGATGCAGGGCCCGTTTGGTTTCACAGACCCATATTTCTTTTTGGTCAGTTTCTTCTCAAATATGGACTTTTAACTTATTCAAGTCCAGTTGGGGCCTCACAAGTTTAGTTCCCAATGTCAGATCCTGAGACAACACACAGAATTAGGATTAGGGTTGTTGTTGGCCATCATGTTTTTGTTATTTTAAGACTAAATTATAGAAAATATCCATGAACTATAAGTCTCTTTTCAAAAATACTCTTACTCTTTCAAATGTTTCAAAACTATCCAAAAATATCTTTACCGTTAAGTTTTAGATGGAAAACGTTAAGTTTCATTAATACTCTCGACCTTTCAAAAGATTTCAAAAGTACCCTTATTGGAAAATGTTTCTTCTTCTTCATCTCTCTACAAATCATTCCTCTGTGAAAATTAATGAAAAACTTTGCTTATTTGCCATGTATTCATCAACCATAAATTTTTCTTCTCATTCAACACAACATCCCAAAAGTCTGACCAAACTCTTAAGTTGAAGCTTCATTCTTGAATTCTTCATGTCTTTGACTTGATTTTGTCAATATCTTTTTCATTGTTATTTCCTCACCGGTCACTACCCATTAGTTTTTCCTAAATTCATTTTAGGCAAAATAAATGAAACTATTGTCATATAGTGGTTCTAACACTTCTTAAATATTAAAAAAAATCATGTATAAAACTGTTGATTAATTAACCTACTTGTAGATTGGACTAAACCCGTCTTCTTCAAGTTTACTAGCATTTGAAAGGTCGTAGCAACAATTTAACCAAATAAGCTCCAAAAACCCAGAATCCATAACCACCTAGCTCCCTCATAACTCTCCCAAAGACAAAAAAATAATAATAAAATAAAAATAAAAACTTACACCTCTCTTCCTTCACCGCCTATTCTTCGTAATTGAAAATTACATTAATCTCTTACTTATCATGATTAACTTCAAACTAACGGTAGGGACTAACTTCAAGATTTATTGAAAGTACAAGGACTAAAATTAAACATTTGAAAGTTTGACTAAAATAAAATGAAACCTAAAGTACAGGAACCAAAATGGTATTTTAACCTTCAAGGAAAGTCAGTTACTACTACATATGAAGTTATGTAAAATGAGTAAATTTTATGAAGGAATATTATGCTTATTATTTCATCAAATTAAAACACAGAGTAGGTACTTTTTGTTGGGCTTATTTTCACTTGTGTGGAAATAAAAGGCCCATTAAGGGCCCAAATGGCCATTAGGTTTTGTTTTAAACTTAATTTGAAGCCATTGGTCTTTGTAGACGTGCGAGAATCGAAAACAACAGAGAAAATTTGAAAGAATAGAAAAGAAATGGTCTTCTGTACATAATTGTTTTTCAGGAGGTCGATTCGTGGTTCAATCGAGCTAAAATTTTGACAGTTCCTAATACGAGGGTCTTCAATTTAAAAAGTGGAGATTTATTTTGGTTTATTGTAGACCTTTTAATGAGTATTGCAGAAATCATAGTACTCGGCATCAAAAGACACCTCCTAAGACTCCTCAGTTAAATGGTCTAGCTGAGAGAATGAACAAAACATCGGTTGAAAGAGTGAGATGCTTGTTTTCACAGTCACAATTACTAAGATGGTTTTGGGGTGAAGCAATAAGTACAATTGTACATGTTTTAAATCTCACACCATGTGTTCCTTTGGGATTTGAAGTTAAAAACAAAATTTGGTCAAAGAAGGATATATCATACAATTACCTATGTGTCTTTGATTGTAAAGCTTTTGATCATGTTCCTAAAAATGAGAGATCAAAGCTTGATGCAAAGACAAGACCATGTGTGTTTCTTGGCTATGGTCAAGATGTTGGGATTTATGTCCTAAAACTTTGTAATTAATGATTTATTTAATAATTAATAATTATTTTAATTATTTTATTTACAATATAATATTAACCATTATATAAAAAATATGAGGTTATTAGTATAATCTTGAACAGTATCTAGTTAACATACGAGAGGATCATGTTCAAGAAATAACCTAAATAGTCATAGTATATAGATAAGGTTGGGTGCCTTATCCTAGTAACACTATTGATACGACCCATTTCGTAATAGTTACAAATGATTTGATCCAAATCGTGCATGTGGAGACATGTGAGTGGGGGTATCTTATACAATGAATTTGTATAAGACTGGACTAGGAAATATTTAATCTCTCTTTATAAATTCGTTAATTGAGAAGATTAATATTTTATCAGGATGATCAGATGCGACTCAATCTTAATCTTGAGTGAGTTATGAACTTCTGCCTATAAGGGTTTGTCCTTTGATTTACATGGGTGACAGTGGCTTTTGTAGCCGATTCAATATGTCTACCATTTTGGGGACTTGACCAAATAGGGAGCTGGGAACATAATCTCATAAGATGGAATTCACTACTTCCCTTATAGGGTAAGTGGATGAGTAGTTTCCTTAAGTGCTGATTTTGAGACTTGAACAATGGAGCCCCACTCTCTCATGGCTCGAGAGGGACTTAGTTTATCATTAGATCATAAACAACTTATTCATTAAAGGATCAGTGATACTTAAGGTGCAATATGTAATTACAGGGGTAAAACGGACTTTTAACCCAACTGTAATTACATACGACTCGTGAAGGATCGACTTGCATGTAATGATTATATCCATGGACACAACTTGTCCTACAGTGCATAAGAGTGCAACTCTAGGTTTATAGTGGAGTGACCATAGAGTTAATGAATGAAAATTGATTAATTAAATAGTTTAATTAATTAATTTGTATCATTGGAACTAATAATCTGTAGGTTCATAAGGTCCTCTAACTAGCTCATACAAACAAATAGGGTTCAATTTCGTTGAGAGAAAAAATTTGAAATGTTCAAATTAAAATTTAATATATTTTATATATTAAATGAGGAAAAACATATTTAATGTATATGATACATTAAATATCAAAGAAATTATTAATGTATTAAGATACATTAAAGAAAATATATTTATTAAATTTGAATTAGATTCAAATTAGGAAATAGATGTCATAGGAGAACTTTAAAATGTTTGAATAAGATTCAAATTGATTAAATAAATATTTTTTTAATATATTATTTAATTATTTGCCCTAGGCCACTATAAATAAGACCCTAAGGGTGAGCCATTGAGTGTATTCTGAATAAGAAAAATAACTCTTGAAATTCTCCTCTCATTCCCTTTCTCTGTTTTCAAGAAGATTCCCACAAACCTCTTTGATCCTTTGTTCAAGTCATAGCAATGAAGACTTTGTGGAAATCTTAGAGCTTGTTGGAGTTGGAACATAAGGAGAAAAAGACACGCCATAATATTCTCCATACTATTTTCAAGGTATATTTATGCTTAACCTCTTTATTATTACTTAATTCAAAATAAACTCAAACTGATTCTAACGCTTCCGCTAGGGCTTAATTTGATTATTCTCTTTCACAAGATGAGTTCGGTTACAGACTGTTTGATCCAGTGCAGAAGAAGCTCATTAGAAGTTGAGATGTCATGTTTATAGAAGACCAAACCATACAAGACATCAAAAAGATAAATAAAACAGAGTCTGAACATAGTGATGATTTGATTGACTTAGACTCAGTTCCTTTGGCACAACTTTCTATACAGACTGAGAATGAGATTCAGAATGATCATTTTTATGGTACAAGTGAGGTAGAGGTAAAGGTAGAGGGTTCTAAACAAGTTGTGGTAAATGATGATGTTCATGAATAGTTTCCAAAAATAGAAGTTCCCACAGAGGTTTCACTCAGAAGATCTGTTTGAGATCAACATTCGTCAATAAGATATTCTACTAATGTATGTGTTATTGATTGACGGGGGAGAACCTGAGAGTTATGAAGAGGCCATAGAAGATGAGTACAAAAGAGAGTGGATTGATGCTATAAAAGATGAGATGAAGTTCTTTACATCAAAACTAAACATTTGAGCTTGTCAAATTGCCTAAAGGGAAAACCGCACTGAAAAATAAGTGGGTTTATCGAGTGAAACAAGAAGAACATACCTCAAGGTCACGTTACAAAGTAAGACTAGTTGTCAAAGGGTTCAGTCAGAAGAAAGGTGTTGACTATGATGAAATTTTTGCTCATGTTGTGAAGATGTCTTCTATACATGTAGTTTTTGGTTTGGCAGCTAGCCTTGACTTAGAGGTTGAGCAGATGGATGTTAAGACTAATTTTTTTCATGAAGACTTAGACAAAAAAGTTTATATATAACAACCAAAGAGTTTTGAGGAGAAAGGCAAAGAGGATCTTATGTGCAAGCTAAAGAAAAGTCTTTATGGGTTGAAACAGGCACCAAGGCAATGGTACAAGAAGTTTGAGTCAGTAATGAGGGAGCAAGGCTATAAGAAGACTACTTTTGATCATTGCATTATTGTGCAAAAATTTTCTAATGATGATTTTATTATATTATTGCTCTATTGTTGATGACATTTTGATTGTTGGCAGGAATGTTTCAAGAATTGACATGTTAAAGAAATAGTTGAGCATATCCTTTGCCATGAAGGATTTAGGGCCAGCAAAGAAAATTCTTGGAATTCGAATTGTACGAGACAAAACATCCAAGAAATTGTATTTGTCACAAGAGCAATACTTGGATAAGGTGTTTGAAAGATTCAACATGAATAAAGCTAAAGCAGTCAGTTTTCCTCTATCCAGTCACTTCAAATTGAGTAGCAAGCAAAGCCCTTCTATAGATAAAGAGAAGGAAGACATGAGAAAAGTCTCATATGTTTCAGTAGTTGTGAGCTTCATGTATGTCATCATATGTACTAGACAAGATATTGCTCATGTTGTTGGTGTTGTTAGTTGTTTTATGTCTAATCCAGAAAAGCAACATTGGAAGACAGTCAAGTGCATCATGAGATATTTGCGAGGTACTTCCACTTTGAAGCTGACTTTTGGAGGTGGAAAGCCAATGCTTGTCAGTTACACAGATTCAGATATGGCAGGAGATTCAGATAACTGAAGGCTTGTTTGATAACGTTCCTGTTTCCTGTTTCTTGCTCCTGTTTCTCACTTTTCAGAAACAGACATGTTTGATAAACGATCCTGTTTCTTGTTTCTAAATTTTTTAGAAACGTTTCTATAAAAAGGACAGATTTTGATAAACTTCATAAAGTAGTTTCTCAAATTCTGTTTCTGTTTTTTTTTTCCAGGTTTCATGCATGTATTCCTATTTCTCTTTTTACCCATCTCTCCCTTCTCTCTTCTTTCTCTCTTCCATTCTATTTTTTTTTCTTTTAATACTTTTTAATCTTTTTGTTTTTTTCTTCTTTTTTATTTTTATTTTTATTTTTTGATTTATTTATTTCTATTCGTTCTTTCTCTTTCATCATAATCTTTTTTCTTTTAATAGTTCATTATCTTTTTTTTTTCTTTTTTCCTTTTTACTTTTCTCTTTTCGTTTATGTTTTTTTCTTCTCTCTTATTTTCTTATTTTCTTTTACTTTACATTAACGAGCTTATAGTTATTATTTTCTATTTAATTCTCTATTATTTTTTCTTTTGGTATGATTTTATTTTTTTATTAAATAAATAAACTAATAATGTATTTCATGTTTACCATTAAATGTAAAAAAATATATACATTCTCTATCTTTTTCTGATTTTACTTGCGTGTATTATTGGCTAATGCGTTTTTAAAGAAAAAATAAAAATAAATTTTATTATTAAATTAAAGAAATGTGGGTATGTTCGATTGTCTGACCTTAGACAATTTATAAATTCGTCTAATTGAACTAACTCTTGTAAGTCAAAATCGTTCAAGGTGAATTGATTGAAGTAAGAAATAACATTGCAAATCAAATTTGAACAACATTTGAAGGATAAATTTATTATTATTATTATTATTAATTAGGTGTTGGGCCTTAATAAAATACTATAACCTCTTTATATATGTTTTATATTTATTTTAATGCATGTTATATGTTTTATTATAGTATATGTACTAAACTTTATTTTTACCAAAAAAAACAAGAAACAAGAAACAGAAATAGTTATCAAACATGTTTCTGTTTTTAGTTTTTAAGAAACAGAAACGAGAAACGAGAAACAGAAACAAGAAACAAGAAACAAGAAACGAGAACGTTATCAAACGGGGCCTGAAAGTCCACTTCTGGCTACTTAATGATGTTTGCAAGTGGTGCAGTGTCTTGGCAGTCAAGGCTTCAAAAGTGTGTTGCACTTTCTACGATTGAAGCAGAACATATTGCAGCAGCAAAGACATGCAAAGAGATGTTGTGGATGAAGCGATTAGTACAGAAGCTTGTCTTCAAGCAACAACGGTATGTGATATTCTGGGATAATCAGAGTGCTATTTATATTCTTGGTAAGAACTCTACGTTTCATTCCAGAACTAAACATATAAATGTACAGTATCACTGGATGAGAGATGCATTAAATGATGATCTGTTTAAGCTTGAGAAGATATATACTGATCATAATGGATCTGATATGTTGACTAAGGATCTAGCAAGAGAAAATTAAATCTTGAGTTTTGTCGTTCCATTGCTAGAATGACAAGTTCCTCCACACAGTGAAAATGGGGAGATTTGTTGGGCTTATTTTAACTTGTGTGGAAATAAAAGGCCCATTAAGTGCCCAAATGGCCATTAGTTTTTGTTTTAAACTTAAGTTGAAGCTGCTTGTCTTTGTAGATGTGCGAGAATCGAAAACAGTAGAGAAAGAATTTGAAAGAAAATGGAAAAGAAAAGATCTTCCATACATAATTGTTTTTAGCCTTTTAGGGGTCAATTCGTGGTCTGATCGAGCTGAAATTTTGACAATGCGTTCTTGACACGAGAGTCTTCAACCTGAACAATGGAGATTTCTTTTGGAGTCAAATTTGAAGTGAGTAGTTTAGTTCCACTTTGGGTGAGATCTTTCTTATTTGTTCTATAGGAATATTGTTGTTTGTTGCCTAGATTTATTATCTTGAGATATTTATGGTTGTATGCCTCTAGTTGGTACTAGGGAGAATGCATTATAACTCATTATTGATTATAATGGAGATTTTGACTTTGGTCCGTGATTTTTTACTTCTCGCCTTAAGGAGGTCTTTCTACATTAAAATTGTTTGTGTTCTATGCTTGATTAGGGGTGTGCACGGTTCGATTCGGTCTAGTTTTGGATGAAACCGGTGACCGAACCAACCTCTTAGTTTAGAATATGATTAAACCGAAAAAATCAAACTCTTTTCGATTTCGGTTCAACACGGTTCGATTTCGATTTTAACCGATTTTTCCATCTTTTGTTGATGTGTGTCTGTTGGTCATCCATGAAAGAGATCAGCGTCACTCCAAAGGACAAAAATTCCTTAGGGCAGTTGATCGGTGTTACACGCAAGCGCACGCGATCGAAGTAATATAAAATGGTATGTGAGTACCAAGTATCGAATCCCACAGGGAACGGTGTAACAAAAATATCGTAAAGCAAAATGTAAGGAAAATTGCAACTTTGAAAATTAAATTGCAAAAATAATGTTGGGTTGGTGTGTTGGTAAAAAGAAAAATTGTATAATCTAATTGCAAAATCTAAAAATGACAATAATTGAAATAACAAAATTGCATAATTGAATTGCAGAATTTAGAAATGACAATATTAGATAGTGAACTGAAATTTCAAAAGGAATTCAGATAAAGATGGGGCTCAAGAATGTCATTGCCCTAAGTCGTAATTGCAAGCCAAAATTGCAATTCCAACCTACTACACACTCAATTGTAAACCAAAATTGCATCTCCTATTGACCTTGAATTTAGGGTTTTAGGAGGCTAAGTGAGTGACTTATATGTCTATAGTCTCTCTATCTTAGATTATTTGGTTCAACAATTTTATGGGTTTTGGAGTCCTTAATCCCTATGTCTAGGGAAAGGAATGGCTTATGTCTAAGCTCTTTTTCTCCATTACTTGTGTGAAATCCGCTTATCACTAACCCCGTCGGTATTAGATCTAAGCTTGAGTTGATACCCTAGTTGATCAATCTAGGATCTCAATGGAAATTTGATCAACACAAGCAAACAATTGAAATGTAGGCTTGGTTTTCATTGGAATTTAGGCTACAATTACTTCTTAGGGAATTCACATTCTTGAACCCCTTAAGAAGTTTTAGCTCATATCAAAAATACAAATATAACAACTAATTTTTGAGGAAAGGTTCATATTAGAAGATGTGTAAATTGGGCAATTAAAACAAAAACAATAGCTTGTAATATTATTCTTGGCAAACTACCAGGAATTCCAAAAACAAAGGTTTTCAATGGGAATTAAAGCAAAGACTCCAAGGCAACTAATTGAATTTTTCTTCTACCATTAAAATTTAAGAAAGTAACATTCCCACATAAACTAAATTTGAATATCAAGAGAAATACTTCCACAGTTATGGAACTTGAATGAAAACAGAGGATGAAATCAACCATTAACCAAAATTCACTTAACAATTGTTCAACACAACCTTTTCCCTTCCAATCGACTCAAACTCCACCAATTTTAGGGATGATTGGTCTTAACGACTCAAGAATCACTTGAATCGGATTGGACAATACTGAAAAATGCAGAAAAATTTCATATTATGGTAGAACAATAACAACCCATTGAATATCATGAAAAATCGAAATTTAATTGAACAAAAATGTAACACAAACGAAGAAATCACAACAACAACGAATTGGTGTTGCTAACACTGTTGAAATTATAAGAGAAATTCAAAGAAACATGGGAAACAAAACTGCAACTCCTCGGCTAAAGAAATTCCAGCAAAGTAAAAAAAACAGAGTACAATTTAAAATGGAACCCACCAACTAAGATTGAACTTACAACTTAAGCTTAAATAAAAAATAAATCAAATGGAAAATGGGAATTGTACTTCAAGCCATTCTTCATAATACAAGTAGAAATTTGAAGACACATCAACAGAACTGCAATTTTTGGCTAAAACAGAAATAAGAAAAAAAATTCCAGAAAACAGAGCTTCGAAAAATTGAAGAAAAACCCACGAAGTTCACTTCCGAATTTGTCTTCCAATCACGATGTTTAGCTCCTCCTCTTCTTCCCCATTTATAGGCCTCCATTAGGGTTGAAGATTGCCCAAATTTCATGCTCCAATTTCCCCAATTTATGCAGCAAATTAGGATTTCCATAATGGGTTTTTCTTGCGCCGGTATTTTTTTCAATTTCCATAATTTCCTTTCCATTCTTTGTTGTCCACAGATTGCAGAATCTGATTTTGCAATTTGATTTTGCAATTTCCATAATTCCTGCAACAAGATTAATTTATTTAAAACTCTATCCCAATTGCCATCATATTTATTTTTTTCTTAAATTGAAGCAATATTTCAACTATTTTCAAATGGTCTTAAGTCAAAACAAGAATATTTTAAGCAATTGAGAGTTAAATAAGCCTTAATTCTAAGGCTTATCAGCAGTCGACTGAAGGTAGACTGATGAAAGTGAGAGTTGGGAGGTGGGGGGCCACCAACTACAGAACTTAAAAGGCGAATGTTCCATCGTCACTCTGGGGGCCGTCAGAGGGAGATGGCTGATGAGAGGGAGAGTTGAAGGCCATTCACTACTATATGAAGATTGGAAAGAGTAACTGAAAGAGGAGATGGGAGAAAGAAAGAGAAAAGATAGAAAGATGGGGAAGGAGACGAGAGAAAAGAGAGAGAGAATGTGAGGGGATGAGGTGGCTGAAGGGGGAGAGTGGAAACTTTCTAGGGCTTTAGAAAGAGTACATTTAGGGTTGTGGGCTAGGCTTGGCTTGAGAAGGTGGAAATTGGGCTTGGATATGGGAAGGAGGTGGGCTAGGTTAATAAAAAAAAAATTATATAGTATGCGGTTCAGTTCGATTTGTTGGTTTTTTTTTTCTAAATACAAAACCATAAACCGAACTAAACTTGACGATTTTTTCAAATATTAAACCGAATAAATTGAAATTTTCAAGAAAACTGAACCGAACCGAACCAGTCAGTTTAGCTCGAATTGGATCGGTTTCTCAATTTGGGTCGATTTTTGCACACCTCTATGCTTGATTATTATTATTGGTGTTGTTGTTTTTACTTGACTAACTTCCTATTAGGTTCACACAAGAGGGAATAATTGATCTCTAGAATATAGTGTTTATTCCAATACTTTTAAAGTATATATTTAGTGTTTCAACATCGAAAAGAGATAAAAGATATGCCATGAAATATAAATCGTATAAGCCATACTCAATTCAACTCAAACTTTATTATTGTGGATGTGAAGAGGAAGAAAAGAGAGACCATAATACACATATATTAATTACATATCATAAGTGGAAGAAGAAGAAGCAAGGTCTTGAGCGATGGCGGCGAGTTGTTGGGCAAGTTCAAGGGGCTTGGAAGTCATGACCATGTGATCTGAGCCTTGAACCTCAGCATGAAGATCGGGCCTGTTGAATGTGAGCATTGCCCACACCAAGATCTTGGGCGTCATCTCGTCCTTCTCTGATATAATGAAAGCCCTTTTGACCGACCCGTATTTGTCTCTGGTCAGCCCTAGTTCCTGCATCGACTCCAAAATACCGAACATCGCTTGGGGCCTCACTAGTGTTGTTGCCAATGTCAGATCCTATATGCCAACATACACACATACAAATACACTATTACTAGGAGGTAGCCAACGACCTATAGAGGACGGTAGTAACGTTTTCGATTTAGTCTTTCGCTTTTCGGTGAGTGTTGAAATTGACTCGTGATAAGCTTATATGACATAATACTTAGTGAATTTGAGATTTAGTGGAGGAAAATGGCGTTATCTAAGATATGGAAGTTTCTGGTTCTTCCTCCACATTTCTAAGAATTTTTGGTAAAATTTGAGTTTTTCCTTCAATTCACTAATAAGTATTATGTCATGTTAGTTTATCATGAACTAATTTTAACATTTACCAACAGTAAGAGATTAAATTGAAAAATGTTAATACATAAGTGACTAAATTGAAAATTTTTAAGTAATAGAGGCTAAATTGAAAAAATTATACCAAAACATTAAAGAGTAAAGCAAATAGTTAGCCATTTTGTAAAATTTAAAAAAATAATTAGTAGTGACAAAAGTTGAAAGTCTTAACTTGTTAGTTGTTTTATAGGTTAAAATATCATTTTGGCCCCTGTACTTTGAGCTTTGTTCCATTTTGGTCCCTATACTTTCAAATGTCCAATTTTAGTCTATGTACTTTCAATAAAGCTTAAAATTGGTCCTTATGATAAGTTTGAAGTTAATTTTTATCAAAATTGGTTAAATAATAATAATAATTTTAATACAAGAAAAGACACCATGTGAACATACTTCCAAAATTTATAGAGAGGAAGCTAATAAAGACTAACTTTTTTAAAGAAAAATTAACCATAAACTAATAGTAAGGACCAATTTTAACTTTTATTGAAAGTACAAGGACTAAAATTTGGCATTTGAAAGTACAGGGACCAAAATGAAACAAGGCTCAAAGTACAATGACCAAAATGGTATTTTAACTTGTTATATGTAATTTCTAATTTGATGCTTAATTTTTAAATTTTTTTCGTTTTACTGTAATGAAAGCCAGTGTATCGTTAAGGTCTCGTTTGATAACTATTTAATTTTTGGTTTTTTAAAATTAAGTCTATAAATACTACTTGCACCAATGAGTTTCTTTGTTTTGTTATCTACTTTTTACCTATGTTTTTAAAAATCGAGCCAGGTTTGGAAAACTAAAAAAAATAGTTTTCAAAAACTCATTTTTGTTTTGGGAATTTGGCTAAGAATTCAAATGATTTGTTAAAAAAGATGAAACTTATTGTAGAGAATTGATAAGCTAGCACAATTTCCAAAAGCCAAAAACTAAAAATCAAATGATTATCAAACGGACGCTAAACTATTGTCTTATTAATTTATTTGGAGGACAAGCTACCCAAATGTTTTCATCCATAAACAAAATTTGACCCGTCCATCAACACAATCCATTTCTTCTAGGTATGACATGTCCAAGTTACATGTGTCCAAATATGTTAATAACTTAACCACACATGACACATCCTCATCTTTCTATTAACAAGTTTTTACTCTTTTTTTCATGTGCAAACTTTGTTAAAAATTGAGAATCTTAAAATATTAAAAGACCAAATTGAAAGTTACTTAATAAAATAAGAGACTATTTGATATATTTAAATTTTTTTTTAAATCTAACACGAATTAAGAGGGAGAATTACTCCCTCCTTCCTTCTTCGCTCGACCCTGACTAAGTCAAAGAGAGAAGCACAAACCTCAGGTGGCGAGAGCGGGAAAAGTTTGGTTTCTAATTCTTCTTGGGGGAAGAGGAATAGTTTTGGATCAGAAGCTTTGGATTCATCCTCTGAGTAGAAGGCTCTGAAAATTTCAAGTATTCTCTTCTAATTTGGTTGTAAACCAACAAAAAAAAGTAACAAAAAAACACTTTATTACTTGTATAGAATAAGATATAGAGTGAAAATTTGGAGGAAGTGGAGTTAGATTTTAAACCAGTTCGTCTTTGTTAAAAAGCCCCCCGATGGGACCAGGCATGGCTGCAGTGACGAAAATGGCAACGGAGATTTTCTCAGGGAATCTCTCCATGGCCATGGAGATGCCGAGGCCGCCAAGGCTGTGGCCGACGAGAACGATCTTCTCGTCAGAAGGCAGGGCTTCCATGAAGCTCAATAGTGGCTCGTAGTACTCGGTAAGCGATGTCAACGACTCGGGTTGAGTCTGGTTGATCCCAGAAGCAGCCATGTCGAGAGCGGTGACATTGTGACCGGCCGCTTGCAACAAGGTGGTGACCTTGTACCAAGACCAGGCGCCGAGACAGGCGCCATGAACGAGCACAAAATGTGAAGTGTTCGATTGGGAGTGATCATGAAGGAGAATTAAACTCCGTGTTGGAGAGAAGAAAGAGAGGAAAATGAGAAGCAAAAATGGTAGCAAAAGTTTTTGCATTCTTGCTATGTTGTTTATTCTCTCTGCTACCACTTGCTGTAGGATCAGTGCAAATAAGTACTCTGCCCATCACACAATTTATAGTAGGAAAGATATTGGAATTGAGATTTTTCTTTTTTTTTTTAATTTCTTTCTTTCTTTCTTTTTTGGCTTATCCATCTTTTTATTTATCTAATATTTGAAGGCTGATATATTAATAGTGTATTTAGAATATCTTTTGAAAAAACTACTTTTTAAATAAAATCACTTTTCCATAAGAACCTTTCAAAAAAATTAATTAATTTAGTGTAGCTTTTTAAATGATTTTCGATGATGAATTTTGTTTTTAAATCTTAATATATAAAATGCATTTATAAAAATTGAATTGATTTAAAAATTCTTTGGAGAAACATTTGAGAAGTGGATTATCCAAAAATGGCTTTAAAGTGATTAACTGAAAATCTTTCAAATATGTAATAAGAAGAAATATATATTTATAATTAATGGAATCATTTTTTAATATAATACAATTAAACAAATTTGTTATGTAAATCAATTTTAAAAAATGTAAGATTTAAAAATATTTTTTAAAAAAAGGTTTAAATTAGAAGGCATGTGTAACACACACCATTACAGTGAAGCAATTTTTATGGTTTTCGAAAAAGTAGTACTTCTAGAGTGAAGCAAATTTTTTTTTTTTTATTTTTTATCTATAAGCAGATTTGAAAGAAATACTATAGTTATGTGCTTTTTAAATGTTAGGATTTTCATAATCACTCTTCACTATTAAACTAAATATACTATTAAATATTTTCGAAAAAGTGCTTTAATCAAACAAAAGTAATTTTCAGGCTCTAAATTTTGTTTCAAATTGGTCGTAACATGTTTTTCTCTTTCTTCAAGTGTGTTTGATAGTATATTCTTAAGAGCAAAACTTACATGTTATCTGGATAGCATGTAAGTGGTGTGCAGCCCATTTAGAAACCACAAGATTTTTTTTTTTTTTCCAAGTGGGCTACACAACACTGTGATACCTAAGTTTTTTTCTATTCTTAAAACAAATAATTTTAGCAAAAAATTCTTTGATTATAAGCACTTTAGAAGGAAAAAAAAAACTATTTTTTTTCTTTTTGATTTAAAAAAAGAACTATTTAATAACAAACTATTTTGATGTTTGGTGTTCAAGTCTTAAAAATGCTTTTGAGTTCTTTCTTAACAATCACTTAAAGTTAAAAATACTCTACAAATATTTTCTTTTAAAACAATTTTAAATCATTTTTAAATTTTCTAAACACATAAATTAAATTACTTCCAAACATAACAATTTTGAGTGGATATGGTAATCTTCCAAACATACCCTTTTTCTTTTTCTTGTTTTTTTTCCTCTCCTTCGTCTCGTGGTGGAGCTCTAGCCACACAAACAATGCCGGGTCACATGTTTTTCTCATTATTCACTTGGTTGGAGATATTTAAGAAATTTTTGTATTTTCGAATATAGTATAAATGTGATTTTTAATATTATATACTTGAAACAAATATACATATAAATTTAGTTCGAATTTGAATTAATTATACTATTATTTATTAAAGATATAAAAAATACTATTATTTATTAAATTTTAAACTTCTTACTTTATTTAACAATGTATACTTATATTATACTATTTAGGTAAGGTTCAAAATATCATTTTGATTCTTGTTCTTTGGGTTTCATTCCATTTTAGTCATGTATTTTCAAATATTCAAATTTAGTCTATGTACTTTCAATAAAGCTTAAAATTGGTCACTGCTGTTAGTTTATTGTTAACTTGTCAAAAAAAATGAACTTTAAAAAGTTTTTAACTGATCTAAACTAATTAAAATTGAAAAGTCAGTGAATTTTAAAAAAATATTGAATATGTTAAAGGATCTATTACACAAAATTTTGAAATTTTAAGAACCTATTAGACACTTTTAAAGTTTAGGGACATATTAAACCCACAATTAAAAGTGTATGAACGTATTAGACAATTTTAAAGTTCAGAAACATATATAATATTAGATACAAATTTGAAAGTTCAAGGTCTTATTAGATATAAAATTAGATATTTTTTAAGTTTATATACATATATATATATGTATATATACATATATATATATATATATATATATATATATATATATATATATATATATATATATATATATATATATATATTAGTTCAACAATATAGGTTGAAGATTCAAACTTCGGACATTTTAGTCGATGATATAATGTACTTTAACCAGTAAGGGACCTTTTTTTTTAATTCAACAATGTGTGGGGTGGGGGATTTGAACCTCTGACCTCTTGGTTAATAGTGCATCTTTATGTCAATTGAGTTGTGTTCTTGTTGGCACCAGTCGAGGAACCCAATGGTGTTTGGATTGACAACCTCAGGTATAAATTCTTATTATTATCATTTATATTCCTTCATGCTAAGACCACACATTGGTAGCCATGATATTATTGCTCTCATTTATGTTGATTTAAAAGAAAATAATAATTTGATTTTAAAAAGAGCAACTAATAATTATATAAAATGGAAAAATAATAAAAATAAAATAACGTGAAGAGTATTATAAAGTTATATTCTAAGTCATATAAATTGAATTTGATATCAAATTTGAAACACAAATGGCCAATACAATATAAAGTTATCATTAACGAATGAAATAATATTTATAAAAGATATTTACATAAAGGTTAAAATACCATTTTAGTCCTTGTACTTTGAGCATCATTCCATTTTAGTCCTTGTCCTTTCAAATGTCCAAATTTAGTCCTTGAACTTTGAATAAAGCTTAAAATTGGTCCCTACTACTAATTCGAAATTTTTTTTTTATTGAAATTGGTTAAATAATAATAATAATTTTAATGCAAGAAAAGAGAAAATGTAAACATATTTCTAAAATTTATTGAGGGAAGACTAATAGAAACAAAAAATTTTAAGAAAAGTTAACAATAAACTAACAATGACCAATTTTAAGCTTTATTGAAAGCATATAGACTAAATTTGAACATTTAAAAATACATAACTAAAATAGAATGAAACTCAAAGTACAAGGACCCAAATGGTATTTTAACCTTTATGTAAATATCTTTTATAAATATTATTTCATTCCTTAACGATAACTTTATATTGTATTGGCCATTTGTGTTTCAAATTTGATATCAAATTCAATTTTTATGACTTCGAATATAACTTTATAATACTCTTCACATTTTTTATTTTATTTTTATTATTTTTCTTTTTTTATATAATTATTATTTGCTCTTCTTAAAATCAAATTATTATTTTCTTTTAAATCAACATAAATGAGAGCAATAATATCATAGCTACCAAATGTGTGGTCTTAGCATGAAGGAATATAAATGATAATACTAAGAATTTATAACTTGGTTGTCAATCCAAACACTCATTAGGTCCCTCGCTTGGTTAAAATACATTATATCCTCGACTAAAATATCAGAAGTTTGAAACTTCACCTTATATTATTGAGCTAAAAAAATAATAATAAATAAATATATAAACTTAAAAAATGTCTAATTCTATATCTAATTAGACCTTGAACTTTCAATTTTGTATCTAATATTATATTCATAAACTTTCAATTGTGGGTCTAATATGTCCCTAAACTTTAAAAGTGTCCAAATAGATCCCTAAAATTTCAATTTTTTTTGTAATAGATCCCTAACATATTCAATATTTTTTAAAATTCACTGACTTTTCAATTTTAAGTTTAGAATTAGTTAAACACTTTTTTAAGTTTTTTTTTTTTTTTTTTTTGACAATATGTGGGGCAAAAGTTTTGAACTTTTGACCTCTTGGTCAATGGTACATACTTTATATCAATTGAACTATGCTCATTTTGGCACACTTTTTAAAGTTCAATAATCTATTAAATACAACATTAAAATTTCATGGACAAACCTTGTGATTTCAACCTTTAATGATTTTTTTCATTAAATATTTTTATAGAATTTTTTCATAAAATATTCAACCATTAGATCTTCATAAAATTATTATATTTATTGTTTTTTAGATAATCAATCATTGATTTATTTTTTTAGTTCGACATATGGAAGTGAGAATTCGAACATTTGACCTCTTAGTTGAAGATTTATATCTTAAGTAGTTAAGTGTTCAGGTGAATGATAATACGTTAAGACCTCATTTTTCTTTTTTTTTTCTTTTTTTTTTTAATTCAACAATTGTAGAAATAGGGATTGAATCATCGATTTTTAGAATGGTAATTAATATCTTATCCACTAAATTAGGCTGAAATTAGCAAGACCTCAAATTCCTTATCAGCATGGATATTCAATTGAATGGACGATACATGTCACAACTTACAACCACCAAAGAAGAAAAGGTCCCCAATTGCATTAATCAACTAAAGACAATCGCACAATTTATTAAAAAAAAATGACAATTGCACAATTATGACATGACAGAGATGGAAGGGTAATTCGGAAAATGGGACGCAATGTTTTCAATTTAAACATGCTCATTTTCAAAAGCTAGGATAAAATTAGGATGCGTTTGGTTGATGATCTAAAAAAATAGAAATTTTTGAAAACAAGAGATTTAATAAAAATTAGAATTGTGTTTCATGTTTTCAGTATTTTACGGATCTATGTTTGGTAGCATATTTAAAAACTGGATCATAATTTAACAAATTGTTCAATATGTGTTTGATAATATACTTTAAACTAACTCACGATAATCTTACAATTTGTATTAAAGAAAATAAAAAGAACGACAATCGTACAATTAATGACATGTCAGAGATGGAACCAAAGCTTTTCAATTAAATATAATGTACATGCATTTTTCAATTATAACTTAGGAGTGAGTAAAAACTTAATATGATTCGCCAAAGTGAGCATAGTATATAAATGACTCGCTAATATGGCTCGCCAAAGTGAGCATAGTTTTTTAAATGGTGAACTTTTTTCTTTTGGAAAATATTTTCTTAATTTATTAACTCTTACTCCACCCAACTCCTCAATCCAAACACCACCGAGAGACATGGAGTTAATAAATTGTGGGGCCCATGGAGGAGTTACAGTAGGAAATATTTTCTGAATTTAGAATATTTAGCCCAAGGATATTTTAACTCCAATTGTGAGCTCCACAAATTTATTAACTCCTACTCCAACTCTTCCATGAGCCCCACAATTTATTAACTCCAACTCTAACTTCCCATGGTAGACCCCACAACTTTCTTATCTCCTCTTTTCTTCACCTCACCTCACTCCTACCTCCCTCTCTCTTCTCTCCTCTCACTCTCTCAATTTTATTTTTTTTGCATAATTTTTTTTAATTTCTTAATTTAATTTTTTTTTAATTTTTTATATAAAATTTCTCATCATTATTACTAATTAATAATTAAATCTAAATAATTATTAACAAAAAAATATTTTTAATTTTATCCAATAATTTTAATAAAATTTTTAACAAAAATATTTTTCTTTTTATTCTATAATTTTATTTTTTTAAATATAAATTATATAAAAATGTTTTAGATATGAAACTATTATTTAAATTGAAATTCTAATGTAAATTAGAGTACTACATCATAATTTTTTTTAATTGATAAAAATCTCCCTATCTCACTTCCTCCACATGTCATCTACAATTGTTTAAAAATTTTAAACTAAAATTACTTATACCAAATAACATTCATATCTTTTTTAAGCTTATTTCTTTATTAATAGCTTTAAAATATATATAATTTTATGATTTAAAGATAAGAAAAAAATATTTTAAACTAACTCATATTACAATTTAAGAAATTAGTATTTAAAAAGTTTAACGTATTAAAAAAAATTGATTTTTAAATTAATCATATTCAAAGTAAAAACAAACGATTTCTCCTTCCAAACTTAATAAAATAAAATTATTACAATAAATAACATAAATATATAGTATTTTGAACAAAAAGTATATGTACGATATTCATTTCAAATGGTATTAAAAAATATATATTCATTTGAACTTAATTATTTTAAAATGGCATAAATATTTGATATTTTATTTTTAACTTAGTTATTATATATATATATATGTCATTTAAAATTTTATTGTTAATGATTTAAATAATTGGATATGTTTGAATTATATAGTTAAACATTTTAATTATATGTATGAATTAATTAGATAATTTGATATGTAATATTGTTTTGTTTTTATTATGAGGTTCAAGAATTTTATCTTTAAATAGAGATTTTTTTAATAGAAAATTAACTATTTAAATTATGATTTTTTGTGAATAATTAACAATATAATTGAAAATTAATTTACATTTTCCATAGAAGTTAACTATTTAAAAATTTATCAAAAGAATTATTTGATTCTTAAAAAATAAAAATAAATAAACGATGAATAATTCCCCTCGGGAACCCAATCCCCATAACTTCCCCACAATAAATTCTCGCCCCGATCCCTACGAAATTTAACTGAAAATTTCGCAGAAATGGGGATTCAAATGGGGGCGGAGATGGGGATGGGAAAGCCATCCCATCTCCACCCCACCCCGTGGACATGTCTAATAGTACATGCTCTTATTGTTGTTAGGGTTGGCAACGGGGCAGGAATCCGACTCTGCTAATATTTTTGTCATCGTTTAATTGTTGTTCAGTACATAATTAATAAATATATTTTTTGTTCGGTAGAATCTAAATGGTTCTCTTATTATATTTCTTTATTTCTTTGGTTGAGGATGAAGGTAATTGTTTTTTCTTTTTGTTGAGGATAGAATTAACATTTTTTTTTTGGTTAATATTGAACTTCTACGCATTGATAATTAAAGGGGGGGAAAAATAAAAGAAAATGTTCAGGCTTGTTTACTGGGAGTGTTTTTTAAATTATTTTCAGGATAATTACAAATGTTTGTAAAAGTTAAAAGGTTGATTAAGCATTAGATTTCTAAAATTTTAAGCATTTGTAACAAATTAAAAGAAAACTAGAGTAAATATGTTTAGAAAATAGTTAGATAAATATATTTTAAACTTAGGGTCAAATAATAGCCCAAAAATATTAGAATAAGGACTTGATGGAAAAACTTCGAAACTTTTGAACATTAGATACAAAATAAAAAATTGATGTACATACTTTTAATAATACTATATTCTTTTTTAACACTGCACGTGGCTCTTTCTTATTAAAATTATAGAATTTATAGAATAATATAATTTAACTTAACAAAAAATAAATTTATTCTTTGCAAAAAATAATAATAATAAATTTATTTTAATATATATTTTATTTCGTGTGTGGTTAATAATTATATCATTATAGAATAATTGTTTTTTTTTTTCAAATCCCAGGAATAAAAAGTGTATTTTACCCAATTAAAAATTATTAAATTAAGAACAACAAAACTACTTAATGGAAAAGAAGTCTGATCAACTTGTTACTCTGCCTCTATTTTTCTGTTCAATTTTCTTGGTCAAATTCATAGAAACTTAGAACAAGATATGAAGCAAAAGCAGAGGGACAAACTAATTTAATATAATCAGAGAGAAAAGTAAATAAAAATCATACCTTTGAGAAGAATTAATGCAAATATATGTGTATATGTTGGAGTTGTGTGTTGATGAGTTGGTTTTTGGCTGATCTTATTATCTTCTTTCTTTTTGCTGTTTCATTTCTGATATTTGAGTTATGGTATTTGGGCAAATTTAATGGTGAATTTTGAGGTGGAGGAAGCTTAAAAATTCATTAACTAGGTCTTTGCAATTGCTTCTCTTGCAAACTAATCTTTATATATAATTCAATACCAAGAAAGGATTTATAATGGAGTAAGATGATGGGAATTAATTTAGATTACTTTTCTTTTATTCTTTTTCTACTCATAGAAAACTGTGTTTATCCAAAGTTTATTGCTTCTCATATGGTTTAATTTAATTAGTACACTTGTGGAGTTGGAGTTTTAAAAGTAGCCCTAATTCTCAATTTTACGGAAATGTCGATGAAAATATTGATAAAATGTCGATGTTGATGGATATTTTTAGAAAAATTTATCAATATAAAAAATTTGTAAAAATTATTTAAATTAACAAATAAAAACATTTCATCCTTTAGAAATAAGTTTAAATTTCTTATTATTAATGTTATGTTCACATTAGTGATACTTTGTTGATATTTTTGTTATATATTTCATTGATTTTTCAATGATATAATGAAAACGTCGATTCATCTCTCATGTCGATGTTGAACTCATAGACATGAAAATGTTGATAGAAATTTAAAACTCTGCTTTTAACCCTGAATATAATTTTGAAATGCTAATTTGATCCACTTTATAGATTTGGGTTTTATGATATTGCTAAATAATTAATGAGTTGAAAAGTTAAAAGTAAACGAAAAGATAAATTATGATTATTGTTTGAGTTTAATTTCAATTTGATTGTTACCCGTTTCACTTTACTCTCAATGGTTTGGGAGTTAGTTTCATTTTGGTCCATTGATATAAAAAGTTTTGATTTAATTTGTCATGTAGTTTGATTAACCGTCACTAATCATCTCAACCTATTTTTTACCCACTTGAACAAACTTAACTAATTTTCTCCACCCTAAACTCTAATATAGTCCACTAGTAAATCAAATAGAAAAGATCAACTCATTACCACGTAAATAAAAAAATGTGTTGCATATTCAAAATAGTATGACAATTTGTGAATCATGAGTACTAAAGCTCCATTATTTGAAATTAATTTTGCCAACTTTAAAAGCAATTGTGGGATAATTTTAACCTGTTTTAATGTTTGGTAACCTTTTTTCCAGTTCAACAAATGTGGTGGTGAGGGATCGAACCATCAACTAGATGGTTTGGTGTCTTATCTACTGATCTATGCTTGGACTGACAAATGTAAATGAAATCATTGTGATTACTTTGGTTTGTGAGATCTAGTCAACCCCCCCCCCCCCCCCCCCCCCAACAAAACCCTTCTTCTAACCAAGCAATATGAATAAAATTACCCTTCTAACCAAGCAATATGAATAAAATTTTTAAATCAATCTAAATCAAATTGAAATTGTCTAAAACCATACGTATGTACTGAGTTGATGGTGACAGTCCATCGTAAAATTAAATTTTGATTAAAGTATTGTTTTGGTCCCTGTACTTTGGTACTTATTTATTTTTTTTTTTTTTGAAACAATACTTTGGTACTTGTTCTATTTTAATCTATATATTTTTAAATGTCAAAATTTAGTCTTTGTACTTTTAATAAATTTTAAATTTAGTCATATGCCTAATTTATCATTAACTTTTCTAAAAGCAAACTAGTCTCTATTAACCTTCTTTTTATACATTTTGAAAATATATTTGCATTGTCTTTTCATGAAATTATTATTATTATTATTATTTTATCAAGTTCGATAAAAATCAGCGTCAAACTAACAATGAAATCTAATTTTAAGATTTATAAAAAATATAATGCTTAAATTTAAACATTTGAAAGTATAAGGACTGAACCGGAATAAGTTCTAAAGCACCAGTGTCAAAAGTTCAATTTTAACCTTAAATTTTCCTACCTCGGAGAACAGCCATCGAAGCAAGTGGTCAGGCGGCCTCCATTTGCTGCCAGAGTTTGTTTTTGGCACTAGACGCGACGGAAACATTAGCGATGGACATTAATTTCAAATTCTCATTATAATTGTAATGTTATATTCCAAAAAATAATAATAATTACATGATATTGATTTAAATTTACTACGATGTAAATCATTAATCTTGTTAATAATGATGAAAAATCGATGTTATATACATATATAAATAGCTCTATATAAACCTTGTCACTTTGCAAATTTAGTTTTCATCGCCCTAAGCATGACTTAACTAGTCAACATATTAGTAAATTCTTTAAAGAATTTTAGATTTGAATCTTTATCCAGTCAACAGATTAGCAATTTCTTTAAAGAATTTTAGATTTGAATCTTTATCCTCGTGTTTAAATTGGGATGCTAAAAAGAATATCCTAGTTAAGTCACTATCGTAACATTATTATTATACCATCCAACTCTGCCCGAAATCAATGGATGATCTTTAACTAGAAGGGAATGAGGGAACTTAAAGACACATTCTAATACACTATATAAAGGAAATAAAAGCTTAATTATAGAACGCTTAAGAGATTCTTTTTTTGAAAAAAAAAAATTAACACAACCCTTGAGGTGGGGAGATTTGAACATCTGACCTCTTAGTCAGGACATATGCCGAAACCAGCTAAGCTATGTTCAAGTTGGCAATTATAGAAATTTTAAGAGAGAGTTATGTGAATCTAAGCATAGCTTATAGCTTAGTGATTAAAGCACTTGAAGTTGTCTTTAGGGTGGAAGTTTCAAATGTTCCCATCATGACATTTGAACTAAAAAAAAAGTTATAAATTTTATAAAAGTACACTAGTTCTAATATTAAAACATAATGAATGGAGTTCAAGATCATGACACATGGAAATGGAAAACAATACATAATACATAAACATCCATACAATATTTACATAAAAGATGGTGAGGATCATCTGACTTAACTTCTCTTTTTCTTCTTACTGAATTTATTTGAAAAGAGATTTCTGAACATATAAGGCAATGGAAGACATGAGAGAGCTTTACCAATTCACACAGGCAGCCTAAAATGGTCAATTTGGATGTTTTCCACTTTTTGCTTCTGAAAATCACTGCGGTTTCTGGAGGCAAAGAACTTTCCAATGTTGTATTCTCTGTATTTTGGGGGGTTTTGCTCATTAACAACCTCCTCCAATGGCTTCACCATCATATGGTGCGCTGGAAAGAAGAAGAAAGGAAAGGAAAACCTTTCCTTCTCAGTATTCACGACCGCCCTGTGCTCCACACTTTCATATTTGTCATTGCTCCAAACCTGCAAACACAACATGAACTTGGATCATACTTTATTCATACCACATTCATCAATGGCAAAAATCTAAATATTCAATGCCGAACAATCTTCTGCGTTCTATTAAGAGTCTAAAGGAAGTTTTATGCCTAAGAGTTCTGGTTATCCAATCACGGTTCTCTGCTATTAGCTCTTGGAGAGACCAGAGAAGTTTTATACCTAAGAGGTCTGGTTATCCTCCAATCACGATTCACTGCTATTGACTCTTTGAGAAACTAGAGAGGTTTTATACCTAAGAATTCTGGTACCAAATCACGATTCTCCACTATCAGCTCTTGGAGAGACTACTAAAGAAGTTTTATACTTACGAGTTCTGGTTATCGAATCATGGTTCTCTGCTATTACTACTATTAGCTATTTGGAAAGACGAACAAAGTTTTGTAGGTGTCATACAACCACTCTAAGGATAAGAAATGGATAGAGAAGGAAAAAGAGTTTGAAATCCCTGTTTGTCACCTTTCGAAGCTTTTATTGAACTCAATGGAACGTGTTATTTTCTTTCTTTTCCAATCTACAAGAGCGGCGAGCAGTAGGGGTATGGAAAACCCCTTGACACCTCCATCAATCCTCCAGAAAACCAAATCTCTAGACTAAGCTGTCCTTTCTAAACCAATGCTACTCACACACAAGTTCCAGAGGTCATTTCTACTTCTTAAAATCTCATCATTTTCAGATAATAATGGCCAAAGAAGATTCCATATATGTGTATATATACAATAAGTAAAATGTATATCAATATGTAGAAACATACTTGAACAATATCGCCGATGTTAACAATATATGCATTTGGGATTGGTTTGACAGGAATCCATTCTCCATCTGATTTTCTCTTCACTTGCAGCCCTCCAACACCATCCTGGGCAAGGATTGTCAAGGCACCAGCATCCTTGTGACGGCCAACACCGAGCACGAGATCAGGAGACGGGCATGGAGGGTAGCGATTCAACCTCATCAAGCTCATTTGCTCGTCTTCGAAATAGCCCTTCAATCCATCAGCACCAGGTAGGCCTAGACTCATAGAAATCAGCCCCAGTAGCTTATGAGCTAGTAATTCCAACTCTCTTGCAAACTCCTCGCATGTTTCCCTGTTCGAGAAACAAAAACGCCATTTCCCAGATACAATAAGCCAACAATAACAAGTTTTTCCAGCAGTAAATGAAGATATGCAAACACACATTTTCACAGGGGAATTTATACAAACAGTTTGTGTGGCAGTTCTCCAAACCCAATAGCAATTCCCTTAATTCTCTTTCAGGTAATCCAAACATATGATACATAAGAAAACATGAACTAAATTTCTGCAAGGGGAACTAAAACAGGCGAAGAATCTGGAATCCGTTCGGTATATACTCAATTCAAGACAAGGAACAAATTCGCCAGAAAAGAAAAGTACCTAAACTCAGGGGGATATTGTGGCCACTGATTAGACAATACCCTCAACTTCGTGTCATCTCGCTCGTGCGAAGCCGGAACCAGCGTCCGATCCTTAACCAAGAAATCAAACACCTCCTTCCAATCCCTAACGTTTTTCGTATTCTCTCCATCGTGAAACCCCACGGGATTTGCTGCATCTCTCTTCACCTTCCTCTTCTCCTCCACTGTCTGATAAAAAAACAACTTCGCTACTTTCTCAATTCTCGCGAGAAATTCCACGGGAACTCCATGGTTAATCACCTGGAAAAAACCCCACTTTTCGCAGGCAGAGGCTATTTCCGAAACGACCTGTTCGATGCTGCGAGAGTCGGAGATGGAGAGATCTATGGTGGGGACTTCGTCGATGGGGTCGATGGGGTCGAGCTTTGGCCGTTGCTCGATGGTTTGGATGAAGGCAGGATCAAGGGCCAAGGCCTCTCCCATGGCTGTGATTCAATCGATGCCTTGAATGAAGCGTCTAGAATCAAATCGTAACCAGTGGTTGCCATTATCTCCATTTTTAAGCTGCGAGGAGTGATGAATTTGGACGGATTTGCAGTTCTCGTCCTTGTTGATGGAGCAGATGAAGATTTGTCGTTAACCAAATTTGTATTTTCGACGGAAAAATGAGATCTTAAAGAAACGTACAAGTCGAGATGATTAAAATTGTTTTAAAATTGTTAAAATATTATTTTAGTCTCTTTCATATCATTTTGGTTAAATTATCAAAAATATCCCTCAACTATGTGATTGGTTTCAATTATACCTCTAAATTTTGAAAAGTTTTATTTTAACCCTTGAACTTTGAAGTTTGTTTCAAAACAATCCTTGAAGGTTTTTTCCATTAAATTTATGGACGAAAAATGACGTATTTGCATATGTTTTTTTTTTTCAACGTATATGTTCAAATATGTTCACATAAGCAACAATACAAATGCAAAACCATCATTTTTCGACCATGAATTTAGTGAAAAAAGCCTTCAAGGGTATTTTTGAAACAAATATCAAAGTTCAAGGATTAAAATGAAACTTTTCAAAGTTTGGGGGTATAAATCTTAAAATTAGTCCTACTGCTAGTATGATGTTGATTTTTATCAAAATTGGTAAAATAATAATAATAATTTTCATGCAAGAAAATGCAAAGTGTGAACATATTTTCAAAATTTATAGAGGGAAAACTAATAGAGAATAATTTTTTTTAGAAAAAGTAACAACAAACTAATAATATGAACTAATTTTAAGCTTTATTGAATGTACAAGGATTAAATTTGGACTTTTGAAAGTACCAAGACTAAAATGGAATGAAACTCAAAGTCTAGAGACTAAAATGGTATTTTAACCTTTTAGGGGGCATTTGGAGTGCTGAGTGAAGTTATTTAGTCTTTAGAGTTATTTAATCCGTGGAGTTAAATAATCTATGTTTGGGGTGCTGAATTGTTTAGTCTAAGTTATTGAATTTTGTGTTTAGGGTGTAAAGTTGTTTAACATAGAGTTCTGAAGTCTATGTTTATACTGGCTGTTTTTTTTCTACATTGTTTTGTTGTACTACAATTAGAGCTATATTGGACATCAAATTTTCAAATTTTAAATAATAAAAGTTTGTTCTCATCAAAGGAAACATTTTTTTCATTTCCATTTTCACCTATTATCTGATTTAGATAGCTAGATTCATTTTTCAAGGTTCGAAATTATCCTAATGAAAAATCCTTGTTTTTAATTAATTCTATTATTTTTTCAAAAAAATATACATTTTATTAAAGACATTTGTTCTAAATGACCTAAAAGGTGTGTGTGTATAGATATATATATTAGTTAAAAAAGTTAATTGTATAATCATGTTTGATGTTTAATGTAAAAGATTGTTGAGTAAAAATTTTTGTTCTAATTTTAACTTCAACTCCATTGCATATTTATTGCCTATAGCTTATAGAAATTTAACATTTTGTGGTTAAATTTAGTATTTATTGTAATTCCATCTTTTATGGATAGTTTGTTTATCTATGATTTCAAAATCTAATGAGTTTTAAGTAAATTTTGTTGTTTATTATCGTATGAAATTAAATGATATTTTTATATAAGAAAAAATATAACAAGGACAATCATATTTTGCTAGTTTTCCTATAATTTTAAAATTATCATTTATACACAAATTTTAAATTTTAACAACATGATGTGCAAGTATTTCATCATTGTAATAGTCACTAATGAAACACACTCTTAGCATCTTTATAGTTAAACTTTGTCTCTATTGTAGCTTCATCTTTTTTGGTATGTTTGTGTGTAAGATTTTGAGTAATTTTAAATTTGAACGAATTTTGAATGAACTTTTTTATTTATTATCATAAGAAATTGAATGATATTTTTCTGTCAAAAAAAGTTCTTACCCAAATAGTCATATTTTGCAAGATTTCCTAGAATTTCGAACGAATTTTGAATGAACTTTTTTGTTTATTATCACATGAAATTGAATGATATTTTTCTGTCAAAAAAAGTTCTTACCAAAATAGTCATATTTTGCAAGATTTCCTAGAATTTCGAAGTTACTTAACATCGATGTTTAAAATGTCGATGTCGATGGATAATTCTGAAAAATTATAAAACAAAAAATTCAAAAAAAAAATATTTAAATTAATAAATAAACATTTTACACTTTTTAAATATGTTAAAATATTTATTATTAACATAAAAGGGAGAGAGAGAGGAAAAGAGAGGAAATTTGGGTTCCTCGATAAGTGTGTAGACTTCAATAATAAACATTGTTGAAGTTGGTGGACTTCATTAGTGAATACTATTGAAGTTGGTGGAGTGGGGTATTTTAGCCCACTCCATCCAAGAACTTAAAAATTATGAAAATAAAATTAAGTTCTTTTTTTTAGAAAAGTCAGTTGAACTCAACTCAACGAGTATATCAATTTTTATTTTAAACTTTCAATTTTATCAAATTGTACTTTAAACTTAGATAAGCATTGCAATTTTCACCTTAAATTTTAGAAAATGTTATAATTTGTATCTTATTGTAGGTTTTTGTGTGAGAAATCGTTCAAAAAAATATTCTCATGCATGTCTAATGAATTATAAACATAGATAATTTGGAATGCAATTGATAGAATTTTAATTGAAATTTGTAAGTTTTTTGTGGAGTTATTTAATGGTTGATTCTATGCATTAGTCAAATTTAATTTTGTGCAAATTTTGATTTGTATTTAATTAGTGAGTTTTTAGAGTTTTTTACATTAATTTTTTTTCATTAAAATTAGTGGGTGAATTAGCAAAATTTGAATAGAGGGCAAAAATTATAACACTTATTTAAGTTTATGGTCAAAATTGATGAAATTGAAAGTTTATGATAAAAATTGATACAACATATCAAGTTTAAGGGTAAAAATTGATACAACTTATCAAACACCCACCTGGCATAGTGGCTAAACGCTTGCCTTCCCACCCCATAGTGTGAAGTTTGATCTTATAAATATGCAGTTATCACCTCATGTGTGGAGTTTGATCATGCAAATATGCAGTTACTAACATTTTAAAACGAAATCTTTACAGATGGTGTAAATTGATACACTTATGAAAGTTTAGGATTTAAATTGATACGATTATTAGTTTAGGTTTTTTTATTGATACAACCTCAAGTTTAGGGGTATAAATTAATTTTTGTCCTTTTTTTACCTTTTTAAATATCAAATCAAGTTAAACCTATAACATGTTAACATGTAAATAAATTTATATGGAACTCATGAAAACAATTTATGGTTGTTGATAGAAAAGTTGTTTGATTTGTTTGGAATTTTACATTTTTCAATATTCTAATAATAATGTTTTACTAATTTTCATAACCTTAACTATATGATAAAAATTAATTTTTAATACTTTTGTATGCTTGAAATTCTTTTATGTGCTTTTATTAACAAATTTGAACTAGCGACGTGCTTTAACAACACTACTTGATACATGAAATCTAACATGTCCATAAGAAAAATTCAACCTACCCTTCATCAAAATTCATTTTTTTCAAATGACATGTATCCACATATCCAAATATGTTAATAAACAATAATCTAATGATACATCAATTATTTAGGTAATTTTAGACTAAGCAATTCACTAATATTTATCTTTTTCAAACCACTTGCTAAGAAAAGTATGTTGTAGCTTCATTTAATCTTTTAGGTAGTCAATTCTTTTTTAGAAAATGGTTTTCGTATTGATATTCGATTTTTCTTAAATTGATACATCAATTCAACATCGATTTTAATAAAAAAAAAAAATTTTAAAAAAAGTCCTTTTACACCCTGCTTAGATGACATGAACTTTCATTTAACACAAAAACAAGTACAATAAGTATGAAAGGTTTAATTACTATAAAAATAATAATAATAATAATAACAATGGAAGGCATAAGTTTCCAATAATAAGATATTAGCGTAAAATTAAAGTTCAAAATGAAAATATAGTAAATGGAAATTGATTAGGCAATGCAATGGATTCAGACTTGACCACCAATTCAATTCTATACTTCAATATGAATATCATAAGAGACAAAATATAAACAGAAGACAAAATAGGAATACTTAAATTAAAATTTTCCTTCACGGTAAACATCATAAGAGACAAAAAAATGAAGAAGGAGACAAAATAGGAATATTTAAATTGAAAATCGCACTCTGTAAAATTTTTTTTTAGAAACAAATGTGGCTCGTGAGTCTGAAAGTTAGATTATAGGTTAAATTATAAATTTGGTCTCTAAATTTTTAAGTTTGTGTTAATTTAATCCTTGAATAAAATTATAAATTTAGTTCATAAATTTTCAAATTTTTAAAAACTTGTGGATCCACTATACACAAAACTGAAATTTTAGGCCCCGTTTGATAACCATTTGATTTTTTGTTTTTGATTTTTGAAAATTAAGCCTATAAATACTACTCTCACCCTTGGATTTACTTGTTTTGTTATCTACCTTTTACCTATGTTTTCAAAAACCAAGCCATGTTTTGAAAACTAAAAAAAGTAGTTTTCAAAAACTTGTTTTTGTTTTTAGAATTTAACTAAGAATTCAAATGCTTCCTTAAGGGAGATGAAAACCATTGTAGAGAAATTGAGAGAAAACAAGCTTAATTTTCAAAAATCAAAAACTAAAAACCAAATGGTTATCAAACGGGGCCTTAAAGTTCCATTAGACATAAAATCCAAATTTATATCTAATAGATCAATTAATTTTTTAAAATTTGAATTTTTCAGAGACCTACTAGACACAAAATTGAAAGTTCAGAAATCTATTGAATACAAAATTGAAAGTTTAGATACTTAGGTACCAAATAGACAAATATCAAATTTTAGAGACTAAACTTATAATTTAACCTAATTTTATCACAAAAAACCATACTTGGCTGTATGTGAGTGTGTAGGTATCTTTCTACATACCACCATTAAATTTTTTATAGTTAGGAGAGAAAAATATGGAAAATGAGAAATTAAAACTTTTTTACTTCTTCCTAACTGTCAAAAATTTAATGGTGGTGTGTAGAAAGATACCTACACATTGATATACAAGTTTCTAAACTTGATTTATATATATATAATAGAGAGATCTCAATTACTGGCGAACTGAAAATCAAAATGGACAAAATCCAAAAATGACACTACTTAATTGGTTCAATTCTCTAAGACATAAACTGAAAAATAGTCCATCGATCCAATTTGAATAGATTTTGTTGTTTTGTAATTTGAGTCGAGTGATCAATTCAGTCCATTTGATTGAAAAAAAAAGGTTCAATAATAATCTTTTATTTTTCTAAAGTCAATATGTAGCTGGCTCAATGTCGAGTTTAGCTAAGAACGACCTAAACTGACTTGCTTACACCTCTAATCTCAATATCCATACCCTCAAAGATTAAAATAAGAGGAAGCTAAATAGATCCCAAAAATCATGTCAAATCTCCTATGAAACCTTAAATATCAATGGTCTCTAATTTCATTTTTTTTTTTTAAACATTGTAACCCTATCACGATTCTAAAATGATTTTAGTAAAACTAAAGTTAGAAACGTTTACTTTCATTATGATATATTTCTCCTTTCAATCTTTTCATTTCCATTAGCATAAACAAGGCAGACTGCAATTGTTGGTTTTTCCATGCCAATCTTCCACAAAAGTCTTGCAGGAGTTGTTCAACTTAAAATAATTCGATGCAGGCGAAACATACTAGCAGAAGCTTGGATCAAATAGAAAAAAACCTTTGCTCCCAATTCACGAGTTTCGATGCCAATACTGCTGCACAAAGTTTAATGTAAGCAGAGAGGGATCATACTCGATCTGGATTGCAACTATTTACAGTAACTAGGGGAGGAAATGCTCACGAAAATGTCTGGGGTCTGGTTTCTTCAAGCAGATGGCATTGAGGTTGAGAGAACAACGTAAGATAAGTATTGAAGCCCGTCCTGGATTTTGCAGAAAGCTGTGGTTTGATCGGCGCAAAGATGCTCGGAGAAGGCGTTGGCCTTGTCTTGTATCGATGTTTGTAGAGGACCTTTGTGAGAATCGGATGGGGCAGCACTCATGGCAGCTTGATACGCTTTTGACACATCAGAAAAGCCTGAAGAGAGCATTGAGATTCAGATTGATGTATCTCAGATTGTATACTACACAAGCCAGACCACAATTGGTATGAAAGCCTAGTCGAAAAAGAAAAAGAAGACGAGGGCACAAATCGTATAGTAGTAGAATGAGAAAAATACACCCTAAACAAAATTCCACGTCAAATGGATAGATCAGAATCAATAATGCATTCCACTTTCCTATCTTCAATTCTTTAAAATGATAAAGGCGACCTCGGGATTCTGAGGCAATGCATAAGCCTCAAAGGTAGTATGAGATGTAAGTCTCAATTTTTAGTTAAAAAAGGCAATGCAAAGTATAAAACTTATAATCAAGTATTGTTAGAGTGTTGATATAATTAAATTTACCATAACCTATCAGCTTAAGCTTTTGGGTTGATTGGTGATTTAACATGGTACCAGAGCAGGAGGTCCTGAATTAGAACCCCTACAATGTCATTTCCTTTCCAATTAATATTGATTTCCACTTGTTAGGCCTTTCTTCAAATTTCCAAGCCCACAAGTGAGGGGGAGTGTTGGACTAGTGTTGATATAATTAAATTTACCCTAACCTATCAGCTTAAACTTTTGGGTTGATTGGTGATTTAACAAGTATAATAATGATTATATGAAAGTACACTCTGCATGACAAATAGTCGAGAAAGATCAAGTCATATTAGCAAAATAGAAGGAAAATAATATCAGAATTAAAACGAATGATAAAAAGAAGGCCAACCTGTGATGAAGCTAGTGGATAGTGCATCTACATATCCTGTCATGGATAGAGCCTTTAATCTAATGATTTCAGCTTTTTCAACAGGATCTTCGGGCCATTGGATTTTTACAGCATCCTCCTCCTCCTCATCATCATCATCCTCAACTTTGTTAGCATTTGTTATAATGGATTTTCCAAGCATCAGCAATTGAGACACCGCAAAATAACACATTTCTGAGAGTCTCTGCAAATGCAAATATAACACACTCATCGTCAAATACCACTGCACCATATCCATGTTAAATGTCAGCTGGAATGTCTTATTAACAGTGCCATATAATTAACAGAAAAGGTATATATCTCACATGGACTCCTTCCGAATGAAGTGATTCTAATCTGTCGACGGTCCTTTGCATTATTTCAGGAACAGCAAGTTCGGCTACAGAACTTCCAAACCTGCAAGTGATTAAAAAGCATTGAAGCATTTACATACACACTGCACGAGTGCCCATGAACTTCATTCAATACAATAAATGTGAAATAAAAATTCAGCATAAAGCATTTCAAGGGAGATTTTTACCCTGCAGCCATTTCAGCAGCCTTGCTGACACTAGAATCATATAAACTCTTCATCTCATCATTTCCCTCTTCTCCAACTTCTAACTTTTTACCTTTGTCTGATTTTAAACTGCTTCCTTCCATTTCATTACTCAAACTGAAAATTTGTTGGACCTGTTTAAGCTTTCCATCATATACAGATTTCTGGTCCTGAGATAATTTTCCTTTCCTTCGGTTATATAATAAAGTATAGTGGTTGGACAGGGCCTCCAACTCCTGCAAAAAATAAACGGCACTGATTAAATAGAGTAGATCCTTATATAATTATTCAACTTTCCAGATTAGAAAGTGACCTCTAACTGTTCTGGACCTCCATATATATAAAAGCATCGATCAAATGTCACTTCTTCATCTTCTAATTGATACTCCTCGTCATGTGGTTCGCTCTCATTAGAGGTTTTCTCAACTTCAATGCCAGTCTCTGTAATCAATAAATCCATGGTTTCCCTTCCAACGAGTTCAAGAACTTCCATTCCCTTGGTTGTGAGAGCCTTCCCTCTCTGTAACACAAATAAAATCTCAGATCACATGAAAAATCAAAAAGAGCACGAGATTTTACAGAATTCAGTTTTAGCTATTTCTCTTCACGGGAGATTTAATCGGAGAAAAAAGAGAAGTTTTTAAGAACTAAGTCATGATAGTGAGTGTAAAGGGAGTAAAATGATTTTTGAAGCTTCTCTTTGGTTATTTCATGACACACTTATTTAACTAGGCTAACTTTTATATTACTTTTTACTTTGGCCTACAGGGGAAAAGGGAAAAAAAATCATAAATTTCTTTTCTTTCTTTTTTAAGATGAGAAACAAATTTTTGTTTCCAAAAACTTATCCTACTCCTCTACAGTTTAATGATTTTTTTTAGTTCAATAACATGTGGGAGTAGAGATTTGGACCTCTAATCTTGAGGTCGAGAATATAATGTCTTTACCAGTTGAGCCATATGTAAGGTACTCTCCTTACGATTTATTGATATATAGAGGAAGAACTTGCCCTAGGGCAATACAAAACATCCCCCAGCTGATTAGAGAGGGCTGGTAATCTCTCCTCTCCCTCTACAACTTTCTAACAGACAAAAAGCATGAAAAACAACAGCACTCCTCCCTTTCTAATATACTCCCCTACATCACACACAATCCCGCACAAATGTTCCTTAGATGGTCACCTCCCCGCGTACCTGTCTTTCTAACTAACTGGTTGATGGTGCAATTCCCTTCTTATCCCTCCTCTCATACTGAATGGTAATTGGGGGCCTAACACTATGTTCATGTTGGCCTCTACAGTTTAATGATTCCAAGCACTGTAAAATATCTTGAGAAAATTATTTCTTCAATAGTAATATAAATAGGACTGTCAACCTATGAATCATGATGCATAAGTTCAGTTTGCCAATGAATTATACTTTAAACTCATGATACTATTTTATAAATAATCAACATATCAATTGATAAATTAAGAAAGAGCATTGTTTTAGACGGGAAAAGTTTAAGAAGTTAGATTAAGCCCATTAGATTTTTGTTCTTAACATGTCCTTGTAACTGGACCACCTTTGCTCTGCCTGCTAAGTTTTTTTGAATACCCTACTTTCAATGAAATTATAATTGTTTCCTATTAAAAAAATAATAATAAGCAAAATGATAAGGGATACAAACCTCCAACAATGATGGTGCAACAGAACCAGCTGCAGCTGGTATGCCTTGATGTTGAATGGTTTCTGCAATATTTGTAGCTGAATTCTCAAGCCTACGGAAAAACTATAGAATATTACTTCCTTAGACATTAAAACTAATAGGGAAGGAAAAGAAATACAAAGCAACGACATAGAGTGTTAGTGCAGTAGGAGACATATTCATGATTCAAAGTTTCAACTTCTATCATTTGAATTTTATCTACAGGAACTTTTATCATCTGAATTCAAAGAAAATCCAAACTTGAGAAATTAAGCCATTACAACTTTAGGCAAATTTGCAAAATCATATGCTAAGCCCCTTCTCAATTCAGGGCAAAGCCAGGGAAAATTGTATATTGCAGCACATAGTCGTCCAAGAAAAGCATTTGCTAAGTTGTCTAATGTGTTTTAAACTTCAGAGTGCCATTAAACAAGATATACATACTTGTGAACGAAATCACTGCCCCCTCTCAATGCACTTCCCAGGGCTTTCCATGCTCCCGAAGCTATATTCTCCACAGAAGTATCCAGAACCTTTAAGCCCTGCATATATTGAAACGACAGATGATTGAGTTGCCAACCCAAATTCTTAATTTCAACACCAGAATCGATAACGAGAACTATCCACATTGGGATCAAGTACCACATAATCATTTAATGACAATGGACAATCGTCAATACATTCTTCTATCATCACTAGTATAATTATTAATTACTGAGTTAATTCATAGTTACTCTCTGCATTTACACTCAGTCTAAAAAGTAGGTGTGTTTGGGAAATAGAAAATGTCTATTGAAATTAATTGAAAACAAAATATCAAAGAAGATTTGAGAAAGCATGACATAATATTAGAAGCAACAAGACAGCAAGAAATTCTTAGTAGACGATATAAAGCAAGAAAAAATGGAGCTGTATTGAGCATCTGTGGCATGGATATCTAGCATGATATGATCATGGAACCCTTTGAGGGTGGCAACTTCTACTCAACAAGACATCAAGCACATCAGCCTCTAACTTTCTTGAGTTGATTCTAATTTGGTATTGAGTCTGAGGTTTATGAGGACTTTCTCACGGTTGCTAGCAGTAATTCCACTTAGTTCTTATCAATGTGGATGCAAGAGAATAATCATATACAGAAATTGTGGCATTCATGGTAAATGCAAAGGTTGACATCCAACAAAAGACAAGATTAGGTAACCCTGTTCCCAAATAACTTGCCTGGCCAAAAACTGAATCCTCGCTCGCCTTCTCTAATTTATCCAAGGCAGATTTTCGCAGCTTATCATTCTCATCCTCACTTTCACTATCAGCGGCAGAATCTTCTACTTCTTTCTCCTTGGAAGATTCCACGTGCTCATCTTCATTTTTCAAGTCTACAATGCTTTTAGCTGCTGTCTGAGCAACCGCAGCAGCCTGCAATTGTTCAAACACACACCAAGCAGAAAAGAAAAGGTAAATGACCAATATCTTTTGCTCCTTCAGACGATAACATCATAATAACATAATTGTTTCCACAACTTACATCGCAGAAAACTCAACACTCTATTACAGAAAATTGCTTCTCATCATAATAACAACAATAATAAATAGGATCACATGAAAGCGTTTAACAAGCTAGTTATCAGAAGCTCCTAAACCACGCACACCAAAACTCACTCGACTTTATTTCTAATTTCAGTACCGCTGCCAAAACGCCTGAAAACGAACAGCATTTCCCCAATACAAAACGAGTTATAGACTAATAATCAGATTCAGTACTTAAACCTCTCAATTAGAAATGAAACCGCCTCATGATCAGAACATCAGAAATTCCAACACGCAACTTCCACAACCTAATTGACGCAATTACAACAATGTTGAAACTCGTAACAAAAACATATACAATACACATACATTTCGGGAGATCTCTTCGGCGGCCTTCTGGAGATCTGAGAGAACAGAAAACGCAGAGAATCCCCAACCTCCCCAGCCTCCTCCTCCTCCTCCGCCGCCGCTTTTTGGAGGCGCTTCTTCTTTTACTCTGCCTTCTTCTTCAATCTCTTGAACTTGCTTCTTAGGAGGTTCCGTCGCCGCCCTCAGTGGCTGCTTCTCTTCCTCCATTGTAGCACCTACCAAACGATTTCGCTCAATTTTTCCAAAATCACAGTCCTCTGGAACAAAGAACTATTTTTTTTTCGAAATTTTTTTGAAAAATTAAATGAATTGACGGGGACTTCGGGTAAATATCTCAAGAACCCTTTGGTGTTGTATAGTATTACTTCTTTTTTTTTTTTTTTTTGCCTTGTCAATCTCGCGATCGAACTATGTAGCGTAAACGTGAAGGCAGTTAATTTCTTCTCTCTCCCCGTGGTTCACGCTTCTATGCGACGCCGTTTTGACTTTTTTTAAAAGCCATTTCACCGCCCTGCCGGTAGAGATGTCCACAGGGACGGGGAAGGATTCCCCGTCCCCGCCCCCCATTTCATTTCCCGTTCCAGCAAAATTTTTCATTTAATTTTGCGGGGATCGGGGCGGAGATTCTCCGCAGGGATTGAGTTCCTCGTAGGAAATTTTTCTCCATTCTGTTTTTTTTTTTTTATCTTTTTTATTTTTTTTAAATTTATTCTCAACCATAATAAAAATTATTTCTAAATGAATAATTTTCAATATAATTCTATTTAGAGTAAATGTTATACAATTTCCTAATAAAAATAATGATATACCATAAGTAAAAATACTATAATGTCGAAACAACTTAATTTCTAAAAATTCAAATTTCAATATTACAACATAGTCTTTAATTTTTTTTTTATAACAAAATAGTCTTAAACTAATTCCTACTATAGTTTTTTTTTTAAAAAAAATTCTATTTATAGGTAATAATTATATATATATATATATATATATATATATATATATTATTATTAATCGGGGCGGGGCCGGGTCGGGGATGGGGATGGGGAATATATTCCCCGTCCCCATCCCCGTTTAGCCAACGGGAAAAAAACCTCTCCGCTCCCTCCCACATTCCCCGTGTAATTGGGGATTCCTCGCCTCGTTCGGGGTGGATCCCCGGGGCCTAGTTAAATGGACATCTCTACCTGCCGGTAGTCCTTCCCTCTTTAGTTAAGATGATGATTCGATTTGCATTGGTAAAATTTAGGTTTAAAGATTAAATTATAAATTTAGTATTTTTTTTCTTTTTTTATTGAGTTCAACAATAAAATAAAGGAGGCGGGAGATTCGGGTACATATCAATTATTACTGAACTATTTCACTTTGATAATTATAAATTTAGTTTTAAATTTTTAAGGTTGTGTACTAAAGATAATATTAAATCCAAAGAATAAACAGAGCTATGAAGGAGCTCGTGTAACTATTTACTCCAATTTTTCAAGATTAAATTTCTAAAGTAAGTCAAAGGCCGGATCCACAAATGGGCTTCGACCAAACAAGCCCAAGGGTCGGGTAGCTTATGTGCCAAGGTCAACCCATGAGCTGGTTAGGCCTTGGGCCGATTAATCCCTAGGCAAATGGAGCCTAAGCGATTTATAGTTTGGAGAAAATAGCCGCAGAAGCCAGTTTCTTAGACTGTCATCAATCCATCCAGTGAGAATTATCTTGAAAATCCTAAAGTCAATTTAATAGAAATAGAAAGAGAAAATTCACGAGCGAGATATGTTATCTAAACTCTAGTTTCTACTATGCTAACACAAACCCTAATATACTTAAAAAGAGAAAACTCATAATACTTAAACTATAATTTTATGTCTAATTGGTTCTTGAATAATGAAAGTATCATAGGTTATTAAAAGTTTCAATTTGCATATCATAGTCCTTGAACTATTTGAATTTTAAAAAATTCACATATCTAAATTTTGTAATAGAACTCTAACCTTTTGATTTAGGATCTAATACCTATTAAAGACAAGATTGAAATTTAAGAGACTCTATTGGACATATTCTTCAAAGTTTAATGATTAAGGCCCCGTTTGATAACTATTTGATTTTTAGTTTTGGTTTTTCGAAATTATGCTTGATTTCTCATCAATTTTCTACAATGAATTTCATCTTTCTTAACAAAACATTTGAATTCTAAGTCAAATTCTAAAAATAAAAACAAGTTCTTGAAAACTATTTTTTTAGTTTTGCAAAATTTAGCTTAGTTTTTGAAAACATAGGTAAAAAGTAGACAACAAAATAAAAAACTCATAGATAGAACTAATATTTATAGTCTTAATTTTCAAAAATCAAATAGTTATCAAACGGAGTCTAAACTTCTAAATCTCTATCGTTAAAACCATTTTTTTTAATATATTGGCGTTGTACATTGATTAGATAAATGGCTTGCAAGTGAAGATTATATTGGGCGAGTATGAGAGGAGAGCACGAGTTAGGTCAATTTGAATAAAACAAGGTTGGGTAAGCGAAAAGAGAATTTTGATGAGTAATTAAGCTTGGCAAAAAATATTTTAAACTGAATTTTTTAACTTATCGGCTTTGTACTCTCCTGTGTCACCATGACCATTGTTATGTCTGTCAAATTACTTCGTCAACATTTTAAAAATGGTGTTAGCAACACGATACTTATTAGAGTCAAAAGTAAATGTTGAAACTTATTAAAGGTCAATGACTAAATAAACACATCTATCAAAGTTCATGGACTACTTAAGTAATTTAATTAACCTAAATTTATTGATAGCTTCATTTAACAAAAAAATATTTATAAATATTAACTCTAAAAAAAAATGATGACAAAGTGTATTATCTTTTAAAAACCTAAGAATCTCTAATTTGACTAGCTTCCTTTTATCTTTTTTGTAGTAATTTTTTTTATAAGTACAACGAATATATGAGTAGGGATTTGAACTCCAGCCACAATTTCAAGAGATGGGGTAGATGCCGCCAACCTGATCACATAACTCAGTCGGTTAAGACCTATGCCCTCGACCAATATGTTATAGGTTTGAATCTCCCTACCCCACATTATATTGTTGTTGATCTAATAAAATAGATGTCTTAAGTCTTAACCGCTAAACCATGTTTAAGTTGACCATTTTTTTGATCTAATGATAAAGGTTGATTTACTTAACCAAAAATTTATAAAGGTATTGATGGAAGCAAATAATAATGTAGTGGGTCTTTTTTTCTTTTGAAAAATATATAGTGGGAATTTGAATACCCTACATAATCCTAAAATTTTCATCCATAAGCATGAGAAACTACAATCATATGAGTGGAAGTGGAACAATAAGAGGAATTTTCTATATGCCAAAGAACGAAAAAGAAAAAGGTAAATAGAGTGGAGAATGGAGATTACAACAAATTTATACAAGATCATTTGATATGGCCAAAGTCTTATCTTTCGTAGAATCTACAAGTTTTCTATGATGAAAATTGAAAACTAGAATATGGATTACAATCTCTTAATGATTGTTTATCTTTGAAAAAATACTAAAAAAACTCTCACAAAATGTCTTCCAAGCATTTTTGCTTCACCGAGGACATGTGTGCTACGATACCCTCAAGAGATTTTGATATGAATTCTTTTAAATGATGTTTTCAGACACTCTTAGTTATATAACTTCCAAGCACACACTAAACTTAAAGATCATTCATATATTTAAATGTGACTCAAAAGGAAGATCAAGAATGGGTTGTCTTTGTTTGATCAACAAAGTATAAGGCTTTTGAAACCTCCATCTTCTTTCATCTTCTTCAACATCATACGTTGCTCGATGCTCGACGGTCTTTGCTCTTTTGTACTTGAAGCACCTACCATCACTTTGGTTTGCTTTAGTGTGCACAATTTTCTCCTTTCTTTGGATGAACTTGGTATTCTGGAGATTGAGGCTTCAAAATGGTTTTCGTTCTTAGATTAGTTAACATTTGTATTCTGGAACTTAGGATTTTGGATTCTAGATAATATGAATTGTTTTGAAAACAAAACCTACCATATTTAAACAACAAAAAAATCCACCCTTTTTTAGGGATTTGTTGAATGTCAAAGGTTTGAAAATAATGCAACTTACAGAACCCATTTATCACTGTTGTTATTTTGATTTTTATGCAATTTACAAGACCCAGTATCACGGTTGTTTTGAAAGAGAAATGAAACCTAGTAATATTTGGTTTGCTATAGTTATTGCATGTATATATACTTCTATAGCACATAATATAGATGATTTTATATTGTGATGTGATGTGGTTTACAGAACTATAATACTGTAGACTATTATTATTTATTTGCATGTATATAACTGTTATATACAAGTATTTTATGTGTGTAATTATATGTATATAAAACTGTAAACCTTGGTAATCATTGTGGCATATTCGGTTACTCTTAAATTCCATTATAAGTATATAATGTGACATAGAACATTATGGTATTAAGAATCTTGCTTATTGTATATGTTACTATATACTTACAAATATGAATGACAATGTTGTGGGTATATACTTATTTGTGTAATTAAGATGGTTTGAAAAAAAATAGAAAATCAAGTTTGATTAGTGGTGTTTGTTGATAGATGATTTAGTATAAATGACAGAAAATAAAATAAAATAAAAAATTGTGCATGATATCTTGAATTAAGATAAAATTAATATATTTGTAAATAATTATAAATAAATTTATGTGGATTTGAATTGTAAAAATTCAAGGATTGAAAATTTGGAGAAAAATCTTGAATTAAGATAAGATTAATAAATTTGTAAATAATAAAAAAATAAAATTATATAGATTTGAATTGCCAAAGATTTAGGAATAATGAGTCAAAATTGGTTAGAGATGTTGGAGAATTTTTTTAATAAATTAGCAGTTAGGAGTTGACTGTAAATATATGTATATACTTAGGGTATAAATAGAAAGAAAAAATATTCATTCTCTTCCCTAAAGTTGCGTTAGTCATAAACCCAAATATGATATATTTTTAGTCTTTTTTTCATTATAAGTATTTATTTGTAGACATTAGTTACAATTTCTCCTTATATACGAAAAAATGAATCTAAAGTCATAATGAAGTCAAAACCTAAAATAGGATTTAGCAAAAGTGAGGTTATATGGGCCTCATAATCATATGGTCTATTTGTGCTCTTGGAGCATCCAATTCCCATAGTTCATTCCCTTGTTGAAACTCCACCTTCCACAATTCATATCGACTCTTTCTTCCTTCTATGACCGCATCATTCTTGGCTCGTGTGATTCTATGGCTTGAAAATGTTGTGTGTCGGCCTTGAAGAAAGGTCATTAGGTTTTGGATCACATCGAATTCTTTTAACAACTTCCAATCATATTTCTAATGCGCTTGAACGACTAAGCTTTTTATCATTGATGTCTCTATATATCTTTATCTTTATCTTTATCTTTATCTTTACTATATTAAAAGATGGGATAGTTGAAAATCATTTTTAGACATATTTTTCTTTTTATATAATTTAAAAATCTCAAACCTATCCTTAATAATGATGGTGTATATTCTATTTATTTCATTGTTTTTTTTATTAAAATAAAAATAATATATATGTTCTGAAATTAAAATGAATCCCATTGAATTAAAAAAAAGGTTCTTGCAATTTTATTCAAATATACAAATTGAAAATGATAGTTTTTATCACATTTGTCAGATTGGCACTAAAATAACATATATTAAATTCAACAAATTATTTAATAAAAATAGAGTCTGAATTATTGCTAATAAGAATCTGCACAAGATATCCAACTAAGTTTGCAATTTGCATTTTTTTTCTCTCTAAAACTTTTCTCTAGCTTTCTATTTTTCTCTCTTAATTAATTTGTATTTCTCTCTATATAACTTTTATCTACCACTTTCTATTTTTTTTAATCTCAATTGTAATACTTTTTTTAATAATTTGATGATTCTAAAACCACCTTTAAAAACAAATCTTAATCATTTTTATAAGTGTGGAACCAAATATTAAAATAATTTATAACTAAACATTTTTATAAAACTAATTATAATTAAATCACTTAGTTTAAAACATTTATTCTAAAATCACTTTTGAACATGTGATCTAGAATTTTTGTTTAGGGAGTTTCATTTAAAAATTTGTAAAAATAATTATCTACAAAATTTATAAATAAAACTAAACTATTAATTTAATACATTGCGATTGTCTTTTATAAGTTTTCATGTTATGAAATCGTCGCATAATAACTTCATTATCTATCTTATAAAATAACTTTTTTTCAATGCATCCACCACTAGAGGCAAAACTAAAACTTTATATCGGAAGAGGAATTCTATAAAGAGAATTTTGAATGCATTAATATATGTTGATATCCGTTTATTTATTTTAATATTAGTTTGTTCAATAAGAAGAATAATTGATTTTTTTTTATATAAATATACCAGAAAAAATAATGAAACTTTTTTTTTTTGAAAAAGAAAAATAATGAAACTTGGAACAATAATTCAATTTTTTTCATTTTACAACATCAATTATAGTTTCTTTTCATGGGATTAATTTTTTTTAAAATAATGAACCAAAAATTTAAAAATATTTTTATCCATATCCATTTGTATTTGATATAAGATAATTAAATTTGAAAAAAAAAATAAAAAATTATATTAACGACCACGAGGTCTGTGGTGGATAGCCAAAGAGAGCATAGCTCAACTAGCATATTGAATGTATTAACGACCACGAGGTCTGTGGTTCGAATCCCCCCAACCCCTACTGTACTAAAAAAAAAATCAAAAATTATATATTATATATTTTATAGATAATTTTTTTTAAAAGGAAATATGGTCTACAATTTAAATTTATAAAATATAAAAGTCAAAATTAGTTTTTTTAATGTTTCAAAAAAAATAATAACTTTTTAATTTTCCATTTCGTTGAATATATATATATATAGACAAACTTTTGACTTCAGGGCAGAACCAACACAAAAATTTAACAAAAGCGCCTCCGTTAAGCTTCGAACTCGGGCCTCTGAGGGGGGGCTTGGGCAGAAATATCACTGCGCCTGCTGCTAATGGTTATCTAGAATGCCAAATTTTGTACTACTAATATAAAATATTTGGAGTCCCCCTGGCCTACACTAAATCCACCCGTGCTTTAGTCATTGAAAATCATTTTTTGATGGTATGAAAATCACTATTAAAAGTGTATAACTAAACATTAAAGAGTATGTTTGAGAGTAATTTTGGAATGACCAAAATCAATTCTCCTTTAAAATTGTGATGTTTGTGAATGATAAGAAAGTGATTTTGGAAACATCCAAAATCACTTTAAGTGATTTTGTTTTTAAAATGACTATTATTTCATATTTTAAAACAATCTTACTTTTTGTGACGAGTAAAAACCGTCATCTTTTATACAAATTCATTACTTTTCATTAAAAACATGTATTCTCAAAACCGTCACTATTGAGGTTATACATCATTATTTAAAAAATGTCAATTTTTCTCTCTCTAAAGTTTTTATAATGTCTATCTCTTACTTTATTCTCTTTTTAACATTTTTATTCATTTTCTCACTTTTTTTACTCTCTAATGGTTTTAACTCTATCTAACTCTTTTTATCTCTAAATTTTTTCATTCATCTCTCTATAATTTTTGTATCTCTTTAACTTTTTTCTTTCTTATCTTTGACCTCTTGCTATAACTTTTTGCTCTTGAGATTTTTTGTCCCCGACTTTGAACTTTTTTTGTTCTCATTAAAGTTTTTCTCCCTAAAATTTTTATCATTCTCTTCAATTTTTTTTTTGTATATCTCTCTAAATTTATTTCTCTATCTTTCGATTTTTTCGCTCTCTATTAAATTTCTCTCTAAATTTTTTGTCTATCGCTCTAAAATTTCTATCCTTCCATGTCTTCAACATGTTTTTCTATTTGAAACTTTAATTTTCTCTAGCTTTATTTTTTTTCTCTTAATTTTTTAGTTCTCTCGGTATAACTTTTTCTACCACCTTCTTTTTTTTTTTTTTAATTTCAAATGTAATGCTCTTTTTAGTAATTTGATGATTCTAAAATCACCTTTGAAAATAAACATTAATCGTTTTAAAAAATACTTTTAATTAAATTTAAATCACTTTTACAAGAGTGGAACCAAATATTAAAATGATTTATAACTAAAACTTTTACAAAATTAATTATAATTAAATCACTTAGCTTAAAATACTTATATTAAAGTCACTCTAAAAATGCCCTTAATCATTGAAAGTCACTTTTAATTGTTTAAAAATCACTATTAAAAATGTAGAACCAAACATTAAAATGATTATATGAAAATCACTTTTCATAAATCAATTATAAACAAATCAATTGTGCTAAAATCACTTTTTCTAAAATCATTCCCAAACATGCCCAAAATGCTTATGCGAAAATTACTTTTAATAAATCAATTATACTAAAATTACTATTTCTATACCCTATTTGTGTGTTAGATTTTGTATACAATATTACTACTTTTTCTGTTATTCATATAAACTCTAAAGAGTTGGGAGTAATTGCAAATTTAGCAAAATTTAGATAAAATATTAAGAAAATAACAACTAACAAATCATTAAAAATATAGTAAATTTAGAATAGGTAAATCAATCATTATTATTAATCACAACGACTATTATAATTGTATATTCAATTAATATATAAATTAATCAATTTATGCCAATAAATATAACTATATCATAAATTATACTATTTGTTATTATTTAACTTAATCGATGATTTATAAATTTAATTATTTTAAAAAAATATGTTATATTTTGATTACTTCTAAAAAATCACATATTTACTAATAAATTAAAGGTTAAATTACAAATTTAGTTTTTGATAAAGTTGTGTCTAATAGGTTCTTGAGCTTTCATTTTTATGTATAAGAGATCTTTGACTTATTAGATTTTTTTTTATAAAAAAAAATTCACAAAATTGAAAAGACATAGTTGTCTTATTAAACTCAAATTAAACTTGAAATTATATGTCTAATAGAATCATAAATTTTTTTAAATGTCGAATAGGTTAGGGACCTATTAAATACAAAATTTAAAAATTAAGAAACATATTAAGAGCACTTGTAAAGTACAAAGATCTATTAAACACAAAATTAAAAGTTTAGAGATCTATTAAAAAAATTTAAAATTTTAGAGGCTTGTTAAACACTACTATAAAAGTTTAGAGACTAAACTTAAAACTTAACCTAAATTAAAAAATGAAGTTTCCTATTTGAATTTCTAAAATGAAGTACATACTTATATACTTTTAAAGCCTGTTAACCTTTTCTACCAACAAAATTTACTAAAGATTACTCATAATTCACTATTAAACAAATATAAAATGTTCAAAGGAATGGCAGATCATTAACATTACATATATAAAAAAGAATTTTAAAAAAATTGGGGGGCCATTCAGAACCGCCACTGCTTTAAAATATTTTTCGCCAAAAATCAATTTATACCATAAAACTTTGAGAGTTGTATCAATTAAAATCTTGAACTTTCATAAGTATATCAATTTACACTATTCGTTAGATTCTGTTTGAAAAATGTTGGTTCACACATGTCCAAACTTATAATTTTATTGATTAAACTTCCAAACTTTGATAAATGAATCAATTTAGACCCTCAATTTTGACAATCGTCTATGCATCTATTCTCACACGTATGTAGATTTCTTAAAAAATTTAAACCCAACTCCATTTGAAAATCGTCCATGTATTTGGAACAAGAGAAGTCTAAATTGACCCACTTATGAAAGTTCAAGAGTTTAGGCCCTGTTTGATAACAATTGGACTTTTTGTTTTTGATTTTTTGAAAATTAAGCCTATAAATACTACTTCTACCTATGAGTTTCCATGTTTTCTTATATACTTTTTACATATGTTTTCTTACCAAGCCAAGTTTTGAAAACCAAAAAAAAAAAAAAGTAGTTTTCAAAAACTTGTTTTTGTTTTTGGAATTTGGCTAAAAACTCAAATGTTTTCTTAAGAAAGATGGAAACTGTTGAGAATGACTTACAAGCTCTTGGGCTAAAGGCCCATTGCAAGATCTTACATAAGTGATTCTAGTTGTCCCACATGGAAAGATTATAAGTTGGAAAGTGGGTATATATACTAGAGCTTGATGAGGTGTCTGCAAAAAGCTGAGAGTGGTAATAAAGTCTTTTCCCACACGCGCGCACTGCTGCAGCTGTCCCGTCGGATGGACGGGTTTGGGTAACTACGCTCACGCTTAAAAAGAAGTAATTTTTTAATCACCTTTCTCTCCAAAGTTTTGAGGCAAGTCATTAATTATTTTTTACCTTTTAGAATCTCCCCATTCATTGTGGTTTCGATTTTTTGGCTTGATTTGTGGATCTGAAACATCTCAAAAAACGTCTCATAGTATTCCTTCATAACCAGTTGGGAGTTCATCTTCTTCTTCATCTTCGATTACAGAAAAAGGCTCTCTTTTTCATTCTTCGATTATGAGCAAAGGTTGTTGTTTGATTTCAATCCTCCTTTAACGAATGTCGTTCGAGGTAGATGTTGTGTTAACCTTGGGGAGCAACCAATGATAATTCTCATAATTAAGAATTATCTAGCTCATAAATTTAGGTTATGCTTGGTTTTATTAGCATTTTCTTTATAAATTCATTTAAATTCCAAGAAAAACAGCATGAATCTTCCAAAGTAAATTAAAATCAATAAAATGGACGGAAAAGAAAAGAATTGCACTAATAAAGTGTTTTTTGCTGCAATTTTGACAAAAAGGCATGATTGCCACATGATTGCTGATTAATTGCTATGACAATCTGGAACCAAGCAAGGAAAAACGAGATTTTCGGAATTGGCCAAATTTGAAAGATTCCAACATTTATTTCTCCTTAAACCAAGCTACGATTTCATACATCAAGCTATATATGGAATGTAAAGAAACCCTAACCGCCATTGTCTATAAAAAGGAAGAAAAAAAAATACACAAAAAGGCAATTCATCCTTGAAAGAAAACCCATTTTTTGCACTTTTTCTTCTTCTCCAACTTGCTGCCATTTCATTTCTTCCTCTCTTTTCTTCCATATTTAGTCCTATCTAGGTGAAAACCTAAGATTGTTAAGACCCAATTCATCTTGAAAAATATTGAATTGAGTTCGATTAAGGGGAAGGAAAGAGAGGTTTATGGGAATTCTATTTTTCTTGTATTTTTAGTTTCTGTCCAGCAGTTTTTTTTAGCTTTATATGTTGTTTGAGTTGTTGTTTTCCCTCTCATTTAAGTGTTATTTTGTTTTCCTTTTAATTTAGTTCTTCAATTCAGTTTGTTTCTTTAGTTTTGTGACGATTCAAGGCAGTGGTAATCCACGACACAACAATATTGATTCCAGTTTTCTTTGACGCTATAGAAACCATTGTAGAGAAGATGAAAACCATTGTAGAGAAATTGTGAGAAAACAAGCACAATTTTCAAAAGCTAAAAACCAAAAACTAAGGTCCCGTTTGATAACCATTTGATTTTTAGTTTTTGGTTTTTGAAAATTAAGCCTATAAATACCATTTCCATCTATGAATTTTCTTGTTTTGTTATCAACTTCTTACATATGTTTTCAAAAATCAAGCAATTTTTTGGAAACTAAAAAAAGTAGTTTTCAAAAACTTGTGTTTGCTTTTGGAATTTGGCTAAGAATTCAAATGCTTTCTTAAGAGAGATGAAAACCATTGTAAAGAAATTGGGAGAAAACAAGCTTAATTTTCAAAAACTAAAAACCAAAAACCAAATGGTTATCAAACGGGGCGTAAATGTTTATCAAACGAGACCTTAATTAATACAATTATACGTTTGGACACTTGTGGACTAATAACGTTTTTTCAAACGGAATCTAATGGATGGTGTAAATTGATACACTTATAAAAATTCAGGGTTTAAATTGGTACCATTATTAGTTTAGGGTTTTAATTGATAGAACTCCCAAACTTTAAAATTTTCATGGTATTTGATATTTTTAGTGGTATTTTTTTAGAAATCTTGATTGTACAAAAAAAAAAACACTCTAAAGTGCTTTTAAATGAAACCTTTTATTTGTATTTCTTTAAAAAGAATACTTATACAAGGTTTAGTTTTTTTTTTCTTAGAAATAGATTCACTTACTAATAAAATTTAGGAGTTGTCTCGAGCATTGATTTGAATATAAACTAAGCTGGTCAAAACATTATTAACCTCTCATATGATGGTAGATTTGAATCCTCACTTAGTCAAATTATAGTAATACTCTAAAAAAGGTTTTAAAAGTAAAAATTGAAATTCATATTGGGTAAACTATCAAACAAAATAAATCAAATGAAAGATTAACATGTCACCCATTAGGCCATGTGCCTAGGGACTCCCTAGGGCAGTCGAGGAGAGGGAATGGGAGTGTTAAGCACCTCGAGCCAATATCGTTCAAAACGCATATTTATCATGTCCAAAACTCTAAAGTTTTTCATTTCTTCAAAAAAAAAAAAAAGCATTATGAATTTGATTAGCTTTCCCCTCGAAGAATGAAGTATGATTTTTTAATATTAACAACCGAAAGTTTAGAAACTCCAACTTTGGGAGAAGGTTAGAAAAGCCCTTACAATCTACAAAGATTACTTTATAAGATCCACACATATCCTCTTCTCGCCATTCACTTTGTCCACACTCTTAGCTCAATAAGGACATCTTATAAATCTCTGATGCAATGTATTTGGTGACATTGCGGACCACATCATGCATTTGAACATAATGTTCCCCTACGTTAGACTCTAGAAGTAAATAGGAAGATTTAAGATCATCAACCAACTTAATTACCCTATTCCTTGCATTTTCCCAATTATTTATGTCATTTAGCAATCTCATACCCATAGCATACATCTGCAAATCCTTCACACAAATCTTGTGATTAACTAGAAATACACTGCACATAAGAAATAGTAATTTAGCTTCATCTTTTATCGAATCGTAACTGAGTTTAAGGCAAGTATACAATTTGTCATTCACTCCTAGAATACTCGCCAAAACATGTTTTTTCAATTTCTTCAAAACATGCTTCCACACATATACTTTCTTCCCCTTCAATGCTTTTGCAAGAATTTTAAGTGAAATTGGTAACCCTTTACATTCTTTTGCCACATTCTTCATTATGTGTTTTGTACCATATGTTGGCTTTTTGGCCCTTAATCTCAAATTAATTAATTAATTAATGTTTTGATGATAACAAACCTGCTATTAATTACTAACAATTTTAGTGTTTTTAAGTGTCCATGGTGTAGAGCTCGGAACAACGATTCCAACGCCTCTTGAATCACTCAAATCGGAGTTAAAACGAAGAAGTTATGGGCAAAACAAATTTGAACGGAAAATTCCCGACGCGATGACGTGGCAGCCAAGTCGGCAATGTGGACCATTTAGAGAGTGACACGTGGACCTATGGGGAAGTGACACATGGTGGCTTTTTGTTTGTTTAAAAAGAAAAAGAAAAAAATTATATTATTATATATTATTTTTCTATGTGTCTAACGGTTTTTAAAATTTAAAAAAAAAAAAAAAAAAATCTGACAGCATTAAATGCTGCCAGAAATCAGGCTGATTTAAAAAAAAAAAAAAATTATATATGTATTTTGACCGTTGGACACACATAAATATATATTATTATATTATATATATATTATATATATATTATATTATATATTTTATTTATTATTTACTTTTTACTTTTTATTTTCTTTTAATCTCCACCATTCATTTTACTTTTACCACAATCCAATGGTCCAAATTAAATTTTGGTTTTTACCTCATTTCCCTCTCTTTTTATACCATCTTCTTCTCCAAAATTCTACAACAAGTTTTACAACTTTCAATTCTCCAAAAAAAAATCTCAAAAAGCTCTCATTGTTGCTCTCTCCAAGCTCTAAATTTTTTCTTTTCATCTTATTCTTGAGAGAGAATTATTGTGTTGTGAGGATTGATTGGTGAGAGTTAAATTTGCAAATTTACTCTATCAAGAGAGTTCTTAAGTGTGTTCTTTATTTTCTTCAAACTTTGTAACGGTTTGATCCTAACACGTGGAAAGGATCGAGTTTGCTCTTGAACTCGTAAAAAGAGCGTTGTAGCGGTTGGGCTCTAATCCGTGGAAAGAGTCGATAAAGTTTTTATTCAAATTTCCAAAAGGCGCTTGGGGAGTGGAGTAGGTCGAGTTTGACCGAACCACTATAAAATTACGGTGTCATCCTCTCTAACTCTTTCTCATTTACTTTTGTAAATTAATTGTAGTAATTTATTGCATGCTTTAATTTGTTCTTAATTGTTTATTGTATTAGATTGAATTAATTTTTCATAATTTACACATTGTACTAATTATCCTTTTTATTTGTTTATAAAAAGTTTGATAATTAGATTATTTGTGCATACTTAGGAAAAATTTTATTAAACCCTATTCACCCCCCCTCTAGGGTTGCCATACCGATCCAACAATTGGTATCAGAGCGAGGTTGCTCTTTTAGATTTTTTTTATAAACTTTATTGTTTGAGCTTTATGGCAAACCTAGTAGTAAATGGTGTTATTGAAGGACAATCTACCTCTAGGCCTCCTTACTTTGATGGGTCAAATTATTCTTATTGGAAGGCTAGAATGAAAATTTATTTGCAATCCGTTGACTATTATTTATGGTTAAATGTGGTTAAAGGTCCTTATATTCCCATGAAAAATGTTAATGAAAATAATGTGCCTAAATTAGAAGAGGAATATGATGACAATGATATGAAAAAGTGTGCTTTTAATGCTAGAGCTATAAATTGTTTATATTGTGCTTTAAGCAAAGATGAGTTCAATAGAATATCTATGTGCTCTTCCGCTAAAGAAATATGGAATACTCTTGAAGTGACTCATGAAGGAACTAATCAAGTTAAAGAATCAAAAATTAGCATGCTAGTTCATAATTATGAATTATTTAAGATGGATGCTAATGAATCTATTACCGAGATGTTTACTAGATTTACTAACATTATAAATGCTTTGAAGGGTCTTGGTAAAGTATATACTACCTCCGAAAATGTTAGGAAAATTCTTAGGTCTTTACCTAAGAATTGGGAAGCAAAGGTGACGGCGATTCAAGAAGCAAAAGATCTCACCAAACTTCCTTTGGAGGAACTTATTGGCTCTCTCATGACACATGAGATTACCATGAAGGAGCACATGGAGGATGAGTCCGAAAAGAAGAAGAGTATTGCATTAAAGACCATATCCTTGGAAGTTGAATCCGAAGATGAGGATGTTCTTGATGAAGACGATATTGCATATTTTTCACGTAAGTATAAGAACTTCATCAAGAGGAAGAAACAATTCAAGAAGCACATTTCCAACCAAAAAGAGTCAAAAGGTGAAAAGAGCAAAAAGGATGAGGTAATATGCTATGAATGCAAGAAACCGGGTCACATAAGAACGGATTGCCCTCTCCTTAAATCATCTAAGAAGTCCAAGAAGAAAGCAATGAAAGCTACTTGGGATGATAGTGATGAAAGTGGAAGTGGAAGTGATGAAGAAGAGGTAGCAAACTTTTGCTTCATGGCTCATAGTGACAAGGGTGATGAACAAGATGATGAGGTAACTCTAGAACCCCTTTCATATGATGAATTGTTTGAAGCTTTTGAAAATATGCAAAAAGACTTAGAAAAGCTTGGTTCCAAATATGTTGTGCGTAGAAAGAAATACAATGCTTTAACTAGTGAAAATAAGTCTTTACTTGATGAAATTTCTTGCTTAAAAGACAATGAGCATGATGTTGTGCAAATTGATGAAGTGAATGTCTCTTGTGATAAGCATGTTTTTGATTGTGATGAGAAAAATGCCTTGCTTGATAAAGTTAGATTTCTTGAGCATGATAGTTGTGAAAAAGATAACTTAATTAATTTGCTTAAGGAAAAGGAATTAAATGCTTTGCAAGAACTTGGTAAGGCTAAAGAGTCTATTAAAAAGTTGACAATAGGTGCTCAAAGGTTGGACAAAATAATTGAAGTAGGCAAGCCTTATGGTGATAAAAGAGGATTAGGCTACATTGATGAATGTTCTACTCCCTCAAGTTCTAAAACTATCTTTGTTAAAGCATCTTCTATTGTGCCTAAGCTTAATATGCCTAAGGTTGTGTCTAAGCATGATAAATCTAGTTTTGTGCCTATATGTCATCATTGTGGTGTTGAAGGTCATATTAGACCTAAGTGCTTTAAATTGAAATATGTTTTTACTACTTCTTCAAGAAGAAATTTTTCTCAAAGAGCAAAGTTTCACAATACTCCAAGAAAGAATTTCTCCAAGAAAAGTAGAGTGCATAAATTTGTTGTAAGAGATAAATCATTGCATAATGTTGTTTGTTTCTCATGTGGCAAATTTGGACATAAAGTGTATTATTGTTTCTTGTCTAAATCCAATGCTTTAAATGTGGATGCAAAAATGAAATGGGTTCCCAAGTTTGTAAATGCTAACCTTTTAGGACCCAAACAAGTATGGGTACCAAAAGACCAATCTTGAACACTTTTGTTTGTAGGTTTGTTTGAAAGTCTCCAAGAAAAACAAATGGTACTTGGATAGTGGTTGCTCAAGGCACATGACGGGAGACCAATCCAAGTTTGTCAATCTTTCTAAAAAGGATGGAGGTTTAGTAACCTTTGGTGACAACAAGAAAGGTAAAATTATTGGTAAGGGTAGTATAGGTAATGGTTCTTCTACCTTGATTGAAAATGTGCTTTTAGTTGATGGTTTAAAGCATGATTTACTAAGTATTAGTCAATTATGTGATAAAGGTTTTCGAGTGGTGTTTGATAAAAAGAATTGCATCATTGAAAATGCTAGTGATAGAAAAGTCTTGTTTGTTGGCAATAGGGATGAAAATGTGTACACTATTGATTTGAATGATTGCCCTATTAGTGATAAATGTCTTTCGGCCTTGCATGATGATTCTTGGTTATGGCATAGAAGACTAGGACATGCTAGCATGCACTTAATTTCAAATATTTCCAAGAATTCTTTGGTTAGAGGTCTTCCAAAATTTAAATTTGAAAAGGATAAAGTCTGTGATGCTTGTCAAATGGGTAAGCAAACCAAGTCCTCCTTCAAATCTAAAAATGTGATCTCTACAACTAGACCTCTTCAACTATTACATATGGACTTATTTGGCCCTTCTAGAATTGCTAGTTTTGGAGGAAATTATTATGCCTTTGTGATTGTTGATGATTTTTCAAGATTTACTTGGGTTTTGATGATAAAACATAAGGATGATGCTTTGAAAAGTTTTGCTAGTTTTGCAAAAAGAGTTCAAAATGAAAAAGGATTTTTGATTTCTAAAATTAGGAGTGATCATGGAGGAGAATTTGATAGTATTGCTTTTGAAAATTTTTGTGAAGAAAATGGTTTTTCTCATAACTTCTCCGCTCCAAGAACTCCTCAACAAAACGGTGTGGTTGAAAGGAAAAATCGTACTTTGCAAGAATTTGCTAGGTCAATGTTGCATGAGTATGATTTACCTAAATACTTTTGGGCGGAAGCCGTTAACACCGCTTGTTATGTTTTAAATAGAGTTTTAATTAGGCCTTCTTTAGATAAAATTCCTTATGAGCTTTGGCATAACAAAATTCCAAATATTGGGTATTTCAAAGTGTTTGGTTGCAAATGTTTTATTTTGAACAACAAAGAAAAGCTTGGAAAGTTTGATTCTAAGACGGATGTTGGTATTTTTCTAGGTTATTCCTCTACTAGTAAAGCTTATAGAGTTTTCAATAAGAGAACTTTAATTATCGAGGAATCTATGCATGTTGTATTTGATGAATCTTGCAATAATGTTTCTAATGAGTCTATTTGTAGTGATGATTTAGAAAGAAATTTTGGAGATTTACTTGTTAGTGACAAAGACAAGGAAATTGATTCAAGTAAGCAAGAATTGAGCTTCAATGAAAAGAAGGAAGACGGTTCTTCATCTATGCCTAAAGAGTGGAGGTATGCTCCATCCCATCCCAAGGATTTGATTCTTGGTGATCCCAAACAAGGTGTGAAAACTCGTTCTTCTCTTAATTTGTTTAATAATCTTGCTTTTGTTTCTCAAGTTGAACCTAAAAGTTTTAAGGATGCCGAAAATGATGAGTTTTGGATTTTAGCCATGCAAGAAGAATTAAATCAATTTGAAAGAAACAAAGTTTGGGAATTAGTCCCTAGGCCTTCTAATGCTTCTATTATTGGAACTAAATGGGTCTTTAGAAATAAAATGGATGAAAATGGTAATATCATTAGAAATAAAGCTAGACTTATAGCTCAAGGTTATTGTCAAGAGGAAGGTATAGATTATGAAGAGACTTTTGCACCCGTTGCTAGATTAGAAGCTATTAGAATGTTACTTGCTTTTGCTTCTTATAAGAATTTCATCTTGTATCAAATGGATGTGAAAAGTGCTTTTTTTAAATGGCTATATTATGGAGGAAGTTTATGTAGAACAACCTCCGGGCTTTGAAAGTTTTGATTTGCCTAATCATGTCTATAAGTTGAAAAAGGCTCTTTATGGCTTAAAACAAGCTCCAAGAGCTTGGTATGATAGACTTAGAAAATTTCTACTTGAGAATGGCTTTAAAATGGGTAAACTTGATACTACTCTCTTTATTAAGACTAAGGAAAATGATATGCTTTTAGTTCAAATATATGTGGATGACATTATCTTTGGTTCTACTAATCCTTCTTTGTGTGAAGAATTTTCTAAGTGTATGCATAGTGAGTTTGAGATGAGTATGATGGGAGAACTTAGCTTCTTCCTTGGACTTCAAATCAAACAACTCAAGGATGGTATCTTCATAAGTCAAGAGAAATACACAAAGGATTTGCTCAAAAGATTCAAGTTCAATGAAGGTAAAATTGCAAAAACTCCTATGAGCACATCCACTAAGCTTGACAAGGATGAAAAAGGTAAATGTGTGGACATAAAAGCTTATCGAGGTATGATCGGATCTCTACTTTATTTAACCTCTAGTAGACCCGATATCATGTTTAGTGTATGTCTTTGTGCTAGATTTCAATCTTGTCCTAAGGAATCCCATTTGCATGCCGTTAAGAGAATATTTAAATATTTGCTTGGGACTATTGATTTAGGTTTGTGGTATCCTAGAAATGTAGAGTTTAATTTGGTAGGATATTCCGATGCGGATTTTGCCGGAAGTTTACTTGACCGTAAGAGTACTAGTGGGACTTGCCAATTTCTTGGTAGCTCCTTAGTATCTTGGTTTAGTAAAAAGCAAAATTCGGTTGCCTTATCCACTACCGAAGCGGAATATATTGCGGTTGCTAGTTGTTGTGCTCAAATTCTTTGGATGAAACAAACTCTTTGTGATTTTGGATTAAAGTTTGATAATGTGCCTATATTTTGTGATAATACTAGTGCTATTAATTTGACTAAAAATCCTATTCATCATTCTAGGACTAAACATATTGATATTAGGCATCACTTTATTAGAGAGCATGTGCAAAATGGTAATATTATTCTTGATTTTGTGACCTCTAATAATCAATTAGCGGATATTTTCACCAAGCCTTTGAATGAAGAAAACTTTTGCAAAAATAGGCTTGAGCTTGGTATTATTCGTTGCGATGCCTCTTGAATTTACTATTTTGCTTTTTTATCTTTTTAAAGCATATTGATAGGGGGAGTTATGCAAAATATGTATCCATGTTCTTAGGGGGAGCTTTCATATAGTTTTTAATATTTCTCAATTGTGTTTTTTTTATGATTCCAAAGGGGGAGAAGTTTAAGAAAAATATGTTCTAAATTTTGTATCATGTTGCATTAATTTAGGGTGAGAATTAATTTAATTATTTTGAGTGAATTTTCAAGTATGAGCTTTATGGTGATATATTGGACTTTATATTCAAATTATTACTTGGACACATGTACTACCTTGGTTTTTATGAACTTCGAGTTATTTTTCTTTTGTGGTTTGTCATCATCAAAAAGGGGGAGATTGTTGGCTTTTTGGCCCTTAATCTCAAATTAATTAATTAATTAATGTTTTGATGATAACAAACCTGCTATTAATTACTAACAATTTTAGTGTTTTTAAGTGTCCATGGTGTAGAGCTCGGAACAACGATTCCAACGCCTCTTGAATCACTCAAATCGGAGTTAAAACGAAGAAGTTATGGGCAAAACAAATTTGAACGGAAAATTCCCGACGCGATGACGTGGCAGCCAAGTCGGCAATGTGGACCATTTAGAGAGTGACACGTGGACCTATGGGGAAGTGACACATGGTGGCTTTTTGTTTGTTTAAAAAGAAAAAGAAAAAAATTATATTATTATATATTATTTTTCTATGTGTCTAACGGTTTTTAAAATTTAAAAAAAAAAAAAAAAAAATCTGACAGCATTAAATGCTGCCAGAAATCAGGCTGATTTAAAAAAAAAAAAATTATATATGTATTTTGACCGTTGGACACACATAAATATATATTATTATATTATATATATATTATATATATATTATATATATATTATATTATATATTTTATTTATTATTTACTTTTTACTTTTTATTTTCTTTTAATCTCCACCATTCATTTTACTTTTACCACAATCCAATGGTCCAAATTAAATTTTGGTTTTTATCTCATTTCCCTCTCTTTTTATACCATCTTCTTCTCCAAAATTCTACAACAAGTTTTACAACTTTCAATTCTCCAAAAAAAAATCTCAAAAAGCTCCCATTGTTGCTCTCTCCAAGCTCTAAATTTTTTCTTTTCATCTTATTCTTGAGAGAGAATTATTGTGTTGTGAGGATTGATTGGTGAGAGTTAAATTTGCAAATTTACTCTATCAAGAGAGTTCTTAAGTGTGTTCTTTATTTTCTTCAAACTTTGTAACGGTTTGATCCTAACACGTGGAAAGGATCGAGTTTGCTCTTGAACTCGTAAAAAGAGCGTTGTAGTGGTTGGGCTCTAATCCGTGGAAAGAGTCGATAAAGTTTTTATTCAAATTCCCAAAAGGCGCTTGGGGAGTGGAGTAGGTCGAGTTTGACCGAACCACTATAAAATTACGGTGTCATCCTCTCTAACTCTTTCTCATTTACTTTTGTAAATTAATTGTAGTAATTTATTGCATGCTTTAATTTGTTCTTAATTGTTTATTGTATTAGATTGAATTAATTTTTCATAATTTACACATTGTACTAATTATCCTTTTTATTTGTTTATAAAAAGTTTGATAATTAGATTATTTGTGCATACTTAGGAAAAATTTTATTAAACCCTATTCACCCCCCCTCTAGGGTTGCCATACCGATCCAACACCATATTCTTCAACAGACTCACCAACTATTGCCTAAAAAAACTTCCAAGACTCTTCTTCACTTAGGGAAGGGAATTTACTTCAAACCACTAGTGTGTATTCATTTGATTTGTTAATAAATCTCAAGATCAACTTGTCATAAGTACCTTACTGATCGGATGTTACGCGCAAGCGCACGCGATCGAAGTAATATAAAATGCTATATGAGTACCAAGTATCGAATCCCACAGGGAACAGAGTAACAAAAATATCGTAAAGCAAAATGTAAGGAAAATTGCAACTTTGAAAACTAAATTGCAAAAATAATGTTGGGTTGGTGTGTTAAGAAAAATTGCAGAATCTAATTGCTGAATCAAGAAATGGCAATGTTGGAATAATGAAAATTGCAGAATTAAATTGCATAATCTAATTACATAATCGAGAAATGACAATAATGGAAATAAAGAAAAATTGCAGAATTGAATTGCAGAATCTAAAATTGGCAATAATTGAGAACAAACTAAATAAGCTTAATAAACGAAAATTGCAAAAGAAATTTTGATAAAAATGGGGCTCAAGAGTGTCATTGCCCTAAGTTGTAATTGCAAGCCAAAATTACAATTCCAACCTACTCCACACTCAATTGTAAACCAAAATTGCTTCTCCTATTTACCTTGAATTTAGGTGTTAGGAGGCTAAGTGAGTGACTTATATGTCTATAGTCCCTCTATCTTAGATTATTTGGTTCAACAATTTTATGGGTTTTGGAGTCCTTAATCCCTATGTCTAGGGTAAGGATTGACTTATGTCTAAGCTCTTTTCTCCATTACTTGTGTGAAATCCACTTATCACTAACCCCGTCGGTATTAGATCTAAGCTTGAGTTGCTACCCTAGTTGATCAATCTAGGATCTCAACGGAAATTTGATCAACACAAGCAAACAATTGAGATATAGGCTTGGTTTTCATTGGAATTTAGGCTACAATTACTTCTTAGGGAATTCACATTCTTGAACCCCCTAAGAAGTTTTAGCTCATATCAAAAATAAAAATATAACAACTAATTTTTGAGGAAAAATTCATTTTGAAAGTTTTGTAAATTGAATAGTTAAAACAATGAATGTAATGCTATTCTAGGCTAAACAACAAGAAATTCAAGAAGAGATTTCTCAAGGAAATTAAACAAGGAATCAAGGGGTGTCTAATTGAGTTTTAATTATTCTTTCTTCTGCCTTTGACATTAGTGAAGAATTGAAATTGTCTAAAACAGAGGATAACATCAATTGATAACATAAATTCTTTCAATAATCAACACAACTCCTTCCAATCCAATCGATTCAATCTCCTCCACTTTTAGAGAACAATTGATCTTAACGATTCAAGAAACTCTTGAATCATACTGGATAAACTGAAGAAAAGTGCAGAAATTAAATTGGACAATCTTGCATCAATATAAAGATGAAATCAATAAGGAAGTCTAAAAGAAACTTGCGAATGAAACTGGATTACCCCACAAATTAATTCACACGTGAATTCAACTGAGAACCGAGGGGAACTCCCACAACTATTCGGCATTCAAGAAGGAAAAAAAACAGTAACCATTGGTGAAACAAAAAAACTAAGAAGGTGCAGGAAAACAGAGCAACAATTTTGAAATAAACCCACCAACTTAACTTGAAATTAAACTCAAGCTTAATTCAAAAGTACATCAATTGAAGAATAGAGATAGTTCAAGCAACTCTCTGTAATACAAAACTGAAGAAAACCAAGATTAAAATTGAAATTCTTGGCTAAAAACAAAAGAAGAACGAAAACAGAGCCTTCGAAAACTTAAAAACCCACGAAAATCGATCCTTGAAATCGCTCCCAAAAACCCGAATTGATTCTTCTAGCTTCTTTCCCCCTCTTTTGTAGATCTTCCTAGGGTTGAAATTTGCCAAAAATCGTGCTCCAATCCCTCAATTCGTGCGGAAATTGATTTTTCCATATATGGGTTTCTTCGTTGTTGCGGCTTTTAGTTTCCATACTTCCTCTGCCCAGAATTGCAGAATCAGATTTTGCAATTTGATTTTCCAATTTCCATAATTTCTGCAAAAAGATCAATTAACTTAGAATTCTATTCTAAATGCTATCACATTCATTTTTTCCTTAAATTTAAGCAATCTTCCACTATTTTCAATTGGTCTTAGGACAAAACAAGAATATTTTAATAATTTGGGAATTAAATAAGCCTTAATTCTAAGGCTTATCACTTACACACCGTTCTTTCCTTGATTTTGAATGACAAGGAATTCCAAACTATTTTCAAGATCATATACATTCCACAAATCATCCAACATAATAAGGATGTTATCTTCTATCTCGATCAACTTAGTTTGTAGGAGAGACATTCTTACCTCTTTACTCTTATTATTTAATTTCATATTTAACATACCTCTTGATCTTGTATCTTTATTACATCAATGTCATTCAAGGTGGATGTTGAACTGCTAATACCACAAAAAAATGAAAAAAAATGGTGGATGTTGAACTGCTGATACCATAACCTTGAAAAAGTTTTTGGAATTCATTGTCATTCAGAATCAAGGAAAAAAGGGGTATAAGATACTTATGACAAGTCGATCTCAAGATTTATTAACAAATCAAATGAATATAGACCAGTGGTTTGAGGTAAATTTCCTAGATGAAGAAAAGTCTTAGAAGTTTTTTGAGACAACAATTGGTGAGTCTGTCGAAGAATCTGATACTAAACCCATAGCAGAGAATGTGGTAAAAAAATGTGGAGGGTTACCAATTGCACTTAAAATTCTTGCAAAAGCAATGAAGGGGAAAAAAGTAAAGGTGTGGAAGGATGCTTTGAAGAAATTTACAAAAAAAAAATCCAAATCTTTTGGTGGATATTCCATGAGTGAATGACAAAGTGTATACTTACTTTAAATTCAGTTACGATTCAATATAAGATAAAGCTAAGGTACTATGCTTTTGTGGAGTGTATTTCTGAATGATCACAAGATTTGGAAAGGTCAAAAGCTCACCAAGATTGTTGTTCCACACATACGTAAATTTAGTTGATATGTCATTTTAACATTGTCAATGACGCTACTGTGACATCGTCGGATAACTCTTCAATTTCAAATATCCTTTCTAGTAACTCACAATTACTAACTTCTTATGTATTTAATAAAACAAGTGATGTTAACATATGTGAAGGAAACAAGTATGTTAATTTGTTGTATCGACCAATACATATAGTTTGGAGTTTGAAAAAGAAATTTGCCGTTAGCACATTATTATGTCATAATATCTCTAAATTTTTCCTTCTTTCAATTGTTAAATCGAGAGAAAATGAAACCCTAGAACTTTATAATATTCAGTAAAAAAAAAAAGTAAAGAAAACTTTAAAAATACAAAAATAGAATTTATACTTTTCATTTAATAACGATTTTAAAAACTAAACTTGTTTACTAAATATCTATATATTCCACCAAATGTTTAATTCATATAAAATAAAATGTAATTCTTACTAACATACTCAAGACTTTCTCCAACTTTACTTGATGCCACACCTAGGAAAATATCTTCTTCAGGCGATACCATTTTTGCATTCCCAATCTCTCAATTCTCTAATATATGCTAGTGAACATCATCATAGAATTCTCATTTAATTTTGTCTAAAAATTCCTACAGGACCATGAGTGAACTTAAACAACAAAATAATCTTCCTAATCTTGACCAGAAGTGAATTTAAACATTAAAATCCCATAACATTGACCAAGAGTGAACTTAAACAATAAAGTCTCTTAACCTAGATCAAGAGTCAACTGAAACAATAAAATAATCATTCTAATCTTGATCAAGAGTGAACTTAAACATTAAAATCTCATAATGACACTAAAAGTGAACTTAAACAATAAAGTCCCCTAACTTTGACCAAGAGTCAACTTAAACAATAAAGTCTCCCTAATCCACGTGGAATAGTGGAAAATTAACTAATTTTATGTTCAAAGGATTCTCTGTTTTTCTTGTATGCATCAAGATTCAGTACTCTATCATATGAGAAGGGGGGGGAGTAATTATTCTATTATCAACATATGTTAAATTAATGATGTTGTTTGTTCTGTTTAGATTAACTTAGAATATGTTAATATGTTTAACGAAAAAAAAAATCTTAAACAATAAAACATTCTTAATCTTGACCAAGAGTGAATTTAAACAATAAATCTCCCTAACCTTGACTAAACTTAAACAATAATATTTCCCTAAGCAATATTTCTTTTCTTTTGTAATATTTCTTTTCTTTTGTAGTTTATTCTACATTTTCTTAAAAATGAGCATTAAATGTAATATAGTCCCTTTTTGTTTTATTTTTTATTTTGTACATAGTATCTTTGTATAAATTCTTTCAATATGGATCATAAGTCATGGATGAACAAAGATAGGTTGTCAGATGAATACAACATAGTTGTTGAGAACTTCATTGAAAATGGATTATATCATTCAAAAAAGTGTCAATGTTCATGTTGTGTCTATGCTTAAAGTGTGCAAATGCACTTAAACAAAATGCTAACACAGTTAGAGACCACTTATTTGTCCATGGCATCAATAAGAATCATAAGACATGGATTTGACATGGTGAACAATTACTTATTAGGGGTAAAGATGAAAGTGTTCCTACTTGTGGTAAAGAATATTATGATGAAAATGATATAAGAAACACAACTGAATTGTTTGAAGCTGCACAAGACTATTTTACAAATAAAGGTGAAAATTTTGACCATATATTGAAGTGATGCACAAAAGCCATGGCAGATGGACAAATGAGCAAGATCATTGGCAACTGCCTTCTCACTACAACAACCACGACATATGGTACTCATTCCATATAATTTTGGGTAAGAGTCTAAATAAGTAAGTTAGTTGGATTTAAGATCGTTTTGATTTGATAGTGATAATTACACATATATTGATTGGTTTTGATAGGCGTCATTGGATATTGTGTATTATGGACGTACATGAGAATACGACTATCTTTTCAACTCCCTACATCCTAGCAGGACAGACGACCTTCAAAAAATTGAGAATATGTAAGTTTGTTTAATATGGAAGTTGATGACTGCTGACGCAAAAGAACACAAGTTCACGCTGTCAAACAAGTAATATATGGAAGTGCTCCAAGTATTGGACACAAGGGAATGGTTAACAAACTTTTTCAATTTAATCAATAAAGACCTCTTTGAACCTACAACCGAAAGTAATAATTTTATGAGGTGAGAGAAAAGTAAAAGACACTGAAATGCTAAAAAGATAATGAAAATACTGGTGAGAAATTGAGGATTCAATTCTGGTTCAATCCCAAGGAATATGAGCCCACCATGCGCCACAACTTGCCCAACTTGATTCGACTTGTCCAGAGATTGCTGCCTATAAGCGCTCGCATCAATTTCTTTCGTGCTCAGTACGGTTCAAGCAGAATGCTACTAGATTGTGCTCGCAACCTACACTAATCGAAACCTAGCATAGTGAATCAAATTCAATACCTATTCAGCCCCTTTTTCTAAGAGTTTTTAGGAGACTAAGTAACTCAAACACATGTCTATGGCTGAATTGACCTATGTGAATCATGAACACAACTTTAAGACTCTAAAGGTTTTTGCCCTATGTCTAGGTACAAAAATTAAAGTTCTATTTCTAGACTTTTTTTCTAGATTACTTTTATGAAAATGTGTGTTTAACCCAACCTCTTCAGTATTGAATCTCACATAAACTATGCTAACTCAAATGGTTAGTTTAAGCTAACAATGAAACTTAAACTCAATTGCTAAATGTTGAGTAAAGCCTACTTAAACATATGGTGGGGCTTCCATCCTTTTTAGGGTATCCACATCATTGAATCCCCTCCAAGGAGTTTAGCTCATAATGATAAAGAAACGAAAAGTAAGAAAGAAAGAAAAAACTTTTGAAAGTAAAGAATAATATTTCATTGAAAGTAGAGAATGAAGTACACTTTAATGTTGCAAAAAAAGATACAACTAGAATGAAGAATAAAAGTGAAACTACAACTAAAACTTTGAATTAGAAAACTAAAATAGAAACTACAACTTGAACAGAAAATAAAAACTAAAAGTCTACCAAAAACAAAAATTACAAAAGATGAAAGAACAAAAGATTTTAGGCTTGTTCCTCATTTTTATCTTGTTCAACCTTTCTCAAGGAGATCAAGACTTTACACATTTTTCTTTTGAAATTGGTGTTTGAATGGAGTCCGAATAGACCTAGGAGGAACTCAGAGTGGCAGATGCAAATAAAATAAAAAGGTTACATAATGTTGGGAGTGTTAGGATCTAAGCTCTCTCGAAAATGAAGCATGAGTTGCCTTTTATAGACCTCAAGGTCTAGGGTTTGCTGTTGAGATCAGTGTGATAAGGCTTGGACGACAAGATTCTTTGATTTGAGGAGATTTGCCTGAAAATCTTCTAAAAATCTGACAATTCCGTAAATTTGGAAAGTTCTGTCAAGTTAGGTCCAGTTGTGGGCGCAAGACTGGTGCAATCTTGCAGTTTCAACACTTAAAAATTTCTACACTTGTTCTCAAATTGTGGTCGCAAGCTTGTCGCAATTTGACCCATCTCCAACCCTGCACAGACACAACAAAACTTATCACTTTCTTAACAAAATCTATTCTATTTACACCTATTTCTTTATTATTCACAAATCATATCTTTAAATTTATGCAAAGCTTGTTTTTACTCAAAATCACTCTAAAATAGCATCAAATATAATAATAAACACTTGCTTTCTTAACAATAAGTTTAGTTTTTAGAGCTAAATAACCCTCATAAATGAGTGTTATCAGAAGTTAATTTAGTATATAATTATTTTAAAGTTTTTTAAACATTATGCGATTCTTTTATATGGTTTTTCAATTTTATTTAGGACAATGAGGATGTGTGTGACCCAAAGTACCAATCGAATACAATGAAAGACTAATACTATTAATTGGATACCCATAAAGATAAATTAAATGAATTAAATCAATTGTTATTATATGTTTGAACAAATTTTAAATATTATTATTTATTTATATTTTTTGTAGTGTCCTCGCCAACAAGGTAGCATGAAATGTGGGTACTATATATGTCATGAAGCTCATGAGAGATCTTTTTCATAATCCAGATGCCCCTATCAAAGCTTTGTATATAACACCTTCTTACTATTATATTTTTACACATACATTATTGTACTTTTTCATATATAATTAGAATCATTTATTCTTTGTTTTCATGTAGTTTAATATTAAGAAACCTTTTACACAAGTACTACTTGACAAGGTACAAGTTGAATGGACAGAACATGTTTCAAACTTCATCATTTGAGTATTGTGTGCATGCTAGTACTTATCAAAATTGTGTAGCTAACTTTTCTGAAACTTTGGTAACTCTTAGACAATTTTGTAAATGATAATTTTATAGCTTTTTATGACAATTGTGTAGCTGAACAACTCTGTTATGAGAGTTTGGTTACTTGGATGGAATGAAATATATTAGATTTGGTTGTGAGAACATTGTGTTGTTTTTGATTGAATTGAATGAAATGGAATGGTAGTTTGTGTTGCATATGCTTCGAATTGTGTTTTTTGTTTCGAGTGAACGAAGTAGTTGTGTTGGACCATTTATTATGTAAATTTGTATCTAAATTGTGTTTTGCTGAAACGTATTTTATGTGTGATTGGACTAGAATTAGTTGTACTGGGAGCTAAGAATTATTTTAAAAGCATTGCTACAGGTTTTGGATTCCAATTATGCTAATAAATATATTGCAGGTGGAATTAGAAACAATGTCAATGTAGAGCTGTCATCTTATATTAAAACAATGGTGGTTATAAAAGGTCATTAAAACAAATTGTTATCGTAGCATGTGAGTTTGGGCCAAGGAAAGATGTCGGTTCACAACTATCATCAATGTAGGATACAATGTTGGTTTCCAACTGACATTATAGGTAACTATCATTGTATGGGTACAACGACACTGGATTCGATGTCAGTTTAACACTGACATCGTAGGTACCGTCATCGTATAGGTACAATGACACTGGGCTCGATGTCAGTTAACCAACAACGTAGCTAACCATCATCGTACATCTACAATAACTGTTCGTTTGATGTTAGTTTAGAACCACCATCGTACGATGAAACCTAGAAAGAAGTCTATTTCCAAACCATCATCATATGGCTTCAATGACAGTGTCTAATTGACATCGAAAGCCAAATTTGTTGTAGTGTATACAAATTGCAAAGTTATGAAGAAGACCAAATCTCGAATTCAATTCAAATTCCCCCAAGACTTACAAAGTAAATACAAACTCCTTAGTTCCTCTCAAGGCAATGAGATGACATTTGCAATGAAGAAAAGTATTTTTAACCAATCAATCATACTATGCATTTTTTCACAGTATTTTTCATGACATTTTGTTTTTGTATTTGTTATATATTTAGTATTATTTATTAGAAATCCAAATTGTAAATTTTTCATAGTATTTTTCATGACATTTTGTTTTTGTATTTGTTATATATTTAGTATTATTTATTAGAAATCCAAATTGTAAAAAAAAAAAAAAAAAAAAAAAAAAAAAAGACACTTTAAAGTGCTTTTAAATGAAGCACCTTATTAAGGAACTGTTTGGATTATCTTTTCAAGTGTTTATTTTTTGAAAAAAAAACCATTTTAATAAGATTTGTAGTGTTTGGCAAACAATCAAAATGACTTTTAAAAAAATGAGTTTGAGAAATAAGTCATTTCGAGTGAACACTTGAAACCAAATTTTAGAAAAATGATTTTTCGATGTTTAAGTTGGAATCCCTCTCAAATTTCCATTATATATATAAAATGACCAAAATAACCTCACACTACTCCTCCCATATCTCTCTCATCTTTCCTTTCATTTCCACCATGGCTACCTCCATTGCTCACCACCACCCAACTGCCAGTGACCACTTCGACGACCACTCTAGCGACTCCCTTTGGCGGTGGTCGGCGACCTGGTCATAGTGTTTTAAATATAACGTTGAACTTAGAACAAACCAAACAAACTTGTATATAAATACACTTTTGAGAAAATGTAACTAAACATTTGAGTGTTTTAATTCTAATATGTTCTTATAAAAATGCATTTTTGAAAACACACGAGACTTTTCGACTCTTGATGTGAAGATGCAAGAGTTTATGAGTAAATCAATGCGAATTAGGTATGTGCACTACGCTTATGATATAGCTTTTGCTATGTTGGAAGGAACCAACTCATAAATGGTAAACCAAGGGTTTAAGCAATTCTTTAATAAGGCTTTAATGGAGCTCAAACTAGAAGTAACTAGTTTGAAGCTCTTCGAGGAATAAGCAAGTCATGCTCTATCTTAGTTCTTGGAGTCCTAATATCAATTCTGAAGGGAATAATCGAATTAAACCCACAGCGGAAGCATAGAAATCGTCTTTGATTTATTTAGAATTAAACTAAAATACAAAGGTTAAGCAATAAATACCTTGAAAATAATATTATGGAGAATATTCTGGCAGATCTTTATCTTTTCCACAAAGTCTTCCTGGCTATGACTAGAACACAGGACCAAGGCTTGAGGGAGCCTCTTGAAAGAAAATCCCCAAGGGATTGGAGAGGAATAGGTTTAGAGAGAATTCTCTAATTCTCTCTATTGAGGAGATGTGTGTTGTGAAGAATGACTCAACTCAAGTGTCCTATTTATAGAGACCAAGGAAAAATCTTTTTCATAATTAAAATATTATATTTTAATATCTAATATATTAAAATATATCTTATATTTATTTGAATTTCATTCATATCTCCTACGATATTTATTTATTTGAATCTTATTCAAATTCTATAAATATCTTTCATTTAATATATCAAATATATATTAATTATTTTAATATTTAATATATCAAATACAATAAATATATTCTCCTCTTTTATATTTAATATATCTAATATATTAAATATTAATTTGAACACTTCAAATCCATATTAATTTGAACATTTCAAAATTTTCTTTCAACTAAATTGATCTTTTAGTGTTACTATGAGCTAGCAAGAGGACCTTATGGACCTACAGATTATAAGCTCCAATGATACAAAATTAATTAATTAAACTCTTTAATTAATTAATTTTCATTCATTAACTATAGGTCACTCCACTATAGACCTAGAGTTGCACTCTTATGCACTGTAGGACAAGTTGTGTCCATAGATATAATCATTACATGCAAGTCGATTCTTCATGAGTTGTTCGTAATTACAGCTGGGTCAAAAGTCCGTTTTACCCCTATAATTACATATTGCACCTTAAGTACCACTGATTCTCTAATGAACAATATGTTTATAATCTAATTATAAACTAAGTCCCTCTCGGGCCAATGAGAGGGTGGGGCCACATTGTTCAAGTCCTGAAATCAGCATTTAAGGGAACTACTCATCTACTTACCCTATATGGGAAGGAGTGAATTCCATCTTGTGAGATTATGTTCCCAGCTCCCTATTTGGTCAAGTTCCCATTGTTCAAGTCCCGAAATCAGCACTTAAGGGAACTACTCATCTACTTACCCTATATGGGAAGAAGTGAATTCCATCTTGTGAGATTATGTTCCCAGCTCCCTATTTGGTCAAGTTCCCAAAATGGTAGGCATATTGAATCGGCTACAAAAGCCACTCTCACCCATGCAAATCAAAGGACAAGCCCTCACAGGTAGGAGTTCATAACTCACTCAGGATTAAGATCGAGTCGCATATGATCATCCTGATGAAATATTAATCTTCTCAATTAACGGATTTATAAAGAGAGATTAAATATTTCATGGTCCAGTCTTATACAAACTCATTGTATAAGATACCCCCACTCACATGTCTCCACATAAATGGTTTAGATCAAATCATTTGTAACTATTACAAAGTGGGTGGTATCAATAGTATTACCAGGATAAGGCATCCAACTTTATCCATATACTATGACCCTTTAGGTTATTTCTTGAACATGATCCTCTCGTATGTCAACCACATACTGTTCAAGATTACATTAATAACCTTGGATTTTTCATATAATGGATAATATTATATTGTAAATAAAATAATCAAATTTATTATTCATTATTAAATAAATTATTAATTACGAGGCTTTAGGGCATAAATCCCAACAAATTCGTCCGGATAGAAACTTAGAGTTAAGGGCACCCAGTTAAAAAAAATGGTTCAATCAATCGACAAACGACATAAGGAAGATACAAGGCAAAGGCAGTAAAACAAAATGTGAGCGCTCCTTCCCCTCATATTCCAATATCTCGCTTTCTTTTCGTGTTGTTGCAATGCTATCGAGGTACTAGCTTTTCTATAGAATCTATACATAAAAAAATACAAGTTGTATCTTCAACTACATAAGAAGATAAGGCCCAAGGAAAAAGGCGAAACTGAAAACCTCCTTAACTTTGGAAGTCTCAATACGCGCTAAAAGTATTTCCAACTTAAATTGTGTAAGATAAGAAAGAAATTCATCGACTTCAAACAACAAAAAGGGGGTTAATGAGCACTAACTTTGACTTTTTTGTTATGAAAAGAAGGTTGCTGTAAAAAATGGAGGTGGAATTACAGTGAAGAAAAAGTCTTATTGTAACGACCCAACTTTTCCTGTTAGACTTTCTAGGGACGTTACTACATGCATGCTAGTAGAATTTAGAAATCTTTGGTAAAAGACAAAAAGAATTAAACTTTTTTGCTAAACAATCAAAATCTTTTTGTTCGGGATCCCTTTAAAACCATTGCAAAACATAATGTGAATCAAAACGTTAAATCAAATGAAATAGTTCACTTCAATTAAGTTTACTTAACAAAATAATTTGAGTTAAAACATAAACTAGATGCGGAAGCTATACTCCTCATGACACCCATGACCCTTTCAGCAAACCACCTTGCTACTCGCCTAAAATATGTTCTTGCATTTACCTGAAAAGAAAAACATTTTGAAAAATGATGAGTATTTAAAATGATGAGTATTTAAAATACTCAGTAAGTGACCTCACTACCGGGTCAGGATATGCATACACATACATAATGAGTTTTCGAAAACATTTTCTTTCTTTCCTTTGGTGGGACCTAAATTCCTTTCATAGCGGAAATGTTTCTCTTTCAACTTTTCTCTTCGGCTTAATGTGGACAATTAACTCAACCTAACATTTCCTTTTCATTTAACCTTTTCAGGTTTCTTTTCATCTAACCTTTTCAGGTTCCTTTTCATATAGCCTCGTAAAGCTCATTTTCATCTAGCCTCGTAAGGCTCCTTTTCATATAGATGTATATCAATCATTTTAGGGGGTAATTGCCACAGCCTTCGAAATCATTTTTATCATGAAAACATAATGTATGCATGAGGTCCCAAAGCATTTTAAATTTTTCATTTCATGATGCAACATAAAACAAAGTTCTCATGTCATTCCTCATATCATAAATCATATAACATGCATCACATTCATAAGAACATATGGCAATCAAACATGTGCAACTCCATTTTCATATAAAATAAAGTATTTTAAAATTCATCAGAAATCACAACTAAAAACATTTATAAAACTTTTCATTTGAAATAATTAAAAAAAAAATTTCAATTCAGTTCCTAACTTGCATTTAAGCATATCGGCGTAAGATCCCTTTCCTTGACTAAGCTCAAGAATCCAATTCACCCAAATGCTCACCAAAAATTCTACTGCCTTGAACCTCGGTCAAAAGATTTAGGGCCTAATCAAAGTCATCCTTAAGGTTAGTAAAGATCCCTAAAATCCATAATTGAGCCCAAAGTTTCTTCCACCAACTAAATTCCCAAAATTAGAATTAATTCTATAGCATTTAACTTAATCGCAAATTGGTGGAAATTTGAATTTAAGTCATAAGATCCATGCATTAATCTTATTTTCAATTGATTTATCATACAGCCCAAAACTCAAGGATCTTCGTGACTTACCGAAAATTTCGCTCCAACAGTCCAAATCCTACTGGACAGCGACACGCTCGTGATTTTGATGCCGGAACGGAATGGGTATCATTGAAACAAAGTCAAGATTCATGAATTAAATCTTACCCAACCAAGATCATCAAAGAACTATGTAGAAACCAATTGCTTACCCACAATTGAAGGCTCGCCGGACTGGAAGAGGTTGATCGGAACGGCGGCGGCGTGAACAGTAATCGCGCTTCTACAGTACCCCCACGGTATGAACAGTACCTGCGGTATGAACAGTATTGCGATGTGAACAGTACCCCCCCCCCCCCCCCGCGGTATGAACAGTGTTGTCGATGAACAATACCTCGCCGTGAACAGTAACCGCGCGATGGATGTTTGTTGAAGAAGAAGAAGCTTTCGAATGGATGGGTCTCTTGGTAGTGAAAGGGAGAGAGAGAGAGAGATTGATGGTGAAGGTTGTTTTTCGTGGAGGAAGAGGAGAAGGTTGAAGAAGATGACGGCTTGGCTTGACCTAGGGTTGCGTGCTCTATAAAAATAATAGAGAGGGATATTTGGGCTTGACTTCTCCTTGGGCTTGGACTTGGCTCAAAGTCACCTAATTAACAAAAGTTGCCCTCAAACCAATTAATTCCCTTTTTCCCTTCTTTCTTCCCTATTCACCCTCCAATTTCTCAAATTATATTTATGCAAATTTCTTTCAACACAACTTTAAAAATGAAATTGGCCTTACAATTAATTCAAATCTCAAAATTAAAACTTTAATTAATACTTGAAAATGTCGGTCGTTACACTTATGCATGATAGCTGCTGCCAACAAAATTCACACAATTTGTGTATAGAAATAACAATAGCAATATGGCTTTTAGAAGGCTCTCCCCTTCCTTCTATTACTTGTTTGAGTTTCCCTCTCTCCCATTCTTTTTTCAAGTCCCACTCTTTTTTCGGTTAACAACGACAAACCCTTTACAATAAAACCCCTAGGGTAAAAGAACGTTTTCATAAAGAGAAGCTCTGAAAACTGGCAACCTATGCCCCCATTCTATACTTTTTTATTGTAGTTTTCTTGTGGACTTCATCCCGTATGTTCCATTACATCTAGTGCGTGTCATACTTTTTTTTTGGGTATACGCCGTTTAAAAAAAAGGGCTCTTGAAAAACTCTCATATTTAGATGTAGGTTGTTTAGGGGATCTAGCGTGGGTGGATAGTAGGTTCTATTTTTTCACTTTTCATTGAAACCAAAGTCATGCCACTTTTTAATATGACGAACCCCGATCCTATTCAAGCTCAAGAATTTGGGTGACCGGTAGACCCATATCAACAACAAACGCATGCATCCCCTTCTCCTCAGATGTTGTTCAAGAATACCCACAAGACCTTCTTTGGGATGCACTCGAAAAACAAGAAAAAAAACAATAGGGAGTTTGACCATAGGGTTAAAATGAGAAAAGAGAGACCAACTCATGAGAACTAGAAAGATTCTGGTGCACAAGCTAGAGGACATGAGTTGTGCAATAAATATACCTTTTTTATGGAAAAAGTGGGGACCTGAAATTCCTCGCTCATAAACAAGCCTCCATTGAAAATGAGAACTTCCCGTTCTGGATGGAATTGGAAAACAAGTTCCAACAACTCCACTTGATGGAGGGTTCATGTAGGTGGAGGCCAGACCCCTTGGTTCGAGGACCCATTGGTTAAAGGAAATGGGAGGTCCTGATGTTGAGACAGAGCCGTATGTCAGGAGAGTGTATACTCTGTAACTCTGAGAGCGAGACCCTAAAAAAAGTTCAATAAGTTATGAAGAGTGGAATACTTTGAAAAAAAGATGGAAAGAGGGGAGTTGGTTGATAAAGATGGATAGTCACGATTGCGCAATATCAATTTATTGGCCTCATCATCGAAAGCGGCTTCCAATTGCTCGAAAATTCTAAACTATATGGAGAGCTTTGATGGTGAGCAAAAATAATTGATCGAAAAGTTGGTTAACTTTCGCATGAAAGAAGGTAAAAAAACAAGAGTTTGTGCTATTGTAAGGTAATCCAAATGGTAATATTTTTTACGAAGTGTTTTGCTTATAAATTTAATTTCTAAAAGGCATCTCAAACTCGTTGTTAATCTTATATTGACTTTTGTAGCAATATCGTCAACAAAAATAATGATAGAATGCAATAGCATTATGTATAGATTTTCCCATAAAGGGGGCGTTTGGCCCCCTGAGTTGAGTTGAGTTGAGTTGGGTTTTAAACCCAACTCACCGTTTGGCCCATGGAGAAATTAACTCCCCATAAAAAAACTCAACTCTACCGACTTTACAGTGTTAGGATATTAACTCCACCGACTTATACAGTAACCCTATTAACATATTTTATCACTGCTTCTCCGGCGACTAACGACCACCTCCAGCGACCTTCTCCAATGACCGACGACCACCTACGACAACCGACGACCACCTCCGACGACCTTCTCCGACGACCAACGACCACCCCCGGCGACCTTCTCCGACGACCATATGCGACAACTGACAGCCACTGCAGACTACCTTTTTCACGATCGTTGACAATCGTTGGCGACCATATCCGACAACCCGTTGTCTCGTCTTCGGTGATTATCGTTGGCAACAATTTTCAGTGACCGACGACACTCCCATGGTTCAAAATAATATGAAATGCACGTATACTTAGTTGGTTTGACTCTTTGCTCCAACAATCTTTCTTCAAACTTACAAACTCGACTCATTGTTGACCATTACTTATATTTTGTGAATCATGTAAATAGGTCATTGATATTTTGTGAATATTCCACTCCTACATGACACTAATGTTGAAATATATGTCATTTTCTTGTCATCTTGAAAAAGTAAAATATTGGCATTCTCTTTTCCAAATATGTTCAATTTAGTACATGTGTTTAAACAAATGTAAACAAACAATATTCATTTGCAAAAAAAAACAAAAAAAAAAAAATGTAATGGTCAATGTGTTTTAAAAAAAAAAAAAAAAACCCCTCATAATGAAGACTCTATTAGTGATTGAAAAAAGATCATAATAAGATCCTCACTTGTAAGTTTCAAAGAAGTTCAATGTGTGTTTAGATAATGAAACCTTAGATTTCTATATTTGGATAAAAGCTCAATTTGTGTTTAAAGAAAAAAATACAGGTACATTGCCTTTTTTTCCATTCATCAATTGCTATTTGTTGTGATAAAGAATGCAACATTTGATTTATATAAATTGAAAGAAGTTCAATGTGTAGCAGAAAGAGAAATAAAGGCTACATTGTGCCTATAGTTTGGAAGAAGTCAATTTCTAAAAAAAGAAAGATAAAGAATGGTGCTTTTAAAAAAAGATCAACGTTAAAATATATTGTTTTTTTAAGTGGACATTTGAATTCAGTGTTGGAAAGTTGGAAAAATATATTTCTAGATGAATGATTGGAAAAAATAAAAATAAAGAAAACAAAAACAGTAAGCTAAAAATCAATCTACTTCGGGTTACAAAAAATTGCACCAGATACTCTAGACAACTCAACTCAACTCTGCACCCCAAACACAAATTTTCTAACTCAACTCAACCCAACTCTACACCCCAAACACAGACTTTCTAACTCAACTCAACCCAACTCTGCACCCCAAACACAGATTTCTGAACTCACTGACAAACTAACTTTGCCCAACTCAACTTAACTCTGTGCGCCAAACGCCCCTTAAAGTTTTTTGGGAGTACTTTTTTTTTGTTTGAAACATTTTTCCGGATTAATTTGTTAAGATAATAATCATTGGAGAGGGCTATAGCTTGCAATGGGAATAGGTATGGATCTCATGGGATTGAGTTAGATGTCAAATGATTTTATAAAGCCAATAGGAAAAACAAGGTTTTATTTTTCCTTACCTATCAATTCATTTACTAATAAAATTCAACTCTCATTTAAGAGCATTAATTTGAATATAAATCAATGGGTCAAAATACTAGTAACCTCCCTTATAAGTCGTAAATTGGAATCTTCATTCATTTAGTCAAATTAAAATAATACTCTTCAAAAATTAAAGTAAAAATTGAAAGCATTGTTGGCTAAACTATAAACCAAAACTAAATTATACGATAGATTAACAAACCAATCAAAATTGAACTAGTTAAAATATTTTCAATCAATTGAATTATTTACAGACCTAAGTATATTTCAAAATCAAATAATTAGAGATCTCAAGCCTATATTCTAAAAGAAATCGATTGAATTATTTTTCTTATTAATCTTAACATAGTTTAGTGGTTAAGGTATCATTATAAAAAAAGACATTTTTATAGACACTACAAAAGAGAATTTTTTTTAATACCACTACAAAAGAGAGTTGTAAGATTAAATATTTACCCTAATTTATCATCTCGAGTGTAACTCGTCTAGTTAAAAGTATTATCTGTCTATTATAAAAAATAAAATGTTTGAATCCTCACCCATGTTTTAAACTCCAAAAAAAACCACCGCTATTTTTTGTGTGATATTCTAGAAAGAAAATGAAATTGTTTTCTTGGATCTGTTTATTTCCACTTACACCCCTACTACACTGCTTAAAATAAATTGTTATCAAGGACAGTGGTGTCATTTAAAATCATATTAATTATATCCATTCGACCGAATCATAAAGCTGGGCCAAATCATCGGCCAACGTGGCCAGGTCAGCCATGTTCTCGTCTATATGATCCAGCGTGTAAATATCGATTATCCAAATCTCTTTTTAGAAAATAAAAAATAAAAAATGATTACAATTTCCGAATTTTCAAAGTGAAATACGTGGAAGAGGAAGTTCGGTAAAGTTTTATTTATTTATTTATTTTTGAGTTAGCAAAGTTTGAATTAAAATATAGGCTAAATAATTTTTTTTAAAAAAAACCTTTGAATTAAGTCATTTGTTAAAAAAAAGTACCATTATTTACCTATATTCTTTCAAAGTTATAATATTACTCTTGATCTTTCATAAACGTTTCAAAACTATTATAAATCCTTTATAATATTGGACCAAAAATCGACATAACAGTGACGTAGAACAATGTGATTATGATTAGGACATTTGTTTTGGATTAAGTCTAAAAGAATGTCATTTAGATATGTCAACTTTTCGTCCAACATTCTAACGGATTTCTACTCCAATGATAATTTTAAAACGTAGGTCAAGGCTAATATTGTAACTTTTAAAATAATATGGATATTTTTGAAGCAAATAATAAAGTTCAAGGTATTTTTTTTATATATAATTTAGCCTAAAATATATTGTAATTCATATATATTTAGCAAATTTGACTACATTCATATTAAATATGTTACATTATGAAAATAGTGAAAATTTATATTAAAATTGAATTAAAATATATTGTTATTCATGAATATATAAAGATGAAAAAATAAACTCTAATTTATAATCACTTTAGCATAATGAGGTGATTAGAGTATTGGAAACTTCTATTAATTATCAGTTTAAATTTTCACCATTTTATTTGAATTGTTACATTCTTTTTTTTTTAAAAAAAAAAAACTACTCAATCTATAACATTTTTAATTTTAAAAAAAAACCCAGGTAAGTTTGTTTTGTAATGCTTTTCTTTTCAACCAATTAGATTTCTTTAAGACTACTAATGGAAGTTTCTTTTAAAAACAAAAAAAAAAAAATGTAACCCATTTTCAAAAGAAAATTATATATAATTATGTTTTTTAGTTTTCAAAATTTGAACAATATGTTAAATTATGTTTGAAATTAATCAAATTTCAATGGAATTAAAAAAAGATAGTAAATAAGCTTGGTTTTTAAAATAAAAAAAAAATGTTATCAAATGAACCTTTATATGAAATAAAGAAAGATCCATAAATAATTTTAAATTATGTGATTTCGAACACTAAAAATGATTTTAGATATTTTCTATATTGTTTATAATGAAAATAATTTAAAATTAATGTAATTAATTTTTTTTAATGTTCATTAGAAAGGAAAAGATACTAATAAGCTCACTGCGGCATCTTTCCCTCATATATATATATATATATATATATATATATATATATATATATATATATATATATATATATTTAAATGATCTTTCCCTCATAATTTATTAATACAAAATTTAAATATGGATAAATTATGATTAATAATTTATTTAAAATTTTGTGAAATCCTACCAAATTCAACCATTTTAGTTTGAATTTTTTTAAAATTAAAAGTGGATTTCAAATCACAACAAGCAAAGAAGTTCATTTAATAAATATTTCAAAATTACTCAAAATCATAGAACAATAAACTAACCATTAATTTTTCATCTTATCTTCATATTTGAAAAATACATCATCATTCCATTAACTATTTTTTAAACATTGAGTTTCTTTAATCCGTGTCCGTGAACAATTTTTTAAACAATTGGAAATCTTATTTAAATTTGTAAATTTAAGATAGTTTAGAAATAAGAAAGAATTGCAAATACTGCCATTATTTGTTTGAGTCAACAAATACTAACATTAAATTAAATTATAGGGATTGTTGTTACAATCAAACTCTAAAAATCCTCCATTTAATTAATCATCCCTCTAAACCTACACAATTTCTTTGTAATTTTTGTTAGTAACATAATTGTTGCAATTAAATCTTTAAATATTGCAAAAGGCATAAACTATCCATAAACTATAAATGTTGGTTCCAGTCAAACTCAAATCTTTTTATTATTTTTGTTTTCTTAAATTGAGAAGGCAACTAAATATCATTTTGAGTGGTAAACTTTGTTAAATCTACAATAGAGATGGAAATGAATTTTATGTAATTTTTGAAATATGAAAATATAATATTTTGTTAAGCGCAATGTATTAAATTTTCATCGACATGTTGACATTTTCATCGACATTTTCACATATTCATGGGTTCGACATCGACATTTCTAATATACCATAAAAATATTGATAAAATATAAACAAAATAGCAACAATATTAATAACTTATTTATAAAATGAAAAATATTTATTTATTTATTAATTAAAATATATTTTTGATTTTTTTTTGTTTTTAATGATTTTTCCAAAAATATTCATCGACATCGGTATTTTATTGATATTTCTATAAAAGTAATACCTCAACATTTTTGTTGATATCTACATTTTTTTTGTTTTTTTTTTGAGTTCAACAAGTAGGGATGAAGAGATTTCAACATCTGACTTCTTAATTGGGAGCACATGCTTTAAGCTAGTTTTTTTGGACGGTATGTGAGGGGGATTCGAACTTTTGACCTATTGATCTCGAGTACATATTTTATGTTATTTGAACTATACTCATGCTATCTAATTTAAGCCTGTTGAGCAATACTTAGTTTAGAGGTCAATATCGACATTTTAACCCCAAGTTAAAAGAAGACATAATTGAAAAAAGTATATTCTTCAATCAAATGTCACACTCGGCACCTAAGAAAAAGTAATAAAAAAAAGACCGTTGAAACCCGTTGTTGAAAACGAAAACCGACACGTGTCGGTATTGGCAACAGAATGTCACAGCCTCTCCGTGCAAGTGCAATTTTATTATTATTTTTTAATGCTAAAAAAAAGCAATTTTTTTTATCCGAAAAAATAGGGAAACAAAACAAAAAGTAAATAAATTCCGACTAATAACGGATTCCAAGTGCTTCTTCTTCCCCTTTTAGCTGGGAATTTTGTTCTCGATAAACGAGAATTTTCCCTCCAGCTGATGTACCGGCGGGAAGGATTTTTGTGGCAGTTCCGGCAGGTGTTGATCGTCTCTTCGAATCGCGTCTGCAGAATTCGAGATACCGCTTTTGATTCTAATTCCACTCTGTTCTTTGTGGAGTTGGGTAACTCTTTCCTGCAGGTGATTTAGAGAGGATTTTGTTGCGTTTCAGTAGCAATGAAGGCCATGGCGACCGTGCAGGATCTGATCGAGGAGGCTAAACTTCGAACGGTTTGGTGGGCTCTGTGTATTTTCGCGATTTCGTACTTTTTGACCCGTAAGAATTCTTTATTCTATCGCTTTGTATTGCTTCAGTTGTGCGTAATTCGGTTATCTTTTTGAGATTTATGATACTGTTGTCTTTTGCGATGATTGCTTTGGTTGAACTCGAGGACTGTTCGTTAAATGTAGAACCCTTTTCCCCTTTTTCTTTTCTTGGCGAGTTCTAGTTTAGGGGTGAGTTGATAGTGTTATTCATTGTACAATGGAAGTTGCGAGTATTGTCATTTGATAATGAGAATGAAGTAAAATTGAGTAATGATAGCTCTCTCCTGTTTGATTGGTTTGAAGTTTCTGAAGGGGGAAACAAATAAAAACATGAAGTATTGAGTTTTCCTCCTCTGTTCTATCAATCAATCGCTGTGCATTTTGAGGTTTTATTTTGATGGACCTTTTCTTTTCCCAATGCAGATACTAGCAAGTCAATGTGGATGAATGTACCTCTAGCAATTCTATTAGTATCTGCACTTCGTATTCTGTTCAACGAGGTAGAGTTCCGTAGAAAGGTGCGACCTGTTCAGCAACAGACATACTTATCTCATCTGGAGAAGAAGCAGTTATCTGTAAATGACTCGCGACTTTCTTCAGCTCTTCCTCCACCAAGATGGAAAAGGAAACTTGATTCTCCTATTGTGGAGGCTGCAATGAAGGATTTCATAGATAAAATACTGAAGGATTTTGTGGTTGACTTATGGTATTCAGAAATAACCCCAGACAAAGAGTTTCCTGAGCAAATACACGCGCTAATCATGGACGCCCTTGGTGAGATAGCAGTTAGGGTGAAAGAGATAAACCTTGTTGACTTGCTCACCAGGTAACTTATTTTTTGTATTGTGGGAATAGGCTAGAAGTTTTTTTTTTTTTATTATTTGCTTGCTTTGTTGTGTATTTAAGGAGTTTGGGGAGTTTTGACCATATTTAAATAAAAATGTTGCAGGGATGTTGTTGATTTAGTAGGTGATCATTTGGACCTTTTTAGAAGAAACCAAGCTGCCATTGGCGTTGATGTAATGGGAATGCTATCTTCCGAGGAGAGAGATGAAAGGTTGAAACACCATCTTATGGCTTCTAAGGAGCTTCATCCAGCACTGGTGTCTCCTGAGAGTGAGTACAAGGTGTGAGTGGAGTGTTCTATGAAAATAGGTCTTGTTCTTTGAGTAGAGTCTTGCATTTTGCTAATTGCTATTTGACTGCAGGTCCTTCAACGGCTCATGAGTGGAGTATTGACTTCAGTCTTGAGACCAAGAGAAACTCAATGTCCTGTTGTCCGATCCATCGCTCGAGAACTTTTAACATGCTTGGTGGTGCAACCTCTTATGAATTTTGCGAGTCCTGGGTATGCTTTTGGATGGGCTACCCTACAGTCTGACCATTTACTTTCTAGTTCTTGCATGAAAAATAACGGTGAAAAATGTTGCTTGCATTTCGAAGAAAAAAGTATACCTTTGTTTTCTCATTCTAATGATATATATGAGTTGTATATGTTTTCCTTTTCTTAATAATTAGGTGACGTGGTAGTTGGTAATAAAAAATAGCTGAAAAACCACCTCTCTTGTTGGTACACTGTATAGGTCTAGCCACTTCTACAAAATATCAAAAACGCTGAAAATTCTAAAGAAAATATAAGAAGTTTCACCAAAATATGGCCTTGCATACTTCTTTACCCGTGTAATGTTTTCTTTTAAAGATATCTAGCAGTAGAATATCATAAGAAAATTGTTTGTTCTAAGATGCTCTTGTACATTTAGAGTCTTTGGGGCGGTTTTTTGAATATGGTTTCTTTATACTAACTCTTTAAAACTATTTTTTTATTACTTTTAATTAAGAACGCAAAAAATATTTTTCAGTTCCATGTTTTTATTTACGCTTTCCATATGTTAACATAAAAATATAATTGAATTTAATCGGTAGAAAAAAAACAATTTTCTGTTGTTTAGAGTCATTTTTCCATTTTCTTTTTCTTTATTTTTGAAATGGTTTGTCTCGCCAAATGTGTTTTTTTGTGTGAGAAGCTTATTATTTTTTTAAGAACAGAAAACAGTTTTAAAAGTGCATCTTCCAAACAGCACCTCAGTTCTTTCTTTGTGAAAAAATTGGGGAGAAGTCATTCTCTTAGGCATATATATCTAGTCTTAAATGATCTAGTAATTGAAAGAATTGTAGAAGTGGTTTTTGATCCTTTATCACTTTTTCTTCTTTTTTTGTCATCAGGTACATAAATGAGTTGATCGAATGTATTGTCCTTGCCACTAAAGCTGAGAATGACTCTGTGATAGGTGGTCAGCAACCAACTTATTCTTCAGATCAAGACAAAGACCATTCTTCTACTGCTGGGTTCGTACACGATGAAGATTTGAACAAAATGAAATCCTCTTCTTTAAATCCAGGGAATGGTTCAGAGCTTGCTAAAATTGACAATCAACAAGAAATATCCTCAGATTACATGTTCCAGGATGAGCCTTTGCAACTGAGACATGGTGATTGGGGCCGTGTATTAAATGCAGCAACCCAGAGGAGAACTGAAGTCCTTATGCCCGAAAATCTTGAAAACATGTGGACTAAAGGACGAAACTACAAAAAGAAAGAAAATAAGATCATTAAAGTAGGAGATTTTGAGCCTACGACTACAACAAAGGATTTTGGAATAAATAGCATGCAGCTTGCAACAACAATGAGGGATGAAATGTTGACCGACAAGCATCGTGCTTCTATTGGGCCAGAAGAAATGGCGATAGTAAGGAAAACTCCCAAAAGACATTCTGATCTCCTTTTGACCTCCAAACCAGGTGATGAGAACAAAATCGGTTTTCAGTTTTCTCAGGATTTTCAGAAGGATTCATCTATGGATGGGAAGTTTATTGCTAATGAATTGAAGGATGTTGGTACTCTTACTCCTAGTGCAACTAAAAATCAGCTTAAGAGATCCAATAGTACTTCTGCTTTGAAAACTGAAGTTAGTGTAGAAAAGACTTCTACAGTAGAAGGTGGAAGATCTATTATATCAGATTTCTATGGTCCCAATTTTGGCAAGCATGGTGAAGATCACCTTTCTAAGAGTGCCTCGGATATGGTGGTCCAAAAAGAAGGACTACTTGTTCCCAAACTTAGGAGTCGGGTAAGTGGGTTTATTCTTTTGTTTTTTTTGAGGGTAATCAGTTAACTAATAAAGTGTACACCAATTTTGTTCTTCTTGCCCGTTGCAGGTAATGGGCGCATACTTTGAGAAGCTTGGTTCAAAATCTTTTGCCGTGTATTCAATAGCTGTTACAGATGCAAATAACAGAACTTGGTTTGTCAAGAGAAGGTCTCTTCCTGATATTCCATAACAAATAAAGACAAAGTAACTGAAATCTTCAATGATGTTGAAAACCTTTAGTGGTTTTTGTAGATTCCTTGACATGCAAGTGCTTCATTTAAATTCGTGTTTTGTCATTTCTTTTTGAAATTGAATGATCTTTAGTGCCTCAAGATTTGAAAGAACTCCTCAAGCATTTTAATTAAAGTCACTTTCATGCTTCTCTTATTTTTACTTTTATCTTTCCAGATACCGAAATTTTGAGCGATTACATCGGCATCTTAAAGATATTCCTAACTATACACTGCACCTGCCTCCCAAACGAATATTTTCATCAAGCACAGAAGATGCTTTTGTTCACCAACGTTGCATTCAACTTGACAAATATTTGCAGGTATCTATGGATTTTCCAACTTCCGTACATGCAATTATTGTTGTTCATCAATGTAGCTTTTCAAAATTTATGTATCATGATTGCTTTACTGTGCTATTTCTACCCAGGAGCTACTATCAATTGCAAATGTTGCCGAGCAACATGAAGTATGGGATTTTTTAAGTGTTTCCTCAAAGGTAATCGGCCCCTTTACTTTAGTTATATTATTTCTGACCCCGCATGGTCCTGGACTTCCTTTGATTAACAAGGTCTAGCATGTGTGGTATTAATTTTAAAATTCAGATGAGATTACAATTCAATGATTTCAATTCCAGATTTCTACTCCAATATTTATATTGTTATTAATACCAAAATCTTATCTATTAGGTTAGTGTCAATTTTTAATGCTTTAAACTGTTCCAAAAAGCCTCTTGTAATTTTATGGACTTATTATCTTAGATGGACGTCAATATTTCAAGGATATACTTAACTTTTTATCATAATCATTAGATTTGCATAAGGAAATGATATTGGGAACCTAATTGTCATCTGATACTTTAATGATTTTTTTTCCTCAGAACTATTCTTTTGGAAAATCTTCCTCAGTGATGAGAACACTAGCTGGTGAGTGGTCGTTCTTATTTGTTCTTTGCAGGAAAACCTTTGCATATTCAGTTGCAACAATTTTAATGTTGATTTTCTTCGTACTTTTGCTCTTCCTATGCAAGTTATTTGGCTTAATCACTTGCCTTTTTTAGCCTCTGTTACTAGATTGTTGGAATATGCGACCCTTGATGGTAGAATATAAATTTTTGTTAACTCAATGAATAATTCCCATTCTTCTTGTCAAACTATGAAAGTTGAACTCTTTGAGAAGTGAGAACCCTCCTTTTGAGGTTTTATTGGGTATTGACTATTGAGGGATTCTTATTCAGTTCAAGTTGTAGAACTACCATGAATAAATGCTAAGTTCCTATTCTTATAAAAAACGCAGTCTCTCACTAATTTGATTTACATCATTTCATGACAATCAAATACTTCCTGGAAGTATCCATCGGTGTGTAGATGCATTCTAATAATTTAAAATAATTGTTGATGAAAGGGGACATAAAGAAAATGTTCCAGTGGATGCCTTCTGAGACACATCATTGGTTGGGACTTGGGACTAGAACCTAGATTCTAATTCCAATTCCTTCACAAATATTTAGAGTATCTTGAAATCTGTAAGAGACCTTGAAGAATGTATTTCCAATCTATAAAAGGAAATTTTGTCAGAATTATTTGGGGAGCCATAAGGAAGTATAAAAATATGAAAGAATGATTCTTCAAAGTGTCCCTATGACAGCATAAAGATGTGCTCTTTAATCTAATCTGCCTTCTCTTCCCAAATCCCATCTATCTGACAATCTGCCCCTATTTTTAATTCAATATTTGGCCTAAATCAGTCTTATAACAGCTCTCTTTTTGAGTTTTTAAATGGCAAAAAGACATAACAGTAATGTATCTTCTATTCCTTTGCTATTTGCTATTATTGATGATTTCAAACCATATTTAATCACAGTTAATGTGGATGATGCTGTGGATGATATTGTACGCCAGTTTAAAGGGGTTTCGGATGGTTTCATGCGTAAAGTTGTTGGTTCAACCTCACCTTCTGATGAAGCTTGTGCCTCATCAAACTATGAACGGAAGTTTTCGTTTAATTCAGCAGACTTACGCAAACATGTTTCTGCACAATATAATTTAGAAGTAGCTAATAACATTTCTGATGAGGAAGGTGAGAGAATTGAAAGTCAAAATCGTGAAAATGTAAGTGGATGGCATTCGGACAATGAATTAAACTCCAAGAGCTTTCCTCCTCGTGTGATCAAACGTGGTGAAGAGTCAGATAAATTAGTTGTTGACAAGAAAAATGATTTAGAATTGAGGTCTGGGGCCAGCCATGGAGGATTTTCTCAAATTTCATATAATATGGAAGATCCAGAAGGAATGCCACCAGAGGTAATGCAACTTTATACGACTTCATACTGTTTCCTGCTTTATGCATTTTAACTGTCAGATATCTTGCATACCATTTTTTTCACTTGTGTTTAATCTAGCATTTTATCTACTTGGTTAGTTTATGGCCTAATCAATAAGAAAGGGACATCATCCTTCAAAATTATCCTGTCTGATTTTTTATGGTGCTTTTGATTATGTTGCTTATATCATTTTGTTTCTCTAATAAGACCTTGACAAAAATGCTAGTGCTACTCGATAGGGGCATTTTATATAACATACGTTTCAAATTACATATCTTCAAATAATTTATCGTTTTATTCTTATGAAAAAAAATTCATCATTTTACAAAAAAGATTATATATATATTGATAGGAATGATGAAATGAGATACAAAAGAAGGTCCTATCGAAAAAAATAACAAAAAACACCTCTATTGATTAGCGAGGGAAGATAGACTATAATTACAAAAGGGGGAGATCTAGAAGGCATTAAAGGGGTTTCAGATGGTTTCATGCGTAAAGTTGTTGGTTCAACCTCACCTTCTGATGAAGCTTGTGCCTCACCAAACTATGAACGGAAGTTTTCGTTTAATTTAGCAGACTTACGCTAACATGTTTCTGCACGATATAATTTAGAAGTAGCTAATAACATTTCTGACAAGGAAAGTGAGAGAATTGGAAGTCAAAATCGTGAAAATGTGAGTGGATGGCATTCAGACAATGAATTAAACTCCAAGAGCTTTTCCACTCATGCGATCAAACGTGGTGAAGAGTCAGATAAATTAGTTGTTGGAACAGACCGAATGAGATGACACAGAGGGGTTCACCAAAGACTCAATAAAATGACCGATATCACAAGTCTTATCCATGAAGATGCAAGCATTGCGTTCCAACCAAAGATTCAAAAAAAAAAAAGCACGAACATGGCAAAGCCGAAGGATCTTTTTCTCCTTGTTGAAAGGATGTCCCATTATAAGGAAAAGAGAGATAAGAGAAAGAATATCACCCGGTCTAGGAAATTCCAATCAAAAGCACCTTGTAAAAAATTCCAGAAATTAGAAGCAAAGGTGCAGCTACTGAAAAGGTGAATCAGAGTTTCTGCATTGGAGTAGCACATAGGACAACAACTCGGGGATAAGTATAACCAAGGAGATCTCCTTTGTAGTTTATCAAAGGTGTTAATGCAAGAGTGACTGAGTTGCCATATGAAGAATTTCACCTTTTTGGGAAAACGACCAGACCATTTATGCTGATATATTGCCAAGTTTGGACTTGATTCAATTGTGGAGAGTCTTTGACATAGACTTTGACGAAAAAATACCATCTTTGTCTAAAGACCAACACCATAAGTCTGCCCTGGTCGATGCTTGTAAAGGCTGTAAATAGGTGGATAAAAGGGCCCAATCATCAATCTCTACCTCCATGAGGTTTCTTCTCAGATGGAGCATCCATGATTCAGAATGTGTACACCAAGATTCTGTGATAGAGGCGTCTCTTTTGAGGGATGTTGGTAAAGCCGTGGGAAAAGGTGTTGGAGACTGAAGTTCCCTAACCCATACCCTTCCAAAAAGAGGTACTATTTCCGTTATGCATCTTAGAGGTTATATGAGCATGTACATGTCTTTCAAAGAGTCAATGGATTTCCATGGACCTCTGGAACAGTATAAGATTTTGGTATCCTACTTGGGATCAAAATGGGTTGAACCATATTTGGATGCAATAACCCACGCCAAAAAGCCTCCTTTTCAAGGTCAAACCACCAAATCCACTTCACCAAAAGAGAAACGTTTCTCTGCTATATACCCAAAATTTCAAGATCCCCATCTCCCATTTAAGAAGGTGATGAACCTTTTTCTCCTTCTTGCCTTTTCAAAGGAAATTTCTGAAAAGTTTTTCCAAGCTTGTAGTCACTTTTGTGGGAGCCTCAAAATGCGACAGATTAGCCAAAGTAGCTTGGATGAGAGTACGCCTACTGCCCTTCGATAAATGGGTGGAAACCCACCGTCGTTAGCCTCTTTTCCACTTTCTCAATAATCAGCTCTCAAAAAGATGATGATGTAGGATTTCTGTTTAGAGGTAAACCAAGGTACGTGCTCGGCCATTTATCCAATTTACAATCAAACCGACCAGCAAGGTGAAAAAAGACCCAAAGCCGGATGAATATTATTTTAATGATCCAATGATTTGTATCAAATATTGCAAATCCAGACTGTACATGAGTTGAAATGGAATTTGAGCTTGGCTTTTGGTGCTTTAAACCGTCTATGGAAGTTGAATTGGTGGGTTCCATTCTGTACTTGAGTTGAAATGGAGGTTTTTTTTTAATTAACCCAGACTCACCGGTTTGATGATAAAGAAGAATTTTAGGTTATGGAAAAAGATAATTTTAAAAAAATAGAAAAAAAAAAACCTGGGCGAACTGTTTCCTTTGGCTTACCAATAAAGGAATACAGTGACGTTGGAGGAAATTTCTGTATAGACTGGTGACTAGACTCCAGATGCCGTACACTGGATAGACGTGCTTACAGCCCTAATGTTAACTTAGGGAAGAATAATTCCAACATAAAATCCAAATAGGGGACTTAATGATATGATCAAGAATTTCCTGAAATGTGTGACTGATGGATCTGTTAACATACTCTGCTATTGCATAAGAAATGCCAGCTGCAAACTTCCCAGCAGAGTGCTTGCAAGCATTTCAAGAGAGAATTGTTTCCAACCGCAAGAGCATTCATGGAGGATATCAGCAATACCTGTAGGAAAGCATTGAGCAAAAACCAAATCCTCAGAAAATGAATCGAACTTCTCTAGGCAAATTGTCCTTGCCGTCAAACTTGACTTTTTGAGAACCTTTCCTTTCCAAATACATTTGGCGACCTCCTCATTCCAATGGTGGAAGACCAAAACACAATATTTATTAGACTTAAAATAAACTTGAATCTTTGCACCAGTTTTTTCACGGGAAGTCACATTGGAGGTCAATATCATACCAGTCCATTTCCTAATTGCGATGGATCTGGTAGACTGCAAACAAAATTTAGGACATTCCTTTCAAGGAACTGTACTGTTATTGTGATTGATCAGCTGCAGTGCGCAATGTAAAAATGACCTACAAGTTATTCTGATTGGGAAAAAAAATCTTGAAGTTATTTCATCATTCTGACGTGCAACTGATGTTTGATTCAAGCATATAGCTCTGGTTATTTATAACTTATTGGCTGTTTCAACATTTATATTTCTGCAGTGGACTCCACCTAATGTTAGCGTACCTCTTCTAAATCTGGTTGACAAGATATTTCAGCTTAACAGGAGAGGCTGGATAAGGTTCCATACTTTTCCCTTTTCTTCTACGAATTTTTTCAATGCCATGACTATGATATGTTGTTTCCGTGAGTATGTGACTTCAATTATCCATGGCCGCAGATAAGGTTCCATATTTTCTGCTCAGTTTGAGGTTGTTTTATATGTATATCTGCTTATCTGGCCCCAAGTTGCTTTCTTTTTTTTTTTTCCCCAATATTTTCTGCATAATTTTTGGTGGCTGCTTTATATGTATATCCGTTCTCTCCATTTGAGCTTTTTTACCTGCTACAAAAATTGTATTTCTAGAGTTTGTATTTTTATCTCTATTTTCAAATTCTATGCAGTTACAACTTACATGGCTTTTTGCATGGATAAAATTTCATCTGAGACTCAAGAACCTAGATTTTATAAACGACAGCTTCTAATTTTATTTGTTCTATTTATATTTATATATATATTTTTTTTTTGCAGGAGGCAGGTCCTTTGGATATCAAAACAAATATTACAGTTAATTATGGAAGATGCCATTGATGACTGGATTGTCAGGCAAATACACTGGCTACGGAGAGAGGACATCATTGCTCAGGGTATTCGATGGGTCCAAGATGTAAGTATCAGAACTAGTAAGGATTTTAATAAATTGTGTAGTGTTCAAATTCACTGAAAGGTCGAATATCCCAGAATCACTTGAAACTGAAGATTGATATGATTTGTAATTATGGTTTTTTTCCTCTCCCCTGGCACGAGGAGTTCAAGAGTTCTGACTCCTGATGTCTATTCTGTGGAAGAGTTGCTTTAGTTTCTTCTAGAGAATTTGTCAAGAAATGGGTCACATTAGTTACACTGCTACTACTGGTTTTCAACTTTTAAAGCTAAAGAATTACTAATAATTGTTGCAAACAAACCTAAGCTACCAACAGTGAAAGAAATTTTGGTGGTGCATTTTTGTGAGGCCATGAAAAGAAATATGTTGGGCGAGCCCTTCTGATCGTTTTTGCTTCAAGTTAATTCATATATAGAGACATAAGAAACAAAATTCTCTCAATCGTGTTAAAAGTTCACAGTTACGCATGCCTTTAGTGTTCTTATACAGATTGGTTAAATTGGACTATTTTGCATTGGATTGTTTGTCATCATTTTCATACACTGAAAATTTGTCACATCTCATATTTCTTTCTAATTCCTGATCCTATTATTGAATTTACATCTCCTTTTTATTATTATTATTTTGAAATGATTGGACATACATCTATTCTTTGATCAGAAGTGATACTGTGTGGAAAAATAGCTGTTGCAACAATCATCCTAATTTTTCATTTTATCAACGAAAATTTATGTTACCTTGTAAAAAAAAACAAATTATATAATGAGGAATGAAAATTCATTTTTCCATGCCCCTTCAGGTTCTCTGGCCCAATGGAATATTCTTTATACAATTGAGGAATGCTCAAAGTGGAGATGATGATTCTCAATCTATTACTAGTCGAACTGATGGAAGTAAGATCCCCAAGCCTGGATCTTTTGAGCTGCAGCTTGAGGCTGCTCGCAGAGCTAGTGATGTCAAGAAAATGCTTTTCGGTGAGTAATGCTTTCTTTCTGTGACATGAAAAGTTTGCATATAAAGTGTTTATAATCTCTCTCTCCAATTAACACTGTTACTGCATATATTTTGCGTGGTTAATAGAGGCATAGTATTATTCAACATTGGTTTTTGTTAGTGAAGCAAATCATCCAAGTACTTTTACTACGTCTGCCCCCTTTAGCAACATTTTGGTACTTTTTCTTCATTGAAAGTTGTTCCTCGACATCTATGACTTGTCTAGCAATTGTGGTCTTGTAGTCTTCTTTTCATTGAAATGTTAGATTTGTCTTTTTTATATGTTCTAAAAAATTTTAAGATACCTCGTATCTTCTTGCTCTTGTTATTCTTCTTCGAATATTTAACATCATCGTTTGTTTGGATTTTTTGAAAGCGCCCTTGCATTTAAATGATCTTGTTAACAATATGCTCCTAAAATATCAAAATCTTGCTCTTGTTTGTTCATTATATCATAGTTATGAATTTAGAATCTTGTAATCGTGTTTGTCTCACTTTTCCTTTATGAACGAGACCAATTTATAACAGACTACTAACTACCATTACATTCTTTTTAGGTGGGGCTCCAACACCATTGGTAAGCTTGATAGGAAACAAGCAGTACAAAAGATGCGCGAAAGATATTTATTACTTCACTCAGGTCGGTTAGCATTAATCATTTTGCATTTATCTTTTCGTCATATCATTTCGAAATATGTAGAAATGAACAATTTGAGTAAAATTTTGTGTATCTGCAGTCTACCATCTGTGTGAAGCAACTTGGGTATGGATTACTCGAGCTATTACTCGTATCAATTTTCCCCGAGCTACGGAATTTAGTTCTGGAGGTTCATGATAAGTCACACGTCTCGCAACCAGTTTAGTGAGCAGAGTACTCTGCAACCTCTAATCCAGGTTGTGCTTGCTTCTTCTTCTCCCAATCCCCTGCTCAGAATTTCAAGATTTTACTCAATTTACCATTCAGGTTCCCTCAGTTTTGATGTTGGTAGTAGTATTTAAGTGATGAACACAACCAGGAGTTTTGTGGATTGCTGAAAATTCTTTTGTGAATAGAAATGGTTTTGCATGTCCTTTTTCTTTTAACTGTATAGAATTTTAGTTTTAGGGTGTGTATAGAATTAGTGGTAAAGCAGGTGATGGACAATATTCATATCTTGATCCATTGTAATTGATGATCCTTTCTCCTCTTGCTCATGTTGATTCAACTTTTATAAATGATTGATATTGAAAATTATTTATTCATTATTCCATTTGTTTCTATTTTTTTTGTTTTTTTTTTACCACAAATGAGGTATGAGGATTTGAACCTCCGACCTCAAAGAAAGGAGTACATGTCAATTATGTCTTGAAGATTTTGATTTTTGAGGTTCTTTTATAGATCTTGGCATTCGTGTAATATCTTCACCAACCAACTGAACTCCTTGAGGCATGATTTATTTTGAATTTGAAAGCCATTGAATAATGATCATCAAGAGAGTTCTAAGTTTGTATTGTTTGATTTTACAGTAAGATATTATTAAAAAAAACGTTAGATTTCTATCATTCAATTTAAACAATGTTATTGAACAAAGATTAAATGAAAAAAATTTAAATTTTGGGGATGAAATCAAAACTTCGAAGATATTGACTACAAAAGTTTAAAAATTAGGTGTAATTTGAAAACAAATAAACATATTTAGCGTTTCCAAGATGTTTACAATTAGATGAAATGGAGAAACAAGAGAACTGGAATTTTGTTATTGTCTGCAAAAGAAAAATTGATGTAAAGCCATTAATTTGCAACGACTTGATATTGATATAACTTTTCAATTGCAAAGACAAAACTGAAAACAAGGACATACATTAAAGCCCAAACACATCACTTCTCAATTTATGCGCAAAACCTTTCTAAAAACATACTACCTTGTCTAAGAGAAAAGCACATGAGGGATTTGAACTTTCCAACCTCAAAGGAAGAAGTGCATGTCAATTACTGCTGAGCTATGTCTATGTTCATGTTGGCGTCAACTTTGTTCCTTACGTTTTGAATGTTGTATTCGTAATTAAAATTACTAAGGCCCCGTTTGATAACTATTTGGTTTTTGGTTTTAGTTTTTGAAAATTGTGATTGTTTTCTCACAATTTCTCTACAATGGCTTTCATCTTCTCTATAATAGTTTTCATCTTTCTCAAGACAACATTTGAATTCTTACCAAAATTCCAAAAATAAAAACAAGTTTTTGAAAACTACTTTTTTTAGTTTTCAAAACTTGCTTGGTTTTTGAAAACACATCTAAAAAAAATAGATAAAAAAACATGGAAAGCTATAGGTGGAAGTAGTATTTATAAGCTTAATTTTCAAAAACCAAAAACCAAAAACCAAATGGTTATCAAACGGGGCCTAAGAGTTTTCATTTGGGGGCCAAAGTGAGCATAGTTCGACAATAATTGACATATACTAGTTCCCTAAAATCTCCAAACCCTACATTTTTTGTTCTAAAAAAAAGTTTCATTTGGGGCAAAATTAAAATGGACCATATTAATCATTGACATTTTGTATAATTAATTAATCTATTTTGTAAATGCCAATTTCAGCCCCATGTGAATCGTATTTCATTGGTAATTTCAACTCCATCTGTTTCGTTTCCAAGAAAGTGAGAAGGAAAATCCGAAAATTGAGGAGAAAAAAAAAATCCGCCGTTGCCGGGGATCGAACCCGGGTCACCCGCGTGACAGGCGGGAATACTCACCACTATACTACAACGACTTTGTTGAGAAAGTAGCTTCTCTTATTTAATTAATTCTTTAAAACTATTTGTTTTCTTCTTGTTAGATAAAATTATCAATAAATTCATAATGTAAAAAAAATATTATTATTATTATTATTTTGACATAAGAATTCATACACGACGTCGCACTTTCTGACTAAAATTAAACTAGTATAATGCTTAATATTTTTAACGAGAGTTTGGTGGTTTAAAAGAAAGTTTTCTTTTAAGTAGAGCACTTACTTTTTAAACACTTCTAGTTTAAACACTTTAAAAAATATATATTTTTAATAAAATGTTATTATATCTTATATTTTTTAAAAATATTTTAAATAACAAATTTGTTAGGTTGTACTATATTCAAAAGTAATTTTATTAATTATAAATTTATTTTTATTTTTTTATTGCATATTTGGATACTTTTCGGTCAATCATTTTAAAGTCATTTTTGGACAACTCATCTCTCAAGTGTTTCTTAAAAACAAAAAAGGTTTTTAAATTAATCCATTTTTTAAGCACTTTTGATTTATTAAGATCTTTTAAAAACTACTTTTGATCATTTAAAATCATTCAAGGAGCTATGCTAAACACACTTTAAATTATTAATTTTTTAAACTGCTTATAGAAAAAATGATTTTGTTAGGAAAAACATTTTTTTCACAAGTTATTCTAAGCATACTATAAGTATTTAATCTAGAAGCACTTTAAGTATTTTTATCAATTTCTCAAATTACTTTTGATTATCAATTTTTTTTCAATTGGTTAGAAACACTCTGTATAATTTTAACCAACATTACCATTTTTTTAAAAGTCCTTCATACCACTTTAAAAGAAAATTTCCCTTTGAAGTTCTATGGATATATTTATATAGATACTTTATCAACATTTCTTTTTTTCTTTTTTTTTTTTTGGATAAAAAAAACTCTTTATGTAATTATATAAACATTTTTAAATAATGTGATTATATGGTGAAGTAGTCAACAAGCCTCCTCCTCAGAATTCATCCACTTGCCATTAATGAGATAGTTTTAACATATGTCGTCTTCGTTAGAGATAATTTGAAAATTTAAGTCCGGTTCAATAACCATTTGGTATTAAAAATTAAGTCTATAAATACTACTTCCAACATTTTTCTTGTTTTGTTATTTACTTTTTACATAGGTTTTCAAAAATCAAGCCAAGTCTTGATAATTAAAAAAAAAATAATAATAATTTTCAAAAACTTATTTTTATTTTTGGAATTTAGTTAAAAATTCAAATGTTTTCTTAATAAAGATGAAACTAATTGTAGAGAAATAATGAGAAAATATGCACAATTTTTAAAAACCAAAAACTAAAAACTAAGGCTCCATTTGATAACCATTTGGTTTTTGGTTTTTAAAAATTAAGCTTATAAATAATACTCCCACCTATGGTTTTACTTATTTTGTCATATACTTTTTGCCTATGTTTTCAAAAATCAAGCCATGTTTTGAAAACTAAAAAAAATAGTTTTCAAAAACTTGTTTTTGTTTTTAGAATTTGACTAAGAATTCAAATACTTCCTTAAGGGAGATGAAAACTATTGTAGAGAAATTGGGAGAAAATAAGCTTCAAAAACCAAAAACTAAAAATCAAATGGTTATCAAACGGGGCCTAAATGGTTATCAAACATAACTTTTGTAGATTTATATTTAAGAATATGATACTTCATAAATTCAATATTTTGTTTGTTAATATGGCAAGTTAGACATTGTCTCTTCATAATAAGATGACAACTTATCTAGTCACCTTAAGAATTGTCTTCTCAAAATATTTATTTATTAATCATCTTATATAATTAATTTTTAGAGGATGATTTCAAATTCCACTCCATTTAATTTTTTTTCCATTTAAATTTTAACTCCATTACAAGATACACAAAAGTTGCAAAAGTATTTTATATTCCAAATAACTTGTATAAATGTAGTCCTCCAGCTCTAATTGTTGTGTGCATTTTTATTTTTGAGTTTTAAGGTAGGATGGAAAATCAAATCATAGATCTTTAGAATGATAATATGTATTTTATTCACTAAATTATATTCTAATTGACAAGTGGTGCGTCTATTTAGTTCCAATACATTTACAAAAAAAAAAAATCAATTATATCTTTAAAGTTAGGATTACACTTCTATTTAGTCCACGTTGTAAATACCATTAATAGAATACTAACATAACATTCATTAAATTAGTTTTAGGTTTTTTTTTTTTTTTTTTTTTTTTGAGTTCAACAATATATGGGAGTAGGAGATTCAAACATTTGATCTCTTGGTCAAGAGTATAAATATTAACCAGTTGACTTATGCTTAGATTGACAATTAATTTTAGTTAAGTTGATATGTTATGACAAAATAATCTAGATACACCAATGGTATGCCACATTAACATACAAAGATTAAACATAAACATAATTCAAAATCCAACGATCACGTATTGACCTAATGATATTGGGACATGTAAAAAAGTGAAGGAATATTAGAGAAATAAATTCAAATTTCATGATAGCCACCGACGTACTTAAATTTTACAATCTAACAAGTTTTATGACAACCAACAAATATATCAATGAATCTTCTTTTTTAATTCAATCAATGTAGAAAAGCTTATAAAAAATAATAAATATCTTATCTCTATGTTGGGATGAATATATAATATTTTAGCTAAATTATAAAATATACTCTTAACAAAGAATTTTGTTATTTGTTTCAAAAATACCTCTATTCTTTCAAAAGTTTCCATATTACTCTTGACCTTTCGTAAACATTTCAAAACTACTCTTGGAGTAGAAAAACCGTTAGAATGTTACATTGAGCAAAAAATCGACGTGTCTGAATGCCGTTCCTTCAAATTTAATTTAGACAAATGTCCTAATCATCGCCATATCATTCCAAGTCATTGCCATTTTGAATTTTTGTCCAACATTCTAATAGTTTTCTACAGTTTTGAAACGTTTATAAAATGTTGAGAGCAATATTGTAAGTTTTGAAATAATAGGAGTAAGTTCTATCTTGGATTTTTTTTCCTCTTATTAATTTAATATAGTGCAAGATTCAAGAATGAAAGCCTCCCAAGTCCCACAGTTGATCACCATTTTTCCTTGGCTAGCGTTCAAAATCTTTAGCAATTCTAATCTGTTTATGAACCACCCATACTCTTCTCACCTTATCCATTTCCCCCTTCATCTTTCTCCATACAATCCCCAATTTTCCATCATCTTCGATCTCACCCAATTTCCCCCAAATTCCTCTTCCACACAGGTTCAATCCCTTCTTCCCTTCCCTCAAATCTCTCTTTCCCATCTGGGTTTTCCTTCAATTTGACTCTTCCTTCTCTTCCTCTTCTCTTTCAGGCTTCAATGGCGACCGCCTCCGCTACCCTCTCGCCCGCCATGTCCACCGCCGCCCCCCTCGCCACCGCCTCGAGGCGGCAGAGGCACACGAATGTCCACTACATTTCTGGCCTCAACTCCTTTGGTGGGTTGAAAGCTCACAACAATGTCGTCTCCTTGGGCCTTCCCGTTTGTGCCGATCAGTCATTTGCTAACATTGTGAGCTCTTTGAAATACCCATCAAAGGGAAAGGGCAAAAGCGGCGGTGGGGCTCTGGCTTCCACTAGTAATGCCGCCGGTGAGATTTTCAGGATTGCCGCCATTATCAATGGGCTTGTTCTTGTTGGAGTGGCTGTGGGCTTTGTTCTTCTCCGGATTGAGGCATCTGTGGAGGAGGCTGAGTGATGATGATGATATTGTTCAGTTATCAGAATTTGTAAGTTAAAATCTGTTGTTTTTTTTACCAGTTACTTATTGTAGAACTCAATTGTTTCTCTCAGTATAAACAATTGACAATATTCATTTTGCCTCTTTGTCCCATCCTTTCTCTTTTCAAAATAATGGCATTGTAGTATTGCTGCATATTCTTGTAAATTTTTCTGCTGCTTGGATCTTGAGAAGAATGAGAAATGAACTTTGCAGGCAGTTTCTTGACTCTTGAGACTGTTTTTAGAATAGTTTCTTTTTACTATGGATTTGTTTAGGCTCGTTTGATTACTATTTGATTTTTTAAAATCGTGCCTATAAATACTACTTCTACCTATAAATTTTTATATTTTTTTTATCTATTTTTTAGACGTGTTTTAAAAAATCAAGTCAAGTTTTGAAAAAAAAAAAAAAGAGTAGTTTTCAAAAACTTATTTTTGTTTTTGAAATTTGGCTAAGAATTTAAGGGTTTTCTTAAAAAAGATGGAAACTATTGTAGAGAAATTATGAAAAAACAAACACAATTTTCAAAAACCAAAAACTAAAATTAAATGGTTATCAAAGAGCCTTAAGTTACTGTGCATTTTGAAATCACTCATCATAAGTATACAATTTGGAGACGACAACAACTTTGTCTTGAGATACACTAAAAGAAAAAGAAGGGAACAACTTGTATAAAAAAGTTTCCACATACACATTTTTTGTTTTAATAACCGTTGGACTTAGATTTAAAAATCTGTATACTCTCTCATAACCATTAGATATAAATTTGAGGTACTTTGTAGTTTCTATCTCATATATTTAACAACATAGAACTGTTAGCTACATTGTGGCGGTCTCCTTAAATAATTTCTCCTTAAACAGGGCTCGGTTTTTTTATGCAATGTTGGACCAAGCAATGATAGATTTTGGCACCTGCAACTTAATAGTGGTGTAATGAACTTTGATGTTGTTTGGGTTGTAGAATCAAATTGGAATGAAAATTAGACAGGAGACTGAAACCAACAATTGCACTGTGTCAGTGTGTATAGAGTCCAATTTTCACAGGAGTGAACTTTTATCTTTACTTGTCAAGTGAAGGTCATTTTGTTGATTGGACAAAGTTTTGTTTGGGTGAGAATATTGAACTAGTTGTTCAATCCAACTTAATGCAAAGCACATCCTACATGTTAATTTATGTCGAACCAAATAATACATATTTTCATGAATGTGCAAATATTTGAATTATTAGATTTGATGTGTATTTTCTTACTATTATGTCCCTTATATTGTTTCTCTCTCCTTAATGAATACATATATTAATGGCCAAAGAGAGCATATCTTAACTGGCATATTGAATGTATTAACGACCACGAGGTCTGTGGTTTGAATCTCCCCAACCCTATTGTACTAAAAAAAAAAAAAAGAATACATATATTAATGATGTATTTTTATTTTAATATTAAAGATTATACTCGTTTTTATCAATATTTTATTTAATACTCCCACGATTTTAGCGTTTAGATTTTTCCATTTATCACTTTTTTTCTCACAGTTCCATGATTTGTGCATTTTCTTTTCCAAATCGTCAACTTCTGGCTACCCTTTCTAACATTTCCAACATTATTCATTGGCGTTCAACACCTATTTTCCAATATTTTCATTCCCTCATCTATTTTAAATTACAACAGTCTATAACCTACTAATGAATTTTGTATACTTTAATATATATTGTAAATATACACGTGTTTACATTCATCCATATATGAATAAAGTTTATATACTTCAGTTTATAGTGTTAGTATATACTTGTTTACATTATATTAAATACGAATGAATTTTATATACTTCAACATACATTGTAAGTATATATCTGTTTATATTCATTCATATACGAATAAAGTTTATATACTTCAGTATATAGTATTAGTATATACATGTTTACATTATATTAAATAAAAATGAATTTTATATACTCTAGTATATATTGTAAGTATACACATGTTGACCTTCAGTAAAATACAAACGAATTTTATATACTTCAGCATATATTCATCTACGAACAAAGTTTCTTCTTCTAATTCTTCTGACTTTTGTCTGTATTTTCTTCTTCTTATTCGGATTCTAGTTCACCTTAGAGAAGAGACTTCTTCGAACACAACCCAAGCATGTCCCTTGTGGTTCAAGGTCTTGAAAGCCAATACTTCCAGAGTCTTCTTGAACTGCGAGAACACCGCGTTCAACGACTTCTTCAATTCTACTCCACCAAAGAGTAAACAATAAAAAATCACAATACATTTCATACCATTAAAGAAACTTCCCCATTCCCCTCCCCTCAAAAATACCTTCCAGCTTGATTTTCTCGTTGAGATTGTTTATGTAGATGGTCATGTTTGGAGGAATTTCGTTGCCATTGTTATTGACCTCCGCCATTTTTTTCACCTCCATTCGTCGTATAAAAGTGTTCAAATGGCAAAGTGATGAAGGTTGAAAGAAAGCAATGACGATAAACTTCGGAGAGAGTGTTTCTTCGTTTCGGACCGAAATCACGCAAAAATGCCCATTTACACTATTTTTCCTTTTTTGTTTCCTTCAATCAAGCGCCAGTTGAGTTCTTTTTTTAAAAAAAAATGGATGAAACAATTGTATGTCTTCCTTAAATGGCTTTTATTTTTTATTTTTTTTAAAAAAAAAAACTATCAGATTATGGGACAGGGGGCATAACAGTAATTGAACTATAACTTTGCTTTAAAGTTAAAATTCAATCCTTGAAGTTAGTTTGTAACAATTTAGCCTTTGTACGCTAAAATTTGTAACAATTTAGTCCTTACCTTGAAAAAAAATTATTAAGATTTAATAACATTTTTTATATTTGTAGATTTATAAGCATATTAGAAACCAAATGCCTTTATAAACTACAAAGGCTAAGTCAATACATAATAAAAAATTGACACTCAATTTTGATGGAATTTTTCATGGAATGGATTAAATTGTTACAAATTTTAAAATACAATGACTAAATTGTTACACACTAAAATCTAAATACTACATTGTTAAAATTTTGAAAGTACAATAACTAAATTGTCACAAACTAAAGGTCAGGGACTAAAGTGTTACTTCCACGAAAGTTCAAAGACCAAAAGTGGTTTTTAACCTAAGTTCGTTCCTTTTCCAACTCTTTCTCTTCCATCCAACCAAACGTGTGCCTCATGTTTTTAAATATTTGTGACATATGGTTCGGAATTGAATCTTGATGAACTTATTAGAAAGAAGTAAGAGCTACGAAGCATTTTGAATTGACTTAGCTTGACTCAGAGGGAAAGAGCTCAGGGGATTGATTACCAGAAAATTCTGTAGTGTATTTTGGATGATGTTTTGATTTTGTAATAAGGAAAGCAAAAGGGCAGGCTACAATTTAACTTGTCTAGCTTTTGGAACAGCTTTATTGTTCTTTGGAAGACATGGTAGTGTACATAAAAAACTCGCAAAATGCTCGGAATTTTCCTCCATAATGTTTACGATGGCTGATACATAGTAAAACAATGGATTGTAATCTTTCAGATCAGTTATAGATGCTAATCTCAGTGTTTAAAATGGTTGGATTATAAGCTTCATCCCAGTTAATAGGCATGTAGCAGTAAAGGATGGTCCTTTCATACCATAAATGCTAGAATTTCAAACAAATACAGGAGTTGAAAAGTAGGGCATTAAAGAGAAGGATCTTCTCTTCATGTGTGATTCTAATTGAATCGGGTCTCGATAACGCTCGCACTTGCAGGACGGGATGCTGAAACCTGAAACTAAGTTCATCAAGAAAGTTGTTTTCTCTAGCAAGTTTCAGTAATGCAAAACTTACATAAGTTCTATATGTATTTATTCTGATTGATGGTTTTAATAACAGCAGAATCATAGTCTTTTTAGAATCTTAATAGGATATTGTCTTGACCCGTTCGACCAATTGATTCACTTCATTCATGACCTTGCTGCTGGTAGCTCTGTCAATGTATATTGGCCTCTTTCGCTCTACTTAAAGCTGCTCGTAGTCCGATAACTGGATCTTCGAGCTGGAATTTTCAGATTTAGTACATTTGAGGCTTATAAATCCAGTAAATATAAGAATTCCTGCTAGTATCCAGCTGAATTGTAGGTTGGCAAGTGCTCGTGCCCTCGTATCAGCTTCCTTGGAGGCACAAATGACTGCTCCGAGCATTTCGTCTTTTCCATTCTCCATGATCCTCATGGTGCAGCCCTTAGGAACCAGGTTTGGAACCCATAGCATGAACCCCATGTTCATAAACCAACACCCTTGCAGAACAACCAACAATGAAAGAACAAGAGCTGCAGGGAAGTTGGTAGGACAACAGGTAACTACGAGTACCAACACGAGAGATGCGAACACTATGAGCTGCAAGAGCCAATGGTAATGGCCTTCAATGCCATTGTGGTCAGCCGAGTGGAAATGGAGCAAGAACAGTTCTTGACTGAAGACACAGGCTGCAAAGACGCCCTCGACACCCGACAATAAGTTCGACGAACGATTCAGCTCGTTGTAGAGGGAAAAACCCGAAAATATGGCAAGGTGCAGGAACATGGTTGCATGCTCCAAGTTGATGACTTTGAAAGACAAATGAACAAAAGGGTAGTCCCAAAATTGTCTGAAAATTGCAATTACCGAAAAAGAGAACACGAAAACAAGTTCCAAGTACTTGAGTTTGGCAACCGGCCGATTGAGAGGGTACCAAAATCTTACCTTGAAGCTTGAAGAGCCTTTGAGATTATAGGTTTTGATTGTATTCACAGTGTGCCAAAGGCCAAGAAGAGTGAATACAAAACCAGATGCTACATGAGGTACAAATTGCCCCATTGAAACCTAAATTCTCAAACTCTAGCTTACCAAATTCATCTATAAGCCAATGCAATTTTATATCCTCTCATTTGGCTTGTAGATACAACCTAAAAAATACATGATGGTTGTCTAGTCAAGTATTTGGTGCATAATGTATGTGTTTCCACTAGGAAAGTTATGGTCAAAAGTTGATAAAGGAGTTTTAAATATTGGTTTTCTGATAGGGAGATTGATGTGTCAGTTCAATACCTAGATGCAAAATGTAGAAAATGAACCAATACAAGATTTTGGAATTGTTAATCCAAACTTGGGTTAAAATCCTTGTTGATTCCAATGTAGAATGTACAAAATTAATAATAAGCTAAAGATCAAGGAAGCACAAAAACTCCATTCTAAGTATGAGATGGGCATATGTCAAACATGAATTATGTTGAGTCCAAAATGAGTAAATGATTTGAGTCTAAGTTTTTTGTTATCTTTTTAAAAATTTAGACATGATTATGTGGACACCTTGAGTGTGGAGTATATGTGTGGTAAAAAGCTATTAAAAGAATATTGAGTGAACTTAGTGGTAAATGTTTAAAATATTATGATATTCTCTCTCAAGTTTTAGCTTTAAGTTTTCCACCATGAGTATAATATAAGTAGTGAGGCTCCAATGAGAGATGCCACACAAATGCCTCAAAATCTCTAATTTTACGACCAATATCATATCAAGACAAAATTTTGTAACAATGACATATGGTAAAATATCTCAATGAAAACCACATATTGCTCATTCAAACTCATAAAAGAAGGAGGGAGGAAGATAGAAAGTAGAATCTTGAATCTTGAGTGCTAATAAAAATAATTAACATAAAATCTTTTAGTATATGATGGATTTGAGAAAATCCTCCTGGTAAGATTGTTTAGTCAAATGTAAATATTGCACCATGTGACTTTTTACCACCATCCTAACATGTCATGCAAAGTTCAATCAATTAAAAGTGGTTTGAAAATTGAAAGCCACCATATTAGGGAGTGATTTGAGAAAAAGATGTATTCAAGTTCCCAAAAGGAAAAAAAAACACTAATCTTTTTTATCCATAGTGAGAGTGAAGCATCAATGGACATCAATGGTAGATTCACATGGAAAATTTAATTTTCCCACTTGTTAAAAGCATTTGAAGTTGAATAAAAAGAAATAAATAAATAAAATTAAGCATTAGGAAAAACGAAAAGTTGAATTGAAAGCTAAATATTTTAATATTAAACTAAAACCCCCTAAACATGCAAATTAAATGGTTAGAATGAAGAAGAAAAATGACGATTTAATCTAAATTCATCTAACGATGTTTAGCCTATAGTAAGAGAGGCAACCTCATTAAGTAGGAAATATCATCCTCAATTAAACACACTAGAACTAGAATTAGGTGTGTGTGATAACTCTTATATTCTATACATACAACATATCAAACAAGATTTATATGAGCATAGACAAAATAAAGTCAAAGTTAGCTGATATGTTTGAAGGTTGTCCATTCGCCCAAGAGTATGAAACTTGTATACTGTGGATGGAGCGCTTCACAAATCCAAGTTAAACAACAACCAAAGTACATTATGCAAACAAATGGAAGGCAAGACAAAATAAGATCGTTACAAAATATATTTTCTTTTAAGACTTTTTTAGGCTTTTATTAAATTTAGTGATAATTAACCAATATCTACCAATGAGTCCACATCGAAAGAAAGCTCACACGTCTCCTCAATTATAAATCATTTTTAAAAGTATGTTAAATAGTTTGATTTGTACTAATATGTGGCTCACACTTTAAATATTAGAATATTCAAAAGATGCAAGGAATTTAATGCAGCCAAACCAATGAAAATGGTGATAGTGAAAGCTAGCAATAAACGAAGCATGTTGTGGTTTCTATACATAACAGGAAGCTAATGGTCATATAAATGGTAAAGATTTAGTGCTGCCTTGAGAGATGCTTATTGGCTCTAAGAGCACTATAAAAGAAAGAGTAGACATCAAAAGCAAATGCTAAGTGGGGGAAGCTTTTGTTTCAGACTAACAGAAAAAACTGTGATCGAATCGCCTAGAATAAAGCTTTTGAACCTTTCTTGACCTACCTTTAAATACCCATTTCGAATCTGTAATAAAGGCTTTGATAATCTTATCTCTTGTCCCTTCCTTTATTGTTGTAATTTGATCAATGATATAGGAATAGATGAATATGAAAGACGTCCTGCTCGCTCGAGCAGAGACGAGCACAAAAAGTCGCTCCAATTGGCATGAATAAAGATGGAATGTAAATTTCATACCATGTTGGATTGATTGCATTGGTCCATGATTTCTACCTTTGCCAACAAAGGGAAGAGATTGATGGTTTCTTATTTGAATTACAGCAGAGACAGCACCATCGATGGGAAAGAGATAAGGTAGATAGTTTCCTTTGGATTCTGTTTTTAACCTGCTGAGGATGAGAGATCAAAGGAACAGCTGACATTCATGAAGAGGTGAACGCCTCATTCTGCTTCAAGACTTATCATTTTACTGTTTGAACGTCGTATCTTATAGCGATGCAGAATCAGTAAAGGGCCTAAAGGCTCGAGAAACTTGTCCTTGTTAACCAAGTAGTTCATGGGACAATGGTATATAAAAGAATTTCATCTTGTTAAAGAGGGCATGAAAAGAAACTTCAGTACATGGGGCAGCTCTTTTGCCTGGTTCTAAATAAAGAAAGCTGCTCTTTGATACATTCATGATGATGAACATTTCCCCTAGGAACCATAAATAGAAAGTAAATTCAGGGCCAAGTTACATAATAAAGACTTATTATACAAATTCCTAGGGAATAAATATTGCTACTATCCTCTTACAAATGAACCTTGAACTTGTCTAGCAAAGACTGTCACCCTAAACATGTGATATACCCACATTGGCTATTGCTCTACTGCACAACTTCATCGGCATCTCCACACATTGATACATGGACTCCGAACACGTACAGAGGACATGCAAAAGAGTGTCAAATCCGTGCAAGCAGAACATCGAATTTACACGGAAAGGAGAACCACACGGTACCTGATAGTATTCAAGTTCAAGCAGGTCCAAAGTTTACTTTGAACTTCTGAATGAACCGATTCAGATTCTACAGTTTACTATTGCAATTGTTCTAACTATCCACTGATATCAATGTTTCAGCCAAGTATGTCAAAGATTTGTGCAACATAACCCAAAACAACCTTCCAAACATGACGGTTTACATGCAGGCGCTCTATGAAAATTTCTACCAAATAGATACTCTTATGTGTTCCCATTTTCAACAGGATTATTAACTTTTGTAATACCTTCAATCAATGAGAAATAAGTGCTGTCATCAGGTGTAATTCCTTTACTGACCATTTCTTTAAGAAGGTCTTCAGCATGATCACCGTCTTGGTTTTTGCATAACCCCTGTATGAGGGCATTATAAGTTAGAAGAGTGGGATTGAACCCTATATCGAGCATCTCATCCCGTACTCTGAAAGCATCCTTTATGTCACCTCGTCTACTATAACCACTTATTAGTGTATTGAAACTAACATGGTCGGGCTTAATTCCTCTTCTCTTCATCTCGTCGAAAAGTTCACGGGCTTCTTCAACTTTTCCCTCCCTGCAGCGCCCTTGCATGATGGTATTGAAAGTCACTTCATCAGGAGGAACCTTCATCCTATCCATATCTTTCAGAAGCTCAAAAGCACGCTCCACATTACCATTAGAGCAATGGCCATCGATCAAAGCATTAAACATTATAACATCAGGCAACATACCTTTACTTGTGATCTTCTTAAACAAATCATCTGCCTCATTCATTCTATTCTTTTTGCTCAAAACATGAATAAGTGATGTGTATGTCACTTTTGTCGGTCGAATTCCGCTAGTCAACATTTCATCGTGTAGATGAAATGCTTTCTTTGCATTTCCACATCTACAATACCCATTTATCAAGATATTATATGTAATAGCATCAGGAGCCAATCCCTTCTCCTGAATTTCTTTAGTCATACCTTCAGCTTCATCCATTCTTTGCTCCATAAACAATGCATGAATCAGCAAATTATAAGTTGACACAGTTGGCATTATGCCCTTCTTCAACATCTCATCCTTATAAGCAAAGGCCATCTCCAAATTACCCTTACTGCAAAATCCATCAATCAGAGTATTATAAGTTACAGCACTAGGAAGCAACCCATTTTCTACCATTTCTTCAAAAATCTTTGATGCTTCTTCCAACTTTCCTTGCTTACACATCCCACCGATAAGAGAACCATATGTGTAAGAATCAGGTTGAATCTTTTTTCTTTTCATTATATTCAGAATAGCATCCGCCCCCTCAACTCTCCCTCTCGAACAATATCCATGAATTATCGTATTATACGTAACAACATTCGGTTTAACACCTAAGGTCTCCATATGCCCAATAAAATCCTTGGCCTTCTTCAACTTCCCCTCCTTGCATAGAACATTGATCATTATGTTAAATGTATAAACACTAGATTTTATCCTCAACCTAAACATCTCAGCATACAAAACCCAAGCTGCCTCAGTTCTATTCAACTTCAGAAACAAACTCAGCAAATCATTGCAGGTCTCAATCTTGGGTGCAATACCCTTTTCCTTCATCATGTAAAAACACTCAAAAGCCTCATCTGCCCTATTCATTTCACAACAAGACTTAATCAAGTAATCAAAAACAATACTGCTTTTAACACCCAATCGATCACGAGAAGCCGCTAACAATTCAAAAATCTCCCTAACTGAATTAGTGCCACTCCCAACAACCTGTTTTAGAAGCTGTAAAGTGGGTTTGGGAGATGGAAGACGAGCGACAATGACAATGGCAAGGCAACGAGCTTCAGCATCAAGCAATCTATGTTGTAAATTGTTCAACAATTCAAGAACAATCTGTGGAAATTCGTGGAGATTTCGAAGGGTTTCAGAGATAAGCGACGGAGTCAGATTGCACTCAACCTGTTTGATTAAATGCCACTGAGAGGATCGCACCGATTCCTCAAGAAAATTTTGGGTTAGGGGCAAAACCGTATTTGAGCGTAAATTTGGAGGTGGGATTTGAGATTCTTGTGGAGTTTTGTGGAAAGAAATCGAAGAGAAGGGTGCGAAGGATTGGGAATGAGTCGTTCTTTCGAACTTCAGAGAAGAAAGCTTCAGAATTTTGTAACGATTCATGTTTGAATTAGCAGATGATGGTTTGAGAGGGATAAAGGAGAGAGATTTACCTGAGCCACAGGGTATTCTCCATAGTTTGTTGGCTGAGACTGAGAGGGAGAAACTGGGAAGGAGGAGAGGCTTTCCTGCTTGTTTTCTCGGCGAAGGCTATGCGCTATTGAAGCTTTTTTTTTTTTGATAAATTATAAAAAATACCCTACTTTGCTCGTTATTTCAAAAATATCCTTATCATTTCAAAAGTTGCAATATTACTTTTGACCTCTTACCTTAAACCCGAAACTTGTAAGGACCCGTCCTAACGATCAAGAATCTCCATTTTAGTAGGGAATGGGGAGAGAGTGGGAGAAAAAATCTACATGATCTAAAGGGGACGGTGATAAGGAATACATTCATGTCTCCATCTCGTCCCCCACTCCATTTGTTATTTTTAAAATTTTATTTTTATTTTATTGTTGTTGTTGTAGTTATTATTATTATTATTATATATAATATTTAAATTTAAAGTTTTATTGTTTAATGACTTAAAATTTTTAATATGTTTGAACTATTTGCTTGAATATTTGAACTACATATGGATAATTATATAATTTTATAGGTAATGTTATTTTGTTTCTACTAGGAGGTTTAATAAATTTCTCTTTAAATGGATATTTTACGTTGGAATTAATCATTTAAATGGATATTTTCAATAGGGAATTAACTATTTAATTGAAAAAAATTAAATCTCCATTGATTTCTTTTTTTGAAAAAAATAAACCGAGAGTAATTCATTGTGGAGAACCTGATCCTCATATATTCCCTGCGGAGAATCCCCGCTTTGATCCTCGCAAAATTTAACGGAGAAATTTGTGGGATAGAGAATTAAATAGGGGCGGAGATGAGGACAAGGAAGCCATCCCCGTCCCCGCCCCACCTCGTAGACATCTCTAATAAACACGTTTCAAATTATTCTTGAAATAGAAACCATTAGAATGTTGGACGTAAATTCAACGTGGTGATGACTTGAAAACGGCGTGAGGATGATTGAAACGCTTGCATGTATTAAGTTTTAAAGAATAGTGTTTCGTTACGTCAACTTTCATCCAACATTCTAACAGATTTCTACTTCAAATGTACTTTTGAAACGTTTATGAAAAATCAAGGATAATATTGTAAATTTTGAAAGAATAAAGGTATTTTGAAACAAATGACAAAGTTCAGGGTATATAGTATTTATAGTAAGGCTAAATTATAAAAAAAAAAAAATACTCCTGAACTTTGTACTTTGTTTAAAAAATACCCCTGAACTTTCAAAAGTTTCATTAATACCCTTAAACTTTCAAAAAAAGTTCAAAAATACACTTACCGTTAGTTTGGATGGAAACCGTTTAATACTTTGTTTCAAAAATACCCCTAAACTTTCAAAAAGTTTCATTAATACCCTTAAACTTTCAAAAAAAAAATTCAAAAATACCCTTACTGTTAATAAGTAGATAGAAATCATTAGTACCCCGTTCTAAAAATACTCATGAACTTTCAAAAGTTTTATTAATACCCTTAACCTTTAAAAAAAAGTTAAAAAATGCCCTTACCATTGGTATATGGACGAAAACTGTTTATCTACACTCCATTACCTCCCCTTATATTTCCTCTCTCCTGATTTGCTTTAATCTATGGCCTAACACTTCTCTATTTTTTCTCTTTTTTCTTTTTTTTTTTTAATACTCTCTTACTCTCTTCTTCCATTTTTCAATCTCTCTCATTTCTCCTATCTTCTTAAATATTAGAACTGGTGTGCACAGTTCAGTTCAGTCCGGTTTTTGGCTGAAATCGATAACCGAACCAAACCCCACGGTTCTGAAATGTTATGAATCGTGAAAACCGATGCTGTCCTCAGTTTTAGTTTAAAATCGAACCAGTCAGTTTTAGTTTCCAATAGTTTAGTTCGGTTTGAGCCGATTTTGATTTTTTTTTTCTTTCTTTTACTTTTCTTTTTTTTGTTCCTGCAATCTTCATGTCATTAGATTAAGTCTTTAAAAAAATCTTTAGATCAAGTAGGAATGAGAGCTGGGAAGAAGTGAAATGTGTCTAATCTGAACATGCAAGGGTGATTGAGAAAGTGAAGAGTGAGGGTTGGAGAGAAAAAGAAAAGAGAATTAACTACTGTTGCTCAAATGAGAGAGTAGATGTGAGGTGAGGGAGGTGATCTACCATGAGCAACGTCGACGGAGGATGAACGATCTGACAAAGCCAATAATGTGACTAACGACGACGATGAGCCAATAACGTGAGGCCAACGACAGGAGAAATGAGACTGCAATCGACCATGGCGATGGATGTGACCTTCACTGAAATGAGAGAAGAGAGGAGAGAATATGAGAGGTAAGGGAGGGAGAGGGAATTGTGAAAATGAAAATGGAGGAGGAAAGGGAAGATACAACATAATGGAATTGGAAATAGATTAGGGTTAGAAAATGATAAAATCCTAATTAGTTGGACTTGATTTAAGTGGTGGGCTTTGGTGTTTATTGGGCTGGATTTAAAGTTTTTGTTAGATTAATAATATTTTCGGTTCGGTTTGATTTATATGGTTTTACAATAAACCAAATTGCAGACGAACCAAAAATATCGATTTTTTAAAAGGCTAAATCGAAAATTCTATAAATTTAAAAATAACCAAGCCGAACTAGTCGATTCGGCTCGGTTCCTCATTTTGGTTCGGTTCCTACATAACCCCAACTAAGCATGCCCAAACATAAATATAAGAAATTTTAACACCCAAATAGTCAATGTCTTTGAAGTTATCTTGAGTTAGAAAAAAACAAAAATTTGAAAACAACTCATACAGATACTCTCATTTTTTTTCATATAGATACTCTCATTTTTCCTCAATTTTTCCAATTCTAAATTATGGGAACCTTCTTAACTGACCACAACAAATAGAATTGTGAACTGTAAAAAGGATTAATAAAATCTTCATCCGCTACAAATTTGGTAATACATATATTTTCTTTTTTTTTCCTCTCACTAGATGTCTTCAAAATCATGACCCAAATTCTCAACATGTCTCTCTTTTTGTATATTAAACCCAAACGTACTAACTCAAATTACTAACGTACAACCTTGTTAAAGCATTTAAGTCCTAAGATCCCTTGGTGGTTCTATTATTCTCCTTTCTTCTTGCTATAGTCTATATATCTTGATTGAAGCAGTGGTTTTAGAGATTAAAAAATGGAAGAAGAGAGTAAGAGGGTATTGAAAAGGAAAGGGGAAAAAAAAAGAGAAAAAATAGAAAAGTGTTAGATCATAGATTGAAGCAAGTCAGGAGAGAGAGGAAATAGAAGAGAAAGCTAATGGGGTGTAGATAACCGGTTTTCATCCGAATACTATTGTTAATGGCATTTTTTAACCTTTTTTTAAGGTTAAGGGTATTAATGCAATTTTTGAAAGTTTATGAATACTTTTAAAATGAGGTACTAACGATTTCTGTCCATTTATTAATGGTAAGGGTATTTTTTAACTTTTTTTTTTGAAAATTTTAGGGTATTAATGAAACTTTTTGAAAGTTTCAAAGCACTAACGGTTTCCATCCAAAAAAAAATTAAATTAATAGTTAAGGCCTCATTTAATAACAATTTTATTTTTTACATTTATGCTTTGTTCCCTCACAATTTCTTTACTATGGTTATCACTTTTCATAAAGTAAAAATTATTAGTCAAATTTTAAAAATAAAAATAAAAATAAAAAATTTAAAATTCTTATTATTATTTTTAGTTTTCAAATCTAGACTTAAATTTTGAAAACAATTTTAGAAAGTAGATAACAAAACAAAAAAAAAACTCATAGGTAGAAATAGTATTTATAAGCTTAATTTTTAAAAGTCAAAAATAAAAAACTAAATGGATATTAAATGAAGCTTAATATTACTTTAAGTTGGAATGTGTTTTTAGGACTTTTTCAAAAACATAGTTTATATAATAAAAGTAATGTGATAGCTTATAGAACACTATGGAAAATATAGTTTATTAATAATTATTTAAAAATATAGCATTTCAATCATGAAGATGAGGATTCAAAAATGAAATTTAAAAAAAAAAAAAAAAAATCTATGCAACATTCTCAAGAGAGAAAGCACTAGGCAAAATTTTACCATGGTGCAATATCCTTAAAACAAAATTTGTACATAGGTACAGAAATCAGGCCTGGACGTTTTACTACAAGAAAAAATAATTACGAAAACTTTTCTCATGCGATTTATTATGAATAATCAATGTGCAAGGAACAAAATATTGATAATATCCCCAACATTTTTTTTTCTATTGATCCCATCAAAATTCAATCGAGCCTTTTACTGTATCACCCTACTTCAATATTAAAAATAGATATTCAAGAAAATATATGTTTTGATATTTAATGTTTTTGATCGATGCTAACCTAGTTAAGACATTTATCTTCAATCAAAATATCAATAGTTCAAACTTCAAATTCTACCCCACGTATTAAACTCAAAAAAAAAAAATGTATTAACTTTTTTGTTTTTTTCAATTCTTCTTTTATGTAACAATATAGATTAACGAAGATTAATAAGCATTAACTCATTAAAAATATATCCATACTAAAATTTTGAGCAAATATTTTTTTGGTCCCTCGGTTTTGCTTAAGGTTTCCTTTTGGTACATGAGTTTTCAAACTCAACAAATTTACCCTTAAATTTTGCATTTAGTTACACTGTTAGTCATTCCATCCAATTTTTCGTTAGTCCCAAACAGAAAGGTACCGCGGTACCTATTTTATATTAAAAAAATATTATTTTATTATTATTTAATTATTTGCAATTTTTAATTGTTTTTTTTTACTTCTCCCTTCTTCTTCCTTCCTCCTCCTCCTCCTTTTTCAACCCACTACTTATGTCGGTCGTCTCCGCTTACTCTTCTTTCTCTTCTTCTTCTTCTTTCTCCCTCTTCTTTCTCTCTCCCTCCTCCAAACCTTCTCCCTCTCATGGCTGCCACCAACCATAGTCTCTCACCCACCGCTTGCCGTCGTTCTTCACTTTTCCCTCATAAAGTCGAGGTTGGATCTGAGCATCGAGCTTGTCGAAATGTCGCCGGCTCGTGGGTGTTCATCGGAGTTGTTGCGCGTTGCTTGGGTCAAGGAACTCGCGTTGTGGGTGTAGGATGTGTTCGTGTTGCTCGTCAAAGCTGCTACAAGTGTTGGGCTCGTGGGTGTTCGCTGAAATTGCGGTCTATGGGTGCTGCACATTGTGGGTATTGGCTGTCTGAAGGCATCCGTTGGAGGTTATTGAGGTGCGGCGACGGGCGAGCAATGGCGGCAATGACCAGCGGTAGTAGTGTGTTGAAGAAGAAAATGAGGAGGAAGGAAGAAGAAGGAAGAAGGAAAAAAAATCTATAATTAAAAAATTGAAAATAATAAAATAATTTTTTTAAAAAAAAAAAAGGTGTCATGTCACCTTTCTATTTGAGACTAATAGAAAATTGGATGGAATGACCAACGATGTAACTAAATACAAAACTTAAGAGTAAATTTGTTGAGTTTGAAAATTCACGGATCAAAAGGAAACCAAACGCAAACTGAGGGACCAAAAATGTATTTTGCCCTAAAGTTTTTCAGCATTTTCATACTGTTTATTGCCAACACAGCTGCCTTATCTGTTCTAAGAGACGCAATAAAGGCTTAACAACTGAGAAACTATGTTGTTGCATTTCAATGAAATATCAAAGAACAAACATATATACCTCTTTCTATATATTTTTTATATCTGTGAATGTTTCTATATATTTTTTTTATATCTGTGAATGTTCCAATTAATTTTTGTGCACCTTAACCATTCTTACAAGACAACTACCTAACCGTACTACATTTAGTTGCTAAAGTAACTCGTGGAATATTATATCCTATGTAAGTAGCCATAATGACTTGAACTTATTTTCTTTTATTCATTTATTATTTACTCATTTTCTCTTATCCATTTATTATTTACATAATCCTTACCAACCATAAGTGGCAGATCCAAAACATTACGCTAGGGGGGCACAAGTTCATATTAAGTTAAATTACAAGTTTAGTCCATAAACTTTTAAATTTTTGTTTATACGGTCTCTAAGCCTTAAAAAGTGTTAAATAGATCATTGAATTTTTAATTTTGTGTCCAATATTAGATCCCTAAAGTTATAATTTTGTATCCAATAAGTCTCCGACACTTTCAAGATTTTTTTAAAAAATTACATTTTCTATTAGCTATAAAATTGAATTGTGTCTAATAAGACATCGACCTATTCAACATTTTTTAAATTTAATATATTTATTAGTTACAAAATTAAAAGTTCAAAGTTCTGTTAGATACAAAATTAAATTTTATGTCTAGTAGAACGATTAATTTAATTTTTTTAATATGTCTAAAACTTATTAGATACAAAATTGAAAGTTTAATGACCTATTAGACACAAATTTTAAAATTCAAGGACTAAACTTGTAATTTAACTTTCATATAAAAATAATTTTAAATGCATTGATATATAATATTTCGTAATAATAAGTACAAAATTATAATAAACCATTTTAGAATTATCCACCTAAATATATAAACAAAAATTAAACTTAATATTTTTTAAAGTAGAATTTAAGTTTTTTTTATGCAATGAATTTTTCTAAAATATTTATTAAATTCTAACCGCAAACTTACTAAAATTAAGTATTTTTTAATATGTACGTGTGAAATTTAAAAATGAATAACTGCAAACTTACTAAAATTAAAATAATATATATATATTAAGCGTGCTCAATCGGAATTGAACCCTGGACCTTGCCTACAAACACACATCCAGTGCCCCCTAACCAACAAGCCAAAGTATACTTACATTATTCAAAATGTAAAAAGCTAATTGATATATAAAAAAATTGTAACTTCAAGGGACACGTGCCACTCCTGGCCCCTACATGGATCCGCCCCTGCCGACTATTAGAACCCATGATGGTTAGAACAAACATATCTCTAGAGGTCCAGAGAAATGGGTGTTTTCAGCTCAAAATCACTCTCTTTGCAACATTGACACTGTTCTTCAACTTTCAGAAAGAAAAATAGTTCTAAATAGGAAGGTAAAAATACACCTTGGATTGCTTCAACATCCAAGAAACCTAGCTAATCAGGCATTTGCAGGGCGGGGTTTTCGGTCTCTCTCCCATTTTCCCCTTTAGTAGTTTGAATGTTTTTTATGAGTTCACACACTTTGATCAATCCATCATACAATCTAATATGCAAACGGGCTACTAAACAAGTCATTATCATGAAATTTCCATGCACCAACCAGAAGAGCTAAGAGAGACAAATGAGAACAGAAAAAGTAACAAGTCATTACCCCTTCAATCAAAAGATTGAATACATAATTAGGGTTTTCATCCATCTTATGTCTGAAAGTTCTCCATTATCAGATCATGGAGATATGTTCGACCAAAGAAATCCCCACTCAATACCATTAGGGTGTGAAAAGATCAAGAATCTATATTTTATTTTTTGAAGGAACAAAAATAGTGCTTCAATGCATTTTTCCACATGCAACTCTACCTTCCTCTATTTCCTAGATAAATTCGAAAAATAAAAGAAAAGAAAAGAAAAAGAAGAAACTTTAATGCCAACGAACACCTCAGAATTGACAATAACTGACAAAATTTCATCTGCAACAAGTGCAGCCGCCGTGGTGACACCATGATTCATAAACGAGCATTCTGCAAAAAGGAACATCTATATAAAGCTAACGAAGAGAATAGAATCTTATAAACAGACAAAAAGTATTCCAGTCATGTATTGATGCAACAAAATTAACAGAGACTTGTACTGCTGACATATCTATGGTCAGTTAAACACCAAAAACTCGGAGGATTATACATATTCTTGTGTGTGATCTAGATTCAATCAGAGCTACTTCCTCCACTTTTCTATATTAAAGTCAGAGAAGTTAACTTGAGAGAAAAAAGACGAGCCTATAAATACAGTATTATCAATAATGACCAAAAAGATGTCCTTACATGGTAAATCTTAGATGAACACAAACAAACACTTGCTTAGTTAATACTCCCAGAAAGATATGCATTTTCACAAAATCATCTCTGAACATTTGATTTTATCACAGAAAATAAATCAACAATCATTATTTCTATATTGCACCATTTGATAAGTAAAAAGAAGGGTTAAGCAAAAAACATCATAGAACAGAGGTAATTCAAATTACTAAAAAGAAAGAGTTCAAAAAAACTGTCAGGGCTTTCCTTTCCATATATGATATAAAAATAACTTCAGGAGATTGATAAGGTAGACAACAAAGAACATAGTTGCAGGTTGTCCACTTCGTCATAATCATTCTCTAGTTAATCAGGAACAGCGATGATAAAGAGTCTCATGCTAAAGCTAGGATCTACACAGAGTAATGAACTGGTCATGTATATTGAACGAAGCCACATAACAAACCAAATGAAATCATCCTCCTAGGGGGTGTGGTAAAGCAACATATTTCTTTTCTCAATCCCAGAATGAAAGTCTGCCCCATTCACAATTGATCACAAACTAAACACCTAAGCTTCGAGGATTAGATATATTATTGCTTGCGGTTTATATTCAATCAGACCTACCTTCTAGATCGAGAAGTTAACTTGAGGGAAAAAACACGAGGCTTTGGATATAGCGTATCAACAAAGACCAAAAAGATGTCCTTGCATGGTAAATCCTTTAAGACTTGACGAACACAAACAAACACAATTGCATAATGCTCCAAGAAAAAAGTATTCATTCTCACAAACTTATTTCTGAACGATTTACCACAGAGAAGAGGAGACAAACCAATTGGAAATTCTATCACGCTAAAGCTAGGCCAGCCCAGAGTTCTAAACTGGTAGCGTATGTTAAACTAAGCTATACAACAAACCAAGTGAAATCATCCCCCTGGGGAGTGGAGGTGAAGCAACATATTCCATTTTTCCAATCAAAACGAAAGCCTGCTCCATTCACAATTCATGAGCTTCTAAATTCTAAAACCCAAAGAAATTTCAGGTTCAGACTCAACTATCCTCCCATCCTCGCAGCGAATTAGAAAATAAGCATATCAAAATATGGACGTATGAACAAGGTAACCTAAAAGGAACCACCAAAAGCATCTAAAAAGGAAAAATAATTTCATCCGAATATTCCGGCGACAATTAATAAGTCCAAAGTTTCGATCGGCTAATAACCTGAATTCTTAAGCGACGACGAGAGGCCGTTGTTTAGAGGGCTCAAGTCCTTTGTTATTCTTCTGATCAGAGTCTCCGAGAAAATCTTCCATGTTGTAGATAACAGTGATGTAAAGAGAGCAGCTAGGACACCGAGCAATCTCTTCGCCGAGCTTAAGATCCTCCTTCGTGATCTGGAACAAGTCGCCGCAGGGGCATGGGTACGTGAAGGCCTGCAGTTCCTCGTTCCACTCCATGTCTTCTATCTCCACGTCGTCGTACGACATCGCTTCTCCGGTGGATTCGGCCGATTAGGCGGCGACGGCGACGACAAGTCTGCAACCGCCGAATTCGGAGGTAGACGAAAAAATCTGTGGAAGGGCGAGGGATTTGGGTTTCTTTGGACTCTGAATTTCGAGAGACCGCGTCTAAATTAGGCTTCCTTATTAAAATAGTTCGCAAAGCGTAACTCACGTTAAATTCTTATGGGCTGTTTGGGGCATTGAGTGTGTTATAATAACATAGGTTATAATAGTCTGTGAAATAATATAATATTATTTAAAATGCAGAGTTGTTTAGTTTGAGATTATAATAGTCTATATTTGGAGTGCAGAGTATTCCACGGGTTATTATAACCTTTGCCCCAAACAGCCCATTAATTTTTTTATTTTCCTATTTCAAAAGGATAAACTTCAATTTGAACTCAAAAAGAAAAAATAAAAGGATAAACTTCAATTTTCTTTTCTTTTCTTTTTTTGAGTGAAAAAAGGATAAACTTCAATTAGTTTAATTAATTGTTATAAAATCTCAAAGAAAAAAAAGGTTAGAATTAAAATAAAGTTAAATTACAAATTCAATCTTTCAATTTTTAATAGATTTAAAACTTTAAAAAATATCTAATAAGCATGAAAGCATAGAAAAATTAAAAAAATCAAAAAATCGAAGCTAACTAAACCGTCAATTTTTGTCATTGATTGAACATATCGATTTTGAATATCAAAAAACCTTTGGTTTGGTTCGATTTTTATTCAAAAAACTAAACGACTAAATTGAGTCGAGGGTATATATATATACTTTTAAAATCAAACCCTAGTACATTCTTTTTTTTAATCTAGTAGTTGCCTCATCGGTGATAGCATACCCTTCATCTCTCCTATTCTCTCTCTCTTTCTTGTTTATATTTCTCAAGACTTCATCCTCCCTTAAGAACGAAACTTGTCGTTAGTCGCCCTCCTTGTCCCTTGTGATCACTGTCGTTGATGTCTTTTCCTCTCATATTTATCAACCCAATAAAAACTCAAAACTTAGAAGAACCAAATTGAGAATTGGACATTGGTTTAGTTCTTGGTTGAGCCCAAAATTGAATCGATGTTCGCTTCTACTAATAGATGTCTAAACTTTTAATTTTGTGTCTAATAGATTCTTGAACTTTAAAAAGACCTAGTAAATCTCTAAATATTCAATTATATGTCTAATAAGTCTCTGACGTATTAAATAGTTTTTAAATTTTACAAAAATATTAGACCGAAATTGAATGTTCAGGGTTCTAATAAACACAAATTTTAACATTGATCTATAAATTTTAAAAAATATTAAAATTTCTAGGACTTATTAGATACAAAATTGAAAGTTATGAACTTATTAAACACAAAGATTGAAAATTCAATGGCTTATTGGATACTCAATGACCTATTAGTCTCAAAATTGAAAGTTGATGAACCTATATTTTAAAGATCTTTTAAAGTTCAATGATCTCTCTTTTCAAAACAAAAAAAAAAAAGTTCAATAATGATCTCTACTAGACATAACCCTGAAAGTTTTATGATTTAACTTGTAATTCAACATTAAAATATTTGTATATAATTGGTAGATTTTACAAGTTTGCCTTTTCAACTTTGAGGATATTTATTTATATAACATTAGTAATTTATTGAACTAGGAGGGTTGTGTCTAATAGTTCTTAAAATTTAAAAATTGTTTAATAGTTCTTGAACTTTCAATGATTTAACGCTTTTTTTTATTCAACAACATGTGTGAGTGGAGATTCGAACTACTAACCTTTTAGTCAAGAACATAATGTCTTAGCTAGCGCTCTGCTCAAGTTAGTGTATATAATTTAATTTTATACATTAAATATATACTCATCAATGAAATTATTTTTAAAAGAGTATTATAAAGATAACTCTAATATACTATCACCATATTTATAAATTAATTATTTTTAGAATAACATTTAGAAATGATTTGATGGAAATGTCAAAAGACCTATCAATTTTACCGGTCTAAGCATAATTTAATTGGTTAAGATATTATATCATCATCAAAATATTAAAGGTTTGAATCACTATCCCTATATATCCCCACATGTTGAACTAAAAAAAGAGTTTTCAATTTTTAAGAACAAAGGTAAATATAATCACATTTTTTTAAAGAAATTAATTAAAAATACAATTCCATTATAATTATTAATAACTTTATATGGAAACCGACAGGCTTATTCAAAAGATGAAACCGCTAACATTCAAGGGAAAAAAATGAAACCATAAAAAGGTATAGAAAAAAATAATTATGGATGATTTTATACGAAAACCAAAAGGCTTATCTACAAGAGGAAACCATCAACTGAGAAAACCATCAACTGAGAAAGTAAGCATAGTTACTAATATGTTTTTTTTTTTTTTTTTGAGTTCGGTGGTTTAAATTTTCATTTGTTGTACTAAAAAATTATTAGACGAAACATAATTTTAAAAAAAAACAAAACAAAAAGCTTAAATATTTAATTATATTTATTTAAACACAATATTTTAATAATAAGAAAAGTTGATATTTATTGTTCAGAAAAATGAAAGATAAAGGGCAGCCATGGTAAAATGCTAAAGACGAAACCATTAAAAAATTAAAAAACAAAAAAGCTTAAATATTTAGTTATATTTATTTAAACACAATATTTTAATCATAAGAAAAGTTGATATTTATTGTTTAGAAAAATGAAAGACACCTCGTTTGATAACTATTTAATTTTTTTATTTTTTATTTTTAAAAATTAAAACCTATAAATATTACTTCTACATATGGTTTCCTTGTTTTGCTATCTAGTTTTTACATATGTTTTCCAAAACTAAGTCAAGTTTTGAAAACGAAAAAAAAATAGTTTTTAAAAACATGTTTTTGTTTATGAAATTTGGCTAATGGTTACACATGATTTCAATAAAGAAAAAAAAATGAGACATGTGCAAATGAACTTAATTTGTATTAATTTCAATTTAGTGGAGTACAATCTCTAATTTGTTCATCTAATTCTTCATCTCAAATGCACATCTATTTCGAGGGCTTTGCAACTTGTTCTCGAACGTAGATTTGTCTCGAGGGCTTCCCAGCTTGTTCTCAAATGTGGATTTGTTTCAAGGGCTTTGCAGCTTGTTCTCGAATATGAATTTGTCTCAAAGGCTTCGTAGCTTGTTCTCGAATGTGGATTTGTTTCGAGTGCTTTGCAACTTGTTCTAGAATGTGAATTTGTCTTAAGGGCTTTTGCAGCTTGTTTTCGAATGTAGATTTGTCTCGAGGGCTTTGAAGCTTGTTCTCGAAGTTGAAGCTTCAGTCAATCTTTAGGGTCTTGAAGAGTCTTTGGTCTTCAAGGCTTTGGTTCAAAGAGTGTTTGATCTTCAAGAGTTTAAAGAGTCTTCTGATCTTTGTTTCTAAATTCTCTCTGAGTTTTCTCTCATGAATCTCAAATTTTTAAACCTTTGAAATGGAAGAGGGAGCTCTCTATTTATAGAGTTCTCCAAGGCCTCCAAGTGGGCTTGGGCCTGACTGTTGGACTGGGCATGGTGGACTTTGGGCAAGGTCCTTTGGACTAGGCCTGACTAACTAGAGCCTTCCCATTCGAGCTTTTGTCTAGAATTAACCTAAATTTCACATAACTAGATTGCATATTTGGATTTGCCACAATTTAATTTAGGGATCCTTACAAATTCAATTAATCCCTAATTAAATAAAATTTCGTCATCAATGTAGGGTAATGACGTGACAATTTTTGGTTGGTCGAAATTTCTATTCCAATAAATGCCCCCTTTTCGAGATTTATGCACAAGTATGTGTGTGTGAATCTCGAACAAGATAGTTTGGAATCAAAAAATTTAGGAGGTTTGTTCCTTACTTGACTCTGTTCGTTGCGTCAATTTAATCAAAATATGAATTTTACTCATAATTTTGATTTTTTTTAATACACTTTTTATACCAATTTATCAAAATATGAATTTGGGTCAACATTTTGATTTTCTTATCTGACATAAAATTTTGATTTGAACTTAGTAGAATTTATGCTCCACCTTAGTTCGAAATCTAAACTTGGGGGAAGGTTAAAATTCTATCCAAATCTTGAAATTAGATTAAGACTTGGAGTTCTATCCAATTTTTATTTGAACTTGGAATAAAATTTGAAACTAACTCCAATTTTGATTTGGTATAAATTTTGGATAATGTCCAAATTTTGGTTTGAGGAAGTTAATATGAATTTCGGCTAAAATTCGGTTTCAGATAAAATTTGGATTATGCCCAAACTTCGATTTAAAATACAACTCAACTTCAGTTTTTTTTAACCTCTTTTTTTCGCTGACTTTTTTCTTCTTTCTTTTTTTTCCAGAACTTGACATTTGCAAGACTTACAAATATTTCTACTGCAGCAGAAAATACCTTCATCCACCAAAAGGTAAATAGGTAGGTAATTTTTTCCTTATGTAAAATAATACATGCCCCCTGTTTTTATTCTTGACTTGTAGCTAAGATGTCTTCTTCAACTTTAAAAGTGAGCAACCCCTAATTCATGAGGAATTAAGTATGGTTCACCTTTCCCTTTGTTTTACCTTAGAAGTGACCAAGCCCTAACTCATGCAGAGTTAAGGGCGGTCCTGTTTTACCTTTGGAAGTGACCAAACCCCTAGCCCATGTGGAGTTGTTTTGCCTTGGAAGTGATCAAACTCTAACTCAGGTGGAGTCAGGGCGGTCTTGTTTTACCTTTGGAAGTGACCAAACTCTAACTCAGGTGGAGTTGAGGGTGGTTGATAATTCTCAGTTATGAGAATTATTTAACTCTAAAACCAAGTTGTTCTTGCCAGTTTTGTGGATTTTGTTGAATAACAAGCAAGATAAAAAATAACATTTTTAATAAATTCATGCAAGCTTGTTGAAATCTGATAAAAAAGAAATTAAGAGGAAAGATCCAAGAAAGTTGGCTTAAGTTGATGTTCTTTTGTGCAAATTTGAAGACTTTGCAAAAGGGAATGCAATTGCATTCCCATTTGCAATGTAAAGTGAAGAACAAGGAAGAAGAATGCAATTGCAATGTGAATTGCATTATCTGAATCAACAAGTCAAGAACGAAATTCGCGGGAATCACCAAGATTTGCCTGATTTGCACAGTTTGTGGAGAATTTCCAGCGAGAAAATCATGTCCAAATTCTACCCACTAATTAAGGATCCAAATTTGGAAGGAAAGGAGGCTCGGATTGACTTTAAAAAGGAGGAAGCCGAGGAGAGAAAAGGGCGTTCTTCCTGGGTTTTATTTTTTTATGTTTTCTTTCGTCGACAGTAGCAACATTTGATTTCCTATTGTTTATTAGTTCAGTTCTGTTTCAATTCTCTGTTATTTTGGCAATTATTCCTTACAATTGAGTTCAATGAAATTCTGATTTTAGCTTTATTCAACAAAGAATTCAAGTTTCTGCTCTTTTTGTTTATGGGTTTTTCTACTTTTCTTCAACATAGCAGCAGTCCAAGCTTCATTTTCTGTTTTCTCTTTTTATTCGCTCGTGATTTGGTTACTCCTAACTCCCGAAAGTAAGATCTCTCATCAACAAAGGTTGAAGAGATTAAGATTCAAGAGTTGAACGAATTTTGAATCGATCGAACTAAGGGATTTTGGGCGGTATTTTGGGGAATAAGTCGGGTGCACAATTTTCTGAATTTTGCTAAAGTTTTACAGACTGTAGATCGTGAGAAGGAGAAAAAGTGTTAAGTTTAATAGTCAAAAGTCTTCAATTTCCCTTTACAAGTTTATTTACCCGTAGGCCTTTTCTTTTGGTAAGCAAAATATGAAGTCCAGTAGTATATTCTAGGAATTTTGTTTTTCTTATTGGGCAATTGTACTTGGAGAATCATTTAGGTTTACATTGAAGTTAATTATCTCCTCTTTTAGAAACTATGAAATTTTCAACAAATAATTTTGGGATTTTCATTTTCTCTACAATGAGCTAAATTCTCTCTAGGGGTTCAAGTTGGTGAATGCCCTAAGGAAAAATGTAAAGCTCTAAAGCATAAACAATCTAGTTAGCATGTGAACTTTGTTTGCTTTTGTTGAATTTAGATTTGGGTAAACCTAGCCGGCCAACTAGTGATTGCTCATTAAGCTTGAACTTAATATCGAAAGAGTTAAGGGAAAGCCGATGTCACAAAAGCAATGGAGGAAAAGGCTTAGAAATAAGTCCTGAACATCGACCCTAGACATAGGGCGAGACTCCAAACCCACTAGAGTTGTGTGCGAAGTATTTAAGTTAGATTAGCCATAGACATATAGGTTTAATCACTTAGTCTCCTAAAGATTTTGAATCAAAATTGAATAGGAGTTGAACTCGGTTTACTTAGTTCTCACATGTTAACTAGGATTGCAATTGCAAATTGAATCGCATTCTTCCAAAGGTGCTTGAATCACTTGAATCCCTATTTTATTTTTAACTCATTGAATTTTCATTCACTCTTGTTTAACAAACCAAAACTCTTATATTTTGAAATTTCAGTTACCCCAATTGTGTTTTGCAAGCAATTTTGTGTCATTCTAAGTAGATTTTATTAAACCCCATTCCCTTGGGTACGATACTCTGGAATACTTCCAGTTTCTTTATTACTTCGATCACGTGCACTTGCGTGTTGTAGCAAAGCATAGCGATCAGTGGTCATGTTTTACCTTTGGAAGTGACTAAACCCTAACTCATGTGGAGTTTAGGGTGTTTTTGTTCACCTTTGGATTCGCTCTAGCTTTGGAGGTGACTAATCCTAGCTCAATTTCTGATTCAGGTGGAGTTAAGGATGGTCCTCTTTTTGTTAGTCTCACCCTTGGATTCGTTCCAACTTTAGAGGTGACAAATCCTGGCTCAATTCCTGACTCATATGGAGTTAAAGATGATCCTCTTTTTGTTAGTTTCCCCTTGGATTCATTCCAATTTTGGAGGTGACCAAATCCTTACTTAAGTCCCGACTCAGGTGGAGTTAAAAGATGGTCATCTTTTTGTTAGTCTCACCCTTGGATTCGTTCCAACTTTGGAGGTGACCAATCTTGACTCAATTCCTAACTTAGGTGAAGTTAAGGATGGTCCTCCTTTTGTTAGTTTCCCCTTGGATTCGTTCCAACTTTGGAGGTGACCAAATCCTTACTCAAGTCCTGACTCTGGTGGAATTAAAGGATGGTCCTCCTTTGGCTCCATCCCTTTCTTTTTGCACTTTTTTTTTTACTTTTTTTTTGTAATTTTTTTGTTAACTTTTTCCTTAATTTTTTTTTTCAGGAAACTTATCTCACTATTTCTCCAAATAACTCCCATCCACCATCCAGGTAAATAAAGATTTAATCTTTTTTTTTTAATCTCTTTCTTTTTTTTATTAGGATGCCCCCGGGAAAGTTTGTAAAGCAAGCATAAGGGTGACCAACTCCTAACCTTTTTCTCCCTACAATTCATCATTGGAGTTCATCGTGACCAGGGATGATCCTTTCTTCCTTATAGTCCAAGATTAGAGTTCCTTTTTTTAAGGGTGTGACCAGGGATAACCAACTCCTGGCCTCCAATCTTGAAGATGAAGCGACAACGACCCCCTCTAACTTAAAGATGAAGCGACGAAAATCCTTGAACTTGAAGATAACGGATAACGGTGAAGCCTTCAAACTTGGAGGCGAGCCTATGGCGAAGCCTTCGAACTTTGAGGCGCGGCGACAACGCAACCTTCGAACTTAGAGACGAGGCAACGGCTCAGCCTTTGAACTTGTAGATGAGGCGACGATGGCAAGGCGACGGTGCAACTTCAAACTTGGAGAAGAAGCGACGACGAAGCCTTCGAACTTGGAGAAGAAGGGAAGACGAAGCCTTCGAATTTGGAGGCGAGACGACGGTGAAGCCTTCGAACTTGGAGGCGAGGTGACAGCACAACATTCGAACTTTGGAGAAGAAGCAACGACGAACCCTTCGAACTTTGGAGAAGAAATGACTAGGAAGCCTTTGAACTGGGAGAAGAAGCGACGACGAAGCCTTCAAACTTAGAGAAAAAGCAACAACGAAGCCTTCGAACTTTGAAGAAGAAGCGACGATAAAGCCTTCGAACTTTGGAGAATAAGCGGCGACGAAGCCTTCTAACTTGGAGAAGAAGTAACGAGGAAACCTTCGAACTTGGAGAAGAAGTGAGACGAAGCCTTCGAACTTTGGAGAAGAGGCGATGACGAAGCCTTCGAACTTTGGAGGAGAGGCGACGACGAAGCCTTCGAACTTTGGAGAATAAGCGACGAAGAAGCGCCCAAACTTGACGACGAAGCCACGACGAACCCCTTTGACTTGGAGAAGGAATGAGCGACGGCGGGCAAAGCCTCCTAACTTGGTAGAGGAGTGAGTAATGGTGGGCGAAGTCTCCCGACTTGGCGAAGGAGATAGCGACAATGGGCGAAGTCTCCCTACTTAGAAAAGGAGCGAGCGACGACGGGCGAAGTCTCCTTACTTGGTGGAGGAATGAGCAACGATGAATTAAGCCTTCTATTTTGGTGGAAGAGCGTGCGATAGCAGACGAAGCCTCCTTACTTAGACTTTGAAATTGTTAAAATAAAACATACCTATATTTTATTCCTATACTTTGAAAAGTTTCATTTTGATTCTTAAACTTTGAAATTGTTTAAAAAAATACCTATATTTTATATATCCATACAATTGAGTCTTTGAGATTGAGAGTTTTTTTTTGTTTGTTTGTTAAAATGATATATAAAAATTGACAAGATTATATGTAATTGCTAGAAAACATGTGTGACATCATTTACTACATCATTTATGTAAATTAACCTAATAATTTATAAGTAAAATTTTGATTATATGAATGTTGTTGTAAATGATGTCAACAATATCTTTTGAATTGAAATGAATGATAACAATTATAATCCTAACTATATAATTGAAATTGAGTTATACATTATGTCTAATTTTTACTCTTCAATTGTCACGTCAATCTTTGTCCGTTACACAACTTAGTAGATAAAATATCAATTATCATTTTAAAAATGGATAATTTGATCCTTACTTTAATTACAATTTCAAAAGTGGATGGTTCGATCCACAATTTGTTGAACTAAGAAATTTAAATATACGAATATCCCTTGGGCCAAAAAGGCGCAAACCGTGTGCCAAAACAGAACTGTGTGCGCCCACACACACACAGACTCCCCCAAATCTCCGTCTCGTCTGTAATCTCTCTCTGTCCTTATAAACCCTAATCCAATTCCTCTTTCCCAATAATATCCATTCCATATTCTCTCTCTTCTTCTGTTCGCAATCGTTTTTTTATGAAGATTTCGCCGACGGTGGAGATGTGCATGAGCGAGCTCGCCAAGTTCCGAGATCGATTGGGAGCCTCTTCCAGACGCTTCTTGCCGAAGCTCAGAGACGAAGCAACAACAGATCGCCGAGAGAAATCGATCGACGAGGCTACGAAGGAGAGCGGAGCAATCGATGATCGGAAGGAGGTGATTCTTTCCGAATCCACGATTTTCTTGCTTATCGATCGGTTTATTGTTTGGTAATGGTGAGGCTAGTGACGAGTTTGTAATGTAAATCTGAAGATGTTTTTGTGTACTGTAAATGTTGTTTTTTGTGACGAATTGATGCTCGATCTCTCTGGTTTGCTGCCATGGATGACACGACGGTGCAGAAATTGCTCCAATCGTGATGTAGAAGACGAGTAAAATTGCACGATTTTATATCAAACTAAGGGAGTGTTTGGCCACTTGCTTGAGTTGGGTTGAATTGAGATTAAAACTCAACTTCCCACTTGGTCCATCAATAAATCAACTCCCCACAAAATAACTCAATCCCACCGTTTTGAATAATTAACTCTCCACCATTTTGAGTAACTTCACGTAGTTTCTATTCTACAATGTGTTGCTCATTAACTCTTCCAAACTCAACTCTGCTCAACTCAACTCTACTCAACTCTGCGCGCCAAACGTCCCCTAAGTTACTAACATTTCACCCAAGACTTTAAACAAGAATGGCGAGGTTTCAATTTTATGAAAATCTCGATGGAATGTTAAGGTCTTTTAAATAAGTTAAATGTTCTTATTATTAATATTAGGTTAATTATTAAAAATAGTCCAATTATACTCTCAAACTTTAAAAAATTTTATTTTAACGTTTGAACTTTTTTTTGTTAAATTCATGAAATTCATGGATATAAAATGAAATATTTGTATTTGTATTGTTGCTTATGTGAACATATTTGAATATATACGTTGAAAAAAAAAACCCAAAACACATGTAAATAAGTCATTTTTCGTCCTTAAATATAACTGAAGAAGCCTTTGAGGTTGTTTTGAGTTAAAATGAACTTTTTGAGATTGTTTTGAGATAAAATGAAACTTTTCAAAGCTTGGAATATAATTCAAACCAACCTGATAGTGGCATTTTTAATAATTTAACCTTAATATTATTTCCCTCTCCCCTCAACAATATTTTGTTACTATTTTTTTAGTGGACGCGTGGAGATAATTAGAATCTCTGTGGTAAGCTAAGCTAGTATTATATATATATATATATATATTGTCAAATTTTCAATATAGTAGAAGTGTTCATTCAAATTCTGTGTCAATTTATCCCTCGTTGTTGATAAAATGTGTTGGATGGATGAGATTTGAGAATTTTTTTTAAATCATAAAATTTAAAAAAAAAAAAAACCCATAAAACTATCCAAATTAATGAAATAGCATTTTACTCCTTTCAAGTAAATTAAGTTTTATTATTATTATTGTTTGTTTGTTTGTTTTTAGCGAAGGATCTTCTTCTTATTATTTGTGTTCATTTTGTTAATATTTTATTTCTTCAATAATCAATATGTGTAAGGTATAATGCAAATATCAATTAACTCTGTGTATCAATTTTGTTTTTTAACCTTTGAAAACATGGAAATATTAACATGTGGATGGATATATGCAGCAAATTTGAAGAATTTTGACCCTTTTTTTCCCTAAGAAAAGCTCTTATTACTTACTTTTGGACTGAGAGTAAATTTGGCTCTCTTCATTTTATATGCATACTTATGTTTTAGATGTATATATCAAGACTAAAGTAAATATTTATAAAAATTTAAAGGTTAAAATATGATGTATAAAAATTAAATTAAAACTTTATATTATAATTACATAAATATCATTTATTTTAATTCTCTTTATAACATGTGATATTTATTGAATATAATTCAACAAATTATTTTTTTGAGACACTAATTCAAAAAATTATTAAATGATTAATGATATTATTATTATTATTTTGAAACGGATATTTGAATGATTATTGAATTCTATTTAATAAAATATTGAATCATTACAAATATCATATGAAATTTGAAATTATAATATACAAATGCTTTTTTCCCCCCTTTTTGGTGAATAATTGTTTATAAACAATATTTTAGTGTAAAGTAAGGCCCATTTCATCAACCCCTGATCGAAGGCCCAGGAGAGATCAAAATGTCCACATACAAAGTTTAAAGAATTGGTCTCTTAAAATGTAAGAGGTGATTTATTTATTTACTTTTAATTTTTACATAGATAAGTCTTTCTATGGAGAGGGTGTGTTACCTAGGAGTTTATGCAAAGTTCAGATTTACCCCCGAAATGAGGGTACAGTAAATAGTTGCATTTGAAATTACAAAGAGATGAAGAGTCTTATTGGAATGATTTTCTAAATGCTTAAAAAAATAAAAAAAAAATTTAACAATTAAAAATTATTTTTTAAGCATTTGAAAAGTCATTTCAAATAGGCTCGAAGTATTTGAACCATGAACCAAACGCTTCACTCTGATTTTTTTTATTTAAAAAGTTTTATATCAACAATATACAATGATCTGTATGGATTTTGAGAGAAAGAAAATGAAATCACAAATTAAAAAAATAAGATTAAAAACACCTGCAAAATGAGACTAATAATTGTAGTATCTAAACATGTGTAAAGGAGATGAAGGAACTCGGATCTAAATCGAAGGTTGATTGTGTATCGTTGGTGAAACTTATATTTGTAGGTTTCCCCCCCTCCTTTTTCTTGTGTATTCTCTTAGTAGTGGGTACATATAATCGCCGACTTGAACATAGTTCAACTGATCAAGATATTATATGTTTATTTTAAAAGTTATGTGTTCGGATCCCACTCTTGCATATTATTACACTAAAAAAATCATAATCATAAATTCTGAGCCAACATTAGCATAGTTCAACTGACATAAATAATGTATTCTCGACCAAGAAGTTAGAGATTTAAATCCTCCACTCCATATTATCAAAAAAATAAAACCATGCATTTTGAATTAAAATTGAAAATCAATAGTGATATATGCATTTTGAAATAAAAATCATATTTTATTATCTAAACTTTTAAGTTTCTCTATTTTAGTCTCTAAATTTTCAAAGTATTTTTATTTTACTATCTAAACTTAAAAAAAATATTTTGTTCCCTAAATTTTAAAAAGAAAATAATTATTAATATCTGTTACAAAATATTCTATCACTCAGTACTTGCATCAACCAACCCTTTATGACTCTGATAAATGTTCATATCAGTAACAACAATATGTTATTACACATCTTTGAAACTTCATTATTCATTTGTTAAACAATTAGTGGCAGCATAACAACAATAACTAAAATGATTATTTTTTAAATTTTGTTAATTAAAGTTAGATATTTACAAATTTATAAACCAAATGGAATTAAATAAGCTTGAAAAATTTGAAACCAAAATAGATATTTTGAAAGTTTAGGAATCAAAATAGGATTTAAGCCTAAAATGAGTACCTTTTATATATAGGTTGAAAATTTTTCACTCTTTAAACAATCTTTATCTACTACTTTAAAATAATTAATATATATGTTGAGGGACTTATTAGACATTTTTTAAAATTAGGAACTTATTAGACACAAAAGTGACATATATATTTTAAAGGATATTCAAAGATTATCCTCAACATTCAAACGACATATTGTTCAAGTATAATGATAGAAATATCAAATTCGTTATAGAATTGAAAAAGTCAAAAATCAATGCAGAACCGCCTCCAACAGAGTGGAGAATCCTTGTTTAAAAACAAGGACGTAGTTAGAGGAAGTTTCCTCCATTTAATTTTTGACAACGCGGACGATGAATACATTCTTCAACTTGCCTTGACCATGTCCTTGATTTATTTTTTGACCATGAACTTTATGACACACATATATTACTTTTCTAATTAAATTATTAATAACAGTATTAACTATTTTTTAAACTTATTATTCCTATTGGAAGATATTACGGTTAAAATTTGTTAACAATTTTTTATATATATTTGTTCATAATTAATTAACATTTTGTTTATAAATAATATACAAGACAATAAAATTTTCATGTGGGATCTCTGATTTTTGATTGGAGAATCTCCACCGCAACCTCAAATTTCACAAATTGGGAAATGAAATATTGACAAGATTAAAAATATATGTAATTGCAACCTTTCGTCATCACCGCAACGGATAACACATCTCCAATAAAAAAAGCAAAGGATCATTAGGAGCTCTTTGAGAGCAATGAGTTGAAGAGAGTAGGAGTTAATAAGTCTAGGGAGTTAGAGAGTTTGTGTTTGAAGTACAGAGTTATTTAGTCTGAAATTAGGAAGTATGTGTTTGGGGCAAGAAGTTGTAGGAAATAGGAGTTCTGAAATCTGTGTTTGAGGTGCAGATTTATTAAACATGGAGTTATGAAGTCTGAATTGATTTTAGCTTTTTTTTTTACATTTTTTTCTACAATTTCTCAAAAAAAAAATTTATTAAGAATTTGTTCCCATGAATTCTAAAATTGAGATTTTTTGTTTTTATTACTTTATATATTTTTTACAAATTTCTTTAAAGAAAAAAAAAAGAATTTTGAACAAAATACCCCACATTCCACATTAATTATTCATTTGCCTTGGATAGTTTTCAAATAAAAGAAATTCTTACAATACTTTTTAAATATTACATATGATCTGGAAAGATTTTAATCCATTAGTTTAAAGGGATTCAAATAAACTTTAAGATTTTTATGTTTTTATTCTTTCAATTCTAGAAATAATATAGATTTATTTATGTCAATCATAAAATTGAGATTTTAAATTATATTATTTTATGAATATTTTACAATTTTGTTAAAGACTTGCTTTCGTCAATTTTAAATTTTAATTTAAGATTTGTTTTTCAAGCTTAATAAAATAATTTTTTTATATAATTCAAGATTTTATTTTTCTAACTAATCAATGTAATGGATTATTTAAAGTTTGATTAATTTGAAAATAATATATTCTATGAAGTAAATATCAAATATTTATACTATTTTAAAATAATTAAGTTCAAAATGAATATATATTTTTTAACACCATTCAAAATGAATATCATATATAGTATTTTTGATCAAATTGCTATATATTTATGTTATTTATTGTAATAATTTTATTATATTAAGTTTGGAAGAAGAAATCGTTTATCTTTTTACTTTGAATATGATTAATTTAAAAATCATAAATTTTTAATACGTTAACCTTTTTAAATACTAATGTCTTAAATAGTAATACGGGTTGGTTTAAAATATGTTTTTCTTATCTTCAAATCATAAAATTATATATATTTTTTAGCTATTAATAAAAAATAAGCTAAAAAAAGATAACATTGTTTTTTTTTTTATAAGTAATTTTTGTTTAAATTGTAAATGACATGTGGAGGAAGTGAGGTAGGGAGGTTTTTATCAATTAAAAAAATTGTTATGTAGTACTCTAATTTACATTAAGAATTTCAATTTAAATAAAAATATCATATCTAAAACATTCTTATATAATTTATATTTAAAAAATAAAATTATAGAATAAAAAGAAAAATATTTTTGTTAAAAATTTATTAAAATTATAGGATAAAAATAAAAATATTTTTTAATAAATATTTATATTTAATTATTAATTAGTAATAATGATGAGAAATTTATATAAAAATTTTAAATTAAGAAATAAAAAAAATTATGTAAAAAAAAATAGAGAGAGAAATGAAAGGAGAGAAGAGAGATGGGTAGGAGTGCGGTGAGGTGAAAAAAAAGAGATAGAAAAGTTGTGAAGAATTGGAGGAGATAATAAATTTGTTGGACCCACACTAAGGAATTGGAATAAAGTTAATAAGTTTGTGGGGCCCACAATAGGAGTTAAAACACCCTTGGCCCAAACAAGGAGTTGGGAACTCCTCCTAACTCCACTTTCCCCAAGTCTTATTATCCCATAGTGCAGGAAAATCATTCCGGGTGTGTGTGAAGAATAACTTTATAAAAATTAAAAATTTAATTGAAATTGAATTTTACTAATTTATTTATTATTAATAGAGATGTTCATTATTTTTTCCATAGAGAATGGAGGGTCGAGAATCCTCGTTTAGATAGGGAATGGAAAAGGAAGTGGAGAGCAATTTTTCTCAGTTAGCTAAAGGGGAGTAAACTCGATCCCCGCAAATTCCTCGAGAAATCTCTGATCTCCGCAAAATTAAATGAAAATTTTTGCGGGGATGAAGAAGTCATCCCCGACCCTACTCCACCCCGTAGACATCTCTAATTGCTAATGATTTTTCAAACATATAAAGATAAGAATTCGAACTTTTAACTTGTTAATCAAAGACATTTATTTTAATTAATTGAATTATATTCAGATTGACTAAATGATATTCCTTGTTTGTTTGTTGAGTATATCTCACGTTATGAAACAAAAAGATAAATACTACACATCGCAACATCTCAAGTTATGAAACAAAAAGATAAATATTACACATCGCAACGACGTGTAAATCCAGTGAAATTCAAAAAGTGAAAGAGAATATTACACCTTTACATAACTTGAAGGATAAGCTATAAAATATTTATATCAAAAATTAAAAAGAAAAAAAAAAACACCAGCAGAATCCACAGCTACCTACAACAAGCAACCCTCTTCCCTCCGCTTTGTTTCTTAAACATCAAAACGACACGACGGTGAAATGAATGTGCATGTCGGCTTCAGAATTCCAGTTTCAAAATTATTTCAAACGACAAAAAACAATTAACTTTCATTTTCATACCTGAAAATTTCGGTATTCACAAACCGCCACCCCCCATAAAATGGTCTATTTGCAATCCAATCCAACACATTCCTTTTCGTTTCCATTTTCGAATAAACTCTTCGTCATCTTCCTCTGTATCCACACGCAGCTGCAAATCGGCTTATGGATTCAATCCGATTCAAAAAGCCCACGTGGCGGGGTTTCATTGGTGCAGTGCATTGAGTTTCCGTAGACCCTTCCGCAGGGAATCCGACGTTCTGCAACTACCCCAAACGCCATGCAAATCGAAACGGTCAGTACTCTTTTTTGCTTTTTCTACTTGTACGGCCGCTCCGGCACGTTCTCCGCCACGCGCCACACCTTCACCGACCGGTCCAAGCTTCCACTGTACACAATCCACCGCCGGCTCCAGCCGTAAAGCTTTTTGGCTTCGCTTTCTTCCGGAGGCGATGGCGATTCTTCTTCGTCTTCCTTAACGGCTAAGCATTTGACCGGCCCCGTGTGGCCGGTCAGAATCGACAACCACGTGTGAGATCCTCCGTTCTCGTCCCTCCGCCACACGCAAATGTTTTTGTCCGCGGATCCGCTGAACACCAAGTTTCCGGCCGTCGCTAGGCACAGCACCGCCAGTTTGTGGCCGCGGAGGATGCCGCCGTGTGACAAATGCTTCTCGCTCTCCCAATAATTCACCACTCCGTTCGACGAACCGCAGTACAACACAGCCGACGACCGGTTCACGGCCAACGCCGTCACCGCATTTTCCTGCTTCAGCAACACCTGAACCAGAAAATGCTTCGTTCCTTTCCCCTGCAGCTCTCTCCGCCAGACCTTCACTGTTCCATCAGCGGATCCGGTGAACACAAGGCTTTCCAATCCCGAAGCGACGGCGTTCACGGCGTCGTCGTGAGCGGTGATTGATTCGAGGCATTTCGAATCCGCGATTCGCCAGACCTTCATCGTTTTATCCCAAGATCCGGAGTACAAAAGCCCTAATTCCTCGTTCAGGCTCATCGACGAAACGGCGTCGAAATGCTTTATACGGAGGACGTTGCGATGGCGCCGGACTTTCACGTAATTTCTCGGATTCATCGAGCTCTTGACGAATTCCTTCAACGTCGGTAGGCTTCCGATTCGGCTATGAGATTTCGGATTCTTCGACGAAACTTTCCAGATTCGAATCTTTCCGTCTTGATGTCCTGTGAAAATCCTCTCCTCGCAAAAGATTATCGCCTTCACCAATCCACTATTCGATTTGAATCCAGTGAACTCCCTCAAATTCTTCCACACACGAATGTTCTTGCTATCCGATCCAGTGTACAACAAATCCCCTGCCACAGCCAACGAATACACATGACCTTCCTCTCTAACCAGAGATCCAATCAGTCCATTCCGAGCGTGAAATTCATCATCGTACAAATTCATCCGCGACGAAACAATCCACGGCGATTTCGAATACGGAGAAGCCGATTGATTCCACGGCGACATCAAGTACGGCGAAGCGTCACCGCTCGCCGGCGATTTGTCGTATTTATACACCGGACTCCCCGCAGCAGAGGCATTGCTGTGCCGTGGAGAGAACTCGTTATCGTCACCGGAAAAAATCGCCGGATCGGACTGCAAGTAGGCTCCAAATTGCTTCCGATTCAATCCGCTCCGCCGCGCCATCACCATGGCTCCTCCACCTTGTTCCTCTCTCATCGAAGAATCGAAAACACAAGAAAAGAAATCGTTTGAAAAATCTTCTTCAGAGAAATTAGCGAATTGTAATGTAATGAATGAAAATAATTTTGTGTATTTGAATTTTTTTCTCAAATGCAGAGAGCGGGGGGGTGAATATATATAGAGGGAAACTTATTAGAGAGAGAAAAGGAATGGGAGGTTGCCACGTGGTGGAGAGAGAAAAAATTATCTGAAGGAACCGGGGAACCGAGGGTGCCGGTAACATGGTAGATGAATCTGGTGAGAGGGAAAAGGACCACGATTTTAATTATTTCATTTTTTTTTTTTTTTGCGGCGTTTAAGCTCCACACGCCAATTTCTGGGGGGAATTGGAATCGAAAGAACAAGCGTTTTCAGATTGGGGTTTGACTTTTGACTTTGGGAATTACGGATATAGGAAACGGCGTCGTTTGGTCTTTTGTGGCTGTGGACACCTTACTGTTTATGGACAGTCTGGTCGGTCATTCGGGTCGGGGGAAATTTCAATGTCAAAATATGGATTTGGCAAAACCGAGTCAATGAATTAAGATTAGTGTGTAATTTAATTGATTGAATATTAATTCTTTTTGGGTGCACGATTAGGCGGCTTTGTTGAATGTATTCATATGTGATGTGTTCTAGATTAAGAAATTTATGTCTTTGCAAATGGAAAATGTGTTTTTGCAATTCTTAATTGAGTTTTTTTTTTTTTTTTTTTGAATATTAAAATCATAGGCAGAAGTGATACGAATCTACAACTTTAACGTAAAGTTTATTATGTCTCAATCGGTTAAATTATGTTAACATTTAATATATGAATGAAGTTTTTTTTTCTTTTTATTTTAAGAAATTTTATTTGTTTGATAGACATGTCTTAAATGATGAGTATAGTTTGATTGGTCCTCCATAAAAATTAGAAGTTCAAACCTCCCACTTCTTGTTGAACTTAAAAAAAAAAAAAAAAAAAAAAAAAACAATGTTTAAGTCATTTTTCATTTGGTATCCTAATCAAAATACATTTTTCTTTTAATCTAAGTAAAAATTCTTCTATGTTTTCATTTGATGAATTAGTCATCCTTGCATTTCAAATTGAAAAATATACCAATTTTATATGACTTGACCCAAGGGAACTTACTTGTCCTAATTATGGTAGAATATGAACCATTTAAAATATTATTATGCTAACAAAGGACGATCTCATAAAAAATATATATTTTTAAATTTCACACATTATCTAGTAATTAGTAAAAACTTAATTGAAAAAAAAATCAATGACGAAATTAAAATTAAAACATGACACACATAGACATATATATTAGAGACGTACTAAACGAAATTATATGTTTTGCCAATAAAAACTATTTATCCCTTTTTATCTAACTTATGGCAAAAATAATATTAAAAGTCAAATTGAAGGGAAATGAAGAGTAAAAAACTACATACTCAATAAAATCAAATTCACACATGCATAAAAGTCAAATTTTTTTGGCTAAAAAAATCACCCCAAAGAGAAGAATTTGAAGTAAAGTTAAAATAATTTCACTGCTCAAATGAATCTAACATTGCCGACCAACGACGTAAAAATCATCGTATTCAAATTTCAAAACCAAAAGCTAAAGCAAATGTATGGCTTCAAATTCTATATTAATAATAAATTTCAAATATTCCTGTCTAACAAACGAGACCGACTCCTATAAAGTTTTTTTTTTTTTTATTATTATTATTCTTTATTTTTGCCTTTTTGGAATTTTCAAATCCTCGGATCACATGTTGAAGAAAAATAGTAGGTTGGCTTAAAATTCTAATATTTATATCTTGTTGTTTTCAAATCCTTGGATCACATGCAATTTTGCAGTACATCAATCAGCTTCCAATTCTATTTAACTGCATAAATAATCTTATGGATTAAATTGATTTGCATATTAAAGACTAAATTATAAAAATATCTCTATCCTTTCAAAAGTTGCAATATTATATATCTTTGACCTTTCATAATGTTAACTACTCTTGAATTAGAAAATTTGCGAAAATTCGTTAGAATGTTAGATAAAAAGTGAATGTGGCAGAACGTCATTCTTTCAGACTTAATCCAGACAAGCATCTCAATCACCACTATGTTGTTCCAAGTCACTGTCATCTCGATGTTTTGTCCTATATTCTTTGAGATTTCTACTCCAATAGTGGTTTTGAAACGTTTATGAAAGGTCAAGAGTAATATTGTAACTTTTGAAAGGATAGGAGTATTGTTTAAATAAATGAAAAAATTTAAAGGGTATTTTTTATAATTTAGCTCATATTAAATAAAAAAACTCAAAATAAAGAAGATGAAGATATTCAAACCAATAATTAAAATGATAAAGGTTTGTCCTTTGATGCAAATAAATATTATATAAATCTTCATCTCTAGCAGCACAATATGAAAAAAAAAAATCTCAAATAAAGAAAAATTTGACCGCATAGCATAAATTTAATATGTATTTTTAAAATGTCAAAGATAGCATAAATTTAGCCTTCTTAATGTGTTTTATA